>OY992536.1:328046817-329468331 GCA_963921195.1 Pegoplata infirma
TTTGGTCAACGAGCTAATGGAAAAAATAAAAAATGCCCAAGCAAATGCCAAAAAGGGTATTAAAGCTCAGCGGGTAAGTAATATGTGTTTTAAATATATGAAAAGTCGTTAGCCTTGTTTTTTGCAGACCGGATTAGGATTAACTTTATTTATTTAAAAAAAAATGGGTCAAATCAAGTCCAGATTTTTTTCTGAAATTACATACAATTAGTAAATATAAACAGAAAAAAAATTAACCTTTGTCCAAAATGTAAAGAATGAAAAATAAATTGAATTAAATCCTACACTCAAAAAAATTACTCTGTTAAATACTCTGTAAAATGACTGTAATCTCAATTCGACAGATATTTGACAAAGTTATCTGCCAAAATACAGATTTTAAGAAAATACTTTGCATTTTCTTGTGACCGAAAACTCAAAAAACTTCCAAATATTTCAACACCTCTTTAAAAATCGTCTGAAATTACAATAAAATCTGGTAAATTTTCGAGGATGTCGTGTTAAATTGGAGTTACACGTACAAAAAATTTTAATTTTTGCCAAAATAAAAAACGTAAAATTACAATTTGGAAGTATTAAAGCGGGCATTTCCCAATTTTCAACAAAACTTGCACATTAAGGGATGAGAAATTGATCAGGAATCAAATAGTGACCGTTGTGGAAAAGCCATATCAAGCGCATTTAAAAGATATATAGAAAAAGTCAAGACATTGTTAAACGATTACCCTTTAATTTTATAAAAGTGTTTATTGGAATGACCGCGCTCAAATGTGGAACTGAAAATGAAAGGTTTATGAAAAAAAAAAACTTGAGAACATCTAGCGAGTTTATTAATAATTTCTTCAAAGTGAAACATTCGGATGCGAAACATTTAAGCGGGCGCATTTAAATGATGGCATTTGCCGTTATTTTGAGTCAATTTATTACTTATCCATGCTTCTTGGTAAAATTCTGACCGCTTTCGTCAACATTTTACAGATAATTCTGTAAATTTACAGTTTTTTTTATCGAAATCATTTTACAGAGTTTTTTTCGTAAAATAACAAAAAATCTTGCTGGTTGGAAATCTATGGTATTTTCTGCTGGCTTAGCAGAGTATCTCTGTATTTTAACAGAGTGATTATTTTAAGTGTAGGAATAACTCAGTTTTTCTTATACAATTTTACATTTTGGACAACGCCTAATTTTTTTCCTGTTTATATTTACTAAATGTATGTGGATTCAGAAAAAAATTATAAAAAAAAATCTGGACTTGATCTGACCCATTTTTAACTAAATAGAATAAATCCTAATCCGGTCAGCAAAAAACAAGCCTTTTATAAAATAAATTAAATATTATAAAATTGTTCAAAGTAGTTAGTAGTTAACTAAAGTAATTAAAATTGTATAATTGCAATAAATTAATGAAATCTTTTTGTTTGTAGTGGAATACAATTTGCTTGCAGGTTCCTTATTCTAGCCTTAAGTTGGTGGCAAATAATTTGGTTATAATGCTTAAACGTCTCGAACGTCATGTGCCTGCTTTGGCCATTGCGTCAGCAATTAATGAACGCCTTACTGATTTACTGGCTGGGGCACGATTGCCGGATATTAACTGGCACTGCAACAATTTCCAACGTGTGCTTATGCACTCTGAAGCAGTTAGGAGACAAACATTTGAAAAATGGCCACATATGGACTATAAGTGGGCTCTACCAGATCAAATGGCCCAAGCTGGTTTCTATCATCAGCCTTCGTCTTCAGGCGAAGATCGAGCAATGTGCTTCACTTGCAATGTGTGTCTTGTATGTTGGGAAAAAACTGATGAACCGTGGAGTGAGCATGAGCGTCATTCGCCTATGTGCCCCTTTGTGAAGGGCGAATACACTCAGAATGTTCCCCTTGCTGTTACATATGCTACAAATCCAGGCGTTATGACACCCGGCATTCTAGGATTCGATGTCATTTCTAACAGTGACTATGCTAATGTCCTATGCACCAGCTGTTCTCAAACGGGTGATATAGCCGTTTGGAGTATTGAACGACATCTAAAACAGATGCATTGCTTTAATATTGCATCCCTCATGAAAGATATTCTTGGTTGCAATAGTGGCGATGGCGACAATGCATCGGATGATGCTGAAAATGCCTACGAATGGGTACGTGTTACATCCATATGTGTATTACCGAATGCAAGAGCTCAAAGTAAAATATATGCCATGAATGTCACTCAACCGGGTACAAGTTGCATGGGCAGTGGACCAGCTGTTGTAGGGAATCTAGTTCCACCATCAATAACACCTTGTACATCAACATCCACTATGCGCGCTGGGGTTGTAGGATCAAAAATTATTTTGGGTTTGAGTACAAGAAAAACAACAGGGGAGCATATCTTATCCATGGTTGTTTTAAATATTGTGGAAAGTGAACGTCCGACCGAAAACGTCAAGGGTAAAAATGAACTCGTAATGGACGGTGGTAACGCTGGAATGATGAACTCTAGTGATAATACCAAATCAATGACAACAATTAATACCGTTAAAGGTAAGCTTAGAGTTTATAATTTTTAAGAATTATATATTCACCTATGTTCTAACTACGACTCTAGATGAATGTAAAATTTGTTGATTTCTTTCCGGGTCATGCTCTGTCAGTTTCTTCCGTAAAAAATAAAAATAAAAATAAATACTAAATTTTTTAAATTTTTAAATCAAAATAATATTTTAAAACAAATTACCTTATAAATTTGTGTCACTGGATCTTAAAATAATTTGTTGGATATAACTTGAGGTCTGCATGCTGAGGTAGGCAATCTTTGGTAGTCGGGAAATACCTCGGAGTCGTTCCGGAACATTGATCCAATCGCCAGGGAACCCGCATGTTGGAGATTTTTTGTAATACATGTTGATTAATATTTTCAGTATTTTTGCTCGGATTTCAATAATCATTGGCTAAACTTTTTAACCAGAAGTAGAAATTAATTCACTTTTGGCGAAAAAATTACCAAAGACAAATAACGAAACAAGGTCGGTAGTAGTGGGTATAATTTTTAAAAAATAGTTTAATGTTTTTTATGAAGAATATACATATGTAATTTAAAATAGAGAAAGGCTTTACTCATTGTTTCATAGCAGCACTTCACGTAGTCGAAAAAAATCACACACAAAAAACCATCTAACTTTTTTTATTTATTTTTTATTTTGTCAGCCGGTGGTGAGAAAAAAGTTACTAGTGCAGAGTTAATACAGACGTTTAATCAAATTGGGCAATCGATGATCTTTGAGAAGTACGCCGATGGTTTTGACAGCAACGGTTTTGCATCTGACATAGTTCCTTCAAAAACCGATATAAATCCTGGAATTTCCAATGATAAATCCGACTCGCCAATGGAATACAATGACGCCTATCTGGAAGCCGAATTTAAAAAGATGGCCGAACAGTTCAGTGATCTTAACAGTCTGTTTGACTATGATTATGGACAGCCCGTAGAAAACAGTTCTCTAGCTGGTGATGGTGGCAGTGGCCCAAGTGTTGCCGCCGGTGATGACATGGAAATGGATCCAAGCTATTTCAAAGAGAATCTTCTTTCAGCAGCAAAGGCGGTCCAGAAGAACAAAAACATAAGTAAGAACGAGAACAGCAAGACGAACAACTCGCCCAATCCAGAAACTGGTGGAATTTCAAAAGTAAACTTTAGCGAAGATATTGATTGTATTGTTGAAAGTTGTAGCATTCTCAAGCGAATGAACGCGTTAAATGATGACTCAAGTTGTGAAGAAGAATTGGTCGAAATATCCGATATTATACCAACGAATAGTCATTGCAATCAATTATTGATCAAATTGATAAAAACAAAAGCTTCCAAAGTTAATGCAACTAGTAAAATTATAATGGCGAATGTAACGGATTCAAATGACAGTGATAACGACGATGATAATAATAATGACGATGACGATGTTGAGGATATCAACGAGCGTCCAAC
This sequence comes from Pegoplata infirma, assembly GCA_963921195.1. Classification (NCBI taxonomy): domain Eukaryota; kingdom Metazoa; phylum Arthropoda; class Insecta; order Diptera; family Anthomyiidae; genus Pegoplata; species Pegoplata infirma. The sequence goes on from OY992536.1 coordinate 328,050,779, forward strand.
AAATCAATCTCAATCAGTGTTAAACAAATCGGTTGGAGGACAGTTGTTGCTTTTCGATTGCACTGATGGCATTATACCAAATGAATACAAAAAAGCCATTACATTTAGCAAGGCAAAGTGTCCCAAGGAGATCTGTATGTTGCCTAATTTCCAGCAAATGAGTGGCATTTCTGAATCGTCGTCAATTCAGGAAAATAAATCGCACAACGCAGGTGCATTTTGTGTAGTCTGTGCAGATGGATCAATCGAGTTATATTCCCTATACGACTTTCAACGAATGAGCAGTATAAAGGAGGAGGAACATCATTTCGTTGCCGTAACGTATTGCCGCAGTTTAGAGCGACTATGCTGTTGTACGCAGAGAGGAGCACTTATATTTTATTCTCTCAATGATACGGATAATGAATCGGGCGATGAAATGATTGATATGGAAGAGGAGAGCTGCACTGGTATAACTTTAAACGATAATTGCGTTGAACTTTCTGTTACCGACGGAGCAACGCCCAACCAACAACAAGAACAACGTGGGGTGGGTTGTAGTAATTCGGCATTACCGACGGACGAAGATCTTCTACAATCAAATGCAATGCATCTTGCATTCAGCACAAATATCAAAGTGGACCTGCCCTGCCCAACCTTTCACGGTCCGGCCCAATCATCGCCCTCGCCTTCTTCTATGTCTGCGAATGCCGCAGCGTCAAATCTGTTGGCTTACCGTGCGGGAGAACCGACACTAGATGACTTACGTACATTATACGCACTAACACTATTCGATGATAAGGTAATTCCCTACACAGCAGAAGTGCCCGGTTGTTGGAATGATTTGGTTCAGGCTCAAAAGCAGCGCAAGCCATCACAGCATACATGGCGTTTACACAATGATGCGTAAGTTGTTAAATGCACAACGTTAAATTACAGTAAACAACACTTTATCATTCTCGTTTTAGCACAACATGGGACGAGCATATAATCGAAATCAATCTTTTACAACCTGCTACTTTGGGTCATATTGATTTAAAGTTCTCTCTGTACCAGCAGTGTCACAATCCAGCAGCCATACAAGTGACATTGTTAAAACAAAATACTAGTGGATTCGGTTATCGTATGAAAGGTCCTCATTCTAGTTTCAAACACCAGCCTATGGATGGAGATGGAGGAACAACAGACATGCCTTCTAGCAGTAGTGATGGTATTTATGATTAAGCTTGCTTCTCTTTTTGTTTTTATTTTTATATATTGTGTTGTGAACTCTTTAAAGGAAACAATGAAAATCCCGTTCTAAACGAAGAGTTTTTACAAACGCACAATGCCGAAATTTTGGCTGGACCCATTGAATTGTCTTCATGTATTGATTTATGTGACCAAGGTGGAACCGTTATTTTAACATCACCGAAATTGTTTAAGACACGTACCAGAAATTTCTTATTGCACATTAAAACAATGGGAGATCCTGCAAAAGAAGGTCAGTGCAAAACTCGTGGTAAGTTCGTTCATATCAAATATACATTAGCGCTTCCCGAATTCTTTATACCCTACACCACACTGTGGTACAGGGTATAATGAGTTTGTGCTGATGTTTGTAACTACCCGAAATATTGGTCCTAGATCCACTTTTAAGTATACCGATCGGCATAGAATCATTTTTTGAGTCGATTTAGCGATGTCCGTCCGTCCGTCTGTCCGTCCGTCCGTCTGTCCATGTAAACGGTGTAAACACGATACAGGTCGCAATTCTTAATCAATTGACTTGAAATTTGAAACTTAAGCCTCTTTTGGCCCAAGGACGAAGCCTATTGAAATTGGAAAAAATCGGTCCATATTTAGACCTAGCCCCCATACAAAGGTCCTCTTTAGTTTTGGCTCAAATGACTCTAATAGACGTATCTATTCGAAATTTGGCAGGTAATCAACACAAATCACCATTCCAAATTTTAAAGAAATCGAACCAGTTCTTATTGTAGCCCCCATACAAACCACCTTCCCGATTTTCACATAAATCTCTCAAATTTCGTGAAAATAGAAAATATTTAATTAAAATTCTGTTTGTGTATGTTAAACGCGTACTTTAATAACCTTATCAAATCTGATTCTCATCGGACCATTTTTGGAAATTTTGGTGGAAATTTCGCCCGATATTCAGTTGAAGTGATTTATTGTCAACAAAAAGAAGCCTATTCCACTCAAATTTGATTAGTGAGTGCTTTTTACACTTATTAAAGATTTGACAAAATATAGATCTAATCAGTCCATGTTTGAACTTGGGACCCATTTTCCGGGAAACTCTGGTGTAGGGTATTTTATGGTCGGTCTTGACCGACTATAATTTTCTTACTTGTTTTATTTTTTTATTTTTTTTTCTAATTTGAAATGCTTACCCACCCAATGGCGTAAAAAATTTTACTTCGGGACGCGCTAATATACATATTGTATGATATCCGTTCATTTATACGTTAACTCATTTTCAGGATGCGATTGGTTACATGAAATATCGATTTATGTACGGGGCGTTAAGCAACAGGTGCATATTCCTAATGAACGACTTCAACGCATTGCTATGCTGGAGAGCAATCAATTATTAGATAATCTCTTCAAAACAATCAGCAATGAAGAATCATCTACATTGACAAAAAATTATGCTCTTGACATCTTGATTTGGATATGTTGTATACGCTTGAAACGTTTTCGTTCTCCCAAATCTGAGCGTAATAAGGGTCAACCAATTTTGGCTCAACAACTTGACTGTATTTGTTTGGCGGAAAAATATCTAGAGGATACATTACGTCATTGTATCATACACAGCAATCGTAGTATGGCTCATAAGTGTGTTAAATTAATATTGATGTTAACAGAGTAAGTCCGAATCACTCACATGACGATGATGATGATAACTGAACTATATTTTCTTTTAGTGGTTTTTGCAATTTACCTGTTAACAATAAAGCATCTTCGAAACTGGATATTGCATTAAGAGATGCAATTTCTAGTACATTTAACGAATTGCCCCTAGCTAAACATGCCAGTGTCGTCCGGTGGTATGTCATGTTGGCTTGCATTACATCAACCAATAAGACTTACAATAGTATATCGGAGATGTGCGTTAAATTGCTTATGGAAATATCTGATGAAATTAACAGTCGTTGGGATCCTTATGGCGCATTAATTGGAACAAGGTACAAGGTTATATACAGCTTAAGGCATATACGTTTTTCGGAGATATTTACATCGCTGAAAAATAACTTTTGATCCGCTTGTCAAAATTTTATGGAAAATGTATAAAAACAGGAGGAGCTATCGATAGTATAGCCTGTAATAGACCTATCGATGACTATCCCAGGTTGAAAAATACAAACGGGCAAATACTAGGCCAGTAACGTAAACGGCGGTACAAGTATTGTCTGGACGTATTTTTTTTTTAGTACTGACCCAGTGACTCAAATATTAACTTGGGTGGCCCGTAGGACAGCATCGAAAAAAGAAGTATAAAAACCAAAAAATACTAGCGTGGTTCCATTACTTAAAATACAAAAGATACAAATTTATTTTGATCTTTTTCGAATTTGAATTGGAATCTTCGAATTCCATTGCTTTAATACGAATTTAAATTGATATTTAATGAATTTAAAAAGATATTTGTTCAATTTTAATCGATTATTCAAATTTTAATTTGATATTTTACAAATTTTAATGTATCTTTTTCGAATTCCAACTAGAATCTTCGAATTTTAATTGAGTTTTTACAAAGTTCAATTAATCTTTTTCGATATCTAATTGAAATCTTCGCATTTTAATTGAAGTTCTCGAGTTTTAATTGAAATTTATATATTGCAGTTTCAATAAAGTTTTTAAATTTAACTGAATTTTTATTTAGTTCGGTTTGAGCCCATATTAATTATTGTAGTTTAAATAAAATCTTTTAATTTCAAATGTAGTCTTTGAACTTGAAATTGTGTTTGATCACAAGAAAAAAATTAACATCAAGAATAACCTAAACTGATTTGATATATCAATTTAGTTTTTTTAGAACCACGTGGAAAAGATCCTTGTTAAAAGATATAGAAAGCAGTGGAAAAAGTTGTAGTGAAATAAAAACGTTGGCGAATGATAGAATATCGTGGATAAATTATGTAGATGCAGAAAAGAAGAAAATTTGATATATGAATGGTTCTCTATATTTTTAGGTTTTTTATCAGAAAAATTTTTTTTTACCGATGTAAAATCTTGCCGAAAAACATATATAATAGGCTTTAGGAATAACTACAAATAAATTGTTATCAACTTAATTGTTTCAGATTTGGTTTATATGGTTTTCCGTTCGAACCAGACATTTTCGATTACGATCTACCAAATGTCAATAAAAATAACGTCAACTTTTCTTCGACTCTAATGAATATTATACGTAATAATGCTGGTCTTGTTCAGGCAGCTGGTATAGATATTAAAAAGCTATGTTCCATAGGTAATATTTAGTGGCTGCAAGTAAAATGCGCCGTTAATTATATTGAAATTCCCCTTGTGTATTTTAGACGGTGTCGATTTTCGAACATTTCCACACTTGATCAAATGTAAAAGTGTTAGCAACCAATTACGTGGTCTCCTAGAGGTTGAACAGTTACATTTCACATGTGCAGCCACATCCGAAGCCACCCGAATCGATAATATGGATACTGTTTCGGCCAGTGCCAGTTCAGCTAATGTTAATATGGATGATTTATTAATTGCGCCAATGGTAGCAGAAGCAGTTGATCAAATCTATTCCAAATCATCGGACAAAGTAAGTTTAGCTAAATGGGAACATTTTTGTAAATATGTAATGAATATTTTTTATTGTTTTTTTTTTAAGATGAACGATATACTAAATAATGTTAAAAATAATGTTAACAACATTGTCGACAAAATAAAGTTGGAGAAAAAGTTGGATATTAATGATAACGCAGATTTAAAGCCAAATGGAATAGGACGTAAGTATAACACTACGATGAACACAATTTTTAATTTAATTTAAAAAAGAACTAAATAAGTTTCCCCCCATACTGTGTTGGGGGGATAAGTGTCTTATTTTCAAAAATTTTTTCGGAACTTCAAATTTTTTTTTCCCCCCAAAAGCATTGTTAATGATGTTTTAGCGTCCAACCAGAATCAAATGCGTAGCGCAAGACGTAAAAAAAACAAAAACAAACACATCAAGTTTTAAATTTTTACGTCCGTTTGATTTTGGTAACTCACATTTAAATATTAGAAACGAAAAATTATTGGGCGTTACGCCTTACGCGACGTAATTTGATTCAGGTTGGACGCTAAAACATCATTAACAATGCTTTTGGGGGGAAACAAAATTTGAAGTTCTGAAAAAATTTTTGAAAATAAGATTTTTGTAGTACAGAAATTTTGTTTTCAGATTTCACTTTATTTCAAACAAATTATTATAACCTAACTAAATTAGAGATTCTTTACCTTGAGTTTTATAGCGTTTTATTAAGGGGTTTTTGTTCATCGCTGGGTTAATTAACAAGCAGTAAAAACTGTAAGATAGATACAATATAAAAGTTTTTGATTGTTTTTATTTTTAGCGATGGATGTTATAACTGGATCTTCTAGTAAAAATGAGATTCCAGCCGATGAAAAAGTAAAATTGAAAACAAGTAGCTCTTCATTGCCAAAAATCAAATTTATTTGTGAATATATAGATCAGCAGTTGGGCTCGACAGTACCGAAATTCGATGTTGAGAAAAATGAGAAAGCACGAATGTCTGCTGCATGTAGTGGCGAAAATTTAAATGCTAACGCTTCCAATGTCTTTACTTGGCATAAGCTATTGTCTCCGCCGCCAAAACAAATGGTTGTCATCGATCGCATGCATTCTGGTGCAAGACGCTTTGTCGTTCTTGACTTTGGATCGCCGATCCTGCTGACTGATCTCATAATACCTGCTTGCGACGAGTTGGCTTCACTTCACATTGATATTTGGTGCTTGGACGAGGAGACTGACTGTGTGCGTCTTGTTGTGGCACCTGATATTGGCACAAAGACGTTGGTTTTGAGTGATTTGCAGCCACCGCCCATCTGTCGTTATATGAAAATTACAATAATGGGACGCATAGGCATGTCATCGACAAAATGCAAAATTCCTCTGGGCTCCTTTTTTGGTCATGTAGTTGTATTGGAGTCAGATGGATATGGGGATTCACTTTTAAACTGCATAAACCATCATCCACAGAATATTCAAGCTCAGCTAAAAGCATTAAATTCTTTACACGAAGATGTCCATTGTCGTTACAGTCTGGCAAGCTGTAAGCTTTTGGAGTTGTTAACTCCACTTCTAAATGCAGACGTTTCAAATGTTGCACATATGCAAGCATTTATCAACAAACAACGTAGTGAAGATGATACACCCTCTACTATGGAGAATGGGAAAATTACATCAATATATGAGGTAAGTTCAAAACTATAAAAATATAAGAAAAATGTTTGTCAAAAAAGCGAAGAAACCAGGTAAAACAGCCGTATTAGTTAGCAAAATATATACTCTAAAATCAGTTAAATTTTGGTTGCAATAAAATTGAAATTCTATATAAATGAAAATTAAATGCCGTTCAATAATAATCGCATCACTTGAGAACGGCTGAACCGATATGGCAAACTTTTTTTTTTTTAATATTATTCATATTCCAAATATGGTTTTTACGGAAAAAAAATTGTACATGCCGCCTGACGGCAGTTTACTGCCCTCCACGATTTTCAGTATCTAAGATACAGTTCGAATATTTTTTCAGTACTCTTGGTAATCGTTTCCTAGCTTGTGAAGACAACAATGCGAAACACACCTAGTGGAAGACAGCTTTACTGTGCTCTAATTGATAGCAGGAATAGTCTGGATGTTATATCGTCTGGACAACCAACATGTTTGCCTTCGGATCCTAGAAAAAATCCCGATCTTATCGATTTTGGAATAACAAAACATATTGATAGGAGTAAGTTATTTGTTGAATCATCCTTTGATCTTAGTTCAGATCATTCTCCAGTAATTTTATAGTATTACGATGAACCAATTTTGGTTAAAACACCCTTTGGACTCACTTCGTCAAAGACGAATTGGTTAAAGTATATAAAATATTTATATAAGTAGCCACATCCACATTAACCCATCTTTGGAATGTGAGTGGGATATTGGAGAATGTGTTCAGGACTTTACGTCCATTCTGAGATCTGCAGCAGAGTACTCTTCGGCGTCTTCTACCGTTACTCCTTCTAATCGTAGTTTTCATGTTTCAAACTCAGAAATTGAGAAACTTTTGGCCATCAAAAAAAGGCTAAGAAGGAAATGGCAACACAGTAGATCTCCTGCCGCAAAGCAGAGGCTGTCTGAAGCTACAAGAAACCTTAGAAAAGCCCTTCATTTGGAAGTCTCGCAAACAAGTTCAGCAAACTATTCACTGTAGAAAGCTACTAAAATTAGTAGAGGGCAAACCACCGCTAAGAAAGCAATGTGGCAATTGGGCACGCAGTGAAGAGGAGAAAGCATGCTCATTTACAGAACATTTAAGAACTGTCTTTGAACCAAACTTGGCGGAGAATAACTTAACACTCCCAGAACTGCCTCTGCACATGGATCATAGTAATATATTGTTTGACGCCCAAGATGTTGAGACAATTATTCGAACGCAGATAAGCCCAAAGAAAGCGCCTAGGTATGACTTACAATTAGTCACACCAAAGAGGATAAAAAACCTACCATTTGTAGCAGTTACTGTTCTTAAAAAACTATTTAATGCGATCTTGCAAAAACGTTACTTCCCAGACACATGGAAAATTTCTGGAATAGATTCAACTTAAACTTCGTCATACAGACATATAAGTTTACTTCCGTGCCTATTAAAATTATTTGAAAAAGTTCTTCTTAAAAAGATTCTTCCAATTATGGAAAATAATAATAGTATTCCTGCTCATCAGTTCCGCGAAAAGCATGGAACCATTGAGCAAGTTAACCGCATAACTTGCGTGATAAGGAAAGCCTTTGAAGAAAAGAAATATTGCTCAGCCGTTTTTCTGGATGTCGCTCAGGCATTCGAAAGTATGGCACGAGGGTCTTTTATACAAAATAAAATGTCACTTACCAATGATTACACACAAACTCTTACAGTCTTACCTCCCCAATCGCTACTTTAGAGTGAAATATAAGGAAGCTACAACTTCTGATTATAAAATGAATGCAGGTGTTCCCCAAGGAAGTGTGCTCAGCCCTGTTCTTTACCTTATATTTACGTCGGATTTGCCGACATCTGAACATATTACAAAATCAACATTTTCGGATGACACTGCCTTGTTAAGCATCACTCAGATCCACATGTTGCCTCCTTGAGACTAAACAACCACCTTACATCTAGTGGAGACGTGGTTCAAGAACTGGCGAATTAAAGTTAATGAGCTTAAGAGGAAGCACGTTACGTTTACACTTAGAACGGGCACTTGTGCTCCTGTTATCCAACTATGGGGTCAGTATGTCTAATATTGAGCTAATACAGAGGGCACAATCGAAAATTTTGAGAATCATTACGGGTGCGCCCTGGTATGTCAGAAATGTGAACATTCACTAGGACTTAAATATTCCGCTAGTTAGAGAAGAGTTTATAACCATCAGACTAAAATACGAGGAAAAGCTCAGCAACCACCCAAATTCATTGGCGAGAGCCCTTACTCAGACCCAAGCGCAGACCAGACTGCAACGTGCAGATTTACCGCCCATTTTTTTTTTTACTTTGAGCCAACACTCAGGGGATGCCCCCTACTGATGCAGTGCATTGTGTTGGTATTAGGAAATTAGGTTATGAGGAGAAGGAAAGAGGGAGTAGTGTTTGTGGACGTTTAATTTGAGTTTTTCCAAATTGTAGCTGGTTGGGATGACGTCTGCGGGGAGTTTATTCCACATACGGCTAGTTCGACCGAGAAACGAATTTTCTCTGTAATGCGTTGTGCGATACATTGGACAGTCGACAACGAACGGATGTGAACTGCTGGAAAGGCGAGTACTACGGGCATGCACCCGAGTCTCAGGGATGAGTTCGCCTATCTCAGCTGAACACTTACCGTGATAATATCGATAAAACAATGACGCACAACCCACATTTCGACGATGCTCCAATGAGTCAATAGAGTTGGATACCCTACTGTCATTAATTAGCTTCAACGCACTCCTTTGCACCCGATCCAGAAGCTTCAAGTAGAGATGGGCGCGTGAGTGAATTTTGACTCACGCACGCTCACGCTCACGAAATAAAAATAATGCTCACGCACAATCACGCACGAAATTTTTTTCTGCTCACGTTCACGCACGCTCACGTGAGTAACTAAAATTTTTCTCACGCTCACGAAATAATCACGCTCACGAAGACTCACGAAATTAAAATTAGCAAATTTTTATTTTACTTTTTTCGATTTCTTTCACTAAAAGTATTTAATTTCATTAAAACAATAAGCAAAATCTTTTTAAATTACAATTTTGTATTAATTACCCTCAAAGTTCAATAAAATTACGATTTTTTTACTCGTTTTCTGTTTTAAAAAGCACAAAACAATCACGCAAACTCACGAAACAAAAATTACTCACGCACGCTCACGCACGAAACTATTTTTTATAATCACGCGCACTCACGCTCACGTGAGTAAAAATAAATTTCACTCACGTTCACGCGTGATTCACGCGTGAATCACGTGAATCACGAAAAATTCGTGTCACGCGCGCATCTCTAGCTTCAAGATAGACCTTGAAGCCCCTGCCCAGATATGGGAGTTGTATTCCATCTTCGACCGGATATAGGCGGTATAAATAGTGAGGAGATCAGACGGAGTGAAGTAATTCTTACACCGTTTCAAGAAACCAAGACAATTGAATGCTTCTTTTGACACTTGAAAACATGTTCGTTCCATCGGACATCACATTGAATTTTCATGCCTAGAACATCAAGAGTGTCTGATTCCTCAATAGCTATACCACCCATGGATACAGATGACGCTGATTCCACTATCCGTCTGTGGGTCAACATATACCATTGGGTCTTACGAGCATTAAAATCCACCCTATTCGCAAGACCCCACTCGGATATCGCTGAGAGGTCACGATTGAGTGTGTCATTCACGTTCTGTCTCATAGATTCAACCTCAGTAAGGCTTGATCTACGATTAAAGGCAAAGAAAAAAGGACAAATGTTGCTGTCATCTGCGAAAGAATAGATAGGATTGGAAGTTTGACAAAGAAGGTCGTTAAGAAAAATAAGAAGAAGTGTAGGAGAAAGAACAGAACCTAGCGGTTCTGTTCCCTAAATTAAGCCGGAACTCATCTGATGAGAACCCATCTATAACAACACGTATAGTACGGTCTCTGAGAAAGCTCGATATAAATCGAGAGAAATCACTACCGACACCAAACGCAATAAGCTTCGAAAAGAGTGCACCGTGCCACACACGATCAAACGCCTTGGAAATATCTAGAGCAACCACCTTGCTTTCACCAAATTGGTGAATAGAACGACTCCAACGTTCCGTAAGGAACGCTAACAGGTCTCCCGTAGAACGACTTCTACCAAAGCCATACTAGTAACTAGTATTTAAGTTAGATTGTAAGATTTATTTACTTATTGTTAGGCAAAGAAAAGGGAGATTCAATTCTTGAAAATAAAGTATTTGAAAAAAAATAATAATCACTAGAGCTTCGCGCTCTGTTAGCACTATCTATAGGGAAATCTTAACAAAATCGGTTCAGCCGTTTTTGCGTGATGAGAAACACACAGACACGTTAAGTATAGTGCATTTCAGTTAAAAATTAACTTGATAGATGACAAGTAATTCAGTGAACAGATTTTTTTATCAAAAACTCTCTTTCAAAAGCATTCAGTAATCCAGCCTGAATGGGAAACCTTTTCAATTTAATGTGTTGGCTATTTACTGCGATATGCCAGCCCTAGCTTATATTAAATGTTGCAAAAGTAATGTTGGCTTCTTTTCGTGTGAAAGATGTACAGTAGCGAGTCCCGAATAATTATTTTTTAAAGCTTTCGGTTAACAAATGCCGCGATTAATTTCACTGTGCTACAAAAAACACAAAATCTAATATACTTTTAAAATGAGGTAGTTAAGGTTGTAGGTCTCGTCGAAAAGATCACAAAAATGCCCATCAAACTTGCCAGACACCCTCAAATTTAAAAGTTATTTTCAAAAAACGTTTTTTTGGGACTTTTCTCACTAAACCACGTGTAACTTAAACATTTTTCAACCAATTTTAAATTTTTCAACTGTTTTGGATAGAAGAATGATAGGGCTTTTCATGTGTGTGAATTGGTCTATACATAAAAGAAAGATATGTATAGATTTTTTCAACAATATCTAATTTTTTGTTATTTTTTGAAAATTTTTTGAGTTTATCGATTTTTTTCTGCTATAGTTTGTTTTACAACATTTATATTAATAAACGTATTCCTAAAGAAAATTTAATTGTGAATACGATGAGTTTTATGCCAAAATAATCGGATTTTAATTTACAGAGTTGTGATAATTTTTCTAAAAAAGAAAATTATGATTTTGTATGAAATTGCCGTTCGGATAACACAGGCAAAAAAAATAAAAAAATAAACGAACATACTGAGAGGTCGCGTATCATTATTTTAAAGGTTTTTGACCTCCTGAATTCGAATTTGACCTTGAAATTGCGCTATCTTATTAAGTTTTTGATATATCAATTTATGTTAAATATCTCAAAAACCTGACAAGATAGAGCAATTTAAAGGCCAGATTCGGATTCAGCGCGCCAAAAACCTTTAAAAATATTGTACATGACAATTGATGATAAATTTATTTTTTTTTGCCTGGGTTATCTGAACGGCGATTTCCTGCGAAATCTTAATTTTCTTTTTTAGAAAAATTACCACAACTCTGTCAATTATTATCCGATTTTTTCAGGATAAAGCTTATCCCCAGCAAAAACTTGCATTACCAAGTAATGAAATGTGTAATGGGAAATTCAAAAGTTATAACTAATTATGATTCGAATTACTTTTCCCATTACAACTACAAGCGATGGCGCCAGCTGTAATGATTATCAAAATAGTATTAATAACTACCCAGGCAGAAAAATACAAACGGGCCAATACTGGCCCAGTAACATAAACGGTGGTACAAGTATTGCCAGGACGTTGAATTTTTTGTATTTTAGTACTGACCCGGTTACCCAAATGATAACTCTGATCTACGGTTGGCCCAGACGTTCAGACAGCATCGTAAAAGCACTGTAAAAACCAAAAAAACAACGTTGTCCCAATACTTCAAATACAAAAAAATCGGTATTATTTCATATTTTTATTTATTTATTTTATGCTATTTTTTCAAGGCATACTGGTCTTCAAAAAAGATTTTAAATTGAATGTTTTAGCACTTTGCTGTGAGTCCCAGCTAGGCTTCTCTTTTTTGTCTTAATCGACTTAATGATTTGTTTTACTTGTTGCCAAATGAAAAAATCAGGGTATTCACTTCAGAATTTTTTGACCCTTGCAACAGTGCAATATTGCAACATTTTTTTAAAAAAAAAATTTTAATAAAATTTTTATTTTTCTATTACCTTTTATATGATGCGTAGTTGCAAGAAAAGATTTGCAATTTATTTTAATATAAATACAATTGTTTTTATTCACAAAGAAACAAGCAAAAAAAGTTGCAATTTTGATATTGCGCAATTTTGAAAGACTAAAATTTCTGACGTATCTTTTCCAAAAAAAAAAAATACAACGATTATTACAACGATTGCTCATAATCTTATCCACATAGCGGATGAGGTAATTAATACAAGGTCCCCAATTCCAGAGCTTTCAGCTTTTTAAAATAGCCAAGGGTATATTAAATCACTTATAAATTTACCAACCAATAATAGGTGTGTTCCAGAACTTTCCGGGTAAAGTTCGGTAAAATGAGAGAAAATCTTAAAAACTCTCACCATACCGCAAAAATGAACAAAAGTACGGGAACGCAAAAAACCACATTTCTAGTCCAAAAACTAAAAAATGTAAACAAATTGAAATGCTAACATATTTAAGTAAGAAAAAATACGTTCAACAATGCGAAACAAATTGTAAAAGTTGATTTTAAAGACAAAGCTCTTATTCATAATACTTATAACAGACTTATTGTAGGTTTATTTGACAATTGTTCCTGCAATATCTGTCAAATAAACCTACTTTAAATATATTTTAGGTTTTATGAATAACCACATAAATATATTATTTTGTTTAAAATTAAACATTACTTTTGTTTTTGTTGTTTTTTTATTTTATTAAAATTTTTTTATTTATTTTCACAACAAAAATCAGCTGTTTTCTCAACATCTGATTGTTACCAATTAACACGAAAAAATAGTACGGGTAAGTTCGGTAAAATGAGAAACAAATTTATTCTCTCAAAAACTCTCTCATTTACCCAATTTTTGCGTACGGGAACGCTTTTCGGGCTGGTTTGGGTACCCGCGGGCACCCGCGGTAACGTTCTGGAACACACCTAATATATGTTTATTAAAGAGCTTATTAAAGTGCTTATACTTGCTTTTTTCAAGTTACTTGATGCTGCATTTATTAGGGTTTTGTAAAAAAATTTCGATAACTTCTGATTAATTTTTATTAAAAAATAAAAATTGATTTATTCGACCTTTAAAATAATATATTTGTACGCGGAATTACTCTTAAACTAGAAATAAAACACGTACCTCGAATGTTTGTAAGACACTGATGTTTATTAAAATATATGAACTAGTGCCCCCCATTTCCCGGTTCTCGGTATTCCCGGGAATACCGGTATTCCCGGTTCTGGTACCGGTTTCCCGGTTCTAGATATATTCCCGGGAATACCGGTATTCCCGGTTCTGATACTGGTACCGGTTCTCAAGAAACAAAAAAATACTATACCATAGAATATTTAAATTACACCATTTAATCAGTATTTCAGAAACATTTATTTTTTTCTTAAATTCATAAAAAATAAATGAAATGGTGTTTTTCATATGTTTTGTATTTTTTTTGTAAGAGCGAAGAAAAAATGTTAGTTGAACAAAATTTTACAAAATATACATACCGGTAGTCCCGGGAATACCGGTAATACCGTCAGAACCGGAACCGGGAATACCGGTATTCCCGGGAATACCGGGAATAATATAAGAACCGGGAAACCGGTACCATTTCCCGGGAATACCGAGAACCGGGAATACCGGTATTCCCGGTTCTACGGTACTGACCGTAGGCACTAATATGAACCTTAAGTACTAAATATAAAACTCTTAAAACTAAACTAGACTACCTGATTATGGTTATCTCAGCATGGGACCCTTTTTTCAATGTGCGACTTTTTATTATTCAGTGCTACACATGTTGGTTTTCTCCTTTCTAAAATGCTGTATTTATTGTAATAGGACTCTTTATCTTTATTGCTACACATGCGCTTGCCATGTGTAATGTCCTAAACAAACAACCATAATCTTTTAAACATATTTTGGGTTTTTCAAATTATTAAAAATAGATTATAAAATAATAAATATTGAAATATAAAAATAATCATGTTCAACTAATTTGAACATTCTGCCCGGGACAATTCCGGAGGGAAGGATGCTTGTTTCTTTTTCTTCCTAACCTTGTAGCACACGATAATAAGCAAGAAAACTATTTGATTCCAGGCTGCCGATCTTATCTGGATATCTTCAGTTACCTTCCTTCTATTGGTATTGGAGAGAACATAATCTTCTTTCTCGATCCATTTTAATGTTGCAACTCGTTGATTCACCTCATTTTTAATTGTTTTATCAACTTCAAGCTGGCGAATGCCTGTACGATCGTACTTCTGCACTTGTACATGCATTTGAATTGCATTCCCCGCTCGAACGGCATTTTTATTAGGCATACCATTGTAATCAAATTCGGATGATACTGAGCTTTGGTCATGTATGAAATTCAAGGCGGTAGCTTCTGATGGGGTTCTTTCAATTTGAAAATAAATTTTATTCGCATCATCAATAGCAAAATTTGCGATAGTTGATAGAAAAGGCTGCTTCTCTTCATTTATTATTTTAAGTATTTGTTGTGATTCACCTTGAAGTAATGCTCTATCAAAATTAGCCGAAGGGATTGTGAAATGTGCCTCTGCGCTATGGGTAAAATTGTTTGTTGTTAGAGATCCACTAACTTGAAGATCTTCACATTTTTCTTCTTGGGGTGGTTTTTCATAATTTTTACCATAAGACTGATTCTGCAAATTTTGATGTGTTTGATTTTGATTTTGTTGCAGTTGACTTTTACATTGCTTATCATCCTGAACAAATAATTTCTTCGGCAAAGATTGTTGAAACGGGGCCTGTAGCTCATCCAATAGATTTTGTGACAATTGTTCACGTTTTTTAATTCCTCCAAAGTGAGGAGCTTCCGGGGAGATTTGCACCGAGGGTGTATACCTTTTTCTTACAAGTAATTCGAGAGCCATGAAATACTCATCGTCTATTTCTTTCATTAGCATTCGTACCTCTTTAGAGCTCTTTATCCCGCAAAGTTTTTTATAAGCGTCTTCCAATGCTGCAAAACGCTTTTTTATTTGCTGGGTCTGTAAGTCCAGCTTGTTTTTGGATGCGTCAGATACTATTGTAGGTAGTTCTGATAATCTTTTGCGCATCCATTCTACCTCTTCCATGAACTCTTCATGTAGTTCCTTGGCTTCTTCTTGGACATTGCTAATGTCCTTGATTTTTATTTCATCGACAATCGATGGTTGTAATTGGTGAGTTGTTGATGGCATACTGGCTTGTTTCAACGGCTTCTCTTGATCAACTTCCTTCTTTTCTTTTTTAAAAGTGTGTAGAATTTGTTGATGTTGCCCATACCTCTTTTGAAGTATTTCCAATGCTGCTGCATAATTATCGTCTCTTATCATTAAGTGACGTATAAGTAAAGCCGGAGTACCTCGGACAGCGCACTTCAATCTGCAAAACTTTTCCCATGTTGGAATATTTTTGCTTCCATCGACATGCTCCATAAACATATCGAGGAATAATTGCCATTGATATTCATGGCCATCAAATATTGGGATTTGAATTTCTCTCATTATGAATTTGCTTTTTTTTAATCCCTGTTATATCCTTTGTTATCGCCTTTGTCACTGTTATAGCCGTGACAACGCTTATTTTATTAAAAATTTAGTAGTCAGTATATTTTGCTGACCTGTACTAAATTTTTTAACACTGATCCAAACAGTGTTGGATCCTATTTCCTTCCAGAAATCTTCGGATTTCCAGGATTTTACTGGGTCAGGCAGTGATGGACTTCAATATCCATTTGTCACTGATCCGGTTCGAAGGACCATATGTACGCGGAATTACTCTTAAACTAGAAATAATACACGTACCACGAATGTTTGTAAGACACTGATGTTTATTAAAATATATGAACCTTAAGTACTAAATATAAAACTCTTAAAACTAAACTAGACTACCTGATTATGGTTATCTCAGCATGGGACCCTTTTATCAATGTGCGACTTTTTATTATTCAGTGCTACACATGTTGGTTTTCTCCTTTCTAAAATGCTGTATTTATTGTAATAGGACTCTTTATCTTTATTGCTACACATGCGCTTGCCATGTGTAATGTCCTAAACAAACAACCATAATCTTTTAAACATATTTTGGGTTTTTCAAATTATTAAAAATAGATTATAAAATAATAAATATTGAAATATAAAAATAATCATGTTCAACTAATTTGAACAATATTTTAAGGATGTTTATTCTAGTTCGAGGTCATTATTTTCTTTACTAATTAAAACCATGATATTCTCATAGCATAATTTTCTAGAAAATTATTTTTTGTTTTAAATTTATTTATGCTGGCCATTTTTGCAAGACTTAATCGACACGTGTTTCGGAATTTGTCAGATTCCATTGTCATGATTATTTAGCAAAAATAAAAACGATTTACAACCAAAAATTTTGAATTTATCGTAAGTCCTATAGAAAACCCCTAATAAATGTAGCAACATGTACAACATTAAGGGCGGATTACTCAATGAAAAGTTAGCTGCTAACTGACGATTTAACGGAGCCTTATGTCAAAATTTGTATGAAAAAGTTAAATTTAACGGAAAGTTATTTTATAACGGAGCATTGAGTAATCCAGCCTAAGTAATGATAACATAATAATGATAACGGAAATTTTTAGTGCTGAACATCCGATTATTTTAAGTTCACACCAAAAAATGTAAAAAAATAATATAAGCGGTAAGATTTTTTGTAATAAAGTACTGGTACAGCACTTTTAGGGTTGTTATTTCCAACACTGGCAAAGTACTCTATTTTCAAAAAAAATGCACTTTGCCAGTAGTATATTTTTTGTACTGCTGGCAATTTCTGGCTGGGTAGTTACATATGGGGCATTCCATGTGAAATCGGACACTTTGAAAAACTTTTTTTTTAGATTTTCCCAATTTGTTTACAGTTTTTAGTACCCTTCGAAAACTCCTTCGTGGTAAATTTTCAGATTTTTTTGATGACCCGTTCAAAAGATATCGAATTTTTAAAAATTGGTAGTTTGTTCCTTTACTCAAACTTCTTTTAATCATAACTTCTTCAATAATGGTCCAAATTTAAAATTTTTTTTTTCAAAATTTTTTGTTTTTTTACGTACTTTCTAAAAAAAAAATCCCAAAAAATTCTTAAAAGCGCTCTAGTATGCGATTTTTAAGTTTTAAAATTTAAATCTCATTTTTGAAAATGTTTGTACTCTTCGATTTTTTTGAAATTTTTTTGTGTAAAACTTCTATCAATTCTACAAATTTTTTGCCCAGGAAGATCGTGGGATATCGATTATTACTATTTTTTAAAATTCTTTGAAAAAATTTTATTGTAATTTTTCAATCTTAAAATCATTTCTACGGCTCCAATGCACAGTGCCACATTTGGCCAATCTAGCACGACAAAAATCAAAAAAAAAAGTTCCCCGATTTTCATGATATGTTTGTATGTATTATAGAACATTCCTAATAGCACGGAAATAATCATATAAGATCGATAATTCTGTTTGTTACTAACAGGTGGGTGCATAAAGTTGCATCTTGTACAATCCTGTAACTAGTGTACATTATTTCCCATAAATTAAGTCGACTTTAAATTGCTGTAACTTTTGAACAAAAAGAGATATTTATCCACTCTTTTTTGGTAATTTTAAAGGATATTTAAGTGCTTTAAGTCATATCTTTTCTTTTTTTTTTAAACAAATTTTTCTATTTTTTTATTAAATTTTTAACAAAATACAAATTTTTGAAAAGAAAATTATATATTTATTTTTTTTGATGGAATAGAACTTTTGTGTTTGGTCCGTATTGGTCGCCGGACTTTTGCAGATATATTGACCAATATCCATAGTACTTATTTCAACGGCTAACTTTTGCGACCGTCTGCGACGACGACTACAGTGGGGCGATATGTAAAGCTTGTTTTTACATATTTTTTAAACATATTTAAAAAAAGTGGGCGTGGCAGTTGTCTGACCGCCCCCTTTTTTTGTGATATTATTTCTACAGCCATTGAGAGTATATATACCAAATTTAAAGCAATTATAACCAAAATTACAAATTTTAAAACATGTGGGCGTGGCCCTTAACCGGCCTCCCACATTTTTCATAATGTTATTTTCGAAGTCAAAACGAACATTTATACCGAATTTCAAGTCAATATAATTAAAATTGGATTTTTGTCGTCCTAGATTGGCCAAATGTGGCACTGTGCAATGGTGCGTCATAGAGGGGTCCTTTATAAGACCGACCCCCATTAATTTTAACGTCTTAACATTTCTTTGTAACAAACTATTACCCTATCTCCAATTTCTAAGGGGGCTCCCACACAAAACGACATTTTTTAAAATTTGTTCCAACCGCTCTAACTGCCCTAATAGTGCCCTTAGAGCAACAAAATGTATGACCGACCCACAATATTTTTTTAGTCCAAACATTTTCTCTGAACACACCTACCCTCTATCTTTAACTGTTAAGGCGGTCCCCATACAATTTTTTTTATTTTTTGTAAATTTGTTTTATTTAATCAGCTTCTACCGGTCCAATGGTGCGTCCGAGAGGGGTCATTAGTGAGACCGACCCCCATTTATTTTTACCCTACAACATTTTTTCAAAACATACCTACGCCCTATCGCCACTCCCTAAGTAGGCTCCCATACAAAATTACATTTTTATAAAATTTGCTCCAACTGTTATTTGTATGGGAGCCTACTTAGGGAGTGGAGATAGGGCGTAGGTATGTTTTAAAAAAATGTAATTTTTTTATTTTATTATAATTACTTAGGTAAGCCATTATTAGTAAGTCATTATTATACATTTCAAAATAATGCTAAAGGTAATTTTCTATCATTACTAAGTAATTCGAATGGTAATGATGTGTCATTACCAAGTTTTTGCTGGGTCGTATTAAGAATAAAATTTTCTTTAAAAAAACGCTCATAAATATAAAGGTTGTTAAACGAACTATAGCAGAAAAAAATCGATAAAATCGAAAAATTTTCAAAAAATATCAAAAAAATTTGATTTTATAGAAAAAATCAGTAGATATCTTTCTTTTACGTATTGACCAATTCAGACACATGGAAAGCCCTATCCTTTTTCTATCCAAAACAGTTTAAAAATTAAAAATCGATTGAAAATTTTCTAAATTACACAAGGTTTAGTGAGAAAAGTTCCAAAAAAAAAGTTTTTTACAATAACTTTGAAATTTGAGGGTGTCTGGCAAGTTTAATGGGCATTTTTGTGATCTACTCGACAAGACCAACAACCTATACTATGTCACATCAGAAGTATTTTTTCACTGTAGCACAGTGTTTTTAAAGGAAAATATTATTAATAAAATTACCGATTTTTTTTAACTACCAGACATTGTCTTCAAATGATGAAACAATTACTATTGCACTGTTACACAAATAATTGTAATAAAAGAATTTAATAAATAGTAAAAATATAAAAAAAAATATTCTTACAAAAATTGTACAAAAGTAATGCCAAAGCACTTTTGAGGTTGTAATTTGAAACGTTGGCAAAGCGCTTCATTTTACAAAATATAAGTGCTTTGGCAGTACTTTATTTTTTGTACCGCTGGCAATTTCTTCGTGGGTATTTTTAGTTCAAATAAGGTTTTTAGGGAAAGAAAAATAAGAAAAAATCCTTAGAAAATTCGGGATAAACTGTCGAATCTTGCTATTCCGCGAAATCCATTAAATACATTTACAAGTATGAATGTGAAAAATCGAAATGTAAATACAACATCTTGGTATTAATTAGTAACTAAAGCTTCATAAACATACTTTTTTTTTTAAATAAAGTTTCATTTGTCTTACATCTATTTAATTGAACCTGTTTTATTTGAGTGTACTAAAGTTATTACTATTTTTCAGGAATGCATAGTACTTCAACATGAAATTAATGTTATTCGCAACGTTATTCTCAGACTAGAATCCTCTTTAAAAGAAAACAATACTAGCACGGAAACACCAATGTCTACAGCACAGGCACTACGTATGTCATCTCGTGATAAGTTGCGGGTTCTCGGTCAAGCCCTAATAGAAATTCTATTGAATTTCTCCATAGAGTACAGTTTTAAGGTTTGTTTTTACACACTGTACTTAGTATTTGCACTTTATTTCTCATACATCTATTTTTCTGCGATAGGATATGCTGGCCATGCAACAGTTATTTACAGCTGATGTTGCCAATATGCTGTTTAATTCTTTTGTAGTCTACGGAGATGCCCATATTCAATTGGCAACGTGTTCGTTGTTGGTTAGAATGTGTTGTGTTCAAAGTTGGTGGGGTGATTTTCTTGCCAATATATTTTGCAACTTGTTTTCCTCGCAGAATAGCAAAATATTTCCTCAAGATCGGTAAGGAAGAGAACATTTGTTGCACACAATGTTCATAACATAAAAAATAAATTCTTTAATTTTTGCAGCATATTCTTTTTGCTGACTTATTTGGGAAGACGTAGTATTTCCATGGGAAACTGTCGATCTATAGTAATCGATGCAGTGTTAAAAACATTGGCCAAACTATTGGCTCCAATTTCACCACGTTATCAGGAGGCCGCTGGAGCTGGGATAAATATGTCGGATATTGATTCAGGTGCTGGTAGCTTATGCGCTAAGTCCGATTTACAGCTTATAACATGGTTGCTGTTATTCCTTTCTGTGTGCTTGGATGATCGCAAAGATAAATGTAATTAATGTCAAACATACTTACCAATACATATGTGAAATTTTATATTTTTATTTTATAGCCGCCAACAGATGGGATTTTATGAGTTGTGAAACAGACTTTGCAAAGACTCGTGGTCAAACATCAAATAGTTCTGGAAAGCAATTACGTTGTTTCAAAAAGCGCATTATACAACAGAATAAATACAGTGTACAGCCCTATACAGATTGGGGCAAGAAAATCTATATGATACAAAACGAAGTATGTCAATTCTATATGAGTTTATGTATGCTAATCAATTTTATTTTATTTTCTAACTAACAGCATCCTGGTATTTTTATGGAACTGACCGGAAAACCGAAATCATCAAATAAAACAAGCAAAACCAATATGCTGCCAAAACCGCTGAAAGACATAAATCAAGAGCCCGAAAATAATTTCGACAAAGGACTCAAAAATATTCGACTTAATAACATTCTAATTGTCATAAGAGGACTTATTGCTTTGTTGCTCGAAATGGATTTTACTTGCAATATGGATCAATTTCTGCTCACTTGCAAGGTACGTTTTTGAATTTAGTGTTGTTGGAAGCTTTTAGTGTTATTAGTCTGTGTGCTTTTTTTATAGGTAATTGCGCGACTTGTGTCTGCCTGTCGTCCCGCAGTGCAATTATCAAAGATAATAACTATAAGTCAATTGGAACACCTTATTCGCATGGCCGTTTGGAATGACCAACAACAACCGTGGGCAGTGCATGCAATTACATGTTTATTACAGGTTTTTCAGAGTTTTTTTTTGTTTTAATATTTTTAAAACTACATGAGCATATTTTTAGGATCTGTTGGATGCCGATAGACATTATAAAGATAATGATGCTACCCCGACAAATGATGGTCTTCGACCAATGGACTCTCTACAGGAAACAAAAGATTTATTTGCGGATTATACATGTGAGTTGTTTTTTTTACAAATTAATATTTAAAAAATTACCAACTTTTGTAATTTGCTGACTTCGAGTTAAAGTAATCTTCCCTCCACTCTCCACTTATTGTTAGTGATAGATGGTATATATGTACATACATATTAGTTGTAAGCTAGTTTTCATTATGAAGCAAATGAATATTTTTGCAATTCCATTCTTTGTGTGCATTTCAAAATACCGAACTAAATCTATTAACTTTTTTTCAACAGAGTTGTGTTTTCTAATTGTTGCCAACTCTTAGTGGGACTTTTCAAGTTTTTAAAATTATCCGTTAGGTTTGAATTTGTATTTGACATATCTAATTCTTAGAAAAAATTATTTTTTGAAATAAACAACACAAATTTAGTGAAAAATTTGACTTTCACGCGAATGTGAAATACAGAACCTCGATTGTTAAAATTTTTCATTATTGTTATTAAATATTTCATCAATACGATTTAATGTGTCATCAATATGATAAAATGTTTCATTAATTTGATGAATGCTTCATCAATAGCATATGTTTCATAAATTGTCGTAGTAAACTAAATAAATCGACAAAGAACAGTTTCTACCAGAAAAGTTGGAAGTAGAATGTTTTGTAGATAAACCTAGAGTTACATATTTTATAACAACAATTGTTTTCTTAGCTCTTTATCTGCCTCAAAATATGAGCTCTTCACAAGTATCTAGCAACGATATGCAATATACAGACGGTAAGTTCTTTAAATTACAGAAAATAATTTTTATTACTAATTCTATCTTCACTTTCTTAGGCGTAAAATATCCTTATTTGCCATCATTGATTGAATGTGAAGATACCGAATTTGATGAAATTTTGAATGATATTGATATAGTGGAGCGAAATAAAGCCGCTCCCAAAAAAGACAGTACCAGCATGAATAAAAACACGGTTAATTACTTTTGCAAATCAATTTCGAGTGCAATGGATTCTCGTTTGGACATTGGACTGGACTTGAACGTAGAAACTGATTTAAGACGAATTACAATGGTGTCCTCATTAGATATGTACTCCTCGTTGCCGCAAATAGCAGCCAGCGAATTTAAAATATCCTCGCCTGAAGTGGCCGTTTGGCCGGACTATGTAACAGATATTTGGTCAGGTCCTGAATACAGTTGTGGTGTAAATACATATAATATGTTTAAAAACGTATTTGATTGTATATTGGCCGATTTACATTTGGAGGTATCAAATCAATTGTTTCCGATTTTCAAGTATGTAGTTATTAAACACATTTTTCTTTTTGCTTGTAGGAAACTTGGGTACATCTTGAACAAGTTTTGCAAATGTGGTTGACACTTAATGGCGAACTTGCTGACAAATCATACAATTCCGGTATTTCAAATAGCGAAGTTCCGAAGATACCATTTGGGGCGAATGCTATACAAGGTCTTTTATTGGCTTTGGCTTGGTATAATGATGTTAAATTGCGTACATGGTGTTTGGGATTTCAGTGTCTATTATTAGCATGCAATTCTCAAACTTTTGGCCAGGATGATGCTGCCGATCGAACTCGCATCAACGAAGTCATAATCAATGACGAAAACTTTGAGAAAATGTTACTTCGATTTTTCTCTGGCTATGGAATGAGTTCAGTTATAATAACTAATCGATGTGTAATTAATTATAAAATACATAAAAATTTTCAAATATATAATAACAATTATTTTTTTTTATTAATTTGATTTTAGGCTGGCCCCACAATATGCAAACATTTGCATGAGTTGTTGCATTGGTTGCACCGCAAAGGAGAGTCCACTGATGGTGTCATAGCGTGCAAACGCAAGCTGAAGGATACTCTATTACATGTGATCCTTCAACTTGTTCAGCCTGGTGGTGCAATAAGCAATCAGTTAGGACCAATTGATGCCCAAAGCCAGTTGGTTCGTGATTTACTTATAATGCCTAATGACAAAGCTGATCTCAACATTTCATTGAATATAATTGAATGTGTTTGTAAGTACACATTTATGTTTTAAATTTATTAACTATACCATTTAAAGATGTAATTCGTAAAATATCAATTTAAATTCGAAGATTTTAATTCGTAAATGAACAATTGTAATTCAAATTGTTATACAATTGATTTTTTTTTCGAATTTCAATTGATCTTTATCGAACTACAATTGATCTTTTTCGAATTCCTTTTACAAATGCAAGTAGAATCTTCCAATTACACTAATGTGTGATAATAGCATATTTTGCAAAAAATATGCTTGTGATTTTTAAGAGAATTATTAACAGTATTTTTGTTGTTCTTAGCCTTCTTAGTGTTCAACAACATTTCCAACGGTGACAAACTTCAATGTCAACGTTCTTCGGATACTAATAATGCAAGTAATTCATTCAGTAGCTTATTTGCAAATGTTTTGGGTTCCGATCATTCAAAACAAAATTGTCCAATATCCGATAATTCATTAATTATAAGTTTGCTAAAACTTTGTTCATCCTTAATACAAACGGAGCTACCACGGCAATTAACTGTAAGAATTAAATATTTTTTGTGTGCGGAAATTATAATTAACTTTTAATAAAAATTATTTCCGATTCTAGGATGTAACCATTCCAGAAGAGGAAGAACTTACAAACATATGCCAAACAGATGAAACTAAAGCTGAGCAATTAAACATTGAAGGTCATCGTGTCAAAACTCCATGTATAGCCGATACAGGTAAAAAAAAATCAAAAAAAAAAGTAACATCAGTTCAATAGTTTCAATAATTTTATATTTTTCGTAGTACTTCGACATTTTCCCACTATGAAACGTTTGTTGGGATCGCTATCTCACTGTTCGAGTACATCGTTCACTCTAATGGCATCATCCGCACTTTATAGTGTCAAGCCGGCCGATTCAACATTTTTACTCGATGAACCACAGACTGCTGCTGATGCAGTATTCAACATGCTTCTTACGTTATGCGAAAAAGCATCAAACTCGCGTTTAATTGTGGCCCCCATATGTCAATATTTAGAAGCATGTATGTACATATGTTAAGAAATAATTATTTATTTGTTTTAATTAAATTTTATTTATACAAAAGGTACGTCGCAACGCACTTCTCTTCCACGTCTACATTTGTCAGAACCACTTTTGTGGTATATATCGAAAGTACTTGAAGTTTCATCGGCTGTCCAGATATTCACGCAATTAGGAGGAATTGAAATAATATGCAAAAATTTAGTTCGGCTTAATAAAATACTTATAAATGTGCAGCCTGGTTTGGTAAGTAACGTAGTAAAGCTATCTTCTTAATATATAAAAACGTTTGTACCGGGTACGTGTTACTAAAACTCAAGAACCGCTTGACCGATTGACACCAAACTTGGACAATGTATTGGTTTAGTCTGGGGTAAGGTTTCTCTTAAGTTTATTCCCGATAAATTATGCTGATGTCGTGATATTCTAATTTTTTGTATTTATGGTGTGATTTTGTTTAAATTCCAAAAAAAATATTAAACAAAAATAAGTTTCCTGATCAAATTTGGACCCGGTAGATGGCGCTGGGTTGCAGTTTTAAATAAAATTCTTTTTTTTTCCTCCATTTCAGAGGGGCAATTAGATTCAATAGGAAAAAACTTTCGAATAAAATTTTTTTTTCGCAAATAATTTAAATGACAATAAGTTTGCTTGCAAAATTTGAACCCGGTAGATGGCGCTGAGGAGAAGTTTATTACAATTTTTTTTATCAGTGCAATTTCTTAGCACACATACACTTCATTTGAAAATTGTGGCGCTGGGCTGAAGCTATTTAGATATTTTTGGGCAAATCAACGCCGGAGGGTTCAGCTCGTATTTTATAAATGATTTTTTTATTTGTTTTTTATATGCAGATTTCAATGATTATGCAACATATGACTAGAAATACCAAAGTTAAGTTGATCTCTCATTCATGCACAAACGGGAATGCTAAAAAGTCAACTTCCGGCTCAAGTCAAAGTAACCGTTACTTGCAAGATGGTCTTATCAATTTTGCTCCATTCTGTACTATTTCGGCGGAAAATGACACTGCTCAATCAGCTGATATTCTTATAATGAATCCTGTGGCATCACATCGACGTCCACGTACTCCGGCTTGGAGTTACATGTTTTATCCAAATGAATCACATGCAGACCTAACAATAACACTGCCCACAGCAATTTTGTTGCGCGAAGTGCAACTTCAACCACATGCTCCAACACTGGCTTCATGCCCCTCAGCTGTTGCTTTAGAAATATCCAGAGACTTTGGATTGGGACCAGTACCGGTTGGACCTCCTCTGACAACAACTGGCATGACATGCATTCGTCTTAAGCTATCTAAGCCAGAAATAGCAACAAGTATCGTTCTACGTCTCTACAGGTGTGATGATATTGATATTTTTGTTTTCTTTTGATTAAATCTCTCTCTCTCTGTTTTAGTCTAGCAATTGCTAATAATATTTAATTGTTTTCTTTAAAGGCCAAAGGATAGTCCCAGCATAGGTCTTACACAAATTGCTGTTTTAGGCAATACAATTTTTGCTTCTCAAAGTAGCAGCTCTGGAATTGCAGCTAGTTCAAATTGCAACACATCAGCATTGTCGTTTGATCATGCCATGGATGATGATTCTTTTGCGAAAACAAGTGTGGGCTGGGTTCGCATTTTATCGCGCTGTTATAATGCAGCATCTATGGGACCTTCCGATTCGAAATTGTCAGCAGATGTGATAGGTGCTTCAGCAGCTCACCCCGGATTTTTGGATGCCTGTTGTTCTCTAATGAACATTATGCCAATGATTCCCAATGCTGCTGTACAGAATCTTGAATGCGTTTTATTAAAATTAGGCGCATACAGTCGTGAACTTTGCCTCTCACTAATACGAACTTTATTGTGGGGCACAAGTCCACAAAGTAAGTATTAATCGATATTAAAAATGTAGATCATATTTAATTTTTGTGTACTCGTATTTCGTTTAAGTATATAAACTTTCTAACGAGAGTATCTGTGATCTACTCTACGATCTGTGTACCAGCAAGGATGCATATATTTTGGATAAAGTGCAAGTGCTTCTGGAATGGATCGAGAAACTAAAGATGAACTACAGTAATAACACGGCACGTTGTAATAATCCTCAGAGTGGATTCGTAAAATGCATTGCGTCTATTCTTTGGCATATTTTTGCGCATAACAATGTTGCAAACCTTAGCGAGCAAATTACACCGAGTGTATTTGATGCCTGCATGCATTGGATTGATAGACTGGACTATGAGGAACCTTTAAAAGTTGCTTTTGATTCATTGCTTTGTTCGCTGTGTTACATACAGCCAAGATATTTTAATCACTTGCTAGTACGGCTAAATGTTAAGTTGGCACACATTGAAGGCGACACGGATAACTTGTCGAAGCTCAATGACAAGGGCGGTATGACCGACGATAATAAGGAACTCAGTGGTAGTGTTTGGTATGCCAATGTGGCTACTGACAATTTGTCCACACTGTTTGGACGTCCCTCATATTTGTGTACAGTGGCAATGGCATGTCAGTCTCCAAATGCAGTGTTCCAATTGGTTGATTCGGGACTACCAAAACTTTTAGCGTACGCTCTCTTTGAGTATTGTTCTTCGCTTTTGCTGCAAGAAGACGTGGCACAAACTTCGACGTCTTCCTCTAATCATCATGTCCCATGTACATTTGGTACTCAATTCACAACATACAGTAGTAGTAGCACTTTGGCCGACTCTAGTTCAGGTTGTATGACTGATGCTGACAAAGTTGCTGGCGATAAAATGGAAGTTATGGAGTCTGAAAATGAGGAAAAACTTAAGCAGCCACAGCTAATGACTTTTGATTTGGTTCCGAAAATTCTAGACTTTTTTTCAGAATGTTGTTCAGAGGGTCATATGCGTGACTGGTTAGGTACCCAGCAGGGTTCCATATTCTGGAAGCCATTGCTAAAGCTTCTCTGTAATCATCGACCTATCAATTTCAATCCAGTTGCTCCAATCATAAGCAGTGAACCGACACAACAAGCTTTTATACGCATGGAGCGAGCTACCATTAACTTTTTCGCTCGTATAACCGCCTGTCATCCTAACAATCAGAATATTTTAACAATGTTACTAATCGAAGTAATACGTGAATCGTCTGTATCGCTAGGGCCACTAGCTGCGGATAACGGACCAAGGCAATCTATCTCGGGTTTTACACGACAATTAGTGCTGCAGTTGTTGCTGGAAAATGAAAGAATTCTCGTATCGGTACGCAGTAAGCAGCCGTTACAGAAAAAAGATCCATATGCACCTTATTTACCTACGACTGCCAATATAACATCATCAACAACATCACCAAATAGTTTTGTGACTCCGAGCAGTGTAACAATATCATTGGTCAACCATCATCCCGCTAAACGTATTAACAATCATCATTTACTCTTCTCCGTCAGTGCCAATACAAAATGTCAAGAAATTATTCAGAATTGTCTGTCGGGTAAGTGTGATCTTATTTTTTTTTTTAGTTTATTTTGATATTCAGAACTTATTATTTTTATAACCTCCACTTAGGGATAAAGGGTGTATATTAGGGTGTCACAAGTAATGAATTTCGAATTTCGTTGATCGCCGGGCATTTTATGGTTCGTTTTGATCTAAAAACTCTTATGTTTAAATTTTCGGACAAATCGGACTATATTAACCCGTGCCGTTGTAGGACTAAAGCAAACATTTTTTTTCGATTTTTTTTATTTTTTTATGAAGTTAAATTATTATTTTACTTGATGAGTTTATTTACGAGAAAAAAAAAATAATTTTGGTGGGATAAACCCCTCCGCTTTAAAACTGACGTCGATAAAATTGCAATTTTAAAGCGGAAGGGTTTATCCCATCAAAATGAAATTTTTTGTCGTTAATAAAATAATAATTAAAAAAATAAAAAGTCTTTAAATTTTGTGGTTTGGGAAAAAATTTTAGGGCAAAACTTTCACCCCCATCGTGCGATTTGTCTAAAAATTTAAACATGCTGTTTTTAGACCAAAACGAACCACAATTTG
Source organism: Pegoplata infirma (assembly GCA_963921195.1). NCBI lineage: Eukaryota > Metazoa > Arthropoda > Insecta > Diptera > Anthomyiidae > Pegoplata > Pegoplata infirma. Next base: position 328,080,019 of record OY992536.1, read on the forward strand.
CCCGGCGATCGACGTATTTTCGAAAAAAGTCATTATTTTTATATGAGGGGTATAACCAAAATAAGAAACTATCATAGCGGTATGGGCAATGTTAGACTGATAAAAAAGCTATTTAGATATCGCTGTGATACAGTAATGGAATTCACGTCAGAAATTTTAGTCTTGCAAAATTGCGCAATGTCAAAATTGCAACTTTTTTTGCATGTTTCTTTGTGGATAAAAGCAATTGTATTTATATTAAAATAAATTGCAAATCTTTTCTTGCAACTACGCATCATATAAAAGGTAATAGAAAAATAAAAATTTTATTAAATTTTTTTTTTTTAAAAATGTTGCAATATTGCACTGTTGCAAGGGTCAAAAAATTCTGAAGTGAATACCCTGAGTGAAAAAATACTTCTGATGTTACATAGTATAGATTTTTGGTTTTGTCGAGTAGATCACAAAATTGCCCATTAAACTTACTAGACACATTAAAATTTTTAAGTTATTGTCCAAAAACGTTTTTTGGGACTTTTTCACTAGACCTTGTATAATTCAGAAACTTTGCAACCGATTTCAAATTTTTTAACTGTTTTGAATAGAAGAATGATACGGCTTTCCATGTCTGTGAATTGGTCTAAACATATAAGAAAGACATCTACTGATTTTTTCTATAGTATCTATTTTTTTTTGTTATTTTTTAAAATTTTTTCGAGTTTATCGATTTTTTTCTGCTATAGTTCGTTCAACAACCTTTATAATTATAAACGTATTCTTAAAGAAAATTTAATACTGAATACGATGAACTTTATCCTGAAAAAAAGAATAATGAAACGCGACTTCTTATTATGTTAGTTTAATTTTTTATTTTTTTTGCCTGGGTTATACGAACGGCGATTTCATGCAAAATTTTAATGTTCTTTTTTAGAAAAATTATCAAATCTCTGTCAATTATTATTTGATTTTTTCAGGATAAAGCTCATCGTATTCAGAATTAGATTTTCTTTAAGAATGCATTTACAAATCTAAAGAATGTTGAAAAAATTATAGCAGAAAAATCGATAGACGAAGTTACAATTGGTTTAAAGAGAAAAACTTTTTTTGACAATAACTTTAAAATTTAGTGGTGTCTGGCAAGTTTAATGGACATTTTTGAGATCTTTTCGACGAGACCTACAAACTTTACTAGCTCATTTGCAAAGTATATTCGATTTTGTTTTTTTGTAGCACAGTGTATTTATATAACATGTAAAATATTTAGGTCGCTGTTCAAGGTTGTAAGTTCAAGGTGAACTTACAACCTAACCATATATGGTTAGGTTGGTATTTCAGCAAAATCTTTCTAGTGTTTAAGAAGTTATAAGTTCACCTTGAACAGCGACCTAAATATTTTAGATATTGTGGATTCATGGATTCGGCCATGTCGAATTTAACTTTTTTACTTGTTTGCTATTTAATTTTGTTTTAGTTTGTAGGTTTTTTTTTTTGTTTATTTATGTACATATTTATTTTTTTATTTATTTTATGAATTTTGTTACATTATCATCGTTGTTTCAATCAGCTTACAGTAATTTATTCTCTTCGCTGAATACAGAAATACGCCAAGTCGACGGTAGTAATAACATGGCTTCTGGAGTAAATTTATCAAACATCACCACCCACTGCGATTTACTTAAACAAGATGATGGCGACAAAAATCAAACTGATCCCTATAAAGACATCTCCATTAACTTTAATGGCCTTGAAAATGGTATGGAGTTTTTGAGCGTTGCTGCTGGTGTTACAGCCAAAGACAAACGTATTAAAGATGCAAAGAATCAAGTTGCTGCTGCAAGTAAGGAAAATAAGGAAATGGTTACCAATTTTTCAAGTAAATTACACATTTCTCAAAATCTTGCACTTTCCAAAATGTCCGTTTTATATACCTTTTTTATTTTATTTAACAGAGTTTGTGACATTTGAAGATTTCCTTACACCACCAAATTCTTCGTCAAGTGTTGCCAATTGTGGCCAACTTGTGCACCGAGAATATCCGGATATATTAATTAGTAGCGATACTACAATATCTCAGCTTCTTGCCACATTACAGAGCAAGGGTTATTCTTTAGCCAAACCTTGTATAACGCTCGACATGGTTTGTTTTATCAATCAATGTTTAGGCATTCACATTCTAAGATAACCAAAATGTTTATTCTTATTTTTCTACAGATAACTGGTAAGGGTGGAAGTTTTGAGGGTGGTTGCGATGAATCCGCTTATATCAAGACTTCCTCGGTAGAACCATTGCCCTCGCCCTTGCAACGGTTTTCAAGTCGCGGTGGTCTATCTTTACTGGCCTTATATTTGCCGACAGTCTATCCAGAAATTACATCACGCAAACATCAAAATGCAGCCCCGGAAAAAGAGAAAAGTCCTCCCATGAATGACTGGGTGAAACTAGAACCAAATGACGATATCTATGAGGATCTTGAGGACCCATTGTCAGAACCAATTTCGAAACAAGCTACCATCACCTCAGTTCCTCAACATTCATTGGCGGCATTTGGTCTGTTTTTACGTCTGCCCGCTTATTCAGATGTGCTATTACGTGATAAGTTAAGAGCTCAATGTCTTCTTCGTCTTGTTTTGGGTGTAACGGGAGATGGTGAAGGAAGTGAGTATTTTTTTAGGAAAACGAAAACCACACGATACACACTAACTGTCATTTGTTTTTTAGATGATATTTATAGTTTATCATTGGCTCCATCACTGCCGACATTGCCATTTGAGGTTTTCCGACAACTATTAGATAGTTCACCATTGACTACAGACGATGGTATGTTGTTACGTCGAATGGTAATTGAAGTGGGTGCCATGCATTTGGTCTTAAATTGCTTGAGTATTTTCACACATCACTCGCCTATTTATCCACTTGGAAGTCCTCAAAATGAGGTACATATAATAAATTGGTGATCTTCTTTTTAAAAACCAAACCTTGAAAATTATTTCTTTTTGTTACAGGCGACCGGAAGCAACGGTATTAAGACGCCACTAAATGTTGTCGAGGAAGCTTCGCTAGCCACATCTGACGATAAAGGTCACATGTATTGGGCTAAAGGAACCGGATTCGGTACAGGATCAACTACACAGTCATGGAATGTTGAACAGGCCCTTCTGCGTCAAAAGAGTGAGGAGGAACATGTAACGGTTTTACTGCAGGTAAAATTTCTGATATGAAATTATATCCATGTGCGATTTGTAAATATCAATAAATCTTTTTTTTATTCTTTTTGTTTTTGTAAAGGTTCTTGCAAGTTACATAAATCCCGGGGATCGTATACCAACTGATGAGGAAATGCCATATCATGAAATCGGTGATCTTTCAAATGAACTCCCAAGTGAGTTTTCGCCATTGCTTAAGCAATCGTGTCTCATTCCAGCGCTTAGTTCCTATTTACGTAACGATTCCGTACTCGATATAACTAGACACATTCCGCTATATCGTGCCATACTACAGCTTTTGCGTTCAATATCACTGTCGCATGAACTGGTTTCACTGCTACAACCACAAAATGCATATGAGAGTTCACCATCTATTACAGAATTGCTATCCAATATGAGAACATGTGTTGATACGTATGCCAAACGTTTAAAGTGAGTATATTAATACATAATATTATACAATATTATATTTTAAACTTTTTCAGGTTAAATAAGAAATCTAACATTAAAGGACAAACCCAACAGGTTACTGTCAATATAGATGATGGTGACGATGAGGGATTGGCACTGCTCATACCCGACATTCAAGAGACTACGACATTAGTGCAAAAAACTACAAAAAGAACAGATCAACAACAGCAAAATCTGCTAAATGCGAATATGAGCGGAAATATTTTTGATATTGATCGTATGCCACAGAGTAAATCGATCGATGAACGCTACTTGGAGGTGATGAAAAAACTGCAATTCGACACATTTGACATGATTGTTGAGGCCGAGAACAACGGTTACCGCTTTGTTGTTTCGCATCATTTTGAAAAAATGGTTCGAATGGCTGGCGACCGTTATCATCCGTCTCGTGTTAAACGCTTGGCTCAAGAAGCGGTGACTCTTTCAACAAGTTTGCCTCTCTCCTATAGTAGTTCGGTGTTTGTGCGCTGTGATACAGATCGACTGGATGTTATGAAGGTTAGTTAGTAGCAACGAAATACATATCGCTCATTTTCTACAAAAGCTCTTAGAAGCTTTTGTATCAGGGCGAAAGTTGTTTTCGAATGTTTCGAGAACTTACAAAGTATGAACAAGGTAAAGTTAATATGGGTACCAGGGCACAAGGAAACAAGGTATTGGTATTTCGGTACATATCAATCCACCAATCCAACACTACAGATCGAGACGTGATAACACCGTCCGACAAAAATTAAAAGAAGTTGTTAAACTCCTTTTAAAAGGAAACAGGATCACTAAATGAAAAACTATAAATGTAGTATTACTCCATTTGATATCTGCTTTCAGACGTATATCATCCGGTTCATGTTTTATATTGGCTTTCGGATGGTGTAATCTAAACACCGCAATGGCTACTTACCAGATGGAACTACCCCGTACACTTACTGGAGTGATCACCGGGCACTGCCTTATAGGTTATCAAAGAAAGAAAATTGCAGTTATTTCCGATGCCAGCTGTAGGAGGTTCAATGAACCTAATACTGAGGAAACTGTCGAACACATTCTTTGCCGAAGTCCTTCTTTGTCCAGAACCCGCCTGCACATATTGCCTTCGAGAGCTTGGAAACGGTTTCGAATGTCGACCTAAAGAAAATATTACATTTTCCGATGAGGATTAACGCGTTCTATCAGCGTCGCTGAGGAGTTATTGTGGTTTCACTATTTCTACTCCTCTATGTAGAAGTCTTTGACTCCACCACCTCTAACCTAACCTATGGTTTATATTATGTAAAAAACGTATTAATAACTTTTAAGCCCACCGCTTGAGAAGATAGCATGCCATTATTACATGTTATATGAGACGGCCTTTTTTAATTAATAATCTAAAACATGATTTTTAGCAAAATCTGTTTTTTGAGTTATGTTACTATTGTAGTAAATAAGCGATATGAGGTTTAGAATATAAAAAAGTCTAGTGTTTTGATAATATGTTTTTATACATATTTTTATTCTTTACAGGTGCTTATAACCGGACCTGCGGATACGCCATATGCTAATGGGTGCTTTGAATTTGATGTTTTCTTTCCACCAGACTATCCTAATTTGCCAATGCTAATAAATTTGGAAACAACTGGCCGACATTCAGTGCGTTTTAATCCAAATCTTTACAATGATGGCAAAGTTTGCTTATCAGTTCTAAACACATGGCATGGCCGTCCCGAAGAGAAGTGGAATGCTCAAACATCTAGTTTTCTTCAAGTTCTTGTCTCAATACAATCTCTGATACTGGTACCGGAACCATATTTTAATGAGCCTGGATTCGAGCGCAGTCGTGGTACACCGAGCGGTACGCACTCATCGCGCGAATATAATAGCAATATTTATCAGGCTTGTGTTCGTTGGGCTATGCTAGAACAGATACGTAATCCTAGTCCTTGTTTTAAGGATGTAAGTTCAATGAATGTATATTATAAATGGCATATGTGTGGTTGTAGAAATCATAATCTTTAGGCGATTTAAATTACGCGTTCGTCATAAAGGAGCGCATAACCTCAATAGTTTCATGGTTCTTCCAAAGATTTTGATTCTATGACATACGCTGTTATTTCTAAAAATCACAGACATTTGTAAATTTACAACATCTTTTTTTATTTTAAGGTCATTCATACACATTTCTGGCTTAAGCGCAATGAAATCTGTACCCAAATTGAAAACTGGATCGAAGAACTATGCAAACCGCAATATAATGAACGCAGTAGTCGAACTATATCCTTTAATTCAATGGTTTTGAGGCGCCAATACCGTCATTTACGTGAAGAGTTAGCCAAACTTAAAGTACCAGAAGGCCTACAGGATCTGGATGCGCCATTTAATCCAAATGTCACACTACCGGCAATGAGTGAAAGTAGCAACAACAGTGGTACAATTTCCGTTACAAAGCCTAATTGTGACTCCACAGTTATTCATACAACCGTTACGGTAAACAGCTCTAACGGTAATACCCTGCCTGCTGAATCAACTCAGACACCTGGTACATTTGAAAATTTGTCTACGGAAAGCTCAGAATGCCAAGAGGCTGGTGTCCAGACTTTGACTACTGTACCGCTAACACCACTAGAGATAAACACAAATCAATCGTTCATCAGTTGTACAATTGAAGAGGAGGGTGATTCACCTGTTATACTTCCGCAGTCGACAGTGCCAACTACGGTTACGGCTAAACTAGTGACCGTCGGTGAACCGTTAATATCAAATGATGTTGGTAGTGGTGGCGGCAAGGATAATGCTGATGGCGACGGCGAGGAAGATGTCGACGAAGTAATCGTTACCGAAGGTGACGATTTGGAAGTCAGTGAATATAAATGCAACACCGTTGGTGAACTAATGGAACAGTTATTCTTTGATAGTTCGGAAAATGCGATGCATTACGATGATTAAGCTAATAAACAATTTGTACATTATCTGCTGTTTTCTGCCTTCTTATTCTTCTTCTTCTTGTGCTTAATTTTGAAAGAAAAAAAATTCAAAAAGAAAAGGATAAAATTAAAAATTTAAATTTAAAAATTTCATACAAAGCTCGATGTATTATTTCTTCATACTGTTGCTCATAATTAAGTATTTTTGCGTGCGTGTTTTATTTAATTATTATTACTATTTTTTTTTTAATTTAATTTTTTGTATGGATATTTGTTTTTTAAAAACTATTTATCTTAAAGAAAAGAAATGAATGAATGAAAACAATTCAACAACAACAACAAACATATAATAAATATAAAAACGAATAAATAAAACTTAAATGTGACCGTGTAAAGGTGTGATTAAGATAAATAAAAACAAAATGTTTTCCCTTTCATCCAGTTATTACATCTAAAATGAATTGCATCAAGATTTTTTTTGTGGGTCAGTGTACCTATTCCATTTTGTGGGTGTACTACGTGATTATTACGGTATCCTTAGCAATATGACACCTTGAAAAATGGAACATTTAAAACGCATCTAATTCGGTAAGTAAAATTAATGTTAATATGTAGAAGTAAACTGTAAAGGGTTCGTCATTCAATTCAGTCGGCTACCAGCGGTCAAAGTTGGAAAAAATGACATATTTCTACCAAACTTAATGTCCGAATTTTTTGACCAAATCCGGATAAAATATTCGGAAATTTGGCGCACTTTATTGGAAAAATATTTTAAAAATTCCGAAACTGCGATTTCGATCCACAGATGCTGATTTTTAAGCATAAAAATTATTATTTTTTTTATCCAAATTGTCCTCAAAAGTTGAAAAATGTTAACAGCCGTATTCAAAATTAAGTTTTAGACACGGTTTGTTCACCCTGAACATCGAGTTCGTAACTAAACAGTGAGTTTGTTCAAGAGTCTATTCAAAATGATTTTTAGTTTAGCCTGCCTAACAAAAAGTTGACCATCCCCGTTTTAGTAAATCACATAAGAAAAAACAAAAAAAAAAAATCAAATCAAATGAAAAACCACAAAAATATCTTCATTTTTAGTATATCCCAGCAAAACTTGCATGACTTCCAGAACTAGTGCTAGAGTACTTCTTTTTTGCTCGACTAGTTCTCTATCTCGTTCTCAGAGTCATGATTTTTGTTTGAAATTGTCACCCTCAGAACTAGTTCTAGGGAAGTAGTCTAGGAACAATCACCCCTCCTATGGAACGGTTCCATCACTACTTCTAGAACCAGTTCTTTATCCCATTCTTTAACCCATGATTTTTCTTTGAAATTGTCACGACAGGAACTACTTCCAAGAAGCTATTGTGGCACTAGTTCTGTATCTCGTTCTCAGAGTCATGATTTTTGTTTGAAATTGTCACCATCAGAACTAGTTCTAGGAAAGTAGTCTAGGAACCCATGTATGGAACGGTTCTTTAAGTCATTCTAGAACCAATTCTTTATCCCATTCTTTAACCCATGATTTTTGTTTGAAATTGTCACCATCAGAACTAGTTCTAGGGAAGCAGTCTAGGAACATTTTGTACATTTTTTTTTGCAAAAAAAAACATTTTTTAATTATTTTTTGTTCAAAATATAACGCAATATCAGCACTTTACTGAACACAGTTAGTAGTATTTTTTTGTTTTTTTAGTCATTAATGCAATTAGAAATTATCTAGACGGAGAATAAGGGATTTTAAAAAAAAAAAACATATTGTAGGGACCAAAAAATATACGATTATATGCTTTTTTGGATTACTCAAATTGCTTACTATTTTTGCTACAATTGGAAAGTTTTGTTTACTTTTTGTAATAAAAAATTCCAGCTGTAGTAAATAAAGTAGTTTATTGCAGATTGTAGTAAGGTAATTGAATGGATCTATAAAAACCTATTTGCACTAATGCCCCAATACTTAATAATACCAAACAAATTACCCAATAATTAATAATATTTTTAGCTCCTCTGTACATATTTCAAAAGGTTTGACTTTTTTCAAATAGAAGATGCAACAGAGAAATACGTACGCAATCAAATATATATTTTTTTCTTTTTTGAAAAAATTATAAGTTTTTGAAACAGCTTCTAAGATGTTATTTGAGAACCAGTATTTGTTTCATGGAAGTGGTGCAGAAGTCATGTACGACTAGTTCCAAATCTCTTGTTCCAAAACTACTCCAAAAAAGCTCTTTGGAATCAAAATATTACCCTTTTGGATAACTTCTAGAACTAGTTGTGACATCACTAGTTCCAGGATGCTCTTGGAGAACCTATCGTGACAAGCTTTGAAGTACTTCTAGAACTAGTTATTTTTGAATGACTCCGAAAAGTTTTGCTGGGATACCAAAAAAATACTTTAATTAAAAAAGCGTGTTGTGGAAATAGTTTTTAATAAAATAGAGAGTTTTAAAATAACTTAAACACTTTGGCATTTAATTTGTTTTTGACATTTCGCCAAAATCAATATGGCGTCAGTTAGGCAAGAGATGTTCAGCGTATGTTCATAGTTTAAAAAAATGTGTTTTGAATAAGAAATCCTTAAACAGTATCTAGACAGTGTCTAGAATTTCATTTGAATACGGCCGTAAGTGTGTTATCTAAAAAATATAAAAATGCGATTTTGGTCCGAAAATGCTGATCAGCATCTGTGGACCAAAATCGCATTTTTTTTATACTTTTTAGATAACACACTTAACATTTTCCAACTTTTGTTATCTAAAAAATATTAAAAAAAATTAAAAACACGATTTTGGTTCGAAAATGCTGTTCAGCATCTGTGGACCAAAATCGCAGATCAGTATTTTTGGACCAAAATCGCGTTTTTATATTTTTTAGATAACATCCCAAGCAGAAAAATACAAGCGGGCCAATACTGGCCCAGTAACGCTAACGGTAGTACAAGTATTGACGGGACGTAGTTTTTTTGGTATTTCAGTACTGACCCGGTTACCCAAATGATAACTCTGATCTACGGTTGGCCCAGACGTTCAGACAGCATCATAAAAGCACTGTAAAAACCAAAAATCCAGTACTTCAAAAACAAAAATATTTTTTTCCACAGTAGCAATACAAAAATTACAGTGTTTTTCGTGTAAAAGGTACACCGTTAAAGGTGAAACTTTTAACAGCACTCGAGTTTTTAAGGAAATTAACTGCGAAGAACGTACTATGCAGTCGTTTAGAGAAAAACTAAACCCAATACCAAATGCATATGCTTTATCTTGGAATAAGCAAATGTGAATTTCAGAGAAAAACATTTGATTTAACGGTTTTAACAAACTGGAAAGCTACACAATGGCCTCTGTTTTGTCTTTCACAACTTTTCAATTCACATGAAAATTTCCGAATCACATGAAATTAAGTTTAGTGGTTTTTTGATCACGTTTTCATTCGAAGTTAAAATCGAATAATTAAAATTTAAAAAATTATAAGGACAAAAGTGCATTCGTTTTACTTTCACAAAATTTTATTTATGTGAAACAAAACGAAAAAGAAATTCGGATGTGAAATCTAGAACACCAAAAAAATTCGGAAATTTTCATTTTCACATTTTTCATGTGAATTACTTTTTTTGGAACAGCGGCCAATGTTTTTTGTTATATAGTAGTGCTATCGTTTTGAAAAACGTATTGCAAAATGATCAGTATCAGCATTTTTTGATTTTATATACATCTTGCAGAATTTTACATAAAAAAGGAAAACTATGGCCGCTGTTCCAAAAAAAGTAATTCACATAAAAAATGTGAAAGTGAAAATTTCCGAATTTTTTTGGTGTTCTAGATTTCACATCCGAATTTCTTTTTCGTTTTGTTTCACATAAATAAAATTTAGTGAAAGTAAAACGAATGCACTTTTTTCCTTACGACTTTTTAAATTTTAATTATTCGATTTCAAATTCTAATAAAAACGTGATCAACAAAAGACTAAACTTGATTTCATGTGATTCGGAAATTTTCATGTGAATTGAAAAGTTGTGAAAGACAGAACAGAGGCCTATAGTTATAATTCACACCAAAAATGTAAAAATAAAAAACAATAACAATAATAAACGGTTCCATTTTTTGTAAAAAAGTACTGGTAAAGCACTTTTTAGGTTGTTATTTTTAACACTGCAACAGTACACTATACTTAACATTTTCCAATTTTGAGACCAATTTAGATAAAAAAAATAATTTTTATGTTTAAAAATCAGCATTTGTAAACTTAAACTGCAAATTCGGTCAACAATTTCGGACATGAATTTTTGTCGAAATACGTAATTTTTTTTTCCAACTTTGATTGCTGGTTGCCGACTGAAGAAGACCTTGCGAAATTTTTTCATAAATTTTCCCACACTCAGCTCTAACGTGGCCATCGTTTGGCAGGTAGTACGACATGAAATTCGAAAATTTAAATTTGACGGCACGCCTTAATGTATAACATTCGTAGTTTAAATCAATTAACTAAAAGTAAAAAAGTTAATTCGGCTGTGCCGAATCTATCATACTCTCCAACATGTAAAAAAATAAAAAATGTTTAGTGTTTTTTTTTTGGTGGGGGGGAGGGAGGGGGCGTCTCGACGGGGTCGCTGGGGAACACCTCTCTTGTGAAAAATGTTTTGAAATTCATTTCTTATACTTTTTGCACTAAAGTAATACAGTTTAATAGTTAAATAACTTAACTGGATACTTCCAAGGGAAGAATTTCATGATTTTGTTAGTGCTATATCACTGTGCAACAAATTTTGGGTCATCGCTTTGAGCCTCAATGGCTTCAACGCCATATGAAAGTAAACCATCACATAGACAAAATAACCAAAGGGTTTTACAAAGTCAGTTCGGATTTCTTTATTATGTCCCACTGAAGTTATTATAACATTTGTATAAAGGGCGTTTGGAATACGTCAAAAAAACTGTAATAAAAACACACCTGAGCTTCAAAATATATATTGATGTTTTCACTGAAATTGTATGGCGATTATTTTCTTTTAAGGGGTCATGTAAGTCCTTTTTCAAAAACTAAACACAGAAGTCTTTAAATATTTTCCTCATAAAATTTCACTGGGGTTTGTCAAAGGTTGAAATTTTGTGCGACTTTCGCAAAATGCTTAAAAATGGACAAAAATAAAATATTGATGTTTGGTATTTTTTTTTTTTTACCAAAGCAGTGTTTTAAAAACTCGATAAAAAAAAACAGTTTAAATACTTCTGGGCTAAAAGTTATGTTGTGATGTGTTTTATAAAATTGTATGATGATTCTTTTCTTTGATCAAATTAACCCTCTAACTTCCGTTTTAAGGAGTCATTTTTGTATTTTTTTAAAAGAAATATATAAAAGTCAATGAAAAAGGCAGTTAAAGGGTTAAAATATTATACAAATATTTTGTGCAAAGCCAGAAAATGTATTTGGTATTTGTAAAATGCTTAAAATAGTAAAGTTGCACATACATTTTTTTTTGATATTTTACAAATTTTTTTTTATTTAAAATTTTATTTATTATATGCTGGACGAAATTCCTGCCTTCGATGACCCCTAGTGAAATTCAATGCACAAAATATTTGTAGAACATTTTAACCCTCCAACTGCCTTTTTATACACTTATTTGTTTTCAAAAATTATTATAAATTTACGCGTGTGTGTGACTGAACACAATTTTTCTCACATGATTGTGAGTGGCGAAAAAAATTGCGTGAGTGAGTGTTGCGTGAGTTTCCGTAATTCATTTTTCCTTTTATTTAGCTTAAAAACTCGTTAGATTTTTAAAATTTTAATTTTAAAATTTTGTTTGTATAAATAAAAATTTCGTGAGTGTGACTCAACGTGAGTGTGAGTGCACGTGAGTATGAGTTGTATTAAATTTACTCACGTGTTTGTGAGTAAATTTGTGCGTGCGTGATTCAAAAATTCCTGTCGTGAACGTGAGTGAGTCCAAATTGACTCACGCGCCCATCTCTACTTGAAAGGTAAAAAAATGGAGGCCAAGCTGCACATTAGGGCGTCCCGTCAAATTAAAATTTTTGAATTTCATGTCGTAATACTTGCCAAACGATGGCCACGGTAGAGCTGATTGTCGGAAAATTTATAAAAAATTTTTGCAAGGTCATCTTCAGTCGGCAACCATCGGTCAAAGTTGGAAAAAATTACGTATTTCGACCAAAATTCATGTCCGAATTTTTTGACCAAATCCGGCTCAAAAATTCGGAAAATTTCCGTACTTTATTGGAAAAACATTTAAATAAAAACTGCGATTTTGGACCACAGATGCTGATTTTTAAACATGAAAAAAATTTTTTTATCCAAATTGTTCTCAAAAGTTGGAAAATGCTAAGTGTGTTATTTAAAAAACATTTAAAAAAAATATAAAAATACGAGTTTGGTCCGAAATGCTGATCAGCATCTGTGGACCAAGATCGCAGATCAGCATTTTTGGACCAAAAACGAGTTTTTGGATTTTTTAATATTTTTTAGATAACACACTTAACATTTTTCAACTTTTGCTATCTAAAAAATATAAAAACACGATTTTGATCCCAAAATTCTGATCAGCATCTGTGGACCAAAATCGCAGATCAGCATTTTTGAACCAAAATCGGGTTTTTTATATTTTTTTTATATTTTTAGATAACACACTTAACATTTTCCAACTTTTGAGACCAATTTGTATAAAAAAATTATGTTCATGTTTAAAAATCAGTGGACTAAAACCGCGGTTTTGGATTTTTTTTAAAATACATATTTTTCCAATAAAGTACGCAAAATTTCCGAATTTTTGAGCCGGATTTGGTAAAAAAATTCGGATATGAATTTTGGTCGAAAAACGTAATTTTTCCAAACTTTGACCGCTGGTTTTCGACTGAAGATGACCTTGTGAAATTTTTTCATAAATTTTCCCACAATCAGCTCTAATGTGGCCATCGTTTGGCAGGTATTACGACACGAAATGCCAAAATTTAAGTTTGACGGGACGCCTACTGCATATATTGCAGCTCATAAATTAATATATTTTCTAGAGTCCGACCGAAACCAGTTTTTCAAGGCCGAACCGAAACGAATATTCGGCCAAAAAATCAATTCGGCCAAAAAATCAATAATCAATATAAAATCAAAATAATTGCCTGGCTTAAAAGAAAGTTATTATGATTTTTTTTATAGAACTTAGGGTGGAATACTCAATGAAAAGTTAGCTGCTAACTGCCGATTTAACGGAGCCTTATGTCAAAATTTGTATGAAAAAGTTAAATTTAACGGTGATTTATTTTATAACTGAGCATTGAGTAATCCAGCCTTAATGTTTTTAAACCATAGGAATTGTATTTATAAAAAAAATAAAAATTTTAATAAACTTAAAAAAAATCATATTAAAAAAAATCATATTATAAACCAAAATTCAGCGACTTTTTTGTATTTTTTTTTTAATTTTAAAAAGTTTCGGTTTTGGCTAATATTCGGTAAAAATTTGGCCGAATAGCGGCCGAAACCCAATTATTCGGCCGACACCGACACCGAAACCGAATATTCGATTGGACTTTAATATTTTCTATACAAAACTTTTTGTTGATTATAAATTTTATGTAGTAAATTTTTTATAGAGCATAAATTTTCTTAAAAAAAAAAAAATTTTCGATTATAAATTTTCTATAGAAAACTTTTAATCGATTATAAATTTTCTATAGAAAATTTTTTATCGATTATAAATTTTCTATAGGAATTTTTTTGTCGATTGTAAATTTTCTATAGTCAATTTTTTATCGATTATAAATTTTCTATAGAAATTTTTTCTATCGATGATAAATTTTTGAAAAAAAATTTTTAACGATTATAAATTTTCTATAGAAAATTTCGCAAATGGTGTCACTTCTTTTGTCGGTGTCACTTCTTTTGTCGATTGTAAATTTTCTATAGTAAATTTTTTATCGATTATAAATTTTCTATAGAAATTTTTTTTATCGATGATAAATTTTTGAAGAAAATTTTTTAACGATTATAAATTTTCTATAGAAAATTTCGCAAATGGTGTCACTTCTTTTGTCGGTTACCTTAACAGTTTGAATTTTAATCAAGTTCTCTATGTTTTTGAAGAAAAAACATAATTAAATCACTGCAAAAAAATATTGGACGTAAATAAAAAGTGTTTTTAACTGATTTAAATTTTGCCGAATATACGGCAAACTGTTTACGAATATTTACTTCGACGAATATTAAAAAAACATGCGAAATACCGAATACTGACGAATAATCGCGACATCCCTAGAAAAAACGTTTAACACGCTTTGAAAGACATTTGCTGTGTTTTTTAAAAAGTGGATTTATTTTCAGATTAATCTTATTTTGTTTAAAATAAATATTTTAACATGCCAAAACAAATTTGAAATATTTTTTTCCGTAATCTATGATAAATTAGCAATTATAATCCGAAAACATGATAAAAAAATTTGGAAAATTTGAAAAGTTATAAATAAATCAAAATTAATCCAATTAAATTTTAGGATTTAATAAGTCCACTTTGGATTAATTTTGATTTATTTATAACTTTTTTCATTTTCAAATTTTTTTATCATTTTTTCGGATTATAATTGCCAATTTATCGTAGATTACGGAAAAAAATATTTCAAATTTGTTTTGGCATGTTAAAATATTTATTTTAAACTAAATAAGATTAATCCGAAAATAAATCCACTTATTGAAAAACACAGCAATTGTCAAGTTACAAAAATATTTTTTTCACTCCAAAAAATGAGTAAGGAATAGTTTTTTTTTGTCACTCCAAAAAAATTTTGAACTCAAAAAAATATTACACATTGGCCCGTTTCATCTTATATGTGTAAAGTTTCAAAACAAGAACATGCAATTGATTCAGTGGACTTCAAATCAGAGATAACATTTATCGTTTGAAGGCATCGCAATTTATTGTTTTATCGATCGATTAAATTTCCTTCTTTTTGTAGCTTTTCGTATTGTATAAAACAATGACGTATTGATGCCGTGGTCGATGCCATTAACTAGTATAAATGATGATACCCCAGCAAAAAAAGAGGTAATAAAACGTCTTAAGGCTGGGTTAGCTAAAATCTAAATTGTAACGTCCCAGCAAACACCCAAACTATGATTTCAATGCGGATTACGTTAACAAGGTGATATCATTTGAAGTAACCTTTTACCCCAAAAAGTTATCTTGTTAGTAATTTCACAGTGCAACAACGAAAATCGAAATGGGATGAAACCAGGAGCATATGAAAGTTGATGTATTCCATAAAAACCCCTTAAACCTTTTTTTAGTTTACCTCTAGATTTTTATATTTTCTTGTTTCAACATAGCGTATGAGTAATATTTATGCAAATATTTAATACTCATTCGCTACGTTAAAATAAGAAAATATAAACAAATTATAAAATTGTTATGAAATTTAATATTCAAATGCAATTTTCTAAAAAAAAAAAAAACGAAAAGCACATGTCTGAATTGTGGATAGACAAACATCTTATCTTTTAAATTTTTTTTTTTTTTTTTAAGTGTCCGGATTTTTGATAAATTGACTTTTTTAAAAAATGGGAAATTTCAGAACAGATTCTAAAAATTTTCCAAAAAAAAATGTTAGTCGATAGCCCATATAAAACTATACAAGAATGTAAATTTTTAAGGTTATGGTGCATTCCGTTTTAATTTGATAAATATTTAAACAAGGTAACTCGACACAAATTTGACAATTTTTACAATATTTGACCACGCCTAAGCCCAGTTTTTGAAAAATTTAAAAACCAAAAACACAATTTTCTTAGTTACACTCAAACAATTGTGTTAGTACACTCAAAAAAATAAAACCGTAAAGTTAACTAACTTTTTTTTGTTAACTCGAGTTTACTGGCCTTTTAGCAAATTTTTAGTTAAAATCAGCGTTTTAACTACTTTTTTTAGTTAAGTTCAATTTACGAGAATACTAGTTTTGTACAAAATTTGAATTAATTTTTTTTGTTGACTTTAAAACTGAGTTTACGAATTTTTACTAATTAATTTGCTGATTTTTTGTAACATTTTTGTCAAGTGAAAATTTTTAAACATTTTTTGTGTAGCCTCCTATGCAAATCTCATAAGTCCTACTTAAGCTGAACTTAATGCTGTGCAAAAGAAAAGAAAAAATAAGTGAAGTGTTAGTGTTTAAAACCAATATTTAACAAACTTAAATTTTTTACAAAAAGTTTAGCTGAATTTAACTAATAAAAAATGTTACGAAATTTTCAGCTGAATTTTTAGTTAAAATTACGGTTTTTTTGCTACATTCATTCTACGAAAAGTTAACTAAATATTTTTTGTTAAATTAACTAGAAATTTAGTAGGTTCAAAATCAGGTGTTTTTTTTAAATTAAATTTAACTAAATTTTTTGCTAACTTTACAGTTTTTTTTTTTTTGAGTGTAAAATCAACTAAAAATGTCAGTTAAAATAACTACTTTGTAAGTTGTTTTGGCGTCAACTACTTTTTCAGTTAATTCAACTCACAATGTTAGTTATTTTAACTGAAAAAAAAACAACTGACTTATGTAGTAAAATCTACTTACATTGTAATCAAAACAACATGTAGTAAAAATAAAATAATCAATATATGAAGGGCTTACTGCAAAAACTTGATAAGCAACATTTTATTTTTTGGTGTTTTTCGCCTTCTACTGGTGTTCCATTGAAATATTTTTGGCAGAAGTCTTGCTTAAACCCTTTGTACAAGTATCTTGAGAATGAAGTTCTTCAAAAGTTCGGTTTTCTACATTATTTCAAAAGTTTTAAGGCAATGACCACCATAAAATGAAATGTTGCTTATCGAGTTTATACAATAAACCCTTCATAAAATTTTTTCCAAAAATTTTTTCAGAAAATAACCAAATTTTGTTCCAAGTATTTTTTTATACCCTCCACTTAGTGATAGAGGGTATATATAAGTTTGTCATTCCGTTTGTAACTCATCGAAATATAGGTCTGTATATAGTATATATATTCATGATCCCCGATCGATTTTAAGACATACTAGCGATGTCCATCTGTCTGTGTGTCTGTGGAAATAGTGAGCACAGCCAAAATATTACACGGAGATGACTGAAACTTAACATATTTATTGGAACACTCAGAAAATTATGTAAGTTACTACATATTAGTTGTTTGTATATTTTACAGTAGTTAGTTGTTTTCAACTACACTCAACCAAAAATCATTGTATTCCCAAAGAAAATCATTGTAAATTCAACAGAAATCATTGTTGATTTTGACCCTACAAATATTTATGTTGATTTCAATAAAAATTGTTGTCAGTTTTTGTAAAAGTTGATCAACTCGTTTTTTTGTAAATCAACTCGTATTTTTTGTAAACTCAACTCATATTTTTGTTGATATAAGAAATATTATTAATAAAAAAAAGCTTGTTGTTATTTGTTAATATTCTTTTATTAAGTAAAAATCACAATATTTTTTAGAATTATCACCGGCTTTTTAAGCTGCAATATTTCAACACAAGATTTTCACACACTTCTTTTATTTATGTTTTGCACTCGTAAGCCATTCTCCGGTTTTCTAATGACACCAAATCAAAAGCCTTAAAAAAAACAAACAAAAATATAATATAGTATGAATACATAAAGTAACCAATGTATTTTATTACTTACCAAATATTTACAGATCAGAATCTGATAATCAGATCCTATTTTAATTTATTTTTATAATATTAAATATTTTTATAAGAAACAAACACATAAAATAATTTTATAAGAGACAAACAAATTTCACATTGCAATGCATTGCTACCAACTTGATAATACAAAAATGAACGAGCAGGGTTGTTTTTTCTTTTTTGGTTTTATCTATTGAATTCTGTATAAGCGATGTAAAGAGTTGATTCAACTTTACTGATTATTCAACGATATCAACATTAATTTTTGTTGAATACGGCAATATTTTGTAAAACTTGATCTACAATGGGTTTACTAATTTTTCTACTAAGATATTTCTATGAGTGTACAAAGTCAGTCGTTTTTGCATGAAAAATATTAAACAACTATTTCTGTTAGTTATTTTAAGTAGTTTTTTTGCACAACTAACAAAAAAGTACTGTGATGTAGTAACAGTTATTTAAAGTAGTTAATTTTATTTTTTTGTATCTCTGAAAAATTTTGCAAAAAAATAAAAAAATTTTGGTTTTTTTTATTTTTCACAACTTTTTTTTTTTTAAAAAAACTTTGAAAAAATTTGGTCTTCAAATTTTTTTCTGAAAAATTAAAAAAAAAAATAAATATGTTTATTAATAATTTTATTTTTACTACATTTTAGTTGTTTTGACTACAAATGTAAGTAGTTTTTACTACATAAGTCAGTTGTTTTTTGTCAGTTAAAATAACTAACATTGTTAGTTGATTTAACTGAAAAAGTAGTTGACCCCAAAACAACTCACAAAGTAGTTATTTTAACTGACATTTTCAGTTGATTTTACTAACATAATATTTTGAGTGAAGTTCTCCCGAGAAGTTTGGTATTGCATTTGAGCGATATCGGTTTAGCGGCTCTAAAGTTATGAACGAAAATGTAAGGACACCTCAAAAATTTTAGTACATTCAACATAACCTAAAAATACAAAATTCTTTAATTCGGCTGCTGGTTGACATATGTGAACATAATTGAACACCAAATGGTATTTAAACAAGTACGAACATATTTTTATTCAAAAAAAGAAAAAAATTGCGTATTTTTTTTTACCAAAATTTTTTTTTTCCCGGATTTTTTTTTTAAAAAAATTTTTTTTTTTTCAAAAGTTTTTTTCTTTTAAATAAAGTTTTTTGCAATAATCTTTTTGAAATTGTGGAGGGCATCACTACAGTCGGCAAAGCCGAATTTAAAATTTTTACTTGTTTTTTTTTTTAAGTTGTGAAAAATAAAAAAAAAATTAAAATTTATTTTTATTTTTTTGAAAAAAAAAAAACTTTTGGGTAATTCCAAAAATTTTCGCCCCACTGTTCGGAAACATGCCTTTGGACGCCACTGAGAATTTGGCTCATAGATATCCACGTTTATATGAGATAAGTTGCATTTTTGGATTTTCAAAATTTGCTGTAGTTTTCAAATTATCGCGGGTCAAAGTTCTACTTTTTTAGCAAAAGTCAGAAAAATACATGACGTTTAACGTGCTCTAACTTTATAACTAGTAATCCGATTATCACAAGTAATGGCTCATACACCCAAAAAATATTGTAGTTGATAACAACTTAAATATCAACTATTTTGTAGGTGAATTACCACTAACTAAAATTTAGTTGATTTTCTTAAGTTGCTGATAACTACGAATAAACCAAAATATAAAATCAACTATATAAGTCGTTACTATTACCAATATTTAGTTGATTTCAACTTATATTTGACATATTTTGAAAAAATAGCTGAATACAACTATATGAACAGTTGAAAACAACTTAAAATAGCTAAATATAACGATTAAATAAATAATTTTATCTTTAACTACCTTTTTAGTTAATAATAATTATTAAATTGCTGTATTTTGGTTGCTTGCTAATTAGAATAAGGTAAATATTTTTTAATTTAAAATAAAAGACGACCTGGAAGTTTTAAGAGATTTTATTTAAGTTAATCAAAGGACACTTCACTAATTTAGCATCTGATAGTTTCTATATGGAGAAACTGTTTCAATTTTTCTATAGAACAGAAAATTCAAAATCATAGAATTTTTCTATAGAAAAAATGTCTTAATCTAAAATTTTTCTATAAAAAAAAAAACTGTCTCAAAATCTAAGAAATTTTCTGTAGAAAAAATGTCAGAATCTGAGAATTTTACTGAAGAAAAATGTTTCAGAATCTAATAATTTTTCTATAGAAAAAATGTCTCAGAAAAAATGTTTCAGAATCTGAGAATTTTTCTGTAGAAAAATGTCTCAGAATCTGAGAATTTTTCAGTAGAAAAATGTCTCAGAATTTGAGAATTTTTCTATAGAAAAAATGTCTCAGAATCTAAAAATTTATCTTTAGAAAAAATGTCTCAGAATCAGAATATTTCTATAGAAAAAAATGTCTCAGAATCTGAGTACTTTTTTTTTAGAAAAATGTCTAAGAATCCGAGAATTTTTCTATAGAAAAAATGTCTCAGAATCTGAGAATTTTTCTATAGAAAAAATGACTCAGAATCTGAGAATTTTTCTATAGAAAAAATGACTCAGAATCTGAAAATTTTTCTATAGAAAAAATGTCTCAGAATCTGAGAATTTTTCTATAGAAAAATTGTCTCCGAATCTAAGAATTTTTCTATAGAAAAAATGTATCAGAATCTGAGAATTTTTCTATAGAAAAAATGTCTCAGAATCTGAAAATTTTTCTATAGAAAAAATGTCCCGGAATCTGAAAATTTTTCTATAGAAAAAATGTCTCAGAATCAAAATATTTCTATAGAAAAAAATGTCTCAGAATCTGAGATTTTTTTTTTAGAAAATTGTCTCAGAATCTGAGAATTTTTCTACAGAAAAAATGTCTCAGAAACTGAGAATTTTTCTACAGAAAAAAATGTCTCAGAATCTGAGAATTTTTCTATAGAAAGAATGTCTCAGAATCTAAAAATTTATCTTTAGAAAAAATGTCTCAGAATCTGAGAACTTTTCTACAGAAAAAATATCTCAGAATCTGAGAATTTTTCTATAGAAAAATTGTCTCCGAATCTAAGAATTTTTCTACAGAAAAAATGTCTCAGAATCTGAGAATTTTTCTGTAGAAAAAATGCCTAAGAATCTTAGACCAAAAATGTCTCAGAATCTAAAAAAATTCTCTGTAGAATAAATGTCTTAGATTCTTAGAATTTTCCTATACAAAAAATGTCTTAGAATCTCAGCGTTTTTCTATACAAAAAATGTGTCAGAATCTAAGCATTTTTTATAGAGAAAATGTCTTAGAATCAAAGAATTTTGCTATAGAAAAAATGTCTCAGAATCTGAAAATTTTTTATAGAAGAAATGTCTCAGGATCTGATACTTTTCTATAGAAAAATTATCAGATTCTGAAACATTTTTATAGAAAAATTATCATATTCTGACACATTTGTTCTTTCGAAACATTTTCATATTCTGTGTTTTTTTGTATAAAAAATTTATAGATTCTGGGACGCTTAATCTATAGAAAAAAATCTGAAGTTCTGAGAATTTGCATACTGATTTAGGTAGTGATTTACAGCAATTTATAAATCTGGATGATAAACAAAAATCCGCAGAATTTTAATCTTTCCAAGATCTACTGAATTTTCCACTTCCTCTGTTCAGTTTTTCTTTATTGCTGTTGCTATTATTAGTCCCTTGAGATTCATTTTTCTTCGCCATATTCCTGTAAAAGAACACTTACAATAAAATATTGTAACAAATTATGCATTTAGAACTTACCTTTCATATTTTTACATTTTGGTATTAAACATTTTCAAATTTGTTTATTAATTAAAAAGTTACATAAAATTTAAAAAAAATAATTTTCGTTTTGGAAGTTTATTTTTTAAATTTTTGGTTGACAATATCAAGTGAAAAGAAAATTAAAAAACAGGGTAACTAAAAGTAATTATTTTTAACGAATTCAATAGTTGGTAGCGATTACAATAGTTATTTGAAATCATTTTTATTTCAACTATAGAAATCCTTAACTACACAACTACAAAATTTTTTGGGTGTATGAAAGCTTAATTCTTCTTCTTTTAGGAAATATTTGCAAAAGCATGCCGTTTTCTTCAGAAGTGTTGCAAAAATTCAAAAACATTTTTTTTTTGCGAATATTTAAAAAAACACATCTTCGATTTTTTTAAAAAAAAGTTTGGTGATAAACAATACTGTTTTGTACAACATATCCAAAATTCAGAGTGGGAGCCCAATTAGAAAATTAAAATTTTATGTTTCTTCAATATAAAAATTTAAATTTTCAAAGAAAATTATACTATTAAAATTTTGAAAAACATTCAAAACATTAGAAATTTAAATTTTCTAAGGGAAAAATATGAGAACCTCGTACTTAAAACAGAATATTTTTTGATCCCATGGACATCCCACTCTGAATTTTGTATATGTTTTACAAAACATTGTTATTTTTCATATATGGTTTTGAATTGAGAAAAGTGTGAAAGAAAAATTTTTTAATTTTTTCTAAAAATTTAGACATCCTGGTTTGTTTCTTACTAGTTTCATATTATCCAGTTATAATAATCTTCAGAAAAACTTTTAATGTCAAATTTATTTAGTTAATAGTCAATAAAACTCTATATGTGAAAATTATTTACAGATCGCAGCCGACAAGGATTGAACTTCATCATCATCTGTAATATTTTGCTAATAACTGCATGTAACGTACAATCACTCTAGACCGATACGCCAAGTAGGCTGTTAAGCAAGTATCAACTAAATCTGATTTTTTCAATTCGAGTGTGGTTGTTGCTGTTGGTTTTTTTCTTACAGAAGAGTTTGTTATTGTAATTTGTGTAAACAAACTTATTTTTAGTAATCATTATTCTTCTTCCTCTCCTTCATCAATTCTGATCTAAGTACTTATTTTTGCAAACATTGCCAGACATGGTCTATATTTTAGACACAAATGTTAGGTGTTGCCATTTTTCCAAAGATACTGATTGCCACTTAGGGCGACTTATAGTCGTTATTTTTAAATTATTGTTTTCTGTAAAGACAGTCGAGCTCAGGCTCTAATTAAAATTATGTATTATAATTTTTTGATTTGTTATATATGGTTTTGAATTGAGAAAAGTGTGTTATTGTTATTTTTCACCAGAATTTTTTTAAAAAAAATCGAAGATGTGTTTTTTTAAATATTCGAAAAGAAAAAATGTTTTTGCATTTTTGCATAATTTCTCTAAAAAAAACTGTAATATTTTAAAAATATTTTCTAAAAGAAGAACCCCAGCTTTCACATGAGCCTAAATATGTGAAAATCGGGTCATTGGTTAAGAAGTTACAGGTCTTTAAACGTGATGTATTTTTCTTACTTTTGCTTAAAAAGTCAATCTTTGACCCGCCATAATTCGTTAAATACACCAAATGTAAAAAAACGATATATGGTACATATATCATATTTATGAGGGCTATCTATGTGTCAAGGTTCAAATTAATCTGAGACACCATTTCCAAAAATGACTAAAATTTGAGCTAAATTTTCTGGAATGGCCCTTTTTAAAAATTTTTCAGAGATAAAAAAGAAAAAAAATAATAACTAGTTTAATTAACTAGTTGTTCAAAAAAAAAACTTAAAATAACTAACAGAAATAGTTGTTTGATATTTTTCCTACAAAAACAACTGACTTTGTAGTACTGTACTTTGTACTGTAGAATATACAAATAACTAACATGTAGTAACTTACATAATTTTCTGGCAAAAATGTCACAAATTTGTGAGGTTTAATATTAAAAAAGTTTTCTATAATCTAAACTTCTTCGATAGGAAAAATAATTCAGAATCTAAGGCCGCTGTTCCAAAAAATGTAATTCACATAAAAAATGTGAAAATGAAAATTTACGAATTTTTTTGGTGTTCTAGATTTCACATCTGAATTTCTTTTTCGTTTGGTTTCACATAAATAAAATTTGGTGAAAGTAAAACGAATGCACTTTTTTCCTTATATTTTTTTAAATTTAAATTATTCGATTTCAACTTCGAATGAAAACGTGATCAACAAAACACTAAACTTGATTTCATGTGAGTAGAAAAAATAAATTTCGTGCGTGAGCAACATTTTTATTTCGCGAGCGTGAGCGTGCGTGAGTCAAAATTCACTCACGGGCCCATCTCTAATTCAAATCCTACCTGAGGTTCCCTGCAAAAAAAAGTTTGAAAAAAAAATTCGCCCCCCCCCAAAACCCAAGAGCTGGATCCGCGCCTGACAAAGGTGTATTCGGTCGGACACTACATAGTAATTTGGGCTATGATTTTTTTAAAAACTATTTATTGTCTTTATTTTTGCTGGGTTACTAATCAAGAACAACAAATATGTACTGAAACAGTAACAACGCTTTCACGATCAGTGAATGAATGAATACATTATACACACATACAACAACAACGATGTGGTATAATAATTTATCTTTAGGCACTTTTATTTTGTCAATAACTCTCGAAGGAGTCGGTTTATCGCGGCATTATTTAAAAAAAAAGAAACCGTTAACCGATGAAAGCAATATAATATTTGTACTGTGTATATAAAAAAAAATAAATTTAATTAACATAAATCATGGAATTGAGCAATGTCTCAGTTAATGGATCTCAATCTGTAAGTCAAATAACTTACAAAGAAAAAATACTGACAAATTAATTAACATGATGAAAAAACGGTCAAACAAATCAATTAAACAAAGACGGAAGGAAAACTAAGAAATAGATGTATAATTTTGTTTAATTTTCTTGCACGTGATGCATTCTTGATGTAATTCTAAAGTGAAAATAAGTGAAATATGTGTACAGCTAACCTTTAATTTACGCGTTACTAATTTCCCGAGATTTACATTTAGCGCGGTTAAAAATACAAGCAAATTATTCAGTAACTAACAAATTGTAGTTGAAATAAAAATGTTCGTTGATTTTACAGAAAGTGAAGTTATTTTTACTAACAAGGAGGGTCTCCTTGGTGTCACCCGCCGATCTTTATGGAATTGGTTATATTTTGTAGAGCAGGAAAAATAAAGGGACACGTATTTTGTTTTAGCGGCCCAAATTCATATTTAAGGGGTGAAATGAGTGGGGAAGAAACGGTAATTTATCAGTTTTTTACGTCTCCTATATTATCCAAAGAAGCCTAGTCATGTTATATACCAAATGAAAGGTCTTTGGAAAACCTATCTTCGTGTGCAAAGAATATGACCAAACATGTACAACTTTTCGTCATATTGAGAAAAATTACAAAATTTTAGGAAATTTTTGTTAATAAGTCGAAAAATATTTTCTTTTAGCCTCACGAGATAGGTATTTTAAATACCTAAATTCTGATACCAAATATGCCTTCACTAATTTTGTGTAAATCGGCGTAAATCGTAAAAAAACTGAAAAAGGTCAATTTCTCCCCATACAAATCGACCCCCCCCCCCCCTAACACCAGGGAGACTCTCCTTGTAAGTACAAATTTTGTGGTGGACATTGTATTACGAGAACTTTTGTCTAAAAGTTCTTAGCATCGATAAGGTGGTTATTTTTTTGTTTTTGTCTTATTTTACCGCGTAAGAGAATAATCACAATTGGAGCGGGAAGCGGAAAAACGCAATTGTCCTCATAAAAATAGAATTGAATCTAGTTTGGCGGAAAAACGCGGCGGAATTTTGTTGTCATATAAAACGTATGTGAACAGTTGCGGAAAAACGCTTCCCGCTCCAATTGTGATTATTCTCTAACTCAAGGGTAACCTGTAGTTGGTTTACAATCAACATGACATTCAAATTTTGTAAATTTTGCCAAAATGTAAAGAGAATGGCACTTATCTATATGGTTATCCCAAACGTGTAAAAGTAATTTTAAATGAAATAAAAAACAACCAATACTTAATAGAATTATATAGATAAAGAAAAAAAATATAAATAAAAGTGAAAAAGACCCAATTTTGTAAGCGAATTATTAAAATGCAAGAACCATGGTTGGTTACCGTTACCCTTATTATACCGTTTCAAAACCCTTTCAAATCGAATACCATTACCGTTACCGATACCGCTAAAAATATTTTTAAAATACCGTTACCCTTACCGTTACCGTTATAATTATTAGAAGTTACCGGTATTGTACCGGTATTCAAAATTTTACCTGTTTTAAGGGATTTTAACGAACAAAAAATAAAATCAAATTGCTAACATAATTTTAAATTTATAATTTGCAAATTATCATAAAATAAATGACAAAAATAATAATCATATCAAATCTATACTGGTTTTTGGGTCTATAAAATATTTTTAGCTTTCAGTTCTATCTTTTTTCAAATTTTTAACTAAATTAATAATACCGGTACGTACCGGTTTGGTTGGTTCGGTACCGGTACATACCGTTACCGAAACGATTTGAAAACACTTACCGTTACCTTTACCGAAATAAATAAAAATTAGATACCGTTACCGTTACCCTTACCGTTATTCGTTTCGGTAACCAACCTTGGCAAGAACATTTCTGCATGTAGTAACCGTTATTTATGGTGTTTTTCTTATTTATTAGGGCATGTCACAGACTCAAGTCCGTTCAGAAATGAAATTAGGCTTGTTTTTTTTTGCAAACCGGATTAAGATTACAATTGACTCAATTTAGTTCAAAAACGGGTCAAATCAAGTTCAGAATTTGTTTTTAAAAATTTTTTCTGAATCTACATATGTACATTAGGGATATAACCATTTGCCTTTTTTTGCAAATATCAAAAAGGACCTATCATATTTAGAAAGTACATGAAAAATCAAGAAGAAATGTGTGTTCTTTTTTTCGCGAATATTAAAAAAGTTTCGGCACCGATCGCGATGAAGTTTTCGCTAATATTTTTTTTTATTATTCAGAAAACCCGTATTTCTAGTGTCGAAAACCATTTTACAAATTTGTTATTGTTTTATTTTTGTTGTAAAAGGACAAAAAGCCAAGAAACGGTGGATGGGAAGGAATCCCACCATAAAACATAAAAAAATGTAAATTTATGGTGTTTTAGAAATTGCAATCGGTGCCGAAGGTTTTTGGACCAAAATGTCCCCGGATAACGTTTTTTCTTATCAGTATAAAATTGCCCATACGATTATGATAGGTTCCTATTTTGGTTATATCCCTAATGTACATACATTTAGTAAAAATATAAACAGGAAAAAAATTAAGCGTTGTCCAAAATGTAAAAATGGTATAAATAAATCTTAGTTAATTGTAGGATTTAACTAACAGGCCTATTCTCAGTTATGACTGGTTATGACTAATTTTATTATTTTCAAACTTCATATTCCCTGTGTTTGTTGTAAACAAAATCATAAAAAGTCTCAAAATTTAAAATTATTTGTCAATTTTGAGCAAGGACCGGAAAACTTTTTATTTTTGGTTTTTATCAAATATATTTATCGTAGAAGTTGAATAAAATTTAAATTTCAAAGAAAAAAAAAATTAAAATAAATATCTATTTCAAAATATTTTTCGTTATGAAAATAAAAACCAAAACCAAAAAAAAAAACTTTTTAAAAGAAAAGAAAAATATAAAAGGATCGAAAAATAAAAAGTTTTTTATTGTTTTCAATATTCAAATTTGTTTTGGTAATTTTTGTATTTAAATATTTGGCATTTGAAAAATAAATACAAAATACATACAAACATATACAAAATTTGTTACAAAAATAACAACAACATTTGTTCCAACTTTTAATTTTACAAAAAAACTTTTTATTTTTGTTTTTTTTTTTTTTTTGGTTTTGTTTTTGATAAATATCATTTTAAATATCTTTGGAAAACGTTTCTTTTGTTATTTTTTGTTTTAATTTTTTTTGAAAGAAAAATATATTTTCATCTTTCGATGAAAATAAAAAAATTATTATAGAAAAATATTTTATTTTGAACACAATAAAATTTTTTAATTTTGATAAAAACTTAAAATTTTGTGTTTTCGGTTTTTAAAATCCGGTGCCTGATTTTGAGACGATGTGGGTAGCAGGTCTTTATTTTTTTGAAATTTTCAAACAAAATTTGAAATTTTTTATGATTGTTTACAACAACCACATGGAAAAAATTGAGTTATGATTGAGTTATGACTTTTTTTGTGAATAGGCCCCTAAATTTATTTTTCATTCTCTACATTTTGGACAACGCTTAATATTTTTTTATACCCTCTAACCACAGTATGGGGATATACTCACTTTGTCATAAAGTATACATATTATACAGGGACCCCATAAAGTATACATATTATTGATCCATGATCTATTCTATGTCCGAATGTCCGTCTGTCAATCCGTCCGTCCGTCCGTTCGTCTGTTTGTAGATAACACAATGCAGTTCAGAATAAAACAGCTAGACTCCTGAAGTTTGGCACAAATATGTCTTATGTACATGGCAGGTTAAGTTCGTGAATGGGCAAAATCGGGCCAGGGGGAAAAAAGTTCCCCCTTGAAAAACTGAACCAACATCTGAAAAAATACACTTTTTTTACATCTTTTTTTGTCTTTTTGTTAAATAAATGTAACTTTTGGTATATTTATCGCCATGGGAAGTTGCTCTCAATCACCCCCCCCCCCCAAAAAACGCCTCTGACTATTTTTTTTTTTTTACATTTTGGAGGGTATAAAAGAATTTAACACTCTCACTTGTTTCTGTTAACATGATAATATTTTTAGGCTGGTGGTTAATTTTAAAAATGATGCAGGACGCACCCTCAGTTTGACTATTTAAGTGGGTGGTCATATTAATTTGACCATCTACTCTATGGGTTGGATGCCATTATTTTTGCTCTCTTTTTTCCATCAAATTTTTTTTTAATCTTTTTTTATTTTTTTTTTTTTCATAATTTTTTTTTTTTCATAATTTTTTTTTTTTCATTAAAATTTTTTTTTTTTAAACAACATTTTTTTAATGTGTGAATTTATCCACAAAAAGTTATCCACAATTAAAAATATGGAACTTAAGTGGAACATAAGATAATTTCATTAAAAATAAAAAAATATTTTTTATGAAAAAGGTTATTAAAAAAAAAAAAAAAAACTTCAAAAATATCTTGGAGTGCTAAAATTGGCACTAAAATATTATTTGACATATTTTTAATGAAAATTTATTTTACGTCTCAGCTCCTCCCATGATTTGGAATGTGATACAAACATGGATCGGCTCTAATTGACTCCAATATTGTTTACTATAAGCCCCATCTTGGAGAAATGTCTGAAAGCCCTACAATTGGCAAATTTTATCATTAAATTTGAAATGTTTGTACAAAAATTTGATTTATCAGCTTCTCCGATCATTTAAAATATGAGACATACGTGGATTGGCTCTAACTGACTCCACGATTGTTCACTATAAGCCTCATCCTGGAGAAATGTCTTGGAGCCCTACAATTGACACTTAAGTTTTAGCATTAAATTTTTTATAAAATTTGATTTCTCAGCTCCTCCGATCATTTGGAGTATAAGACATACATGGATCGGCTCCAATTGAGCTTAAAATTCACAACTATTAGCTTAATCGTGGAGAAATGTCTTGGAGCCCTACAGTTGTGACTAAAGTTTTTTTCAAAAAATTTAAAATTTTTTCTAAAATTTGATTTCTCAGCTCCTCCGATCATTTGGAATATGACACCTAGGTGGACCAGCTCTAATTAACTCCAAGATTGTTTACTATAAGGCTCATCCTGTAGAAATGTCTTGAAGTAAAATTTGATTTCTCAGCTCCTCCGATCATTTGGAATATGACACCTAGGTGGACTAGCTCTAATTAACTCCAAGATTGTTTACTATAAGGCTCATCCTGTAGAAATGTCTTGAAGCCCTCAATAGGCACTAAAGTTTAAAAAAAAAAAATTTAATTTTTTTATAAAATTAGATTTCTCAGCTCCTCCGATCATTTGGAATATGAGACATAAATGGATTGGCTCTAATTAACCCTAAGATAGATAAATATAAGCATCATCTGAGAGAAAAGTCTTGGAGCTCTACAATAGGCACTAACGTTTTTTCAATAAATTTTTTTTTTTTTAATTTGATTTCAAACTCGGTTATAACGAATTCTCGGTTATAACGAACTAATTCTACAGACCCGACGTTTTGGCATCAATTTTCACACAAAATACTTCGTTTATAACGAACTCGGTTATAACGAATCCTCGGTTAAAGCGAACTGATTATTGTGGTCCCACGAATACAATTTCATGTTAATTTACCTTTTTATAACGAACTCCCATAAATATTTTTTAATGAGCGGCAATCATGGTTATCAAAATCACAAAAGCACAGACTATATACAGACTCGACAGTAGAGTTTTACACGAAAAAATGGGGAAAAACTAAGCGATTTTAGGAGAAACACAGCGGTTTTTAGTCCGTTTAACGCTAACATGGCAACACTTTCTACGACTTAGGAGTGAGTGAAACAACAAAAACCGATCTGGCATCCATTTTTCTTATGGCGCGTTATATCAGCTTTCTCTTTCTAACCTAATTCGTAGAATAGTTTGAAAATATTAACCATATGGTTAAAGAATACTTTTTTGAACGTTATATGGTTATGGATATGGTTAAAGAATACTTTTTCCAGAACGTTACCGCGGGTGCCCGAGGGTACCCAAACCAGCCCGAAAAGCGTTCCCGTACGCAAAAATTGGGTAAATGAGAGAGTTTTTGAGAGAATAAATTACTTTCTCATTTTACCGAACTTACCCGCACTTTTTTCGGGTAAATTGGTAACAGTCAGTTGTTAAAAAAACAGCTGATTTTTTTTGTGAAGCTAAATTGGAAATTTAAATAAAATAAAGAACTAAACCAAGGAAATGTGTTTTTTCAATACAAAAAAAGATAATTTGTTATTAAAATAAACTTTTACAATTTGTTTTCTTGTTTAAAGTAATTTTTCTTACGAAAATATTTTAGCGTTATTGGTTTGTTTACATTTTCTATTATTTTGGGCTTGAAATGTGGTTTTTAGCGTTCCCGTACTTTTGTGCATTTTTGTGGTATCGTGAGAGTTTTTTTGATTTTCTCTCATTTTACCGAACTTTACCCGGAAAGTTCTGGAACACACCTATTACTATTTTGATAAAATGTCTTTATATTTTTAATGTTTTCTTCTCAATTAGTAGTTTTTTTACGAAGAAAACATCAAAGAAAACAAAATTGGATCTATTTTTTGGAAATAAAACTAGGTTGATAAAAAAATATACCCCTCTTATAGCGAACTTCGCTTATAACAAACTATTTTTACTGGTCCCTCGGAGTTCGTTATAACCGGGTTTGACTGTACATGGATCAGCTCTAATTGACTCCAAGATTGATAACTAAAAGCATAATCTTGGAGAAAAGTCTTGGAGACCTGCTATAGGCACTAAAGTTTTTTAAAAAAATTTGATTCTCAGCTCCTCCATCCATTTGGAATATGAGACATACATGGATAGGCTCTAATAAACCCCAAGATTGATAACTATAAGCCTTTTCTTCAAGATAATGCTTATAGTTACCAATATTGGAGTCAATTAGAGCCGATCCATGTATGTCTCATATTCCAAATTATCGGACGAACTGAGAAATTAAATTTTATAAAAATTTAAAATTTTTTGAAAAATCTCGGGGTTAATTAGAGAAGATCCATGTACATAAGTCTTATATTCCAAATGATCAGACGTGCTGAGAATTCAAACTTTTTTAAAAAAAACGATAGTGCCTATTGTAGGGCTGCAAGACTTTTCTCCAAGATGATGCTTATTGTTATCAATCTTGGAGTTATTTAGAGCCTATCCATATATGCTGAGCTGAGAAATCAAATTTTATAAAAATTTAAAATTTTTTGAAAAAATTTTAGTGCCTATATTTGGGCTTCAATACATTTCTCCAAGATGAGGCTTATAAAAAAATCTTGCAGTCAATTAGAGCCGATCCATGTTTGTCTCATATTCCATGTTTGTCTCATATTCCAAATGAAATTTTAAAATTTTTTGATAAAACTTGTGAGTACCGTAGAACCGGGAATACCGGTGTTCCCGGATCTCGGTATTACCGGGATATGGTACCGGTTTCCGGGATATGATACCGGTATTCCCGGGAATACCGAGAACCGGGAAATGGGGGACACTAGTGCCTATTGTAGGGCTTCAAGACGTTTATTTAAGATAAAGCTATTAGTAAACAATCTTGTAGTCAATTAGAGCCGATCCATGTGTGTCTCATATTCCAAATGATCGAAGGAGTTGAGAATTTAAATTTTATAAAAAAATCAAATTGTTTGAAAAAACTTTAGTGCCTAATCCTAATCCGAATCTCAAAATTTAAAATATCCCAAAAATCCCGGGATCCCGAAATCGGGATCCAGAACATTGTTATTCAATCCCGAATCTCGGGATTCAGAAAAACCAATCCCGATTGTAAACCCTACTTCACACACATATTTTTTCATCAAAAAATTTGTTTTTCAATAATTTTTTTTCATCAACAATTTTTTATGTACAGAAAACAAGTGAGAGTGTTAAATTCTTCGGTGCCGAATCTTTTATACTCTCCAAAATATAAAAAAACTTTTTTGCACTTAAGTTTGGACTCCATCTTGCTTTCCACAGACAGATGGACGGATTTATATGTATAGCTAGAGTGTCTTTGAAATGGATCAATAATTAATAAATTTTAAGGGGACCTCGACCGATATTTCAAATCGTTTTGCATGGAATGGCAAATGAAAATAACATTATTTTTTCTAACAAAATCTTTACTTTCGCAAGTACACCCAAACAGTTGGATGGATATCACTAGAATGTCTTGAAACCTTTACGGATCAATTATATATAAACATGATGGTGTCCTCGACCGATATTTCAATTTTTTTTTTTTAACTAATTTTTTTTTTCAAGAAAACTTAAAATGGCGCTATCTTGGAAACTAAGCCTAATGGGTCCTAACTTTGGATCCAAAAAAGTTAGCATTCCCAAAAATTTTAAAATGCTCATATCTCGGTAAATATTGCAGACACAACAAAAAGTACAAAAGCATTTTTGTAGCCCTCAACACTTAGAACAAGACCACAAAATAAACAAAAGCTCTCCGAGTAATATTTTTTTAATTCTCAAAACCGCAGTGGTCCCCTAAAATCACGTATCTCAAAAACTAAGCAAGATAGAGCGAAAAGGACAAAAATTTTGGATCTAAAACTATGACGATTTTTAAGGAACCCAACTAGGTCTAGGCCCATCGGGGTCTGAACCTATCGGGTCCGAACCCAATGGGGTCCTCAAATCTGTATGAACTAAGTTAAAATAAAAAAAAAATCAGTTAACTAATTTTTAGCAAAACATTTTTGTTAGCTTTACCAAAAAAAATGTGGGTTCAAAATCAGCAAATTTTCTTGTAGGTTTACAAGCTTTTTTTGCTAACATTACAGTTTTTTTTGTGGTCTTGTTCTACGTGTTGAGAGCTACAAAAATGCTTTTGGTTTTTTATCGTGTCGGCAATATTTACCGAGATATGAGCATTTTAAAATTTTCGAGAATGCTAACTTTTTTGAGTCCAAAGTCAGGACCCATTATGGTCCACACATGTGAAGAGGACCGGCGATACTATGGAGAGCTTGAGAACCAAAAATGGCCTCCGTTTTGGTCTATCTGGTTTAGTTTCCGAGATAGCGCCATTTTAAGTTTTCTAAAAAAAAAAATAATTTACTTTTGCTAATATTAGCAAACAAGCTTGTAAAAATTTGGTCAACTCAATTTTAAATTTAGCAAATAAAATTAGTTCAAATTTAGTTTAAAATTGCTAATGCGCTAAATGAAGATATTTTTGCTAACAAGATATTTTTGCTAACAAGCTAATCTCAACTAAAAATTTGCTAAATGTTAGCTTACTAGCATTACTTAGTAAAAAAAATTAGTAAATCTACTAATGTATTATTTTGAGTGTAGCTCTTTTAGTTTTAAACTTTTAAAAAGAAGACTTATGAAGGTTTATGAGACTCAATACATTTGTTTTTTAGTATAATCTATATGGGGCATTCCATGTCGAACACATTTTTTTTTTTCGATTTTCCCAATTTTTTACAGTTTTTAGTACTCTTCGAAAACTCCTTCGTGGTAAATTTTGAGATTTTTTTTATAAGCCGTTCAAAATAAAAGTGTATTTTGAACGTAAAAATAATTGTAGGTTCCATAAAAATTTTTCATACGCAAATAAAAATAAACTTCACACTTTTAAAGTATTCGGAATTTTTCAAATTGAGTTATAATTTTAATAATATAATCAATTAGCGGTAATATAATTTATAATTTTGATTAGCTGTTAATACATTTTCATAGAAAACAAAAAATCACCACCAATAATTAAGGGAGTAGCTTTAAACAAACAACACAATAAGTAGACAGTAATTATATGTGCATGCAGATCCTTTAATGAATTAATTCTTAAACTAAGTTTTTCCATTTCGATTTTAAATTATGTAATTGCGTTAATTTAATTTTATTTCAATTAAGGGCGGATTACTCAATGAAGAGTTAACTGCTAATCATTTAATATTTCTACAAAAAATTTAATCGAATTACACACAAAAAAAATGAAAATGAGTTTCAATCACTAAAATGATGATATCAATTACTTTTTTAATTGATTTTGCACCTATCACGAAAATGATAGTATGAATTACTAAAATTTGTAAAAGTTTAATAAGGAAAAAGTGCATTTTTTTTCAATTAAAAAAAGTGATTGAAAATTTAAAAAAAAATAATTAAAAAAATGATTGTATCAATTACATAAAATAATAAAATTTATAGCTTAAAAATGTCCCACTTTCTAAATAAAAACAAATATGGATAAAAATTGCAATTGATTGTTTATTATTAACAAAATAAAATCAGAACATATAAAATAAAATGGCACTGAACTCGAAACTTTGACACAATAAGTTAGCCTCTTCAATTAGTTGTTTAAATTATATAAAAGCCAGCTAAAAGGCAAACAGCCATCACAGACAGTATTTCCATTAAAACCAAACTCACGCTTATAGAAGAAACAACTGTATATAGACTGAACTTAAGATGGTGTTTTGATGCGGTTTCCATGAGCTGAGCAGGAGTCTTTTCGGAATATTTGCTATTGTCCTTACACTAAGCAGCCAACCGTCCCTCTCTTCCACGTTCCAAGATATCTTTGCGGTCCTTATCTTATTGGAATTTTATAATCCAACATTTGATATATACAAACGTAAACATCCATTGACATTTCCACGTTGGATCTTTTGTGGTTGGTGGAATTTTTGTAAGCGAGTGGGTAACAAGTCACTTTTGGGCTGGTAGCTTATTAAATGTGTAACTATCTACCACCATCTATTTTAAAGCGAAATCCTCATTACTTGGTAATAAAAGTTTTTACCGGAATATCAGAATGTCACAAAATTCACTATTTTCTTTGTATTTTTATTATTTTTTAATCTTTTTTATCTTGTGCTTGTTCTAATTTCAACAAGCGTCAGTGGTGTTTACATGCGACTAAAAAAAATCGTGATTTGACTTTAATAAAAACGTTTAAAAAATTTAATAAATTAAGTAATATAACTCTACTTTTATCTTTTATTTTTTTTGTTGTAAACAAATTTTGTTACTCGCTTTATGTATTTTGAGTCCTAGAATTACGTTTTAAGTATATTTGAGCAAAAATTAAAAATAAACTTAAAATATGTTTGACGATTTTTTTGTTTTTATATGTTGTCGACAGTATTCACAAAAAATTTTAAAATCAATCAAAAAATTTAATTGCATCAATTAAAAAAATGATTAAAAACAAAATTGAACTTTTTAAAATTTTTAATTGAAATATTTTCCCCTAAAATTTTTTGTGTGTAGTACATAAAAAAATGGATTCCTTATATTCAAATTCAGCTGAAGTTTTTTTTGCTAAACATTTTTGTCATTAAAATAAATGAAAAAGTCACGGATTCGGCTATGCATCGTCGTGCTTTTAACACAGAAAGAATTGAAAACGAAAGTCAATTAACAAAAACGCGGATTCAATTAATTTTGTAATTGAAACTCCTCCGATAAAAAAAAATTGTTATATCAATCATCAAATTGTAGGTGATTAATTGATTTTTATTTCAATTAATCATTTTTTCGATTTTGATCAAAAATTTGATTGATTTTTTATTTAAAGTCAATTAAAATAATTATTGATTTAACAAATGAATTTCACGCTTATGGAAAAATTATGAAGAAATTCATATTTTTTGCTTTCCAATATGTTGCCGACAATAAAAAAAGTAAAACCGTAGTAAAAAGTATATTTTTGAATTAATGTATTCAAATAAATTGAAGCGAAAAAAAATCTGGTATGTTGAAAATTTGTAAAGAAATTGTTGATTAAAACAATAATTGACTCATTTAAAATTTGTTGATCAATAGATTTAATTGAAATTTTTTAGCCAATAATTTTTTGTGTGAATAGACGCTCGGAGGTGCATAAAAACATGGTAAATGTATTAATATTTTAGTTTGATCATTAACGATTTGTCATTAAAAACCCTTTGTTACTGCTTGTATAGGGTTTTTGTATTTGCTAAATAATCTTGACAATGGAATCTGACAAATTCCGAACACGTGTCGATTAAGTCTTGCAAAACTGACCAACATAAATAAATTTGAAACAGAAAAATTATTTTCTTGAAAATAATTCTATGAGAATATCATAGTTTTAATTAGTAAAGGAAATAATGACCTCGAGCTAGAATAAACCTACTTAAAATTAATGTTAATTTGTTTTAAAAAAGAATTAATTCTTTAGTGTCGGAAAATATTACTACGAATAATTAAATTAGCTGCTTGTGATTTTTGTGTTTCTAGCAGGGTGTCCAGTCGATTAATTTTTGTTCGATTAATAAATCGAATGAAAAGCAACAAAAACTTCAAACCTATGTTGTTTTGCAAGAAAAAAGGATATACCATTAATACATGACGTAAAACATTGGTGATCATCCCCATTTACGGGTCGAACCAGAATAAAATTGCGTTGAGTTTGACTTAAAAAACCATAAAACAAAAACAAACACTATTAATTGGAATTTTCTATGCCCGTTTGATTGAGGTACCACACATTCTAATTGCATAAACAAAAAATATATTAGGCGTTACGCCCTGCGCGAGGTAATTTTATTCTGGTTCCACGCTAATATTAGGCTTGTTTTTTGCAGACCGGATTAATATTAATTAAAAAATGGGTCAAATCAAGTCCAGAATTTTTTTTTATAATTCTTTTCTGAATCTACACACAATTAGTAAATATAAACAAAAACAAGTAGAAAAGTTAAATTCGACTTGGCCGAATCTATGAATACCCTCCACAATGCCCTTTTTAAGTGATAGTAAATTTTCTTGAGTGAAAAAATAACATTTTTGATTAGAAATATTTTATTTTGTTTAAAAAAACTTTTTTTTTAACTAATTTTTGAAAAAAAAAAAATAATTTACTAAATTTTTTTTTGAGTGTAAAATTTTTTTTGAGTGTAAAATTTTTTTCGAGTGTATTTTTTTTTTTTCTTTTAGTGTAAAAATATTTTTGAGTGACAAAAATGCGTTGTAAAATATTTTTGTGACTTACCAATGTTTTTAAAACCTGTTTAACGGGGTTTCAACACGTGCATGAATTTAAGGTGAGGCGAATCTGAAATTTACGGTTTTGCTAATAACTTTTGAACCACTGGACCGATTTGGCTGAAATTTATAACGAACCGGACCAGAGGAACGAAAAAAATATATGCCACACTTCAGCACCCTCAGAGTTGCCGTTCGAAAGTTACCGTGTGTTTTATCTCGTAAATTCCAGAAAAACCCTTGCCGAAATTCACTTATTTGCTTATAACTTTTGAACCACTGGACCGATTTCGCTGGATTGCAATACCAACCTGACCAGGTAAATGCCCAACATATGCCAAACTTCAGGAGCCTCCGTAAAGTCTTTCAAAAGTTAGCGTGTTTTCAACAGACAGACAGACGGACAGACGGACGGACGGACGGACGGACATCGCTAGATCGTCTTAAAATCGATCGAGGATCATGAATATATATACTTTATGGGGTCCTAGACCAATATTTCGAGGTGTTACAAATGGAATGACAAACTTATATATACCCTCTATCACTAGAGTGGAGGGTATAAAAAAAAAACGTTGCCCAAAATGTAAAATGGTATAAATAAATCTGAGTTAACCCTAGGATTTAACTAACTTTATTTTTCATTCTTTACATTTTGGACAAAGGTCAACTTCTTTTCTGTTTATATTTACTAATTTTATGTAATTTCACGTAATTATACAAAAAAAATCTGGACTTGATTTGACCCATTTTTTAACTAAATAAAGTTAATTCTAAACTTAGGCCTCTGTTCTGTCTTTCACAACTTTTCATTTCACATGAAAATTTCCGAATGCCATGAAATCAAGTTTAGTGTTTTGTTGATCACGTTTTCATTCGAAGTTGAAATCGAATAATTAAAATTTAAAAAATTATAAGGAAAAAAGTGCATTCGTTTTACTTTCACCAAATTTTATTTATGTGAAACAAAACGAAAAAGAAATTCGGATGTGAAATCTAGAACACCAAAAAAAATCAGAAATTTTTATTTTCACATTTTTTATGTGAATTACTTTTTTTGGAACAGCGTACTCCATTTGTCATAAATTATACAAAAAAAAATCAATTACACAGGGTCACAAAAAATTACCTTTTTCAATTTGCCTGACATTTGACAACTGATTTATATGGAGTTAAGTGTGCTGATTCCGAATCTGTTATCCGATTTTTTCCATCAGCTCGCGTTCGCGAGCAAATCGTTGTTAAGGAATCAAAGAGTTGCGGTTTTTACTAACTTTGCAAGGCTATAATATCCAACACTTATTTTAGAGCCTGAATTTTGATCACGAACTTAACTAAATTGGATGCGAGGATTCCAAAACTGGTATTAACTTTTTTCTGACAGCTTTAGTTTTGGAGTTATGATGCAAGTAAATTTCGAAAAATTATTTTCATCATTCCAGCCAAACCACTCTTGTGATTGACCTTATATTTACATCATATGCTTACTTGATTTTGGGAATTGTTCTAAGGAATGTGTCGTGTGGGTAGGTGGCGAGGGCGTGGCACCTCCCATGTAACCCAAAACAACAAACTGCTTTTATTTGGCTCCTGGAAAATATTTTTCAACAAATTTGAGTACAGGATGCTTATTTTTGTTTGCTTAACTTTGTAGAAAATATAGGCAAGATTGGGTTAAGGGGCGTGGCACCTCTCTTATAACATGAAACTACAAACAATTTTTTTATAGAATTCTGGCATAAATGAGAATTTTAAAATTTTATTTTAGCAATATCTCAAAAACTAAAGATGACTCAAAAAAACGAAGGGCATTTTTGGAATCAGCATATCCAACATACCTAAAATCGTCATTCACTTTTTAAATACAAGACCAGTGTTGGTAAATATGGACTCACAAATATGCCAAAAATAGCCTATTTTCAAAGTTTCCTACGGCTGTATCTCAAAAACTAGAGCTGACCCAAAAACACGGAAGGCAGACTTGAAATCAGCGTACACCAATTACCCAAAATTAGCTATCAGAACCCGGGCAAAAAAAAGTGTTGCCCTGTGTTATTTTTAAAATTTCGCGATTTGAAATTAATCGAATAAGTGGATTAATTTTAAAATTTTATTTGTTCGAATAATTATATAATGTCAATATCCGATTATTCGATTGTTAGAAAAAATAAAAAAAAAAACGATTACTTTGGACACCCTAGTGTCTACTATGTAGCAACAGCAGTTAAGACAGCGAATGCAACAAAGATTAAATCTAATACTACTAATAATAATTAATGCAATGCACATATTTTGACATAAATTTACATTAATTAATTTATATGAATTTTTAAGATAAATGTACATATTTTTTATTAATGTTTCATTAAGGTTTTGCACAATATGGTGTATTGCTAAAAAAAGAGGGAAACAAATTTTATTTTCAATTTCTTTTTAGTTTGAAATATTAGCTAAAATATCACAGTGGGACACTAAAAATTTGGTACGCTTGAAACCAAAAAAATCTGAAAGCTACTGATGAGAGAAGAAAAACCCTAGCTGGGTTTGGTCTGATTGACTTAGGTTTTGTTTTAATTGGCGCACAGTAGGTTCGGTGGTACCCAAAATGGCGATTAATTCAGATAAGCAGTAGTTTTAGAATATTATATGTTTTTATTGATGAACTAATACAAACACGTAAAAATACACATTTTGGAAAAAAAAATTGGAAAAATTTTATTTTTTAACCTGTTAGGCGTTTTTTTGTTTTTTGGAAAAAAGGGTTATAGTTCACAATTTTTGCTGTAACTTTGGAATGAAAAGCGATAAATTAATATAAAAAATGGAAATTAAAGAATACATAATGTGCTGTCAAAATAATTAAAGAAAAAAAACATAATATGTATTTATATTATTATAAATTTTATTTGAAATCCAATTTTGGTTTTTCACAAAATCTCATAAATGTACTAATTTATCTGAAAAAAGTAATTTAAGGAAATGTTATAGTTTTTTATTAACGAATTATCATAAATACATAAAAACACAGCATTTTAGAAAAAAAAATTTGTTTAATCTTTTAGGCGTTTTTTTTGTTTTTCGAAAAAAAGACATGAAACCCTTGAACGTGTAATAAAGCTACAAAAAACAAATGGAGGGGACATTTTTTGGGGGACACCTTCCCCTCGTCATAAACGTTGCCAAATAAATAAATGTCAGTTTTTGCACCTAATTAATAAAAATGTATCATTATTTAAATTATTTTTTTCTACACACGCCCCCAAAAAGGGCCGGACCGAAAAAATGGGCTTTTTTGATCCCATTGGTTCAAATTCAGGTCGATGAACTTCATATGGCATTAAAATGTTTTATTTATTGAACAAATATAGAAATAAAACATGTAAAAAAAATATTTTTCTGGGGTTGTTTTAGTTCTTCAAGGGGGAACTTTTCCCCCCTGGTCCAATTTTGCTCGTTCAAGAACATAATCAGCCTATGACCATTATACATAACTTCAGAATTCTATCTCTTGTTTTTTGTACTTTATGATGTGCTCCACAACAGACGGACGGACGGACACACAGTCAGTCACAGAATGTCTTAGAATCGATCAGTGATCAATAGGGCGTTTCATCAAAAACTTTTTTTTGGATTTTTGCAACTCTTGAAGCGGAATATGAATTCTTATGGCCTAAAAGATTTTTGAGATTTTTTCAGATTTTTGGAATGTCGGGATCAACTCGCTCAAATCGATTTTATCAAAAAAATGAGGTTATGAAACATAATTTTTTTTATTTTTTGTTCTCTGGTGCCTTTTTTTAACAAAACCGGATATAATACTTCTTAATGTTGCTAGCCTCCTAAAAAAAAATATTCGCGGTCAAAATTATAAGTTCAAGGGTCACTAAGATGACCTTAAAAGTAAAAATTCAGAATTTCCCGTGTTTTAACCTCAATAATTCGAGAAATAAGCTATGTATGAACGTCATGTTGAATCCGTTAGATAGGTCTTTAAAACACCTTTCATTTAAAACCAATCTGACTATTGTCACTTTTGTAGAAATGTTAAAAAAAATAAAAAACTGGGAAAAACTCATTTTCTCCCCCATTTTATCGAAAATTGAACTGGTGCATTAGGTAGTTTTTTTTGTAAAGTTAAAATAATAACTTTTAAAGGCTTTTTATAGATTGTAGTTAGTGTTTCCAAGCCGGTTAACCAAAAAACCGGTTTTTTGTCAAAAAAACCGGTTTGACAAAAACCCGGGTTTCCGGTTTGGAAACACTAATTGCAATCAAAAAAACTTCTTTTAAGTTTATTATTTCAATTTTACAAAAAAACTACTAATGGATTCCCTTCGATTTTCTGTAAAATGGGGGAAAAAATGAGTTTATCTTAGTTTTTTAATATTTCTACTAAAGTGACAAATGTCATTTTGGTTTTAAATTAAAGGTATTAAAAATACCTATCTAACGGATTCATCATTACGTTCATATATTGCATATTTCTCAAATTATTAAGGTTGGAACACGGGAAATTCTGAATTTTTACTTTAAATGTCATCTTAGTGACCCTTGAAGTTATTATTTTGACCGCGAATATTTTTTTTTAGGAGGCTAGCAACATTAAGAAGTATTATATCCGGTTTTGTTAAAAAAAGGCACCAGAGAACAAAAAATAAAAAAAAATTATGTTTCATAACCTCATTTTTTTGATAAAATCGATTTGAGCGAGTTGATCCCGACATTCCAAAAATCTGAAAAAAATCTCAAAAATCTTTTAGGCCATAAGAATTCATATTCCGCTTCAAGAGTTGCAAAAATCCAAAAAAAAGTTTTTGATGAAACGCCGTAGTGATCAATAATATACACTTTATGGGGTCCTGGACCCATATTTTGATGCGTTACATACGGAATGACAAAGAGAGTATACGCCCATACTGTAGTTAGAGGGTATAAACACATACATATATAATGGTCTTGTTTAATAAATGATACCCAGACTTTTTACTCAAAAATGGGAATAAAAAAAAGGGCCGGGCATTGTCTGGACTTTTTTTCTTTTAAATAATAGCTGATATCCTATACTTTTTTAAAATCCACAAAACTAAATCCAACTATTACTAACTTAATATTTGTGGCCCATTAAATGTGGAAAATATCCCAATTTCGGACCCTTTTTAAAAAAATTATTTAAAATGTTAAGACACAATTTTTATAAACAAAAAAAATTTAGCAATTTAGTTTAATATCTGATGTTGAAGATTCTATTATAAAAGATTTTTTTTTTTAACAGATTTAATACTACTAATAATCGCTTGAATTGTAAAAAATATCAATTTTTTCAGTTTTTTCAAAGACAGCAATAATTTGCTAACTTTGACAGCTCACCGAAAAAAAGTAAAAAACTTAGTTGATTGATTTTGATAACTAGTGTTGCAGAATTTTATCTACTTTTACCCCATACCAAATTTTATAAAAAAAAATTCATTTATAAATTTCAATTAATCTCCACTTTGGTACCATTTGAATCCAATGTGTGGCGTTTGAAGTTTTAGGCTTAGAAATGAATTTTTGATAACAGGACGCTTTTTGTAATGCCTACATCTCAAAAACGTATTGAGTGCGAAAAATTTTTTTTTTTTTTTTGAAAAAAAAAAATTCCACGAAAAAAAAAATATTGGAAAAAAATCGCGGTTTTTGTGTCAAGTAAAAATTTATCAATTTATTTTTTTTGAAAAAGTTGAAAAAAGTTTCACATTTTTCCCAAAAAAAAAACAAAAAACTTGTTGTTTTTTAACTTTTACCAAATATATTTACGTATGTCTTAAAGACATAGAAAAATTTCATAAAGATGATTTCAAACTTTTATATGCATATAAACTATAAACTAAATGAGAATTCAAAAAACTAAGAGAATAAAGAAATTAAAAAAACAATAAAACTTGTATTAATTTATTTACTTAATTTTTTTTTTAAATCTCTTGAGTAAATTTTTTTAATTGCGTCAATTAAAAAATTACTAATTTTTTTTTAATTTAAATAACTGATTACTCAAATTACTTAATATTTTTTTCTGTGTATAAAATTTTTTTTTTTTAATTTGTTTGCAACTTTTCTGAAACACAACTGTATACTTTTACAAATATTTCCTAAAATATTTTCTAAGAATCTGAAACCTTCTTTTTCTATACGAAAAATATCTCAAAATCTGAGATCTTTTCTTTACGAAAAATGTCTTAGAACATGGGATTGCTTCTATAGGAAAATGTTTTAGGATCTCTGAGTTTTTCTATACTAAAAATGTCTGAGAATCGGATACTTTTTCTATAAAAAAATGTCTCTGCATCTGAGACCTTCTCTATACGAAAAATATCTTACAATCTGAGACATATTCTAAATAATTATTATGAATAACCCAATTAAAA
This sequence comes from Pegoplata infirma, assembly GCA_963921195.1. Taxonomy (NCBI): domain Eukaryota; kingdom Metazoa; phylum Arthropoda; class Insecta; order Diptera; family Anthomyiidae; genus Pegoplata; species Pegoplata infirma. Next base: position 328,124,229 of record OY992536.1, read on the forward strand.
ATTTTATGCTTTTCTGATAATACCAAATACATAAATTGAAATAATGACCGTTTAAATGTGTAATTAAATTTACTACTACTTAGTTTAAAGATAAGATAAAATTTGGGCCAAATTAGTAAAAAATAACGTATCTATGTGAAATGAAATTGCTTTAAATATTAAAGTGCGATATTTTTTGTATACCTAATTTTTATTATATTAAAGATATGATGCCTGTTTTTTTTGGCGATTATTTAAAACGAATATGGAATTTGTAAAAATTCAGTAAATAGATCAAGGGTTCATCTTCATTGAAAAAAAAAAAAAACACTGATCCGTTTAAAGTAAAGTATTTTATGTAGTTGCTGCGTCCGTTTGCATTTAAGATGACGACATGTATTTTATTCCAACAAATTTTAACTTCTCGCTTGATGAATGTGAACCTAAAGTATTGAACTAAAATTTTTGTATGCACATATAAATTATTTTCCTGATCGATGACAGTTGTTCGTGATAAATTAACCAACAATTTTTCAAATCGCAATAATTCAATAACAAAAACACCAATTCTGTTTAATTAGATTCAACAATTTTAATTAAGTAATAAATTAATATTAAGTAGAGTTACTAATAATAAAACTACAAACACCTAAGCACAATCCCAGTCACTTGTTTTGATAGTGCACAGTGTAGGGTCAAGTAATTAGAAACCAAGAATTATAGCATCCCAGCAAAACCTTAACCTCGCCAGTAGAGTTTTAAAACAAAAAATGGGGAAAAACTAAACGATTTTAGGAGAAAACAGAGCGATTTTAAGTTAGTTTTAAGCTAACATGGCGACATTTTCTACGACTTAGAAGTGAGTGAAACAATAAAAACCGATCTGGCATATATTTTTCTTATGGCGAGTTATATTAGCTTGCTCTTTCTAACCTAATTCGTAGAATAATTTGAAAAAAATTAACCATTTGGGTTAGGACTCCTTATTTGACACCTGTCACTTATTTCGAGTCTGTATTAGTCTGTGTCTTTAGTGTAATTAGATGCCGGTTCTTTTCTTAGAACATATTAACCCTCTTATCACCCATGTTTGGGGTAATTTTTGTTCTTTCCTTTTAAATCCACGTTTTAGTGGTTTTCTATGAGAATATTTGAAAAAGGACTTAAATGAACCCGAAAAATGGAATATATTGGCACAGACTAATACAGACTCGACATAAGTGACAGGTGTCAAAAAAGAAGTTCTGAACCATATGGTTAATATTTTCAAATTATTCTACGAATTAGGTTAGAAAGAGAAAACTAATATAACGCGCCATAAGAAAAATAGATGCCAGATAGGTTTTTGTTGTTTCACTCACTCCTAAGTCGTAGAAAGTGTTGCCATGTTAGCGTAAAATGGACTAAAAACCGCTCTGTTTTCTCCTAAAATCGCTTAGTTTTTCCCAAATTTTTCTAATAAAACTCTACTGTCGAGTCTGTTTATAGTCTGTGATATTGGGTTGATATATTCTAAGAAGAAGATTTAATACGTAATTTATTCACAATAATTTGGTAAAACACATTTTTTTTTCTTTTTGGAGCTCTTCGCAAAAACGCGAATCCATCTAGAAAAACTTTGTCGGACGGTGTAATCAGAATATTTAGAAGAAATAGAAGCCGATTTCACTCAAATGGTTTGCGTTTATTTTCTACTCTCTAGTAAAAGATCTAACCAAATATAGTTCATGTTTAGACCTACGACCTTATTTCCGGCAACCTTTGGTGTAGGGTATTATCTGGTCGTCTTACTTACAACTAGAGATGGGAGCGTGAGTGAATTTTGACTCACGCACGCTCACGCTCACGAAATAAAAATATTACTCACACACGATCACGCACGAAATTCTTTTTTCTGGTCACGTTCACGCACGCTCACGTGAGTAACAAAAAATTTTCTCACGCTCACGAAAAAATCACGCTCACGAAGACTCACGAAATTAAAATTAGCTAATTTTTATTTCACTTTTTTCGATTTCTTAAACAAAAAGTATTGAATTTCCTTAAAACAATAATAAAAATCACAATTTTGGATTAATTTCCCTCTAAATTCAATATAATGACGATTTTTTTCTCGTTTTCTGTTTTAAACAGCACAAAAAAATCACGCAAACTCAAGAAACAAAAATTACTCACGCACGCTCACGCACGAAACTATTTTTTATAATCACGTGCACTCACGATCACGTGAGTAAAAATAAATTTCACTCACGATCACGCGTGATTCACGTGTGAATCACGTGAATCACGAAAAATTCGTGTCACGCGCGCATCTCTACTTACAACCAAAAAACTTTATTTGCTTACGCTCATAATGTATTATCTCAGAATTATTTAATGAACATGTGCTAATTATGTGCCCTAACCCTGTATGCTTATTATAATGTATACGTTAATACAAAATAAAGTATTTAAATTATTTAAAATATTTTTTTCATTTTAGGTTGTACTGCAGGAGACAGTTAAGCAAAATGTTACTGCCAATCAAAATCATGCCGAAACGAAAGAAAAATCAAAACTATTATATGGTATTAATGATAATCCACCCTGGTATTTGAGTATATTTCTGGCATTTCAACATTATTTGACTATGATTGGTGCCATTGTGTCGATACCATTTATTTTGACTCCAGCACTTTGCATGTCAGACGAAGATCCAAATCGTGGCATTATTATATCAACTATGATATTTGTCACCGGTATCGTAACATACTTCCAAGCTACTTGGGGAGTACGTTTGCCAATTGTCCAAGGGGGTACAATATCGTTTTTGGTTCCGACTCTTGCTATATTGGCGTTGCCACAGTGGAAATGCCCACCCGAGAGTGAAATCAAAGAAATGGATGAGGATGCTCGCGAGGAAATGTGGCAGGTTCGCATGCGAGAGCTATCGGGTGCAATAGCAGTATCAGCCATGGTTCAAGTCATACTTGGCTATACCGGTTTAGTGGGTAAAATTCTTAAATATGTAACACCTTTAACGATAGTGCCCACTGTATCATTAGTGGGTTTAACGTTATTTGAACATGCTGCAGAAACAGCATCTAAACACTGGGGCATAGCCGTTGGGTAAGAGTTTTTGTATTTCGTTGGCTACAAAAAACCAGATATAAACCAGTTTTTTTTTTAGAACAACGGCCATGTTAACACTTTTTTCTCAAATAATGTCAAATGTAGCCATACCTATGCCAGTGTATCGAAAGGGTCACGGTATTGAGTTTCGACCCTTTTTGCTATTTCGCTTATTTCCGGTGAGTGCTTTTATTTTTGAATTATATGTGCCTATATATTAGGGTGTTCAGCCGATTAATTTTTGTTCGATTAATCGAACAATTTTACACGAATAATTGTTCGATTAATTTAAAATTGCTAATTTCGATTAAAGGGTTAATCGAAGAATTTATGCCGATTAATCGATTAAGAATAACATATGGTTTTTCTGGAAATTTGTATAATTCATGATGACTGGCATTTTTTTACTGGATTGATTCTTACTATATTTTTTTCGGATTTTCGCTGCTCCTGAAGTATTGGAGTTGTTAAACGACTTAAAGTTAGTACCTGATAAAATTTGGTCCAAAATTTCGATTAACTATGTGACCGCGATAAAATCTGTCAAAGTTTCGAGTTTTGAGCAAAAACCCACTAAATTATAAAAAAAAATACAAATTTTATGAATATTTTTGAGCATATTATAAATAAATATTTTTTGTTTAACATTTTTCAAAACGTATTTAGATAATAAATATAACATTTTTGTGATATCGGTAATATAAATTTTGGCAACAAAAATATTTTTTTAATTCTAAAAATTTTTCAAATCTCTAAAATTATTTTTGTTTTTAGTTTTTTCAAACAAAATTGCAGAAAACTTAAATGCTGTTACATTTGTTTTGTTTTAAAATACAAATGTTAAAATGTTAATTGTTAAAATACTTGTAATTAATATTGTTTATATATTTAAGTACCAATTTTTTCTAAAATTGTCGAAAAAAATCTTGCAATTTAGAAAATTTATGAATTTGGAATTATTCGATTAATCGATCAATTTTAAAATTTGTTTCGATTAATCGAACAAATCAAAAATGTCAAATGTCGATTAATCGTTTAATCGAACAATAAAAAAACCCGATTAATTGAACACCCTACTATATATAATTTGTAGTTGTATTGTATGATCAGGTTCTCTTAACAATTATGATTATGTGGGGTTTGTGTGGAATTCTAACTCTAACGGATGTCTTTGAGGAAGGTCATCCATCTAGAACGGATGCGCGTCTCAATGTTTTAACCAATGCCAAATGGTTCTACATTCCATATCCTGGACAATTTGGCATTCCCTCAGTGACACTTTCTGGTGTTTTGGGTATGTTGGCCGGAGTTTTAGCTTGTACTGTAGAATCTTTGAGCTATTATCCAACCGTTTCTCAAATGGCAGGTAGGACATTTTTCTAAGTTTTTTTTGTTTTTTTATCAAAGCAAAGTGAAAAATTATTAGCAATAATTTGATTTTCTTATTGAATATTTAAATAGGAGCGCAATCGCCACCATTACATGCTATCAATCGTGGTATAGGAACTGAGGGCTTGGGAACTGTCTTAGCCGGCCTTTGGGGAGCTGGTAATGGCACAAATACCTTTGGCGAAAATGTCGGTGCAATAGGAGTAACAAAGGTATGTAATTAAAAATGTTTTATAATCTGAAATTATTTTTCCAGGAAAATTTTTTTAAAATCCGAGAGTTTTTTACAGAAAACTTTAAATTAAATTTAAATTAAAAAATTTAATTTCGACTAGTAATTTTTTTAACGCGAAAAAAATTAAGAATTTTGATAAATATTTTATTTTGAGTAAAAAACTTTTTTTTGTAAAATTACTATTTTTTTTTGAGTGTAAAATTTTTTCGAGTGTAAATTTTGGTTTTTATTGTAAAAATATTTCTTAGTCACAAAAATTCTTTGTAAAGTAATTTCATGGCTTACCAACATTTTTAAAGCTCGGCTATATCAACATGTGAATTTAAGGTGAAACCAATCTGAAATTCACGGTTTCGCTTATAACTTTTGAACCACTTGACCGATTTGGCTGAAATTCAATACGAACCAGACTAAGGGAACGGAAAATATATATGCCACGCTTCAGCACCCTCAGAGTTGTTATTCCAAAGTTAGCGTTTTTTTATATCGTAAATTCGCGAAACAGCCTTAACGAAATTCACTAAGTTGCTGACAATTTTTGAACCAGTGGACCGATTATGCTGGATTGCAAAACTAACCTGACCAGGTAAATGACCAACATATATGCCAAACTTAAGGAGCCTCCGTAAAGTCTTCCAAAAGTCGCAATAGACAGACAGACGGACATCGCTAGGTCTTAAAATCTATCGAGAATCATAAATATATACAATATTTCGAGGTGCTACAAACGGAATGACAAACTTATATATGTCCTTTATCACTCCAATATTTCCAATTGTATTTTAAAAATTTCCAAATCTATTTTAAAATCGTTCAAATGTATTTTAAAATTGTCCAAATGTATTTTAAAATTGTCCAAATATATTTTAAAATTATCCAAATGAATTTTAAAATTGTCCAAGTGCATTTTAAAATTTGTCCAAATATATTTTAAATTGTCTAAATATATTTTAAAATTGTCCAAATGAATTTTAAAATTGTCCAAATTTATTTTAAAATTGTCCAAATATATTTTAAAATTGTCCAAATGTAGTTTAAAAATGTTCTAAATGTATTTTAAAATATTCTACATAGGGCGGATTACTCAATCAAAAGTTAGCTGCTAACTGCTGATTAAACCGAGCCTTATGACAAAATTTGTATGAAAAAGTTAAATTTAACGGAGAGTTATTTTATAACTGAGCATTGAGTAATCCAGCCATAGAATGTTTTAATATACAGTTGGAAAACTTTAAAATACATATGGACAATTTTAAAATACAATTGGAAATTGTTAAAATACATTTGGAAAATTTTTAAATAGATTTGGACAATATAAAACACATTTGGACAATGTTAAACAACATTTGAAAAATTTTAAACTGCATTTGAACAATTTTAAAATACATTTTGACAATTTTAAAATACATTTGGACAATTTGAAAATATATTTGGAAAATTTTAAACTACATTTGGACAATTTTAAAATACATTTGGAGAATTTTAAAATAAATTTGGACAATTAAAAATACATTTGGAAAATTTTTAAACTACATTTGGACAATTTTAAAATACATTTGGACAATTTTAAAATACATTTGGACAATTTTAAAATACATTTGGACAATTTTAAAATTAATTTGTACAATTTTAAAATGTATTTGCACAATTTTAAAATAAATTTGGACAATTTTAAAATACATTTGGACAATTTTAAATTTCATTTGGACAATTTTAAAATATATTTGGACAATTTTTAAATACATTTGGACACTTTTAAAACACATTTGGAAATTTTTAAAAAACAATTAAAAATGTTGTAGAGTGGAGGGTATAAAAAAATCTCTGCGCAAGCGGCAAAAAATAAGCAAAAAATATATCTATTTTTGAGATATATGAGAAAATCTGTCAAGAAAGTGGACAAATCTGCTAATGTCAGCTGAAAAATCTGCTAATTTTAGAAATGTAATCTGCTGATTTTAGCTGAAAAATCTAGAGATAGAAAACATATTTAGGGTTTTCACAGTAACGATTAAATTTGCCTTTTTTAGTTTGGTATTTGGCAAATGTGCCAAACGTCACAAAAAATGCCAATTTGAATGTGGCATATTTTTCTTAAAATGCCCAACTCAAACCTTGTCTAAAAACAAAATGCCAGTGTGCAAATAAAAAAAAATATAAAAATGACAACAGCTGTGATTGTTTATGCTGAAATTTCGAATGCGGCAACAAAAACATTTTACAAAAAGAAACATACACATTTTTTGTGTTTAATTTAAAATTGTGAATGTAAAAAGTTAATTAAAGTTATTTTGTGCAAATTATTAACGAAAAGTGCGCTCACGATATGTAAAGAAAAAATGGTGGCAAATACTTGACGTTTAGTAAAATGGCAAATTTGCCAAATACCCAACTAAAAAAGGCAAATTTAATCGTCACTGTGAAAACCCCAATTATAAAACTTAAAAAAAGGCAATTAAATAAATAAATAAATAATGCATTTTTTTTGGAATAGCATACTTACCAGCTACTTGATTGTCTTCTTTTAATAAGTAACTTCTTGTTCATTTTCAGATTGGTTCTCGTCGTGTTATACAATGGGCAGCATTCATAATGGTTTTACAAGGCGTAATTGGTAAATTCGGAGCAGTTTTCATATTAATACCAGACTCTGTGGTCGGGGGTATATTCTGTGTAATGTTTGGCATGATCATTGCATTCGGTTTGTCTACGCTGCAATATGTTGATTTACGATCTGCTCGCAATCTTTACATTTTGGGTCTATCAATATTTTTCCCTATGGTTTTATGTAAGTGGATACAACAACATCCCACAGCTATTCAAACTGGCAACGATACTGTTGACTCGACACTGACCGTTTTATTGGGTACAACAATTTTAGTAGGTGGTCTACTGGGTTGTTTGTTGGATAACATTATTCCAGGTAAACATTTCTACAATACAAATGCTTGCGATCGGCGTCTAAACTTACAAATTTTGTGTTATGTTATATGTATATTTTAGGTACGCCTGAAGAGCGTGGACTCATTGCTTGGGCAAAGGAAATGCCATTAGGTGAGGATAATGTTAATGATGGAACTGCTACAGATTACGATTTTCCATATGGAATGGATACGCTAAGAAGGTACGTACTTAATCAAATGATAAATTTACACTCAAAAAATTATGTTAGTAAAATCAACTGAAAATGTCAGTTAAAATAACTACTTTGTAAGTTGTTTTGGGGTCAACTACTTTTTCAGTTAAATCAACTAACAATGTTAGTTATTTTAACTGACAAAAAACAACTGACTTATGTAGTAAAAACTACTTACATTTGTAGTCAAAACAACTAAAATGTAGTAAAAATAATCAATAGATAATTTTTTTTTTCAAACAATTTTTCAGAAAAAAAGTTAAAGACCAAATTTTTCCCAAGATTTTTTTTTTTTTTTAAAGTTGTGAAAAACAAAAAAAAACTAAAATTTATATTTATTTTTTGGAAAAAATACTTCGAAAATTTTTCAGAGATAAAAAAAATAAAATTAACTACTTTAAATAACTGTGACTACATCACAGTACTTTTTTGTTAGTTGTTCAAAAAAACGACTTAAAATAACTAACAGAAATAGTTGTTTGATATTTTTCATACAAAAACAACTGACTTTGTAGTTGAAAACAACTAACTACTGTAAAATATACAAACAACTAACTACTGTAAAATATACAAACAACTAACATGTAGTAACTTACATAATTTTCTGAGTGAACAATATATTTTACCGTTTGAAGACAATGAATTTTTCGTTAGAAATTTAAATTTTTTTTGCGGGCTCCTTTTCAAAAAAACGCAACATTTCAAGACTTAAGTGTTGTCAAATTAAAAAAAAATGTTACTCCTTCTAATTGAAAAATCCTGGGACACATGTGTTTTATTTTATTCGTCGTCAAAGGGTTAAAACACATAAATGTAGCTGTAATGACGAAAAAACCAAATGGGACATATGTGCCCCATTTATTGTCAAAGGGTTAATAAGGCCGATTCCCAACCTTCGATTCTCATCCACTGGGTGGCAATTTTCAATATTTTTTTTTAGTAAAATTAAGTTAAAAAAAATTTTAATCAATTTAACTAAAAAAAAATTTTTTTTAGTAAAATTAACTAAAATTTTTTAGTTAATTGTATAAAACTTTTACTAAAAACTTAGTTTAAACCCCGATTTTAATAAAAAGTTACACTCAAAAAAATACGTTAGTAGATTTACTTCTTTTTTTTGCTAATGCTAGTTAGCTAACTTTTAGCAAATTTTTAGTTGAGATTAGCATGTTAGCAAAAAATTCTTGTAAACTTCATTTAGCACATTAGCAATTTTAAACAAACGTTGAACTAATTTCTTTTGCTAAGATTTGAAATTGAGTTGACAACATTTTTACAAGATTTTTTGCTAACATTAGCAAAAATAAACGGTAAATTATTTTTTATTTTCAGAAAACTTAAAATGGCTCTATCTCGGAAACTAAGCCAGATAGAGCAAAATGGAGGGCATTTTTGGTTCTTAGAATCTCCATACTTTCGCGGGTCCTCTTCACATGTTTGGACCCTAATGGGCCCTAACTTTGGATCCAAAAAGTTAGCATTCCCGAAAATTTTAAAATGCTCATATCTCGGTAAATATTGCCGACACAACAAAAAGTCCAAAAGCATTTTTGTAACTCTCAATACGTAGAACAAGACCGCAAAATAGTGAAAAGCTCTCCGAGTAATATTTTTGAAGTTATCGAGTTTTTTAGTTCTCAAGACCCCAGTGGTCCCCTATAATCACGTATCTCAAAAACTAAGCAAGGTAGAGCGAAACGGACACAAATTTTGGATCAAAAACTATGACGGTTTTTAAGGAACCCAACTAGGTCTGGACCCATCGGGGTCTGGACCTATCGGGTCCGAACCCAATGGGGTCCTCAAATGTGTCAAAAAAAAAAAAAAAATTGTTAACTAATTATTGGCAAAACATTTTTGCTAACTTTAGCAAAAAAATTGTGGGTTCAAAATCAGCAAATTTTCTTGTAGGTTTACAAGCTTTTTTTGCTAACATTACAGTTTTTTTTTTTGAGTGTAGCTAAACCATAGTAATTTTGAATTACAAAATATAAAAAAAGAACAATTTACAAATTTTTCTTTAAAAGTGGGGCACGGCGTAAAAAATGTTGGGAACCATTGGTTTAGGGGATCTTACAACACTGCAGAAAAAAAGTGTCTCTCGATCCGAAATTACCTATCCCGTGAAGGGTTTAAACTAAAATGCCTATTACGTGAATAGAGCTTCGAAGAATGAAATCCTTTTCGAATAAATTTTCAAAAAATGCATTCAATTTTTATAGTCAGTTACTGCATTCAATTTTATAAATAAGCATTGAATGCAGTCCTTGAAATGCATTCGATTGAATGGAAAAAATGAATGCACTAGATTTTTTGTTCACTCGATTTAGACAAATCGAATGCATTCAATTTGTTATCATTCCTTTGCGAATGCAATCGGTTTTTTTTCAATTTTTTTTTTTTAGTTTTTTTGTTATCAGATTGCAAAAAAAAAAAATTTAAATGGCGATATCTCAAAAACTAAGCATATTAGATAGAGTTGTCAACCGATTAAGAATAATTTGATTAATCGATCAAACAAAACCAAACTCTTGTTCGATTAATTTAAAAATGACGATTTTCGAATAACGAATAAATCGATTAATTTATGCCAATTAATGCATTCGATTTTTGAAAGTCGAAGGAGTCTAAAGTAAATTCATTTAATTCGCTCAAATGTTATTGGGGAATGCAATCACTAAATTTTTATTTAGATTGTCAAATCGTATTAAATAACGAAATCCTTCGAAGCACGTGACAGATTCCCGAAAAAATTTTCAAAACACAGACACAATTATTTTTTGTGTTTTATACACAGTAAAAAGTTTTGGGTTAATTTTAATTCTTAGCTGGTGTGTATATATAACAATGCCAAAAATAATTTAATTTATTCCATAAAAAGTTTACGTTTAAAGAGATAAAAAGAGAGTGAGAGAATGGATTTTGAATTTATTTTTGGGTGTTATAATAAGTCTGTTTGCGTACTTTCCCAGTAAAAATTATCAAGCAACAAAATGTTAGAGAGTAAAATAGAAATCGCTCTCAAAAAGGAAAAATTGTAAAAAGTACGCGAACAGAAATCCGTAAAAATTTGCAAGTTAGATAAACAGCTGATTTAAATCAGCTTATAAAAAATTTTGCATTCATTTGTAAATTTTTAGTTTGTTGGTATTTATTTTTTAACTTTTTAATAAAAGAAATTTAATTTTGGGATGTATTTTTTTTATTAATTAGTTGATATTTAATCATATTTTATGCACAAAAATTTAACTGCAAAATATTTTTGTGTATCGTTTACAAAAATATAATCATATGTTTTTAAAACAGATGTTTTTTCTGCTTGATAATTCTTGCTGGCAAAAATTTATCCAGTAAAAACTTGCAAGTTTCTAAAATAGAACTGTCACTTTTTTCTCTCATTTTCTCTCTCGTTACTGGGTTTTTAAAGTACGCGAACGACTTTTAGACAAAATTTGTGATAATTTGTACAAATTCGTACAAATTATTGAGTTCGCGAACACAGCTAATAAAACCAAATTATGGAAATAATTTTACACCTAAACAGGTGTTTATTTGAACAAGGCAGGACTTAAATTTCTCCAAAAATAAATAAAACAAATGTAAGGTTGTTTTTTAATATTTTTGTGTATTGAATACAAATACAGATCAAATACATGAATAAAGTTAACATCCAGAGGACTGTTGATTTGTCACCCAAACTCAGCACAACTCTGCATAAAATAAACTGCTACTGCTTCTATATTATGAAATTATTCCTGGGGGTAGGCACCGTCGTGATCTAAAAATTCCATCTCTCTGCCTTCTGCTTCAAGATTCAGCTGGCCTAAAAGTAAAGTTAACCAAAAATCAATTAAAATGATTGATAAACGTTTGTAGTCAATACTTACTTGATATTTATATTTCGGTCGGAGTAAAATCTTCACTTTCTGGATCACAAATTTTGATAATATAAAGATTTTACTTTTGTGTACATTGCTAACCTCTTTTCTCACTTTCATTGAATAAATAAGCATTTTTTGTTCACTCAATATGACAGCTGTTTTCAATTCCTTGTTAAGTGTTTATCTTAAACTTGATAAAATACAATTTTTTTATGACGTTTGACGTTTATTTTTTATAAGTTTTTCAAGAGAGAAATTTAATTATTTTTTGGCATCAAAATAAAACTAAAAAAAATGACATAAAGATAATCAAATTTTTAAGCCCTATGTGGTTTAGCATATAACCCATTTCGGACTTAACTTTGAGTTTAATTCCAAAGTAGTTTAAAATGTGCTCCGCTAGGTTTTAAATATAACCCAAAACTTTTTACTGTGTAGTAAAGAATTTCATTAACCGTTATATTTCTCCTTCTTTTTTTCTTACAGCTGGAAGTGGACGTATTATGTACCGTTTTTACCCACATACAAATTAAAAAAAGATTGTTGAATATTATTTTTAATGTTAAATAATTTTAATAAATTTTATTGTAATTATTTATGTAGGTATGCAATTATCATTGTTATCGATCGTTTAAATACATTGTATGTTATTTTAAATTAATTAATTATTTGTTTCTTTTAATTAAAATGCACCTATTAAATAAAAATAATAATAAAAAAATATACATTTAATAACAGTTGTTTGTTTAAATTTTTTTTTATTAATTATTTAAAATGTTAATTAATACACTAAAAATAAGAACATGGATTTAATGGTAACACTAATTTTATTTATATTTATTTAATTATATATATATATTTTTTTTTCTGTAAACAGAATTTATTTTAAAATTCATACATACACTGGCTGCAAAATCTGATAAAAAAAAATGGATTTTGATTAAATGGTACTTAAACATGCCTTTACACCCGTTCTAGATTAGCAACCAACAAAGCAACCATAGAGGGTGTTCAGTGTTACATTTGACGTTTCCAAACGCCAAACTCGATAGTAAGCAATGGTTAGCAATTTCATATAGACACTTGATTGCTAGCAATCTATAGTAGAACAGGCGCTCTACCATCAATTGTATACAACTGTCCGGATTAGCAATCACAGCCATTACTATCGATTGTGACGTATGATGGAAGTGATGATTGATAATCTAGACCGGGTGTTAAGAATTTTTTAAAATTTTCTGATTTTGGGACATGCTAATGTACAGTATTTATGTCAGTGAGAATTTGGTAGTACATCCCACCAAAAAAAAAAAAACACGCACTATATAGACGATCAAACAAGTTTTGCAAAGTTAGTTAGAATTTATGTCTCACTGAATTTTTTACTAAAAATATTAATGGATGTATTCAGTAAAAATGTCGGTTCTTTTCTTAAAACATATTAATTCTACAACTGCAAAATCAGGACTGATATCACGTAAAACGATAGTTGACTATCGATTTTTTTTAGAGTCTTGTTGCTCCTAAACTAAACATAATTAGGGAATTCACATGGGTATCGTATTTGGTGTTGTATGTCCTATCTAAAAACAGGGTTGGTTAAACTTTAAATTAATAATACGACACTTACACGATATGACGATACAACATTTATACCTATGTTTTGTGTGCTATTTTCAAGTATGCTAACAAGAAGAGAATCTAAGAGAAAATTATCAAATGAGCGATAAATAATTTTTACCAACCCTGTTTTTGGATAGGACATACAACATATACAACAAATACGATACCCATGTGAATTCCCTAAATGTTTCGATATTTTTTAGTGTTTCTGGATTAGACCAAAGACATATTAAAGAAGACGTACTACGCTGGAAAGTTGGTGAACCCTCTGGAAATAAGCTCACACGGTAGAATATTTGCCGTCGTTTTCTTTGATAAATTTATTAGCTTTCCAAAATTTCACTAATACACACTCGTATTTCCACCAAAATCACTAATACTTTCACGTTTTTCGTATTTAGAATTGCGTAGAAACAAATATAATTGACAAATATTCCACAAAGTTACCTTACTTGTATTTTAGTGAATGGGCAAATTTGAGTCCTGGAACGACTGGACACCCTTCGGATTAGACAACACTCTTTAATAAAATAATAAAGAAAAACTTTCAAATTTCCCTTCAAAACGATATGTATTTTGATGTTGTTTATGCATCGTCAATAGTTTTCGTTTTACGGGATTAGCCCCAGGTTTTTTAGGTTAGGTCATTATTGTAGTAAATAGGCGATTTACTATTTTGCTTTTTTGTCTTCTCTGTTTATAATTAGTACCGTATTTTTTGAAAAATATAAAAAATTTATAAAATTTTTCACTCCTCCATATTCTAATAATTTCTCTCTTGAATAAAATCGATATAACCAAAATCTGTTATATCAATATATGATAAGAGGTCGTTAAATATCGTTAAATTCCGTTATAAATGTATATAATAGATTTATTTGACTTCATATCATATTCCAAATATGAAGCTTTAAATCGTATTTATTGTCAAGTCCTAAATATCAGACATTAATCTTTTCTTATGAAGGTTAAAAAAAAACCGCTAAAACATTATATAAATAAGAATACCAAATTCGTTATGCAATAAAAAATACTCATGTCAATCGGAAATAACAAATCGATTATATGGGGCACGTCACAGAATCATTTCCGTTCGAAAGTAGAATAAGTGGTTACTCGTAAAACGCAAAAGCGATTTTTTTCGGAATAGAATCATGATTCAAAGTGAAATATAATTGCATGGAAGTGGTTTCATTTTGAAAAAAAAAAAATTAGTTTTTCGTTTTTGGTGGAAAACCACTTTCGAACGGAATTGACTCTGTGACAGGCCCCTACAATAAAAAAATTGGACCTACTTCAATAGGCAGTTAATTATATAAAGTAAAATTTCTTGTTTTACTAATTTAGTAAAATGAGACATTATAAGTTCTGTAAAACACTCCATAACTTATAATCCGAATACATACAAAATTAGGGAATTCACATGGGTATCGTATTTGTTTGAAAATTTGTATTGTCCTATCTAAAAACAGAGTTGGTAAAAACTATTTATCTTCGATTCGATAATATTCTCTTAACTTCTCTTTTTGTTAGCATACTTGAAAATAGCACACAAAACAGAGGTATAAATGTTGTGTCGTCATATCGTGTAAGTGTCGTGTTATTAATTTAAAGTTTTACCAACCCTGTTTAAATATAGGACAATACAACTATACAACAAAAACGATACCCATGTGAATCCCCTAAATATGTTTTTATTTCGCCGTAAAATATACATGAGACACAACTAGGGTTGCCAGACGGCCTGGAATGGCCTGGATTTTCCAGTTATTTGAGGTCTGGTCCAGTTTCCAGTTAAAACATAATTTGTCCAGTTGAGGAAGGATTTTCATAATTTTAACAATTTTTTTTATTAAATATTTTTTACAATTTTTTGGGACTAATCATAAATATAATCATAAATATAAATATAAATGCCTCTTTTGGATACGAAAAATGTGTTTTTTTTGCTGCATTTTCGCTTATTTTTTTACTACTTTTTCGAGCATCTCGGCCAGTCTAGAATTGATTTTGTTTGTCGATGATTATAGGATTCTTGGCGTACATTTTGCTTTTAAAATAACCTCACAAAAATACATCTGGATGGGTCAAATCTGCAAATGATGCAAAAAAAAAAATGTGCCTTAAAAAAGGCACATTTTGTCGTGGTAAATAGAGACGGCTATTAAGTCCAAAATAAGAATATGAATCTCGGAAAATCGGTTGATTTTTTTTTCAAATTATTAAAAAAAAAAAATATGTATGGGTCCAGTTACTTTTTAAAAATCCAGCTGAAAATTTTCCAGTTATTTGTCTTCTAGTATCTGGCAACCCTAGACACAACTGCAAGAACCCTAATTGTTCTTGGCAATATCAGAATTGAATTAGCCAGTAATATATTTTTTTTTCAACGATTTGAGCTTAATTTTATATATCGATTTCATTACGTTTTTGATGAGAAATTTTTAATTAATGTTATTCGAAATAATATGTATGTGAAACCTACGTAAAAAAATATTTGAATTAACAGTTTGAAGGCACATAAATTATTATAAGTAAATATGTATTTCTATATTAAATCAGTGTATTACATATCGCTATTTTACTACAATAGTGACACATTACAAAAAACATGGTTTTTGAGTAAATGATGCGGAATTAGCTGTTATAGGTATCATGCTTTATACCGCTTACCGCTTGAAAGGAGAATATGCCATTACATTTAATAAGAAACGACATTTTCAGTTGAAAACTTCTTTAAATTGAGAACTTCAAACACGTTTTTTGTAATATCAGGGTTTTTTGAGTTATGTCACCATTGTAGTAAATGAGCAATACGTATTAGACTGTGTCGAAATTCAACAAAGTGCTTTTGATTTACAAAAAAAAAAATGCAATTATGCAACAATAGAAAAAGGTGATTTGGTTTTACAAAAATTTCAAAATTTTCTAAGTTTTAGATATAATTTTTTTGCGGTTTGGAGTAAAGAATTTTATTTAAGCGTACATCCTAATTCAAATTACTTTTGTTACTTTGACAATATCATCGTAATTATTAGTAAAGAAATATAACCTCGAGCTGGAGTATTTTTTTTTTTTTCAATAGAATTTATAGGTTCAAAATTAAAAAAAAAAATTTAAATCTAAAAATTGTGTAAGTTCTGAAAACTTTTTGAAAATTACACTGCACTCAAAAAATTATGTTAGTAAAATCAACTGAAAATGTCAGTTAAAATAACTACTTTGTAAGTTGTTTTGGGGTCAACTACTTTTTCAGTTAAATCAACTAACAATGTTAGTTATTTTAACTGACAAAAAACAACTGACTTATGTAGTAAAAACTACTTACATTTGTAGTCAAAACAACTAAAATGTAGTAAAAATAAAACAATCAATATATCGTCGCTGCGCCTAAAAATGGAGTCATGTGTTTTTCAATTTTTTTTAAAGAGTCCCAAGAAACAGCCTTTTTTGGTCCTTTCGCAGTACTTTTCAGAAGTCAACTTTTAATCAACATGAAAATTATAATATTGGTTTAATGTTTATGTGAAGTTATGTTCATAAAAGTTCCGCGAAAGAACCAAATTTGGCTGTTTCTTTGGCCTCTTCAAAAATAAAATTTTAACACATGACTCCATTTTTAGGCGCAGCGACGATATATTTTTTTTTTTTCAAAGTTGTGAAAAATAAAAAAACGAAAATTTATTTTTATTTTTTGAAAAAAAAAACTTTGAAAATTTTTCAGAGATAAAAAAATAAAATTAACTACTTTAAATAACTGTTACTACATCACAGTACTTTTTTGTTAGTTGTTCAAAAAAACGACTTAAAATAACTAACAGAAATAGTTGTTTGATATTTTGTATACAAAAACAACTGACTTTGTAGTTGAAAACAACTAACTACTGTAAAATATACAAACAACTAACATGTAGTAACTTACATAATTTTCTGAGTGTGCCCAACAAATCAAAGGTGAAAAGTTTTATAAAAAAAATTCAAGATTTTGACAAGCTTATTACAAATATCCCAGCAAAACTTAGATTACCAAATAAGGTATATGATCTCTTATTTTATACATTGCAGCATTGATGATTTTAACAGGCGATGAGACTCAAAGTAATGCATCCACATTATCACAAAGAATACCATTAAGGTATAAAATAAGTCATAAATTTATAACGAAGAATACGAGTAAGGTGTATAATATATGATATCTTATAGGTTACGAGAAATGAAATAATATAGCATACCAGAAGATAATATATAAGGTGTTACGAGTAGTGAAAAAGAAATTTTGTATTAAATTTACTCACGTGATTGTAAGTGAGTGTAAGTAGATAAAATATGCTCGTGATTGTGTGTCGTTAGAAATTTCCTGTCGTGAGCCCATCTCTAGTTTAAACTTATGCATTTTTTTATAAAATAATTATTTTTTATGTTATTGTAATGCATTATGCATCCAATTATAAATAATGCATTATTTCAAACTTTCAAATAATACATAATGTAACCAAATATAAGTTATCCATGATTTAATGTTTAGAAATAATAAATATGAAATACATTGTTTCCAATAATCATGCATTACGTAGCAAATTATTAGTAATGCATTATTTTTCACTTGAAAATAATACGTTGTGGAACAAATGTTTGGTAAGACATCCTAAAATAATGCTACAAATAAGGTATATACATTACCTGGTAATGTGTTATATAATCACTACCCATTACCAAAGTTTTGCTGGGATGTACTCTAAATTTTTCCATCACGTCTAGAATTTTAGTTATTCGTGGTTGAAAATAAGAAAAAAAAGCGATTTTTGTCCTTTTTTAAAAGCCTGCATAGCAGTGGAATAAAAATCTGGTAAAATTCATAAGAGTAGAATTTTACTATGGTCTAAATTTTTAAGTTGTTGAACTATATTATTGGACGAACATGTCTTAAAAAAAACACTGTGGAAAAATTTAGAAAAAGCTCAATTTGTATCCTATGTTGTATCCTATGTTAGCCCAATTCTACTTTGCACTTATATCAGATTTTTATTACATTGAATGGCTGCTGTGCAGGCTTTCAAAAAATTAAAAAATCGCCATTTTAAGAATTTTCAACCGTGAACGACTTAAAGTCTAGACGTGATGGAAAAATTTGGAGAATAAATTTTGAATCGGGAGATCAAAGACTACTAAAATTGCCGGAAAAAGCTTGTTGAGTAGGCCGGAGCGAGAAATGCCTTTTCGCGAATTTCTTTTGTGCGCTATGCGGGACTAGTAAAGATCACACTTCATCTTTTGGTCCCCCGTCAGCGCTGAAGTTTCAACTTTTCTTTAAAAATTTTTTTTTAAAAAATAATTTTTCAAAATTTCAAATTTAATCAGATCTTCTAAATTTTGAATTTTATGAGGTCTAGTCAATCATCTATTTAGATTTTAAATATGAGATACCGCTTATCTCCAAAAACCAGAGGTGGAAAAATATACATTTTGTAGACACAACCGAAAATAAACTTTTTGCAAAAATATAAAAAAAAAAATACATTAAAATTGTAAAATATGATTTTGTTCTTCTCTAAAATGATTTTTGGGTTTCTCTAAAATGTATGCACATTTTTCCACCTCTGGTTTTTGGAGGTAAGCGGTATTCTATAAGGCTCATATAACCCAAAATTAAAAACATCTGATCAAATTTGAATTGTTGACTCTTTTTTAAGAAAATGCTCTTTGCATTAGAAAAGTTAAAACTTAAGCGCTGAAGGGGGACCCCAAGTGCAATCATCCTGAAATTTTAACCACATGGTTTTGGCATATATTTTTACCAATCCCGCATATAGCGCATAAGCGAAATTTGCCAATAATCAATTCTCGCTCCGCTCTATTGTTGAGCTTGTTTCGTGATTTTTTGCTAACTCCTAATTTAAGAGAATTCCTTGTAAATTTTTTTTTTTTTTTTTTAAATTTTACAAGATCTGTTTTGTAAGTGAATTTTAAAAAAAATCTCAGTTTTGATCTCATATGCGCTCATAAAGTTGCGCCAATTAAATAATTTTTCCACGAAATGCTAATCACCAATTTGGCATTATTACAATTTGATGTAAGCACGTTGATAGATTTCGACCTAGTCTAATATGCGAAGAGCTTTGAAAAGTTATAATTTTTGTTAAACCTTTAAGTACTCTGCGCTACAAACTATAAGAACGTATTGGGAAACAGGAAAAAATGTAAACTTATTATTTTACGATTCTTGATAGAAATATACTCTTAATATACACTGGAAAAAATTATTTAGGGTTTTTAAATCGAAATTTCAGTCAAAACAAAAAAAAATCTCTTCAAAGCTCAGCTTTCATTTTAATTATTCTAGGAGTAGTACCTTCTTAAAAAAACTTTGTGCAAATGATATTACATACACACTACTACAAACATACATTCACATAAATACATAATTCTACATTCATACCATAGTTATTAAAAAAATATTAAAAGAATCTTAAATATTTAATCAGTTAAAACTTAAGATCTACGTGTACGTTGTCTAAATTCTGTTGAGCATGAAGCTTGATCACGTTTTTTACCTAAACTACCTTTGGATGAGGCCGATGATGAACCAGTGTGCAATCGTTTCCTCTCTTGAGCATAATAACAGAATATACAAAATCCATTTTGTGGTGTTGTGCATCAAATGTTTGTCGGACTGCGGGATGTGGAAGATTTACGGTAGCGAGAATTTGATCTGAAATTATTAAAAAAAATAATTTAGCTCCATTGCCATGATTTCCTTTTTTAAAGTTGATATTTTTCTTAAAAATAAGTAAAGGAAAAATTTTTTAATATTATGCCATTTTAAACTTAAAATTGAAAAAAAGACGCCATTGGGTTCAGGCCCGATGGGTCCAGACACCGATGGAATCAGAGGATCGTCGTAGTTTTTGATCCAAAATTTTGTCAGTTTCGCTCTACTTTGCTTAGTTTTTAAGATACGTGAATTTAGGGTCCCAATTGGACCTTGAAAATTTTAAAAGCTCGATAACTTTAAAAACATAAGCTACTCGGAGAGCTTTAGTGTATTTGGAGGTCTTGTTCTACGTGTTACCAGTTACAAAAATGCCTCAGGACTTTATCCTGTGTCGGCAGTATTTACCGAGATCTGAGCATTAAAAAAATTTCGGGAATGCCAACTTGGGGGGTTTATACATGTGAAGAGGACCAGCGATACAATGGAGATTCAAAGAACAAACCATTTTAAGTTTAAAAAAAAAAAAACACTTTTTTCCCAATTTATGAAAAATTTACTTAAATAGTGGAAAAAACTTCCTCAAATTACGTCCTAAAACTAAAGAAGAGGAAAATCTCGTAAAAAAAATAAAGATTTTTTCATATATTCAGGGAAAATTTCTTTGGCATACTCCATAGAGTTAAGAAGAATACTTGTTATGTTAACTCATAATGCAGAAAATAAATGACCTCGAACTGGAATAAGCTCTTTTTTGTTAACCGATATGGCTTAACATTTTAAACATTAATTTTAGACCATGTGAGATGATGACCCCGGGAGATGATAAAATCCATAAGTTGAAATTTCGCTGCCACCCTAATTTACATATATTAGATTTATTGTAAGCAACAACTACTTACCTTGAAAGGCTCGTTGTATAGTCTCGCACTGATGTGCTACCCTCATGCCGATAGCTGCTTGTGCTGGGAGGGTCTAACAAAGACATTGTTCGATGATCGTATGCTCGAATTGGCCGCCTTCCCATTGTTGCATAGCCTTCGATATGAGCACTTGTATTGGTTGCACTACCACCCGATGGAACGCTTCCGTTTGTGGTGTACGAAAAGCGACGTTTTGGATTATAGGTATTATAATAAGTGCTAGAAGGTGTCGCTTTCGGGGTTTCATCGTATGTATTCCGTTTGTAACGTGTTGGTAAGACTGAACTATTTGATAATAGTTCGTTTTCTGGTGTCCCAAAAGATCCATATCGCCGCTCCGAAAGACATAATGGAGATGTAGGGGTTCGAATGTCGTTGAGGCTTTTACGGGGTCTTCCAGTTGACAAAGAATAGTCATGACTATTACTAAATGAAGATCGGTAAACTGGCGGCTTCAATTCTGTTCCGATTGGACTAAGTTTTAGGGGTCGGAAGAACTCTTGAGTTATATCTGGCGAGTGTTCGCGTTCAACAGCTGTGACTTTATTTGATGAACGCGATTTAGAAGTGGTGCTTTGCTCACGGTAGTATTCGCGAACTGCATTGGGTCCGACAATGCTACTTGTGCGTTTTGGTTTTTTTTCGTTAAATCTGCAGTAGAAGCTGCGACGAGTAATACGGTCTACAACACTTTCACTTGGTTCGGAACTATCTCCACATCGACGAGTTGGAGATGAAGCCTGTGAAGCTCTTGAAAGTCGGGAAACCGTGGGTGATGGTGACGCTCCATGGCCCCGATAATTATCCTCAGAGCACACTGACCAAGCATCAAAGCACAATTCTGGCTCCTCAGTGGGCGATAGAAAGGTTGATGTAGAGGCACAGTCTTCCTGATAGCTTCTAGAGTCGGAGGAATAAGTACCAATGTTTTCGAAAGAAGGCGACAACAAATTGTTGTTCTGATTGATTTCATGTGTCGATGATGAACGATACCCTGATGTTTGCGAGGTGTGCATAGATGAGGTATTATTATTATTGTTAATATTGCTGATATTATTGTTGATCACGGATGCATTGTTGTTATTGGATACATTTTCCGCTGTCTGAACTGAATTGGACCCATTGCCAGACGAACTTTGAATAGATCTGTTGTATGGTGATACATTGGAATATATTTCATTGTCATTAGAGCCGGCATACGTTTTCGAGAGGCGTATGTTTGAATTTTGTGCCTTATCTGGCTTTATTAAATCTAGCATTAAACCCTTTCTTCTCTCCTTATTACCCTCGTGAGTAGTTTTTGAGTCGGTAAAGTTCAAATTCGGTTTTGTTTCGGTCAACTCAATGCATTCCGGACACGTTGAGTTCGGTGACATAGCCGATTTCGACGACAAAATGTCACATTTGCAGTCTACTCCACCCTTACAGGTATTTTGAGTAAGTTTATTTAGTCCTCCACCACTTTTATTAATATTGGCTGACTTCTCATTCAATTTTATTATGGCATCTGCATTTTGATAAATTGGCGAGGATGTAACTGATGCTTCGGAAATTTGCCTTTCAATGTTGCTAGTAGAACGGGTATTTCGCACCCGGTTTCCTGGATTGCCATCCTTTTCATACCTCTTAAATAGCCCCAATACTTTGTTCACCGATTTTCTGTTAAACGTTCCCGGCATTTCTTCGACGCTGATTGCACGTTTGATATAATTCGATTCAGAGGTGATTGTGGGCTGGGATCGTGGAACCGATCGTTCTCTAAAGTTTCGAATCATTGTATCGATACGAGAACGTTTATCGGTTTTGACTGCTTTCCCAGTACTTTCGGCCACTACGTTATTTTCTTTACAAGTGTCCACAATGGCAGTAGCATTACTTGCTGCAGTTGGCACTGTCTTTGTGCCCGAATTTCCAAGTGACTTTGTTTTCTTGACTACAGATGATTTTGCGCTAAGTTTTTCGGGAGACGAGTTATCCGGTGATGATTTTTTGTTGACCGGTATATTAGCACATGAGTGGCTCGTTGCTGATGCTCGGAGTTTTTCGAATTTTTGACCAATTGCGTAGAGCAGACCCTTGTTGGGTTTCTTCTCACAAACTTTCTCTTTCAGTTGTACGGTGGCCGCAGGACTGGACTCTTTTGAGTCTTCACCAGTGCTAGAAGTTGTGTTGGATGCAGTTGAAGCAGGTGTGACGGAAGCAGTTGGTTGTGATAGTTTTGATTTTTTCGTGATTTTTATGGTTTTCTTAGTCACTGTTGAAGTCGATTCCCCAATCGGAGTACTATTTACTACACTTTTCTCGGCTTTAGTAGGTAAGGTACCCACATCTGATTTCGGACAAAATGCCGATGATGACGTTTCATCAATTGTAGCTATTTTATTGTGCATAACTTTTTTTACTTCCTTTGGTGCGGCTAGTTTTGAAGACGGATAACTTTTCGGTCGCAATAGACGACTTTCTCGTCCTACAATATTAGATACGTTGCTGGCGTCAGTTGCGCTAGAACTACAAACTTCCGGAAAATTGTCAGCAGCATTTAAGGCGGAAATTTTACAAGGAGCCATTAATGACGTGTTACACATGTCTGCAGTATTACTACTAGAAATTGATTCCTTCATTGGATAGGACTTGGGCCGTTTGAGTTTCGACACTTTTTTAGGCGAGCATGATGAATCGGTCTGGTTTGTATTTTCTAAAAACTCGTTTGGCGTGTTCTCAGCTGTTGGAGTTAAAAGTGTTTCTGACTTTTTAACAATTTTCTTAACTTTTTTTATAACTGTACCGGTGGTTTTTGTGTCGACATCGGTAGATGATTCAGTGGATTTCTCCTTCGTTTTGACTTTTTTTATTTTTTTAATGGTCGAAATAGATTTTTCTTTAACCACTTCACTGCTGTCTAACAAACGTTCTTCGGTACTTTCCTTAGCCGTACTTTGTTCAGACTGTTCCTGTTGAGTTCTTATGGATGATAAAAGTTGAAGTTCATGCAATATCTTATCAGCCAGGTCAAGTTTGCCCACTGTGTCATCGGCCAAATCTCGTGACCGTGATACACTTCTACGATTACATTTAATTGGCTCTTGCGGTAAAGTGCAATTGCTAGAACTTTCAGAAAAAAGTTCTACGCTTTTGTTGCGAACGTGACGAGTACTTTTTAATTTGGATTGAGTTTCTACAGCACCACTTGCACTAGAGGCGGGCGTTGGCTGAATGTTATGTTTATCAATAGATACAGATACAGTCCTATCTGTTGTTTCACACAAAACTGTTTGATTGGGTTCACCAGGTAATTCTTCGAGGGGCTGATCGAAGAAGTCTGGACGCAACAAACGAGATATACGACGTTGGGTTGGTCGTCTTGTAACACTAACTGATCCGTCAGTAACCGGTGTTGGTGGGGAAAGCCTTCCACTTGGCGGTCGACCAAGCGATGTTGTACATGATGCCGTTTCAGTACCACATATTTTTTGATTATTTTTCTGCGTTGTATCCTTGGTAACTTTATTCACATAAGGTGAATAGTATTTATATTTATCATTAACATCGGTACTGTATACTGATCCCAAATCTTTGACATTGTCATCGTTGCTCTTACTTCTACTGTGACTCCTTAGAATTGATGAAGAAGAGGCAATATTTGTGTCACAACTGACATTTTCTACCTTTTTATCAAGTCTTTTAGTAATGTCATTTCGAAAATCATCTTTTTCGATTATTTTCTCCTGAGAACAGTTCCCACTTGCAGTAACTTCTTTAAAGCTATCGTTAGCAGCAACAGTTCGACCACTGCTTTGACTGCGTTTGTATATTTTAACTGAAGAACAGTTTTGACCCGTTTGCACACTCAAAGTTCGCGATAGTTTTCGTGCCTGAGTCGGTGGCAATTTAGCTAACAATTGTTCTTGATAGCATTTTGGAAGACCAGGTGCAATATTTGATAATGTTTCAAGATCTTTTTTACTTAAACGTAAACGAGATAAGTCTAAATCGGCCAAGTCGAGAGGTTCTTCTATCTCTTGTGCTTCGCAGTTGTAATCAGGAGTCATATTGCTTTTTTTATTAATCATACCTGCTGCTTTGTTACCTGAAATTAAGATGTTGTTAACCCATTATTAAGCAAGTGTGCCAATCTGAAGTTCTAATTGTTTTTAGTTTTCCAGTAAAATTCATAAGCAATTACTACTTACCCCGAAATTCTCATACCTGAACTAGTTGATTTTACAAACAACTATGATGGTGCCGATGATAATGAAAAATTTTCTCTACAAATAAAAATTGTTTACGACTGGTGATTTTAATTTGATGCTTATTTGTTCTGGTTCAGGCTTTTGCAAGTTCACTGCAGGATTTTTAATGTCGGTTGTTTAAGTAAAATTCAAAGGGGTATTTGAGAAGCAAAACAAACACCTTACAAGGAAAGTACTCCAACCCTTATGAACCGATTTGCCTGAAACTTAAAATTCATTAGCAAAAGAGACAATTCTAAGGTTGGGGTGTCTCGCTTATGGAACATATCGGTGATTTAGGAGTTAAACAAAATGGCAAAAAAAAAATCGTTTTGGATTTTTGAGCCATTTCTTATTATGAAACTATATGATGTTTTCATATGGAAAGAATTTAATTTTTTATGCCTATACAACGGTGCCATAAATATTTTTTTTCACGAAAATGTGTAAATTTTGGTGGGTATTTATGTGAAGACATACCCTTCGATATCCTTATTAATATAAACTAAACTTCAATAAATTTAAGTTGACACGTATTTTTGCTCTAGACGATATTCCCGTTTAATTTTTTTTTTTTTTAACAATATTTTAAGTTTCAAACAAATCGGTGTATAACAGTTGGAATACTTCCCTTGTTAGTACTGCATGGCTAAAGTTTTAAAATTTGTTGTATTTTGCATATTATCATTGCAAATGCATATTTTGTGTACATGTCAACTTTTATTTAATTCATATTTTTGCATAAGTTAGCAACATTAAAACACAAATTTAAAATTTTTTTTTTTTTAAATTTTGATAATACCCAATAAGCAATTTTAAAATTCAAGTGCAAATCAAGTATAAAACAAGTGTAAATCAAGCCCTAAATTCCAGCCCCTGCTTGATTTATACTTGAATTACACTTGAATTCAATAGCATACTCCAGCAAAACGGACACTGGAATTCAAGCCCTGTTTTTACAGCCTTTTCCCTGGTTTTCAAGCGTAAAAACAGCGCTTGAATTCAAGTATCCGTTTTGCTAGAGAATGCTATTGAATTCAAGTGTAATTCAAGTATAATTCAAGCATAGACTGGAAATAAGGGCTTGATTTACACTTGATTTATACTTGATTTGCACTTGAATTTTAAATGTGCTTATTGGGTATATTAAACTATTTCTTTTTTATTTTTTGTTTGTAATACAATTTTTTAAATTTTTTGATTTTTTTGTGGATATTTTTAGTGCATTAAAATAGAAGCCCTAGTATAAGCATTTGAGCTATGTCCTTTCTAAATTAAGCCATCGACTATGACCTCTGTTACATTCTCTTATTGCAAGTTATGAAGTGTTTCGCAGTCGAACAACCGATAAAATCGCGGACTGCTCACATACACATAGAAGCAATAAACCACCCTTAGATTAACTCTCTTTAAAGTTGCACACATGTAAAACGCATCTTTTACATTCCTAACCGTTTCTACGATATTATTTCTAATGGTCAGCATCCTGTCTAGTATTACGCCAAGAACTACGGTCAGCAGTGAAAATAATTTCAGCAACTTCAAGAAAATATGATCAAATTTGGAAATTTTGTAACTCTTAGGGAGGATTACTCAATGAAAAGTTAGCTGTTAACTGCCGATTTAACGGAGCCTTCAAAATTTGTATGAAAAAGTTAAATTTAACGGAAAGTTATTTTATAACGGAGCATTGAGTAATCCAGCCTAAAAGTCCAACAAAAAATTTACTTTTTAGTTTTTTGGCTGTAAAACGTTTAAAAGTTAACGGATGTAAATGA
Organism: Pegoplata infirma; assembly: GCA_963921195.1. NCBI lineage: Eukaryota > Metazoa > Arthropoda > Insecta > Diptera > Anthomyiidae > Pegoplata > Pegoplata infirma. The sequence goes on from OY992536.1 coordinate 328,151,222, forward strand.
GTTTTGCCTCATTTCGCACATTTTAAGACATTTTTACTACAGAAAAACTTCTAAAATATCTTTCATAAAGAAAAATAACCCATTTCTAAGGCATTTGCCGTTAGAAAAATGTTTAGATTCTAAAACCCTTTTTATATTTAAGCAAGTAAGAAAATTATAGTCGGTCAAGACCGACCATATAATACCCTACACCAGAGTTTTCCGGAAAATGGGTCCTATGGACCGATTAGATCTATATTTTGTCAAATCTTTAATAAGTATGAAAAAAACTCTCACAAATCAAATTTGAGTGAAATAAGTTTCTATTTGTTGTCTATAAACCGCTTTAACTGAATATTGGGCGAAATTTTCACATGGGATCTAAGTTCAAAACTGGTCCGATGATAATTAGATTTGATAAGGTTATTAAAGTACGCGTTTAACATACACAAACAAAATTTTAATTAAATATTTTCTATTTTCATGAAATGTGAGAGATTTATGAGAAAATCGGGAAGGTTTTAATACGGTTATTATAGTCATTTGAGCCAGAACTAAAGATTACCTTTGTATAGGGGCAAGGTCTAAATATGGACCGATTATTTCCAATTTTAATAGGCTTCCTCCATGGGCCAAGAGAGGCTTAATTTTAAAATTTCAAGTCAATTGATTAAAAATTGCGACCTTTATTGTGTTTACACCGTTTACATGGACAGACAGACGGACGGACGGACATCGCTAAATCGATTCAAAAAGTGGTGTAGGGTATAAAAAAGATCTTTAAGTCTCCGTCTGAGACTCTTAGATCGTATTTTGTCAGATCCAACATTTTTCTCTTAGAAAAAGTCTCAGATTCTTAGACTTTTTTATATAAAAAAACAATCAGAGATTTTTAGACATGCTTTCTATATAAAAATTTTCCAATTCTGAAATGTAATTCTTATAAAAAAAAATCCGAAATATCACAGTGCAACAGCCAAAATCGTAATAGGATGAAACCAAAAACAAATAATAGTTGACATTTTCCATAAAGGGCAGTTTACATGATAACTACCCTTGACCACCCTTATCTGCTATTTCCCAGTATTGGTGATACGATTTGCCGGGTTTAAATATTTTGTGTGAAAAACTATTTAAATTTGACAATTGTTATCCCCAATACTGGGAAAGAGTAGATAAGGGTGGTCGAGGGTAGTTAACATGTAAATCAACCTTAACAAAACCCTCATGCTTTTTTTAGTTCAGTGCTAGATTTTTTTACACGCATTTGAAGTTGGTGAATTTTTATTACAATTGGCGTATACTTAATTTTGTAATTGCCTTTAAATAACAATCATACGCAACGGTGCACAGTGGAAGCCGTCCTATATCCACAGGGATGTCCACCTTAAAATTTGGATATATGTAAATGTAGGGGAAGACATATTTATTATCATATATTTTTAAAAGAATTTTAAAAATATCGGAATTTAAGATATAGGTCTTTGAACATTAGACCTTGAAATATGACCTTTGAACTTTCATTACAAAAAAAAAATTATTCACGTAATTTTGAATGTAATCTTTTCGCCTTTAAAATGGTACCTATTTGGAAACTGTAAGTTGTATAGTTTTTAAGTTAGGGGCCACTTTGTAAGTGTACCTTATTAAAATTTTTACGTTTTCGCCAATTTTTAAGCCGCCATATTTCGAAAACCGAAATGTCTTGGAGCCAGAAAGGTATTGATTTTAGGTACACTATCCATTTGCAATATATTTGGCAAATTTAATTGAAATCGAAGGTGACAAATCAGAATGCTGTGTGGTTTGAGCTGGAATTGCCCTTTTGGTACTTTTTACGAAGAAAAAATCGATTTTTTTTATTTTTTTTTTAATTCTTAACTTTAAAATAGTGTAACATCTGATTGAAACAAGATATCGCTTAGTTTTTCTTTTTTAAAAAATAAGAAATCTATCTTGTTTTTAAATAAAATTATTTTGAAATAAATCGGACTAAATGCGGCCGCGCATTTGCAAAAAACTAGGCCCAGATCGGTCAACATTTTAAATTTACTTTTTAAAATGACTCTATCTCAGAAAGTATAAGAGATAATCACACACTTAAGCAGGTTTTTTGAGGCCTCTACTAGCACATTGCCAAATCTCCCACTGTCATATGGGGTATTTACTAGGGTGGCTCGTTTTTGGGCTTTTCTCTCTGATCAAATTCTAATACCCGCTAAAAGTGTCGGTCCCCTAAGGGTAACTCACATGCAAAATATCACTCCGATCGGAGTATATCTTCTGTCTCCACTTTGAGCCTCAAAATTGGGGTTTTCGCAAAAAAGGACTTTTAAAAAAAAAAATAAAAAATAAATTAAGTTTTTTTATTAAAATAATTAAAAAATTATTTTTGAATAATATTTGATTGTAAATACTTAAATATGAAATTTAAAGATTTTACGGTATCATTAACCCGTTCAAACTTGATACCAAAAAAATGGCATGATTTTGGGGGCGTTCTCAAAACATCTTTTTTAAAATTTTAAAATTTTATTAAAAAAAAATTAAATATACCATTTTTTCATTCTGAATTCATTAAGAACACCTTGGAGAAGAAAAATGTGAAATATGGCGGATATCCGTCGAGCCACTTTTCGGGAATCGCGGGGAGAAGTTAGCGGATTTCAAGGATATGTTGGTTTTATTAATAATTTGGATTGAAAAAATCTTATAAATTTCATTTTTGTGCAAATTAACGGGTTTTTGGTGTCGTGGCATTCTAATTTATAACTTTAAGTCTGTCATGAAATCTTACAGATCTAGGACGTCTTAAACCCACATTGGCTGGGGGTCAAAAATGACCCCCGCGGAAAATTTGAAGTTTAGAGCTTAAATTTTGTGCTATATACAAGTATAAAACGGCTTTTATGTTTTTTACCCAAACTTTTATTTCGTATTAATATATTATCATTAAAAAGATCGTTAACCCATCTTGGTAGGGGGTCAAAAATGACCCATTCAATAAAAAGTATATATTTTTTCATATAAAATTAATTTGTGGCAATCTATTAGATAACTTTAAATCAGCCCTTAAATCTCTCATATTTAAGATATCAAAAATGACACCGACAAAAACTTTTAAGCATAGTGCTTGAATTTTTTGAAATCAACAAAATATATGTTTTTTATTGAATGGGTCATTTTTGACCCCCTACCAAGAAGGGTTAACGATTTTTTAAAGATAATATAGTAATACAAAATAATAGTTGGGGTAAAAAACACAAAAGCCGTTTTATACTTGTTTATATACTATATAGCACAAAACTTAAGCTCTAAACTTCAAATTTTCCGCGAAGGTCATTTTTGACCCCCAGCCAATGTGGGTTTAAGACGTCCTAGATCTGTAAGATTTCATGAAAGACTTCAAGTTATAAATTAGAATGCCACGACACCAAAAACCCGTTAATTTGCACAAAAATCAAAAAATAAATTCATTAGCTTTTATTAATCCAAATTATTGATAAAACCAACATTTCCTTGAAATCCGCTAACTTCCCCCCGCGATTCCCGAAAAGTGGCTCGACGGATATCCGCCATATTTCACATTTTTCTTCTCCAAGGTGTTCTTAATGAATTCAGAAAGAAAAAATGGTATATTTAAAATTTTTTTTAATAAAATTTTCAAATTTTGAAAAAGGGTGTTTTGAGAACGCCCCCAAAATCATGCCATTTTTTTGGTATCAAGTTTGAACGGTTTAATGATACCGTAAAATCTTTAAATTTCATATTTAAGTATTTACGATCAAATATTATACAAAAATAATTTTTTAATTATTTTAATAAAAAAACTTACATTTTTTTTTTTAAGTTCTTTTTTGCGAAAACCCCAATTTTGAGGCTCAACGTGAAGACAGAAGATAAACTCCGATCGGAGTGATATTTTGCATGTGAGTTACCCTTAGGAGACCGACAAAAATCGTGATCATACTACGATGGTACAATTTTCGTCTTCCAATTCCCAATGGTAGTAGAATCGAATATGTATGGGGCATTCCATGCCAAATCACTCACTTTTAGGCCCGACCCCCATCGATTAATTTTATTTTTGGATATGTTTTAGTACGTATTAAATGCAACTTGCAGCCAAATTTTCAGCCTTTTATACCAAGGTGGTGTTGAGTAATCAATTTTTCAAAATGGCGATTTTTTCCAAAAAATGAAAAAATTTAAATTTTCAATCAATTTTGACCAGTAAAAAATATTGATATATTAAAAAAAGATGGACAACATTTTGTTGGTAGTTAAATGTAGTTTTAAAAAAAAAATATGAAAAAATTATTCGAAGTAATTATCACCTGTTTTTTATCGTATAAAAATTAAAATCGACTTTTTGAAAAAGTCCGAAACCTTCGATTTTTTTTTAAAAATGTCAAAAAATTCTACTCTAAATTACGCAACTTTTAAGTCATAATTCGAGATGTGATCGTAATTCGTTCTATTTTTATTCAAATTTTGAAAATTGCACTTTTTTTTTTTTGACTCTGGTTTATTTTATATGGTGCTCCAAAAAAAATAATTTGGTAAATATTGACCGTAACTTCCCCTAGATATATTAACTTGGGTGTAAAAATACGACTCAGAAAATTTTAGGATGATCGGACATGGGTAAGGCGTGCCGCATCGGCTTTGAAGTTTGAAAATCGGATTACAAGGGAAAATATGCATTTTTTTCTGTTTTCTTAATTTTTTTGGTATTTTAAGTTAATTTGGAATTCAAATGGTTACAGAATTGAAATGTAGAGTAAAATGTCTCTCTATTAAGGTCATAAAAACCGAAATCGGTTTAAAATCATCCAAGTTATTACAACTTCCCCAGGCATCTAACGTGTGGCAGACAACTTGATTAATCAATACAATCCGATTTGTAATCCGTTTTTTAAACTTCAAGGACCATGCTAAGCGCCTTACACATGTCCGATCGTCCCAAATTTTTGTGAGACGTATATTTACCTCCAAATGAATATATTTAGGGTAAGTTAGGGTCAGTATCTACCATTTTTTTTTTTGGAGCTCCATATAAAATAAATCAGAGCCAAAACATAAAAGGTGCAATTTTAAAAATTAAAAAAAAAAATAGAAAGAATTGTGATCACATCTCGAGTTATGGCTTAAAAGTTGCATAATTTAGAGTAGAATTCTTATAGTTTTTTACAAAAAAATCGAAGGTTTCGGACTTTTTCAAAAAGTCGATTTTAATTTTTAAACGTCAAAAAATAAGTGATAATTACTTCGAACAATTTTTTCACATTTTTTTTCTAAAACTACATTTAAATACCAACAAAACGTTGTCCAACTTTTTTTAAAATATCTATATTTTTTACTGGTCAAAATTGATTGAAAATTTAAATTTTTTCATTTTTTGGAAAAAATCGCCATTTTGAAAAATTGATTACTCAACACCACCTTTGTATAAAAGGCTGAAAATTTGGCTGCAAGTTGCATTTAATACGTACTAAAACATATCCAAAAATAAAATTAATCGAAGGGGGTCGGGCCTAAAAGTGAGTGATTTGGCATGGAATGCCCCGTATATTTTAATTTGAACATGAGCGATTTGTCATTTAAATCCCCTTTGCTACTTGTAGTATAGAGTATTCATATTTGCTAAATAATCTTGACAATGGAATCTGACAAATTCCAAAACAAGTGTCGATAAGGTCTTGCAAAAATTACCATCATAAATAAATTTAAAACCGAGCCATAATTTTTAGCGTGAAATTTTTTCTATGAGAATATCATAGAAAATAATACTCAAATCTACTCAAAATATTAAATTTTTATAATTTCTTCTTAAAATATTATTATTTTAAATATTTTTTGCGAGAGGAAAGTGTTTGTCTCCCAAAAGGATTCTTGATAATTTTTTTAATGTAGATTATGATGAATATTCTAACTTATTTTTAGTTCTCTATAAAAAAAAAATTAAACAAAAATGACTTACTTACCTTTCAGTTGACGATTAATTAACAACTAAAAGAATTGTAAAGAGATTCTTGAACGGTAAATTCGTCACATTTTTTAAGCCAATTCTGTATTAGCCAATTGTCGATGAATGATTAAAAAACATCATTAGCAAACATGGAACAAACGAGCAAACATTATTAAATTAGCTAAAAAAAATTGCATGCAAACAACAATTTCAAAAAAAAAAATTAAAAAAAAAAACTATTTAAAATTAGAAATATTCTTTATTTGTTTAAATTTTTCTTCATCTCCATTTTTTTTTTGTGTTTTTGGAAGACAATATAACAATAAGTAATGATTATTTTTTTAATTTTTTAATTTTATAAACATTTTAGTAGGATTATACAATAAAAAGGAGTTTTTTTGTTTAAATATGTTTTATACAAAAATATTTAATAATTTTATATGTAATAGGTAGGTTGGTAATGTTATAAAGAATAAAAATAAAACAAGTGTAAGTATGAACGTATTATGAATTTACAGTGCAGTGCAAAAGTGAGACAACTTTTTTTTTGAAATTTGAATAAAAGTATAAATTGTAATCAAGTTTTTAAAAAAAAATAGTCGATCTCACTTTTACAAAACACTGTAGTGAATGTAATGTAAGTTTTTAGTAAATTTGTTTAATTGAGCTCAACGGCAATATGAGGCATTCTCAACAAAATATCCCCCTACAAACGTAGCATCAATGTCAGATTAGAGCGTTTAGATTATGGACGATGATTCCAATTAAATTTTTAAGGTAAGTTCACACTTTAGAAATCGTTTCTATTTTTATTAAAAAAAAATTGAAAAAAAAAAATTCAGAATAAAAAAAGTTACAGCTTGTCAAACATTAACTTTTAAAAAGCGTAAACAGCCAAATTTTAAACTTCTTTTTCTCATACCATTATTCGTAATCGGCTGCCACGATACAACGAAAACGGGTGAACCGATTTTGGATCTGTTTGTTTCCATTTTTTCATAGCCAAAAAAACCCCGATTTTTTTGAGGTATTTTTGTAAAAGTTTCTATGTAAAATTATTATACACCTGAGTTCAGAAAAATAGGAGTATCCTCGTAAAAATTCAGAAAGGTATATCTTCGAAAATAAAACGAGTATTTTAAGCAAATAAAAAGTGCGTTGTAGATAACTGCTTAGACTTTAATTTAAATTAATTCCAGCCATATTGGGAAATTAATATTTACTTTTTTTCAAAATACGTGTTTTTTTTACAATGCGGGAAGGTCTTGGATTTTTTCCTGGTAGGTAGAAAAATTATTTGATTACTGAAAATTAACTATAAGGCTAATGCTAAAAATCCAAAATTGTGTGTTTGAAATAAATCGACTCGTAAGTATTTTTTAAAAAAATCAAAAAAAAAAAGTATTCCAAAATTTCATTTTGCAGTTCGACCCATGTATCTTATTTATTTTTTACCCAATCTGGATGGGATTAAATTTAAATTAAAGCTTGCGACATTTTCTACGATTCACTTTTTATCTACTAAAAATATTCGTTTTCGTTTCAAAGATATACCTTTATGAATTTTAATGTTCGATACGCACTCCTATTTTCTCCTATTATTTTGAACACAACTGTATATCCAACATAAAATTGTTTTATTTACTTAACAAAAATACAAAAAAAAAAGTTAATGAAAAATGCCGTTTTTTGGAGGTTGCTTAAGTTCTTCAAAGTGAAACTTTTTTCCCCCTAGTACGATTTTGCTTTGCTCATTTACGAACTTAACCTGCCTGGGTGCCAAACTTCTAAATTTTTTTTGTAAATACTTTCTTCTGTGTACAGTTTTACTTTTTGGCTGGTTTTGACATTGATATTTGTATGCTGGATATTTGGTGTGTAATGCCTTGTATTAGGTATAAAATAAATAAAAAATATATTTTTCTTATGTTCGCTATTATAAAATTTCTATTGTGTATATTGTAAAATGAAATCGAAAATGTCGCAACTATATTTTATATTTTTTGCACAGTAAGCAATGTAATTATATCAAATAATTAAATTTCTTACTGTGTAATATTTTAATATTTCAATATATTAAATATTAAAATACACACCCGTGTATCAATGGCTTTGATTTGGTCTGATCAACTAATATATCTAGTAGTGTGGAACTTAAAAGTTAAATTTTCGATTTTCAAAATGTTCGGGTCGGAATATTATTTAACTGGCCTAAAAATGTTTATGTAAAAGTTTCAGGAAAACCGAATAACTTTAATCCGTGTCACTTTCAGGTCAAAGTTTGAGGGTTTGTATAAAAAGAAACATTTAAAAAAAAAACTAGTAAGAAAATTATAGTCGGTCAAGGCCGACCATATAATACCCCAATTAGCAATGTCGTTAAGACATCACAAAGACTTCCTTATGACAATGTCAGTGTACCTGCTGACTAAAAAATCTCTGACCATACAAAAAACCTCATGACACCTCCCGACTTTTTCAAGTATTTTGTCAAAATTCCTCGCCGACAAGTATGCAGGCTTCTTTATGTTGACAATAAACCGCATTAACTGAATATGGGCCGAAATTTTCACATGGGGCCCAAGTCCAAAAATGGTCCGATGATAATCAGATTTGATAAGGTTATAGAATTTTAATTAAATATTTTCTATTTTCATAAAATTTAAAAGATTTATGTGAAAATCGGGAAGGTGGTTAGTATGGGGGCTACAAGAACTGGGGCGATGTCTTTAAAATTCAGAATGGTGATTTGTGTTTATGAAACATGATTACCTACCAAATTTCGAAAAGATAGCTATTATAATGCGGTTATTAGAGTCATTTGAGCCAAAACTAAAGAGGACCTTTGTATGGGGGCTAGGTCTAAATATGGACCGATTTTTTCCAATTTCAATATACTTTGTCCTTGGGCCAAAATAGGCTTAAGTTTCAAATTTCAAGTCAATTGATTAAAAATAGCGACCTGTATCGGGCTTACAACGTTTACATGGACAGACAGACGGACGGACGGACATCACTAAATCGACTCAAAAAGTGATTGAGTCGATCGGTATACTTAAAAGTGGGTCAAGAAGTAATATTTCGGGTAGTTACAAACATCAGCACAAACTCATTATACCCTGTACCACAGTGTGGTGTAGGGTATACAAAATAACGGAATTCTAAAATCAGAATTTGTATACCCTCCAACCACAGTATGGATTAAAATCCCATAAATAATATATATTATTGATCACTGATCGATTCTTAGACATTCTAGCTATGCCCGTCCTTCCTTTGTCCGTTTGTTGAAACTACGATGTAGTCTAAACCAAACCCAGCAAAAATAAATCGAGATTTTGGCGACACAGCATCTTTTTATAACATAAAGAAGCGCATCCAAAGAGCGCTCTTGAGGATGCAGTAAGGGGAAAAAATTAAAATTTTTTGTTAAGGTTTTTTATATAAATTTTAAAATATAAAATTATATTTTTATAAAATTTCAAACATGCTTTCCTTTTTAAATATATTTAACACTTTTTGAATAAAAAACCATGAGACACATGATTTCACTGCATCATTATTGCGCATTAATCAGCGCTGCAATGAGTGCTTCAATCATAAAACCTTTAACACATTTTGAATGAAAAAAAAATTTAGTGCACCATCTTCTTTAGTTTCAGAAAATACAAATTATATTACAAACAATGTCCAATCATATTTTAGAATCTCCAATTATATTAAACAATGTCCAATTATATTTCAAAAATTTCCAATATAATTGAACATTTTTGAAATGTAATTAAAAATTCTTTGGTTATAAATGGTAATATCTGAAATATAAATAAAAGTTTCTGAAATATAATTTGAAATTTTCGAAAAATAATTGGAAATTTTTTAAATGTAATTGGATCTCTTAGGCGATATTTCTTCCAAATGCTTGCAGGGAGTCAACTGATTTTCAGAATTAGTCGATTGTATTTAAGATTTTCCAATTGTATTCAGAAAACGTCATTGTATTTAAGATTTTGTAATTTGTATTTCAGAAATAGTCAAATGTGCCTTATCTTTATTCTGCTTAAATCAGCTCTAAAAAGATACATGAATTCACTGCATTTTTATAGCGATTTTTTCAGCGCTCTATAGAGATGTGAATTCAGAGCATCTTAAGAGCGCTTTTTCGGTGTATCCAACTAGCGCTCTAAAGTGTGACATCGCCTTAGAGAATCATGCATGAATTTAGCAGGTTTGGATGCGCTCCTAGACTCGAGTTTCCTTTCCAAAAGCTGCTGCCAGTTCAGCAAAATTTCTGCTGGGAAAGAGCTAGACCCCTAAAGTTTAAAACGAATATGTCTTATGATTCGTATTTTTTAAATGTTTTTTTTTTATATATTTGTTACACAAATGAAACATATTTATGGACCAAGGTGATTTTTTTATTAGTTATTTACAAATTTACAAAAGCCCGCCCCTTTGTGGAAGTTGATATAAAAAAATTATTTAAATAATGATCAAATTGTATAATATATCTATTTGTCAACATTTAACGCGAGAAAAAAACGGCCCTGCCATTTTTTTTTACCTTCGGCACAGCCGAATTTAACACTGTTGTTTTGTAAATTTATTCAACAAACGAAACATTTTTTATCATATAGAGGTAATCGACCTGCACTTGGACCAAGGGGTTCAGAAAAGTAAATTTTTAAGAGGCGAGGAAATAAAAAAAAATAAATAATGATAAAATTGTATTATTTAAGTGCAACCATTAAAGGTGCGACCATTGTGTCCAGCCAAACCAGCCCAAAAAAAAAATTAAAAAACACCACTTCCAATTTTTTTTTTCCTAAAATAAATACCCGATAATTTTTAGACCCAGTTACACAATATTTCGACCCGAACATTTTGAAAATCGAAAATTACTTTTTTAAAGTGCCACTATAATGTATGTATATCGTATCAAATTATATATGAGGGGGTCAAGTGACTTGTGTTTAATAATGAGAAATAGGAGATTGAAAATGTAATAACTTGGCTGATTTTCAACCGATTTTAGTTTTTACTAGAGAGATAATTTATTACAAATAACAATCATTTTATTTAAAACAGAGACCAAATATAACAGTTATATGTGTCTTTTTGTTTTAAAAAAATCATGAAACGAATGATGTCCAAACTTAGTATTTTATATATGAAAAGACTTCTAGAGATGTCCCGTGTTAAAATTTGCAATAACATTTATTTTTTTGATTTTTTTTTAATAACAGTAAAAAATAACAGTTATTAAAAACTTTTTGTTCAAACAATCTAAAATAACTTTTATTTTATATTAATTTGAGTAAATAACTGTTATAACAGTTATTTTTAAAAAAAATCAATCAAAGTTTATATCTTTAAATCAATGATTGAAGTATTAGATATCAATAGTATTCTTCTGCATGTGTTTATTGTTGTTTTATTTTAATAACTCGAGTTCTTTAAGGCTCAAAGAGTTTTTATTAACAGTTATAAAAAAATAAAAGTTTTTTAGTTCTGTTATTTTGAACAGATATTTATATAAATCATTTCAAACTGTTATTTTTAATTTTTATTTGAAAAAATATTTTTGAACATTTAAATTTGATTTTTTCAATAAATCTCATAACTGTTATGGTCTCTGATTTAAAACTTAACTTAAAATATCGAAGAAATTGAGAAAATGAATAGTCAATTTTAGAAAAAAATGCACTTGAACCACTTGTGCTTTAAGCCCTTCATATATAAACGTAAATTTAAAATTTTTTAATCGAAAAACCTAAATTTTACCGCAGCTTCGCGATTCGATCAACATTGAATGTCTGATAGTTTCCGAAAGTGGGCAGAAAATTTTGAGATCTGAGAGATTTGATCAGTTACAACTATTTATAAATAGACCCGGTATAGTCAGATCAGGCCATATCGAATATTTTAAAAAATCCGAAATACATTTGTAATAATTTTTTGTTAAATAATATGTATTTACAAAGTTTTCATGAAGTTTTTTTTTAAATCATCATACTCATGATGAACATTATTTTATGAAAGTTTTCATCATATTGATGAAGTTATCTTTTTTTATGATGTACATACATAAGTTTGTATGTGTTTATATTTACATATGTAATTACTTTCGTACAAAAATACATACATGTGGCAACAAATAAAAAAACTTCTTAAGTCAAAACGTGTATTTTTAAATATATTGCATTTCAAATTCCGCGTTTTTTGAAACTAAGGAGTGAGATCATAAAAATGTTAACACACATTTTTGCCTACAACTTTGGTGTAAAGCTTCCAAATTTTTTTTTTTCGGCAGTTTACATTTTAAAAATATGTCAGTTAATAAATTAATTTACATCATGAGTTTTAATTTGCAATTTTTTACACAATGGACGATGAAAGAAAAGTGCGTTCAAAAATAATTAAATATTTTCAACAAAACCAAACATGGACATACAAAAAAATTGCCAAAGAAACTAATGTATGCCGCCAAACAGTTTCAAAAGTGGTAAAAAGGTATCTGGAACACCTAACAATTGAAAGGAAGCCGGGAACAGGAACAACGACTGGTTATCGTAACATTGGTAAGGCATATAAAGTTAAAAGCATCCTTAAGAGAGCTCCTAACACATCTGGCAGAAAAACAGCTCGGTTAGCCCAATGCTCAGACTTTTTTGTACGTAAAGTGAAACGTAAGGCGGGACTAAAGTCCTACAAAGTTCAAAAAGTTCCCGATAGAAACGCTTTTAAAAATTTGGAGGCCAAAACCAGAGCTAGAAAATTGAAATCAAATTTTATAAAAAAATACAACTGTTGTGTAATGGACGACGAAACTTATGTCCTGGCTGATTTTGCGCAGCTCCCTGGTCAAGAATTTTATGTTTCCGATGTTCGAGGAAAATTTCGGTCAAAAAAGCAAACGAAATTCCCCAAAAAATTCCTAGTATGGCAAGCCATATGTAGCTGCGGCCAAAGAAGCCAGTCATTTGTGACATCTGGCTCTATAAACAGCGAAATTTATATCAAGGAGTGTTTGCAGAAGAGACTTCTTCCGTTCTTGAGTCAGCACAATGTATCCACTTACTTTTGGCCCGATTTAGCATCTTGTCACTACAGCAAGAAAGCGCTGGAGTGGTATAATGATAATAATGTGGTTTTTGTACCAAGAGAGGCAAATCCACCAAACTGCCCGGAGCTCAGGCCAGTGGAGAGATATTGGGCTCTTGTTAAAAAAGAATTAAAGGGCACAAAAAAGGTCTCCCAGGACATGCAAGATTTCAAACGTAGATGGACCACCTGCTCTAAAAAGGTGACAGAAACTACCATAAAAGCCTTAATGGGAGGGTTTCCGGAAAAAGTGGATAACTTTGTTCGTAGTGGTTAGAGTTCCATGCGGTTTTTTTGTTATGATTTTGTATTAAATTTTATTTAATAAAAATTTGGTTTGAAGTCTTAAAATTCAGTAGTCTGTTTTTTATTTAACTTTATGTGTGTTAACATTTTTATGATCTCACTCCTTATATGAGCTGAATTTAATGAAAATCGTCAGAAAGATGAAATTTATGAATATTAAGGAAAATATAACACTAGTAAACATTTATTTTGCGACTGGATGTTTGCAGGGTTTAACTTAAGTTTTCATCACTTTCAAGTTTCTAGCACAACGTCACAGACTAAACAGACGCGTTACTTATGATAGATGTCAAAAAACAAATTTTGAACCATATGTTTAATTTAATAATTTTGTTCTACTCTTTGTGTTAAATAACTATTTTCATTAAAGCGATTTTATATACAAAAAAAGAATATATATATCTGAAAATAATGATATACTAAAATAAGCTTTTATGACTTGTTGCCACTGACATGCATCTGTATGTGAGAACTTTAAATTAAAAATGTGTATTAAACATTCTTTTTGACGAATTTGTTGTTTGAAGACTTGTGATTATTTTTGGTTTAGTCGTTGTTGTAGCGGTAGTAGAGGAGGAACTTCTTAAATTATTAGGAGCATGCGAAGGAACGATGGATAAGCCGGCTGTAAAAAGCATAAACAATAAAAATACATGTATATTGAACAAAAAAAAAAGTAATTAATAAAAAAAAACAACAACAAATTAAAATTTAAACTCAACACAAACAATTGTAAGCAAAATAGGAGAAACATTTTCTTCGTTTTAATACGACATTGAGACATTTGATTCATTTACTTTTTTTAAATATTTAAAAAAACTTTTATTTGTTAATTAGTAGCGTTTTTCTTGCATCGTATTCAAAGTTTTGGACATTTTTTTTCTCTCTTCCTCTTAGTTTTGGAAGTATAAAAACTACTTTTTCAAACAATAATGTTACAAAAATAATAATCCAATAATAATTATAATAAATGTTTGTAATTTAACACACTTTGTTAAATTAATTCATATAAAAACAATATCTATTCATAAAATTGTATATATGTATATGTACAAAAAAAAAAGGCCCAGAACTTAGAAATTTGTTTTTGTATTAATTGTTAGTTTGTACTGAAAGAAATATTCATTAAAATTTAGCATATAAAATTTTCATTAAAGCAATTAATTTTCTTTGATAATTTCAACGAAAAGTTTCATTGCATTTACTAAAAGCTTCATAATTGTGTTAAAATTTTCTAGTTATTAAACTTTTTCATTAAATATCTGGAACTTTTTAGAAATACAGTGAAATTTTTTTTTCGTAAATACTATGTAAAGTAATAAAATGTTTCATAGACAACTCAGTAGATTTAAATAAACAATTACTTTAAAAATGTGAAGGCATTTCTTTCAGTGTAGTTATTAAAAAAATGTGTTATGATCAGATCTATGATTATTGTGCAAAATATTTTCCTAAAGCCTTAGACAAGCTTGAACAAAACTTTAGATTGACTTTAATCGAAATAACCGAAATTGGTTTTAATTTTTGTACACCTTTATTAAAAAGCATATTTAAAAACCCCGCTGTCGTAAAAAAATATAATATATAAATTTAAATTATTAAAAATAATAAGTAATTGATTCAATTGAAAACCCTGTGAAAAATTAATTTGTAGTATTAATTAAATTTAAAATTTAATCAATTACACAGCTCAACAGGAAAATGCGTATTGGATTCTGGTTAGTGATTTGGATACTGTCTGTTGCGCTGATTCCAAATCCGGAGCCCAAATTTGTCTATCACATCAGGATTTTGAGTAATTCGCGGTTAAAGTGCCGAAAAATGGCATTTTTGACCATTTTTAAAAGCTTATAAAATAAGATCCTGACATGCAAATGACTTGGTATCAAGCTCATTCGAAGCCTGTAATTTTCTCTTAAAGATCAAACAAAATGTTCTAAAAATTTTATTTTCTAAAATGGTTAAAAAATCATTAGCAAAAAACCATCCATTTTTTTCAATATTTAGTTTATTTACACAGTGTTTTTGACAAATTTCCATACAAATTCATACGTAAATTTCAGATTTAAAGCTTTTGTGGCTAATAATTTTTTTACCATATTAGAAAATTAAATTCCAAGAAGATTTGATCTTGTCTGAAAGAGAAAATTACACACTTTCATTTGCATGTCAGGATCTTATTTTATAGGCGTTCAAAAATGGTCAAAATGGGCGTTTTTTGACACTTTAACCGCGATTTTCTCAAAATTGTGACGTGATAGAAAATTTTGAGTGACCGTTTTGGAATCGGGGCACCAAACCCTATCAACTTTTTTTGGTTTCATCCAAAACGCAGCGACAACCCTCAGAATTGTAGAGCGGTGTTATCAAATCTTTTACGCACAAAAAAGTTTTGAAAAAAAAATTTGAATTAAAAATATTTAAAGTTCAATTTTGTTTTTAATATATTTTTTTTAATTGATATAATTAAATTTTTTAATTGATTTCGCAAATTTCCGTGAATTGAGAAGAAATGTATTTTATCACTTTCGTGATAGGTGCAATCATTTTAGTGATTGAAATAAATTTTATTTTGTGTGTGTATAATTATTATTTTTTTTATTTTAACAATTACACTTTTAATAATTTCTACAAATTACTTTTTCACATATTTTACAGTTTTTTAATTAAATCAATTATTTTTTAATTGTAGCTTTTTTAAAATTAAAAAAAAAATATAAGCACGTGTGATGGTTTTACAAAATGTTTCTCTACATAATATTTTTCTATGGATTTAAAATTTTGCAATAAATTTTACTAAAGCGATAAAAAAAAACTCTTTAAAGAAGCACTTTGTAGTTAACTACCAAGGATAACGCATATGGAATTTATCAGCCGACTATAATAGAAGCCATTTAACGAAAAAAAAAAACAAATTGTAAATTACTACTGGGTAATTTTTGAGATAGCTGAGCTAATAACTTTGTATGTACTTAAAATTGGTTTAAGAAATATACATTTTATACAGGTGATCAAAACGGAATTGCTTACTTATATATAAAAAAATTGGTTGAAGAATTAAATTTAACAAAAAAAATAAAAAATCAGCGAAAAAAAAGTTTAACTGGAAAAAATTATGGACTTGTTTAAATATTATTCGGTATAAAATTCTGTTCACATATGTCATACAGAAGCCGAATCCCAGCAAAAAATAAACGAAGTGGTTCAAAAAGAATTAGTGGTTTCACTACATACAAAGTAGCGATAGGTGCCGAACTTCATATTCCGTAGGAAGTACTTTTAAAATAACTTCCAAAAATGCTACAAAATAACAATAAAAACATCTTTCACCAGTTCATTGCTTAATGATTTTGAAGTTAAATCACCACAACATATGAACTTCTTTTTCAACTGAAACAATTAAGTAGAATGAGGATGATACACGAAGTATGCAATTTTTTCTACGTCCAGCTTTAAATAGATTTAGGTTTTGCAAAAATGGTGACAAAATTTGATAATGGCATTTCATTTCTCTTTATTTAGAGCTCAAAAAATCGAAAAGACGAAAATCGATTATTGATAATTTTTTTTAAATTTCATATCTTATATCAAAAAAAGTTGGTCCTAAATTAAATAAATACATTTACCAACTAAAGCGGATGTTGCTGCACCACATTATTAAAGATTGTTTAAGCTTTTTAGAAAATTGAGGTATAGGCTTGTGGTCAAAACAAACTTGTGAATCAATTCGCCGTGAATTTTTATAGTTTTGTGATCTCTATAATTGCTCCTTTTTTAATACGAAGTATATACGTTAGATTATCAATAAAATTAATTTTTCTATCACGTAAGGTTTTTAAGATATTCGCGTTTTAATATTGAAATATTTGGGTCTCCTCTGTAACGTATTCTTAAGTTGCTCAAACACAATAGAACTCGATTTAGTAAAAATAAGGCTTCTTTATTCCAAATCTGGCATCAAAATTTTTCTATCGCGTACTGTTTTTGAAATATTGGCGTTTGAAAAACTCAAACTCTACTGTTACGCACTTATATTCTTTATAAATCACTCTAAAATTTTCAAACGCGAATATCTCAAAAACAGAACATGCTTGAAAATTGTGGATTGCAGTTTTGGAATCAGGAGGTCCATTTTATACGAAATCAAGTCCTATTTTGTGGAAGCAACGTAAGAATACGTAATAGTGGACCCCTTTAAGTGTTTTTTTTTACTTTTTAACAGCGAATATCTCAAAAACGGTACGTGCTAGAAAAATTTGGACGGTAGATTTGGAAGCAGGAGACCAAAATCTATAAGGACCAGTTAGAAATTTCACTGGAAGGTTTTTGCTGTCGAACAGTGTTTTTAGTGTAAATATTACAAAAAAATACTCTTTCAATCAATCTTACAAAAATAAGTGAAAAAAGAACTTCTAATTTAGAAGTTCTAAATCACCAAATAAAAATTACATAATCACACCCAAAATGCCAAGAAATATGTACTTCTGCAGAAGTGATGAAAAAAGTGCTTCCAAAAGGTCAAGTTATATTAACATCCGGATCACTACTTCAGAAGTTGTGATAAAAACACTAGTGATATATGTTATACTTAAGTGTCAATCTTTCGCCACTGAAAAGTGGCGAAAAAAAGAACATACTTTGTGTGTCACGCCCATATTAAATTCATCAATGTTTCAGTTGAAGAAGAAGTACATCTGGTTCATAAGTTGTGGTGAATTTTGTAGTGAATGGTAAGCTCTTTTTTTGCTGGGATGTTAGTAATTTGTAATTTTAAGGTTCCCTTACATTTTCCTTAATAACTTTTGAACCGAAATCGCTCAAATGCAGTACCAAACTCTTGTCGAAAAGATCACAAAATTACTCATCATACTTGCCAGACACCCTCAAAATTTAAAGTTATTGTCAAAAAAAAAAGAAAATTAAGATTTTAAATGAAATCGCCGTTCGGATCACGCAGGCAAAAAAAAAAAGGAAGGGGGAGGGGTCGGTGAGCTGGGGTGACTTCTTGGCCCTCACGGTATATGTTTACAAGTTCATTTTTGTCTGCTTTGTGCACTAAAGTATTATATTAGTTTTATAATTATTTAAATTATTTTTTTATCCACGCCCTTAAAAATAGGGCGGGGCAAAAAAAGCGACATTTTTTAATCCCCTGGGTCCAAGCGCGGGACTATAAACTTCTACGAACATAAAAATGTCTCATTTGGTTCACAAAAAAACGTCAAAAAAAAATTAGAATTTTTAAGAGGTTGGTTCAGTTCTTCAAGGGGGAACTTTTTTCCCCCTGGTCCGATTTGGCCCATTTCCGAACTTAACCTGCCTAGGAGCATAAAACATATTTATGCCAAACTTGAGGGGTCTAGCTTTTTTATTTTGGACTGCATCGTGTTAACTACAGACGGACGGACAGACGGACGGACATCGCTAGAATGTCTTAGAATCGATCACTGATCAATAATATATATCGTCGCTGCGCCTAAAAATGGAGTCATGTGTTTTGGGGCAAGTGTTCAGGAGAGCAAAAAAACTGTTTATTTTCGTCCCTTCGCGATATTTTTTTAAAGTTTGTTCTACAAAAAATTCTTGTACCGATATGCTATCCACATACTGCAAAAAAATTATGAAACATTTAGCGGTTTTCCTATGGTGCAGAAATTTTCAAAAAACATACACATAACTCCTTTTTTAAGTACTTTTTGGAACAAAATTTAAATAAGTGGAAATATTTTTTACACATAACTCCTTTTGCTTATGAAACCATTCTTATTGTTTATTTCTTTTCGAGAGGGACAAAGACTAAAAATAGTTTGTTGGCGGTTTAAAGCGACATTAGTTAGACAAGGTTCTTAAAATTTTGATATTTAAAATCTCTTCACTAAACAGCGAACAACAGATTTTTCCAAAACTGATGCTGATTTTTTGTTTTTTCTAGTAAATATTTAAGAGTTTTGACATAAATTAACATTTACGAAAGATGTTGTACTTTAGATACTAAAATTTATCGCCATCAATGATTTAATTCCTTTCACAAGGCTTTATTACCCGCCATTTAGGATTTAGATAACAGGATGAAAATTTGCAAATATTTTCCAAAAAATCTTGACAAATTCATTCAAAATACTTGGATGCTATGTGTGAACCTCATATTACTAAAAAAGTGGTCCATTTTGTCACGTGCTGTTACTTTTTTTATCAAAAAAAGTTATGTGTAGCTTAACACATAACTCCTTTTCAGACCTTTTTTTAGTATGACGAACACATAGCTCCTTTTACTAACTTTTGAACCAATCAAAATATCAAAAAACGGTTTAGTGAGTAAACGTATGACCAATAGGGGATCAGAAAGATGTAATAAAAAAAAATTTAAAAAACTACACATGACTCCATTTTTAGGCGCAGCGACGATATACTTTATGGGGTCCCCGACCAATATTTCGATGCGTTACACACGATATGACAAAGTAAGTATACCCCCATAGTGTAGTTGGAGGGTATAAAAAATAATTATATACTGGAAAAATCAATATATATCTTTCTTATGGTGTGCGGGACGGAACTGTAACAGAAAACCGGAAATATCTCACCACATACGAACTTTGGCAGAACCTTCGAAGTCCAAATAATATCTGGGAAAGACTGGGTGCAAAACTCTGTTGTGAAAGAGGATGCGATCTCAATATTTACGGAGGGATCGAAATGATTGTGACAAGGGACCTTCGTTCCTGCGTCATTAACAAATTGGCTGATGAATGTGCGAGAAATGGCTCTGAGTCGGTGGGTGATGAACGAAGTTGATAGAATGTCAGAGAATAGAATGATGGATAGGTGGATATCACTGAATACGTGTGGGATATTACGAACACTGTGTACACAGCCCAATCCTGAGAGGACAAAAAATCTTCTTACTTTTGGCAAACGGACGGTTAGCCTATTAGTGGGAGTACTAACAGGACACTGTTTAATCGGACGATTGTTAAGTTGCGGGGCAGTGGAAGAGGAGTAAGTGAAGCACTTGTTATGTGAATGTCCGGGTCTGATAAGGAGCCGCCATAAACATTTGGGGCAAAGATTTTCGATGTCCTGGATTGCCTAAACGGTGTCTCATTGACGTTTCTAGTGGAATATCATAGGCGAGGGGAGTAGGGA
This sequence comes from Pegoplata infirma, assembly GCA_963921195.1. NCBI lineage: Eukaryota > Metazoa > Arthropoda > Insecta > Diptera > Anthomyiidae > Pegoplata > Pegoplata infirma. The sequence continues at coordinate 328,171,725 of OY992536.1, forward strand.
AATAATAATTAAGGGAATCAAAATGGGCGTTATGGCCTCCAAGTGTATTGGAGGTCATTTTGGTTAAAAAGTTTCTGAGTAAGAGCCGAGTCACAATTGGCACCACATTCGGTCACCACAAAATGTTTTCATACATTTTGTATAAAAAGAAAAACATGGATCCAGCTATTAAGTGAGGGAAACACTTGTTTTTTTATAGCAACTACTTGCTTTTTTCAAAAATTTTATCAAGGGGTTTTCTATGAGAATTTCGATAAATTCAAAATTTTTGGTTGAAGTTATCAAAAATATTTACAGAAAAACCATGATAGAGTTGCTTTTTAATATTAGGAAATTTTATATAAATAAAGTCAAATATAGGCGTATGTTTATTTCCTTATATTAATTGCTAAGTATATCTGCGATGGATTTAAACGATTTTTTAAAAAAAAAAAAAAACCCTAGTATCTCTAAATAAGTTTTTTCGACATAAGCTATTATAACTTATTGCCTCAGATATTTAAATTATTAAATAAATAAACATACTAATATTAACTAGCCCGTAGGTTGAATAACAAATCTGATCAATAACATTATAACGTGGGCTCAATTATACTATTAGTAAAAAAAAAATGTAATATTTAAATATTGTTTTAATAATAATTATTAAATATTAAAGAAAAAGAAGAAGAAAAAAATAGTAAACAATATACAAGTATAAATTATAAATTGAATATTATTAGTTTATAATAAATTGGTACGATAACGCCAACAAAAACAACGAAAAAAATTAATTTGTTAAATAATAATAATTAAATTATGTGTGTGTGTGTGTGTTAAATTGTGTGTTAGCTTCTGATATTAATTAAAAGTCATATAAAACAAATTTAAGATAGCGGGGCCATTATTGCAATGTACAAGTGAGAAAATACAGTTCACGTGAAATGTTTTTTTTTTTTGTGATGAATTTCTATTTTTTACATTTCCTTTAGTTGTGTAAATCGTTCTAGATCTTACAAAAGATTCAAATAAAACAGAACATTTTTTTTTTCTTTTGATTTGAAAAATCACAATTTTATACTTTATTTCATTAACGTTTCAAAATAATTATTTATACGTATTCTAAAAAAAAAATCATTGATTGATCAATTATTAAAATATTAAAAACAGTTTTCAGTTTATTATTTTAATAATATTTAAAAACAAATAATAATAATTTTGTCATTTATTTTAACGATTTACGTTTTTATTTTTTTTTTTTTAACTTTTGTAGTAGACAAAATTTTGTACATAGTCCCCCCTCGTATTAATCCAATTAAAAACAAATTAGGATTCCTAATTTAGGAAGACATTCAAAACCTTATAACTGTTTATTTTTATGAGTTTATTGTAACAAGTTTCTGTTTGTGCTAAAAATCGAAGTCTGGCATGCTTATAAATAGCACCGTCCGACAAAAAAACCGTTTGAAACTAGAGACTAACCCCTAGTTTCTGTAACACGAACGTCATTCGTTCGGAACGAATTTGTGTGTATTTTGTTATTGTAACAAAAACAAAATACATGCAAATTCGTCGCAGACGAATGGCGTTCGTATTACAGAAACTGGGTGTAAATGTAGTAAAACTGCATTTACAGTTTTTCATTTCGTGATCCTGTTTCCTTTTAAAATGACTTCAAAATTTTAGAAAAATTAAATTTTATCAAATATTTTTTTAATATTTGTAGTTGTCCTAGGATGCCACTAGTGATAGCAAATAACAGAGGAGGATATCTACTAATTTTCCTTTTATATAATTTTTACATATCAGAATAATGGACACGGTGCCCTGGAGAGGATTTAAATAAAATGTTGGTGTTACTCCAATTTGTAGAAGGAAAATGAGCCAAAAAAGAAAAAAAAGTACTAGGCGCTTTTTTTTTGGCGGGCAAATAAGAGAATTACAAAGAGAGAAAAAAGAATTTATTTTTCAAATGCATTAACATTTTTTTATACAGATGTAAATTCATCACATATTCACTTATCAGTGAGATTTAAATATATATGTGACATATTTTTTCAGATATGAGACTTTAAAGAATAATTTCACTATTTAGTGATACTAAATGAAATTTCTTCTTTAATTCAATGAAAATGTTAACTCTTGGAGTTATTTCACATTTAAGACTGATCCTGTTTCTAGATTTTGAAGGAGGGAAGTTACACCAACAATACAAACAAAATTTTCAAAGCATTTTTGCAAAATAAAAAAAAATTAAAAAAGGGTATTTAGCTCATCCATAAGATTGACAATAAACAAATAGTCCCAACCACTTTCTTCATCCCTTTTCAAACTATTTATATCGTTTTCCGATTTTTTTTTTAGTTTTGAAAAAACATTTTTGACAAAAAAGAATAAATTCTTTTAAAATGATATGACTCACTAATGTCTACTTATATTGAGGGAACTTTGAGTTTTGCTGTCCGTCTGAGTAGTACACTGAAAACTTTTAAGAACTTACATTTTTAAATGATTTACAAGGATATATTTCATTTAGTTTCAATTAATAATGAAATTATTCTTTTAAGTCTCATATCTGGAAAAATATGTTACATATATATTTAGATATCACTGATAAGTAAATATGTGATGAATGTGTATAAATAAATTTTAATGCATTTAAAAAAATAAATTATTTTTTGTTTTTTAGAAATTCTTCTTTTTGCCCGCAAAAAAAAAAAACAGCGCCTAGTACTTTTTTTCTTTTTTGGCTCATTTTTTTTCTTTTATCGTCTAAAAACATAATCCACTTAAAAATCGGAGTAACGCCAATACTTTATTTAAACCCTATCCAGTGCACCGTGATGAGGTAAGTCACGTACGTTCAAAAATATATCCCTCAATATCATTCAAAATTTTCAACAAAATATTTTGATAAAGTTTTTAAATAACTTTATTCACATCCTTCTACATGATATGGCAAAATAAAAAAAATGGAAAAATTAGGGGAGATCCTGCACTTTCATTTGCCATCACCAGTGGTATTCTAGGACAAGTGCAAATATTTTAAAAATATATATTACAAAATGTATCCTTTAACACTTTAAAGTCCTTTTAAAAGGAAAGAGGCTCACGAAATTAAAAACTGTAAATGCAGTTTTACTCCATTTGATCTCTACTTTCAGACGTATGTATATCATCCGGTTCATGTTTAATATTGGCTGGTCGGAAGGTGTAGTCTAAACGCGCTATCCAAATTCTTATTCGGTATTTTTAACGGTACTTATGTTAAAAATACAACAAAAGGTTAAACTCGCATTTCCCAAGGTTTTAACCAATACCAAAATTATCACTACCCAAGTGGGTATTGGTAAGGCAACGGTTAAATAAGTAGCTGCATTGAAATAGTAAAGACTGAAAATGATTTTCTAATCTAAATCCAAACTATTTGCTAGTGGAAATATTATATTTTAATATTTAAACAATTACTAAATGATAATATTGCACGCGCTGCAAGATATTGATTCAACAATATATTTTCTCCTAAATGAAGGTTAATATTTCAATAAATCTTAACGACCTCTATAAAAATAAACAAAATACCATAAAAGTTAAGTAAATATTTTTAATGTCAAGATAATTATATTTTTTTTTTTATAATGAAGAACCACTTTCTAACAGAAAGACTAAAAAAACACACTATCTTTAACAAGTGAATCTTTCCTATACGTTATATTTTTACTACACTAACAATAAGACACATTTACATTTTTATTATTTAAAATTAAAGAATTTGTTGTATTTTATAGAAGTTGATCTCAAACTTTACTACACAGTAAAAATTAACGATTTTTTGATTAGTTAACCTCAAATATTATTTGTACCCTGCAAGTTTGTAAGTCATCGAAATATCGGTCTAGGACCTTATAACATATGTGGGGCATTCCATGCCAAATCGCACAGTTTCGGACCCGACCCCTTGCGATTTATTTTATTTTTAAAAATGTTCACATAAAGAATTGAAAACGAAAGTCAGTCAACAAAAACGCGGATTCAATTAATTTTTTAATTGAAACTTCTCCGATAAAGAAAATTGTTATATCAATTATCAAATTGTAGCTGATTAATTGATTTTCATTTCAATTAATCATTTTTTCGATTTTGATCTAAAATTTGATCAGTTTTTTATTTAAAGCCAATTAAAATAATGACACTGTGTGTAATTTTTTAAGTCATGGCAAAATAACTATATACGGACACCACTTCGTGATAAGACTAAAAAAAAAGACCCGTGTCTCCCAATTTTTCCCAAAGTCATGCACTTTTTTTTATGGGCCGCCAAAGATTTGGGGCCTCGGTATCATTTTCGCAAAAAAGTGATAATTTTCTCGGGCTCATATCTTGCAAACCGTTCAGAATTTCGATTTACTCTCTGAGGCAAAGTTGTAGCTCTTGTCATAAAGAACAAAAATTGCGAACATATAAAATCAAAAAAACTTCAACTTCCAGATCAAAATCGCAAAAAACTTAAAAAAACAATAATTGACTCATTTAAATTTTGTCGATCAATAGATTTAATTGAAATTTGTTAGCCAATAATTTTTTGTGTGTTGCAGTACGTATTAAATGGAACTTGCACACGAATTTTCAAACTTTAATTCTAATTGTAAGTTGGTGTTGTACGAAAATGATTTATTTAATTAATTTTGACCAGTAAAATTATCAATATCTTAAAAAAAATTGGACAATATTTTGTTGGTATTTCAATTTCCTAACCATAGAGTATACATAGAGGCGAAGGCGTCAAAAATTGAGTTGTCAAAGTACATGTATTTGTTGACAAAGAACGACTTGTAAACATGTATTGTGTGGTGAATTCACATCGACAACGTACGTGTGAGAAATTAGAAAAAGATAGCAAGATTGTTTTTTCTTTCACCTTCGCCTCTATGTTTCTCTATGTTCCTAACTTTTTTGAAAACATCGCCATTTTAAAAAATTGATTACTCAACACCATCTTGGAATAAAAGGTGAAAATTAATGTGCAAGTTGCATTTAATACGTACAAAGACATATCCAAAAATGATATAAATCGAAGGGGGTCGGGTCCGAACGTGTGCGATTTGGCATGGAATGCCCTATATACTCTCTATCACTACACTATTAACAATTGTATATTAAAATTTGCCAAATGTATTTTAAAATTGTATAAATGTATTTTAAAAATTGTCCAAATGTATTTTAAAATTTTCCAAATGTATTTTTAGATTGTCTAAAGGAATTTTAAAATTTTCCAAATGTATTTTAAAATTGTATTTTAAAAACGTCAAAATGTATTTTAAAATTGTCCAAATATAATTTGAAATTGTCTAAATACAATATAAAATTGTTCATTTGGAAAATTCTTAAATAAATTTGGACAATTTTAAAATACATATGGAAAATTTAAAATTGTATTTGGGCAATTTTAAATTATATTTGGATAATTTTAAAATACATATGGACAATTTTAAAATACATTTGGACAATTTTAAAATATATTTGAACAATTTCAAAATACATTTGGATAATTTTCAAATACATTTTGACAAATTTAAAATACATTTGGACAATTTGAAAAAAAAAACATTTGGACAAATTTAAAATACATTTAGACAATTTTTAAAAACATTTGGACAATTTTAAAATACAATTGTAAACTGTGTAGTGTGAAGGACATAAAAATAAATCACTTGCAACATATTTGTGGTCATAAAAAAAAATTGGCTGAATCCCTAGCTTTTTTTCAAAATTTAAAAACATACTGGAAAACTGTGTCTTATCTTACGAGGTCACTTTTTCAATAAACCGAAGTTTTATTTTTACAATGGACTTTATACTTTTTGTACCCCGCCAGCTGCTTCAAATTGTATTGTCTCCTCTGTTAAAAAAAAAACGAATTTAACTTGTTTAAATTAATCGACAGAAGAAAGTTCATCATAATATAAAGCAGCTATCTAAATTTTTTAATAATTTCTTAATTATTATTTTACCACTGGATAGGTTAACAATCATTTTCGCGTAAAACGAAGTTCAACTAAAGTGAAATATTCTTATTTTCTTCATCTTTTTAACATAGCACTTTCATTAAAACTAAAATGTAAAATAAAAACTTTGAATACGAACATTTATCGCTAGTAGTTTTGAGACAAATTTCAAATATTTACTCGTCGTATTAAACAGAATACATTGCTCATCTTATATATGATTAGCTAATAACAAAAAAATAAATAAATAAAATAATCGTCATGTTAAAAAATTTAATTAAGCTTTAAATAAAAAGTTCAATAATGTAAAAAAAATCGAAAAAAACCAAGAAATCAAAACAAAATCAAAAAATAAGGCTTGTTTCGCATATTTAAAAATAAAAGAGAGCACATCAGTAACGGTTTTTAAGAAATCCCTTAAAACAATTTTTGGCAAATCTTTTTTTCACCGATAAAACTGCAACAAATTTTGGGTCATTGCCTTGACCCTCAATGTCTCCAATGCCAAATGAAAGAAGACCATCAGATAAATAAAAACACACCAAAGGGTTTTGTAAAATTAGTTTGATTTTTTTATGGCCAACTGAAGTTTTTAATTTTTTATCAAACGCGGGGATACGTCAAAATAATAATAAATGCAGATCTGAGCTTGAAAATATGGTTGGATGTGTTTAGTGACACTTTTTGTTTTTAACTAACACTGCTTTGGTAAAAAATATTATAAAAATATTATTTTTTGTATTTTAGGCATTTCTTGCATATCACTCAAACATCCAACCTTCGACAACTCTAATGAAATTTTATGAAAAAATTATTTGTAGAACATTTTAACCCTTTACCCCATTTTGGACCAATATTGAATTTTATTTTATTTTTCTTTTTTATGGTAACTAGCATCCGCTGATCTCAAAAATCTTGTCAAAAAAAATTTTCAATATGCCTTTATCCCAGAAAATCCTGCATTTCAACTTTTTATGCAATTTTAATATTTGGATTTATTTGCTATTTTATTATTTTATACCATTATTTTCAAAATAAATAGTTTCAAAATGATTCAAATTAGTGGAATTTGAGTTAAATCTAAAAAAAATTTAAAATTAATCAAAAAATTAAAAGCCGAAAATCAAAAAATGCTAAATTTTCGTTTTTGCTTGAAACAATTTCTCTGATGATTTGCATTGCATTTCATGGACATATAAATTGCGGTGGTCAAGTGGGGATATTTTTTTTCAGAAAGATGAGACATAACATCATTCAGAAAGATGAGACTTAACATTCGTAACCATATTTACCCGAAATTCCACCTTTTTCATACATAAATATTTTTTTGAAAAAGGTGTTCTCTACTGTTCGAAAAATCGAACAGATGATCGAAATAGGTTAAATGGACGTTTTATTAGACTTCTGTGTTTATTTTTTTAAAGGAATAAAATGACCCCTTAAAATGACAGTTAGAGGTTTAATATATTCTAAGAAAAGAACCACCTTACAATATTTGACGTTTTTCAAACGCCTTAGATAAAAAATAAAAAACTTCGGTGGGAAATTCGAACTAACTTTGCGAAAACTCTTGGTTATTTTGTTTATTTGATGGTATACTTAATTAGCATTAAAGCCATTGAGGTTAATTTAATTTTTGTTGCACAGTGTAATTGATAAATACATGATAGTTGCGATTGTTGTATTTTGTAGCTTAGTCATAGAGGCAAAACAATCCTTTTCAACAAAATATAATTTATAAAAACTCATTCGGAGAGAGAGGCTAAGTTGCACTTTTGAGACTTCTCTCAATGCGGCCAAAAAGTACTTTATATTTGAAACTACACCATTAACAAAAGTGAGAGTTTTATGCCCTTCAAAATGTATACAAAAAATTGCCAGGGCGTTTTTTTTTTTTTGAGGGGGGGGGGGGGGGGGGGAAGGTCGGTGAGAGACGTTGGGGACACCTTCCCCATTGCGATAGATGTTGTCGAATGAATTTATAATGGATTGAATTTTAATATCGGTCAAAAATGTTGTGGGACACTAACGTTAATGCATTGCATTTCTTTAATTTCAAACGCGAATATCTCAAAAACGAAAAGCTATAGGGAAATTTGAACTGCGGATTTAGAATCACGAGGTCCATTTTATGTAAAAACATGTCCCATTTTGTGGCTGTTAATAAAGACAACGTTGCAGTTCCGCCTTAAAACCCACTAAATACGCGTTTTTTCAGTATTTAAACGCGAATAGAAACGTTTGGATGGCTGATTCGGATTTAGGAGGTCCATTTACTAAAAAATTTGTTGTAACCGACTTTAGCGGATTTTGATATCTTCAAACGCTAATATCTCAAAAACGGTGTATGCTAGAAAAATTTGAAATCAGGATCAGGAGGTCAAAATGTATAAAGTCCATACATTTGGAAAAAAAGTAACTTTTTGTAGTTTTTGCAATTTAAACGCGATTTTTGTCTAAAGTGCTCGATCGAAGATTTTTCAATAAAAAAAAAAAACAAGTAAAAAAAATAATAAAAAAATCAGGGGACGTTTTTGGGGGGGGGGGGGGTTGGGGAAGACGTTGAGACGCTCCCCTTGCAATAGATGTTATCAAATGTATTTATTATGATTCTTGCAATTATTTAATCCAATTAATCATTATTAAAATACATTTTTTATATCCACGCCCACAAAAGTGGACGGGTAAAACTTTTTTAATTTTTTTTTTATTCGCTGGGTCTACATGCAGGGTTTTGAACTTCCTCTGACATAAAAATGTTAGATTTGCTTAACAAAAGTACAAAAAACAATGCAAAAAAATGCCGTTTTTCTGAGGATGGTTTAGTTCTCCAAGGGGGAACTTTTTTCCCCTTGGTCCGATTTTGCCCATTTCCAAAGCCTATGACCATAAGACATATGACCCCATAAAATTAGAGATTGATGGTTAATTCGGTCGTAGAAAAGAATCACTATTAAATTCTATATTAAACAAATGCCTTTAAACATAAGACGCATTCCACACCAATTGTTCAGCGAAAAAAACATGTGTACCTTAAATTTCGGAATAGGTTGTATGGATAGCCCTATATGAAACTAAGAAAATTACGTTTTTGGTTTTTCAAAAACTGAGCTTAGAAGCCGTGGTCATATAGTGGAAAAATTGTCAAAATTGTGTCGAGTTGCATTGTTTAAATATTTATCAAATTAAAACGGAATGCACCAAAAATTTACATTCTTGTATAGTTTTGTATGGGCTATCGATAAATTTTTTTTTTTTTGAAAACTTTCAAAACCCGTTTTGAAATTTTCTATCTTTTAAAAAAGTCAATTTTTTAAAAAACCAGCCACTTTGGTTTTCTTTTTTAATTTTAAAGTTTATACGGTATTTACACCAACGAAAACAACTTGTTTTTGAATATTTTTTTGGTTTTTGGCAAAAACTACATAAATTTTCCATATAATTTAAAAACTTCGTTGCCAACTAAAACTGGACAAAAACTAGAATTTAGGTTGTGGTCTATGCTGCTATTAATTCAGTGTGAATGTTTTTTTTTAATTTTCTTTTGGTAAAAACGAATGTCAAAATAAAAATATTTGTTTTTTTGTGAAATTAATATTCAAATCTTTTAAAAAAGTAAATAAATGTGTAATTTATTTTTTTTAATAACGTGTGGCTATCATAATTTTGTGTTTTTTAGTGAATTTAGAAAATAATTAAATTGATTTGACAAACAAAAACTCTTTTTATTCGGTGTAAACAGTTTGGTTTTCCAAAATGCTTTTTTGCCAAAAACAAGTTAGTTTTTGTTTGGTCTAAACATAGTATTAGATGTTTGTCTATCCACACAAAAAAAAAAGACATGTGTTTTTCGTTTTTTTTTTTTTTGAGAAAATCGCATTTGAATTTTGAATTCCATAACAATTTAGTAATTTGCTTGTATTTTCTTGCTTCAGCATTTAACATTTATTCAAACATTTATTCAAATATTTAATACTCATTCGCTACGTTGAAACAAGAAAATTCAAGCAAATTAAAAAATTTTTATGAAATTTAATATTCAAATGCGATTTTCTCGAAAAAAACTAAAAGCACATGTCTGAATTTTTTTAGTGTGGATAGACAAACATCTAAGCCTTTAAAAAAAATTAAAAAAGTGGACGGATTTTTGATAAATTTACTTTTTTAAAAAATGGGAAATTTCAGAACGGGTTCTGAAAATTAAAAAAAAAATAAAAAATGTAATCGATAGCCCATACAAAACTATACAACAATGAACATTTTTGAGATTGTGGTGCATTCCGTTATAATTTGATAAATATTTAAAGAAGGTAACTCGATACAAATTTTACCATATTTCCAATATTTGACCACGCCTCCTTAGCCCAGTTTTTAAAAAATTGAAAAACGAAATTTTTTTAGTTACGCAATTTTCTTAGTTACGCAATTTTCTTAGTTACGCAGTTTTCTTAGTTACGCAATTTTCTTAGTTACATATAGAGCTATTCATACAACCTATTTAGAAATTCACGAGACACATGTTTTTCTGTAGTGGGACATTTGGTGTGGAATGCTTCATAATTACTACAGTGGGCCATAAAAAACTCGTCCTGAGTTTTTAAAGCTCTTCAGGGGTCTTTTAATATACTTTAATTTTTTTTTCTGCCATTCAAGACACAAAATCGTGCTGCACAGTGTAATTTAAAACATTTTAAAACCTTTTTAACTAAAATCAGTTGATTTTAAGACTGACAATTTTTCTTTGGAAACATCTAAATGAAAGTAGAGTGTCAGAAAGCCTCTCTCTCCCTCTCTTTACCTTTGTATAAAGTTTAACATAATTGACAGGGTTTAAAAAAAATTAAATTAAATATGAAATGATTTTAATTAATTAAAATTAAAAAAAAAAACAAATAAAATTTCAAGGATATCTTGCAATATGGATTAATTTAACTGATTATTGTCCACATCTAAGTACTAAAATGATTTGAGTTTGTAGTGATTTTTTGTTTTGGTTTTGATTTTTTTTTTCTTTTCTTTTTGCAACGAACTTTTAAGATTACGAAAAAAAAAATAGAAAATAACAATTTTAAACAATTTAACGAACAGCATCTATTATTTAATTAGAAGATATAATTAAAGTACTTCTTTCTGTATGTGTAAAATAACATTTGGTTGTGTGTTTAATGATCTAGAAATTTACTCTTTAATCTGTGATATTCACCTCTTGGCAGTGTTGCACCGGTACGTGAAAACATGGAATCCATGTCACTGCCTAAATCACGAGACATACTGTGACGCCATGGGGCACCCATGCTATTGGCAGCACTGTTAAGTCTGCTAAAATTAAATAAAATTAAATATTTTTATTTATATGATTAAATAAAACTAAAAAATATTTTTAACAATTATTTTGATAGTTAATAAAGCAACAAAAAAAAAAACAGTTATTAAAGTGTTAAAGAGACATAAAAAACAAACAGAAACATGGAAATGGGTTAAACACAACAAATTGTAAATCTACAAAAAAAAATGTATAAAAAATAATTTGTTAATAATATCCCCGAAGTTAAATCAAATTGAATGTACTATTTTGAGAAATAGGTTTAAATTTAAACGAACATATTCATAACAAAGAAGTATTAAAGTTAAATTCGACTTGGCAGCATTAATGAATAGCCTCCAAATTTTAATTTTTTGAATGTAGTTTTAGCGATACATCCACCCACTGGCCTATCTATTCAGGAATTGAGCTACCTACTCGTATCAGCCGTGCTCAGGGTTGGGATTGCGTCTTGCCCCTTGAGAGGCAGGTTCGGGATCACTACAAAAATAGAAACAAATTTAATTTGCTGGCATTAGTCCCTATAGGGGCTATTTAAAAAGTAAAACAAATAAGAGTGCTAAATTCGGTTATGCCAAATCTTTGATACCTTACAAAATGCAAACAAAAAAGGCAGGAAGTTGAATTTGGGGTGCAAATTTCCCCTCAAAATATAAAGTTACAAATTCTTTTATATGCTTGTTGCACTAAAGAAAAATATAATTCTATCATAATTAAAACTATTTCTTTTATTCCACACCTACAAAAGGGGGCTGACTGAAAAAAAACGACATTTTCTAATCCCATGAGTCTAAATGCAGGACTTTGAACATCTTGTAACAAAAAATGTTTGCATTTTTTAAACAAAAGCACAAAAAATCAAGTAAAACAAAATAAGAAAGTTATAGTCGGTCAATACCAACCATATGATACCCTACTTCATTCAGTATTTCCCAGAATATGGGTCCGAAGTCCAAACATGGACCAATTTAATCTATCTTTCGTTAGATCTTCAATTGGTGTAGAAAAGACACACAAACCTTTTTTTAATTGGATTTGTTTTTTTTTTGTTCCCATTAGACCGAATTAACAGAATATCGGAAAAATGTTCTATTATATTTATACCAATGTACACGTTAGATAACTACAAATAAAATTTTAATAAAATATTTCTTATTTTTATGAATATTACAAAATTTATACGAATTTCAGGAGGGTGTTTTGTATGGGGACCTACTGGTCCGATTGCTATAAAATTTGGAACGATTTTTGTTTGTGTATAAAAAATACGATTGCCTGCTGTATCATAACACGGTTCTTAGAGTCATTTGCGTAAAATTCAAAGGGGACACTTGTATGGGGGATAGGTCTAAACATGGAGTGATTTTTTCCAATTTCAATAGGATTCTGCCTTGGGCCAAAAAAAGATTAATTTTTAAATTTCAGTCAAATCGGTTGATAAAAGCTTCCTGTATCGAGAGCAGAAATTTACATGGACAAACGGACGGGCAGATATCGCTAAATCGACTCAAAAAGTAATTATGAGTTGACCGGTAGGGTGAGTCTAGGGCCAATATTTCGGGTAGTTACAAATATCATCACAAACTGATTATACACTGTACCGCAGTTTGGTGTAGGGTACAATAAGTAGAATTAATGAATACTCTCCACAATGCCCTTTTTGAGTGATAGTAAATTGTCTAACGTGTGAATAATTTAACAATTTTGATTAGAAATATTTTATTTTGGTTTCGCTCTTCAAAGAGAACTTTTTCCCTCCTGGTCCAATTTTGCTCATTTACATTTATATGAACCATAGACATATTCTTCTTATGGGTTAATGATTTTTTTTAATTTTATGTGAAAGACATTTCATTCACCTTTCTAACGATACATATTTTGTTCAAATCCGATAAAAATTGGAGGAGATATTATGGAACTTCAAGTCGACATGTCTTACGAACCAGATCTAGCCGAAAACAATTGAGAGTGTTAAATTCGGCCGTGCCGAATCTTTTATACCCTCCAACACGTTTAAAAAAAAACAGGGGCGTCTTTTTTTTTTTTTTTGTGGGGGGGGGGTTTCGGTGGTGGGAGACAACCTTTCTGGATCCAACTACAGGACTTTGAACTTCTTCTGACATAAAAAATGTTTCGTTTGCTAAGCAAAAGTACAAAAAATTTAAAAAAAATTACGTTTTTTCAGGGGTTGGTTTAGTTCTTAAAGGGGGGAACTTTTTCCCCCGTGGTACGATTTTGCCCAACTTCGAACTTAACCAGCCTATGACCATAAGACATATTCGTGCCAAACTTCAGAATTCTAGCTCTTTTATTTTGGACTGTATCGTGTCCTCCACAGACGGACGGACAGACGGACGGACAGACGGACATCGCTAGAATGTCTTAGAATCGATCACTGATCAATAATATATATACATTATGGGGTCCCCGACCGATATTTCAATGCGTTACACACGGAATGACAAAGTGAGTATACCCCCATACTGTGGTTGGAGGGTATAAAAACACCTTTATATTTTCGAATTGGAATCAAAAGATATATCTTCGGATAAAATTTAAGAACTATCAGAGCAATGTCAAACATTTTTGGGCTAAAAAATTAGTAAAATGAAATAATTTTGAAGAAAAAAAATTTTTAAAAAAATTTGACGAAAAAATGTTTGAGGTAAAAAAAAATATGTTTGTACTTGTTTAAGTACCTTTTGGTATCCAATTCTGTTCATATATGTGAACCAGCAGCCAAATTAAAGCATTTTGTATTTTTAGGTTATGTAGAATAACCAATATTTTCGAGGTTTGCTTACATTTTACAAAACGAAATTCAAGAAAATCGACACGCCCTATTGCAGACTCTGCCAAGTCGAATTTAACTTTTAATTGTTTATGTTATGGAAACGGCAACCTCAAAATTACAAAAATTTGTTGTAAAAATTAATTAGCCGTGTAAAAAATAAAATATATCAAAACATTAAAAAAATATATCAACAATTCAAACCACGATATCTTGAAAACTAAGAAAGATAGAACAAAAAATATGATGACTACAAAAGGTTTTAATTTTGAATCTAAGAATTGGCATTTCCGGAAGTTTAAAAGTGCACACACCTTGCTAAATACTTCCCACGCGATTTTTAAAAGTTAAATAAATGAGAAAATCAAATGTGAAAGGATTTCAAATCGCAAAATCACAATTGTAAAGGCAAGCGGTTTTCCGCAATTTTTCTTATAAAAATAAAATTGAATTTTGTTTGGTAGAAAAACGCGGCGGAATTTTGTTTTCATATAAATAGTATTGTGATTATTCTCTAACAGTCTTGAAAGGGTAACGGCTGCCTACCCTGATTAACACTTAACAGATATCAAACATTCATTGAATAATTCAATTAACTTACTAGCAACAATTCGACTTGAGACAAATTTTAATTCTACTTAGTCGATAGAAGAAACGATTCAAATAAACTTTCCAAAAACTCTGCCTCAAACTAAAAAACCTACAAACGGGAGGTGTTAAATATTTAACGAAATTTAATTTACGTTAACTAATAGAATAGTGAACGTGATAAAATGATTAACAAATGAATAAACAACAAAAAAGTGAAGAAGTAGATAGGATTGATTTTGAAAAACATACAACTTAATAAAATATTAAACACAATCAGGGCTTTAGCATTCAACCACAAATGTTTCGAAAACATACTCTTTTGTATTTGCTGTAAAATTTTTAAAATGTCAGTAAGGGCCTTTTGCGTTTTAGGTAACAATTCAATGCGCTTGTTGTAAATAAATGCATTTCTTTACTTTGCAGGAGCAAAAATGTTTAACACAAAAAAACCAAGCTGTAGGACTCAGAATGTAGTGGGGGAGATTTACAAAATCCGCTTTATAGGATAGCGCTTACCTTCAAAAACCCTATGTGGAAAAATATGCATAAATTTTGTAGAAACCCGAAAATCAACATTAAAATTGCAAAATATGATTTTTTTCTTTCCAACTTCAAAAAAAAAACTACTCAAGAATTTCAAAACCGTTAAAACAAAAATGTAGGAAATTCTTAAACAACGTGTGGAGCGATCTCAATTTACAATATTTTCAATTTTAAAAATTAGAATTTTATATTTTTAAAATAATGAGTTTGAAATCTAGCGCCGTAGTAAAATTCGCGAAACAGCAATTATCGCTCCGTCCTAATCGGTATGACTATGATTAAAGCCAAATACCATAGTTGTGTTTATTATTTTTGGACAGACAAATCAATGAAATAATGAATGAATTATTTATACTTACACTTGTTTTTTCTCAATTGTTTCACTGTATGTGTAACACACTTTAGATCTTAAGTTTTATATTTATTTATTCATAAGATAATTTTAAATTTAGAGGACAATTATTTCAGATCCATAGTAATTTTTGTTTAATTTGTTTTTATTATGGATGGACACATACACCACACAATGTTTTATGTTTAGTTCAAATATGACAAAAACAACAACAACAACAATATCGATTTCATTCATGTGTCAAATTCATGATGAACAGTGTGCAACAAAAAGGAGCAGAGGCATTGATCGATTCATTTCATTTTTTTTTTTTTTTAATATTTCGATTATTGTGTAAACATTTTGATTAATTGATTTGATTTCAGTTTTTTTTTTTATTTAGTTAAAAAAAGCGCAGCATGGAAATAAAATGTAAAAAATATATTAGCTTTTTAAGTTAATGCAGTTAGTGGCATTAAAAAAAATTATTGTAATTAAAAAATGCAAAAAATTAAACAAAATACAAAGGAATAACAAAAGACAAATAGTAAAAATAATAACAATAATAATGAAGGCTGGACATCATCCCGATTAACTCACCTGCCAAATGGTTCTTGATTCCAAAATGGACTTTGTGATTGTCTCATATTGCTTAAAAGACGACTTGAGGTCGGAAAACCAGTAGTAATATCATTATTAACGTTAAGGCGGTTTGTTAATGCTCGCACCTGTTTAAAATATGTTGAATTTTTATAGTTAAATTGTTAAAAAAAAAAACATTTTCGCTTTTCTACTTACTCGCTGTAAAAGTGTTGAAAATAGATTTTCAGCGGTTAAAATTTCGAAACCGTCATCGTCATCCTCTTCTCCTGAACTTTGTGAATCATTTTCTTGACTCAATTTTTTAACTGGGCGTGAACTTCTGCAATTGGGACAAAAAGAAATTAAAAAGTTAAATTGTATTTTTTTTTTGTGTTTTCAGGGGTAGTTTTAGCTTTTCAAACGGGAACTTTTTTCCCCTGGTCCGATTTTGACCATCTCCGAAATTAATCAGCCTATGACCATAAGCCACACTTCAGGGGTCTTTCACAGTCAAACAGACCGACGCACAGTGGACCAAATGCTTAATCTAGCGTGCAAGAGAGTATAATTCGACTTTGAGAGCACCTAGAAACATGAAATTTGTAATGCACAAGGAAAATGAGATGAGCTTCTTTATAGTCCAAATTTGGGCGGTATTTGAAGGGGCGTGTCACTTATTGAAACATTGTCATAATAAAATATAAGTAAAGTAGAGCCAATAATAAGCAGAGAAAGTAATTTTTTTGACGTAAAAAAGATTTTTAAACAGTTTAGAAAAGAAATATTTAATTTTGAGTAAAAAAAAAATTTTTTTACTCATTTCGGTAAAAAAAAAAAAAATTTTAGTGAAAATTTTTTTTTTGAGCTAAAATTTTTTTTTGCTTGTAAAATTTTTACATTGGGTTAAAAAATGTTTGAAAATGTCAAAAATACTCAGCAAAATATTTTTGTGGCTCATCAATTTCATTTAAAGCGTTAAGGTGTTTTTTTTTTAACGTAAATTCAGTATACACCAATCTGAAATTCACGGTTTTTGCTTACAACTTCTGAACCACTAGACCGATTTAGCTAATATTCAATACCAACCTGACTAGGAAAATTGAAAATATATATGCCAAGCGTCAGCAGCAACAGAGTTGCCATTTGAAAGTTATCGTGTTTTAAACAGACAGACGGACGGACATCGCTAGATCGACTGAAAAACAAAAACCAGCAAAAACCAGCAGCCAATTTTTTTATTATTTTGGAGCTCAATATCTATTCTTTTGAAATCATGTAAAAACCCTATAGAAGTTAGCGGGATTAGTACCTAAATTCATTAACAAAATTCAAGTTTGCTTGAAAAATAATTCCATTGTGGACTCTCTTTTTAATTTACGTTTTTTTACAAACAACAACACAAATCAGCTTCAAATATACATTCCTTGAGGTTAAAATATAACAAATAATTTGATAAATTGCCTTAATACGGTCGTAAAATAGCAGTTTAAACAATCAACACGTCTAGACAGAACTTGAAGATTTTTTTTTATAAAAACTAATTACTCATCTTTGGCTGCCTACTACGATGGTGTTTTCGCAATAAACAAAGAAATTTTATTAGCGTTAAGTAAGGTAGGAATAGTGCAATCATATATGCGATACTAATTCAATATTGTAAAAACTTCATTTTTCGACCAACTGCGCACCAGATTCAACATTTGGTCCACTGGGCGACGGACATCGTTAGAATGTGTTAGGGTCGATCACTGATCAATAATATATATGAGGCATTCTATGCCAAATCGCACACTTTCGGACTCGACCCCATCAAATTTATTTCATGTTTGGATATGTTTTAGTACGTATTAAATGCAACTTGCACACCAATTTTCAGCTTCATAAAATAAATCAAAAAAAAGGTGCAATTTTCAAAATTAAAAAAAAAAAAAAAATAGAACGAATTGTGATCACATCTCGAATTATGTCTTAAAAGTTGCGTAATTAAGAGACGAATTTTTATAGTTTAAAAAAAAAATCAAAGGTTTCGGACTTTTTCAAAAAGTCGATTTTAATTTTTTAAGTTAAAAAAGGGATAATTACTTCGAATAATTTTTTCATATTTTTTTTCTTAAACTACATTTAAATGCCAACAAAATTTTGTCCAACTTTTTTTAAGATAT
The DNA here is from genome assembly GCA_963921195.1 of Pegoplata infirma. NCBI lineage: Eukaryota > Metazoa > Arthropoda > Insecta > Diptera > Anthomyiidae > Pegoplata > Pegoplata infirma. Next base: position 328,190,032 of record OY992536.1, read on the forward strand.
CGATATTTTTACTGGTCAAAATTAATTAAAAATTTAAATTTCTTAATTTTTTTTTTGAAAAAATCGCCATTTTGAAAAATTGATTACTCAACACCATCTTGGAATAAAAAGCTGCAAATTGGTGTGCAATAGACTGCCCAAAAAAAAGCAAGTTGCATTTAATACGTACTAAAACATATCCGAAAAAGAAATAAATCTAAGGGGGTCGGGTCCGAAAGTGTGCGATTTGGTATGGAGTGCCCTATATACTTTATGGGGTACTAGATCGATATTTCGATATTTTTTTTACCCCGCCCATAAAAGGTTGGGCCGCTAAAAACCTACGTTATTTTCAAAAATGTCTACAGAATTTTTGTTCAACTTATCTCATTATTATAAGGGTATAAGTTGAACAAATGCAGAAGAAAACTTAAATTTCTAAAAATTATAGACATTTCTGGTATTTCCATACCGGTTTCAAACACTCCAGTATGTGTCATCATCAGTAGGATTTTAAATGTTGGTTTGTCTTGTTAATAGAAATTGTTTTTAATATATGTGAATATAATTTCTACAGAATAAATTTTGACAGTTTCCAACACTACAATTCTATTGCTAACAATCTCAACCTCACCTCATACTTTCTTTCAACTTTTTTGTGTCTTACTTTTGCAGACACATATGAAGGAATTAGCATTTTCTGTTTCGGAGACGTGCCTAATGGCGATATATTTTGTCAGTAATTTTATTTATTTTCTGTAAGTTCAGATCGAGCTCGGGCTCTAATTATATTTGTTATAAGGATTATGTAAATTTTTAAATATTTGTATTAAGGAATAAGTTTGTTGTCTTAAATGTTTATCTCTAGAATAATTTTTATCATACCTTAGTTTATGTATTGTGAAATGTGCATCTTCATCACCATCACCACGATTGGAGGAGGACGTTCGCAACTTTTGGAATGGCAAACTATCATCGACTCCACTATCGCTAAGTAGTGATCTGAAATTGCCCAAAAAGTAAATGATATCTTTATTTCGAAACAAACCTTAAGTTAAATTCTATACTCACCCTATACGGCGAGTTGGCCGTAAACGAGTGAATGTTGATCGACTTGAAGTGGTTGCAGTTGTGTGACTGGATTCTGATGGTTCTATGCTACCTTCTCGAGGTGTTATAAATCCACCACCTTCTACAGCAATGGGTATTATGAACTCACGAGGACTCTTTTTAATTGGCTGTGACGAACCCGTTATTGTCGATTGAGATATGTTAGTGGTGGTTGTATCCGATTCAGAGTCATTAGTAGATTGACGTGACAGCGTGCCAGATCTAAAAAAACATATTTTTTTTTTAAATAAGAAATCAATGCTGCTGTAGCAAAACTCTAAACTTACCTGTTTGTTGTATTTGAAATTGTTCGTGCGTAGGTTGATGGTGGCTTCTGAATAGATATCACGTGTTCTTTGGGCTCTAAGCTGGAGGCTCTAGGATTTGCAATTGTTTTTATAGGACTATAAGGAACTGGACCTTCACGTGGTGGTGCGCTGCGTAAATCGGCAACTGGATGTTGCATTTCTGTTGTAAAACGCATAGACGGCTGTTCGACAATGGCTGGTTTAATGTCTAATTGAATTTCAGTTTTTGCGGTTTTACGACGCGGCAAAGTAGCAGATTTCAGCGTAATAGATGCAGTTGATGTTTTCATGGTACCCGCAGGTGGATTAATATCGCCAGCACCTGGAGATACTGATACTATTATGAATTAAATAATTAATTACATTGTATATAGTAGACTTGTTTAAATTAAATGTTTAGTTTAAACCAAAACCTAATATTCTATCTACATTTAAAGCATATTTTTATTTTTTTGCTATACATAAGTTTAAAAAAATATGAATAATAATAGTGAATAAGTATTGATAAATAAAAAGCAGAAAGAGACATGTAATTGAAATCGATTAAAGAATTTGTGGCATCACATTATCGAGCTCTGAACCCTACAATGCGTTCATTTAATTTGGCTGAATTGACAGTAACAGCAGTTATAGATAGATAACACAACTTTAAAGGAAATGAGTGATTTGATTAGTGATTCAAATCTGCAAATAAAATTTGTCTTATCACGTGAGGATTTAGATAAATTCGCGTTTAAAGTGTCGAAAAGGCGTTTTCTTGAAGCATTTAAAATGAGATACTGAAAGTCGTTAACAGAAAGCTCTCCATTTTAGATATATTTTGTGGTTTTTAACCAATGTTCATACAAATATGTGCTTGCGACTATTAATTTATTTTACAGTTTTAGAAAATTAATTTCAAATTTGCCGTAAAGAGAAAATTCCAGACTTCGATTGAGTTCGGAACCAAGTCATTCTCACGTAATGATCTCATTTTAAAGGTGTTCAAAAATAATTAAAATTTATTTTATTTTTTTTTTTAATTGTGAGGTGATAGAAATTAAAGAATTTTCGAACAACGCACACTCACTCACGAGCAAATTTTTTTTACTCACACTCACGTGCACTCACACAAGCTTCACTCACACTCAAAAAACTCTTATTTACACAAAAAAAAATTTAAAAAATTAAATTTCAAGAATTTTACAAAAATTTTAGAAACAAACTCACGCACACTCACGAAATGTTTTCCCCTACTCACAATCACGTGAGTTAAATTGAATTCAGTCACACTAATCACTAATCAGCTCATGTGCCCATCTCTAATATAAATACATATTAAGTAACCGTTTTGGAATCGGTAAACAAAAACCTATACATTTTTGTTGGCTTCATCCAAAACACAGTGACATATCCTAGATTTGTAGAGCGGTGTAATGCAGCAAAAGACTAAAAAGAAATTTAGTACCCCCAAATAATGTTATTAAATTCTGCCTAATGAAAAAAAGCTTGCCACACCAAAAAACTTATTTAAAAAAATAAGGCGAATAGTGAAAGAAAACCCCTGAAAAAAACTACCTTCATCGTTTTATAACCACCCACATTATGCCGTATCGATTTTTACTTTTATTTTTTTTAGCTAAAAAAAAGTTTCTATTGGAGTCAAAATGACCCCAAACAGTTTTTGTGAAAATCAAAAATTTCCTTCTGCTCCCGCATCGCGGTTAATGTAAAATCCCCCCCCCCCCAAAAAACAATGCTATCGTGGAAAACCTCCTGCTAGTATTCCAAATGCCTCCCCCGAAGTCTTATAAAAATCAAAAAATCCTCACATCGCGGGGTAAATAAATTCGTTCGATTCAATAAAATGTGAACACGAAATTTCGAATTAAGGAATTAATTCCTTAGAATATTTGCCTGTATGCTAGGGTGTTTCATCATAATTTTTTTTTTGGTTTTTCCACTCTTAAAGCGGACGGAATATGAATTCTTATGGCCTAAAAGATTTTTGAGATTTTTTTTCAGATTTTTGGAAGGTCGGGATCAACTCGTTCAAATCGATTTTATCCAGAAAATGACGTTATGAAAAATTTTAAGTAAAATTTTGCTTAAAAATGGGAAATTTTCCTTACTATGTAAACTTGCAAATAGTTCATAGTTTTCTTAAAATGGAGTACATATATGGAAGAAATTCTTGCCGCCAAAGAAATTTTCCCAAAATCTATGAAATGTGTATTTATTTTCAAAAGATTTTTCTAAAATATAAGTTTACACAAAAAATATCAATTGCAATTGGAAGATTCTAATTGTAATTTGAAGATTCTTATTGTAATTCGAAGATTTATATTTTGCTTCGAAAAACTGACCTTAAAAAGGTAGTTATATGTATGTTTTTTGAAAATTTCTGCATAACAAGAAAACCGTTAAATTTAATATTTTTTTTGTAGTATGTGCATATCGGTAAAAGAATATTTTATAGAACAAACTTTTAAAAAATATTGAGAAGGGACGAAATTAAACGAAAATAAACGGCGCAGCGACGAATTGATATTTTTTGAATTACATCTGTGAATGGTACAAACCACCCTCCCGATATTCCCATAAGATATTACGTCGTTCATTAATTGTTTATATGTATTGCAATATTACAAAAAATAAATTTCGATATTTGCGAACCTTCGAAAGGAATATTTAGATGGACCTTTACATTGGGCGTTTAATGTTTCAAAGTAATTGTTACAAATATGTAACGCAATAACATTTTTGTGAAACATTCTAAAAAAAGAGATTTATGCTCTGCATTTCCAAAAAAAGATCGAAAAAATATCGTGTTCTAGTAGCATTAACCAAAAAGATATATAGAAAATAAGACACATTATTTAAAATTCAAATTGAGTTGTATAAGTGGGTTTGGGTGGGTGGTAGTACTCGTATAATCTATCTACAATAATTAAATCTATTACAGGCAAACAACAATTGTTATTTGTAACGAATGAACAAACGAACGAAAGAACGAACTAACGACAGCTAAACTTACATTTCCACAATGGCGACTTAGATGCATTATAGAACGGTTTTGGCGAACTGTTTGTATTTATGACATTCGAGTTGTTGGTGATTGTGGTAGCAGTGGCTGTGGCGACAGCTTGTGCATTGGAGGCGGCAGCAGCGGCGGCTGTGGAGCCAAATGCCTGTGCCAACAGTGGGTGTTGTTGTGTTAAGGAAGACGACAATAATGACGATGACAGAGGTGATGGCGATGCAAAAGATGGAGCATACATGTTATGAGGTGATTTTTCCAGTTGTTTAGAGGATGGTGGTGAGCGCATGTTTTGGGTGGACATCGCTAAAGTGTTTGGATGGACATAACTACCAATACCACCAGCAGCTAAACGTCCCATTAATGTTTGCCGTGCTGCGGCGAGGGCAACGTTTGCATTTGGTGGTGCCTGTGCAACTGTGACACTATGTGGCAATGACGGCTGTTTGTTATGATTTCGATGAGTTAGGAAATCGTTACTGGTTGTTCCTCTAGGATCCATACTGCAGTTGTATCCTAGAAAACTCCCACTGATTGCACGCATTTGAGCATAGCCCCCTCCTCCACCCCCGCCGCCGCCGGCGCAACTGCCATTGCCGAAAAACGATGAAGATGGTAATGGTGGTGGTAGTGGTTGTGGCCTGCGTATAACTAAAATATATAGATGATGAACCAATGATGAGATGAATCTATACGGTATGGTATGTAGGTGGTAGGTATACTTAACTTTATGACAAAACTTAATACTCACTACTACTACTAACACAATCAACCCAGTCAACCCTTGACCCAGACTCAATAAATAGAAATAAATTGTATATGAAAGCGTGTTTCATGTCTTTTTTTGTTGTGGTAAATTATATGTGGTTGTCTTTTTGAAGTGGGAATAATATACCTAACTTGGCTCGCCTAATTACCTTACGTTTATGCTACAGCTAATCTAAAAAAAAAAATCAACATACCTGGCTGTATTGCATTTCCGATTATTGCGCGAGCATTTTTGAGTTTTCGCTCGCGTTCTGCAGCTAATCCGGGAGTTTTGGTATCGCTAACACGTATGTTTTCTGTTTTGGCACATAGTTGGTTTACATCTTTGGACGATTCTGTTTGAGCCTGTCGCAGCAAAGCTATGGAATTTTCCATTGAGCGCCTGGCGTCTTCAAGCGAAAATGACGAAACTGATGCCTTGGAGTCGCTGGCCTCTACACTGGGTGTCTCGCCGAGAACATCAGTATCGGAACTTTCGTTCAAAGTGTAACCGGTGGATGAAGCTCCTCCATATTCCTGAGGTAATTCTGCTGCGGCTGCAGCAGCAATTTGTTCCAGTGCCCGACGCTCACCGGCTGTTGGTTGTTGTCCTGGACTAGCAACAGTAGTAGATGCCTTGCGTTCGTACTCCTTCTTGAAATTACCCACGCTAACGCCGGGTATCACAAATTTTTTGGGTTTTTCGCCCCCGCTAGCAGCACCAGTGTTTGTGGCATTCATTTGTTGAAACTTTTCCGCCGTCTCAAGAATGCGGGATTTTCTACGCTCTGCGTTGAATTTATTCAGCGGAGATTCATCTTGCAAACTACACTTCCGAACGAAGGGTTGACTGCCAGTCTGTGTAGTTTCAGTCGGAACTTTAGATTTTAACGACGCTATAGAATTGGTTTCCGTTGTGGTCGCACTTTCCTCTGGATCTATTTGACCAATGACGTTTACCAAGTCTGCGGTTTTGTGCTTATTAACGAACTTCTTAATTACTTTTGTGGCACCTTTTGTCTTTTCGGGAGATTCTTCAACCGCTTCAGGCTTATTACTACCCGTGCACTTTGTCGTGTCATCGGACTTTTCTTTTTCAGCGGTAGAAGCTTCTGCAGTTTTAGTCGAATTGGCGGATTTGTTGTCTTGTATTAACTGTTCGCACAAATCACCAACCACTTGCATGTCTTTTGCTGAAAAGTTACGTGATGAATTTGGCTTTAAGCTACTGGAAGGGATGGGATGTTCTTTAATTAGTATATCTTCGTCGGTTTCCATTGGTATAGTTTCTTCAGCTAAAGTAGTCGACGTCGTCCCTGTAACATCGTCGCCTACAGTAAGCGCACTTTCGGGTTTGTCCTTCTTTTTCGACGCCACGCCAGCTGCATTGTCTGTGGATACGGTATTTTCAAGTTTTCGTTTGGTCTGAATTGGACTTTGTGCGGGAGTGATGGTACGTGTGGGAGAAGGCATTAGAGCTGCTTCGCCACCAGCTGTAAGTGGGAAATAAAAAGGGGGACGGATGAGTTGTTAGGTTAAAAAAGAGACTGTTCAAGTTTAGTTCACTTTGTGTGTCGTCAAGCAGATAGTCAGATTAAAATTGATTTTAAACGATTACAAAAGGAAATGACAAGTTCGTGGGACAAGGAAATTTGGAAAGGAGGAAATGGAATGGTGTAGTTAGCATCAATTAAAACTAAGTACATATGGTGTGGACATTTTAAGTGTAGGTTTATCTTGCACAATAAAAAATATTATCTTCCCCCACTAGATGTTTCGATTAGTGTATGTATTTAAATTAATTGGACAACTTACCAGCTACCATATCTAATATTCTACGCTCAGCTTCCGTATTGGGAACCACATCACGTATTGAACCAACCGAGTGACTACGTGGAATGGCCGTATTCTTGCCTGCGGATGTGCCATCAGCAGATGGCACAACCAACTGATCAGCTGTGATAGCCACCGGAGTCAGAGATAGTAGTACGTCTAATCGAACTGGCGTCTGGTTGGCTAGATCTTCAGCTAATTCTAAACATGACATATTATCGTTTTCGTTTACCCACCAATGGGAGCATATCTGTTCAATGGTGGCTCGCTTGCGGGGACACACCGTTAGCATTTCTCGAATCAGAGAAGATGCACGGGATGGTTTCTTTGGTTCATAGTAGTCACCTTGGCTAATTTGTTTCACAAGTCTTTTGAAATTAGATCCATCGAATGGCATTGAACCGTAGACTAGAGTATAAAGCAGAACTCCGAGAGACCAACAGTCGACCTCGGGTCCGTGATATGGTGTGCCTTCGACAATTTCTGGCGATGCATACAGTGGTGATCCGCAAAACGTTGCCAGCAAACGCTTCTCGTCGAAAACATTCGATAGACCAAAATCTGCAATCTATATACAAACAACGAATTAGACAGAGTGCGAGAAATAAAGGGTGAATAATTCAAAAATATACCTTAGCATTACCCTGCTCGTCCAATAGGATATTTTCTAGCTTCAGATCACGATGACAAATTTTATGTTTGTGACAGTAATAAACAGCTGTTGCTACCTGTCGAAATATTCGACGAGCCTCCTCTTCGTTCAGCACTTTACGTTCGGACAGATAATCATACAGTTCACCGCCAGCAGCAAACTCCATAACAAGAACCATTTTTTCACGATTTTCAAATACTATACATCCAAGTTTCCATGTTATTTTTATGTATAGACTAAGCAATAAACTTTATTCTTACCTTCATAGATGTGTATAATGTTAGGATGTTGTACAGAACTCATGATTTGTACCTCTCTTCGTATCCGCACTAGATCGGCCTCAGCTTCAATTTTACATTTCTTAATTGTTTTAATCGCCACCTCTTGTCCAGTCTCTTTATTAATACCTAACTGTACCTTACCATACGTTCCTTGACCCAATTTTTTTATTATATCGAATCTAAAAAAGAGAAACAAAATTTTCCTTAGCAAACTAGAGTTGTTATTAGTAGGGGTAGATACGATTTACCTTTGTCTTAACTTTTTCCTGTGATTGTTCATTTTGACATCGCCAGTGTTTGCAATACCGCTCATAATGTTATCGATTTGATCCTGTGGAATACCCGATGGGTGGGCCCCATTGTTGGCCGCACCGGTGTCTTGATTTCCTATTACCATTTTTCTGTCGGACTTTTAAATGCTGAAACTAAGAAAAATATATAAATTTATTTGTGAAAATACGCAGCCAGAAATTGCCAACCGTTCCAAAGAAAAAGTACTGGCAAAGTAATTTATTTTTTGTATAGCAAGCTCTTTTTAGTAAAGTACTTGGTTTTACCGAATTTAGTAATTTACCAGTAATTTTTTACTAAACTAAAGACGGTTTGTTTATTTGAAATATTTTTTTTAATAATTTAAATTTTAACATTTTAAAACACATAATTATGTTGTAAAAGTGTCATTATCAAATTTAGTAAGAATACACTTTGATTCTACTTTGTGGGTACTGATTTCAATGTTATTGGCTACATTCAATTAAAATATTGACTTTCAAAAAAAATATCATCACATTTGTATTTAGACAGCTTTCTACTTAAAATTATAGTAACTTTAATTACATTTTCATTGTTGAGTAAATATACGTTATCTGTATGAATTGGTTTTATTTTAAAACCATTAATGTTTACGAAAGAAAATACAACTTTTGATTCCGAATTTCTTTTATATTCCTAGATAGTATTTGGAACATTTGTAAGAGGATGTAGCAATAAATTTGCGAATTTCTCCATATTTTGATGTTTTTGCGAGATTAGCCCATAAAACTTTGCTTTTACCATCATGTTGAAAATCGCGAAAAACTTTTTTTTATATGCCAGCATCATTTTACGAGACAATTCAAGGGTCCGTCTTTTAGTATATTATATAATGTGATAACTTTAAAAAATTAACAAAAACTATTATTTCAGTGTTTGCCTACAAAAATTACACCGTCCGGCAGCCAATATTAAACATGAACCGAATGATATACGTCTAAAAGTAGAGTCAAATGGAGTAAAACTGCATTTAAAGTTTTTCATTTCGTGATCCTGTTTCCTTTTTAATGTACTTCAAAGTTTTAAAAGATAACCTTTTTTTAAAATATTTTTAAATATTTGATGGGAAATGAAATTGGAGAATCTTAGCTAATTTTTCCATTTTTTTATTTGTCCATATCAGCAAAAAGGATGTAAAAAATGTCCCTTCAAATATTATCAAAATATTTTGTTAAAAATTTTTAATGATATTTTAGGAAAAAATATGAAGGGACATTACCGCAATTTTTCCTGATATCTAATATATTTAAAAAATATTTTATAAAAATTTAATCCTCTACAACTTAGAAGTCCTTTTAAAAGGAAACCGGATCACGAAATGAAAAACTGTAAATGCAGTTTTACTTCGTTTAGTCGTAGTTTTTGTTAAGATAACTTTTGCAAATGAAAACTTTTTTGGACAAATTTTTGGTCAGTTAATTGCTTAAGGTTCCCCCATTATATACTTAAAAATGGACCCTCATCATTAAAATGATTCTGCTATATTAAAACAAATTGCGGTCCATATCATATAGATGTTTTTTGCTTATTTTCTAAAAAAGTGGTCACTTTTGTCATGCTGTGTTAATATATAATTTATTTAAAATAATAAATTAAAAAAAAGACTTCTAATGTACAAATTATTAAATAAAAAAATAATACATTTTTAATTTTGTAATGGATTATTTTAGTTAAAAAGCTATTAAAAAATCTCCGATAATACTTTTCAAAGTACAGGGAAAGCGCTTTTAAAAGTACTTTGCCACTACTAAATGGTGTTATCATTTAGCATCTTAGCAAGTACTAAAACCCAAACAAAAGGTACTTTGCCAGTATTAATACCATCCTATTAGGTACTTTGCCAGATCTGGCCCGTATGTATTTTTCTGCCTGGGTAGTTAATGCTCACAGATATATTTTAAACTTGAAAAAAATCTGTTAAACATATTTTTTTGAAAAGTTTCTTTCGCGAAGAAACGAAAATAAAATAAACGTTTTTTTGCTGTACAGAAAATTTGGCATAACACTGATCGTCTCAACATTGGACCGATTACTTATTTACTCGTATTATAGCAAGGACATTGTCTTATTTTTTTTGTAATCTATCTTGTGGCAGGTAAATATCGGGTAACCCAGTTGGCAAAATAAAATCACCGCTGACATACTGTTGACTCTCCCTTTATAAAATTGGTGACATCCCAGTAAAAACTTGGTAATAAGTTCCCATTACCGCCTGCATTCTACGTAATGAGGACTCGTTACCTGGTCGATTACTTCTGGTTAACAAATAATGAGTTACCGATAACCTCATACAAAACCGGTTACTTCTTATTAACAAAGAATGAGTTACCGATAACCTCATACAGAACCGGTTACTGGTAAATATTTTTTTTTTATTGAAATTAAAAAAATGCTAAAGAAAATTTAGAAAGAACTTGCACATTTAGCTTAAACAAGATTAACATTTCTCTACTCTGCACACAGGGCCAGCATGATCCAAATCCGGCCAAAAGTCTTTATCGTTGTTGGAACCGTCTGAAAATGTGCTTCTAGAGGAATTCGAGGTCGCTGATTTCAAAATTTAGCTAAAAACCAAAAAAAAATCAAAATGGCGGATCCAATATGGCGGACAAGTTTTTTTTTAAATTGTCTGATTAACCTCAAATTTTGTTTTATGCGGGTCTTGGAGTTACTGAATAAGAATTGTTACTCCGAATTTTGAAAAACAAAATGGCGGACTAAATCTGCTTCTTAAAGTTTAAAGAATGATCCAACTCCGGCCAAAAAGTCTTTATCGTAGTTGGATCCGGCTGAAAGTGTGCTTCTAGAGTATTTCGGGGTCGCTGATTTCAAAATTTTAATAAAAGCTAAAAAAATCAAAATGGCGCATCAAATATGGCGGACAAATTTTTTTAATAATTGTCCGATTTAACTCAAATTTTGTTTTAAGGGGGTCTTGGAGTTACTGAATCAGAGTTACTGGCGCGAATTTTGAAAAACAAAATGAGTTATATTTGTCCATGTTATTTTCGTTACAAAGGCTTATATATAAGGTTAAACCACGCAAACAAAAAGTTAAACATAAGCAATAGAAGTTTGGAAAAAAAAATAAAAAAAGTATCTCAACTTTTAGGGTCGAACCAGAATCAAATGCGTAGCGCAAGACGTAAAAAAAAAAAAAAAAACAAACACATCAAATTTGAAATTATTACGTCCGTTTGATTTAGGTAACTCACATTTAAATATTAGAAACGAAAAATTATTGGGCGTTACGCCTTACGCGACGTAATTTGATTCAGGTTGGACGCTTAAACAAATTTTACCAACATTTTTAACTTTGAAGACCTGTCAAAGGAAAGGGTGTAATTGGATCATAAAGATAAGTTCAGAAAACCTGCTTCTATATATGCCCAACAAACTGGTAAACATTTTTTTGAGAATTTACAAATAAGGACTTTTGGCCGGAAATCGATCTGTCTGGCCCTCTGTGCTCTGTAGAGAAATGCTTAATTCAGGAATTCTGATTTAACTTGGGAACAGGCAAGTTAAAGTTTAGAAAACCAAAATGATATTTAAAAACCTGGATCTAGTAGGGTTATATAGTCGCAACAAAAAGTCGACTTTTCGACTTTATTCAATTTCTAAAAAGTCGATTTTTCGAGTTTTCGACCTTTTTCAAATTTTAAAAAGTCGACTTTTCGACCGTTCGTCTTTTTAAAAAGTCGACTTTTTTCGACTTTTTGACTTTTTTCGACTTTTTTCGACTTTCTTCGACTTTTTAACTTTTTTCGACCTTTTCCAACTTTAAAAAAGTCGATTTTTTTGTAAATAAAAGTTTAGTTTTGACTTGTTGTAAGCATTTAGGTGCTATTTTTTGTTGTATTTTATTTATTAAAAAAGTCGAAGAAATCGAAAATGTGGAAAAGGTTGAAAAAATCGAAAGCAAAAGAGTCGACTTTCGATTTATAGAACCCTATCACTGTTTACAATAATCAAAAATATTTGTAAATATTGCACTTAACACTTTCTAACTCATGAATTTGGCATTGACATTTTTGCTTCACATACAAAATACATGGAAATACCAATAGCTTCAGTTGTTATTAAACTCGGCTCTCATTTGAAATTTTTTTTAGAAGAAAATTATTTTCATCTGGCAAAAGTAAAAAAAAAAATATAAAAAAGTTGAAAAAAAGTCGAAAAAAGTCGAAAGCAAAAGTCGACTTTTCGACTTTTTAAGAACAAAAAAGTCGATTTCGACTTTTCGACTTTTTCATACAAAAAGTCGAATAATCGACTTTTCGACTATAGAACCCTAGGATCTAACTGACACTTGATAGTGATTTATGAGCCTTAATAAGACAGTATTCCCCTTAAAAACTTACTCACTTCTATATAGACTAAAACTTAAGATGGTGTTTAATGCGGTTTCCATGGGCTGAGCAGCAGTCGCTGTATATTTGTTATTGGTCCTGCCCTAAGCAGCCATGTTCCTTGCTACGATGTTCCAAGATATATATTCGGTCCTTTTTTGTGATTTTTTGTGATATGTTTTTTAGTTTTGTTTTAATAAAAAGTACTTTTATGGTTAAGTTCCAGTAGTTCTTCGAATTCCGATTTTCCATCCCTGATACGCACACAAGGAACGAAATTGCTAAAAATATTTATTTGCTTCTCAATGAAAACTGTCCTGCAGAAAGTTTTCTATCACGTCACTGGTGAAAACAGGAGAGATATGAAAAGAACCTCTAAAGACAAAATTTATTCTTCGAATCTGCGGCCGAACGTTGTTGTTTAAATCCCTTTTTTATTTTTTTTTAACTCTGATGACTCATTAAACCAAAGTTTAATGGAAGAAACTTTAAAACACAAAATCAGGTTAAAGCAAACCTATCAACGGAAAATAAAGACACTTAAGGTCTCAATAATTCGAATAAAAGAATGGATGTTGTTGAACATACAGTGTACTTAGGTCTTAACGATGTTGAAACAAATATCCCAACAGATGATGAGGATGAACTGCTAAATTCTCCACCTAAACCAGCCGATGCACAGTACACTCAAAACATGTAGTAAAAATAAAATAATCAATATTTAAATTTTTTTCCAAAAATTTTTCAGAAAAAAAATTGAAGACCTAATTTTTTCCAAGTTTGTTTTTTTTTTTAAGTTGTGAAAAATAACAAAAAAGAAAATTTGTTTTTATTTTTTGGAAAAAAACTGAAAATTTTTCAGAGATGAAAACAAATAAAATTAACTATTTTAAATAACTGTTACTACATTACAGTACTTTTTTGTTAGTTATTCAAAAAAACGACTTAAAATAACTAACAGAAATAGTTGTGTGATATTTTTCATAGAAAAACAACTGACTTTGTAGTTGAAAACAACTAACTACTGTAAAATATACAAACAACTAACATGTAGTAACTTACATAATTTTCTGAGTGTAGGTAATTTAGCCCGAAATCTTGGCCAAAAATTTTTCGCACTAAACATAATAAAGTTTTTGTTATTGACGTTCGATTAAGAAAATATTACAGCAAATACACTCAAAAAATTATGTTAGTAAAATCAACTGAAAATGTCAGTTAAAATAACTACTTTGTAAGTTGTTTTGGGGTCAACTACTTTTTCAGTTAAATCAACTAACAATGTTAGTTATTTTAACTGACAAAAACCAACTGACTTATGTAGTAAAAACTACTTACGTTTGTAGTCAAAACAACTAAAATGTAGTAAAAATAAAATATTCAATAAATATTTTTTTTTTTCAAAAAATTTTTCAGAAAAAAAATTTGAAGACCAAATTTTTCAAAGTTTTTTTTTTTTTTAAAAAAAAAGTTTTGAAAAATAAAAAAAACGAAAATTAATTTTTTGGAAAAACACCGAAAATTTTTCATAGATAAAAAAAAATTAACTACTTTAAATAACTGTTACTACATCACAATACTTTTTTGTTAGTTATTCAAAAAAACTACCCGAGTAAAAATTTTCTGGTCTAATCATATATAATTTGATACAATCTTACATGAGTTAATATGCTTCCGTATAAATTTATATAAAATTTTATCTATCACTTTGATACGGTTGATCCACTTTATATGGTTAGATATTGCTACATATATGATTAGATTCGTATTTTGGTTTTGCTCATCAAATTGTATAAAAATTGATATTATAAGATCAATTTGATCTAATTAGATTTGACCAAATTCAGGATCAAATTGTATAAATTTTTATATTTTTTGATCTAAAGTAATACAATTAGATATTATTTGATACAACCATTTTACGGATCAAATTAGATCTATTTAGTAAAATTAGCATAATATTTTTACTAGGGTACTTAAAATAACTAACAGAAGTAGTTGTTTGATATTTTTCATACAAAAACAACTGATTTTGTAGTTGAAAACAACTAACTACTGTAAAATATACAAACAACTAACATGTAGTAACTTACACCATTTTCTGCGTGTAACTGCATATTCGTTTTTTGTACAAACCAAAAATACGCTAATTTACGGGCAGTCAAATTTTGCATTTTCAAGCAAAGTGCTCAGTGCAGCATAAAAGTGTAATTTTGATATAAATTCAAACGACTTTTATCAGTTATTAAACAAAAAGAAGGAAATCGTACATAATATTGAGAAGAGATGGGACAGTAAGTAATAAAAAAAATCAAAATATTTTGGTGGACGTTATTGCTTTAGTTACAAAACGTGCACTCAAAAAATTATGTTAGTAAAATCAACTGAAAATGTCAGTTAAAATAACTACTTTGTAAGTTATTTTGGGGTCAACTACTTTTTCAGTTAAATCAACTAACAATGTTAGTTATTTTAACTGACAAAAAACAACTGACTTATGTAGTAAAAACTACTTACATTTGTAGTCAAAACAACTAAAATGTAGTAAAACTAAAGGAATTAATGGCCTCTGTTCTGTCTTTCACAACTTTTCAATTCACATGAAAATTTCCGAATCACATGAAATCAAGTTTAGTGTTTTGTTGATCACGTTTTCATTTGAAGTTGAAATCGAATAATTTCAATTTAAAAAATTATAAGAAAAAAAATGCATTCGTTTTACTTTTACCAAATTTTAATTATGTGAAACAAAGCGAAAAAGAAATTCGGATGTGAAATCTAGAACACCACAAAAATTCGGAAATTTTAATTTTCACATTTTTTATGTAAATTACTTTTTTTGGAACAGCGGCCAATATAAAAAAAATAAAATTACCTACTTTAAATAACTGTTACTACATCACAGTACTTTTTTGTTAGTTGTTAAAAAAAAACTACTTAAAATAACTAACAGAAATATTTGTTTGATATTTTTCATACAAAAACAACTGACTTTGTAGTTGAAAACAACTAACTACTGTAAAATATACAAATAACTCATATGTAGTAACTTACATAATTTTCTGAGTGTGTAATTCTAACTTAACCTCAAATAAATGACTTTTTTCCATAAATATAAACTTCGAATAAGTTCTTAATTATTTTGGCCGTGGAATGCCGTTTTCGGTTTTTGGGATATATCATTTTCTTTCAGACAGCCTCAGCCTGCAAAATGTTGAACTTTATAATGTTTGGATTGGGGAAAAGAACAAAAAGAAAAAAACCTGATGACGTTTATAATTTTATTGGCAGTAAAATTGATTCAAATAATGTTTTAAAACAAGATTTAGCTTCCTTGAAGAAAATAGTACGAACTTTTTTTTAAATTTATATCAAAGACCAAATATAACAGTTATATGTATCTTTTTGTTTTAAAAAAATCATTAGTGTTTGACCGAACCGTTCGGGTTCGGTTACGGAGTTCGGTAAAAAGTGGCGTTCGGCCACTGTTCGGTGTTCGGCCGAACTTTACCGAACACCGAACTCTTGTTTGTATTCCTTTTTATCGTCTTAAAACTAAGCCATACTAACAGTGCAACTACTTTACACCTTAAATTAGACTATTGCTAAAAAGAAATATATTTTTTTTTTTCCAAAAAAATCAACTTGAGCCATATTTTTCACTTTTTTTAAGTATACAATAGTACAAAATATTTATTTTTTACTATAAATTAGAACAACTAAAAAAAAAACACTTTTTAAGTTGTTTTTTTTTTATAACTATATGCAAAAACAATTTTTTTTTAAATAAAAAAAAAAGTTCGGTTACGGGTTCGGGTTCGGCCGAACTTTGCAAAATTGACCGAAGTTCGGGTTCGGGTACGGGTTCGGTCTTTCATATATGAATTTGCAATAACTTTTATTTTTTGATTTTTATCATAAAAGTATAAAATAACAGTTATTAAAAAATTTTTGTTCAATAAAATAACTTTTATTTTATATTTATTGGGGTAAATAACTGTTATAACAGTTATTTTTTAAAAAATCAATCAAAGTTTGTATCTTTAAATCAATGTTTGAAGAATTAGCTATCAATAGGATTCTTTTGCATGCGTTTATTTTAGTTTTGCTTTAATAATTCAAGTTTTTAAGCCTCAAAGAGTTTTTAATAACAGTTATAAAAAATAAAAGTTTTTTATTTCGGTTATTTTGAACAGATATTTATATAAATTATTTGAAACTGTTATTTTTTAATTTTTATTTAAAAAAATATTTTTAAACAGTTTAATTTGATTTTCTTCGATAAATCTCATAACGGTCTCTGAAAGACTGTCGCAAACTTACTGGCCTAATTACGGGACACAATGCCTGTGCTCCTCATATGACGAGATTGGGTGTCTTATCAGACCCTCTTTGTGCAGCTTGTCTTGAGGATGAGGATACAACAGAACACTACGTCTGTTATTGCCCAGCGTTCTCAAGAGCAAGACTGCGGATAATGGGCTCTGATATTTTGTCGATGGACATGGTCCATGGACTTCCCTTGTCTGACTTTCCCATGCACTCGCCTAGCTTTCTTTCAAGGCTTGTACAACCCACCTTCAACTCAACTCATGGTCTCTGATTTATATTTAAGGTGGTACAAGGCCCACACAAAAAATAAGGGCTTTTCCAAGAAAAATCAAACCAAATGGCATATATGCCATTTTGTTAGCCTCCTTGCGTTTTTTCTTCGTGCCTAGTTTCAAAAAAATTAGCCTATTCGTTTTTTCGCTTTTTTTTCGTATGGTGGCAACACTAAAAATGTCTACTATTACAAAATTCATTAAACTCATGAAAAACTCTTATGTTTAAAATTTCAGCCATATCGGTCCAAAACTTTGGCTGTAATAATTTATGGCCTAAAAAGTGCTTAAAATTACCCAGTGTGCGATGGAAAAGAAGCAGGCGTAAGGACTAACCCAATGTCTGATCAAATCAAGCTAAGTGGTGCGGCTCGGAAACGTCTGAAGATTTATCTGGATGATGGTATTGACATCGAGGTGGCTCGCAGGCTTTTTAAGAATCCAATGCGTGAAGCTCGGAACGAGTTGCAGGAACTTACATCAAATATAAAAAGGATAGGATCGGATGGGTTTACTCCAACAGAAATAAAAAACCTCCTAAAATCGGCCGCTGAGCTGCAGTTAAACCAGCGTTGCCGACCATACAAAGGGAACCTTCTCCACCTTTAAGAAAATCGTCACTAGTACGAAGATTGGTATAATACCGCCTGATTTCCCTAAGTCAAGATGGTCAAACAATCAACTTAAGGTCATTCAGGAAGCTATATTTGGCAATATTGTGGTGCTCAGAAAAGGTACTGTGAAACCTAGTTTCTATAACTGTACCTTTAAGCCTGGTTGGCAGTGGCTCAGGGATCATGCCCCTACTCTACATCCATGTAGCGAGGCCGTAATACAAGTTGTAGCGGAAGACGAAGTGGCAAGGACCAGGTCTTTATTGGCTACTTCCCTTGAGATGCTAAAGAGTGGTGGAGATATCCTTGTGAAGAATCTTGAAAGAATCTTCTTGGCCAGTCTGGCCCATGGTTATGTTCCATCATCCTGGTGCGATGTCAAAGTCGTCTTTATTCCCAAACCGCGAAAGGAGGACTACACTTTGCCGAAAAGTTTCAGACCAATCAGTTTGTCTTCTTTCCTACTGAAAAGTCATGAACGAATGGTGGAAAAATTCATAAGGTCGGTAGCATTAGTCGAGTGCCCCTTAAATACTCAGCAACATGCGTACCAAAGTGGTAGATCTTGTGAGTCGGCACTTCATGATCTTGTTTTAAAGATTGAGAAGGGCCTTGATAAACAAAACTACACTTTGGGTGTATTTGTGGATATTGAGGGAGCCTTTGATAATGCCACCTTTGACTCTATGAAGGCTTCGGCTGAAGAGCATGGTGTGGATCCAGTTCTTGTCAAATGGATCCACTTTATGCTCTCTAATAGATTGTTGACCACTGAAAGTCAGTGGGGCACAAAAGTCACGGTTGAGGTAAACAGAGGCTGCCCCCAAGGAGGTGTTCTCTCTCCGCTACTATGGTGTTTTGTGGTCGACTCACTTCTGGTGGAAATACAGTCTCTGGGTGTTCACGTACAGGCATATGCGGACGATGTGTGTGCATTAGTTTCTAGAAATTCTCTTGAAATTGTCTGCAATAATATGCAGACTGTTATAGACTTGATGGACAACTGGTGCAACAGGCATGGACTGTCCGTGAATCCAGCTAAGACAACACTCGTGTTGTTTACGCGAAGGACCAAACACAAGGGTCTTAAGCTTCCTACGCTGAAGGGTGTTACTCTTCAACTGTCCACAGATGTAAAGTATTTAGGGGTAACTCTGGATAATAAACTAATGTGGACGAAACATGTTGAACTTAAGGTATCACGGGCGCACCGTATTTTCTGGCAGTGTCGGAGAGCTTTTGGGAAAACGTGGGGTCTAAAACCTGCGGGGGTTCACTGGATGTACCTAGCGGTCATTAGACCTTTTGTGACGTACGCGGCGGTGGTCTGGTGGCCGAGAACGGTAGTTAAATCTACACGGGCTCTACTGGACGGACTACAAAGAGCAGCTTGCTTGGGGATTACAGGTGCTATGAGCACTACACCAGGTGCAGCTCTTAACGCCATGTTGGACGTGCTTCCCTTGGATCTACATATCCAAGGGGTAGCCATGAAATCTCTGTGCAGACTCCGTAAAAATGGATCATGGCATGGAGACTACAATGCAGGACATGGTCAACTGTTTAATAGGCTTTCGGAACTTTGTCCGATGTTTGATATGCCCTTAGACAGTATGACTACTTGCATAGAGTTTGGTAGGAAGTTCAGTGTTAAATTTCCGAGAAGGGAAGACTGGTGTGATCCAGATAAACTTCTCAGAAATTACTCTGATACCTTCTATACGGACGGTTCTAGTACAAGCACCTTTCACTTTCTTTAAACTTTCTCTCATTCTTTACTAATCTTTCCTTCTAGGGTATGGTACAATGGACTATTTTAAGTCTGAGCGCCATGGACTCGCCTAGCTTTCTTTCAAGGCTTGTACAACCCACCCTCAACTCAACTCAACTCCCTTGAGAAGGCTGATAAGTTCACACTCAAAAAAATATGACAGTAGATTCCACTACAAAAGACAGTTAAAACAACTATATTTTTTGTTGTTTAGGCGTCCACTATAAATTTGCGAATGAGTAATATTAATTGCATAAATATTCGTCACACGCTCTGTTGACACAAAGAAATACAAGCAAATAACAAAATTGTTATGAAATTTAAAGTTCAAATGCGATTTTCTCGAAAAAAAAGATGAACGTGTTTCTGATTTTTTTTGTGTGGATGGACAAACATCTAAACTTTTAAAAAAATAAATAAAAAAAAAAAGTGGCCGGATTTTTGATAAATTGACTTTTTTAAAAAATGGAAAATTTCAGAACGGGTTCTGAAAATTTTCCAAAAAAAAAATTTTAATCGATAGCCCATACAAAACTATATAAGAACGTAAATTTTTGACATTGTGGTGCATTCCGATTTAATGTGATAAATATTTAATCAAGGCAACTCGCCACAAATTTCACCATTTTTTCAATATTTGACCACGCCTCCTAAGCCCAGTTTTCGAAAATTTGAAAAACCAAAAACGCAATTTTCTTAGTTACATATAGGGCTATCCAAACAACCTATTCAGAAATTTACGGGACACATGTTTTTTTTCGCTGGACATTTGGTGTGGAATGCCTCATATATAAACAAGTATAAAACGGCTTTTGTGTTTTGTAACCCAACTGTTATTTCGTTTTAATATATTATTTTTAAAAAAATCGTTAACCCTTCTTGGCAGGGGGTCAAAAATGACCCAGGTCGCCCACTGCATACCTAGTACGGCGAAAGCAACTAATTCGTCAACATCGAGGAAATCTGGCAAAGAAGTGCACCAGAATTCCTCGTCCCACGTCCAAAGAAAATTTGTTCCCATATTTGCTCAATTACACTACTCTACAAAAATATTGGCATTTTCATTTTTTGCGGGACAAGCCCTCAAAAAAGAAAATTTTTTAAAATTGGAAAAGTGTATGTTAAAGTTATTCATATTTTTTTTATTCGAATTCCCAATAAAATTACCTAACTTTTGCAAGAAATCCGGGCTAGATATGATCAAGGATACCATCAGGACATTAAAAGGAAGTTCAAAATGTCCTTTTTTTGGTTATGTCCTAATAAGTATCCGAATTGTAAATTTGACACTCCAATAAAGAGAACCTGGGCTAAAATCCAAATCTATTGAGTATATCCAGAAATATTTGTAAAAGAAGTCAAAATTTTGAATCAAATCTGCATATTATTTTTCATACATTTTTTCGTACCAATTTTTACTAAAATTAAACAAAAAAAATAAAACAGTTTTTTTGTTTTTTTTGCAGAATTTAGGTAATTTTATTGGGAGTTCGAATAAAAAAAATGAATAACTTTAACATACAGGCGATTTGATATAACTTTTCTGATAACAGATTCGTATTAAGTTTTTAATGAATTCTTTTTTAGTTGTTCATTTGTAGCCGACGAAAATTTCTTGAATCAAATTAGAAAATTCAATCAGAATTTGTCAAATACACTCTCAAATTCAATCAGAATCTACCAATACTCACTCCCAAAAATATTTTTCTGCGGACAATTAGAAAAGAAAATGGACTTACTTGCATCCACGGGAACACATTTGAAAATTAGTGAATTTCTTTTTTGGAGACTGCACAAGAGCTTGGACATGCTTTGGTAATTGTAAACAAAACAGGTTCATAAAAATTCATGAATGTATTTTAAAAATAAAAAATAAAAAAATGAGATTTGACACTTGTTTCGGGAAAAACCAAAACAAAACAAACAAAACAACCGATTTTGAAGTCAAAAAAAACCTTGCCCTACAGGTCCATTTTTTTATACCTTCCACTTAGTGATAGAGGGTATATATAAGTTTGTCATTCCGTTTGTAACTCATCGAAATATCGGTCTAGGACCTCATAAAGTATATATATTCATGATCCCCGATCGATTTTAAGACATTCTAGCGATGTCCGTCTGTCCGTCTGTCTGTGGAAATGGTGATCACGACCAATATACTTAACGGATATGACTGAAACTTAACATATTTATTGGAAGTTCTCCTGAGAAGTTTGGTATTGCATTTGAGCGATATCAGTTTAGCGGTTCAAAAGTTATGAACGAAAATGTAAGGACACCTCAAAAATTTTAGTACACTCAACATAACCTAAAAATACAAAATGCTTTAATTCGGCTGCTGGTTGAGATATATGAATATAAGTAATTGAACACCAAATGGTATTTAAACAAGTACGAACATATTTTTTGACAAAAAAAAAAGAAAAAAAAATCGTGGATTTTTTTTTACCAAATTTTTTTTTCCGCCGATTTTTTTTTCAAAATTTTTATTTTTTTTTTTTTCCTTTTAAAAAAAGTTTTTGCAATAACCTTTTTGAAATTGTGGTGAGTATCACTACATTCGGCAAGGCCGAATTTAACATTTTTACTTGTTGTTGTTAATATTGACCCTAAAAGGCAACTTTTCCGAACCCGACGATTTTGAAATTCGAAAAAACTTAAATTTTCTCCACCCTAACGTGAAATCAAATTAACTTCATAATTATCAACAAAAACCCAACTGAAGTTCTTATTAATGCAGCTAAGGATTTAAGCCTTAAGAAACCTAAAAACTAATAGAAAACAGAATAGAAATATGAACTCATTTATGAACGAAAAAAATATCGTAATGTTAATGAACAGGGACAGGACCTTCATGCGCTAAAAAACTATGTTTTAAGCGCATATTTTATGCACTAAAAAGTCTTGAAATATGCACTAAAAATCTTAAAATATGCACTAAAAATCATAAATATCCACTTTTATTAAAAAAAAAAACACATAACATTCGAATTCAGTCTGGCATTGTACACACAAAAAAATAAAAAATGAGTTTTGATTAAAAATTGCTCATATCGATTAAAATGTTAATTAGATTTGCTCTAATTAAAAAAATGATAAGTAATTAAAGAAATTAATAAAAATTTAAAACTGAAAATAATTAAAAAAGTAATTAATAGTATTAAACAAATTAATAAAAATTATTGCTCAAAACCAGTACAAAATTACGCCCACTTAAAAAAAAAAAAAAACAAATACGAATTAAAAACAAAAATGTGTTTATTATTAACAAAATAAAAACTTATTAAATATAATAAATAAATATTTAAAGCATCAAAAATGTGTTTGATTAGATTTTTGTGTCATTTTCCTCCGTTGTTGTTTGCCGTTTACCAAGATCTTTGTTTTATTTTTATACTAATATTCACTTTTTTCATTTATTTATTCAATTTTAATTGTTCTCGTTTTTTTTTAAATAACAAAATTAATACCGATTCAGATATAAATTTGATAAAACCCATTTTCATTAATTTAATCTTTATAAAAATATATTTTCACTTTTTCTGTTTTGTATTGCATGTAGGGCTGTCAAACGGGATCGGTTTTTTAAAATCCCGGGATTCGGGATTTAAAAATCGAAATCCCGGGATCCCGGGATTTTTCGGGATCACGGGATTTTTCGGGATCCCGGGATTTTTCGGGATTCCGGGATTTTTCGGGATTAAATTTTTTTGATTATAAAAGTAAAAAAATAGTAGACTCTTTATGTTTCAATTTTATTGTGCATATTAAGGGGCTACTGTGTGTTAGTTGGTAGCGTGCTAGCCTATTAAGCAGGGAGTCGTGGGTTTGATTCCCACGAAAACCCTTAGGTCGATTTCGCTACAACGAAATTTTTTATTTAAAAAAAATGATTTCTAATTATTCTTATTGTTATTTAAAGGCAATTAAAAAATTAAGTATACGCCACTTATGCAGTTTTCAAGTAATTATTAGTATTAAATATTTAGCAATGAACTAAAAAAGGGGGGTTTGTTATGGAAAATGACAACTTTAATTTGCTTTTGGTTTCATCCCATTCCGATTATGGTTGTTGCACTGTATAATTTTAAAACTAATTTAAAGAAAATTTAAAATATGTAATAAAAAGATTTAAAGGGGAAATGTAATAATATAATACATTAGACTTGCATTTTTTTGTATAAAAAGATTTTTTCTTCCAATTTTGAACGTCCCGGAAAATTTTTATTCTCCTAGACCTAAAACTTATGTACAAATTCGAGGCCAATCGGATTAAATTTACCCGTGGCGCCCATCGATCAAAGTTTGAGTGTTTTAGGGCTTAATTTTGTAAATCACTCGCGTTGAACGCATCACCAACGTTAACGTGAACGCGAGGCTCAAAAAGTGCAATTTTGTAAATCACTACGTTATTGCGTTCAATTATTACGTCATCATTTGAAATGTCAATTATATTTGAATCAGTGTTGCCAGACATTCTAAAATTAATAAAATTTGCCACCCATTTTGTAGGGGATACACACCCATTATCGTGGGGAAACACATATATATGATAAGGCAACACCTGCAAAGAGAATATTTGAGAAAAAAGAGAACAAAAAAAAATAACAAAAATTAGTTGAAAAAAGCAATAAAAATCACAACGAGACGCTTTGCTATTTTCGATGTTTTTCTTCTGCCGGAGAATTTTTTTTTACACATTTATTACTTTTTTGTTGTATATTTACATATTCCAACATTATTTATTTATTTTTTGCTATTTAAAAGCATATTTGTTACATCAACGCCCCAAAATTTCAAGTGGTAATTTTGACACTTCGAGTGATGAAAAACACTCTCTTGCGTTTTACAAAATTCCATTTTCCATACAATTTGTTCTACAAATACGTAAGTCAACGCGAAAAAAACAGCTGTTCAGTGCTCGCGTTTTACAAAATAGAAAATTGTCCAACGCGAGATAAAAAGCCGCGTTGCGTTTTACAAAATTAGGCCCTTAGAAAATTTTCGCCAAAACCTGCAAACTTTGGTCAAAGGGCTCCGTGACTGTGGCTTAATGGTTAGTGCATTGGACTATTATTCAGCAAGCCTGGGCAGAATTCTCAGCTCAACAAAATTCGTGGCCAGCTTCGTTGAAAATTCAAAAAAAAGTTTAAGTTTTAATTTGTTGATGTAAATGTAACAATATTTGAACAAAATTTTATTTTTAAAAATAAATTCTCATACATTTTTAATACTTAAAAAATCCCGGGATTTGAGCTTAAAAATCCCGGGATTCGGGATTCATTTTATGACAAAAATCCCGGGATTTCGGGATTGACAGCCCTAATTGCATGTGTAAGAAGAAGCATGCAAAAAAAGTCAGAGATGTTTACATACAAAACAATTAAACATTTTAATTATATCAAATTTTGAATTCTATTAAAACTTTTAATTAAAAAATGTTCCTTGTTATTTTTTTCTGTGTAAGCTTAGATATTCATATAAACAGTTAGGGTTTTCACAGTGACGATTAAATTTGCCATTTTTAGTTTGGTATTTGGCAAATGTGCCAAACGTCAAAAAAATGCCAATTTGAATGTGGCATATTTTTCTTAAAATGCCCAACTCAAACCTTGTCTAAAAACAAAATGCCATTGTGCAAATAAAAAAAAACGTAAAAATGACAACAGCTGTGATTGTTTATGCTGAAATTTCGAACGCGGCAACAAAAACATTTATACAAAAAGAAACATACACATTTTTTGTGTTTATTTTAAAATTGTGAGTGTAAAAAGTTAATTAAAGTTATTTTGTGCAAATTATTAACGAAAAGTGCGCTCACGATATGTAAAGAAAAAATGGTGGCAAATACTTGACGTTTAGTAAAATGGCAAATTTGCCAAATACCCAACTAAAAAAGGCAAATTTAATCGTTATTGTGAAAACCCCAAGTGTGTATTAAATGTTGTTAAAAAAATAAAAATTATCTTAAAAAATTTAATAATTTTTTTTTGCTTTAATACAAAAAAAAGTATATATCATAAAAAAAAAATTTAAAAATAGCTAAACATACTAAAAAGAAGCTTAAAAAACTAAAGTTTGTACAAAATATGACCAAAAAATATGCATTTATAGCGAAATAATAGCAAAATATGCAAAAATATGCATTTTAAGCAAAAATATGCACTAACGAATCGATGCCATTTTTAAGTAAATTCATTGATTCGCAAAGATATTTTGTTTATACTGTTCTATAACCAAAGGGCAAAAAACACACATTTGCATGAAAGTCCTCTCCTTGTTGACCAAATTTTTACAAGCTTTTTGCTAATATTAGCAAAAATAAATTGTATTTTTTTTTTTTTTAAGAAAACTTAAAATTGCGCTATCTTGGAAACTAAGCCAGATAGAGCAAAATTCTCGGGCTCTCTAGAATCGCCGCGGCCGGTCCTCTTCACATGTATGGACCCTAATGGGTCCTAACTTTGGATCCAAAAAAGTTAGCATTCCCGAAAATTTTAAAATGCTCATATCTCGGTAAATATTGCCGAAACAACAAAAAGTCCAAAAGCATTTTTGTAGCTCTCAACACGTAGAACAAGAAAAAAAGCTCTCCGAGTAATATTTTTAAAGTTATCGAGTTTTTTAATTCTCAACACCCCAGTGGTCCCTAAAAATCACGTATCTCAAAAACTAAACAAGGTACACTCAAAAAAAAACCTTGTAAAGTTACCAAAAAATCTCGTGATTTTACGAGGCTATTCTCGTAAAATATGACGTAGGTAAAATTCTCGTAAAATTACGAGGATTTCCTCGTAATTTTGAATGCGCCATAAATTGGTAAAATAACCAATTTTATTGGTAAAAATATTGTTATAAAACCGGAAAAATAAAAAAAATAAAATGTTAAACTTACAAGAAAAAATGGTAAATATATTTAAAAAAATGGTAACCAAAATGGTAAATTTACAATTTTTTTTATTGTTAAACAACATAAATCATCGTAATAAAATCATTTTTGTAAAATAACTGTTTTTTGTAAATTAACTAGAATCCTCGTAATCAATTTTTCAAAATTTTTTCAACTTTTTTAAAAATATTTTTCAATAAAAAAAAAAAAAAAATTACAAAAAAAAACAGTTTTTTTGTAATTCAACTAGAATCCTCGTAATAAAAACTTTGTTGTAAAATTACAGTTTTTTTTTGTAAAATAACCTTTCAAAATTGTAGAAAACAATTACAAAAATAAACTTGTAAAATTACCAATAAAACTGTAGTTCTCGTTTGAGCAAAGTACAAGATTTTTTGTGAAAAAACAAGGAAAATTGTTAAATATTGGTAGAACGGGATTACAAGGCATTTTACCAGGCGTTTTACCAGTTTATTTTTTTGAGTGTAGAGCGAAACGGACACAAATTTTGGATCAAAAACTATGACGATTTTTAAGGAACCCGACTAAGTCTAGGCCCAAGAGGTCCAAACCCCAATGGGGTCCTTAAATGTGTATGAACTAAGTTGAAATAAAAAAAAATTCAGTTACTAATTTTTTGCAAAATATTTTTGATAATTTTACCAAAAAAATTGTGGGTTCAAAATCAGCAAATTTTCTTGTAGGTTTACAAGCTTTTTTTTTTTGCCAACATTACAGTTTTTTTTTTTTTTTTAGTGAACCACAATCGGAGTGGGCTAAAACCAAAAGCAAATAAAAGATAACATTGTCCATAACAAAACCCTCAATTTTTTTTAGTTTACTGCGAGATGTTTCTTACACTCATTTGAAGTTTGTGAACCATAATTTGCACAGTGCAAATGAAAGTTGACACTTTCCATAACAAAACCCCAAAGTTTTTTTTTTTAATTTAGGTCGAATTTTTTAACACGCATTCGAATTTGGTAAACTACATATAATTATACTACTAATTATTTTAAAACTGTATAAGAGGCGTATACTTAATTTTATGAATTGCATTTAAATAACAATCATACGCAAATGTGCACAGCCATTCAGAATGTACTGAACCAATTGCAGCGAAATTCATACCAGTTATAGCTAACGTAATTTTGAGATTAAGTTTGGATGCTGGACCTCACATGTCCAACAAGGCCACATCCACGGGCCACTAAAATAGTACATATTAAGTATACAAAAGCTTTAAATGATTTAAAATCACCAACTTCAAATGCGTGTAAAAAAATCTCATACTAAAGGCCTATTCACACCTGAGGTGAAATCTCTTTCGTACGAGATTTCGATCATATGGTCTGTATCATTTTATACACAACCATATGATCAAAATCTCGTTCGAACGAGATTTCACCTCAGGTGTGAATTGGGTATAAACTAAAAAAAACGAGTTTTGTTATGGAAAATGACAACATTCATTTTTTTTTGGTTTCATCCTAATTTGATTCCAATTCGGAAAGTTCGAGGAAATAGAAAACCTTCAACATGGAAGATCTGCAAAATTATAAAATTAATAACTTTGGACTTAACCTGAATATACGAAAAATGAAAATTATGATTGTAAGTCGAAAAAACACAATATTCTTAAACGCTACACTCTCCAACCAGCGAATAGAACGACCCAGCAAAAACCAAAACCTCTCAATTTCAATGTTTTTTACTTAAGCATGGTGATGTCTATGTCTATAAAGTAATGCTGATAGTAATTAGTAGTATTCATATTCATTGCCAGGTAATGCAAATCGGAATGAGTAAAAACTTGTAGACTTGTTAAAAGGCAAAAAAGTGTTATCTCCAATGGCAGTAATGAACACTAAAATTGGGAGGAAATTATCAAGCCGTAAGATTATTTTGTCTCTTCGTCTGCGTTTTAGGCAGTGCTACGTTTGATCCGTGCTAGTGTTTGTATTAGAAAGTTTGACTCAAAAATTTACAAAAAAAAATGTCTACTTTATTTTTCTATTATAGATATTTTTTCCTGAACTTAAATCAGTGCACCCAAGATTTTGTTTCGCTTTAATTTTTTTGAATACATTATTTCAAAAATATACAAAATAATCGGGTTTTACTTTTTTATTGTTGGCAACATATTGGAAAGCTAAAAGATTAATTTTTTCGTAATTTTGTCATAAGCTTACAATTTATTCGTTAATTCAATCATTATTTTGATCAAATTTGTGACCAAAATCGAAAAATTTTTGATTGAAAAATATTCAATTAATCACCTACACAGAAAAAAATATGGAGGAAACAAATTTGAGTAATCACTTCCCAGGCAGAAAAATGCAATCGGAATAACGTCGTAATAGAGTTGGCGGAGGGCATTCCAACACCAAAGTGAGATCCTATTTACAAAATTTATGGTGTTACTATAACATTGAAATGATAACGCCAAAAAACAATCGCCTGACTTTTGTTTCCGACGTCGTCACAACACCAAAAAATCAAATTTACTGGATTAAAATTACATTGTAATAATAAGTTTATGACCTTAGGATGGTGTTCAAAGACAACACTGAATAACGTTATTTCGACATATTTTTGGCGCTATTTTGGGGTGTTTTATATTAGAAAATACATTATATAAAATACAGTATATAATTATACAGTCGCAACAAAAATTCGACTTTTCTAAAAATTTGACTGTCAATTTTCGAAAATTTAAAAAAAAAAACTACATTTTCTAATACTCCAAGTGCAAATGCAGGACTTTAAACTTCTTGTAGCATAAAAATGTTGCATTTGTTAAACAAAAACACAAAAAATCATGTAAAAACATGGTATTTTTCAGAGGGTGGTTAAGTTCTTCAAGAGGGAACTTTTTTTCCCTTGGTCTGATTTTGCTGATTTACTAACTTAACATGTCTAGAAACAAAATTTTGGGAGTCCAGCTCTTTTATTTTTGACTGCATCGTGTTAAATACAGACGGGCGTACAGATAGACGGACAGACAGACGGACGGACATCGCTAGAATGTCTTAGAATCGATCACTGATCATAAATATATAACTTTTTGTATCTTTTTAATACAAAAAAGACAATTTCAATCACAATTTTAAGTTGAAATTAAACTCGTTACTCCGCTTTTATTTGAGTCTTTTTGGTATTTTTTTTTTGCGAAGATTTTTTTTCATCTACCAACAAGTGAAAAAACTAAAAAGTCGAAAGTAAAAGTCCATTTCGATTTTTTTATACAAAAAGTCAATTAATCGACTTTTCGACTATAGAACCCTTATTCACCTTGCATATTTCATAATGAAAAAAAAATGCAGTGACATTTTTACACAAAAAAAAGGTATAAAGAAATAATTAAATAAAATAAAGTCAGAAATTTTGTAAAAGTTTACCATAGTAAACCTTTTCGGATAATTATTATAAACTCTTATGTAACGTTGGTTCTTTAAAAATCCAATGTTGTAATGGTATTGAATTTTTTGTTTTCAAGGTATTGAATTTTTAAAGTCGTATTTTTGTATATCCAATGTTATAATGGTATTGTATTTTTAGAAGAGTCGTAATTTCTGCCTGGGTTGTTTAAATATAAAAACAAAAATTGAGTAATTTTTTAATTGACGCAATTAAACATTTACTTTAAAATTTTTATAAAAAATTTAAGTAAGTAATTTAATAAAAATTTAACAGTTGTTTTATTTTTTTTTTAAACTCTCATAGTTTTTTTTAATTCTCATTTTGTTTTTACTTTCTTGTGTATGTATATGAAAGTTTGCAATCCTCATTATAAAATTTTCCTATGTTTTTGAGACATAAATATGTTTGGTAAAGTTTAAAAAAAACAAGTTTTTTGTTTTTTTTTTGTTAACAAATTTAAAACTTTTTTAAACTTTAAAAAAAATAAATAGATAAATTTGAATAAATTTTTAATTGTGCCAATTAAAAATCTTCTCAATTTTTTTTCAAACATTTAATAAATTTTTATTAAAAATTTACTCAATACTATTAAATCGTTTACTGGTGCAAAATTGAGTAATTTTTTACTCAATAGTATTAAAAATTTACTCAAATCTTTTTTTTATTTTTTTCTGTGTACAATTTGATGATTGGTATAAAAATTTTCTTTATTGGAGGAATTCCAGTTTTTGTTGATTGAAATTCGTTTTAAATTATTTCTGTTACAAATAATCTGATATTCTGAGATCTTCATTTATTCTATATAAAAATTTCCAAATTCTGATACGCTTTCTCGATAGAAAAATAAACGAAGTGTCTGTGAGAATCTTTAAATATTGCAGCTTAAAAAGCCGGTGATAATACAAAAATATTGTGATTTATGCTTAATAAAAAATATTTACAAATAACAACAAGCTTTTTTTGTATGTATTAATAAAATTTCTTATATTAACAAAAATATGAGTTGAATTTACAAAAAATAAGAGTTGATTAACAAAAAAACAAGTTGATCAACTTTAACAATACAATGAATTTTTGGTTGAGTGTATATTAAAAAAAAATTTTAAAAATTTTACTTTTCTTATCAAAAAAACTTATTTTTATACAATGCTTGTCTATCTTTCGTAAACTTATGGACTGATGGGAAAATAATAATGGTATTCATCTAATATTAATACATCCAATATTAATAAACAAACTTCATAAAATGGGTTTTCACTATAATTTTTTGAACTGGGTTTCCTCCTATATATCCGGACGAGTCCTCTTTGTAAAAAATTGAGCTTTTTTGTCAAATCCGATTAATGCTTGTTCTGGCATACCTCAAGGTAGCCATTTAGGTCCATTGCTATTTCTTTTGTTTATAAACGATATCGTTTACATTTTTAAAAGCTGCGAATGCTTGTTATACGCAGATGATTTAAAACTATTTCATAATATTTTATCAGTAAATGATTGTTTTGACTTTCAACAAGACATTTGTTGCTTACTGAGTTGGTGTCAAAACAACCATCTCTTTCTTAATTTTTCTAAATGTAAAGTAATAAGTTATACTCGTAAACATTCTCCTATCGTTTATAATTATGAAGTTGAAAATAATGCTAAATTTTCGCGTCATAATATAATAAAAGATTTAGGCATTTATTTTGATTCAACATTAACGTTTAAGGATCATATCGATTACATTATTTCTAAATCAAATTCACAATTTGGTTTTTTAAAAAGAAATTCAGAGATTTTTTAAATGTGAACACACTTAAAGCTCTTTTTGTGTCCTTAGTAAGGTCTCATTTAGAGTATTTAAGTGTTATTTGGAATCCTTTTTACGACGTAAATATAAATCGGATTGAAAAAAGCCAAAAACGTTTTTCGAGATTTGCTCTCAGAAAACAGTACACTTTTGAAAATAATTTAATAAAATAATAATAATTTAACCCGATAGATGAAATAAAGAAAATTAAAATTAAAATATAACCGTATAAACACCTCGTATAATATGTAAGTCTGATAAATTTATACAATTTATGTCAAACTCCATTTATAAAAAATAAGTTTGGTAAGTTTATACAGTATACGAGGTGTATACGAGTTTAAAATACGGCCAATGTGTGTAGAATTTGTTTAAAATTTGATTAAACTCCGAGTAGATCGGAAGATACATATAAGGAAAACAGCGAAAATATCTCTAAAAAACGCTGAAAAGTTTATTAAAAAAAAGGTATCCGTAAAATTTCGATTAAATTTTGGAGTTAAGCGGTCAATTTGTCATGCAAAAAAAAGTAGTCACGATTAGTGGGCATTTTCGTTGTAAATTAGTGTAATTGAACAAAAATATGGATTTAAATAGTCCAAATGTTTCAAAAATTCAGTTTTTCTATACAAATGAAAATGTTTGAAATGTTTTTGTTTTTAAATTTTTCGTTATTTTTTTTTAACGTTATATTGTTTTCAGCAATTCATTTATGAGGACATTTTTTAAACAAATTCCGAAATTATTAATAAATTGGCGTACATTGTATACATGCATGCAAAAGAATATGTTATATACTATACATGGTATATAGTACATATGTGATGTCTTTAGTATTTATATTGTACATATGGTAGGTACATATATTGTAGTATGTATTTTATTTTTTTTTTTTTTTGTATATATAAATTTAATTTAAAGAGTTCAATTACTTTACACAGATCTTGTACACACTCTCGTATTTTGACTCTTTATTTTATTCAATTCGATTTTGATTTTGATTTATTTAAACAGCAACACAACACTTTGATTTAATTCGATTTATTTGGTGTTTATTTTTTATTTTTTATTTGTTGTTTAACTTTATTTTTCAATTTCTTTCTTTAAAATTTTCTTTTAGTTATTATTATTTTTTTTTTTTTTTATAATTTTATTTTACTTTTAAATTTAAAAATAGCTTTTAGCTAAACACGCAACGAGAATATTTTTATTTCTTTTTTTTTTCTTTTTGAAAAATAAAATCGTTTTCTTTAGGCGAACGAACCAACGAAAATAAAATAAAAATTGAAAGATATAAAAAATCTATTCATTCTATTCTATTATAGATACACAATTTTTTTTTTATGAAATTTTCGTGAAATCATTATTATTCTTAAGTTTTAAATATGTTTTTAAATTATTTTTTTTTTTAATTTTATTATAATTACTTTTTATATGTTGGTTTTATTTCCTTTTAACTGATTGATATAGAATTTTTATCAAATATTTAAACTTGATTTCGGGTTAACACAATATTCAAAAAACATTTTATTATTATTATTTTTTCTTTATTAAATTATAAAGATCGGAAAATCAAATATAATATGTATTTTGTACATATAAAATTTAATTATATATGCATATGAAAATATTTATATATATATATTTGAAATTTTGGTTCAGTATGCTTAAAATGAATGTCGAGTTGTGCCGCAATTCTACTTGTGCGTAAACGAACGAATGAAAGAAAATGTGAAAATCGACTAAATTTTTGGATAGCATCTACAGACAAATATCCTAAAAATAAATTAGAATGGGAGAAAGAGATTCGAAATTTTTATATAAAATGAACAAAATAACGTACGTTTTTTGAGTACATATTTCAAAACGGGGATGGATGCACTTCAGTACTGATTTTCTTTTTTATCAATTTATCATTTGGTCAACATTAGGGAACTTTGCGTTCGACATGTTTTTCCTGCTCATTCAAATATTCAAGTTTCAGGACAATCGGTGGGTGCCCTGTGAAAGCCCTTCCTTGTTAGTGTTTTAAAACCAAAGAAATGGTTGTACTTATTAAAAGAAATATTTATTTTACAAAACTTAAAATAAAATCATATTTTTATAAACAGCTAAAAAGTTGTACATTTTATTTGAAAATCAAGAGAAAAATATATTTGAACTAGAGTTGTCAATTATTCGACTTTCAACTTTGTTCGAATAATTCAAATAATTGTTTTTCCTCGTTCGATCAAACGATTAAAGATCAAAATTTGTTCGATTAATCGAAGAGAATAACGAATAAAAAAAATATTTTAAAAAATATTTTTATTAACAAAAAAATAAACAATTCATATAAAAAAGCTTAAAATAAGAAAGTTAAAATTTTTATTAACGAAAAAATGCATACAAAACTTAAAAATAAAATAGTTAAAAGTTAAAAAAACTTAAAAATTGAATAACCGAGATCACTTTTAATTAATGGATGTCGATTTTAATACTTGTTGAGAAATAATTCAAATACAAATTATTATTTGAAATATTCAGACAAAATATATCATAAATGATTTTAATTTTTGTCAAATAAGACAATTTAAGTTGTTCTTAAGAAATAATCTTTTAAAAATAAAAGTTGACTTAATTTTTTTGCTTTCAAACAATTTTTGGTTTTAGTTTTTATTAAATTAGATTTTGAAAACACTCTTTCGCTAATTGTTGAAGTAGGTGATATAGTAAGAAGAGCATAAATAAGTTTATCTATTTTTTCTGTTCTTTTTTCAGATTTTTCCAAATATACCATATCGTCTGATATATCGCTAAAGTCCTTTTTATTTTCTGAATTTTTATTACTTTGAATTGAATTATTTAACTCGCATAAAAGATTATTATTTTCATTACTAATAACTTCCTCTATTTCAATACCTTTATCTGAATTATTGTGATTACTTTCAACATAAAATAATCTGGAGTATAATTTATTTTTTGCATATTCTTTTGTTTCGCTTTTTGGAGAATATTTTAAGAAACTTTCATTGCTCGGAAAATTTTCTGAATTTAGAAAAATTATTAACGTATTTAACACTTTTATACGTCTCTCATTAATTCTTATTTTAATACGTTTTAGTAAGTCTGATGCAAAAGAATTATTATTTTTTTCTAAATTATTTATTAAAAACTTGATAACTCCCCCTAATTCTATAATGGATGTGCTATCCAGGGCTATGGCTACAATATATTTTAACTTTCCTACATTTTGTATAAAATCTTTCAAAATTAATGAGAATAAATCAAATACTAAGCATTTATTTAATTTTTTAATTAAAAAAAATTGTTCGATTAATCGACATTAATTAATCGATTTATTCGTTATTCGAAAATCGTCTTTTTTGAATTATTCGAACAAGAGTTGGGTTTTGTTTGATCGATTAATCGAATTATTCTTAATCGACTGACAACTCTAATTTGAACTATAACAGATCACATTTATTGGACAACCTTGTTACTTTTTGTTCAAGTGAACAAAAACAAGGGGAAAACAACACGAAATTGAAAAATTCAGCGACTTTTTTATACATTTTTTTGAATACTAAAAAAGTTTCGGTTTCGGCTAATATTGCCGCAGATCGAAAAAAGGCGGAAACCCCAATGTTCGGCCGATACCGAATATTCGGTCAGACACTACAAAATACGTTAAATTGAAACGATCAAAATGTTAAACAGTTTCGTAGATACATAAATCCAGATTTGAGATAATCCAAAATTTGCATTTCGTTTCATTTGGAAACAAATTAGAGTTCAAAGGCCTTCCATTCGAAACTCGATCTCATCGATTCACAAGAAAAGTTGAAGAAATCAAAAGAGGATTAACATCATTGGAGTTCATTGACATTTTGTTAAATTTTAACATAAATACAACCGATAAAAACCCCGTTGAATATCACTTGGAATATTTGAATAATATATCAATAAATATAGCAGATGACAGCGAATATGAATTAAGTGTATCTTCACAATACAGCAGCAAACAGCAGACAGCAAAATTTTTACATGTGCAACAACAAAATGTATTGTGAAGAGACACTAAATCGTCAAGCGCCCCATAAAATAAACATATATATATCAAATTCAAATTTTCAACAATCTACTGCAACAGATAATACTCATCAAACGTCCACTACCTCTGTTATCGATCAAAAACAAACACCAATTTTAAATTTTCCATCTTCAGCGTCTAGAGAAGATGGCTCAAATTTAAATCATTTACCAGCTTCAACATGTTTGAACTATCACCAATCAGTAGATGGCTTCAATTTTAATCATAACCAGCTTCAACATGTTTGAATAATGCGTAAATTCCATCTGAGATTTATGAACATCAAAAGAATTTGTTAGAACTTCGTTTTGAGCTTAAAAAAAATTGAGCTTCTTAAAATTAAAATTTTGCAAATCAAGATAAAAGAAGAAGAAAATATGATAGATTTAAAAAAAAAAAAAACAATTTCTCAAATCAAACAATCTACAACTAATTTTTCATCTCTTTCACATGATTCATCTTCAAATCAATTAGCACTTGACGTTAAAAATGATACAAAAAATTCCTTTTCGAAATTGTTTTTCGAATAGTCACACTATTGTCGAAAATATTCTGAAAAATATAATTTAAATAATGATACAAAAATTCCTAACTAATCTGTTCTTGGTATGGAATGGGATGCTGTCTCCGATTAATTTCAGTTCAATATGCATTTTCTTTTCAATTGCGCCAAAGGGTAAATTTTTTTACTAATAAAAACTAGACGGATAGATTTAGGGGCCCAGTTTTGAGTAGTTCACAGATTAAGAAAATCAAAATCGCATCGGCCGAAAATGTATGGTCGTCAAAGGGCAAATTGATTATAATATCATATGATTTTTTCTATGGTTTTATTACTAAAACTTCTATAAAAAATCCAAGTGTCAAATTTCGTTATGATTGGTTTCTTTTTGATCCTCGGTTTCTTAGAAAAAATAATAGTTATAGTATGTGTCAAATTTTAATTTTTAATTTAGGCGACAAAAAAAGTATATCCCTTAAATCAAAAGATTTTTGATTCAATAACATACTAAGTACATGTTTTGGCAGGAAGCAAACCTAAGTTCCAAATTTCAAGATTCGGGAAAAAAATTACAATCGGACTCTTATCTGTTTGCAAAAACGGAAAATTTTCTAACGTAAACACCCTTTTGTATGAAGTATGTACATTAGGGATATAACCATTTGCATTTTTTTTTGCAAATATCAAAAAGGAACATTTATAGTAAGAAAGTACATGAAAATTCAATAAGAACTGTGTGTTTTTTTCACAAATGTTAAAAAAGGTTCGGCACCGATCGCGATGAAGTTTTCGCTAATATTTTTTTAATTATTCAGGCAACCCATACTGTAATTTTGTTTCATTTATGTTGTAAAACTACAAAAACCCAAAAAACTGTGAAAGGGAAAGATTCCCACCATAAAACATAAAAAATTGAATATGGTGTTTAAGAAATTGCAATCGGTGCCAAAGGTTTTTGGACCACAATGACCTCGGATAAAGTTTTTTATCAGTATAACATTGTCCATACCGTTATGATAGGTTCTTATATTGGTTATACCCCTAATGTACATATCGAGGGCCTATATTCAAAACCCTCTATCTTCCATTTTCACGAAAATGACTTTTTGATGGCAAAATATTCAGTAAAACGGCCCTCATTTATGGTGTAAAATTCAGAACAAAAATATTTTTTTTTTGCTATTTTATTTGCATTTTTGGTTTTCTCTATCTCTTACACAAATAATTTTTCTGAATGCAAAACCCTCTATCTTTTCCAACAATTAATTTACAAATATTTTTTTTTAAATAATTTCATCATGCATTACATGTTTTAATACTAATTTT
The DNA here is from genome assembly GCA_963921195.1 of Pegoplata infirma. Lineage (NCBI taxonomy): Eukaryota > Metazoa > Arthropoda > Insecta > Diptera > Anthomyiidae > Pegoplata > Pegoplata infirma. The sequence continues at coordinate 328,227,615 of OY992536.1, forward strand.
TGCATGCTGAACATGAATTTGCCAACAAAATTCCAGAATCAAGATTTTGGTCCAGTGATGCTATTTTTTTTTTTCAAAATTCTTGTTTGACTTTTTTGAAAAATATCGCTCGAAATTTGGATGTCTTGTGTACATTATGAAACAAAAATTTTAATCTTAAAAATAGCGATGCTGATCAGCATCTGTGGACCAAAATCGCGTTTTTAATTTTTTACTATTTTTTACATAACATACTCAACAGTTTGTCATCTTTTAAGATGAATTCGGTAAAAAAATATTTTTTGTCTCAAAAATAAGCAGCTGTGGACCAAAACCGCGATTTCGGAATTCTTTATAAGCCGTTATTATTAATAAATCACGTTAAAAATTTACCGATGTCGTAAATGAAATCATAATAATTCATTTTTATTAAAATGCAAAACCCTCTATCTGATCATTTTCATTCATGTACTTAATATTTTTAAGAAACAAAACCCTCTATCTATCCCCTAAAACCCCCAATAGTGCAAAATTTTGAAAACGAATCATATGTGAGATTCAGTAGTTGATTTAAAAAAATATTGTAGAATATCGAATTTAAATTACTCGAATAATACGCGAAATAAACAGTTTTTCGGCTCTCCTGAAAAGTTGTGTTTTTTAAGATAGAGGGTTTTGAATATTGGCCCTCGATATATAACTTCATGAGCACCGATACCAATCAAAGTTTTATGTTTTTTTTTAGTTGCTCTTATGTTGATGAAACATTTCTTGTTCCAATCAGATTTATTGTACATATTTAATTTCGAATACATATTCTCATTTTCAATGTATTATAGAATTAATTAATTGCAACTAAAACAAAACTCCATATACATATTCAGATTTTATACAGTATGTATTTATATAAATTCCGTAAATGTTGTCTCATCACCAATCCCACCGATGTCGTCGAACGGCATTCATTGTTTACAGTTTACGTACATATGTATTTGAGAAAATATCTCAATTGTTATGTATTCTCTGAGTACTTTCTCACTAACTTTCTTCCCTATTAACCCTCCAATGACTGATAGGGTCCCCTAGAGACCTTTTTGGTTTTCAGAGATGCATCATTTTAAGACGCACACAAAAAAAAAAATAAAAAAATTGTGCCAGTTTTTGGTTTAATTACAACCTATAAAGTGGTTTTGGATAACTTACCAAAGTTTTTGCTCTAAAAAACTTAGGTAAATTATCCAAAACCACTTTATAGGTTGTATTATCCCCAAAACGTACACAATTTTTTAATATTTTTTTTTGTGTGCGGCCTGGATAAATATAGGATAAAATTCAATATATTTTTAAAAATAGTCTGGGGTTAAGCAGATTACCTACGTGGATAACGTGTAAGGGCCCCGGGGGATCTTTTGTATCTTTTGATGCATTTTGTTGATGTTTTATTTATGTGGGTGAAATAAGATGGATCTAGAGAAGAAAATAAAATTCTAAAATGTGTTATAAGAGTATGCGTGAGTAAAACCACAGCACGTTTTTACTAATGTCACAGTACCACATTTTGTTTTATAAAACGGCAACAAATTGTATGTAGATCTACCACTATTCAATACAAGCTTCATTAAATTATTAGGTCCCTGGGGACCTTATACTTAAGTGTTATGACACATTTAAAAAAAAATTTACTTATCATCACGTGTATCAATACTAAATACATATTAGAAACGCAATAATTAAAAATTCACAGATATTTTTTGTTTTAAGTCCTATATTCAAGAAAAAATAATGTAATTTTAACCATTCTAATGAATTATTTAAAAAAATATCTTGTGAACACAAATGAAGACGTCTGGACTTTTACTTTGGAGCTACATGCTGCCAAAGTTGCCGTTATAAAAAGTTAATGCCATGCATTTAAGGGTTAAACCGTCAAATTTTTATCTTGAAGGAGTCCAAAAAGTCCTTCCAGAATGCATTTGTCATTTATACCGTAAATACCTTTAACAAATTTCATCTCGTTTGGTGCGGAAACTTTTTTGACGTCAGCGAAAAAGTAAAATTTGATATTTGCAAAATATAAAAAAGTCATAACCCTATTATACGTCATTGACCGTTAAAAAAATTATCAGTCATCGGAGGGTTAAATAAATGTAAATGGATGGTCGTTCAAAATTTTGTTATTCATTTTGCTTTTATTTTGGGTTTGTGTGCGACCTACAGTGGCAACAAATTATAATTATAGTTACAAGGAACAATTAATACAAAAAAATTGTAATACAGAAAAACTCGGTTAAAACGAACACCACGGGACCTGTTGCTATTGTTTGTTGTAATTAAAATTGTTTTTAACTTTGTCGTTAACAAATTACATCTAATATGTAGTCGTACGTAGACTTTTGGCGGCCACTGTATATACATATCGCTCATTTACTTGCATCGTAAACTTGAGAAAAATATCCGAAAAAAAGTAAAAAACAATATCGATAATAAAGACTGCATTCAAGTGGTTGTGATGGATAGAGGCCAACCTGGTGGTCGTATTGACCAAGAAAAAATATTACTACAAAAACGAAGAAAATTTAAACTGGATCAACGAGACCTGTGGAGGCTAACGGGCATCTGGGATTGCGCCGATTTATTTACCAGATCAGTTGAAGACCCGAAAAAGTGGCCAAGGATATGCATTTTCGTGACAGATCCTACTATACCGAGAACGAGACTAGTAGAGATGGCGACAGGCGACTGGGATATTTTCATTGACAACCCCACGCAACATGGACAGGCGGTGACTATTATGTTTAATGAGGGCACCGATAGTTTACTGAAAAAGTATTCCTATGCAATTATTGTTGGAATCAGTGGAGTCGTTGCTAGTAACAAGACTTGACTATGCGGGCCGGTCTATTACACCGCTCAACACTCATTTTCCGGTTTGAATTCTGGTTATCAATTTTTGTAGACTTTGATCTCCTGATTCCAAATACCTTAGTTCTTATTGATATTTTTCAAATAAAAACTAAAAAAAAATATTTTACAAATTCAAGTTTTCTGTGTCATTTTTCATATAAACCGGAAGATATCTTTAATGGGTTTAAAAGTCTATAAGAAAGAATGAACTTTTGCCTAAATTTTGAGCTCATCATCTGGTTTTTGTTTTAGAGCCTTTTAAAAATGGTGCTTTTTCAACAACTTCAAATTTTTTTGATCATATATTTGAGATCATAGTTCAATTATACTCTAACGCTTTATACCAGATTTTTATTCCACCCAGTGGCTGCTGTGTAAAAATCGTGTTTTTTCGCATTTTCAACAGCGAATAATTAAACTTCTAGACGTAATGGAAAAATTTGAAGCACAGATTTGGAATCAGCGAGTCAAAATCTTTAAAAATTTTATATGAAACCTCAAACCGGAGCCAAAAACCTTCGATTTGCGGTGTTATTATGAAACCAGCGTATTTTCCTGGTGATGATGTGCGACGTCAATGCACATCATATTCTATGGGGAAGTAAAGACACGAACAAAAGGGTCTAGGCGTCTTGGAAGTCCCGCTAATCTGATCTTTGTTGCAATAAAGATCAGATTAGCGGGAAGTCGTTTAATTGTGCGTTTATTGTAACCCTTTTTAATAAAAATTTTATATTTTTATCCTGAAGATGTCATCCGTCGGATGACGAAATATCGAATAGTAAAATAAATAATTGAATAAATAAAATTTATTGAAAACTAAGGCCTCGAGCTTGATTATCAGTTTACTTATTGAAAAAAAAATTATATTTCGAACATAGATGGGACTAAATAGGTAGTATGTTATGTATTTAATATATTTTTTTTTTTTTTTTTTTTTTTTATGTTGTATTTAGTCTTAAGAACTCAGGTTTTATTACTATGTAGTACATATAAATTTTGGCCTGGATGGCTTTGTATTACAATATTGAATTAATAAGTAAATAAATAAATAAAATAAAATAAATAAATTAAAGGGACCAATTAATTGATGGTTTAATTACCATTTAATTGATGTCAATGGTAATGAAATTTTTTTCATTACCATTAGTTGTATCAATTGTACCAATTAAATTACTTATCAATTTAATTACTAATGAATATTAAAAAAAAAATAATTACCATTGGTATGCCATCGCTTAAAATATATATATTTACCATTTAAAAAAAAATAATTACCATTGGTATGCCATCGCTTAAAAAAAATAATTACCATTAGTAAAAATCATCACAATATTGTCAAAATCGTTAGTACATATTTGGAAATATCTGTTGTTTTTTGTTATATGGTGTTTTAGTTTTTCACATTTTATAAACCAAACACACGTTGATTGCCTTTGTGTAACACAATATTTGAAATTTTTATTTGCGTTTTGTTTTTTGTCTTTAACATTTTCATATTTTTTTGTAAAAACATACTTTGATGTTTAAATTTTTAACTTTTCAAAAAAACAAAAATGTGCAAACCAATGGTTTTGAAACCAATTATAATTGGTGTTTTTCAACAATTGATGCATTTCATTACCATTAGTAATTATTTTTTCAATTAAAAAAATTTAATTACCATTAAATGGTAATGAAAATGTTTTCATTACCATTGATATCAACCAATGGTAATTAAATTTCAATGGCAATGAAAAATTCACAGTGGGGTGGGCTTAGTACATGTTGCGGCATCAATTAAACCGCTAAGTTTTTATACATGTTACCCGCATGGTTGAAAATAGGATTACTTTTAGATATCAGAAAAGCGGAAAAAAGATATTTGCGTTGTGGAAATATTTTTCGTAAATCGCAAAAAAACCGCCAAGTTTTTAAATAAGTTCTGTACCTGGTTGAAAAAAAGATCACATACAGACATCAGAAACTTGAAAAATGTTTGCGTAGTGCAAAGTTTTTTCGCAAATCGCTAAAAACCAAATTCGCATACTCAATCGCTAAGTTTTTATGTTCATAAGTTCTGTACATGGTTTAAAAGAGGACCAGTTATAAATATCAGAAACGTGAAAAGATATATTTGCGTAGTGCAAATATTTTTTCGCAAATCGCAAAAAAAAACAAAATTGTACGCTCAGCGCATTGGCGTAGATAGCCCTGTCTGGGGGGGCTTAGCCCCCCCAGAATAATTTTAGCCCCCCCCAGAATTTTAATCATTCACAATTTTTTTTTAATAATTTAATGATTTCATTAATTTTTGCAACAATAAATAATAATAATGAGTCTTTAGGACTCGTTATGATTATTCTACGAGTCTTAAGGACTCGTAATGATTATTATATTAGATCTAATAGTTTTTCCTATTGAAAAATAGTCTGAATTATTGCAAAAAGTTTTTATATGAATCTGATGTTTTTGTCAGTAATAAAAACTTTACCGAATCTTAGGATTTTAACTTCAGGAAAACACTTTAAGTTCTTTGATTTAAAAAAGTTTATAAATTCTAAGTGGTTTTTTATAGACAAAAGTTATTGGAAGAAAGAATCTGAGAATTTTGACTAATAATCATCAACTTTTGCAATCATCAGAACTTTTTCTTGAAAAAAATCATAGTAATCTAATGATTTTACTATAGGAAAAACATTAAAAATCTTTCATTTTCATAACATATCTGGGAGTTCTAAATTTCCGAAAAATCTTCAGAATCAAAATTTGTTTAAAAAAAATATGAATTTTTAACCGCTTTCGGAGGGCATTCGTTTCTAGGACACCTAGACACATGATATAGGAAACGCTTCAGAAATAGGTCTAGGGTTTTCTATTAAAAAAAAAAACAAAAAATTCAAAAAAATCTGGGGGGGCTTTAGCCCCCCCTAGAAATGTTGGCTTTCTACGCCAATGGCTCAGCGTTGGTTCTTTCCTTGGATTTCGACCTTATAAAACAGATTACAGTAGTTCATTTCTTATTGTACGACTCGTCACTGGAGCACAAAACTCATTTTCAAGTTCATAAGATTACATAAAAGGGGTCTGTTTTGAATAACAACCAAGAATTTGGTTAAATTACTTTGATGTTTTTCGGTTTCTACCCCTGTTTTAGGTTTTTCCTTGAGCGAGTCGCTTTAAATACTTTTTTTATGTTTTTCCTTGAGCGAGTCGCTTTAAATACTTTGTTGTTGGAACACTTTATTTATAGGACACATAACATCATCGATATTCCATCCGCTTTTAAGCTAAAAATGTGTTTTCGTTCAAAAAAAACCACAGTGGGCACCCGTACCCATTATCCTACACTATTGTCGAATATAAAAAAAGCAAAAATAATTTAAGAATGGACAGATTAAGTATTATTTATTTATTGTTTGCACTTTTTGATAATATTATTTAAGAACTTAACGTTAAACTCATTTTAAAATAATTTTTAATTCATTTTAGGCATTTCGTCCCTATTATTTTTTTCAGCTAAATTCACTACTTTTTTTAATTATTCTGCCAATAAGAATTTAAATTAAAAGAGAATCTTCAAAAACTATACAGATCATTAAATCCCATTTAATTACTGATCATTTTTCAGTTGATGCTAAAAAATGAGACATTTATGAAAAAGTGTTTAACGAGTTATTAAATTTGAACTTGTCGTACCTATTATTTTTTCCAACTGTATGTACTTGGATGAAACTTACAAAACTTTTTATTAAAAAATTATATCTCGAAAACTATACTGACAATGGTGTAAATTTTGGCATCCATAAAATCTATGAGCCATTGTACTTGGGTTAAATTTTCCATACTTTTCTTAAAAATTATATCTCGAAAACTGTGTTGACTGTAAAAAATTTTTTAGATTAAAAAATTGAACCCACATGTGAAGAGCACCGACGAAATAATGGTGATTCTAAGAACCAAAAATGCCCTCCATTTTGCTCTATCTGGCTAAGTTTTTGATATAAAGCCATTTTAAGTTTTAACTCGCCGCGGAGCTCCGACGGAAATAAGACATTTAATATTGCTAATGTTTTGTTTTCATTAAAGCATTTATTAATGCCAGTGTTGGCTACCGTTACCCTTTCAATACCGTTACCGATTAAAAACCCTTTAATATTGACTACCGTTACCGTTACCAATACCGAAATAAAAATTTTTGAATACCGTTACCGATAAAAACCCGTTACCCTTATTCGATTTTTTACCGGTATTATATCGGTTTTGTTTAGGTTGCATTAATATTACTTATTTTAATTTTTTTGTGGATTAAAAACATATTAAAATATTTTTAATATACTTAAAATAAAAAAAAACAGATTTTTGTTCATTGCCAATCCAACCAATGATTACATTCGCAATTAACTAAATTCGAATATCGGTCTTGGACCTCATAAAGATTTTATATTATTGATCAGTGATCGATTCTGTGCGATGTTCGTCTTTCCGTATGTAGAAGACACGATACGATCCAAAATAAACGTGCTACTCTTCTAGTACGAATACGTCTTATGGTCATAGGCTGGTTAAGTTCCGAAACGGGGAGATCGGAACAGATGAAAAAAAGTTCCTCCCCATGAAAAACTTACAAAACCCCAGAGAAACATATTTTTTTTTAAATTTTTTTGTGTATTTGTTTAGAAAATAAAACATTTTTATGCAGTTTGAAATTCATTAACAAAGATTAGAAAATGTGATTTTTTCGGTCCGAACCTTTTGGGGGCTTGGCTATAGCATATAAAAATAAACATTGATAAAATTGTATTATTTATGCGTAAATATAAATAAAATTAATTTCTTAACATCTATGACGAGAGGAAAGGTGCCCCTCTGGTACCGCCCACCCTCCACCTTAAAAAACATCCCTTGTTACATCCAAGTTTTCTTTATCCCTGCCGATTTTTATTTAACAACAGGGCAAACAATTTTGTTCATTATAACAGTGAAATCAGCAGATTTCTCTATTAAAATCAGCGGATTTGTCTGCTGTATTGACAGTTTTTCAGCAGATTCTAACTGGATCATCCACACAGAAATTTAGCAAACCGCGACAGCTATAATCAGCATATTTCTCAAATGGCTTAAAATGAAGATTTCTCATATGGCGTAAAATGCAGATTTTTTGGCTTATTGGACAAAGGTGTCTCTACGAACATGAGTTCGTGTTTGTTGAGTTACAATATTACGTGAATGTTTTAATTTAATTCTGAGTTTATTCATAGTATTTAATACTAGTACAAATATAATTATGTATAGAAAAGGTACAGAATTTAACAGTTTATTTTATTTTTTTAAACAATTTATTTTTATTTTTTACGCATTTTTAACAAATTTGTGACCTGTTAACATTTTTTCTATAATACCGGTACGTACCGGTATTGATATTTCGGTAACGGTTCACCGTTACCGAAATAATCGAAAATACCGTTACCTTTACCGTTACCGATATAAAAAATATGTAATACCAATACCGTTACCGATACCGTTACTCGTTTCGGTTGCCAACCCTGATTAATGCCAATGAAATTTTTCATAATTAGCTTTAGTAATGCTTCTAATTCCTTAACGGGCATCGGCATTGATTGAAACAATGCCAATGCTAAAAACTTCATTGGTATTAGTTTCAATATGATTAGTGTCCCACCGAACAGCTCGGCCAAAAAATGGTATTGGCCAAAAATTAATATTTGCAAGCATTTTTAACAACTTTTTCAGATGGCCGTTTGTTTGTTTAGGCGATAGAAGACTATTCTGACTTTAAAATTTAATGACAAGGACGAAGTTAAGCACCAACTTAGATGTTCGGTAACCGAACGTTCGGCCAAATTGAAAAAAGTTCGGTTACCGAACTTTGAAATTGTGGCTAACTTCGTACTCGTTCTTAAATTTTACACTTAGAATCGTCTTCCATTGCCTCAACAATTCTACCCCATATAAAAAAAGTTGTTAAAAGTACTCCCAAATACCAAATTTTTTATTAAATGACGTTTTTTGGCCGAACTGTTCGGTCGGACACTAAATATAATGCCAATGAAATCGTCAATTAATTATTCCATTTATTTAAATAGTCCCATGTATGTGTTATACTTTAGGGCGGATCGAGAAATGCGTTTTCACAAATTTCGTATATGTAATATGGTCCGCTAAACTTATAAAAGTTTTCAATTTTAATCTACTTGTAATTGGTAAAAAACTATTTTTTGTGTGGGACTCATATGACCCCATGTCGACAAGGGTTAATGATCTCTTAACTTTTAATGAGAATATCTTTAATAGGAAAATATGACATAATTTGTAAAAAATGTTTAAAATATAGAGCAATATAGCAATATAAAATGTATGAAATAAATTTTTTTAAAATATCGTAAGTTGAGATTGGTCCACAAGAGTTTCGTATTTTTTGGTTTTAACGGTTTTGGAATCCTAGGGTAGTCTATTTTCCAAGTCGGGAAGAAAAAAATCATATTTTGCAATTTTAACGTGTTTTTTTACAAAATTGCAAAAAGTTGCTTTTCAGGTTTCTCCAAAATGTAAGCATACTTTTCCACCTCTGGTTTTTGGAGGTTAGCGATAGCTTATTAAGCTGATATTTAAAATCTAAATAGATGTAATTAACTAGACCACATAAAATCCAAAATTAAGATCTGATCAAATTTGAATTTTCGATATTTTTTAAAAAAAATTGCTCTTTGGCTTAAAAAAGTGGAAACTTTAGCGCTGGAGGGGGACCCCAAGATGTAATGCGATTTTCCTGAAATTTTAACCACATCGTTTTGGCATCTATTTTTACCAATCCCGCATAGCGCCCAAGCGAAATTCGTGAAAAAGCATTTCTCGATCCGCCCTAATGTATATGGGGCAAAACGCGTCAAAGGTCCACACCAAAAAACAAATGTTGTCCAATTTAAGTATAATTTTGGTAAAATAGTAGGTTGATGATAGGTATTCTAAATTACAAATATAAAATTTTTTGATGAAATATTGGCAGAGTTACAGGGTTGGAAAGTTTTGATGTTTTTGAAAAGAACATATTTTGGTGAATTTTAATTAACATTTTGATGAAACAAAAATTATAATTTTAAAAACGACTTTTAAAGTATTTTTGACGGCCTTTAAAATGGCATTTGTGTTTTTTTTTGAAAAAAATAAATTTGACCTTAAAATTCAAGGTCAAAATATTAAATTGTAATTATCTTATAAGGGTCGCACTTTTAGATTTTTTTCACTAAGCTCACTAGAAAGGTTGAAATTTTTTTTAATTTCGGTTTTTTTTTTTAAAATGGTATGTATGTCCCAATTTAGACAGGGCAATTTTAATTGCGGCAATTTTTGTGTTTCTCTTTTGAACTTGCCGTTTGTGTTCACACACTGGCAATTCTGTTCGGCAATTCCAAAAAGAAATGTGAAAATACTCTACAGATTGAGAGTTGCGAATGAAAAAACAAAACGAATTGCCAGTACAAGCAAGTTTTTTTCCCTTTCCATTCCTCTCACCTCTCTCTCCTATAAACTAAGAATTGCGGCAATTAAAATTGCCCTGTATAAATTGGGACTAAGATACTTTATGAGAAATCAATTTTTTTACGAGTACATAACACCCAAACTGTACTGATTTCTTTATTTTTTATGCGTGCAACGTTTGTTGTGTGTGTTTACAACGCACACTTTATCTAAGCATTGATTTTTGTTGTTGTTATTATATGCAGATTAATGCGATTTCAGTACAATTTGAGTGTCATATACTCCTAAAAAATTGATTTCTCATAAAGTTTCACACATACCATTTTTTTTTTAAAAACCGAAATTAAAAAAAATGTCAAGCTTTCTAATGGGCTTAGTGAAAAAAATTTAAAAGTGCGACCCTTATAAGATAATTACAACTTAATATTTTGACCTTGAATTTTAAGGTCAAATTTATTTTTTTCAAAAAAACCACAAATGCCATTTTAAAGGCCATCAAAAATACTTTAAAATTAGTTTTTTAAATTATAATTTTTGTTTCATCAAAGTGTTAATTAAAATTCACCAAAATATATTCTTTTCAAAAACATAAAAACTTCCCAACCCTGTAACTCTGACAATATTTCATCAAAAAATTTTATATTTTTAATTTATACTACCTATCATCTATATATATAAAAGAGTAACGTGACTGACTGACTGACTGACTGACTGACTGACTTATTGACTGATTCATCATCGCCCAGCCCAAACCGCTGAAGCTAGAGACTTGAAATTTGGACTGTAGGTTTATCTCCCGGAATATAGATCCACTAAGGCTGGATTTTTGCCAATGTTGATTCTAAGGGGGTAAAAAGGGTAAAAATCTGTACTTTTGGTACTTTTTATATCTCAGGAAATAATGGTCGTAGAGACTTGAAATTTGGACTGTATGTTCACCTCCCGGAATATAGATCCCCTAAGGCTGGATTTTTGCCAGTGTTGATTCTAAGGGGGTAAAAAGGGTAAAAAACTGTACTTTTGGTACTTTTTATATCTCCTGAAATAATGGTCATAGAGACTTGAAATTTGGACCGTATGTTTATATTATGGAATCCAGATCCAGTAAGGCTGGATTTTTGCCAATGTTGGTTCTAAGGGGGTAAAAAGGGTAAAAATCTGTTCTTTTGGTACTTTTTATATCTCCTGAAATAATGGTCATAGAGACTTGAAATTTGGACTGTATGTTCACCTCCCGGAATATAGATCCACTAAGGCTGGATTTTTGCCAGTGTTGATTCTAAGGGGGTAAAAACTGTACTTTTGGTACTTTTTATATCTCTTGGAATAATTGTACTAGAAACTTGAAATTTGCAGTTTCGGTTCACTTCCCGGAAAAAAGACTCACTACTGCTGGGTTTTTGCCAATGTAGATTCTACGGGGGTAAAATGGGTAAAAAAGTGTACTTTTGGTACTTAATTTACTAAAATAATGGTCATTCAAACTTGGAATTTGGAATGTAGGATCCTTTAGTGAAATAAAAAATTCTGGACAAGTACTTTCTGAAAATTCTGTATCGTTTATAAAAAGTATCTTTTATAAAAAGTACCTTTTATAAAAAGTACCTTTTATAAAAAGTACCTTTTATAAAAAGTACCTTTTATAAAAAGTACCTTTTATAAAAAGTACCTTTTATAAAAAGTACCTTTTATAAAAAGTACCTTTTATAAAAAGTACCTTTTATAAAAAGTACCTTTTATAAAAAGTACCTTTTATAAAAAGTACCTTTTATAAAAAGTACCTTTTATAAAAAGTACCTTTTGTAAAAAGTACCTTTTGTAAAAAGTACCTTTTGTAAAAAGTACCTTTTATAAAAAGTACCTTTTATAAAAAGTACCTTTTATAAAAAGTACCTTTTATAAAAAGTACCTTTTATAAAAAGTAGCTTTTATAAAAAGTACCTTTTATAAAAAGTACCTTTTATAAAAAGTACCTTTTTAAAAAGTACCTTTTATAAAAAGTACCTTTTATAAAAAGTACCTTTTATAAAAAGTACCTTTTATAAAAAGTACCTTTTATAAAAAGTACCTTTTATAAAAAGTACCTTTTTTAAAAAGTACCTTTTATAAAAAGTACCTTTTATAAAAAGTACCTTTTATAAAAAGTACCTTTTATAAAAAGTACCTTTTATAAAAAGTACCTTTTATAAAGAGTACCTTTTATAAAAAGTATCTTTTATAAAAAGTACCTTTTATTAAAAGTACCTTTTTTAAAAAGTACCTTTTATAAAAAGTACCTTTTATAAAAAGTACCTTTTATAAAAAGTACCTTTTATAAAAAGTACCTTTTATAAAAAGTACCTTTTATAAAAAGTACCTTTTATAAAAAGTACCTTTTTAAAAAGTACCTTTTATAAAAAGTACCTTTTATAAAAAGTACCTTTTATAAGAAGTACCTTTTATAAAAAGTACCTTTTATAAAAAGTACCTTTTATAAAAAGTACCTTTTATAAAAAGTACCTTTTATAAAAAGTACCTTTTATAAAAAGTACCTTTTATAAAAAGTACCTTTTATAAAAAGTACCCTTTTTAAAAAGTACCTTTTATAAAAAGTACCCTTTATAAAAAGTACTTTTTATAAAAAGTACCTTTTACAAAAATTACCTTTAATATAAAGCACCTTTTATTAAAAGTACCGAAAGTGCTGAAGCAATGATCCTAGAAAATGATCCTTGAAATATGGAATGTAGGATTTTTCGATGAAGAAAAAAACATTCTGGAAGAGATACTTTTTGGAAATTCCGTTTCTAACGGGGGTAAGAAAGTGTACTTTTGGTACTTTTTTTGTTCTTATAATAATGACCTTAGAAGCTTGAATTTTGGAATGTAGGGTACTTCGGTGAAAAAAACATTCTGGTAAAGTATTTTTTAAAAAAATCCGTTTCTAGAGGTATAAAAAAGTGTTTTTTGATACTTTTTATATTTCATGAAGTAATGATCCTATGCACTGAAGTTTTTAATGCTGGATAACTTTCTTTTAGGAAATTCTGTTTCTAAGGGTCGCGACCGATCGTAAAGGGGATAAAGAAGTGTAAATTTCGTTATTGGTTATTATATCTTGAAATAATGGGTCAGAAACTTGATATTTTAAATATAGGATCACCTAGCACAAAAAAAAAGTTTTTAGAAAATTTAATTTTAAGGGAAGAGATGGCAAATGGTTATTTTTACCTATCTAACTATTAAACTAAAAGACCCAGAAATAACAGCCATATTTTAAAATTTAAAATTTTAGGGTAAAAAGGGGTACCTGGTAAAAGTGGTGTAAAATGGTACTTTTCATATCTATAAAATAACGACAATAGAAATTTTTATTTCTTTAACACATATTATACGGAGAGGAATGAAACTTGCTTGGAACAATAGTAGATGGAATTGGAAATGAAATGGAGTAGAACGGGGATCGAAATGGAATAGAGCAGGGAACCATATGGAATGATACTTTTTACTGAAATTTACCGTATTTAACTTTTTTTTATTCCATATTTTTTCTCCCTATATGTTTTTTCACTCAAATTTTTTTATTCCCATTTCTTTTTTCACTAAAATATTTATTTACTTAAAATCCAAAAACCCGATATAAGGGCTCGAAAATTGTCAATATCTGTTTTCACCGGAACGCACGTGATAACGTACCAGCGAAGTTATTCAAATTGTATTGTTTAAATTATTCATTGAAATATTATTTTATGAAAGTCGTAAACGTCCACAAATAAAAAAAACAAAGGATACCTAGAGAATTTTTTTTAAATCGATAGAGTAATCCTTATCTTTCTATTATTCGGTATTCGATAAAACCGGTAACGAAGTACCGGGATGGTAAGCTAGTTAACCTAATATTTTGCCAAAATTATACTTGAATCGGAAAACATTTGTTTTTGAGTGTGGACCGTTGACGCGTTTTGCCCCATATGTAAGAGATAAACTAAAAAAACTGAAACGTGGGTGTTTACTTCCCCCTTCATTTGGGCCGTGCCCCTTTATTTTTCCTAATCTACAAGATAAAATTAATTCTATAAAGATCGTAGGGTGACACTAGGGAGACTACCCAGCCAGAAATTGCCAACCGTTCCAAAAAAAAAGTACTGGGAAAGCAACTTTTTTTTGTATACCAAGCTCTTTTTAGTAAAGTACTTGGTTTTACCGAACTAATTACTTTGCTAACACTTTTTTACCAAACTAAAGGCGGTTTATATTATTAATTTGAAATATTTTTTTTTTAATAATTTTACTAAATTTTAACATTTAAAAAAACTGTTAATTATGTAATAAAGCAATTGCAATGGTGTCATTATAAAATTTAGTAAGAATACATTTTGATTCTACTATATTGATACTGATTTCAATGTTATTTTTATCTAATTTATTAACATTGTAGAGTCCTATTTCTCTTGATGGTAGTGGAAATTGAAAAAAATCGCTACATTCAGTGAAAATATTGCCTTTCAAAAATATATCATCACTTTTGTATTTAGACTGCTTTCTACTAAAAATTTCAGTAACGATAATAACGTTTTCATTGTCGAGTAAACATTAGGGCTGTCAAACGGGATCAGTTTTTTAAAATCCCGGGATTCGGGATTTGAAAATCGAAATCCCGGGATCCCGGGATTTTTCGGGATCACGGGATTTTTCGGGATCCCGGGATTTTCGGGATTCCGGGATTAAATTTCTTTAATTATAAAAGTAAAAAAATAGTACTCTTATGTTTCAGTTTTATTGTGCATATTAAGGGGGCTACTGTGGGTTAGTTGGTAGCGTGCTAGCCTATTAAGCGGTAAGTTGTGGGTTTGATTCCCACGAAAACCCTTAGGTCGATTTCGCTACAACGAAATTATTAAAAAAAATATTTCTAATTATTCTGATTGTTATTTAAAGGCAATTCAAAAATTAAGTATACGCCACTTATGCAGTTTTCAAGTAATTATTATTAAATATTTAGTAAGGAACTAAAAAAATCCTTGAGGGGTTTGTTATGGAAAATGACAACTTTTATTTGCTTTTGGTTTCATCCCATTCCGATTTTGTTTCTTGCACGTATACTTTTAAAACTAATTTAAAGAAAATTTAAATAAATAAATACATTTAAAGAAGAAAAGTAATAATATAATACATTAGACTTGCATTTTTTTGTATAAAAAAATTTTTTCTTCCATTTGAACGTCCGGGAAAATTTTTATTCTCCTATGCCTAAAACTTATGTGGTACAAATTTGAGGCCAATCGGACTAAATTTGCCCGTGGCGCCCTTCGATCAAAGTTTCGGTTTTTTAGAAAATTTTCGCCAAAACCTGCAAACTTTGGTCAAAGTGGCTTAATGGTTAGTGCGTTGGACTATTATTCAGCAACCCTGGGTAGAATTCTCAGCTCAACCAAATTCGTGGCCAGCTACCACGAATGACATATATAAAGGATTGAGAAGAACGACAGAAATCGGTGTGTACTAAAAAAATAGAATGTCGAAACAAAAAGGAATTGAAAAAATTTTCAATTTAATTTTTTTTAATTTTGTTTAAAATTTTGTATAATTTGTGAATGTTCATAAAAAATATAATTTTAAATTTTAAATTCTTAAAAATTTAACAAATTTTGGGTGGCAAAAGTGTGCAAAATTTAAGATAATTAAAATCATAATAAAACACCGAAACTTGTCAAACGGTTGACATGGCGGATTTGTTTACTAATCGTATGTAACCTTATATAACTAAACCGTGCCAGCTACCTTATAAATTAAAAAAAAAGTTTTAGTTTTAATTTGTTTATGTAAATGTAACAATAATTAAACAAAGTTGTATTTTTAAAAATAAATTCTCATACATTTTTAATATTTCAAAAATCCCGGGATTTGAGCTTAAAAATCCCGGGATTCGGGATTCGTTTAATGACCAAAATCCCGGGATTTCGGGATTCGGGATTTCGGGATTGACAGCCCTAGTAAACATACGTTATCTGGATGAATAGGTTTTATTTTAAAACCTTTAATGTTTACGAAAGAAAATACAACATTTGATTCCGAGCTTTGTTTTATATTTCCTAGAGAGTATTTGGAATTTCTATTAAGCGGATATAGCAATGGAATATTATTAACTGAGTTATCGGAACGAAAAATATGTAGTTTTCTTTGGATTTGAGCAATTAGTTGGGGATTTTATAATAGGTTTTAAATAACCAAGACTGTTTTCAAAATCAAATGGCGAAAACTGTGATATAGGGGCGCCCATATTAGCTAAATCGTCTGCAATGTGAATTAAGTTGTGGATGTTCATTGTTTGGGAATTAGAACCGTAAAAACTTGGCATAAGTTCGACAAATGTTCTTAAAATCTGCTTAGCAAACTTATTTTTTAATGTAGCCAATTTCTTTGATGATAAAATTCTGCATGCCGTGTAAAGAATTAAAAAATGCTTGTATTGATCAGATTTTAAAACGTTTTTTAATATGATACCTCCACCGTATAATAAAAAAAATCGGAATTGTGTTGCTTTCCAGTTTCCTATATCATATAAATCGAATGACTTCCTCTGAAACTCTGATGTAATATCTTGAGACAAATTTAAAAAGTTTTTTTTGTAAAACAGCAACATTTTCTGTAGAAATAAATGAAAATGATTTCTTATAAATCATCTTTTGAAGCAAATATTTGCTTATGCCGAGATGCTACATATGCATCTCATCCAGAACAACATTCTTGACTAGGTCAATATTTAAAATTTCAAGTAGTGGGCTATTTTCCTTTGTTAAATGATGTTCTGAATTTATTTTTTCTTTAAATGGCTGCAAAGTCCTTTCATCGCAGTTAATTTCTTTAAAAACTCGAGTTTTGTTATCTGTTTCTCCTCGTACTGTGCATCTTTCACAGGAAAAAAATCCAGTATGGCTTTTAGTGCACCTAATAAAGGCACGGGCAGGCATATCGCAACAGAATGCTAGAACTTTAAAGTTAAAAATATTTTCCACTTATATTTACACCTTTAAAAATAAAACCAAAATTAATCTTGAATTCATTTTTTTAGAAATATTATACCTTCATTTATTAACAAATTGGATTCCACAACGACTTCTTCCAAAAACTCTTGTGAGGAATATGGTTTTGAATTTCCGTAATATAAGCCTATTAAAAAAGGTTTACTCATATAATCTGGTGCAAACACTTTTCCCATAATAGACCAAAAACCTTTTTTGGATTTGTTAAAGACATCCATGCCATCCACATGAATTATCAACGATATACCTGCCTCAACATACAGTTTAGGGTTCACAATATCAACAAGATTTTATTTTATTCCAAAATACTGGAATTTCCCAAAAGTGTCATCTGAACTTTTCATAATTTTTGTGCAACCGCTTACAGCTGAAATTCCTAGCAATGTTTTAGAGGATTTTGGTAGTGACGTATATCCTTCTTCTCTCAAAACTATTAAAAGTTCATAGATTGACTTTTGAATTAGGGTTTTTATATTTCTTAAAACCCAATTCTTTAACCTGAGCTCTAAATGGCCGTTAATAAGGTTGCTAAAATCAGTTTCCGTTGTTTCAGGTATAAAATCCTCTGTACTAGATGAGGACATCGCTGTCAACTTCACAAAAAATTTCCTCATCCGTTGTTTCAAGATTTTGAGCATCAATAAATTCATCGTGAACGTCGGTTTTGAAGCTAATCATTTAAGTTTATTAAAATAAATTTTTAAAGCTTTCCTCACGAAACAGTTTCCGAGTGAAACTGAAGCCACAGTTTTTTCAAAGATAACTCGCTGACTATCCGCAGCAAAGGATCAATGCGGAGGTCGAGCTGAACGATAAAAATACGATAAAACTACATAACCATTTAAGTCAAATTCGATTATATTAACATTTGAAATGTTATTTAAACGAAAATATTTTTTAACTTTAACATATAATTTATTTAAAAGGATAATTAATATATAATTTTTTTAAAATGAAAAAAAAAAAATATTTCGTAAGTACGAATTAAATAAAAAATAATTTAATTTAACACATTTTAAATTTTTCAATTAATTATTTAGTTAAAATGCATGGGAAAGTAAATTTTAAAATATCTCGGATATTACTTTTGAAATTACTGGGAAACGCTCTGGAACGTACTGGGAAAGCCCAATATTTGTTGTATTCAATGTACTCTTATATTACTTTATTTTGATTCAACAATTACTTTGCCACTACTAAATGGTGTTATCATTTAGCATCTTAGCAAGTACAAAAAACCCAAAAAAAAGGTACTTAGCCAGTATTAATACTACCTTATTAATTACTTTGCCAGATCTGGCCCGTATGTATTTTTCTGCCTGGGTACCTTTGTCAGTGGTATTATGTAAAAACACAGTAAAGTCAAATTATTGGGATCTCAGTACAACTTGGCTTAGTTCCGTGGTCATGGCCTTTTGCATTTTAGGTTACAGTATGATTTTGACCTATATTGTATTTTATTTCTTAATCTATCTAATATATGCAGGTATTTGCGGAAAATGTGTATATTGGTCAATGTCAAAAATAAAATTATATTACTCAACTGAATTAAATATTTCAAAAGAAACAAACTTAAACATTGGAAAAGATTGGCTGCTGTATGGTGCAGATGTTCAAAAATCAAATTTATTAATACATACAATGAAATTTTTAAATTGTTCACTTACACTTTTGACACTTGACCTTATTTTAAGTCTTTGTTTTCGTTATTTCGGTTAGATTTTTTTTACAATTTTTTTTGTAGAATATTGTAATTGTAATGAATGAAATTGTTTGATTCAAAAGTTTTTCCAAGAATCTGTTTTCTTCTCAAATCCGATACACAATAACGTGGGCATTTATTTGTATTTTAATTAGTCTGTCCGCATATGGCCTTGTTGATAGCAAAAAAAAAACAATGTTATTAAAAAATGCTTTTTTAAAGCGATTTTTGTGTATTTTAATTGACACCCCTGTTTGAATTTGGTTGCAATGTCATTCTCTCAAACATAAAAAGCACACACAAGCACACACACCTAGCAATGATACATAAACGTAAGCAGCACTGCTTATATCGCTGCAGCTTCTGCTATGACAGTTGCAGCTGCTGCAAATGTTGTCTCCCTTGACAAGTATCAAACGTGTGGGTGGGTATCAGCGCCGGCAGTCGTCACAAAAGAAAGAAATGAACATATATTTGTCGTAACGTTCGTTGATTTTTTTATTTTTTCTTTAATTCATTCATTTCTGTTGAAGGCGGGTGCGGCGCTTTTTAGAAAATTAATACTCACTTCGCTTGTTTTCGGCGTAGTTGTCGTCACCGTTGCCTTTGTCTCTGCTGTGGGGCCTCCGCTCAACACCAAAAAAAAAAAATTGATAAAATTCTTTGTGAAATTACACAATCCTGATTTGTCTGCACACTTGCATCTTCATTGACACGAATTCTAAGCACAATTCTTTACACAGTTAATTTCTTAGAGGTTTTTTTTATTTTTCTTGTATAATCAATTACACGCACTTTCGTTTTGATTTTTTCCTTTTTTTTTTGGAAATAAATTTATTAAAATTTTGTTAATATTTACAAATAATTAACAGAGACAAGAGCCACCGAACACCGAAATAAAGTCGTATACATTTAGTGTTGCCACCAGTAAACCAATAAATTATCCAGGAGTTTGTCCGAAATTATCCAAAATCCCGAAAATTATCCAAAATATCAAAAACAATTTTTTTTACGAAACAAGTGTTTTTTTAAATTCAATTTAAAGAATACATGAAATTATTTTTTAAAAAAAATAATCATACATTTTGTACTGTTCAGAATAAACATTATTTTATAATAATAGTAATACCACATTCGCATTCATTTTTTTAAACCTGTTTAAGCACTTAAACATGTTTATGTACCTTAACAAGTTAAAATTTAAACATGTTTAAGTGATTAAACATGTTTAAAAAAATGAATGCGAATTTGGTATAACAGTAGTTCTTTTTCCATTTTTTTTAACATTTCTATTGTGGGCTCAAAGTTTGAACCCCTATTTCTTTCAATGCCTACTTTTGTAAAAAGAATTGAAGCAACAGTATTTGAAGATAATTGATTTCGTAAATCGGTTTTTGTTATCTTTAATTTACTAAAAAATATTTCTACTGATGAATTAGAAAATGGAAGAATCATAAGAAATTTAAAAGCACTTTCTCAATTTAGAGAAGATTTTCACCAGCACAATTTGTAATTTTAAAAATGTTTACCCAATTAATTTGGACATCCAAATAATCAAAAATACCATATTTTTGTGGTCCAATTGACCATTTGAAAAGAAGTGCTGTCAAATAAGAAATAACTAACAAAAATCGCCAAATTAAAATAAAAAAAATTATATTTTGTCCATTTAATGGTACACGCAAAAAAAAAATCTGTGTAAGATTGAGCAATCCTACTTGGTAAAACTTTTTTCATACCAAAAAAAATTTTTTACCAAATTTATGCTAATATTATGCTTGTCGATGTTAAAGTAACATAATTCATTTTTTATGTAAAATAACCAAGTAGCATGCACAATAACGCAAATTACCTGCACAAAAATTTATCGAAAGAAAACAACAAAAAAACAAATACAGACCGCCATTTTCATTTTTTTTGTGTGCGTTGTTTGTTTATTTTTTGTGTTATAAAAACGTAAAAAGGAAATTGATAAATAAAATAAAAATAAATTAATAAATAAAAATAAATAATTAGTTTTCTAAAAGATAAATAAATGCAAGATAAAAGAATGTTAAAGTTAATTTTGCTTTCATAACTTAAAACACCATTCATTAAGAAAAACCAATGGAGTCCCAGACGTATGTTTCGATGAATAACAAATGGAATGATAAAGTGAGTATACCCGCATTCCGAAGACACCAATAAGATTTAATAGACTTTTAGTGTTTGAAACCGGTATGGGAAATACCAGAAATGTCTATAATTTTTAGAAATTCAATTTTTTCTTCTGCATTTTTTCAACTTGAACCCTTATAAAAATTAGTGTTTGGTAATAATTTTCTATTTTTACAGGGTACTGCTAAATAAATTTTAGAAGCTATGGCGAATCCTTCACTACAATAAAGAGCGTGGACACCAATCCTGCCTTTAGGTATAAAATTAAAACCTAAAAACCCAAAGCCAAGGGAGTCCATACCTGTTTTGAGTTACAAATGGAATGACAAAGTAAGTGTTCCTCCTTACCAAGAGACCAATGGGGTTTACCAATTTTTTAAATTAAAAATATATGTTTTGTAATAATTTTTTATTTTTACAGGATGCTTTTAAATAAATTCGTGAAGCTATAGCGGATCCTTTACTTCAAGAAGAAGCGTAGGCAGCAGTCACTCGAGAAAATTGTACAAAAAGGGTCAGTTGGTCGGTGGTAAATTAAATCCTACACAACATTTATTACATTAATATGGATTTATTCTGTGAAAATTTTAAATTCAACAAATATACAAATTTTTACAAAAATTTATTGAAAATTTATTTTAGCATAAATGTGGTAATTTTTAGCATTATTTTTAGTCATCTTTTCTAATAATTTTGGAATATTTCACCATATCTCTTTTGGTATATTTTACCAAGTTTTTACTTAAATAGCATTAGCATTTTCTTCAAAATTTTTTACATAAGTGTTTTGGCTAAATTACGAAAACTACTTCGTCGGTTGTAGTTTTAGCATATTTTTGGTAAAATTATGCCAGATTTTTGCTCACTCCGACACAAGTTTTTTTTTGCGTGTAGGAACAGAACAAGCCCGGCACGACTTTTTCCATACGATTTGACAGTTAAAAACCGTGACCGGCACGACAAAAAATTAAAGGTATGAACAGAACAAGCCCGGCACGACTTTTCCATACGATTTGACAGTTAAAAACCGTGACCGGCACGACAAAAAATTAAAACTTATTTTATTTTATCTCCGGGTTCTCTCAATCTCTCTGTCTCTCACACTCCAGGGTTGCCGATTTTCACAACAATTTTTAATTTTTTCATTCACAATGGTGTAACAAACGTACAGTAGTGCCAACTTAATCACATTGACTATGTGATAAGCGATTTTTTTCCGTAAAATTACTCTAATTTTATTAAAAGTTAGAACCACTGAACAAACAAATGACATTTTTTGCCGTCGCCGTCCCCCGTCATTGTTTTGGGCCTATATTCTCCGGCAACGGCAACCGTCCCCCGTGCCGTGCTTGTTCTGTTTCTACCATAAAACTTTGAATTGTAACTGATAAAATTATCCATAAATTATCCAAAAATGTAATTATTCAAAGAGTATCCAAAGATTTTTAAATTATTATTTTTTGGATAATTATCCAAGAAGTGGCAACACTGAATATATTTAGTGTTTCTTCACAATACAGCAGCAAGCAGGAGACAGCAAAATTTTTACATGTATTTTGTTGTTGCCGCAACAACAAAACACATGTAAAAATTTTGCTGTCTGCTGCTTGCTGCTGTATTGTGAAGAAACACTTACGTAGTAAACATAAACTAGCGCCGTCTGGATTGTGTCACATAAACTAAAAATATGGATTAAGATAACAATGGGTACCTTCAGCAGAGAAAGCTGCTAAATATATAAGCTGTTTTATTGAAATTATTTTTTTTTTATTCAAGGAAATAAACAAAAAAAAAATCATAAAAAAGTATTTTCCAAAGAAAAAATAAATGAAAATATAAAAAACAATAATTTATTTCAATATTTTAAAACATTCATAAAAAATGCGTTCAGCAGATTCAATTAATCAAAACATTGCTACAAGTAGCAGGTTTCTCCTTTATAGGTATTTTATTTTTAATTAATTTCATTCAATTAAAAAATATTGTACTACTATATATTTTTATTAACACTTTATAAAATAAAAAAAGTATAAAAGTTAAATTCGACTTGGCCGAATCTATGAATACCATCCACAACAAAAACTTAAATATATAAAGACTATGCAAGAGTCAATTCTTTTTGACGTTTAAAGGTGGTGTTAGTTTTACAAATGGTATCTGGGAAAGCTGGAAATTTAGTTTACCTTTTATTTTTCGTTTAATTTTGCTGGTTGTTTTGATTTAATTATATTCATTTCCTTTTTTTATTATGTATTTTTTTATTTTCAAGTGACACAACAATAATTTTCATTCATAATTTTAAAATTTTTTAATATTTATTTTTCGTTATTCCCAAATCGTTCCCAAATACTTTTCAAAAAAAGATTGCCATATATTAATAGACTTCGTTATTACTGACACTACTATTCATGAGTTACCCCTGCTCCACAATGCCCTTTTTAAAGGATAGGAAATTTTTTAATGTAAAAAAAAAATAACAATTTTGATTAGAAATATTTTATTTTGAGTAAAAAACTTTTTTTTTGTCATTTTTGTAAAAAAAAAATAATTTACTATAAATTTTCTTTTTTAATGTAAAAATATTTCTGAGTGACAAAAATACTCTGTAAAGTAATTTTGTGGCTAATAATTGTTTTTAAAGCTTGTTTTTTAAAACTCGGGGTTTTCAACACGTGAATTTTAGGTGAAACCAATCTGAAATTCAGGGTTTTGGTTATAACGGTGGAACCACTGAACCGATTTGAAACGAACCGGGACAGAGGAACGACAAATATATATGCCACACTTCAGCACTCTCAGGATTGTCATTCGAAAGTTACCGTGTGTTTTATCTCGTAAATTCATGAAAAACCCTTGCCGAAATTCAGTCTTTTGCTCATAACTTTTGAAGCACTGGACCGATTTCGCTGGATTGCAATACCAACCTGACCAGGTAAATGCCCAACATATATGGCAATCTTCAGGAGCCTCCGTAAAGTCTTTCAAAAGTTAGCGTGTTTTCAACAGACAGACGGACGGACATCGCTAGATCGTCTTAAAATCGATCGAGGATGAATATATATACTTTATGGGATCTTAGACCAATATTTCGAGGTGTTACAAACGGAATGATAAAATTTTTATAAACAGGTCAACGATACATTCACCAAACATAAATTTTCTTTAATAAAATAGTTTGGGTACGCTTCGAACCAGATAGGTGATATACATAACCCTAACAAGGAAATGTTTAGGATTAGTTGTTCAAAAAACGGCTTAAAAAAACTAACAGAAATAGTTGTTTGATATTTTTCATACAAAAACAACTGACTTTGTACACGCAAAAAAAAATCTGTGTAAGATTGAGCATTCCTACTTGGTAAAACTTTTTTCATACCAAAAAAATTTTTTTACCAAATTTTTGCTAATATTATGCTTGTCGATGTTAAAGTAACATAATTCACTTTTTATGTAAAATAACCAAGTAGCTTGCTCAATAACGCAAATTACCAGCACAAAAATTTATCGAAAGAAAACAACAAAAAACAAAACAAATACAGACCGCCATTTTCATTTTGTATTTTTGTGCGCGTGCGTTTTTTGTTTATTTTTTGTGTTATAAAAACGTAAAAAGGAAATTGATATATAAAATAAAAATAAATTAATACATAAATAAAAATAAATAATTAGTTTTCTAAAAGATAAATAAATGCAAGATAAAAGAATGTTAAAGTTAATTTTGCTTTCATCACTTAAAACACCATTCAATAAGAAAAACCAATGGAGTCACAGACGTATGTTTCGATGAATAACAAATGGAATGATAAAGTGAGTATACCCGCATTCCGAAGACACCAATAAGGTTTAATAGATTTTTAGTTAAAAATTAGTGTTTGGTAATAATTTTATATTTTTACAGGGTACTGCTAAATAAATTTTTGAAGCTATGGAGAATCCTTCACTACAATAAAGAGCGTGGACACCAATCCTGCCTTTAGTTATAAAATTAAAACCCAAAGCCAAGGGAGTCCATACCTGTTTTGATGAGTTACAAATGGAATGACAGAGTAAGTGTTCCTCCTTACCAAGAGACCAATGGGGTTAACCAATTTTTTAAATTAAAAATGTATGTTTTGTAATAATTTTCTATTTTTACAGGATGCTTTTAAATAAATTCGTGAAGCTATAGCGGATCCTTTACTTCAAGAAGAAGCGTAGGCAGCAGTCACTCGAGAAAATTGTACAAAAAGGGTCAGTTGGTCGGTGGTAAATTAAATCCTACACAACATTTATTATATTAATATGGATTTATTCTGTGAAAATTTGAAATTCAACAAATATACAAATTTTTACAAAAATTTATTGAAAATTTATTTTAGCATAAATGTGGTAATTTTTAGTATTATTTTTAGTCAGCTTTTCAAATAATTTTGGTATATTTCACCATATTTCTTTTGGTATATTTTACCAAGTTTTAGCTTAAATAGCATTAGCATTTTCTTCAAAATTTTTTACATAAGTGTTTTGGCTAAATTACGAAAACTACTTCGTCGGTTGTAGTTTTAGCATATTTTTGGTAAAATTATGCCAGATTTTTGCTCACTCCGACACAAGTTTTTTTTTGCGTGTAGTTGAAAACAACTAACTACTGTAAAATATACAAACAACTAATACCATATTCACATTGACATGTTTAAATTTAAACATGTGTTTTCCCATACATTCAAAACAAAACATCGTTTAATTTTAAACATCTCGAAAACATTTCCAAAACATCTCGGAAACACGAAATAACAACCCTGTGTTAAGTTGTCATCAAAAAAACATCCGCTGCTAAACGAACCAGAAGAGAAGCGGATGCTTTTTTAAACTACTGGCAATGCGAACACTTTCGTTTAATTTTAAACACAAAAGTTAAACGATGTTTTAAACATTGTATGCGAATATGGTATTACATGCAGTAATACCATATTCGCATACAATGTTTAAAACATCGTTTAACTTTTGTGTTTAAAATTAAACGAAAGTGTTCGCATTGCCAGTAATATAAAAAAGCATCCGCTTCCCATCTGGTTCGTTTAGCAGCGGCTGTTTTTTTGATGACAACTTAACACAGGGTTGTTATTTTGTGTTTCCGAGATGTTTTGGAGATGTTTTCGAGATGTTTAAAATTAAACTATGTTTTGTTTTAAATGTATGGGAAAACACATGTTTAAATTTAAACATGCCAATGTGAATATGGTATAACTTAAATTATTTTCTGAGTGATGTTTAAATTTAAAAATAGGCGTGTTTTTTTCGAGTTTTTTTATATATACCCAGGCAGAAAAATACATACGGGCCAGATCTGGCAAAGTATCTAATAAGGTGGTATTAATACTGGCAAAGTACATATTTTTTGGGTTTTTAGTACTTGCTAAGATGCTAAATGATAACACCATTTAGTAGTGGCAAAGTACTTTTAAAAGCGCTTTCCCTGTACTTTGAAAAGTATTATCCGAGATTTTTTTAAATAGCTTTTTAACTAAAATAATCCATTACAAAATTAAAAATGTATGAATAAAATAATTTTTTTATTTAATAATTTGTACATTAGAAGTCTTTTTTTAATTTTAAATAAATTATATATTAACACAGCATGACAAAAGTGACCACTATTTTAGAAAATAAGAGGTATGACCAACATTTCCATTTATTTAAGACATGCTGAGTCCAATGGCGTACTCCGTTTTTTGATGTATGGTACAGTTTTCTTGCAATATGTCATTAAAGATTATTTTATTTCCAGCCTGTTTTTTAACAAAAAAATTGTAAAATTTGGTTTAAAGCTTTTCATCTTAAGCCCTTAAATTAGCGAATTTCTTCATTTTTCAAAGTTTTCGTGAAATTAACCTCTAAAATGGTCTTTTATAAAAAACTTGCTTTTAGTTAATCATAAAGGCATCCTTAACACTACGACTAGTGAACATTTTTTGTAGGCAAACACTGAAATAATAGTTGTTGTTAATTTTTGGTCAGTTAATTGTTTAAGGTTACCACATTATAGAATATACTAAAAGACGGACCCTTGAATTATCTCGTAAAATGATGCTGGCATATAAAAAAAGTTTTTCGCGATTTTCAACATGATGGTAAAAGAAAAGTTTTATGGGTTAATCTCGCAAAAACATCAAAAAAGGAGAAATTCGCGAATTTATTGCTACATCCTCTAAACAAATGTTCCAAATGCTATCTAGGAATATAAAAAAAAGTCGGAATCAAAAGTTGTATTTTCTTTCGTAAACATTAATGGTTTTAAAATAAAACCATTTCATACAGATAACGTATGTTTACTCGACAATGAAAATGTAATTAAAGTTACTGAAATTTTATGTAGAAAGCTGTCTAAATACAAATGTGATGATATTTTTTTGAAAGTCAATATTTTAATTGAATGTACCCAATAACGTTGAAATCAGTACCCACAAAGTAGAATCAAAGTGTATTCTTACTAAATTTGATAATGACATTATTCCAATAACTTTACAACATAATTAAGTGTAAAATTTAATTAAATTATAAAAAAAATATTTTAAATAAAGAAACCGTGTTTAGTTTGGTAAAAAAGTACTGGCAAAGTACTAAATTCGGTAAAACCAAGTACTTTACTAAAAAGAGCTTGCTATACAAAAAATAAATTACTTTGCCAGTACTTTTTTTTTGGAACGGTTGGCAATTTCTGGCTGGGTAACTATAACCATAGTGACATAGTAATCCATGGACCGTTTTGTAGATCTGGCGTCACCAAAGATAATTGGAAAATTCTGGCAATGCCAAACTTAAGTTCAAACGCAAAGCAAAAAGAGACAAAAAACAATCTGCATTCTCACTGTAAAACTGGTATCTTCCATCTCGCTCACATTTCCATTTGTGATAAAATTTCGTAAACAATACCCTATGGTTTTTGTTTACTACTTTTTCAAACGCCATTTGTTGGACTACTCTATGACCACAGACTAATACAGACTCGACATAAGTGACAGGTGTCAAAAAAGTATTCTTTAACCATATGGTTACTATTTTCAAATTATTCTACGAATTAGGTTAGAAAGAGAAAACTGATATAACGCGCCATAAGAAAAATGGATGCCAGATCGGTTTTTGTTGTTTCACTCACTCCTAAGTCGTAGAAAGTGTTGCCATGTTAGCGTAAAACGGACTAAAAACCGCTGTGTTTTCTCCTAAAATCGCTTAGTTTTTCCCCATTTTTTCTTATAAAACCCTACTGTCGAGTCTGTATTTAGTCTGTGCTATGACTCTGACTATAACTACACCCAAAAGATTACATAGTAGCATAGTTAACAAAATCCATAGTTGTTTTAAATAAATTTTAAATCAACTATTTATAATCAATAACAACTATGAACAAAGTTGATCACAACGAGTTATTTAAAATTTGAAAGTGTCAAACAGTTAAAAAAACAAAATATAAAAATTGTAAAAAAAAAATATATTAAAAAAGCAGAAAAGCGGCAGTAAAAAAAAAAATTAATTGAATCAATAAATAAATATAATATTTAAGTCTGTGATAAACATGAAAGAGGAAATAAAATGGTGTACATATTTGCAACAAACTCCAAATAACATTTCTAAAAATTGGATTTAATGGACATCGGATATATCTTAAGGTACCTACAGACGACGCAATATTATGTACAATATCCAATTATATTGATGGTGTGTGGGTTAGATTGACCATTGTACAATCGTCAATCTTACCCACACACGATCAATATAATTGAATATTGTACATAATATTGCGTCGTCTGTAGGTTCCTTTATGGTATAAGCTTTTGAAATTTATTGTGCAATTTTAATAAATCAATTCAATAAATATAAGCCAAACTATTGCCACAGACTAAATACAGACTCGACAGTAGAGTTTTATAAGAAAAAATGGGGAAAAACTAAGCGATTTTAGGAGAAAACACAGCGGTTTTTAGTCCGTTTTACGCTAACATGGCAACACTTTCTACGACTTAGGAGTGAGTGAAACAACAAAAACCGATCTGGCATCTATTTTTCTAATGGCGCGTTATATTAGCTTTCTCTTTCTAACCTAATTCGTAGAATAATTTGAAAACATTAACCATATGGTTCAAGAATACTTTTTTGACATCTGTCACTTATGTCGAGTCTGTATTAGTCTGTGCTATTGCATTTTTATTTTAAAAAAATATGTAATTTATAATAATAATTATTTCCGAAATTAGATAGTAAATATTAACCATGTCTGATTTTTATTAAAAACAACGATTACATAGTAATAATTAACTATTTTTACATTTTATTAAACACATCGTTGTCAATAACTTTTTCCATAGTTGATTTATCGATTTAAAAAAAAACATAGTTACCAACCACTATGTCACATCAACTATGGCATAGTTGGGGTTATTTCACCTATGACATAGTTGAAAAAATAGTAATCAGCAACTATGTAATTTTTTGGGTGTACATGTAAAAAAACGATATCACTACTTAACATTACAATTTTGGCAACTCTTTTTATTTTGTTGAATGTACTTGGTATCACTTTATTATTTATTATTTTTTATTGAAGATATTTTTATTTAATTAATAGAATTTATAAAAAAATTTTAATATTTATTTTAGGCGTGTTTTTTTCGAGTTAGTTATAAACTTCCCATACAAATTTAAGTAGATATACACTTGATAAGTAGGTATATTTATATATTCTAAAAAGTTAAGTATTTATAAAAAGTGGTGCCAAATCTTGAAGTTTTTGTTTATATCACTTACCAACACTTTTTTTTATTTTGAAAAGTCAAAAAAATAAATAAATAATTTACAAAAATCTGTTTGAATTATTTTAATTTACATAAAAAAAAATAAATGTTACAATTAATTTATAAATTCTGTTAATTAAATACAAATAAATACAATAAAAATTAAAAAATAATAAAGTGATACCAAGTACATTAAGCAAAACAACAAGAGTTGCCAAATTTGTAATGTTAAGTAGTAATACTGTTTTTTTACAAGTAGTTATAGGTATATATAAAAAACTCGAAAAAAACACACCTTTTATTGTTGTGAAATAAAATTGTTGAAATTAATTTTTGTAATTTATTTATTTTTTTGTTGACATTTCAAAATAAAAAAAAGTGTTGGTAAGTGATAAAAACGAAAATTTCAAGATTTGGCACCACTTTTTTTAAATACTTAACTTTTAAGAATATATAAATATCCCTACTTATCAAGTGTATACCTAAGGCGTGTTTTTTTCGAGTTTTTTATATATAACTATAAATACTTGTAAAAAAACGGTATCAGTACTTAACATTATAAATTTGGCAACTCTTGTTTTTTTGTTGAATGCACTTGGTATCACTTTATTATTTATTATTTTATATTGAATTTATTTTGATTAAATTAATAGAATTTACAAAATAATTGTAATATTTATTTTTTTTTGTAGTGAATTAAAATTTTTTAAACTGATTTTTGTAATTTATTTATTTATATTTTGACTTTTCAAAATAAAAAATAGTGTTGGTAAGTGATATAAACGAAAATTTCAAGATTTGGCACCACTTTTTATAAATACTAAACTTTTAAGAATATATAAATATCCCTACTTATCAAGTGTATATCTACTTAAATTTGTATGGGAAGTTTATAACAAACTCGAAAAAAACACACCTCTACTTAAATTTGTATGGGAAGTTTATAGCAAACTCGAAAAAAATACACCTCTACTTAAATTTGTATGGGAAGTTTATAACAAAATCGAAAAAAACACACCTAATGTTTGAAAAAATGAATGCGAATTTGATATAATACCCAATTCACACTTGAGGTGAAATCTCGTTCGAACAAGATTTCGATCATATGGTCTGTATCATTTTACACACAACCATATGATCGAAATCTTGTTCGAACGAGATTTCGATCATATGGTTGTGTATAAAATGATACAGACCATATGATCGAAATCTCGTTCGAACAAGATTTCACTTCAGGTGTGAATAGGCCTTAAGATAACATTTAAAGCAGGTTTTACATTGTCACACTTTGTATAATGTATTTTGTATAATTAACTTTTTTTGAAATGTATAACGTAAAAGAAAATTTTTTGAAAATTTTCAAAACATAATAGAGGTATTCAGAGTCTTGCTTGCCAGCCCTGGCACTGGTGGTAAAAGAACACTTTTCAAAATTACTTTTCAAAATACATGTATTTTTTGAAAGAAGTACTCTTTTGCTACATTGCCAGGGGTGGTAACAAGACTCTGAATACCTCTAATACTTTGCTTTCGACTTTTTATTTTGTTGTGTTTATTTATAATTAAAATCAAAATAAAATAAATTGAGAAAAGAAAATTTATGTTTTTGTGTGTTTTGCAAAATTTTAAATAAATTATTTTTGGTTTGAATAATACATTTCAACACACAAAGTATAACAATTTAAAACCCCCTTAAGCAGACATCGCAGACTCGAAAATCGTTGTCACTCCGCTTGCAATTTGTTTTATTTGTAGCCGCCACAGTTTTTATCGGCTGGTATCTTTTTAAATGAGGCAGTTTTCTATTGAAATTCTCAATTTCCGAGATAGCGATAAATTTTTAACTTTAACCCCTTATATCGCTGGTGTTAGAAGAGTTAGAGATTCGAATGAATATCCAAATGAAATCTTAGCAGGTTATCTACACACCTGTGTGTACTTTTTATGACATTGAAGATAATTAAAAATTAAAAAAAAAATAATAATAAAATCGCGTTTTGGCGCTTAACGGGTTAATTGAATTTTTCCGTGTCAATAAATGTTCGATAGGAATTTCTTCAAGCTTTAGAATGATCCAATTTCATCTAAATCCGTTAAGTACTTTTTAAGATATTTAAGAAAAACTTTTAAACTGTGAAGCCCCACCCACTCGAAAGATGGCGTGACCCCACCAAAGTAAGGAGTTCACACGGCTCAGGAAAGACCGCTTAGTCGATACACAAAGTTTTAATATGCTGGGAGTCATTTCGGTTTTCTGGTCTTATGCCCGTATTTACTATCAAATTGTATTCTTTGTTTATAAAAAAGTGCTATTTGTCTTTTTTTTAATTAAGTTTATTGTTTATTTAACTTTTTTAAAATCAATAATACGTTAGCCGCGGGAGATTTTTTTCTTACATCCGCCGCTGAATATTTGGTATCGGCTTGGAACTCTACATAGTTCAAAAATTTTTCATCTGTCAAATATAAAGTGCTACCAAGTTTAACAACTTTTCAAAAATAGTCTGGCAGGGATGCCAATGGGTCGGCAACATTGACAACTGCTAACTGCTACAAAACAATTTTCGAGATGGGATAAAAAACATATCAAAGAAGAATTATGTAGATTAAAAAATGAAACATTTATATCGCTCATTTACTTGTATACTGTCATAACGCAAAATGTTTGATTTTACAGAAAACCTGTTTAAAGTTTACAATTGAAATTTGGTTTACATTGAAAAAGGCCTGTACATAGAAAATGTTATAATGGCGTGTTCTTTTCTCAAACGGTGAGTTTAAAAGATATTAATAAGAGTTTTTGAAACAATAGCCCTGTTTTTTGCAGACCGGATTAAGATTTGGATTAACTTTATTTAGTTAAAAAATGGGTCAAATCAATTCCAGATTTTTTTTTTATAATTTTTTTCTAAAATTAAATACAATTAGTAAATATAAACAGAAAAACAAATTAAGCTTTGTTCAAAATGCAAAGAATGAAAAATAAATTTAGTTAAATCCGAGGATTAACTCAAATTTATTTATACCGTTTTACATTTTGGACAACGTTTAATTTTTTTCCTGTTTATATTAACTAATTGGATGTAAATTCAGAAAAAAAATATTAAAAAAATTTTTGGACTTGATTTGATCCATTTTTTAACTAAATAGAGTTAATCCTAATCTTAATCCGGTCTGCAAAAAACAGGGCTAATATAAAGCAGGATATAAAGGCCTCTACAGACGATTCAATATTATGTACAATCTGCATGTATTTTTTTCAGTTCAATATTTTACACAGTATTTTTATGTATGCCAATCATGGGTAAACGTCAAAAATATTGTGCATAATATTGCGTCGTCTGTAGGTACCTTAACAAACAATTCTCTGTGGTTTACGCAAAAATGACATATTTTGAGTTATGACACTATACAAGTAAATGAGCGATATGATTTTAAATAAATTTAATTTGTAGTTTATATGCTATTGAGATTAAAATGATTTATGATAAATAAAAATAAATTAGAAAAAGTGATATTTTTGAATTTTTAAGAATTAAGTTCATGTGACTGGCAATACTTTTTAAAGAAAACAATGAAAGTTTGGAAATTCTGGACAAAAAATAAATTTATGGCGGTTTAATTTTTACTTACCGAAATAACTTTGATCTATGTAAGTATACAAACAAAATTTTACAATAAAATTTAGTATTTTTATTAAATCGTATCTTTAAGTAATATTAAAAATAGAGAATATTTTACATCATAAATTTGTTGTTCTTTTCTGAAAGGTGTTTGGAAGATCTCTTGGCATCTAAGAAAAGACCGTGTACATCCTCAATATCATCTTTTGTTATTGATGTACGACCATTTACCTTGCACATTTGATGAGCAGGAGTGAGAAGTTGCACCGCATAACGGAGAGTAGATGCACTGCCGATCTCACTGAGTCGGCTAAAGGCGGTTTCTTCAAGCTGTAAACCCTCTGTTTGAGCACGCAACTTTATAATTTGTTCCATTTCGCTGGAGTGATATGGTAATGTACGAATGATTAAAAGACGATCTAACAGATCCAGAGGAATGCCATGAGGGGAAACAATATCCGTGGTGCCGCTAATTATTAAAAAAATAAGAGAAAATATTTTAGGTAAGTTCATAAATTTGATATTATTATGCATTAGAAAATTACCGAATAACACATCGACCACGATTGGTGGCAAAAATTACAATAGGCGCAATGGGAGATTCTAAAGACTTGTGCAAGTACGTAAATGTTTCCAGATCCAGCATATGAATTTCGTCTATAAACAAAACTCCAGGTACCAATTCAGCAATGCCTTGGTCAATATACTTGTTTACTACCTTATTAATTTCCATTCGCAATTTGTCCGTGATTTCAGTTTTTTTCGGCTTCATTAGTTGACCCATCATTGAAAGTACATCTTGTCCACCTTGGGGTCGAGCATTGGCTACGTCCAGATCGTGTAAAGTAACATCTTGAATGACTTCCTTCTTTTTGTGGACATCTCCCTTTGGCAAAGGAACATATTCTTCCGTTTCCAAATCAAATTCTGTAGCAAAAGTGTCACTACGTCCCTGACGTTTAACAGCTCCACTGTTAGCTTCAATATAAATAACGTCTCCCACCTCCACCTTTTCTTTTTGAAGTGCTTCAAATATACTGGGATCAAGTTTCAACTGCTTTGTTCCCTTTGCAGTTTTCAAACCAATCACTACGTTACTAATAGTTTTACCATAACCACCCATGGGATTCTCGGTCTCGACTGGTGTGAGCTCAGTGACTTCACCCTCATATACCTCCTTTGTTTCTCTAATACGTAACCCAATTGAACGTCGAAAGTTCTCCATCAATACTTCAGTTTTTTTGATCTCACTACTGAAGACCTCAGATCCCACCATTGGACAGAATGGCACCTTGTTGCCCAATTCCTGTGCAATAGCCAAGGCAATTGCTGTCTTACCAGTTCCTGGAGGACCCGCCAGAAGTAAAGCACGTCCTGCCATTTTCTTTGACTTTATCAAATCTACCACAATACCGGCTGCTTCACGTGCAGCTTTTTGACCCACAAGACCAGCAGCCATCGGCAACGGAACTCCGTCTGTGTTAAGACCAAGACCTTTTACATGGCTATGTGCAGCAACACGTTGGGTACGCACCGTACTCTTGACTTCTTCAATTTTCATTTTATTTATTCAATCGTTACTAAAAGACTATTGCTAATAATATTTTTTTTTTGTGGCGTCTTATTGATTTTAAAACAATTTTTATTAATGTCTATTTCTATGACAATCAAGCACACTTATTAATTTCAGGGCTGCCAGACTTAGGGATTTATCCCCAAAGTTGCAGATTTCATGGGAGCTAAAAGGACAAGACAGGGATGAAATACGCCAATTTCGTTTTGGTATCAAAAATGATTTTAAATTGTACTTTTTTGACCCACAAGGTACCTTTTTTTTAAAACATCAAAAATATCCAAAATGTACTAAAAATTCATGAATGTATTTTAAAAATACAAAATAAAAAATGAGATTTGACATTTGTTTGGGATAAAACAAATTAAATAAACAAAACAGGCCTCGGTCGACCACTTTAACCTCAAGTTGCGAACAGACAAATATCATACGGTTGTTTATAAAATGATACAGAACCATAGGATCGAAATGTCGTTCGAATGAGATTTCACCTATCAGGTGTGAATATGCCTTTAACCCAATTCACACCTGAGATGAAATCTAGTTCGAACGAGATTTCGATCATATGGTTGTGTACAAAAAATGCAGACCAATATATCGAAATCTCATTCGAACGAAATTCCCAATTCACACTGAGCACATCCAATCTAGCGGCGCTTAATTCGGAAATGTAAAATAATAAAGCCCAATGCATATTTGTGATTATAAAACTTAAAAAGAATTTAATTTTTAACTATATTTATTTATTTCATTGTTTTTTTGTATTTTGGGAAATTTATGTGAATATCGGGAGGGTGGTCTGTATGAGGACTAGAAATTAAAATGTTCCGATTCCGTTAAAATTTAGAGTGATTATCAGTGCTGCCAGGCTTTTTTTGTGAAAAATCGTCAAAATTTGGAAAAAAAATCGTCAAAATCGTCAAAAGTTTAAAAAAATCGTCACTTTAAAAAATGTTAAAAAACACATTTTTTGATATATTAAAATTTTAAAACACACAATAAAAATCTTTCTATCCAATTTTGTTTAATGAATTTTTTAAATTTACGCACACAAAATATTTTTTAGCTAAATAAAATGGAATTTTCTTTTTAAACAAATGACAAAATGGTTGAGTCATTTGATTTTTCACTTGTTTCAACAGGATATAAAAAAAAAAAAATTAGTTACATTTTTTGCCAAAAAAAACTCACTATTTTGCCAAAAAAAACTCACCTTTGAAAACTTAAAAAAGGGCTCTTTTAGATAAATCGTTTTCATACAAAAATTTGAAATATTTGCTCCATTTTTGGAGTCACTAAAAAAAGATTTCTCACGTAAAAATAGCAACAATTAAAATTAAATTTAAAGAATACCCAGCAAAAATAGGTAATGTATTGTGAAAAGTAATGACTGCCAATTACATTACTTATAACAACTACTCATTACCCACTGCATTACTTTAGTCCAAAAGGCAACTAGTGGCTTATATTGTAATATGTAAGTATTTTTTTGCAATAACATAAATAATAAGTTATTGAGAACGTTTGGGAAATTAAGCCCAATCAGAAAAAAACAGTATTTGTTTTAACTTTTTAGCTTAAAGTTTCGCGAAAACGAATAATCTAATGATAAATAGGTATTTCAAACTCTGTTTGCAACTATTTATTTTATTCCTATAAAGTAACTACTTATTTTACTCTTTATAGGTAAGTATTTATTTATCTCCCTACTCGTAAGCTTGTAGGCACTAATTATTTTTGTCTAGCGGCCTTTATAGAATAAGTAGTGTTTCATGCAATGAATAAGTACATACCAATAATTATTACTAGAGATGAGATTTCCATGCAAATGCATGTTTTTTGTCGATAGTCTAAAAACGATATGGACCAATTATCTTTTCGAATTAAGAAATTTGGGTTAAAATGGCATCGATTTGTTCTTGCATATTTTTGCATATCTTGGTGAAAATGCATATTTTTGCATATTTTGGTTTTAATTGCATATTTTGTGCACATTTCTAACTTTTAAGTGCAAATTTTTGCATATTTTGGCATAAATTATTAAAATTTATCTGTTTGAAAACTATTTGAAATCTTAAAAATTTATTTTGGAATTTAAAATTTTTTTTTTTTTAAAGATTTTCTTAATTTCTAAAAAATGTTTGTAATACAAAGTTTTAAACGGTACTATTTAAACACGGCGTTTATTTTTTACTTTTTAAGTAGTTTTTCCTTTGAAAACATGATTTTTATTGCACAAATTTTATTTTTTAGTGCATATTATTAGGATTTTTAGTGAATATTTTGAATTTTTTAGCGCATATTTTAAGAGCATATTTTCGATTTTTTTAGTGCATGAAAATCACATCCCTAGTTATTACTAATTACTATACTCATTACTAGTAATGCAAAAATTTGCTGGGTAGTCATTGATTTTTTCATACAGAGCAAAAATTAATGACCTTAAAACGACATAATTTTTTAAGTGCAGTTATATTTCCAAAAGAGAACGAAATGTTGTGAATTTGTGTCTTTATTCTGTATTTAATTTTAATCTTTATTCTGTGTTTTATTTAAATTAAAAAAATAACAAATTTTGATTTTTGTGAATAAAAGTGAAGTTAAAAAAAAATCGTCAAAATGTATGGGAATCAAATCAAAAAATCGTCAGTCGTCATTTTGCAAAATTTTACGAAAAAGTCGTCAAAATGACGAAAAATCGTCACTTCTGGTAGCACTGGTGATTATTTATGGCTACAAAAAACATTTACCAGTCGAATTTCAAGAGGATATTTGTTAAAATACCATTGTTAGGGCTTTTTAGTAAAACTGGAAGGGGATATTAACATGGGGGCTATGGGATAACATGGACCGATTTTGTCAAAAATTTAATAGGCTTTGTTCTTTCGATAAAAAATCTTAAATTTCAAATTTTAGCCAAATCGATTGAAAATTGTGGTCTGTACCGCGTTTATACTGTCAATTTGGACAGGCAGATGGACCCTAAAAAACCGAACAACTTGCACAAACTAGCACGCCATACTGAAATGTCACAACAAAAATAACCCAAAATAATAAACAAAACAGGAATTGAACCGAATACGATCGAATTTCAAAAGTTGCAGTCGATGAAGTTTTATAGTTTATATCACAAATGTCAAATTCTATAATGCACTAATAATAAACAAGGTACACACAGGCCACAAACATTTATTTTTTAGTTATGTTTTAACTTTCAATTAAAACTTTTTGGCTCAAAATGTATAAACAATTGACTTAAAAGTGTCAAGAAAAACTCACTGAGTAATTGGCCCCAAATTCCTTTAATACACTTGCTGCAGAAAATGTATATTTGACAGCTTACAGCTGTGCGAATATTGAAAGCAAAACAAAAGTAAAAACGTAAATTTTGTCTGTAAAGTATAGGTAAACGATACAGTGTAAAAACATTTATCGATCTTAAGCCCCTATGACACTACATTTTTTTTGTATTTTATTTTTTGAAAAACAGAAAAGTTGGCAACACTTAATATCATTAATGCGTAAATGTCAAAAAAATATGTAAATTTTTAAAATTTTTTTTGACATTCAATCATTTGATAACCAAATTTATCGATAACACAAGAATAAAATTTGACGTTTACTGTTTTTTTTTAGTTTGCTTTTACTCTTCACACTTGTTCAGGGTTCCTATGGTGATATATTTGCACTGTTCACATAAATTTCATCAATACAAAAAAATGTAGTGTCATAGGGGCTTTAATTTTAGAAAAAGAATTATTTATTGGTTTTGGGGATATATTGTTATATTTTTGGGGAAAACCGAAAAAAGTACCTGGCAACGCTGATCAAACTGCCTTGTGCAGTGATGCCAACTTAGCCCTTTTGGGGCTATATTCAGCCCTTTTTGATTGTTCTCACCTTATTATTATAGTTTTGCTCCATACGCCATTTTTGAAAAAAATGAGTTAGGAATGGAATATATATAATATAAATATCCTCTTTCTTATTCCGAAGTCCGTTTTTTAAAACATCTTTTCAAATTTGAGATATCCAGCATTTTCTAAGAAAAAACACACCATTATGCAGCGTTGCCAGGTATTTTTTTCCGTTGTCCCCAAAAATATAACAAAATATCTCCAAAAATCCCCAAACAATAAAAAAAATCGTTTTTTTTATTACACGAAAATTTTTTTCTTAATTTAAAAAAAAAAATTATTAGTGGTAATTTTATAGTTTTATTTCGTAGATTTAGCAATTAAAAAAATCCCCAAAAATCCCCGAACGCGTAAATAAACGATGTTTGGCAATTTTAATATACATTTTACAGCCGAAAAATGCAAGTTTTGCTGAATGAGCTTCGTAATCTCGTAGTAAAGAGTTGTTATCACTAAAACTATTTTTAAAAATCGTTGATTTTATTTAATTTAGATTGTTGTATTATAGTGCGTTTACACTGGTCCTCTAAGCTAGCTTAAAGTAGATTGTGGCTCCAATCCAGTTTCAATCTATTAGATTGCCCATACAAATTTATTTTTTTCAATCTAGTAGTTTAGACTCTAATCGGCAAACGCAATCTGGTAAAGTTAGATACAACTCTGTATTTCTATTATTTGCATTTTCCAACACTGAAAAACACCGACACGAAGCCTGCCGTTTTGATGACGCCGCCAAGTATGTGTATGCCGCCGTCATTGTTATTTGTGAACGCCGTCACTGTCCTTGTTAATCATACGACGACTAATTACCGTCGCTGTCTTTTGACGCAGTCACACACATTTATTACCAACTTGTTGTTATAAATGCCAATCCTAATCTTCTCAAATGTAAAAAATGCCAATGTAAACGGTACAGATTGCAAAGTAGATTAAAATCGCAATTTACTAGATTAGAAATCCAATGTAAACGCACTATTATATAGATTTAATTTCGAATATCCCCAAAAAATCCCCAAAATAATTTTGGAAATCCCCATAAAAATCCCCAATCCCCAAATGAGATTTGTTGTCCTTTTTTCGAGCATGAAATCCCCAACTTTGGGGATAAATCCCCAAGTCTGGCAGCCCTGCCATTATGACGTTTTTTGAAAATTTGCGTTATAGAAAAGGCTCTAGATTATTTAAAAATTAACGGATCTTGCATATTTTTGGAATGAAGATTAATTATGTTGGTACTATTCTACGTACCAAATTTTAATACCGTAACTTCTAAACATTTCAAGTAATGTCATATTTGCCATTTAGGTTGTGTGGGAGTTAGGCGTGTCCATTGACCGATCATCCTCATTTCTAATACCATGCAACCTGACTATATAAGTGTTCTAAATACCCAGTTTTGTCGATCTAGCTCTTTTTGTTTCATTGTTATTTTGTTTGGCGTTAAGAACTCATTTGCTCCATATCACACAAAAGTCCCAAATGTGTAAGCAAAATTGGATATGGAGCATAATACCATAAAATCTTATTTTCTTAAAAGCTTAAAATCTTTTGATCTATTGCATGCAAAAGTCTGAAAACTAGAAGCTTTGTTAACATTATATGTAGCAATAAATGGTAAACATTAAAACAAAATCCATCGATAAGTGTTAATAGGGTATAAGATCGATCTCTTAAAAACACAAATTAAAAAAAAAAAAATTGCTGAAATACACAAAAAGTGATCAATTTTTG
This sequence comes from Pegoplata infirma, assembly GCA_963921195.1. Taxonomy (NCBI): domain Eukaryota; kingdom Metazoa; phylum Arthropoda; class Insecta; order Diptera; family Anthomyiidae; genus Pegoplata; species Pegoplata infirma. The sequence goes on from OY992536.1 coordinate 328,268,470, forward strand.
AGTTTAGCCCTTTTTAACTGCTCAGCCGACGCTTTTTGGTTTGAAATAGTTGGCATCGCTGGTCTTGTGTTTTGTGCAAAGAACAAAGCCGACATGAAATTATCGGCGTCGGCGGCGTCTAATCAAAAAATCAATCGGCGTCGGCTCCACAGTACATACTAGTATGCAAACAGTGGTGATAATTGCGTACTTTCCAATATGGTAGTATGGGTTTTAGTACAGAATTATCAACGCTGTCTAGTATATGTATGCCTATACGTGTGAGCTTTTGTGTATGTATTTTTGTTGGTTGTTGTATAAAATGTTAAAAGTTACACCGTGTGATGTCACTAATACTTACACACATCAAATGCAGCTCTGTGAACCAACTAATCATATCCCAGTAAACCAAAGGTTCCGACCAAAGTTGGTTCCGACTTTTTCGGAAGTCAGACATTTCGTAACGAATTCGTTAAGAAACTTTTTGTTAAAATATTTCGGTAGTTTGTCTAAAGTCAGACAATCTACCGAAATGTCTTAACGAATTCGTAACGACATTTCGGTAGTTTGTCTGAACACGTGTTTTTCGGTCAGTTCATGTTTAATTTTTTTAATGCGAGTTGTGCAAATAAAAGTTTCTAAATAAATATGAAGGGCTTACTGCAAAAACTTGATAAGCAACATTTAATTTTTTTGGTGTTTTTCGATTTCTACTGATGTTCCATTGGCAAATTTTTGGCAGAAGTCTTGCTTACGCCCTTCGTACAAGTATCTTGAGAATGAAAGTTCTGCAAAAATAATTTTCCTAAATAAAAATAAACCAATTTTAGTGCAAAAACATGAGGATTTAGCAAGGTATTTATAAAATGCTGCCGCATTCAACGCGCTTTCTATGTAACTTTAAGTTTTCAACGCATAGAAAGCAGACATAGGTGAGAACGTATCGGACGCAACGCACCCCTATGTACTTCCACCTTAAGAAGTAACATATGGTGTTTAAATCCGTAGCGGAACGCCCCCTTTCGAAGGGGCGGGGTTTTAAAGCTAAAGTGATTTTTCTTTAATATCGTAAAAACAACAAATCCGATCAAGACGAATATGGTATCATTAAAAAGGTAGATTAAAGACCTTTCTAACGATGTATATGACATATTTGCTTTAACCCCTAAAGCAGCAAAAACTGATTTTTTAACTTGATTTTTTTTTGAATTGGTTTTAACGGCTATTGTAGTATTGAAAATATAAAAGCATTAAAGTGTTAATATTACAAAAAAATATTTATTAAAAAAAAATCATCATTCCTGGAAGATATTATATACAATTAATAAAACGAACTTATAATGTTTACTAAAAGTTTTTATGTACAGTAGTAGAACATGGTTGAAGTAAAGTTTTAATTACAAAAGAAAATTAACTGTCTGGATTTAAATATCAGGTAGAATTGGCGGACATGTACACACGAGATGTTTGTCTCCATAAGCATCATCAATGCGACCTACTGTAGGCCAAACCTTGGACTCGGGCTTAACAAGCAACTGAAAAAGATATAAAAAACATAATTGATATTTAGTATTCTTGTATGGTAAATATAAATAATAACTGTGTTATTTATTTACCGATGGGAATGCCGCCAACTCGCGGCTGTAAGGTCTATTCCATTTCTCCGATATGACTTGAGACTGTGTATGTGGTGACATTTTTAAAGGATTAATATTTTTGTCCATACGACCCGCTTCAATTTCAGCAATTTCACCCCGTATGCAAATCATAGCCTCACAAAATCTATCTAATTCTTCCTTATCCTCAGATTCAGTCGGCTCAATCATAAGAGTACCGGCAACGGGCCAAGACATTGTGGGAGCATGAAAACCGTAATCCATTAAACGTTTTGCAACATCTACCGCTTCAATATTTGCACTCTTTTTCAGGTCTCTAATATCCAGTATAAACTCATGGGCCACAAGTCCATTTTTAGGATCCTTGTAAAGGGTTTTGTAATGGTCCTCCAAACGTTTGGACATATAATTTGCATTTAAGATCGCCACTTGGGTAGCCCTCTTTAGACCACGGCTTCCCATAAGCTTGATGTAGGACCACGATATGGGTAAAATGGCTGAACTGCCAAAGGGTGCAGCGGACACCACGCCAAAACTGTCCTCATCCCTTTCTAGGGGACTAATGACCGGGTGGCCTGGCAAATATGGAGCCAGATGTGATTTAACACCAATGGGGCCCATGCCGGGACCTCCACCTCCATGCGGAATACAGAATGTTTTGTGAAGATTTAAGTGAGAAACATCGCTGCCGTAGTCACCAGGGCGGCACAAACCCACCTGAGCGTTCATGTTGGCGCCATCAAGATAAACTTGACCCCCATGACGATGAATTAAATCACAAATATCGGCAACTGTTTCCTCAAACACACCCATGGTCGAGGGATATGTAATCATAAGGCATGAGAGATTGCGTGCATGTTCTGCCGCTTTGTCACGCAAGTGGTCCATATCAATGCTTCCATCGGAGAGAATACGTATTGGTTCGACCTTCATGCCTGCCATCTGTGCGGATGCAGGATTGGTTCCATGGGCAGATATGGGAATGAGACATATGTTGCGATGACCTTCGTTGCGGTGTTCGTGGTAGCTGCGAATGGCTCTCAGACCAGCATATTCACCCTGAGCACCGGAATTCGGCTGGAACGAAATTTTATCGTAGCCCGTGATCTCGCACAAATCCTGCTCCAATTCTTTGAACATGCGATGGTAGCCTTGGGCTTGTTCCACCGGTACGAATGGATGGATTTCGGTAAAGTGACGAAAAGAGCATGGCATCATTTCGGTTGTCGCATTTAACTTCATGGTACACGATCCCAATGGTATCATTGAATGTACCAGCGATATATCCTTATTTTCCAACTTCTTCATATAACGTACCATACGCGATTCGCTGTGGTACGAACTGAAAATTGGATGAGTTAAAAATGGTGAAGTCCGATAGAACTTTGACTTTTCGATTGAACTGTTGAGAATGTCGTTTTCCGTTAGAACCTCATCGAGTGTTTGGCACTTAAATATCCATAGCAAGTCATCAACATCTTTCGGCCCGACAGTCTCGTCAAGAGCCACACCGACACTTCCATCAGGGAAATAACGGAAATTAATTTGTTTCTCTTCGGCCCGACTTCTAACATCATCTATTGTTAGACCATTGCAGGGTTGAATGTGAAGGGTATCGAAGAAATGTGGATTGTTGACGACATGACCAGCACCAGTGAGACCAGCCCTTAAGGCCAAAGCAAAGTGATGGATGCGGTTTGCAATGGCTTTAAGACCTTCGGGACCATGATAAATGGCGTACATTGCTGACATATTAGCCAGCAATGCTTGAGCAGTACAAATATTACTGGTGGCCTTATCGCGACGAATATGCTGTTCACGTGTCTGCAATGCCAGGCGGTAAGCATCATTACCATCCATATCTCGCGTAACGCCGATCATACGCCCCGGCATTAGACGAACCAAGTTCTGTTTACAGGCAAAGAAGCCAGCATGCGGTCCACCATAACCCAGAGGAACACCCAGGCGTTGCGAAGTGCCAACAGCAATGTCAGCCCCAAATTCAGCAGGTGGACGTAACAGCGTAAGTGCAAGTAGGTCTGTAGCAACTACTACCAAAGTCTAAAAGATATGCAAAAATTTCATCGTACAATATATTGTTTTTGAATCGAATGATTTAAAACTACTTACACCGTTTTTTCGACTCAATTCTGCAATATCTTCAAAATCTTTGACATCACCATAGGTATCTGGGTATTGAAGGAGAATACCAGATATTTCCCTACTTGCAAGGTCTGCCTTGCTTATTGGTCCAATCTCTATCTTCAAGTCTAGTGCTTCAGCTCTTGTCTGGACGACAGACAATGTTTGGGGGTGAATTTTATTGGATAAATACAGTTTCTGACGCTTGTTGTGGCTAAAATAAAAAAACAAATATAAAAGATGTATTATGGAGAGAAATGCTTAACACTTACCGAGTACATAAGCACATAGCTTCGGCTGCTGCAGTACCCTCGTCCAAAAGAGAAGCATTTGCTACATCTAGTCCAGTTAGTTCCGATACCAATGTTTGATAATTTAGCAGTGATTCCAGGCGGCCCTGAGCTATTTCTGGCTGATATGGCGTGTATTGCGTTGTCCATCCGGGGTTCTCAAAGATATTGCGTAATATTGTGTGGGGAACATGACAATTGTGATACCCCATTCCAATATAAGATCGCCAAATTTGGTTCATTTTCGCTATATCGCGTATACGAACAATCAATTCGTGCTCATCTAAAAAATATATAATACAGTTTTGAGATAAGTAAAATTGCTTTGAAATCCTTCAAGATCCTTGCTTAAAAAATTACTGACATTCTAAAGTCGTATTCACAGTGTTGGAGCACTCCAGTCTGTGGAATGCTTTTTCAATTTCATATTTTTTAATTTGACTATCCTTTTTCAATTCACTCCAGAGTCAAAAATGTTTACTTTGGAGTAGAGATGGGCACGTGAGTTAATTTTGACTCACGCACGCTCATGCTCACGAAATTAAAATAATGCTCACGCACGATCACGCACGAAATTATTTTTTTTGCTCACGTTCACGCACGCTCACGTGAGTAACAAACATTTTTCTCACGCTCACGAAGACTCACGAAATTAAAATTAACAATTTTTTACTTTTTTCAAACAAATTTTTGTTTTCTGTTTTAAACAGCACAAAACAAACACGCAAACTCACGAAACAAAAATTACTCACGCACGAAACATTTTTTTCTAATCACGCACACTCACGATCACGTGATTCACGCATGAATCACGTGAATCACGAAAAATTTGTGTCACGCGCGCATCTCTACTTTGGAGTGAATTTTATTTTCTAATCTAATCTGAGTTAACCTTGGACGGAGAAAAAAAAACACAACTATGAAAATTAAATCTCTAATAATGTCATTAAAGCCGCATTCACAATGTTGAGGTACTCCAATCTGTTGACAATTTTACACTTAGAAAATTATTGCAGTTACTACATGACGGTCATTTGTGTAGTAAAAAGTATATGCTGTTCCCAACTACAATTTCAGTTGTTTTTGTATGAAAAATATCAAACAACTGTTTCTTGTAGTCGTTTTAAAAAATAAATACAAAAAATTACTACTTTGTAGTTGTTGTTTTATGTAGTTGTTTTTACGGATGTGCAGGAATTATTTTCAAATAATTTTAACCGTTTTTGACGTTTAGAAGTTTTTTTTTTTTTGTTAATTTAAAAAATTCAGACAATTTGAGTTACAGTAAAAACAACTGTAATTTGAAGTAGTTTTTACAGTTTGTTGTAGTTGTTAATCAATATTACCGTCATAATATTTTGAGTGTATATCTTTCCCTTTTGCACTTTCATATTTTTAAATTTGCCTATCTTTTTTCAATACACTCCAGAGTCAAACATGGCCTACTCTGGAGTTTTTAATCTAAGTTAACCTATTTTAACCGTTAACGGAGAAAAATTATCCACTTAAAGAAAAATACACCCCAGTGTCAAACATGGCCTACTCTGAAGTTTTTAATCTAGGTTAACCTATGTTAACCGTTAACAGAGAAAAATACACCACTTAAAGAACCATCAGAGTCATCGGAATCATCGGAGTCACTCTAATTCACAGCATAGATTGAAATGCTAACTGTGCAAAATGTAGACTGTTGGCCTGTCAGATGTATTTATTGCATTAAGGTACCTACAGACGACGCAATATTATGTACAACAGCGGTTACCAACCTTTTTGGCTCGCGTATCCCTAATTTTAAATTTTGTCAGCCGCGTACCCCCTAACGAGTTTTTTGTTTTCGTTAAAAAAACTTTTCAAATAAATATTAAGGTTAATTTTGAAATTTTTGATCTGCGGGTATTATCACTTTTTTGAAGGATTTAGGGAAGATCAAAACAATGGGGTGGCTCAATGCATCTGAAAACGCAGATTTTGAGCTGTTTTTTTCTGCAGAGCAGCTGAAAATATTGCAAATCTGATTTCACCAGTCGTTTCTACACCAAAAATTTAAACAACGGACGTTTTTTTAACTCTTAAAAAAAGTTATAAAAATACATCAGAGAGGGCGGAAATATAATGTTTTTTAATTTTTTTTAAAATGCTTTTTTAATACAAGGGCAGATCAACAATTCCGTGACTTTTCGAATAAATCACCCTCGTATATACAATGAAAGGGCATTTTTATCTTAACAAAATGGTACCAAAATTTCCACTCTATCACAACCCATTTCAAAAATGTCCAAAAACACGTTTTTGGAGAACTTTGACATACATTTTCTCAAAAACAAGTGGTCAGATCTCAAAATATCACAAAAAAAATGCCCTCTAAAATGCACAAAAAAACGTTTTTTGTGAACTTTGACCTCATCTTTCTTAAAAACCTGACGTTATGGAAAACTTTGGAAGCCATATGCGGAACCAGCAGTGAAAGGTTAATCTAAGACGAATGTCAAAATTACTAAAATTTTGCGTACCCCCATGGACAGTTTCGCGTACCACCTAGTGGTACGCGTACCATAGGTTGGTAACCGCTGATGTACAATATTCAATTATATTAAGGGTGTGTGGGTAATATTGACGATTGTACAATGGTCAATCTTAAGGGGTTATGACACTTGCTAGTTTTTGTATTGGATTAATATTGACGAAAAATTGACAAATTCGTTTATGGGAATGTAATGTGTGTGAAGAGTACAACTGTATAGAATTAATCTTAATCTGTCAAATTGAAGTCGATAATGCTGTTCTCTAATATGATTTACAATTGCTGTGTTTTTCAATAAGTGAATTTATTTTCGGATTAATCTTATTTAGTTTAAAATTAATATTTTAACATCTCAAAACAAATTTGGAATATTTTTTTCCGTAATCTACGATAAATTTGCAATTATAATCCGAAAATATATTACAAAAATTTGGAAAATTAAAAAAGTTATAAATAAATCAAAATTAATCCAATAAAGTTTTAGGATTTAACAAGTCCACTTTGGATTAATTTTGATTTATTTATAATTTTTTTAATTTTTAAAATTTTTTTATTATTTTTTTGGATTATAATTGCAAATTTATCGTAGATTACGGAAAAAAATATTCCAAATCCGTTTTGGTAAGTTAAAATATTTTTTTTAAACAAAATAAGATTAATTCGAAAATAAATCCACTTTTTGAAAAACACAGCAATTGCTAACAAATTTAATCCAATACAAAAACTAGCAAGTGGAAGTTTTTAAAATTCCTATGCCCATATGCTAAAAAATGTTGCTTTTGCGACGTTGACGCATGTAAAAAAAAATGTTGCTTGGTTGATTTTTTTCTTGCTATTTTCCCATAAACATAAATGTTATAGCATGTATGTGTGTGCTTTCCAAAAAATGAATTAAAAAAAAATTTAATTAAAAAAATTAATAAATTAAAAAAAAAATAATTAAAAAAAAGAATTAATTCAAAAAAAGAATTAACTCAAAAATTGAATTGAAAATGAATTAATTAAAAAAGAATTAATTCAAAATGAATTAATTAAAAAAGAATTAATTCAAAATGAATTAATTCAAAAAGAATTAATTCAAAGTGAATTAATTCATGCTTGAATTAGTTCTTTAAATTAAAATTGAATTATACACAAAATTAATTAATTATTTTTTAAATAATTTAAATTTAATTCAAAGAATTAATTCAAGCATGAATTAATTTTTTAATTAAAAAAAAATAATTAAAAATAATGTGAGTTCTTTTGGGTCTAACGTTGGGGCGGGTTATCGATGTCCGACAAACTTCAAAACTTTTCCTAAACATTTATAAATTAATGCGACACAATTTTTTTAAATATTTTTTTTATAACATCCAACTACAATATAAAGTATTTATCGGGGCGTTTATGAAACCAATGCGGATTGGTTTACAACACTTTTTCTCGGAAATCAGCTGTGTGTGTTTATGAATCCAATCCAATTCCAATCAAAGAGAAAATGAGAAAATTTCCGTTCGAAAACGAAAATGTGCGTTCATGAATTCCATTCAGTTGGTTTGACAGTTGGAAAATTTTCATCAACGTTTGGCTTCGGGAATTTGTAAGAAAAGTTGAAAATAATTAATTTAAAAAAAAATTAAAAACAAAAGTTAAATGAAAAAATGCGAGTAAGATGTGCTTTTTTGTTTTCGACTTTTTAAAAAATATTTTTCCTTTTTTTTTTATAAGGGGAAGGTAAAAAATTAATGAGCAAAATGCAGTTAGTTCTTCATGAGTTTTTGGAAATAAATCCCGATATATCAACGGGAGTTGTGTTTTAAGCAGGGTTGGCAACCAAAACGAATAACGGTATCGGTAACGGTATTGGTATTACATATTTTTTATATCGGTAACGGTAAAGGTAACGGTATTTTCGATTATTTCGGTAACGGTGAACCGTTACCGAAACGTCAATACCGGTACGTACCGGTATTATAAATAAAATGTTAACAAGTCACAAATTTGTTAAAAATGCGTAAAAAAAATGTTTAAAAAAATTAAAAAACTGGTAAATTCTGTACCTTTTCTATACATTATTATATTTGTACTAGTATTAACTCAGAAATCTGCTGATTTCAAATAAAAAGTCTGAATTGTTTATTTGAAATCAGCATATTTCTATGTTAAAATTATCAAAATTGTTTGTCTTGTTAAAAAAAGTCGGAAGGAATAATCGGCGGTATCGGAGGGACACCTTTCCTCTCGCCATAGATGTTAAGAAATTAATTTTATTTATATTTACGCATAAATAATACAATTTTATCAATATTTTATTTCAGTGTTCGATAAAAAAACGGTACGATATATAACGTACGGGTTTTTCTAAAGAACACATTTACTAAAAATTTTTTTTAGTGATTGTGTTCTTGTACGCAAACAGAATGCCGAACGTTATGCTTGCGAATTGACGAACTCAATCTTAACGATAATGTACTGCACTATAAACAGAAACGCTACATCGTAGTGGTTGTGTTTTTGAACGATCACAAATAAAATAAAGTACTTTTAGTATACTGTTTCCGTACTTAGCAGATTTTTTGTTTTTAACTTAAAATGGCGATATCTCGAAAACTAGGCAAGATAGAGCAAAACGAAGTCCACACATGTAATACTATAGCGATTCTAAGAACCAAAAATATGCTCCGATTCGCTCTATCTTGCTTAGTTTTCGAGATATCGCCATTTTAAGTTTTTGAAAAAATCTAAGTACGTAAACAGTACACTAAAAGTAATTTATTTGTTTGTGTACATAGCACAGTACATAATCGTAAAGATTGTGTTCGTAAAGTCGCAAGCATAACGTTCGGTATTTGTTTGCGTACACGAACACAACCACTTAAAATCATTTTTAGTGTTTCTGTATTTCTTGTTGGGAATGTGTTTGCGTATTTCCATTGGCAGTACAGAACACTAACGTACCGTTCGTTAGTGTTTTTTTCGAACCCTGTTTAATTTAATTTGCTATAGCCAAGCCCCCAAAAGGTTCGGACCGAAAAAATCGCATTTTCTAATCTTGGTCAATGAACTTCACACGGCATAAAAATTTTTAATTTTCTAAACAAATAGACAAAAAAGTTAAATAAAATATGTTTTTCTGGGGCTGTGTAAGTTTTTCAGGGGGGAACTTTTTTTCATCTGTTCCAATTTTCCCATTTCGGAACTTAACCAGCCTATGACCATAAGACGTATTTGTACCAGAAGAGTAGCACGTTTATTGTGGATCGCATCGTGGCTTCTACAGACGGAAAGACGAACATCGCATACAATCGCAATGAACAAAAATTTTTTTTTTTTAAGTATGTATATTAAAAATATTTTAATATGTTTATAATCCACAAAAAATTAAAATAAGTAATATTAATGCAACCGAAACAAAACCGTTATAATACCGCTAAAAATCCGAATAAAGGTAACGGTTTTTTATCGGTAACGGTATTTACAAATTTTTGTTTCGGTATTGGTAACGGTAACGGTAGTCAATATTAATGGGTTTTTAATCGGTAACGGTATTGAAAGGGTAACGGTAGCCAACACTGGTTTTAAGGCCTTAAATATAAAAAAAAGTAATTCACAATAAAAAATGTGAAAATAAAATTTCCAAATTTTTGTTGTGTCCTTAAAAGTAAAACGAATGCACTTTTTTCTAAAATTTTAAAATTTTAGTTATTCGATTTTAACTTTGAGTGAAAACGTAAACAACAGAACACCAAATTGGATTTCATGTAGGGTTGCCAGACGGCCTGGAATGGCCTGGATTTTCCAGTTATTTGAGGTCTGGTCCAGTTTCCAGTTAGAACATAATTTATCCAGTTGAAAAAGGATTTCTTTTTTTTTTAATAATTATTTATTTTATTAAACATTTTTTTAAATTTGGGACTACTTTTTGAATAAAACATTAATTATAAATATAACATAAATGCCTCTTTTGTATTGTGCATTGTCACTAATTTTTTTAAAACTTTTTCGAGCATTTCGGCCAGTCTACGAGCTCGTCGATGATTTAAGGATTCTTGGCGTACATTTTGCTTTTAAAATAACCCCACAAAAATATGTCTGGATGGGTCAAATCTGCAAATTATGGTTAATTGTTGTCGCTCATTTTTGACTTCTCACGTCCCGGAAATTTTAACTGACCTCCTAGATTTCCAGATTTGACCACTTTGGACTTAATTTTGTGGGGTTATTTAAAAAGAAAAATATACCCTAACAATCCTCAGGCCGATGACGAAAAAGTAATAGAAATGCTTAAAAAAGGCACATTTTGCCGTAGCAAATAGAGACGGCCATTTAGTCCAAAATAAAAATATGTGTCTCACATATGAAAATCGGTTAATTTTTTTTTCAAATTATTTAAAAAAATATATATATGGGTCCAGTTACTTTAACAAAATCCAGGTGACAATTTTCCATTATCCAGTTATTTGACTTCTAGTATCTGGCAACCCTAATTTCATGTGATTCGGTAAATGTGAATTGAAAAGTTATGAAAGGCAGGACAGAGGCAAAAAGCGCTAAATAAAATTCTTGAAAAAAGTATCATACACACTTAAGCTTATTAACGAAAAAAATTTTTAGTCGGACAAGTATTTCGATTCCGAAATTGGGCGCAAAAAATAATAAGATTCCAAACGGGCAAAAAGTTACCAATGTTTAAAAAAAAAATCATAAAAAAGGAACAAATAAGCTAAAACTTTATACAAAATATGACCCAAAAATATGCACTTATAGCCTTTTTTAAAAGCAAATTCTTTGATGTGCAAAGACATTTATCCTGAGATAATTAAATATGTGAAGCAACTGGTATTTTTCCATACAAAATGCCAGATCCTAAGGACAACAAAAGATGGATTTGTATAAAATCCCTTCCCTTCCTGGATCAATAATCAAAAAAATTTAATTCAAAACAAATGCTTGACAGTTTATTTGTTAACAAATTATTTTTTTACAAACTGCATTATTATAACAATTCTGACATTGACTTTCTAACAGAGTTGCTATAAAATACGACTCTGTATTTGCAAAAACAGAGTCGTATTTTGTAAATACTTGTGTCTCCGCTAAGTTCGAACGCAATAGATATTTTTTTTCGAACAAAGCAATTCGTTACGGTTTCATAAACGCTTCGAAAATTGGAAACGGATTTCGTTTCCAATCCAATTTCGTTGTGGATTTATGAACGGCCTATATATTATTGATCTAAGATCGAATCTAAGACATTTCTAGAATGTCCGTTCGTCTGTATAAGACATGATGCAGTCCAAAATAAAAAAAAACTAGACTCGTTAGGCTAGGCACGAATATATCTTTGGTCCTTAGCAGTTTAAGTTCGTAAATGGGCAAAATCGGACCAAAGGCAAAAAGTTCCCCTTTGAAAAACTTAACTAACCTCTGATTTTTTTTTAGATAACTTACACATTTTTTATAAATTTTATAGGCCCTTACCACAAGAAAACAAAAAGAGTATTTTAACAAAAGTTTTATTTTAAATTTCAAATTTTCAATAGTGGTATTCAGAGTCTTCCTTGCCAGCCCTGGCACTGGTGGTAAAAGAGCACTTTTTAAAATTACTTTTCAAAATACATGTATTTTTTGAAAGAAGTACTCTTTTGCTACATTGCCAGGGCTGGCAACAAGACTCTGAATACCTCTAATACAATGATTCCCAACCTTCGATTCTCGCCCCACTAGGGGGCAGTTTGAATGTTTCAGGGGGGCAACGAACAAATTTTCAAGGTTTTTTTTAGTAAAACTAACTTAAAAAAAATATTTTTTTAACCAATTTAACTTGAATAATTTTTTTTAGTTAATTATCGAAAACTTTTACTAAAAACTTAGTTTAAACCCCGATTTCAACAAATAGTTAGCTTAACCCCTAGTAATTTTGAATTATAAAAAAAAAGAAAAATGTAAAAATTTTTCTTTAGTCTAGGGGGGCATGGCAATTTTTTTAACTTAAAAGTGGGGCACGTCGTAAAAAAGGTTGGGAACCATTGCTCTAATATATTTTTTGAAAGTCGATTTTAAAAACAAAAACAATTTGTATGGAAATAAAATTAAAAGTTGATTTTAAATATATTTTATTTTTCTATGGTAAGGCTGTATCATCTTTTTAATACTGAGTTAATACTGCGATATATTTTTAGTTAAAAACTAATTAAAAATATTTTTCAATGAAAAAGAGTTTATTCTGATTCGAGGCCTTTTCATGTTCCCCATTATGAATTAACATAACAAGTTCTTATGATAACTCTACTTTCTTTATTAGGATATTCTCCCATTAAATACTCATAGAGTTTCTTGCTTTCAAAAATTTTGGCAATTTTCAGGAATGAATTGACGATCGTTTCGGGGGTGTTCCAATTCCCCCATCATCAGAATTCTTTAGAAAATTAGATAATACTGTTAGCATGCAAACATCAAATATTCATACTCTAAATAATCTCAACTTATTGTTAGTGAGAAAGCAAATATGATTTTCGAAGTTCCACCAGCATTACACCAAATATAATTTGAAAGCAAGTTTTTTTGGTTACTGCATATAGTCCCAATTTAGACAGGGCAATTTTAATTGCCGCAAGTCTGATTTTAAAGTGTATCGGAGAGAGAGGAAAGAATCTTATCTCTCTCTCTGATACACTATAAAATCAGAATTGCCGCAATTAAAATTGCCCAATGTAAATACGCACATACTACCAAGAAACTCTACGAGTATTTAATGGGAGAATATCCTAATAAAGAAAGTAGAGTTATCATAAGTACTTGTTATGTTAATTCATAATGGGGAACATGAAAAGGCCTCGAATCAGAATAAACTCTTTTTCATTGCACAATTAAAAGGTCGAATAAATAACAAATTTTTATTATTTAATAAAAATTAAAACACACTTAAAAATATTTTTTTTACAAACAAGAAACAAAAAAAAAAATAGGAAAACAAAATTTACAGACCAAAAAAAAAATTTTTTTGTCATAAAAACACTTTTTCAGTAATGACGAATATTAACTAATATGTTAAGTAAAAAGTTAAAATTTTTTTTTTTCACTTTGTTGTGAATTCAGATTTTTAAGTCAAAAAAAGGAACCCAAAGCCATTGTCCTAACATCGACCCTAAAAGGCAATTTTTCCGATCCCGAACTTTTGAACGACTTTACGGAGGCTCCTGAAGTTTGGCATATATGTTGGGCATTTACATGGTCAGGTTATAATTGTAATCCAGCAAAATCGGTTCAGTCGTTCAAAAGTTATGATCAAAAGCCAAGAGTTTTTCGTGAATTTACGAAATAAAAAACACGCTTACTTTCTAAAGGCAGTTCTGAGGATGCTGAAGCTTGGCATATATATTTGCCGTTCCCCTGGCCTGGTTTGTATTGAATTTCAGCCAAATCGGTCCAGTGGTTCAAAAGTTATTAGCAAAACCGTAAATGTCAGATTAGTTTCACCTTAAATTCACGTGTTGAAAACCCGTTAAACATGTTTTAAAAACAATGGTAAGTCACAAAAATATTTTACAACGTATTTTTGTTACTCAAAAATATATTTACACTAAAAAAAATACACTCGAAAAAAATTTTACACTCAAAAAAAATATTTAGTATTTTTTTTTTTTTCAAAAATTACTAAAAAAAAAGTTTTTTAATCAAAATAAAATATTTCTAATCAAAAACGTTATTTTTTCACGTTAGAAAATTTACTAACACTTAAAAAGGGCATTGTGGAGGGTATTTATAGATTCGACTAACAAGGGAAGTCTCCCTAGTGTCACCCGCGGATCTTTATGGAATTGGTTTTATTTTGTAGAGCAGAAAAAATAAAGGGACACGTATTTTTTTTTAGCGGCCCAAATTCATATTTAGGGGGTAAAAAGGAGGGGGGAAGACAAGGCCATTTTTCAGTTTTTTTCGTTTATCTCCTATATTATGCAAAGAAACCTAGTCATGTTACATACCAAATGAAAGGTCTTTGGAAAACCTATCTACGTGTGCTAAGAGCGTGTCCAAACATGCACAACTTTTCGTCATATTGAGTAAAATACCAAAATTTTAGGACATTTTTGTTAATAAGTCGAAAAATATTAACTTCTTTGGCCCGTTGTTAGCACCACGAAATAGGTATTTTTAATACCTTTAATCTGATACCACACATGCCTATATTAATTTTGTTTAAATAGGCGTAAATCGTAAAAAACTGAAAAAGGTCAATTTCCCCCCATACAAATCGACCCCCCCTAAAAATGAGTTTGGGCCGCTATAAAAAAATACGTGTCGAATTAATTTTCGTTCTTAACAACATATCCAAATTTCATGAAGATCTGAGGGTGACACCAGGGAGACTTCCCTTGTAAGTCGAATTTAACTTTTCTAATTGTTTTTCATTATTTTTTCCATTATTTTTCATCATATTTCTAAAAAGAGGCCATTTTCAGGACAGGCAACCGTTCATATTAAAAATCTTAGCATTTAAGACCAAATGAAATAAAATTGGGGGGTATTTGTTTTGGAATTCCACTTTTAATACAGTAAGGACGGTTTTTTTCAATATGTCCCAGGAAAATTTTTTGGAACAAATTCCTGGTTCAATAGATTCTTGAATACATTCTACGGTAATCACAACAACATTTTCTATGTAAAATTATTTTTCAAAAAAAAAATACTTGCTCTAAAAAACGATTGCTTTCGGGAAAATTTCAAACAAAAATCATTGATTCTGGAATGTTAAGTAGAACCGGTTGCAGGGTAGTTTGATGCGTTCCGGAACCGATTATTTGGAACAGAAAATTTTGCTGGGGTATGTTATGTTTACAGTTTATTTCGTTCTCAGTTCCTAGTGATTTTTATAATCACATGTTGCGTGTTTTTTTTTTTTTTAATTTTAATGATAACTTAATGGTTCACTTATATGACATCTAACCCTGTCTACTATCGCCAGGGCTGTCTTATCATACAAAAGTATTAAAAAATAAAGTAAGCACCGGGGGGTCTTGACTACACAAGCCCCTTGATTATAATATTTTTTAAAATTTTAATTAAATTTCGATTTAGCTTTGATCTACAGACGTTTTACAGTGCAATTTTTACTTACTCAGAGGCTTATCTAAATTCAAATCTCGTCCCAATTGTATTGCTTTAGGTACTGCTCGTTCTGTTAGTTCAGCCAATGACTAGAAAATTAGGTGGTACTCTAAATAAAGATTGCGCAAAGGAGAGAGAGTCCATTACAAAAATACTCACTTTATATCCCAGTGTATCTAGCATTGATACTACATCTGTCTTTCGAGGACCGATATGACGGCTAGGAAAATCAGATTTGGTTGGAAAAAGAACATCTCCAACGGATGTTGTGGCCAGAAAGCGTGTTATCAATGATGAGGTTTTTAATATTTTCTTAGAGTCTTGGACGACAGCTGATAACATGCCTTGTGTACATTTTTTTGATATTCGATACATTTTTCCAGCGGTAAAATAAAAATCTTTATTAAACACTTTCTAATATTTAAAAGATAACAATTTCAAAAAAATTAAAACAAAAAAAAAAACACAAAATTTATTCTGGCGCGTAAGTCTGAATTGAACGAGAGTCTGAAATGGACTAAATTGAATCGTGTTTAGTAATGACGGCAAAATCATCTTGAATTATCAATACGTCTATGTTCTTATCACCATCTGACTTCACTTTAGTCGAAATAATTAAAGACAAAGTGATGTGCCTGAATTCTTGAAGGACGCATTATAAAACAAAAGCATTTCGTAGAAAACACAATGCGACTTGTTGTTAGACAGGTCATTTAATTTTCGCTTTGAAATTTTAGCAATAGATATGTTTGTTTTGGAAATGACTACGCGACTTGGGCAGGTAATTAAATGTACTATATTTTTGGATTAACCCTCTTCTGAACAGTAGAGTGGTTACAAATATTTTTTTGCTTGCCAATTAAATAGTGACATATCACAGACCACATCACATACTTACCATTATTCGGAACTTAGAAATGTTGTAAGCAAATAATTTGCTAAAAACATTTTTATTGAACTTTTTATTGCAAAACACAATTCTAAATTTTGATTTATTTATAACTTTTTTTCATTTTCCAAACAAAATAAGATTAATCAGAAATTCACACGTTAACTACCCTTGACCACTCTTATCTACTATTTCCCAGTATTGGGGGATACCAATTGTCAAATTCAAATATTTTTTTCATACAAAATTATTTAATCCCGGCAAATCGTATCACTAATACTGGGAAATAGGTGATAATGGTGGTCAAGTGTAGTCAACGTGTAAACTTCCCTTAAATTGATTAATTTATTTTTGACATTTTCCCATTTTCTCTATTTTTTATAGTATCACAGTTGTAAAAAAATATAGAATTATGAAAATTAAGGGGTTTCGATCGTACTTTTATTTAAACCTCACTAAAAAGGGTTCAATTTGTAAGGGAAAATACGAAACCTCGTTGAACGGGATTTCGAAGCCAATCTGAACGTACTATTAAGAAAATTGAAATTTGAATTTGTTTTTTTTTTCTTTTTTTCAAAATTCGTAAATATTATTGTTCTGATATTAATCAAAAAATAACTTTGGCGACCAACTACTTGTTTCGTAGCATTCCTCTATAAATCTTCCTTGGGGTTAATATACCGTTAACTGAAATTTGTACTAAGATATTTTTGAGTGTATAAAAATTCTACACTCACACAATTTTCGTCCGTAAAACAATGCTATTGCAATTTCAGTTAAAACATCTGACTTACATATAGCTCATTTACTTGTATAGTGTCATAACTCAACAAACGTGATTTTTCAGTTAACGATACAGAATTTTTCGCTATATCATGCTTTATATTCTGTCAAAAATTTGTATTAAGTAATATATTTTAAACTCGCCGTTTAAGAAGGGAACACGCCATTATAACATTTTCTATGCACTGGCCTTTTGCAATGTTAAACCAGTTTCAATTGTAAACTTTAAACAGGTATTCTGCAAAACCAAATATTTTGAGTTATGACAATATACAAGTAAATAAGCGATATGTAGTAAAAACAAACTACCAGAGAATAAAATCGGTAGTTATCGAAATTTACCGTTTCTGCGATTTAGGTTAAATGGATATAGGAAATTAACAAAACTATCAAATATGGATTAGAAAAACACACGCAATAGATCAGGTAGATTATATTGACAAAAACGCTTTTGCAGAATTTGTTGGAATTTATTTAAATTTTTGGAAAATATAATGAAATAATGTTTGTATGCATATATCATAACCTAAATTACAATAAAGATTTAGTATACATATAAGTATATAACATAGAATTCTTAATTTTTCTTTTTATTTAATCATAATCAAATAATTAATAATTTAAAGTAACATTTAACATTTGACAATGTTTATAATAAATTAAACTATACTATGGGTTTTCACGTTGAACCTTGTAAACGATCATCGTGAAAACCCTCACATTCAATGAAAAAAAAAAATTAATAATTTTTTCTTTAATTACACTTTGTATTAAATTTAATTTTGTTTTTTTAATCAATATAATTCGATTCTAATACTGTTATAAGAAGAACAAATAAACAATACATAATTTATATATTTTATTTTGATTTATTATTATTTATTTTTTTATTTTTTAATTTATATAATTTAACTAATTTCATCTTACTAAGTATGCGTTTTAAGTATATATTATTGTATTTAATCGATCAATCAATTAATTAATGAAACAATCAATCAGTCAATATTTTTATTCATTCAGTAACGGTTAAAGAAAGCAAGAAAAATTTTAACTATTAAAGAGTATATTTAGAGTTAATTTAAAGTAAGTTAAGTTCTCTTCTGATCAATATAGTAGGGAGTTTAACGATACGTCTTGTAAATGTTTCAAACAAAGTCTGGAGGGCAAAACTTCTACGCGAGGAATTTGCGGAATTTGTGTGATTTTAAATTGTTTTAGGAAAAATTCTAAAATTTTATACTGGCTCGAAGAATTTTTATTTATTTAAAATTGGAAACGTTGAATTATAACAACTTTAATTATTTTTCACAAAAGGACTCTGTACCTGCAGTAATAGACCAGATGACTGCTGTCGATGGTTTTCCTTTTTCGATGTTCAAAACTTCAACAGAAATTCACAAATCCTTACGAACGCGTGGAATTTAAGTGCCAAAAAATCCCAAAAATTTTTAAAATCCCGAAAATTTTCAAAAATATTTTGAAAATATCGAAATCGGGATCCCGAAAATTTTTATTCAATCCCTAATCCCGGGATTCAGAAAACACAATCCTCATTGGAAGTCCTAGATTCTGGTAAACACAGAAAAAATTTGAAACGAATTTCAATCAACAAAAACGCGGATTCAATCAATTTTTTGATTGAAATTCCTCCAATTAAGAAAATTGTTATACCAATCATCAAATTGTAGGTGATTGATTGAAAATTTTTTCAATCAAACATTTTTTCGATTTTGATCAAAAATTTGATCAATTTTTTATTTAAAGTCAATCAAAATATTGATTGATTTAACAAATGAATTGTTAGGTTATGACAAAATTATCAAAAAATTCATATTTTTTGCTTTCCTATATGTTCCAAACAATAAAAAAGTAAAACCCGATTATTTTGTATATTTTTGAATTATTCTTTTCAAATAAATTAAACGGGAAAAAAATTTAGTATGTTGAAAAAAAATTTCAATCAAAACATTGATTGACTTATTTAAATTTTGTTGATCAATAGATTTAATTGAACATTTTTAGCCAATAATTTTTTGTGTGAATGATTTAGGTAGCGTTTGGTGTGCTAACTCCAAATCTGGTTACCAATTTTTTCCATCACGTCAGAATTTTCAGTAATTCGCGGTTAAAGTGCCGAAAAAGGCCTAATGTTTGTGTCCACTTGCATATAATGGGATGGAGATGGGGTGCCATCGGATAGGTTTTAACTTAATTCATGGTCACCGAAAGGTTCTGTTCTTTTTTCCTACTGCTTTTCTAATCTTTATTAATGAACTTCTTAGTCAAACTTACAACCCTATCTACTCTTTTGCACGCTACAGCAACATTTTTCATTCGTTTTCCTTCGACCATATGTTAAGCCTCGTAGAGGCTGAGAGAATATGAATGACACTCTCAATCAGGACCTGTTCATAGAGTAAGGAAAGTAAGAGAGTTTGAATGGTCCCAAAGTCAGTCTGCAAGTTTATGGAAATTGGTAAACATAATGTATTTCAGGAATTTAAAAGTTTTGTAAAAAGATCAAAGAGAATTAGAAAATGAGTAAATTTTACCACTATTATTGAGAGGATTACCTATCTATATTGAGAGGATTAGCACTATTTCCGTTATTAAAATTCTCTCTTAACTAATTTCCCTACTTTTTCCCTGATTTTGGAACATTTTGCCTACTCTTCCTACTTTTTCCCCTGCAGCATTTTTTTTAAAAGCTTGCAGATATTTTCATACATTAACAGAACCATTTTTTCCTTTGTAAAAAAAGAGTGCATTTTTTTTGACCCCATATAATCTGACACCCACTGGACCTGTTGACAATCTCTGAATGGGGTCTTGCGAATAAGGTCGTTTTTAATGCACGCGAGACCCAATGTTCGTCTGTATCTATGGGTGGTAGCAATATTGAGGAATCGGACACTCTTGATGTTTTGCGCATGAAAATCTAGTGTGATGTCCGTTGGAATAAACAAAGTCTACTCTAAAGTTTCTGGAAAGTGTTTAAAGGAGGGCGTCGAAGCTAATCAATGACAGTAGGGTATCCAAATTTATTGACTCTTTGGAGCATCGTCGGAATGTGGGTTGTGTAACACTGTTCTACCGATATTGTTCTGCTGAGATAAGCGAACTTATTCCCCGAGCCCGGATTTTTGTTCTAAGTAACCGCTTGTCTAGTAGGGTTCATCCATTGGTGGTCGATTGCCCAGTGTACCAAACAACGCATTACAGAGAAAATTCATTCATAAGCCGAACTACCCGTATGTGAAATACACTTTCTGTAGAGGTCTTTTCTGTTAACTACAATTTAGAAAAGTTCAAATCAAATATCCAAACACTACTCCCTCTCTCCTCCTTCCCAAAACCTATATTCCTAATTATCAACACAAATCACTGTACTTATAGGGGACATCTCCTAAGTGTTGGTTAAGTCAAAAACAAAAATTGTGACGTGATAGAAAATTTCTAATGATCGTTTTGGAATCGAAACACTAAAACCGTTAATTTCATCTAAAACGCAGCGAAAAACCTCAGATTTGTAGTGTGGTAATATCTATTAGGTTCGTAAAGAATTCTGAATTACCGGAAAATCCAAATTAGCGGCGTCCGGATTTAAAAGTGTATATTGTTTCGTCATATTCCTCAATGCGCGCATGAGCATTTTTCATGAGTTTTTGTTCTAATATTTTTTTTATTTCTCTGCGGTTTTTTAAGTACTTCAATAAGACACATCCCTCTTCAAGCATGTTTAGCTTGTGTTAAAATAGTGACAAAATCGAGTAATGGCATTTCAATCCTCTTTACTTTGAACTTTAAAAATCGTTAACTCGAAAATCCCAGCTGATCCTGTTTTCGAGTTATTGCTAAATGATTACACTGTTCTACAACAAAAACCTCCCAGTGAAATATCCAACTGATTCTTATAAATTTTGGTCTCCTGAATCCAAATCTGCCATCCAATTTTTTCTAGCGCGTACCGTTTTTCAGATATTCGCTGTTAAAAAGTCAAAAAACCAATAATTTCGCACATTTGGGGGTCCAGTGGTATGTAGCTTCTAACAAATAGGACTTGATTTCATATAAATTTGACCTTCCGATTCCAAAATTGCGATCCAAATTTTTCTAAATATTCGCGGTCGAGATTTTCTCGTGGAAAAATTTTCAAACGCGAATATCTCAAACACGAAACATGCTAGAAAATTTTGAATTGCAGTTTTGGAATCAGCAGGTCCATTTTATATGGAATCAAGTCATATTTTTGGAAGAATCTGTAAGAGAGGATCACCAAAAGTGCGAAATTATTGGTTTTTTGACTTTTTAACAGCGAATATCTCAAAAACGGTACGTGCTATAGAAAATTGGAGGGCAGATTTGAATTCAGGAGAGAAAAATCTATTAGAATCAGTTGAATATTTCACTGGGAAATTTTTGTTGTTGAACAGTGTAGTTATTTGCCAATAACTCGAAAATAGGATCAGCTAGGATTTTCGTGTAAACGATTTCTAAAGTTTAAAATAAAGAGGAGTGAAATGCCATTAGCCGATTTTGTCCCCATCTTAACACAACCAAAACTTGCTGAAAGAGGGGTGTGAAGAAGTGAAGGCACTTTCTTTTGCCGTTAGGTACTCTACTAAGAGAAATTATTTCCCATTTGCATTGTTTGCAACATTTACAAAATCTATTGTTTAACTCCCATTTATTTAAGCTCAAACAAATCTTTCAAAAATCCGCCATTTACTGAAGCACTCGCACTCCCATTCATTACATTGTTTGTAAAATTCATCTATTATTTCATGTATATTTTATTTCTATCATATAAAGAGGAGGAGGTCTACATATTGTTGCACCCAAAATGCAATAGTGCATCATTCATTCATTTATTTAGTTTTCATCATCATAGTCGTCGTCATCAATTTAAAAGAGGAGACAAAGAAGTATTAAATATAAAAAGGCAGAGTAAATATATATAACGTCTTATATAACTAATAATTGAGACATGAGGTGCAAATTTGAACTCGTTTAAATTTTGTGTGTGTCGTTTACTGGTGAAAAATGGTAAAACAAAAATGTACGCTTTGAATGCTACGAACAGCATTCATACATAAGCCATGTGTTCGTTGTAAATAGTATGAAACAAAACATTTTAACGTTACATCATACGTACATTATGTTAAGCATTGCTTCCGAGCTAAAACGATATTTTGATATATTTGTATATTATACATATAAGTGCATATAAGCATCATTTCTAAACATGCGTGTAGTTAACATCTTGTTATTTTATCAATGGCGAAAATGAAACAGTATGTACCAACATTGAAAAATATGAATGATTTCATAAAACAATAAATTTGATGAAATTAATTTTAGAGTATACGCACAAACATGACTGAACGAACGGTCGTCGTTGGAGATTTTTAAACCAAACTTTGTGTAGGCTTTAAAAAATATTCTACAGGGCCCCTTAACGGAAATATATTCAAGTAAAACTTAAACTTTGATTGGCGTTATCTCGAAAACGGGTTAAGACCAACCAAGTTTCAATTGTAAACTTTAAACAGGTTTTCTGTAAAATCAAACATTTTGAGTTATGACACTATACAAGTAAATGAGCGAATTAAATCTATCGTGTAAACAATAAGCTAAAGTAGATTGTTTTTTGAGCTCTACCGAATTTCTCTGTTAATGGAAACCGTAGTGGGTTAGGGTTAGGTTACCTATCACCACGTGATAGGCAATACAAAATTAATATTTAAAATCGTATTTTCGGGTCATTTTGGCAAAAAAACCTTCTGCACCGCACCAAACGCAATTTCTATAAAGTCACAGATTATTTTTGTTTTAAGCCCTATTTTCTAAAAATAAGGTAATTTTAACCCTTCCAATGAATGAATTATATAAAAAAGATCTTGTGAACACTTTCGAATAAAAATAAAACCGCCCGGACTTTTACTTTTGGAGCTACATGCTGCCAAAGTTGACGTTATAAATAGTTAACGTTATGCAGTTAAGTGTTAAACCGCCAAATTTTAATCTTAAAGGAATCAAAAAAGTCCCTCCAAAAAGCAGTCGTCATTTTGAGCGTAAATAGCTTTTCCTACGCATCGTTTAAGTCTCATATTTTCTTAGTTTTAATTAAACTAAGAAAATATAGACCAAATTTCATATCGTTTGGTGCGGGAAATTTTTTGGCGGAAGCGAAAAAGTAAAAATACAATTCTTAATATTTTTTTATGGCCTTTTTGGCTAGGGCAGGTAAATTTTGATATTTGCAAAAAAATCCAAAAAGTCATAACCCTAGTAGTGGGTATTTGCTTGGTTGGATGCCATTTTATTTCCTTTTGCGGGATTTAGTATAATATGGCATTCACACTAGCGACCTTAAACAAGTTGTTCAACAAAACACTAGTAGCAGAATAAAAACGTAATGGACACAGAACAAAGACTTTTTTAAACATCTCACTCTTGAACACTTCAAAACAGCAAGTGTGAACGCCGTATAAGAGAAAAGTATATGTAAAATCGTATATCAAAAGAGAAATACATCGAATCCACCATTTTGTCGAAAATGACGGATAGATTTTGGAGTCTACCAATGTACCTTATTATCTTTTCTCTGTGCGGTACCGCTGGGCGGTTTAAAGTGTCAACCTTATATAGAAATACTGTAACCGATATATTTTTGCGTATACTCTTACAAACGGTCTATATTATGAACTACCATTACCATCTCGGTAGAAATTTGGGCGGGGTGAAATAAAGCCATAGGGAATAAGGTCAAGACCATATTTGAGAAATAATGCCATTAATTATAATAATAAATAAAATTAACTACTTTAAATAACTGTTACTACATTACAGTACTTTTTTTTTAAGTTGTTCAAAAAAACGACTAAAAATAACTAACAGAAATAGTTGTTTGATATTTTTCATACAAAAACAACTGACTTTGTAGTTGAAAACAACTAACTACTGTAAAATATACAAACAACTAACATGTAGTAACTTACATAATTTTCTGAGTGTAACTTTGACATGACTTTATTTTAAATTTGACTTATTGCTCAAACTTTTTCATCACATCAGGCTTTTGAAAAAATTGAGGTCAAAGTTCAAAAAAATCGCAGTCCTTGGCATTTTCTCCAACTCGTAGCGGATGAACCCGATGCGATATTATAAGGCATTGAGAAATAAGAAAATATGACCTAATTGCTTATGGCTTTATTTCACCCTGCTAGAAATTTAATGTCACATTTGACATTTTACGAACTTGACGTTTTATAGTAATGGTGGTGCTAATTTTAACGTAATGTAGAAGAAGCGGTGAGTGATAGGTTTGTCATTTCATGTTAGTAACATTAAAAAAGTATATGTCTGTGTTAAATGTTCAGGCGATATCTTTGCGGTAAAATCTTCAAAAAGTTGTATTTTTAAACAATATACAAATTGTATTAGTAAAATCAAATGAATATTTGATTGGGGTCAACTAAATTTTCAGTTAAAACTCCTAACAAATGTAGTTGTTTTAACTGTCAAAAATATAACTGTCTTTTGTATACAAAATTGTGCCTACGGTCAGTACCGTAGTACCGGGAATACCGGTATTCCCGGTTCTCGGTATTACCGGTATTCCCGGTTCTCGGTATTACCGGGAAATGGTACCGGTTTCCCGGTTCCTAATTCATTCCCGGTATTCCCGGGAATACCGGTATTCCCGGTTCCGGTTCTGACGGTATTCCCGGGACTAACGGTATGTATATTTTGTAAAAGTTTGTACAATTAAAATTTTTTCTTGGCTTTTACCAAAAAAAAAAAAATGCAAAACATGTGAAAAATACCATTTCCATTTCATTTTTTGAATTTAAGAACAAATAGGTAGTTACATGATTTTCAAATAACTTTACAAACACAACAAAATGTATCTGAAATACTGATTAAATAGAGTAATTTAAACATTTTCTGGTATAGTATTTTTTTGGTTTTTGAGAACCGGTACCAGGATCAGAGCCGGGAATACCGGTATTCCCGGGAATATATCTAGAACCGGGAAACGTGTACCAGAACCGGGAATACCGGTATTCCCGGGAATACCGAAAACCGGGAAATGGGGGGCACTAATACAAAATCATGTGGCATTTTAGTTAAAAGAATTTCAACAAAAAATGTTTTTTTTTAAAGAAAAATCTTATTATATTTTTATAATAATAATAATAAAGGTTGATTTACATGTTAACTACCCAAGAAATCGTACGTGCAAAGATTTTTTCACAGTAACTAATTGAAATATAGGCATTGTATATTTGTGATCCTTGATTGATTCATGATATTGTGGACATATAAATTGAGAACATTTCAAAAATGAACTAACATATATTTTATATATATAACACAACTTTACAAACGGAATTGCAAAACTGATAAAGAGCTTTTTTTCACTCGTCCCTTAATAGTGTTTTCCGAAGTGTATAATATCACACCAGGCCTTAGCCTTGCAAAGTGCCTCAAATAAAATTTATTTAAGCATTTCGCACAGTGCATGGATAGAAAATCCTGACATGAATACATTTCGTGTTGGCAAGATTTTATCGAAAACTTTCCTCAATGTATTTCATTATCTAAATATCGCTATTTTTATTTCGTTTGAGTTCAAGTTCCAAAAAGAAGTAAATTAAATCGTTAACGAAAATATAGATTCTTAATACTGAAATCGGTTTCAATTAACTTAACTATTTAGCATGCCCATGTATGTACAGTATGAAATGAATGAAGAAGGCATTTTTGTCGCTACTTTAAGGAGATTTTTTTAACCTTTAACCATCATTGTTGGCATGAATATGTGGTTGAAACATATGATAATTACCTGTGGAAGCATCAGAAAGAATCATTGTGTTAGTTGACTCTTGAAATGGGAATTGGGTTGGAGATTTGTTTGTTTGGGAGCATGGTCTAACTTGTCGGTCAAATAAAGGCGATACCATTGGCGATCTGTTGGTCATAACCGAATGTTGTTGTTTTTCCAATTGTTTTTCAGTCAGTACACGATCATAAAATGTAGATGTTACGGTTGTGTGTCGTATTTCTAATTTGGCTGGCGTGTAGACGGGTGTATTGGAAATGGTGAGGCCGGTCTGCCGATATGGTGAAATAGGCCTGTCCAACAAATTATTGGTTTTCAATGTGTCGGATGTTGTGACTTCATTGATAAGGGTGGAGGACTTTGTTGTGTTGCCGGTGTTTGAGGTATTTGTGTTGCTGTCGCGGTTTGCCATGGTTGTCTCTATTGAGCTGAATGTCGGATGTCGTAAGCTTTCTTCAAGTTCGACATCGATATCATTTGAAATTAGTTGACTATCTACTTTATGAAACTTAGTTAAACTATGACTACTATTATGGCTTAATGTGCTATGATTAAGAGTAATATTATTTGGCAATAAATTATCACGTCTTACCCTACTCTCGTACTCTTCGCGGTCCTCCTCGCGACGACGTCTCGGTGAAGGTTCTCTCCGTAGGTCCCTATTGGAGCGGTACTGCAGTGGGCTAGTTGGCCTCAGGGGACTAGATGACCGTATAGAATCAGCTGAACCCATGGAGCGCGTGAAGGCCGGGCTATGATCGGAGATTCGTATCGATGGTCCAATTTCACGCGATGTCGACCGACTGAGGTTGCGCGAGGTAAGGTCTTCCATTGAAGCTTTTTTGTTGGCAAAGTATGTGGAATCCGAAAACAGCGCATCAATATATTGTTGACATCTTTCCTTTCGATATGGCTTTTCCTCGCACAGACTGTCAATAGACTTGATGGAGTTTTGGATAGATGTGAGTTGATCATTAATGTTTTCACCAGTCCGCAAAGGAATGCCGGTATGAGTTCCCTTCCTTCGTAAAGGTGAAGTTTCCTAAAAAACAAATCCAAAAACACATTTAGTATGTAGCTGTGATGGCTTTCATAAGTGATTTATTACCCGCATTAAACGAATCCCTCTGACTCCAAGGCCTTCGTGTGCTGCTGTCGATTGCTGACGTCCTACAGTGCTACTATGGGAATCTGCAATAGTCTTCTTAAGAAAACGATGAATAATTTTAGAATTTTCTTCCAATATTTGTACCACATCATTATTGGTGCTAACCATTGATTCATTGTCACTTCGTTGTATGGACTGCATCCTTTCTTCGTCACGAAAACGGATTGTTTTCGGGCTTATAGCGTCTACCGTCTTCTTGGGTTCTGGTTCGTCAAACGATAAGGATGGCGATACTACATCTTTGAGTTTTTGATTAAATTCACGAAAGTTTTTCTGCATTTTGAAATTGAAACATTGTTCCCTTTGCAATGCGTCTAATCGTGCCTCAAGTTGCTCTGCTGTTGGCAGATTACGTTCTGGTGGTGTAGTAACCATTTCTTCTAGCATATGTATGTTAGATTTGGGCTTGTGCTGTTGAGGAGGAGATTGAGAACGTGATTTGCGAGATGGTGGCGATGGTGTAAATCGATTTTCATCCATTACTCGCATACGATGTTCCAATTCGCCAGTAGTAGGTATGGTACTTTCGTCTGGGCTTGGATCGAGAAGCATTTCTAGAGGATGAATTGGCTCCCTTTTTAAATTTTGCTTTGATGAGGAGTGTTTCAGATCAAGAGCTCTATATCTGTACTCTAGGTTACCTGTCGTAGGTATTGGCTCAGTCGATCGTTTTGGAGACACGTGTTTGTTGGAACGTTTTGGAGACGTGTGATTTGTCGATCTTGTGGAACGTCTTTGGTCTGACTCTGAAATACATCGTTCTTGCTCTATTTCCATAGATGGGGATATTTCATCCAAACCTTTCCCTTCGCATAAATCTAAAAATTTGTTTAAATCTTTTTCATGCGAAAGCGAATACTGTAATTTAATCTTCCGTTCAATTTCAGTTAAGCGGTGCTCTACATTTATTTTTTCTACATCTTCAAGTAATTTTATTTGACGTTCCAGAGATCGAAATCTGGCGTCTAGTTCCTTGGTGGATGGCAAATATACAGTTTTCTTTTTCAAATGATATTTAATGGGGTCAGTTCCCCAATCATAATCTTCTTCGGGCTTCTTTGGGGTAGGTTGCTTCTTTGGAGTAGGCGGCTTGTTTGGGGTAGTCGACTTGTTTGGTATAGGCTCACTTTCCGATTTCTCCGATTTGGAAAATTCTCGTATTTCTTTTGTTAACTCAGCCATTGCTTGAGTAATTTCTGATTCAGTTTGTCTCAATTTTTCGTCTGCTTTAATAGATCTTTCATCGGATTTAACATGACCTCGGTCGGTTAGTTGTTTCTCAAGAGCTTGAAAAAGATCCTCAAGTTCTTCTGTGTTTGCTCTTGTAAGTCTTCGCACCTTGACAGCCTTAGGCTCGTTGTCTAATAACAATACCAATGTTTTTTTATTTACTTCAATGGGTACAATTTGTGACGATCCTGCAGCTTTCGATGTTAAGTCAATACCCATATTATTTTGTGTCATCGCTTTCGAGTCATTCTCATGAAATTGTGAGGGATCAGCTGTCTTAATCTCATTTGCTGTACTACTTTGAGTTGGGGAGTTTGTTTCGGACTCCACTTTTTGTGTTATCTTTTCTTTGTCACTGGATCGTGAGTCTTCACTAATTAAAGATTCACTAGCTTCGTTCTTCAGAGTTGGAGTTTGTACATCAGACTCTAGTTGCCTTTTAGTTGGTTTATCGGTATTTTTTGCTTTAGTGTCTTCACACTGTTGAGATTGAGCGGACGACTCGGATTCATTTTGAGTTTTTGTTCCTTTGCCCTTAAATTGCGTATCATTAAAATTATCATTTTCAATAACCAAAGTATTCCCACATTCATTTTCTTCTTTACCGGTATTGTTATTGCTTTCAGGATCACCACGATTTTTTGATTCAGTAATTGCATTCTTTGACTTAACTTCAGAAGTGTTGTCAACTTTATTTTGTTTGTTATTGCATTTTGTGTCATCCAAATTTTTAGAATCAGCGATATCGGGATCATCTCTTGAAGAAATGGTCACTTCATGGTCTTGAAGACATTTTTGAATAACATTAGTTGGCGTCTGATCATTTTTACTCTTAGTAGTCTCATTGTTGTCGGAACACTTTTCAGTCTGGTTAATGTTTTTATCAAGGCAATTTGCACTTTCTGTAACCTTATCTTTATGAACAGTTGACTCGCATTTCACCTCCTTCATCAGGGAGGAGTTTGGTATATTTTCCTCAACGTTTCCAGATGGTGTTCTTGATTTCAGTTCTTCGTTTTGTACTTGAGAAGCATTAGGTAATTGAGGTGTCTTCAATTGTTGTTCTAAAATTTGCAAACGCCTGTCTAGTTCATCTGTTTTTGGTATCTCGTTTAATTTTATATTTCCGGAATCTTCCTTGTTGAGAGTCATCTGAATGTTGATGCTTATGTTGATTGGATTTTGATGTTCCAAATCTGCAACTTCACCAAATTGGGAATATCTAACTAATTCTTTTCCAGTCACCGCAATAGTATCCGCAGCCAGTTCTATTTGTGAAATTTCAATGTCCGGATCAGGTGCATGCTTTTCCTTCGGCTGTTTGCACTCTAAATCCTTTGAAAGGGTTCTATTTTCCTTAAGATGTTTCTCTAACTCTTGTACACGGTATTCTAGGCTTCGGCTGAGAGGTACATTATTTAGTGTAATGTTGTGTTTAGAACGACCTTTCGATGCTACTTCGGAATCACTTGAACGACGTTGCTTTTGTAACGTTTTGCTTAATTGTTCTTCTAAGAACTGTAAACGGTTCTCAAGATCGGCTCTTGAGGGCAAATCGGAAAAACGACGAACCATTTTTCGATTAGTCGAATTCTTAGGTTCGTATTTTCCCGATCTACTATAAGCGGAGGTCGCATGTGTTTCCAAAGTTTCATCATTAAAACTTTTACTGGCTAGAAGAGTGGCTTGTACTGCTGGTGGCCTGCGACTGGGATTGATGGAACTTGGCTTTACAAAGTCGCCACCATCAGCACCTTTCATTTTGGTTTGAAGTTCCTCAATCAAAGCTGATCTTTTCTGGCGACTAGAACTATCTGGGGCAGGAATTTTTATTTTAGCCACAAGATCCTCAATATGTCGCACTTTGTTGGGACTGCTTTCGGTGGCAGTTGAAGCGGCTGTTGGCATTTTTTTCGAACTGTCTTGAAGTTCCTCGAATCGTTTTTCTAAATTTTCGGTAGAAGGTGGTGAGTGTTTGGTTGGTGAATTCTCTTTGACATTTTTTTTATTTACACTGTTCTTATCGGATGTATTTTGAAGTTTTTCAAAGCGTTTTTCTAAAATTTCTGTAGATGGTGGAGATTGTTTGGTAGTTTTGCTGTTGGATTCCTTTTTATCGGATTTAGCTTGAAGTTCTTCGTACCGTTTTTCTAATTTTTCTGTTGGTGGAGGGGAATTTTCATTGGGTGAAGGGTGTTGAGAATTTTGTTGATCGGTTTCCAAAGATGTAAATGAGGTCTTTCTGTCAGAATGTTCTGGAGATTTATTGCTTGTCTCTTTCTTATTGGATTTAGTTTGGAGTTCTTCGTTACGGGTTTCGTCAGGAGAATGGTGGCGATTTTCTTTTTTATCAGTTTCCGCAGATGTTGGTAAAGTCTTTTTAACAGAAGAGTCGAAAGGTTTATTAGTAGTTAAGTTGCTTGGTTCTTTCCTTTCCGATTTAGTTTGAAGTTCATCGTAACGTTTTTCTAAGTTTTCTGCAGATGGAGGGGAATTTTTGCTAGGAGAATGGTGTTGATTTTCTTGTTTTTCAATTTCCGTAGATGTAGGTAAGTCGCGTTTGACAAAACGTTCTGGAGATTTTTCTTTAGTTACATTGTTTGGATGTTCCTTATTAGATTTTGTTTGGAGTTCTTCGTAACGTTTTTCTAAATTTTCTGTTGATTGAAGGGACTTCTCGCTAGGAGATTGGTGATCGGTCGATATTTTGGTAATTATATTGTTAGGTTCTTTATTGTCGGATTTTGTTTGAAATTTTTCGTAGCGTTGTTCTAATTTGTCGGTAGAAGGAGGAGATTCGCTAAGAGATTGGTGACGACTTTCTTGTTTATTCGATTCCGTGGGTGTTGGTGTTGTCTTTTTAACAGAAACATCGGGAGATTGTTTGGTTTTTGTATTGTCAGACTCTTTGTTATCGGGTTTACTTTGGAGTTCTTTGTAACGTTTTTCTAAACTTTCTGTTGAAGGAGGGGACTTTTCATCAAGATTTGATGTATGAAGTATTTCCTGTTCTTCGATTTCAGTAGATGGTGTTGCAGGCTTTTTAACTGAATGGTCAGGATGTTCACTACTTTTAGTGTCCAATAACTCCGTATCTTTATTTTTCGAAAGTTCAGAAGCTTTTGTTTTGGTAAATGTCCTAGATTCGAAATTTCGAGAGCTCATGCGACGTTTTAAAGTTTCATATCGCTTTTCCAGGTCTTCGGTGGAAGGAGGCTCCGATGACCGACGTTTTGTATTATTCTCATATGTTTCGGTCGAAGCAGATTTGTTTGTAATATCTAAATCTTTCTCAGATTCTATAACGTTTGTTTCGGCTTCAACAGAACTATTCAGTGTTTTATCGACTTTTTTCTCTAAAGTGCTATCATTTTTATGTTCTACAGATTTGCTCAGTCTTTCATGTTGTGCTTCGTTTGACTCTGATTTAGTCACACTCATTTGCTTTTCCAAAGCACTAAATCGCTTTTCTAACTCCTCAGTAGAAGGTGGAGTTTTTCTTGAATTGTTTTCCGTATTTACATCTTTTTTAAGTTTTTTATCTTCATTCACTTTAGAATCATCATTTTGATTTTCATCTGAGGCTACATTTGACTCCCTCCTATCCATAGACTGTTGCTTATTTAAAATATTTTCTTTAGAATCTTTATTACTATTACTATTAACAGCAACCATTTCGTTATCACTTATATCGTCTTTTTTTACTTTTGTATTTGTAATTACTTCACTTTCCGGCGTGCTCAGTATATTTGTAGAATCTTCCTTCTTGTTGTCGGGAGGCTCTTTTTTACTTATCGTTGGACTAGATTTGTTAACTATTTGTTTCGTATCAGATTCGGTAGGTGACCTTTTAGCTTTGTGATGCTCAATATCATTATCATCAGTACCTTTATCTGCTGATGAGTTATTTTTTAAATCAGATTCTGTAATTTTTTTTTGTTCTCCATCAGTTTTACCATTATCTAAACTCGATTTTTCACCCTTGTCTATTTGATCATTTGTTTTGCCATTTATAGAACTATTTTTAGAATTGTCTGATGCTGACATTTTACGCGAATCTTCATTTTTATGATGTCCTGCATTTTCTGAATCACAGGGTGCAGTTATTTTATCTTGTCGATCATTAACAAGATGTAATTGCATATTTTTGAAACGTTCCTCTAAATCGGCCGTTGATGGTATTTTTCTTTTTGTATCAATATGTGAATCGTAATTTTTGCTTTCTCTTCGTATATCATCCCCTAGTACCACTTCGCATTCTTTGTTCGTAGAATCAAAAGGAATGCATTTATTGTCCTTTAAGTTGGTGTCAATTTCGCAATAGAACGGTTTATGTTTTGATGAAACTTCCATACTGAGACGCTTTTCAAGGGCTTGGTACCGCTTTTCTATGTCCATTGTTGATGATCTCGTTAGAGTCTGTCGTCGCGGATTTCTTCTCTTTTCGGCAGCTGTGAGTTTTGGTCTCTTCAACACACTCTCATCTGCTGTGGTGGTAAATTCTTTTTGTCCGAAAAAGGCAACATTATTGTCAGCCGTTTGAAGTGTTGTGGAGATCTCCGTTTTTGCTTCAGCAATACATGCGGCTGAAGATTTCTCAGAGTAGTCTACCAGGAGATCCATACATCTACTTTTATTAAGGGTTTCGTCAGCTGTTGCAAATATTTCATGCTCAGTTTTATTATGATCTGGTATTTTGTATGCATCGCGAATGCTCTCTTCTTCATTAAGGGAATACAATAAATCTAGTTTCGTTGGACGTTCAGTGCTATTTACCCGTTCGAAATATTCATTCGTGACCCCTTCATCACTAACATCAAACATTTTGATTTCGTCCTCTTCGCCGTCACCACTCCCAAGAGAATTCGTGGATTCCGTTAAATGGGTTTTTTGTGGGGTACTTGCGAATTTTGAATTTTCTAGAATGGCTGTTTGATTTGAAATAGGAGATAATTGAATTGGTTCGCTTATAAGCTCCGATGTTTCTTTATGGTTAGGAAGTATTTCCAACTGCGATACTGCCAAATCGCCTGCAATAGGCGAATAAATTGTATCCTTCCAACTTAAATCTTTGCCATCTTTTAAGCGGTTTTGATCACTTTCTGTGTTATTTTCTTCCCCTTCCTTCAATAATTCTGTACCGCCACTTTCAGTATATTCCTGTTCAGGATTTTCATCAGCACTATTGTTTGGCGAGTCTATGGTCATTAATACAAATGGAATTTCGCTATTTGAAGGTGCCCACGACTTCGGACGTTTTCGGTCAACATTTTCTTTAAAGTTTGCTGAGAGTTTTCTTTCCTTACTAGGTAGTTTTTTGGATTTATGCAAATATTTGGAAGATGATTTTTGATTTTTTTGTTCATCCGCTGATGGCTGGTTTTCTTCATCACAAAGACTGGTATCTGGGCTAGAGCCTTGTTCTTCATCATTGTCGTCGCTTTCTTCACTATAGGAGGATGAATCACTTTTACCTAATCGACGCGTTCGGAGTTTTTGTGATTTTAGGCCATCAACACTTCCAGAAGTTATCATGGAAGCACGTTCGGCTTTGATTTCCTTCCAAGTTAAGCTGTCACGCCTTTGTCTTGTATCGCTCGTATCACGCCAATGCAGCGTTTCACCCCGTCTAAGTTGCTTTTCTAATGGTTTATCTTGTAGGACTGCAGGCAGTGAGGGCTTTCTTGCAGGTGGTATTGCTCCTGCAGGTGGTCCAATTCGGCGGCCTCTATTGGTGACTATAGCGGGACGACCAGACAGCAATTGGTTAACTGGTAATGGTGCGCTAGAGGCGTTAGATGCTGCCCCCTGTCGAGCTGATGAACAGGCTGTTGTCAAAATAATATGGGCTTGTTTCTGTCGTTCTCGTAGTCGATCGTATTGCTTCTTCAACAGGGAAATATCAAGTGCAATACGTTCCTTGTTTTCTGTTGCCTGTTTTGCTACAGCGTTAGTCGCTTGACCTTGCGAACCACGACGTCCCCAAGGAATGCCCCAAACAGTGGCAACGGCCAATCGCGAGTCTTCGTCCATATCTGGTTCATCATCATCATAATAGAGGCTGCAATAAAAAATACTCCTTAAGAATTGTAAATGAATTAAATATTATCTGTAATTACTGTAGTCCTTGTTGGTTCCTCAAAGGAGCAACGTTGTAAAGATGTTTGTCTCTCAATTTTTGTATATCCGGAATGGGACCCAACTGGACAACTTTTTCAATCAAACCATTCGAATCAATCAAATGTCCATTCAAAAGCTCACTGGAAAATGATCCCATTTTGCCATAGAAATCATCAGCACTTCGGGTGCTAAGCACTCTCCTAAAATAAAAAAGTTCCAATAGTAATACCAGACCCATATATATCGTTCTCTATTGCGTACTTACTCCTCTAACAAACTCCAAAGTGCCAATGCTGTACGCAACAATACATCACTGCCTTCGATAAGAACCAAGTCCCAGACACGCAGGACACAACTCATTGGCAAACAGGTGCAAAACAAAGTCAGAAACCATTGCATTGTAAAGACATTAGTCAATGGTGGTTCGTAGGCGTTCTCGATAGGCCCCTGAAGTTTTTGCAAATGTTTAGCCAAACGTGGCAGTTTAGTTTGCATAAGTTCACGAAAAACTCCCATGTCTGCCTGTAGTCCACCCATGGAACCACAAAAGTAACCAGGCGGCAAAATACCCTCTACTAGATAGATCATAACCTTGATTGATTCGGATTCTTCTTTGTCCATAACTTGGAGAATAAGTGCTCCCAACATGTTGAATCCCTGGAAGATACAAAAATAATACTATCAAAATGAAGGTGCCTTTTTAAAAGAAAATCTGACATTAAAAGTACCTGACAATACCCAACTTCTGGATTATAGCGGGCATAACCCAGAAGAATTCGCTTCAATTTGGCTTGGTTTATGTCACCAGCTGGACCAGTGCACAAAGTCGAGCCAGTGCGATGCAGATCCTGAAAATATTTGAGTTTTTTTTTTGGTTTGTGCTCTTAAAATATTTTATCTATGCACGTATTTAACAGTTATACTTACTTTTACAATTTGAATGCCCAACTCTTCGTCATCTTCTCGCCATTTTTCACAGAAACATTTCTCCTCTTCCTTAGCCCAATCAACATTCTTTGATTTTAAGTACTTATCCGCCAATGACAGCCACAGCTTAGAAATTTGTAATAGAAACGGAAGAAAATAGTTCAAATAAACGCACATAATGAACTAAAGTGCAAATACCTTTCGTCGAAATTCTGGTGGTATACCTCCAGGCAGCCGGGCGACTAGTTTCATTGCATGCAGCCATTGTTTGTAATCGGACGAGGTCTCCTCTCCATTTGGTTGAACGTCAATGTTAGAGTTGGAGTTGTTGGTGTCTTCCTGCCGTTGCATATTGCACTGATCGCTATTGATCATATTGTTGTTGTTGTTATTGCTATTCTGATAGCGGTATTGATTCTTGAGCTCACTGGGAGGAGAGGAGTCACTACTACATCTATAGGCCGGAGTTACGGTCGATGAAAATATGGCTTTTGGAGGAGGTGGTGAGAGACTAAAACGCATTTTTGGATGAACATCGTCTGTATAAGGGGCGATCAATCAAACACAATGTGACCAAACAATTAACGGCAATACAACGAAATATTTATTAGTGAATTTGCAAATGTTCAATTGAAATCTCAATTGAACTCTTAATGTCATTGTGGTTGGTGGTTGTGTTTGCAACTTTCTGCATGCGCTCTCAGAGACGATATGTTTTGTGTATCTACTAAAACGTGTTCGTCTTTAATATTTTCATTTTACAACTTTTAATATTTCGCAATGTGAAATATTTTCTTCTCATTTTTTTTTGTTATTATTAATATTTCTTTTTTTTTAATTGTCGCTGAGTCCGAGATTTTAAAATGTTCATACAACAGTGTACACGTTTGTAATTAAAAAATATTTCCTTCAACAACGAACCGAACGAATCGACATGCAAAAAAGTAACAATGAAGCTTCATTATCGATTGATCATAACGATCTGGATCAAGACCATCCATCCAAAAATAAAATTTATTTAGCTATTTAACTACATACATATAAAGATATACATATAAAGACTATCCGAATAATCCGAATAATACTCTTAAAGATTTTCTTTGGATTAACAACGACGATACAAGAGAAAAATATATATCACGTCAGATAAAGATTTGTGTGTGCTTTTAAATATTTGGGGTTATAGTGCGTTTACATTGGATTTCTAATCTAGTAAATTGCGATTTTAATCTACTTTGCAATCTGTACCGTTTACATTGGCATTTTTTACATTTGAGAATTTTAAGATTGACATTTATAACAACAAGTTGGTAAAAAATGTGTGTGACTGCGTCAAAAGACAGCGACGGTAATTAGTCGTCGTATGATTAACAAGGACAGTAACGGTGTTTACAAATAACAATGACGGCGGCATAAACATACTTGGCGGCGTCATCAAAACGGCAGGCTTTGTGTCGGTGTTTTTCAGTGTTGGAAAATGCAAATAATAGAAATACAGATTGCGTTTGCCGATTAGAGCCTAAACTACTAGATTGAAAAAAATAAATTTGTATGGGCAATCTAATAGATTGAAACTGGATTGGAGCCACAATCTACTTTAAGCTAGCTTAGAGGACCAGTGTAAATGCACTATTACTCTAGCAATAAGGACCAATTTAGAATTCACACTTCCAAATATGTGCAGTAGGGCGTTTCACAAAAACCCCTTTTTTGGATTTTTGCAACTCTTGAAGCGGAATATGAATTATTATGGCCCAAATTATGAAACTGATAAGACGATAGTCTTCGAATTTTTGACGGTAAATTTTTGGCATTTAAACTTATTAGTTTGACATAAATTTTGGTGACATGATAAGTAATTGGCATAGGAAGATTATGTCGTTTAAACCATTTCAAAATTCTAAACAATACGGAAGATATTAAACTATCAAATGTAGACAATTATCGTCAAAAAGCTTACATAATTACCCCCAAGATTTTTTTAAGGTTTGGATGAACCTGCTCAAATCGATTTTATCTAAAAAAATGAGGTTATGAAACATAATTTTTTTGTGTTTTTCTGGTACCTTTTTTACAAAACTGAATACGTTATTTTTATGTGTTGCTAGCCTCTTAAAAAAATATTCGCGTTTATACATTGCTTATTTCTCGAGTTATTGAGGTTGGAACACGGGAATCTATGAATGTTTACTTTTAAGGTCAACTTAGTGACCCTTAAACTTTTAATTTTTATGGCGAATATTTTTTTAGGAGGCTAGCAACATTTAGAAGTAACGTATCCAGTTTTGTAAAAAAGGCACCAGAGAAAAAAATAAAAAAAATATGTTTCATAAATAAATTGTTTGGATAAAATCGGTTTGACAGACTTCATCCCGACCAAATCTGAAAAAAAAATATTTTAGGCCGTAAGAATTCATATTCCGCTACTCTCTTAAAAAATCTTACGCTTACGTAAGGCTCGATAAAAACCGAAGTCTGCCTGCACAATCAAGTTTAATTACACTGTGCAACACGATTCTGTATCTTAAATGAGACAAACAAAATGAAAGCAGATACCAGTATACGAAAACTCCAAATAGTTTTGAAAAGTATGTTATAGATTTTTTTAAGGCGTTTGAAATACATCAAAAACTATAATAAATACACTTTTTGTTGTTTGTTTTTTTTTCTGTAAATTCAGATCGAGCTCGGGCTCTAATTATGTTTTTTATAAGGGTTCAAGTTTAAAAAATGCAGAAGGAAAATTGAATTTCTAAAAATTATGGACATTTCTGGTTATCATCAGTAGGATTTTAAATGTCGGTTTGTCTTGTTAATGGAAATTGTTTTTTACAGAATACATTTTGACAGTTTCCAACACTACAATTCTATTTCTAGCAATCTCAACCTCACCTCATACTTTCTTTCAACTTGTTTGTCTCTTACATTATTTCGCAAGGGTTACCAACATAATCTGGAATTGCAGACACAAATGAAGGAGTTAGCATTTTTTGTTTCGAAGACGTGTCTAATGGCGACATACACTTTTGAGCTTAAAAATGTGTTTGAGTGTCGTCAGTAAAATTTTAAGTCGTTTAGATACTTTATTTTTAGCTGGGTACTCATATTTTTTTTAACCCCTTAAGTCAATTACATACTCGGTAATAGAAGTTTTTGCTGGGAATGTTAGATTCACTCCACACCACAGTTTGAAATCTTAACTGTACAAAATGTAGAGTGGAGTTCTGTCACATTATGTACATTAGGGTGGAGCAAGTTTTGTTTTTTCGAATTTCAAAATCGTCGGGGTCGAAAAAGTTGCCTTTGCGGTCAATATTAACAAAAAAAATATATTGGACCTGTAGGGCAATGTCTTTGGGTTCCATTTTTGAATTAAAAATCGGAATGTTTCGAACATAGTGAAAAAAAATTTTGATTTTTTTTAACTTAAAATATAATGATAAAATTTTTTTTTGGTTCTTTGAAAAAAAATTTTTTGTTCTAAAATAGTTTTTTTTTTCAATTAATTTCAAATTTCATTACAGGCAGAAAAAGTAATACAATAATTAAAAATGTACATCTTTTTAATACTGTGCTAATTTAACGTTATATTTTTTATCAAAAAACTAATTAAAAATATATTTTTTGTGCAAAAACAGAAAAAAAACTGACCAAAAAATATTTTAACATATCGCTCATTTACTTGTATAGTGTCATAACTCAAAATGTTTGATTTTACAGAAAACCTGTTTAAAGTTAACAATTGAAACTTGGGGGCATGTCACAGATTCAATTCCGTTCGGAAAAGTGGTTTACTCGTAAAACGCAAAACGAATACTATTTTTTGCGGAATGAAATCACTTTCAAAAATCAAAGTGGAATTGAATTGCATAAAAGTGGTTTCATTCCGAAAAAAATATACGCTTTGCGTTTTACAAGTAAACCACTTATTTCACTTCCGAACGGAATTGAGTCTGTGACATGTCCCTTGGTTTCAAGTGTTAACTTTACGGGCCTTTTACATTGCAAAAGGTCCGTACATAGAAAATGCTATAATGGCGTGTTCTCTTCTCAAACGGTGAGTTTAAAAGATATTAATACGAATTTTTGACCTAATATAAAACATGATATAACAAATAATTCTGCATTGTTTACCCAAAAACGACATATTTTGAGATATGACACTATACTAAATAAGCTTTTAAGCTACAAAAAATCAAAAAAAATATATTTCCCTTTGTTTGGAACTTTCCGATCTTAAAGCCAAAAAAGGAACCCAAAGACATTGTACTTCAGGTCAAATCATTTTTTACTTTAATATTGACCCTAAAAGGCAACTACTACGACCCCGAGTCTGTTTGGCAAAATTCGACTTTATTTATCAACATAGTCTTCTTCGAGAGCGACAAAATCACTCTAATGCCTTTTTAACATTTCGATTCATTTTTTATAGAATGATTCTTCATTTGAACAAAATCTCTTTCCAGTGGGCATTTTTTGAGTCTGAAAACAGGTAAAAATCGCTGGGAGCATAATCAGGCGAATACGTTGGGTGCGGAGCCAATTGAAAGTGTAATTTGTAGTTTGCGATTTGACCATTGTAAACAACGACTTCTGATACGGCGCTTTTCCTGGGTAAAAAAACTAATGAGGCACTCATTTCGAAAACAGCTTTCTCATGAACAAATGTTCATGTAAAACAAAGCCGACATGTTCCTTAGATATCTAATGACACGTTCCTTAGATATCTTGAAGGGTCCAATCAGAATCAATCGATCCGACAATTTGAGTTA
This sequence comes from Pegoplata infirma, assembly GCA_963921195.1. Classification (NCBI taxonomy): domain Eukaryota; kingdom Metazoa; phylum Arthropoda; class Insecta; order Diptera; family Anthomyiidae; genus Pegoplata; species Pegoplata infirma. Next base: position 328,308,845 of record OY992536.1, read on the forward strand.
CAGTAAAAACAACTGTAATTTGAAGTTGTTTTTACTATATTTTGTAGATGTTAATCAAAAGTAAAAACTAACAACAAATTTTGGTTGATTTTACCGTAAAATGTAGTGGACGCCTAAACAACAACAAATATAGTTGTTTTAACAGTCTTCTGTAGTAGAATCTACCCCCGAGTAAAAAAAAAAAGTTTTAAGATCTAATTTGATCTCAAAATTGGCTGTATCAAGTTGGATTAGATATTGATCTAAATGTATTATGTTAGATACACAAATATAAAAAATGATACAATTAGATCCGAATTTTGGTCACATCCAATCAAATCCACCTGTTCTTATTTTATATAAATTAATATAGATTTATATAATTACATAAAGTCAGATATATTTATGTATAACCTCAGATACGAAAATGGAGCCGCAGTAAATCTTAGATAAAATTAGATATGAACATATAAAAAGTCATATATAATTTAATATGATTGTATCAAATTATATATCATTATATCAAAACTTTTTTACTAGGGCCGCCATAATTTTTTGAGTTTATGGATTGTTGGTTAGTGACGCCACCTATGTATTATCCTACGGACTTTTCAGCCGATGTGTTATATGAAAAACAATTACCTGTTAATAAAACATACTGACATTTTAAATCCTACCAAAGTTCACACTCTAACTGGAGTGTTTAAAACCGGGGAATACGAGAAATCTCTACAATTTTTAAATATTATATTTTCATTTTTCAACTTAAGGGTCGAACCAGAATCAAATGCGTAGCGCAAGACGTAAAGAAAAAACAAAAACAAACACATCAAATTTGAAATTTTTACGTCCGTTTGATTTAGGTAACTCACATTTAAATATTAGAAACGAAAAATTATTGGGCGTTACGCCTTACGCAACGTAATTTGATTCAGGTTGGACGCTAAGCTGTTACAACACTTTTATTCAATTTCAAAGTGTTAGGGGTTTTTTTTTGAAAATCGGTTTTTGAATAAATTTTAGGGGGAAGAAAAAAATACCTCTGTTAACAGATAAAATATATATACTCGACGGATAAATTTCGTAAAACTAATAATATTGTTAAAACATTCCAATGATTGAAAATCATTAATCCAGATATTTTACGAACTCAAAATCCCGATTTCTTCGTGATAATTATATTCGACTTTTTCTAACCGATAAATGGACTTTTTCTAAATTTCCGTACATTGATTTAAATTTTATAATTATATTTTATGATTTAAATTTTAAAATTATATCGTCTCTGGTAGTAATTCTTTAAAATAAAAATATATATATAGAAATAAATGACAAATGTTGCGTACGATCTATAATAATTTAAATAAAAATTAATAATTACAAATTAAGACTTACAGTATCCGTGCAGTATGCAAACTTCATATAACGTTTTGTGTCATATTTTTTAAATATCACAAAAATTTAAATTTTAAAGTAGAGAAGAAAAAAATAAATAAAAAAGAGAACATAAAAAATAATACAAACACACAAATATCACTTCAGATACGACAACAAACAAATTATTACACTGTGGACCAGATATATACATACATAGTAGTTTTAAGAGTTTCTACCAGTTCTTAAACCAAAGACAATGGTTTAACAGTTTGGTTCCCGAGAATAAGTTTTATTTTTTTTTTAAGACTACATTTATTTTGAAAATACATTCTCCATTTTAAAGATTTTTTTAAGTGAATTTAAAGTAAATCCCAAAAAATAAACTATTGACTTAAAGTATTTTAGGTATGAACCTAATTTCTTTCCATGTAGATTTTTTTCTTCTTTTCCATTTTTCTCGCGTGATATATATACCCTACAGATAATCAAAAATTAACTTTAGTCAACAGAAATTTGTACTTCTGCTCCACAGTGCATTTAACTCACATATATGATGTAGATATGAGAAACATTTTTTAATGAATATACATAGTTTACTAATATTATGGGATGAAATATGTTAAGCGCAGTATGTCAGCATAGTTTCTGATAGATTTTTTAAAATCTCTTACTACCATTACCGTCATTAGGGTGGCATGAATAATGATTTTTTTCTAATTCCGTCGATCGCCGGGCAAATTATGGTTCGTTTTGATCTAAAAACTCAATGTTTAAACTTTTAGGCAATTTTTTTTTTCTATTGACTTTTCACGCCTCGGCCGAACCAACTTTAACCTCAAGTTGCGAACTCTGTAAATGTCTTTCTTGATTATGAATCTGGGGTGCCCCACTAATATATTTTAACGAACATCAAAATCTTCGTCAGAGCCGTTTTTGAAAATATCTCTGTCAAACGACAAAAAATTGACATTTTAAGCTTATCTCTATAACGATGAGAGATATGAAAAAATGCAACAAAACTGCAAGTTCACATTTTGCAGTTGCAATGTTTTTTGTAGCCAAAAATTGCACTTTTAAATTACGAGCTGTTTGACCGCTATTTTTTCACGGCTCTGGTAAAGATTTTTTTTTGAAATATAATAGTGGGGCAGACTCATATTAACGAAATACATTAACAGTGTTCGCAACTTGAGGTTAAAGTTTGTTCGGCCGAGGAGTGTTTTGTTTATTAAATTTGTTTTTTCTCGAAACAAATTTCTAATCTATTTTTTTATTTTTAGATATAGTAGTTGCTAATATAGCCACGGTGTTATGCCCTAATTTTTCGTGTACTGTGTAAAATAACGCGTCCCGAATACTTGGTGGAGCAAGCCCAACGTCAAACGTGACATTTAATTGCCATTGTGAAGGCAATGGTAGTTGCTAATATAGACAAAGTGTTATACCCCTATTTTGTAAAACGTATTGTTGTTACAAAAATAGTGTTTCCAATTCGGTTAATCAATTAACCGATTCCTCGATTAATCGTCTCTATTTCGGTTAATGTCGAAACAAATAATTTAAAACGCAAATAATTATTCGACCCGATTAATCGGTTAAAATAGTTCGATTAACCGGTTAATATTATTATCTCTATATTCTACTATAATTTGTTTGAAACACTTCCTCGTTTTTACAAACACTTCCGAAAAAAGTCAAAACTACAGAAAAAAAATATTCAGAAACCAGCAATTAACAGTTTAGAAAACCAAATTAAAATATTAATCATTTAAAACTCAGAAATCCTACTTACAGTTTTCAAACGCCATATTGAAAATCCCAATTAAAATTCAGAAAATCCCAATTGAAATTCAGAAAAGCTAATTCAAATTCAGAAATCCCAATTGAAATTCAGAAATCCAAATCGAAATTCAGAAACGCCCAATTAACATTTACGAAAGCTCAATCCAAATTCAGAAAAGCTTATTGAAATTTAGAAATCCTAATTGATATTAAAAAACTCCCAATTTCACAAAATTGAAATTTACAGAAGCCTACTGAAATTAAGAAATCTCAATTGAAATGTAGAAAAGCAAAATTGAATTTTAAAAATTTTAAATGAAATTCAGAAACGATAATTTAGTTTCTGAAGAGCTAATAAAATTCAGAAATCTCAATTGAAATCCCAATTGAAATTTAGAAAAGTGAAATCAAATTATATAAATCAAAATTAATATTTAGAAGACATCAATTAAAATTCTGAAAAGCACAATTAAAATTCAAAAATTCCAATTGAAATTAAGAAATACCAATTGAAATTTAGAAAAGCCAACTGAAATTCAGAAATCTGAATTGATATTAATAGTTTAGAAAATCAAAATTTAAAAATTACAGTTATAAGTAAATTGAAATTGTGAAATCCCAATTGAAAAATGGAAATGGCCAATTGAAACTCAGAAATTCCGATTGAAATTTAGAAAATTCCAAATAAAATTTAGGAGTTTTTATTATATCTAAATTTCAATTAGTTGCGTTTTGGGTTTCCCCTTAAAAAACTGCACACAAAAGATTTTAAAGAAAAAAAAATTTAATTAAAAATTTTAAAAAGTTCGATTTTGTTTTTAATAATTTTTTTAATAGATATGATAAAATTTTTTAATAAATTTCGAAAATTTCCGTGAATTGAGAATAAATGCACTTTTGCGATATTAAACTTTTACACATTTTTGTAATTAATACTATTACTTTCGTGATAGGTGTAAAATCAATTAAAATAGTAATTGAAACTCATTTTAATTTTTTGTGTGTGTGTATAAAGACTGAAAATTAAATTTTACTTAAAATACTTTTATTTTTTGTTACATTACTTTTAAAAAATCGTTTAAAATTAAATTTTCATTGTAGTTGACGATTAATCGCCACTTTTTCCGATTAATCGACCCGAATAACCGATTAACCAATTTTCGTCAATTTTCGAATAATGCCCTAACCGGTTAACCGGCAGGGTCAAATAATTGGAAACACTATACAAAAACAATTTACACAGAAATTTTGACAACGCGGCGCGTAACTTTTCACGTTCACCGCGTCCCGAACTCGGGTTTGAAAATACTTGGAAAGAAAGCGATTTGATAAAATTTTTCTAATGATGATTCTTGTTGAAGGGACAAAAATATTTAAGAATGTAATATTTTAAAATTAGGGAAATAGGTGATAAGGGTGGCCAAGGGTAGTTAACGTGTAAACTGCCCTTTACTTACGAAATATTTCGGGTGAAGTAAATAAAAATAACGAATCCGAAATTATTAGTCGAATCCGATTTAAAGAATTTGAAATGTTGCTGGATTTTTTTGCTAACTTGGATAAATTTTTCCACACAAATTTGACACAATAGTGGTATTCAGAATCTTGCTTGCCAGCCCAGGCACTGGTGGTAAAAGAGCACTTTTTAAAATTACTTTTCAAAATACATGTATATTTTGAAAGAAGTACTCTTTTGCTACATTGCCAGGGCTGGCAACAAGACTCTAAATACCTCTAATATTTTTTTAAAATTTTAAAAAGCTTTTGTCGCATTTTTATTTTATTTTTAATATAAGGTGTTGCTTAACCACCCGTAAATCAAGGGCCGTGATATATATAAAAAAATATATATGGTATGAAATATTAGGATTAACATGAAATATTTATTTATGATAACTTGAAAACATTTATTCACACGATTGTATGCATTTATTAAAAGTTATGTATATAATATGTATGTTTTTTTTTTTTTTTAATATTTTTAAAAAATCCATATTTACCCATGTTCCAACTGCAAAATTGTTAATTGTTTGAAGTTTCTCGTATGATTGCTAAGATATAATATTTTTATAATTCACATTTTTTGTTTGTTTTGATAATCAATTCAATTTCGGTCTTATAATGCTATTAGATATAAAAGAATTATTTATTTTTTTATAAATTAAAATTTATTAAATGAAATAATTTTTTTTTAATAAAATATTAAAGAGGACGAACACATTATAACTAGAGTTTTTGTCCCGGGAAATCGACACATTTTCCAATCCCGGATTTCTGGGAATTCTACCGGGAATTCCCGGGATTTTAAAAATAAATATATAAAACATGAAAAACGTTAATTTTTTACACGGAAGTGCTCTTTTGCCAGAAGCTTTTTGCCAAAAGTGTTAGATGTCTTAAAAAATAGCCAAATTTTTTCCAACATAGCTAGAGTTTATAGATTTTTTTAAAAAATTAATGGAATTTTAAATAATATTTTAGTTTAAGTATATTTTAACAGATGTATTAGCCATTTTCAGATATAATCCGAAAATACCAATTAGAATTTACAAAAATTCCATTCAAAAATGGGAGACTACATGTAAAATTTTAAAATGATCAAAATAAATACTAATTCAAATTCAAAAAATATCAAATTAATCTTTGAAAAAAGTTTAACTGAAATTTGAAATAGTCCGATTTGAAGATATTATTGAAAATACAAAAAAAAATTATTATTAATTTAATTTCAAACAACTTCAATTGAAATTCGAAAAAATTGATCCGAAATTTGAGGACTTCAATTGAAATTATATCAATTGAAATTTAAAAGCTTATGACCTCTGTCTTTCAGAACTTTTAAAATCACACGAAACTTTCCGAATCACATAAAATCGAATGCGGTGTTGTTACGTTAACGATTTCTTTCGAACTTTAAATCGAATAACTTAAAGTCAAAATTATAACCATTTGACTTTCACCAAATTTAAGTTATTTGAAACTAAACGAATAAAAATTTTCGGAAGTGAAATCTAGAACACCAAAAAAAAAATCGGAAATACAATTTTTTTCGCTCTAAAATGCTCTTATAGCTTACGGCATTTTATAAACCATATAAAACATTTTGATGCAAGAAAAAAATCATTGCCATTTAATTTTGGCCGCCCGTGGGGGAGAAATACGACCTACCACTCAACAAATATTATTGGTTTTATTAATTTAATTTTCGACCGGGAATTCCCGGGATCCCGGGAATTCGTAAAAAAATTCCCGCTTTTCCGGGAAATGAAAAAGTCCGGGAAAACAAAAACTCTTAATATAACCTTTATGATCTTAAACTAATGTTGTAATATGAAATAATCTTTAAGTCGACACGGATTTTTACTCTAGAGTCTAGACGATTTTCATGTTAGTTCGGGAGTTATCGGAGTTTTCCCGAAGGTCTACATTGTTTCACAAGGTGGCAACAAAATGTTTAAGCACTGATGCGGCCGATAATCCGAGAAACGTGAATTCTAAAATGTCTCTAAAAAAAAAAATATAAAATAATGATCAAGATCCTATGATCAAGTATTTTTTTTACATTTAATAACAATACATTTTTAATAACTTTAGCCTAAACGAGAACTGGTAACAATGACCGTCGTCTCGTTGTAGCGAAAACAACCAAGGTCTCTGGTGGGAATCGAACCCACGACCCCTAGTTTCAAAGGCTAGCACGCTACCAACTAGCCTACAGGGGTCCCTAAAAAATCGTCTCTTTTATATATCGCTTATTTACTTGTATAGTGACACAACTCAAAATGTTTGATTTTACAAAAACACTGTTTAAAGTTTACAATTGAAACTTGGTTTACGTTGCAAAAGGCCCGTGAGTAGAAAATGTTATAATGGAGTGTTCTCTTCTCAAACGGTGAGTTTAAAAGATATTAATATGAATTTTTTACACAATATAAAGCAGGATAAAACAAAAAATTCTGCATTGTTTACCCAAAAACGACATATTTTGAGTTATGACACTATACAACTAAATGAGCGATATGTTTTAAGTTTGAGGCAAATCGGTTCATAACGGTTGAAGTACTTTCCTGGTTAGAAAAATTAAAAAAAAATTGTGTCATATAATATTTCGGAAAATTAAAAAAATTTTGAAAAATTAAAAAAATTGCATATAAAATGTTATATTAAACACTCAGAAATTTTCAGTGATAACATAAAGCTATGTATGGCGATATCGCACATAAAAATTTATTATGTAAATTTATCTTGCAATACAAATTGTCACACGTGATCATATATGAAATAATATGACTATATTAAAGTATATAATATATTAAATTATTTTTACTCGGGTAAGAAATAAAATATCTCTTTAATTTTGAAAGTTTATTTCGTTAAATGTTGAAACATTTTTTTTAAATGTCTGATGATCCGATAGAAAAATGTCTAACAAGAGAAGTATTCCAACCGTTATGAACCGATTTAAAAATTTCGTAGCCCGCTTATAATACAATGTGAACCTTCGGGAAAGTTACAATAACTGCCGAACTAACAGGAATATCATCTAGAGCAAAAATACGTGTCGACTTTAATTTAATAAGGATTATTTCGTATTCATAGGGATTTCGTAGGCTTATGTCTACCCCCAAAATTTACACATTTTCGTGAAAAAATATTTAACGAAGTCGATTTTTTACAAGGTTATACCACTGTTAAAACAAACCTTTCTTCATATATGAAAACATCTTATAGTTTCTTAAGAAGAAATGGCTGAAAATCCAAAAATGAATTTTCTCGACCCTTTTTTTGACCCGATAAGCCGAGACACATAAACCTTAGAATATATATTTTAAGTTTCAGGCAAACCCCAGGGGATCTAAGGGAAAATACTTTCATAATACTTTCATATCTAAAATTAAATATGTAATTAAAACTATTGCTTGGACTTTGAAAGTGTCCTCAAGAAAAAAAAAATTTATAAATTTTGCGAATGCAGTTGCCTTGTTATAAAAGGTTTAAAACGTTCGAATTCGAACGATTTCTTTCGATTCGAATTATGACGCAGTAGGTAAACCTCCAGCAGATTCGACAAAAATTCATTATTATTATTTTTTTGAGACCACTCTATTGTACATAACTAAAATTGTACATAAGTACACTCACTATCTTTCTTTTTATAAAACACAACCTTGACCCTATTAACAACAACACTGTGGTTGTTGTAAATGTTTCATATGATTTTTCATCATTGATTTATGTATGTAATATATACCTTTAGTAAATAATGTATACATACTTATGTATTATATGCACTTTTTATTTTACATAACTTTAATCACAAACAAAAATATTTACATTTTTTTTTAGCTTCCTAGACAATTTGGCTACAAAATTTAATGAAAGTTCATAATTATCACGTTAATGCACACATCTATGAATATTTTTTTTTTAAACCATCGATTTTTACCCCGTTTCACAAGTGGTTGTTTTGCAGAAATTATGATTTCTTTGTTTTTTTTTTTCAAAATATTATATTCAAGCACTTTAATTACCGATTCATGTCTTCGAGATTATTAACTATTCTGTAAAATGGCTTTAAAACTTTAAATATTTCGTTAAGTTGTTCTAAATTTTCACAAAACTATCAAGGCTAAACTTGAAATGTCTGTCAGTGAATGTAAAAGTTCACTACTTGTGTGTATGGTGATTAGAATAAATGAGTGAGTGAGTGGTTGGTTGGTGATTGTATGCAAAGGACCTTTTTTTGTAGTATTTTCAGTTTAGATTTTCTTAACGGCACAATTATTACAAGTTAGCGATTGGAAGAATTAAACTCTACTGATGAAGAATTTCATTCCACTACATGACAGTTAAATGACATATCTGGAATATGCGCAATACGTTCGACAAAAAGTTATTTTGATGGTCAGCCAAAATTTGGGCAAAAGTATCGAATAACTGTTGGTATATTTTAGGTTATCAAATACTTGCGATAGTCCATGTAAAAAATTGCATCAGCAAAACCATGAAAATTATATTGAAGAAGACGAGTTTCGATATCGTAAATTATATTGAAGAAAATGAGTTTCGTTATCGAAAACTGATGTTTGAGAAATTTCCAAACCAATAGCAGCCAAATTGATTACAAGAACAATTATTTTAGTTCATTAATAAGTTTGTTTCTCAAAATCGGTACCAAAAAAAGAGAATATGCCAAAAATATTTTAGAACAATCAGAATTTGGAGTCCTAAAAGATTCAGATTTTATTCTAATCTATGAACATTTGAAAAATTTTAAATAATTTTAGAACAATACGAATTTGGAGTCCTAATATATTCATATTTGATTCTAATTTATGAACATGTGAAAAATTTTGAATATGTATTTTTTTTGAACATTCAAGAAAGAGTCCAAAATGGGTCAAAAAATAAATCATATAAACGCGCGCAGAAAGAGGGACCATTTTAAAAGGAAACAAGTAGAAACTATAATTCGACTTGGCCAAATCCATGAATACCCTTTTGAAGCGATAGTAAATTTTCTAACGTGAAAAAAATTTTATTTTGAGTAAAAAACTTTTTTAGTCATTTTTTGGAGTGTAAAATTTTTTTCGAGTGTAAACTGAAATTCATGGTTTTCTTTATAACTTTTGAATTACTGGACCGATTTTGCTGAAATTCAATACCAACCAGACTAGAAGATCGAAAAATATGTATGCCAAGCTTCAGCAGCCTTAGAATTAGCGTGTTTTGCAACTCGTAAATTCGCGAAAAACTTTTGCCGAAATTCACTATTTTGCTTATAATTTTTGAACTCTACTCTTTCAATTCATAACAAGATCATGCTTTACAAACAAATCCTGAAACCAGTTTGGTTATATGGGATCCAGATCTGGGGATGTGGGAAAAACGATGTAATTAGTATTATTTAAACGTTCCAAAATAAAGTATTAAGAAACATAGTAAATGCTCCATGGTACGTCAGAAGCAAAGACATTTATCGAGACCTAAAAATCAACACAGTAGAAATTGAGATAAAAAACAAAGCAGAAGCTCATGAGTTAAAACTCCACCATCACGTTAACGCTGAAATTCCGGCCCTACTAAACACCACAGGATTGCAAAGGAGGCTCAACCGATTTAAACCCCATGACCTGAAATGGCGCTTCACCAGTAAGATGTCTTTTTTATTAAAAAACTTCGTTTGCTGTTGACTTTATCATTATAATATCAATCATATATTATAATAATTTATTTTTCGTTAATTTTTAAATTTTCGGGAAAACCAATATTTTGGATTCATCGTATATTAAGAGAGTCGGCGATACTATGAACCAAAATTTGGCTCCGTTTTGGTCTATCTATTTAAAAAATCGATTGCACTCTCAGCGGAATGATAAAAAATCGAATGCATTCGATTTTTTTAAATCGAAGGAACTAGAAAGCGAATGCATTCATTTTTTTCCATTCAATCGAATGAATTCCAAGGACTGCATTCATAGTTGATTTATGAAATCGAATGCATTCACTGACTGAAAATTGAATTGATTTTTTTGAGAATTCATTCGAAAAGGATTTCATTCTTCGAAGCTCTGGTGCCTTTTTTTGAGTGAGTTAAAATTATTTAATTGAAGGGCTTATTGTAAAAACTCGATAAGCAACATTTCATTTTATGGTGGTTTTTGCCTTAAAACTTTTAAAATAATGTAAAAAATATAACTTTTGAAGAACTTTTATTCTCAATATACTTGTACGAAGGGTTGAAGCAAGGCTTCTGCCAAAAATTTGTCAATGGAACATCAGCAGAAGGCGAAAACCACAAAAAATAAAATATTGCTTATCAAGTTCTTGCAGTAAGCCCTTCAATTGTATTGTTTCAGTTTTATTTAAAGTTTTAACAATTTTGTTCGTGTTTTTAATCGGTTAAGTGCCAAAATGAACGATTGCCAATATAAAAACATTTATTTTTTTTATTTTCCGTTAAAATTTTGTGATCGTATTTGAAATTCGCGTGAGTGTTAAAGCGTGAGTCACATTTGAGTGGAGTTTTTTTTTTTACTCACGTAAATAATAAGTAAGCGTAAGTAAAAAAAAAATTATTCGAGTTAATTATGATCTTTTTGCGAGAGTGTGAGTTAACGTGAGTCAAATTCACTCACGTGACCACATGGACGTATTCAGGGGGGGGGGCCCAGGGGGCCCGGGCCCCCCCCTTTTGGATTGAACATTTTTAAAAAATTAATTCACACCAACACATAATACAAGTAATAGACATAAGGTTTTCAGTGTTGCAAATATTTTGGTTTTTGAAGAAAAGATTCTGATATTTAAAAAAAAAAAACTCTTGATTTTGATAAATTTTCGTTTTTAAAAAGTCATTTATATCGAAATATCTGTAAAATATGTATAGAAAACACATTATATTTAATGAAAATTATACATCAGGACCATGAAAACAGTTTTCTGTAACAAAATTTAAAACTCTGAGGATCTAAGAGACTTTTTCTATATTAAAAATATAAGGTTCTGAAATATTATTGTCATAAAAAATTCTTAGGTTTTAAATTTTTTTTTCTAAAAAAAAATTTCATATTTAATTTTTATTCAGCACTTTTTAAAAAAATCGGGTTTGATTTAAAAAACTTGTGTTTAAAATATTGAAAAAGGACTTAGGACAATATTTAAATTGGGAAAAAAATCGATTTCTTTTATTTGAATGAAAATAAATAAATTTTCATAAAAAAATTTATAGAAGCACCATTAAAAAAAATGAATAACGAATTTGGGATCTAGAAATCCATTTTACTAAAATCTACACCTAAAATGTTGCACCAACGCAATGATATGTAACAGTAGATCTGTAAAAAGCGCTAGGAATTAATAAATTCCTCAAGTCCAAATATCTCGAAAACGGAATGTTCTACATAAATTTGGATTGCTGATTTGGAATCAGGTTCTTTATTATGGCTCTTATGTTAGCATACGTAACAGTGAGCACTAAAAAAGGCTTTTTTAAATTTTCAAACATGAATGTCTCGAAAATGGAACGCACTAACTTACGTAACAGTAGAACCGTAAACACGCATAAATTAGCGGTTTTGAATTTTCAAACACAAGTATCGGAAAAATGTTAAACTATTAAAATATTTGGTAAGATAATTTGGAATCAGAAGAGCAAAATCAACCTCGTTCATATAACTTGATTTTTTTGCAATTCAATTAAGTTTTATGCAAAAAGTGTTCGATCGATGATTTTGAAACTTCTCACAAATACATATTAAAAAAAATAGCAAACTTCTCAGAATTTGATACATTTTTTTCTATAAAAAAATCTTAGATTCAAAGGGAGTTTTTACTATAGAAAAATTCTCAAATTCTAAGATAGTTTTTATAAAGAAGTACACTCAAAAAAAATACGTTAGTAGATTCACTAATTTTTTTTTTGCTAACGCTAGTTAGCTAGCTTTTAGCAAATTTTTAGTTGAGATTAGCATGTTAGCAAAAAATTCTTGTAAACTTTATTTAGCACATTAGCAATTTTAAACAAACTTTGAACTAATTTCTTTTGCTAAATTTGAAATTGAGTTGACAACATTTTTACAAGATTTTTTGCTAATATTAGCAAAATATATGGTAAATTTTTTTTATTTTCAGAAAACTTAAAATGGCGCTATCACGGAAACTAAGCCAGATAGAGCAAAATGGAGCCCATTTTTGGTTCTCAGGCTCTCCATAGTATCGCCGGTCCTCTTCACATGTGTGGACCCTAATGGGTCCTAACTTTGGATCCAAAAAAGTTAGCATTCCGAAAATTTTAAAATGCTCATATCTCGGTAAATATTGCCGACACAACAAAAAGTCCAAAACCATTTTTGTAGCTCTCAACACGTAGAATAAGACCGCGAAACAGTCAAAAGCTCTCCGAGTAATATTTTTGAAGTTATCGAGTTTTTTAATTCTCAAGACCCCAGTGGTCCCCTATAATCACGTATCTCAAAAACTAAGCAAGGTAGAGCTAAACGGACACAAATTTTGGATCAAAAACTATGACGATTTTAAAGGAACCCAACTAGGTCTAGACCCATCGGGGTCTGGACCTATCGGGTCCGAACCCAATGGGGTTCTCAGATGTGTATGAACTAAGTTCAAAAAAAAAAAAAAATTAGTTAACTAATTATTGGCAAAACATTTTTGCTAACTTTAGCAAAAAAATTGTGGGTTCAAAATCAGCAAATTTTCTTGTAGGTTTACAAGCTTTTTTTGCTAACAGTACATTTTTTTTTTTTTGTGAGTACTCAAACGCCAAAAAACTTGCACTTTTAAAAAAAATTCAAAAATTCTGAGGATTATGTCTTACAGGGGGGGGGGGGGGGTAGTCCTAGAAAATAATATTTGGTTTTGATTAAAAAAAGTTTTTTTGTTGGGCCCCCCCCCTTTTCAAATTCCTGGATACGTCGCTGCGTGACCATCTCCAGTTATCATGCCAATGTTTCCAAAGAGTAAAATTTTTTTATTAGAAAGCTGAATTCACAATAACGGAGTACTCTGTGCCAGAGAGTGGATTTTGTGCCTTTCTTTTTCGCACTTTAACATTTTTTGTATGGTGGTATCTCTATTTTTAGAGATGGTACTCGGTAGTACAGAATACTTCGACATTGTGTCGGAGCTTAAAATCAATAAAAAAATATAAAAAAAAATTTAACTCCGATTTTTGGTTTGATCGACATAAAATCGATCGAGGATCATGAATACATATATATACTTTATAGGGCCATAGACCAATATTTCGAGGTGTTACAAACGGAACATACACACTCTATGACTGGAGTGGAGGGTATAATTTTCCTTTTTTCGTATTTCTTCTAAAGGAACTACATATACACAGAAAAAAACGAATTGTTATATTGACCTCCATATTTGTTAATACAATTAATTTTTTCACTGAAAGTGCTCCTATACGAAAATTTGTAATATCGACAAACGTTTGTAAATTTTGATTGTTGAAAAAAGAATTTTGTTTTTTTTTCAACAAAGAAATTCAACAAACACAATTTGTTGAACTGACGTAAAAAATCTTATTTTTTCAACAAAGAAATTCAACAAACAAATTTAACAAACACAAACACTTTTTATTGATATGAAGGGCTTATTGTAAAAACTCGATAAGCAACATTTCATTTTATGGTGGTTTTTGCCTTAAAACTTTTGAAATAATGTAGAAAAAATAATTTTTGCAGAACATTCATTCTCAGTATACTTGTACGAAGGGTTTAAGCAAGACTTCTGCCAAAAATCTGCCAATAGAACATCAGTAAAAAGCGAAAAACACAAAAAAAATTAAATGTTGCTTATCAAGTTTTTGCAGTAAGCCCTTCATATGATAAAATAATTTTGAAATAAAATTACTTGACTGAGTTTGTTGAAAACAAAATCGATGTTTTGTATTATGGGCTAACGGCAGTTTTTACTAAATGTTTGGTTGATTTAGAATTGCTGTTTGTTGATTTAAATTTGACGATATTATTTTCTGTGTACGAACATATTATACGGGTGGAAAGGTTTATTTAATATGTACATATCCAATGATTTTTTTTTATTTTGTTGAATAATTAGTAAAATGCTCTATCCATATGAGTATTTAAGGAAAAGTTGCGATACATTCCACATCGATTGAGTTCATTTGAAAATTTCTGCGATAAAGGATAATATCGAGTTGGTATTGTATAGGCGTTGGGGGCATAATATCCATATTCTGAATTACATGTTCGATACATGGTATTCCTATTTATTTCCACGCCGTATCCTTTGAAATTATCTGAAATCCAGAAAAATGTAAATTGTTGTTGCTTTTGTGAAAGTTCTATCATTTACATGGACACTTGACCTGTTCCCTGGTGTGTAATTGTTCATATAATTTAGACGTTTGCACAATAGGTTTACGTTTCAGAAACTTCTGGTATTCAATCTCGGGGTTGAATGTTTCCAAAGAGTTGCAATAGTTTTCGCACATTATAAAAATAAAAATTCTTTAGATGATTAGCGTAAAAATATAAATATTTTCTCGGGTTACAGATTTTTGTAAACTATTAAAATTTTATTTTTTTTTGCTGCGAAATTTTCAATGTATTTTGAAGTAATTTATTTAACGTTTGGCAATAATTGATCGATATAAACAATCAAAATTATGTTGTTGTGGTAACAGTGGCGGAAAATAAATATGTACACTCGAAAAATTACATAGTTGGTGATTACAATTTTATACCCTCCACTTAGTGATAGAGGGTATACATATATAAGTTTAGGCGTGTTTTTTTCGAGTTTTTTATATATAACATAACTACTTGTAAAAAAACGATATCGCTACTTAACATTTCAATTTTGGCAACTCTTTTTATTTTGTTGAATGTACTTGCTATCACTTTATTATTTGTTATTTTTTATTGAAGTTATTTTAATTTAATTAATAGAATTTATAATAGAATTTTAATATTTCTTTTTTTTTGTTGTGAAATAAAATTGTTCAAACTAACTTTTGTAATTTATTTATTTTTTTGTTGACTTTTCAAAATAAAAAAAGTGTTGGTAAGTGATAAAAACAAAAATTTCAAGATTTGGCACCACTTTTTTTAAATACTTAACTTTTAAGAATATATAAATATCCCTACTTATCAAGTGTATACCTACTTAAATTTGTATGGGAAGTTTATAACAAACTCGAAAAAAACACACCTTTTGTCATTCCGTTTGTAACTCATCGAAATATCGGTCTGGGACCCCATAAAGTATATTCATGATGCCCGATCGATAAGACATTCTAGCGATGTCCGTCTGTCTGTCTGTGGAAAATGTGATCACGTCCAAAATACAAAACATAGGTGACTGTTATTAAACACATATATTGGAAGTTCTCCCGAGAAGTTTGGTATTGCATTTGAGCGATATCGGTTCAGCGGTTCAAAAGTTATGAACGAAAATGTAAGGACACCTCAAAAATTTTAGTACATTCAACATAACCTAAAAATACAAAATGCTTTAATTCGGCTGCTGGTTGACTTATGTGAACATAATTAAACACAAAAGGGTATTTAAACAAGTACAACATAGTTTTGGACAAAAAAAATCGCGGATTTTTTTTTTAACAAATTTTTTTTATTTTCGCGGAAATTTTTTTTAAAAAAAAAAAAATTTTTTTCAAAAGTAATTTCCTTTTAAATAAAGTTTTTGCAATAATCTTTTAGAAATTGTGCAGGGTATCACTACATTCAGCAAGGCCGAATTTAACTTTTTTACTTGTTTCAACTATAGTTGTTGTCGACTTTTGTTGTTAAAAAGTCGAATTTTGCTTTCGACTTGATTTGGTTTTTGTTTACTTTTGCCAGATGAATTTTTTTTTTTCTTCTGAAAAAAATTCTCAAAATTCTATAAATCAAAAGTCGACTTTTGCTTTAGATTTTTTCAACCTTTCCACTTTTTAGATTTCTTCAACATTTTTCAACATTCATTACTTTGGTACCCAACAGTGATAAATAAAATACAAGCAAAAAAATATCACTTAAATGCTTACAACAAGTAAATAACAACCTTTTATTTAAAAAATGTACTTTTTAAAGTTGTAAAAAGTCGAAAAAAGTAAAAAAAATAGTCAAAAAGTTAAAAAGTCGAAAAGTCGACTTTTTGTTGCGACTATATAACACTAGTCTAGAGCGACAGTGTATTATTAGCATAGAAAAGATTAGAAGGTACACAGTGTTGTATTTGATGTCTTTTCCAATATGGTGGCGAAATGCTTGTTCTTCCTCATCTCACACGTATTTAATATCAAATTAGATTCTTTGTTCATAAAAATGAAATTTGTCTTTCATTTAATTACATTTATTATTTATTTTGCTTTATTCAACGTTTTTTTTAAAGATAATACGCACTATTGCTAGTTTAAAAACTTTTTTTCTCTTTTATTGTTTGCTTTGTTGTTGTTCTTCTTTATGTTGCATTGTTTTTATTAAACGTCAAAAGTTACATAATGTGCTGTCACTAATACTTATTCAAGCGAAATACGACTCTGTTTCAATTCTATTTTTTTCTATGATTATTAGGCAGTTAATAGCAAATATTACAGAGGATTATGAGTTCAAACCGTGGCGGCTGCGATCTGTTAATAATTTTCTCATATAGAGTACAATTGATTATTAACTGAATAAATTTGACATTACAAGTTTTCTAAAGATTATAGTAACTGAATTATATGAAAATAGTAAAAACAAACCAGGATGTCTTTAATTTCTAAAAAAATTAAAATTATTCTTTCAACCCTCAGTATATTTTTGATATTTTTTTAACGTGTATGTACACTAGGGTGGCACGAAAAGTTACTTTTGACGAACTTCGTCGAGTGACAGGTAAATTATGGTTTCTTTTGGTCATTAAACTCTTCATTTAAAAATTTAGCTAAATCCGGCAATTTTAACCCCTGCCGCTGGGGGGTAAAAGTTTGGCATTAAAAAATTATTTATACAAACCAAAAAAAAAACATTTTTTATTACACTTGCTTACAGAGATTTTGACCCACGAGATTTTACATTTATTTTTCAGGTAAAATCTCGCGCCGAATACAAAAATGAAGTCCAAATTGCAAACTTTTCAAATTTAGCGTTTTTTTTTAAATGGGTTTATATTAAATTATTTAATGCAGAGCGGATAGTGACACAAGGGAGAGTTCCCTTGTAATTTGTTTAATAATATTTTTCAAAATCAGTCTTAAATTGCAGAAGTTACATGCATTTGTAGATACATATTTGCTTATTTGGGGTGCGCCGAATATAAAAACACACATATCGTTGTCTGTCTACTGAAATAGATGTCCCGAGTAGTTTGGTATTGCATTTGAGCGAAATCTGTTTAGCTGTTCAAAAGTTATGAACGAAAATGTAAGGACACCTCGAAAATTTTTGTACATTCCACATAACCTAAAAATACAAAATGCTTCAATTCGGCTGCTGGGTGACGTTTGTGAACAGAACTTGATGCCAAATGATATTTAAACACGAACAAACATATTAGCGGTTCTCACCCTTGATACAAAACTAAAAAAGAATCGGATAAATAAAGAAAACAAGAACATTTTTGACAGATACAACAACAAAATACAAGGTGGATCGTTTTTCTCATTTTCTTGGTTTCTTCTTTTCTACATAGGAAATTTCTTCGACTTGATGCTTGAGTAAGTTGAAGTATAGTAAAAAAATAAAATTTTTTATACAAAAAAAAAAAAAACAGCTGATTATATGACATTCACACTTGCGACCTTTAACAAGTTGTTTAACAAAACACTAGAGTCCGACCGAAACCATTTTTCGAGGCCGAACCGAAACCGAACCGAATATTCGGCCGAAAAAGTAATATTCGGCCGAAACCGAACCGAAACCGAAACTTAAAAAATGTCTGCGAAGTTTGTACACGTGCCCAAACCATTGAATCATGATAATGTTTTGCTGTACAAGTAGGTGTTCTTTCCAAAGCAAAATTTTTCTAGGAAAAATAACGCTATATTAATTTGTCATTATATGCAAAATGCATTGAAATATCGGTCGAGGACGCCATTATGTTTACATATTATTGATCCGTAAAGCTTTCTAAGACATTCTAGTGATATTCATCTATCTGTTTGTCTATGTTTTTCGATAACTAAAAGTGTTTGATGAAGAAAAGGGTTTTAATGAAAAAATTTTATTGATAAAAATAAATATTTAATGAAAAAAAAATTTATGAAAAAATATATTGATGAAAAACCAAAAATATATTGATGAAAAAAAAATATATTGATGAAAAAAAAAAATATTGATGAAAAAAAAAAAATATTGATGAAAAAAAAAATATTGATGAGAAAAAATATTGATGAAAAAAAAATATTGATAAAAAAAAAATATTGATGCAAAAAAAAATTTTTTTTGATGAAAAAAAAAATATTGATAAAAAAAAATATTGATGAAAAAAAATATATTGATGAAAAAAAAACATATTGATGAAAAAAATATTGATGAAAAAAAAAAATATTGATGAAAAAAAAAAAAATTTTGATGAAAAAAAAAATATTGATGAAAAAAAAAATATTGATGAAAAAAAAAAAAAAATATTTATGAAAAAAAAATATTGATGAAAAAAAAAATATTGATGAAAAAAAAAATATTGATGAAAAAAAAAAATATTGATGAAAAAAAAAATTTATTGATAAAAATAAATATTTAATGAAAAAAAAATTTATGAAAAAAAATATTGATGAAAAAAAAAAATTTTTGATGAAAAAATATATTGATGAAAAAAAAAAAATATTGATGAAAAAAAAAAAATATTGATGAAAAAAAAAATATTGATGAAAAAAAAATATTGATGAAAAAAAAAAATATTGATGAATAAAAAAAAATATTGATGAAAAAAAAAAATATTGATGAAAGAAAAAAAAATATTGATGAAAAAAAAAAAAAATTTTATGAAAAAAAAAATATTGATGAAAAAAAAATATTGATGAAAAAAAAAAAAAATATATTGATGAAAAAAAAATAAAAATATTGATGAAAAAAAAATATTGATAAAAAAAAATAAAATATTGATGAAAAATAAAAAAAATTTTGATGAAAAAAAATATTGATGAAAAAAAAAAAAATTTTGATGAAAAAAAAATATTGATGAAAAAAAAAAATATTAATGAAAAAAAAAATATTGATGAAAAAAAAAAAAAAAAATATTGATAAAAAAAAATATTGATGAAAAAAAAAAAATTTTGATGAAAAAAAAAAAATATTGATGAAAATAAAAATATTGATGAAAAAAAAAAATATTGATGAAAAAAAAAAATATTGATGAAAATAATTATGTTACGTTTTATTCACCAGCTGGTGAATATTTTTGTTATTCACCACGAGGTGAATTATTATCCAAGTTACAAACCCAAGTTAGTAAAATTTTTGGTTTTAAGAAAACGAAAACAGTAATTCCAATTTTCTTTTTTGTTAGTCGTTAGCTTATATAGTCAAACTGAGGTGGCGTCCTGCAACTTTTTTAAAATTACACACAAAGAAAAAGCTTCATTAATATAATGAAACTCATCATAAAAGTTCGTCCAATGAAACTGTTTCATTATATTTATGAAATTTTTCATAAATATTCATAGTATTTATGAAACATTTCATTATATTTATGAACATTTTCATAATATTTATGAAAACTTCTTTAAAAAGTTTCATTAGACGAACTTTTATGACAAATTGTTTTACAGTTCTTTGAGTGTAGACACCAGCCTAAAAACATTATCATGTTAAAAAAATTACCGCCTGGCATGAAAAAAATTATTAAAAAGTTGTTAAGGATAAATATACAGCATATAATGCTTTTAAAACATAGGAATTGTGTATTTTTGAAAAAAAATATATGTTTTTTAAAAAACTTACAAAAAAATTGTATATTTCGTTTGTAGATTAGGAGAAAATAATTTTTAAACTGAAACAGTTTTACATTTATTGCATAAACTTGTAACATTTTCTACAATTGAACTGAAACAAGTGTAATGAAATACGAAATCAAAAAATTCACCGACTTCTTTACATATTTTTTAAAATACCAAAAAGTTTCGGTTTCGGCTAATATTCGGCCAAAATTTTGCCGAATACCGAATAGAGGCCGAAACCCCATTATTCGGCCGAAACCGAGACCGAAACCGAATATTCGGTCGGACTCTACAAAACACCAGTAACAGAATAAAAACGTAATGGACACAGAACAAAGACTTTATTAAACATCTCGCTCTAGAACACTTCAAAACAGCAAGTGTGAATGCCACATTAGAGCGGCATTTATTTATTTTGATATTTTCAGATATTTTATACGAAATTTAAAATAAAACTTAAATGATAAAAAAAATGCAAATTTTTTTTCACCAAAAAAATTTTTTCCGCGGAATTTATTTTTCAAAAACTTTTTTTGCAAATAATCTGGTTTACATTGTGGAGGGTATCAATATACTCGGCAAGGCCAAATTTAACTTTTAAACTTGTTTACAATTCAAATTACTGTAATATTACAAAATTTGCCATATTATTTTAATATTTATGAAAAAAATATTTTTTTTTAATGTTGTAAGCCTCTTCAACATTTTTTGAAAAACACATAGCGGTACTGGTTGGCGCATCAACAATATATATATTTTTATTCAAATGCATGTAACTTTTACAATTTTCAACTGTTTTTTTTTAAAAAGCCCTCTTATTTTCTTTGTAATGGATCAGACTTGAACTGTAAAGAGGGAAATGAATTTAAAAAAAAAACTTTTTCCCTAAATTTCGGTAAAATTGAAGCAAAGTTGTTCATACACACAAAAAAAATCGAGGTAATATTACCTAAAAACATAGTATAACTTTATCTAAGTGCCAAGATAACATAATGTTTTTGACATATAATTTTTTTTAATTCCTGAGAACCAAAATGTTATGAAACTTTGATTGCAGAGAACAAGCTTCACAATAATGTTCACTTAACTAGTTCTGAATAATTAAAGTGTAATAGTGTATGGTTACACACAAAAAAAAATCGAGGTAATATTACCTAAATTTATAGTATAACTTTATCTAAGTGCCAAGATAACATAGAGCCTACAAAGTTTTTAGACAATATTACTAAAAAGCCAAGGTGATTTTTAAAAAATGATATGTTCGAAAAATTATCTATGCTTTTAGGAAATATTCCTAGGAAACTTTGTAAACTTTTCAAAGTTAGCAGAGTAAAAATTTATATATAAATTTTGGTAATTTATCTAAATTATTTTGTTAATACGCTAGGTATAAATAATTACACACTTTACTAAATTAAATAAATTAAAAAATTATTTGATTTTATTATGTTTTATAAATAAATTTAATCATGAATTACAATTATTGTTGTTATAAAATGATTTTGAGAAATATTTTTCAAAAAATAAATTCTCAGATTCTGAGACATTTTTTCTATAGAAAAATTCACAGATTCTAAGACATTTTTTTATAGAAAAATTCTCAGATTCTGAGACATTTTTCCTATAGAAAAATTCTCAGTCTCTGAGATAATTTTTTTATAGAAAAATTCTCCGATTCTGAGACATATTTTCGATACAATAAATTATCAGATTCTGCGACATTTTTTCTATAGAAAATTGTTTTTTTTTTATAGATAATTCTCAGATTTTTAAAATTTTTTATATATTTAAAAAATTCCTCAGATTCTGAAATATTTTTCTATAGAAAAATTCTGATTCTAAAATAATTTTTCTGAAGAAAAATTATAAGATTCTGATACATTTTTTCTGTAGAAATCTTCATAGATTCTGAAATATTTTTTCTATAGAAAAATTCTCAGATTCTAAAACAGTTTTTTGTTATAGAAAAATTCTTAGATTCTAAGACAGTTTGTTTTGATAGAAAAATTCTCAGATTCTGAGACATTTTTTCTATAGAAAAATTCTTAGATTCTGAGACATTTTTTCCATAGAAAAATTCTTAGATTCTGAGACATTTTTTCTATAGAAAAATTCTCAGATTCACATTTTTTCTATAGAAAAATTTTCAGATTCTGAGACATTTTTTGAAAAATTCTCAGATTCTGAGACATTTTTTATGTAGAAAAATTTACAGATTCTGAGACATTTTTTCTATAGAAAAGTTCTCAGATTCTGAGACATTTCTTCTACATAAAAAAAATTTAAGATTCTGAGACATTTTTTCTATAGAAAAATTCTCAGATTCTGAGACATTTTTTCTATAGAAAAATTTACAGATTCTGAGACATTTTTTCTATAGAAAAATTTACAGATTCTGAGACATTTTTTCTATAGAAAAATTTACAGATTCTGAGACATTTTTTCTATAGAAAAATTCTCAGATTCTGAGACATTTTTTCTACATAAAAAAAATTTAAGATTCTGAGACATTTTTTCTATAGAAAAATTCTCAGATTCTGAGACATTTTTTCTATAGAACAATTCTCAGATTCTGTGACATTTTTTCGATAGAAAAATTCTCAGATTCTGAGACATTTTTTCTATAGAAAAATTATCAGATTCTGAGACATTTTTTCTATAGAAAAATTCTCAGATTCTGAGACATTTTTTCTATAGAAAAATTTTCAGATTCTGAGACATTTTTTGAAAAATTCTCAGATTCTGAGACATTTTTTATGTAGAAAAATTTACAGATTCTGAGACATTTTTTCTATAGAAAAGTTCTCAGATTCTGAGACATTTCTTCTACATAAAAAAATTTTAAGATCCTGAGACATTTTTTCTATAGAAAAATTCTCAGATTCTGAGACATTTTTTCTATAGAACAATTCTCAGATTCTGTGATATTTTTTCGATAGAAAAATTCTCAGGTTCTGAAACATTTTTTCTATAGAAATATTCACAGATTCTGAGACATTTTTTCTATAGAAAAATTCTCAGATTCTGAGACCTTTTTCTATAGAAAAATTCTCAGAATCTGAGAATTTTTCTATAGAAAAAATGTCTCAGAATCTGAGAATTTTTCTATAGAAAAATGTCTCAGATTCTGAGACATTTTTTCTATAGAAAAATTATCAGATTCTGAGACATTTTTTCTATAGAAAAATTATCAGATTCTGATATTTTGCTATAGAAAAGTTTTCAGATACTGAGACATTTTTTCTATAGAAAAATTCTCAGATTCTGAGACATTTTTTCTATAGAAAAATTCTCAGATTCTGAGAAATTTTTTTTTATAGAAAAAATCTCAGATTCTGAGACATTTTTTCTATAGAAAAATTCTCAGATTCTGAGACAATTTTTCTATAGAAAAATTCTCAGGTTCTGAGACATTTTTTCTTTAGAAAAATTCTCAGATTCTGAGACATTTTTGCTATAGAAATATTCACAGATTCTGAGACATTTTTTCTATAGAAAAATTCTCAGATTCTGAGACATTTTTTCTATAGAAAAATTATCAGATTCTGAGACATTTTTTCTATAGAAAAATTATCAGATTCTGAGATATTTTGCTATAGAAAAGTTTTCAGATTTAGAAAAAGTATCATTTAATTTGAGAACTTCTCTATAAATAATTGTCTCAGATTCTAAGAAATTTTGTACCATTATATCATTATAATTAAGAAACAAGCTAATTTCGAAAATTGAGCGTTAAAACTTAGAAATTCCATGTAAGCACTTGTTTTAATCTTTAAAACAGCTTTAAGATTCCTTTTTCTCTAATTCTTGTTGACTTTTTCCCATCATAATTTGCCTAGAGTTTCAGAAATTCGCGTTATCTAAAAAAAAATAAAAATTATTGAATTTACTATTTTTACCAATAAATTAAATAATAAAATTACCTTTGCTTACATAATTTGTCGCGAGTTGTTAATTTCCATCGGCTTTATTGCGTTGAAAAATTATGAAAATATATGTTAAAAAAATTTTGATGTTTGTTTTATTTTTATTTAATTTCAAATTATTGTCATGACAATAAAAAATAAAAAAAATAATTTCGAAATTTTACCTATTTTCATTAGTAAACCTTACATGGCCATTAGATGAAAATGTAAAGTAAAATTATACTTGTGGCATAGGTAATAAGTCGTGGCTTTTAATATTCATACAAAAATAATTCACCTAAGCCAGCTTAGATAACATTACCTCGACGTTTTTTTTCTGTGTACCGAAGAACCTGTTCTGGAACAAGTGTTGTCAGAATCGGTTATGAAAAATTTTCCTGGGTACAGGGACAACTACACCTACAACATTTTTGGATAGGCAGGGATATTTCAAGGCGTGGTTGAAGGACTACACCTTTCTTGACTCCACGGAGTTGATAATGTGTATGGAAATACCTGCTGAGGAGTCCCCCAAGGCAAGGGACGAAAACGCTCCAGGAAACTGCCGAATAGGAGCCTTCACGGCATAACCACTCCAATAGGTGGAGGTAAGGTTTCGGTTCCTTTTTTAAGTTTTTTTAATTCTTGCTGATAGGGCGGTAAGGTGGGAGGATATCGGAAATCCTCATGTACATTTTGGTATTATACAGTGTTTGTTTTGGTCTATATACACAAATACCCTACACTCATTATGTACACAAATACCCTACAGTCATTATAGTAGTAAGGTTCGAACACCCTACAACAGGGAATATTGGTGCGTATATGCATAGGATTGGAACATAAAGGACGATGGACTGAAGTAGTAATAGGGGGTAAAGTCTGGTTATTTCAAATGAAATTTCTCAGACAGTTAGGAGAGTAGGATAGATGTAGTTAGTTTGAAACTTGCTGATGCATATATTCATATAGATTAATAGCTTTTATGGAGAAAATCAAACTGATTGTGAGTTGAAGTCAGACAAGGAAAAACTCCGTACTTTATTAAAATAATGTTTAAATTATTCAAATTAAATTTTGTTTTGAAATAAAACTCTTAAAAATGTTGGTGTTTTATAATTTCGAAAAATAAAACTCTTAAAAATTTTGGAGTTTTATAATTTCAAAAATAAAACTCTCTAAAAAAAAGAGTTTTATTTTACATTAAAAATAAATTTATTTTGGTATTATTTTTGAAAATAATATGAATATATGTATACTAGAGTATAGATAAAAATAATGTATCTCATCTTAAATATTTTCATTAGGTTTAAGGGGGGTATAAAGGGAAAAATTAGTCTTTACGTAGCAATTTTTAAACAGCTCTAAAAATATCAATACGCAATATTTTTAATTCTGTTTTTTTTATTTGCAAGATGAATTATTGTAATATTTTAAAAAAAAATTTTAAAAATATTTATTTTTGTTGAAATTATGCTAAAATAAACTTCAAAAAAATAAAAATTTACTTTTCTTCTTTCAAAAAAACATTATTTGGCCAAAATTTCTAAACAAAGGGCACGATAAGTACTAGAGAACTTAATAATCTACAAATCAAAAATATTCAATCAAAATCGGTCTAGTACTTTTAGCTGTACAACTACAGCCGATTTTTTCTTTAAAAAAACATTCTAGAATTAAATGGAAACATCAGTTCATCAAATTTTGTGTTATGAAATTTTAAAAATATTACAATAAATTATTTTTCAAATCAAAAAAGAGAATTAAAAAATATTGCGCATTTATTTTTTATAGCTGCTTAAAAAATCACATGAAGGCTGTTTATTTTTTCTTTAAGCCCCCCTTAATAAAAATAATATTATTTAAATCTTCGTTTTATTGGTTTTTCATGCTGAACCTTTTGCTCAAGATTAGCGAGTTCTTAGATATTAAAGACACAGTGCGTCTGTGTCCATTACTTTTCTCACTAGTGCTCATTGATGCTTAAATTTGTTTACAGTATTTATTTCCAGTCTCAAATATTTCGAAAATGCATCGAAATAATCTGGGTTCACGAGGTCTATTTACTACCCATAAAATTATTTGGTTCCAATTTTCGAATAAGTTAGAGTGGAACTACAGAAAGTATTAAATTACCGGTTATTCGAATCTTCAAACGCGAATATCTTAAAAACGCTAAACGCTAGAAATATTTAAAGCAGATTTGGAATTAGGAGGACAAAATCTATTTAGTTCATACATTTAATTTTGCAGAGTGTTTATTTTTTATTTTTTAAAGTTTATACGCGATTTTTGCAAAAATATTTTTTATGAAAAAAAAAAACTAACAAAATATTAAGAGAACAGTTTTTTAGTGCAATATTTCGTTAAAAGAAAGTTTTTTTTCACAATTACGAGTTCTATTAGGTGTATTAATATATTTAAATAAGATGAATTTAATTTTAACTAATTTTACTATTTCGTGAGGTCATATTTTATCATATTATCAACTAAAGGGTTTCCAAAATTGAGGTATCATTTTAATTTTGCTGCCATTTTTTTCTACTTGTAGTTTTTATTCTGAATTTTAGTTTTCAGATTCTAAATACATTCCGGTTAGTTAATTTGAAACGATACACGAAGGAACAACGTGTTTTTATTAATAAAATTTTTTTAAAAATAGAAAGAAGAAAATGAGAATTTTTTAATAAAATAATTTTACCGACGAAGCCCATTTCCAGCTCAATGACTACTGCAACTAGCATAATTGTCACATTTGGGGTGAAGAGAATCTAAGAGTTATCTTAGAGCAACCATTTCATCCCCAAAAAGTAACGGATTGGTGTAGTTTGTGGTCCGGAGGATTCATCAGATCATATTTTATGAAAACGAAAATGGAAATGTGATTACGGTCAATGGAAATCGCTACAGGGAGATGATCCGAAGGTTTTTGTGGCGGAAAATTTATGATTTAGATGTAGATAATATGTGGTTTCAACAGAATAATGTCACTTGTCACACTGCAAGAGAAACAATGGATCATTTGACAGACAAGTTCGAAAATCGCATTATTTCTCGCAGAGGAGGCGTAAATTAGCCAACAAGATCGTGTGATTTGACACATTTAGATTTTTTTTGTGGGATTTTTTGAAATCGAAAGAGTGCAGCAATAATCCCACAACAGTTCAATACCTTTAAACCAACATTATCAAACAGATATCAACCATTGACAATAGTTTATTGAAAAACGTGGTTGATAATTTTGGTAAAATATTGGGAGCCTGCCGAGCCAGTAAGGAGGGTCACTTGACCCACATATTTTTTTATTTTTAACCGGAACCTATTTGTAGTAAACTGAAATAAAAATATTTTTAATATCTGAAAAAAAAACTAATTTTTTCATTAAAATTAAAATGATACCTCAATTTTGGACACCCTTTATTTTACATAAAAATTTTAAAAACCAAAAACATTTTTTGTTTACTTAAAATAAAATTAATTGTACACCCAAAAAATTTTGTAGTTGATAACAACTTAAATATCAACTATTTTGTAGGTGAATTACCACTAACTAAAATATAGTTAATTTTCTTAAGTTGCTGATAACTACAAATTAACCAAAATATAAAATCAACTACATAAGTCGTTACTATTACCAATATTTAGTTGATTTCAACTTACATTTGACATATTTTAAAAATACAACTAAATAAACAGTTGAAAAAATGTCTCAGAATCTGAGAATTTTTCTATAGAAAAAATGTCTCAGAATCTGAGAATTTTTCTATAGAAAAAATGTCTCAGAATCTGAGAATTTTTCTATAGAAAAAATGTCTCAGAATCTGAGAATTTTTCTATAGAGAAAATGTCTCAGAATCTGAGAATTTTTCTATAGAAAAAATGTCTCTGAATCTGAGAATTTTTCGAAAGAATCTGAGATTTTTTCTTTAAATAAAATGTGTCAGATTCTAAGATATTGTCTACTGAAAAAATTCTGAGACATTTTTTCTATAGAAAAATTCTCAGATTCTGAGACATTTTTTCTATAGAAAAATTCTCAGATTCTGAGACATTTTTTCTATAGAAAAATTCTGATTCTGAGACATTTTTTCTATAGAAAAATTCTCAGATTCTGAGACATTTTTTCTATAGAAAAATTCTCAGATTCTGAAACATTTTTTCTATAGAAAAATTCTCAGATTCTGAGACATTTTTTCTATAGAAAAATTCTCAGATTCTGAGACATTTTTTCTATAGAAAAATTCTCAGATTCTGAGACATTTTTTCTATAGAAAAATTCTCAGATTCTGAGACATTTTTTCTATAGAAAAATTCTCAGATTCTGAGACATTTTTTCTATAAAAAAATTCTCAGATTCTGAGACATTTTTTCTATAGAAAAATTCTCAGATTCTGAGACATTTTTTCTATAGAAAAATTCTCAGATTCTGAGACATTTTTTCTATAGAAAAATTCTCAGATTCTGAGACATTTTTTCTATAGAAAAATTTTCAGATTCTGAGACATTTTTTCTATAGAAAAATTCTCAGGTTCTGAGACATTTTTTCTATAGAAAAATTCTTAGATTCTGAGACATTTTTTCTATAGAAAAATTTTGAGACATTTTTTCTATAGAAAAATTCTCAGACTCTGAGACATTTTCTCTATAAAAATTCTCAGATTCGGAGACATTTTTTCTATAGAAAAGTTCTCAGATTCTGAGACATTATTTCTATAGAAAAATTCTCAGATCCTGAGACATTTTCTCTATAGAAAAATTCTCTAATTCTGAGACATTTTTTCTATAGAAAAATTCTCAGATTCTGAGAATTTTTTCTATAGAATTCTCAGATTCTGAGACATTTTTTCTATAGAAAATTTCAGAATTTGAGAATTTTTCAATTAAAAAAATGTCTCAGAATCTAAGAATTTTTCTATAGAAAAAATGTCTCAGAATGTGAGAATTTTTTCTATAGAGAATATCTTAGAATCTGAGACATTTTTTCTATAGAAAAAATCTCAGATTCTGATAAATTTTTTTCTATAGAAAAATACTCAGATTCTGAGAAATTTTTTTATGGAAAAATTCTCAGATTTTGAGAAATTTTTTCTGTGGAAAAATTCTCAGGTTCTGATACATTTGTTTAAAGAAAAATTCTCGGGTTCTGAGAAATTTTTTCTGCAGAAAAATTCTCAGATTCTGAGACATTTTTTCTATAGAAAAACATTTTTTCTATTGAAATTTTTTCTTAAGAATTTTTTTTTTTTACTATAGAAATTTTTTTTTTTCTAGAAAAATTCTCAGGTTCTGAGACATTTTTCTATAGAAAAATTCTCAGATTCTGAGATATTTGTAGATAAAATGTCTCAGAGTCTGAAAATTTTTTTATGGAAAAGCCATCTTAGAATCGGGGAATTTTTAAATAGATAAAACGTCTCAAAATGTGAGAACTTTTTTATAGAAAAATTCTCAGATTCTGAAGCATCTTTTATATAAAAAAGATCTCAGATTTTGAGACTTTTTTTATAAAAATTATCAGATTTTGAGAAATTTTTCTATATAAAATTCTTAGATTTTGATACATTTTTTTATAGAGAATTCTCAGATTTTGAGACATTTTTTCTATAGAAAAATTTTCAGACTCTAAGACAGTTTTTCTGTTAAAAGTTTTAGATTCTGATAGTTATTCTGTAGACCTTTTTTCTGCAGAAAAATTAACAGATTCTGAAACATTTTTTCTATAAAAAAATTTTCAGACTCTGAGACAGTTTTTCTATAAAAAAAAGTCCCATATTCTGAAACAGTTTTTCTATTGAAAAAGTCTCAGATTCTGAGACAGAAAAAGTCTCAGATTCTATAAAAAAAGTCTCTGATTCTGAAACAGTTTTCCTATAGAAAAATTGTTAGATTTTTAGTTTTTCTATAGAAAAATTCTTAGATTCTAAGACTGCTTTTCTATAGAAAAATTCTCACATTCGAAGACATTTTTTCCATAGAAAAATTGTCAGATTCTAAGACATTGTTTCTATGAAAAAAAAAGTCCGCTTTTTCTACAGAAAAATTCTTAAATTCTGAAGAAAAATGTTTCAAGGCTGGAATTTACCTAATAGCATGCAGGATCAACCAAATCTCCACTAATCTTCCCACGTTTCTTTGTTGAAATGTTGTGTTCTGTGCCTAGTCCTCATGGATTCATTTTATTCAGGATATTTCTATAAAAGACTATTTTCTATAAAATATTTAAAAAAATAATGCATTTTAAACTTACCTTTCATATTTCTAATAAATAAATATTTTAAAATCTTGAAACAAATTTAAATTTTTATTTAAAAATATGTATAAATAACAAAATATTTGATAAAATAAATTTTCGTTTTGGCAGATTAGCTTTTTATTATTGTCAATTTCAAATAAAAAGAAAATTAAAAAATGCAGGGTAACCGAAATTAATTATTTTTAACAACATTCATAGTTGGTATCGATTATAAATAGTTATTTGAAATTATTTTGATTTCAACTATTAAAATCCTTAACTACGCAACTACAAAATTTTTTGGGTGTATGAAAATAAAACTCTTTTTATTTCGGAGTTTTATTTTTAAAACTCGGTACCGAGTTTTATTTTAAAATTGTAGGAAATTTATTTAAAAATTGAATTAAATTTTTTTGAAAAAAATACTTTTGGTTTTTTTTCATTGAAGAGTTTTAAGTTTTACACTTTTCCCTTGTCTGGTTAAAGTTCTCCAATTTGGGTAACATTTTTTGACCAAAAGGTAACTCGACGAAATTCCTCAACAGGAACTTTTGATGCCACCCTAATTTATATCTTCCATATACACATATCTAGTATATGTAAAAAGACTTGCGCATTTCAAAGTAATACCACACTGATTTCCACCACTTTTCTTTCCAACTGGGCCTTTGCATTGTTGATAACAAATCCGGTTTAACGTTAAGTGAATTAAAATATACATTGATATAAATTTTAACTAAAAGAACAAACAAATCAAAAACAGAAATCCCAGCTAGGGACATGTGTAAATTATTAAATTTTGTCAACTTTATAATATGTGTTGCAACATTTAGTCAAACTATTGGTTCTAATGCGGCAATGAAGCGAGGTCCACATCATCCGCGTAGTGAACAATCAAAAATACGAAAAGTCGACCAACACTTAACCCATGAGGAACAGTAAGTCTAAAGCCAATAACTGCACACAGTGCACATTTGTATAAAAATAATTTTGGTCTTTCATATTTTAGCCACATCGAAGATGATCTTAAAGAAATGGGAATTACTGCCAATTTGGATGAAATGACAGAAGAGGAGAAAAACTTTTATTATTTCAAGGTACATACTTGAGTTAATTAGGAAATGCACCAGGTGTGCTATTTGTTGCATTATCCTAAAAATGACAAAAAATGGATATCTGGAAGTTTACATAAATTTAAATAAACAAAGGAAACAAGCTCGTCACGGTGTACGTTTTCTAATTTAAATGAAAATTACCACCTTTAAAAATTTAACAAGTTTTACTTCAAAAAAGTGCCAGACACTTTTTTATTTGTCAAATCTTATGAATTTGACAAAAAAAAATTCAGAAAAAAAACTGAAGACCAAAATTTTTTTTTTGAAAAAGTTGTGAAAAATAAAAAAACAAAAATTTTTTTTATTTTAAAAAAAAAAACGTTGAAAATTTTTTAGAGATAAAAAAATAAAATTAACTACTTTAAATAACTGTTACTTCATTACAGTACTTTTTTGTTAGTTATTCAAAAAAACGACTTAAAATAACTAACAGAAATAGTTGTTTGATATTTTTCATACAAAAACAACTGACTTTGTTGTTGTGTCCGGAACCTTTCCCAATATTTTTTTTTTTTTTTGGATTTAATTAAATTAAGAATTAGCAAAAATGTCCGTCAATTTTTGCAAATCAATACAACAAATAGCACACCTTGCGAATTCCCTAAATGTTGATTAATATTATATTATATTCATATTTTATTTAAACACATTTTAGATACACGATAGTGACAACAATAATGCACTAGATGGCTTAGAAATGCTTCAGGCAGCTATACATCAGGATGAAAATTTCAAGAAGCTCGATCGTGACAACTATATACAAAATGCTAATGACGAACTGAATCATATTATAGGTACGTAGTATATTTTAGTAGAAAACACACCTATTACAGAATATGTATTTTTAAGCTGAATTCACAATGAGGAAGTACTCTGTGCCAGAGAATGGATTTTGTTCCTTTCTCTTTCGCACTTATACATTTTTTGTATGAGATGGTACTCTGTAGTACAGAGTACTCCGACATTGTGTCGGAGCCTTTAATTTGATAAAAAGAAAGGGTTACAAATAAAAAAAAAAATCGTCAGAACTGCTAAGGAGTCGACCCTAGATGGGTACAATGTAAGACCGACCCCAATTAATTTCCTTGTGCATCGTATGGAAGATCCCATACAAAGGATCAAATGTATGACCAAACCCGGTTTCCATAGATTTTTTTATCAGTGATTTATTTTCAAAATGTTTTGAAAATAATTCGACCATTTAGTAAGTATTGGACCAATTGCAAAGAAATTCATACCGGTTGTAGCTAACGTACTTTTGAGCGTATGTTTGCTGGACCCTACATGTCCAATAGGGGTCCCAGAGGCCCCAAAAGTAGCACACATTTAAAATACACAGTCGGTCCAGTACTTACAATTGACGAATTATTTCCAAAAAAATTTTAAATAAGCCCCAAAGGAGATAAAATTAACAATAAAAATAATGTGAGATCAGATACGAAAACTAATATTTAACGAATTACAACTGATCTTTAACGAATTTTAACTGGAATCTTTAAACTAGAGATGGACGCGTGTGTGACTTTTGACTCACACTTATTTACAAGGAATTTTCGAATCACGTACACTCACTCACGAGCATATTTTTTCTACTCACACTCACTCATAATCACATGAGTAAATTTAATACAACTCACACCCACGTGCACTCACACAAGCTTCACTCACACTCACGTTGGCTCACAGTAAACTCTTATTTATACAAACAAATTTCAAAAACTAAAATTTGAATTTTTTTTTTTTTGCTTTTTTCGGGACGACATCTTAAGTTTACAAAAATTTTACAAATTTTTGTTGGTAACTCATTAAAAAAAATTGACTCACGCACACTCACTCGCGCAAAAATATTGTTCACGCACACTCACTCACGCAATTTTTTTCCTTACTCACACTCACTCACAATCACGTGAGTACAATTTAATTCAGTCACACTCACGCGTGAATCACGCACTAATCTGCTTATGTGCCCATCTCTACTCTAACTATAGTTTGTATACAAACTGATTTAATTTAATTAAGTTAAATTAATTTTAAAAGTATTAATATTAATTAGTTTTATTAATAAATTCTATTATTAATTTATTAAAAGTAAAATTTTTCAAAACCTACTTTAATCAGCATTCACGTTAATGATTGCAGATGTTATTGACGAATTTCTTTTGCTTGCTGATGCCAATAAGGATGGTTTGCTTCATTATCCCGAGTATGTTAAGGCAGTGACTGGTGCTTCAGAAGAAGAAATACAATCGAACAATGTCTAATTTATCTCAAGTCCTGGTTATTTGCTGGTGCCAATAAGTATGGTTTGCTTTATTATCCCAAGTATTTTAAGGCTGGTGCTTCAGGAGAAGAAATACAATCGAACAATGTTTAATTTATCCCAGGTCCTGATTATACAGTGCAACAACCAAAATCGGAATAGGATGAAACCAAAAGCAAATGATAGTTGACAGATTCCATAACAAAACCCGCAAGGCTTTTTTTTAGTTCAGCGCTAGGTTTTTTTTTACAAGCATTTGAAGTTGGTGAACTTTTATTACAATTATAATAATAATAGCTTGAAAACTATATAGGTGGCGTATGCTTAATTTTGTAATTGCCTTTAAAAAACAAACATACGCCACGGTGTACAGTAGACCGGGTCGAAAAAAAAGTTCCTATTGGGCGGGCTTAATTTTAAAGCTTACCTCGAAAAAAGTTCCATAGCCAAAATATTAGATTTTTAGGTCGCGATTTGGTACCGCCGAAATCGTTATTTGTTCATAGCATTTTCATTTGATGTCCGATCGTTATAAAAAAAAATTTGTTGGAAAGTCCTCAGCGAGTACTAAATTTGACCCATATCCGGTTTGGACCTCTGGGTCATCTTCGTGTTATGAGTGTTAGTTTCTCAGCTTTCTACCCACCTAAATGATTTTTATTTTTCCACTGAATTATAGCACTAAAAAATTCATGAAATTCTTCCCTTAGGAGGGTACTCATCGCGACCTAAAAATTTAATATTTTGGATATGGAACTTTTTCGAGGTAAGCTTTAAAATTAAGCCCGCCCAATAGGAACTTTTTTTTTCTCCTTTATGGTCGACCCAGTCTAGTGTACAGTGGTTTATTTTTAATAATTCGGCTATTAAGTAAGTAGGTACTGGAACGATTGCAGCGACATTCATACCGGTTATAGCTAACATAATTTCGAGCTTTAGTTTGGACGCTGGACACCACATGTCCAATAAGGATAAAAACTTTAAATGCTTTAAAATCGCCAACTTTAAATGCGTGTAAAATAAATCTATCGCTGAACTAAAAAAAAGCCTTGAGGGGTTTTTTATGGAAAATGTCAACTTTCATTTGCTTTTGGTTTCATCCCATTCCGATTCGGAAAGTTCGATTTTGTATCACTGTGTTATTTTAACTGAACAAAAGTTTAATATAATTTTTTTGTTGTTTATTTTGGGGAGCTATTACTAATAATGCTTATTAGATATGAATCCTGTTATAGCATAATATAACATCTTACGTTGGTTAATTTTTATTGGTGGTTTATTCAGAAAACGCAAATCGAATATTTTTTTTCAGAATGAAACCACTTTTATGCAATTCAATTCCACATTGTTTTTTGAAGTGATTTCATTCCGAAAAAAATAATATTTTTTTGCGTTTTACGAATAAACCAATTATCAAATCCGAACGAAATTTCTAAATTTCATACATTTTGAAAATTACATTTGTTTATGTGGGGAAATTTTAAAAAATTTCGATCTACTGTTCGCAAATATGTCTTTGGACATCACTGAAAGTTTGGCACATACACACAAAAAAATTAAAATGAGTTTCAATCACAAAAATGATTATATAAAAATTTACTCAAATTTTTTAGTAAGCATTTAATATTTTTTTATTAAAAATTTACTCAATACTATTAAATCGTTTACTGGTGCAAAATTGAGTAATTTTTTACTCAATAGTATTAAAAATTTACTCAATTTTTTTTTTTCTGTGTAGCAACATTTATTTAACCAAATATCTGTGCCGTTTAAACCAAACACTATTTTATAATTTGTTCTAAAATAAGACTGTCGATTTATGTTGGTGATGAGGAGGAGTTTATCCTTGTTTTTTTATGTAATATGTATGTATTTATAACAATAAAAATTAATAAATTACACTTAAATAAAACATAATAAATAACAAATTTTGTTAAAACCAAACAATTACACGGAGGAACACAAAAAATGTTTTGATTTGCGACCCAACTTTTCTAATAGTTTTTGGGACGTAGATTACGAATGTGTACACCAAATTCTAAAGTTAGCTTTAGTTTTTGAGATATTTGCAAATTTATTTTTTTAGAAAAATCCTTTTTTTTCGATTTTTTTTTTTAATAATTCGCGTACCCCTATAAAACGGTAATAACTGTTTATATAATTTAATATTACGGACCGTGGCACATTGGGTTCAAATGGTACCAAACTGGCGATTAATTAAATATATAAATGAATTTTTTGTTATAAAATTTGGTATGGGGTAAAAGTAGATAAAATTCTGCAACACTAGTTATCAAAATCAATCAACTAAGTTGTTTACTTTTTTTTCGGTGAGCTGTCAAAGTTAGCAAATTATTGCAGTCTTTGAAAAAAGTAAAAAAATTTAAATTATTTACAATTCAAGCGATTATTAGTAGTATTAAGTCTTTTAAAAGAAAATCTTTTATAATGGAACCTTAAACACTAGGTATTAAACTAAATTGTAAAATTTTTTTGTTTATAAAAATAGTGTCTTAACGTTTTTAATATTTTTTTTTAAAAAGGGTCCGAAATTGGGATATTTTCCATATTTAATGGGCCCCACATATTAAGTTAGTAATAGTTGGATTTAGTTTTGTGGATTTTAAAAAAGTATAGGATATCAGCTTTTATTTAAAAGAAAAAAAAGTACAGACAATGCCCGGCCCTTTTTTTTATTCCCATTTTTGTGTAAAAAGTCTGGGTATCATTTATTAAACAAGACCATTATATGTGTGTTTATACTAGGGATGCCAAACGGGAAATCCCGAATCCCGAAATCCCGGGATTTTTCGGGATTGACAAATCCCGAATCCCGGGATTTATTTTTTTCAATCCCGGGATTTTTCGGGATTTTCCGGGATTGACAAATCCCGAAAAATCCCGGGATTTCGGGATTTTTTTGTTAAATTTCGTAATCAAAATTGGACTCTTTCTTCAGTATTTGTTTTACAATTTAAACAATTTTGTTTGAACAATATTGTTTGAAAGGTCTTTTAGATACCTTTCAAATGAGGCATGTTGGGCTTAAATTCTCTTGCTCTCTGGGAGGTAAATCACATTTTTAGGGCGGATTACTCAATACACAGTTGTTATGAAACAGTTAAATTTCGCCGTGAGTTATTCTATAACGGAGCTTTTAGTATTCCAGCTGTAATGTTTCTATTCAACCGTTTTTGTTCTTATTTGAGCGTTATAAGTTAGGAAATTGAATATATCTCTCCGATCCAATTTTTGTTAGAAACAGCAGCGAAAAAAAATTGAACAGGGGTGTGTTTTGCGACGGCGTCGGGGTCAGACACTGGGGACAACTTACCCTTGCAAAAAATGCTAACAACTTTATTAATAAAATTTTGTATTTATTTAAAGAAATATTTTATTAATTTTCAAATACCCTGTAACTTAAAACTTTGACATCAAAATAAATGTTTAAAAAAGTTACGTTTTTCAGAAGTTAATTTAAATCCAAATAGGGAAAATTGTTTCCCAATGTCTGCTTTTGCCCTTTAACGAACTAATGACCATAAGAAATAAACTGCAGGGTCTAGCTCTTTTGGTTTGGGCTGCATCGTGTCTTCCACAGACTTGGAGCAGTACCAGTTGAGTTAAGTTGTTCCTAAATGCTGACCCAGATGCCGTAAAGTGGCTGAAGAATATTGACATCAATATCTAATTCTTATCAAATGTTGTTTTTTTTATTTTTAGTACCAAAAGGTACATAAAAATAAAATGTATTTATCTAATTCTTATCTATATTCTTTTTCATCAAAATATGCTAAACTTTGTTGTAGAATCTGTTAAACTCGTAATGCTTACATTTCTAAAATTAAAATCGTTTTGTATCAGTGCAATACGATAAATAAGTAATTAAATATTAAATTATATATATTTTTTTTTAAACATAACGTTAAAAAGTTTAATTTTAATAAATCCCGAAATCCCGAAAAATCCCGAAATCCCGAAAAATCCCGGGATCCCGAAAAATCCCGAAATCCCGAAAAATCCCGGGATCCCGGGATTACGATTTTAAAATCCCGAATCCCGGGATTTGTAAATGTCAATCCCGTTTGGCATCCCTAGTTTATACCCTTCAATTACAGTATGGGCTTACACTCACTTTGTCATTCCGTATGTAACGCATCGAAATATGGGTCTAGGACCCCATAAAGTGTGTATTATTGATCACTGATCGATTCTAAGACATTCTGTGACTAACCGTGTGTCCGTCCGTCCGTCTGTTGTTGAGCACACAATAAAGTACATAAAACAAGAGCTAGAATCCTGAAGTTTGTCACAAATATGTATAATGATCATAGGCTGGTTAAGTTCTTGAACGAGCAAAATCGGACCAGGGGGGAAAAAGTTCCCCCTTGAAGAACTAAAACTACCCCAGCAAAATATTTTTTTTACAAGTTTTATTTGTATATTTGTTCAATAAATGAAACATTTTAATGCCATATGAAGTTCATCGACCTGAATTTGAACCAAGGGGGATCAGGAATGTCAATTTTTTCGGTCCGCCCATTTTTGGGGGCGTGTATAGAAAAAATAATTTAAATAATGATAAATTTTTATTAATTAGGTTCAAAAACTGACATTTATTTTTTTGGCAACGTTTATCGCGAGGGGAAGGTGTCCCCAATAGTCTCCCGGTAAACCCTCCCCCCTAAGCCAATAAAACGTCCCCTCCAGTTGTTTTTTGTAGCTTTATTACATGTTCAAGGGTTTCGTGTTTTTTTCCAAAAACATAAAAAACGACTAAAAGATTAAAAAAAATTTTTTTTGTTAATTTTTTTTTTCTAAAATGCTGTGTTTTTATGTATTTATGATAATTCGTTAATAAAAAAGTATAATATTCCCTTAAATCACTTTTTTCAGATAAATTTGTACATATATGAAATTTTGTGAAAAACAAAAATTGGATTTAAAAAAAAAATCGCAATTTTTTTTTTGTTAAATATTACAAGTTAATGACAATTGCTCATATATAATTTCCCTATTTGTGTGTTCCTCTTTTTTTGTCTATCCAGAGCTTTTTGAAGCCCACTGATGAGCTACAAAGCTGAAAATTGGCATGCTTATAGTAAAACACCTGGAGCAGATCCTAACGTAGCCGGATTTTCGATTTTTTGCCTGTGGGCGGAGAAATAAGCGGGAAAGTGGGCGTGGCAAAATGCAATTTTTTGACGTTTTTGCTTAATTTAAAGCCCCCAAATGACTTAGGAATCTGAAAATTTCCTAGAATATAGTCCTAACGATGCCGCATATTCCCAAGTAGTCGGACTTAAATTTTTCGCAATGTGGGCGGAGAATTGAGGGGAAAAGTGGAGTGGCAAAATTTAGATTTTTTTAACATTTTTACTTCTTTTGAAGCCCCTAAATGACTTAGGAAGCTGAAAATTTCCTAGAATATGGTCCTAACGATGGCGCATATTCCCAAGTAGTCGGATTCAAAATTTTTGCAATGTGGGCGAAGAATT
The DNA here is from genome assembly GCA_963921195.1 of Pegoplata infirma. Lineage (NCBI taxonomy): Eukaryota > Metazoa > Arthropoda > Insecta > Diptera > Anthomyiidae > Pegoplata > Pegoplata infirma. The sequence continues at coordinate 328,348,409 of OY992536.1, forward strand.
AAGGGAAAAGTGGCGTGGCAAAATTGGGATTTTTTTAAATTTTTACTTCTTTTGAAGCCCCCAAATGACTTAGGAGCGGAAAATTGCATAGCATTTAGTTCTAACAATGAAGCATATCCTGAAATAATCGAATTTAAATTTTTTAAACTGTGGAAGGAGAATTAAGAGAAAAATGGGGCGTGGCAAAATTTTGTTTTTTAATATTTAATTTGAAGACCCCCAATGATCTATGAAGATGAAAATTGGCATTTTTGCTTATTTTAAAGTCCTCTAATGACTTAGGAAGCTGAAAATTTTCTAGCGTATAGTCCTATCGATGAAGCATATCCTGAAGTAGTCAAATTTTAAATTTTTGGACTGTGGGCGGAGAATTGAAAGGAAAATGGGGAGTGACAAAATTGAGATTTTTAACATTTTAACTTCTTTGAAGCCTCCAAAGGAACCGGAAAATGCACAGAATTGGCATGTATATAGAAGGTTTCATGTGGAAGATCAGCACGAGCCTGGATTTTTGATATCCAGTGTATGGGTGGAGAATAAGAAAAGCAAAGGGCGTGGTAAATTTATATCCATCTATTTTCTGAATATATATTTTATTTTTTTGTGTTTCTCTTATTTTTTGTGTATCCAGCGCCTTTTAAATCTCATTGATGGACTTAAAAGTTAAAAATTGGCATGTATATAATAAAACACCAGGGACAGATTCTTACGAAGTCGGATTTTTTGCCTGTGGGCGGCGAATTACGAGAAAAAGGGGACTTGGCAAAATTATTTTTTTTAACATTTTAGAGTATTTTTAAGCTACGCCCCAATGAATACGGAAGCTGAAAATCTCTAACATGTAGTCCGTACTATGAAGTATATTCTAAAGTAGTCCGATTTAACATTTTTGGAATGTAGATGGAGAGTTGAGTGGAAAAAGGGGCAAGGCAATATTGTGTTTTATTTTTTTTATTTGACTAACTTTAAAGCCCTAATGACCTACGCAGCCGAAAATTGCAAGCATATTGTCCTGACACTGGAGCATATCCTTAAGAAGTCAGACTTAAAATTTTTGGACTGTGGACGGAGAATTGAGAGGGAAAAGGGGCGTGGATACGAGTATAGTACTAACGATGGAGCTTATCATAAAGTAGTCAGATTTAAAAATTTTGGAATACACAGAAAAAACAGTTCAATTGTGCCAGCCGAATTAAGAGCCAACTGCATGGTTTAATTACAACAACTGAAATTTTCGGTTGCGATTACCGAAATTTATTTGGTCCAACAGAAGTTAAATTTTCAAAACAAAATTTTGATTATGGCAACCGAAAATTTCGGTTATTGTTATTAAACTATGCAGTTGGCTCTAAATTCGGCTGGCACAACTAAACTGTTCTCTCTGTGTAGGGACGGAGAATGAAGAGAAGAAATGGGCGTGGAAAAATTATGTTTTTACATCTTACCTAATTTTGAAGACACCTTATGACCTTGAAAGATGAAAATTAGAATACATATGGTACGGACTATGGCAAAGATCAACTCTGACCTGGATATCCAGTGAAAGGGCGGAAATACAAAAAATCCGTTGTGAATTTTGATAAGTTTGTATATATAATCTGTAACGTAGCCGGATTTTCGGCCTTTAAGTCAGGAGAGTGGCGGAAGACGGCGAAATTTAGTTTTTTTTTTTAACTATTTCTGAAACCCCTAATGACTAAGGAAGCTGAAAATTGTAAAGCATAAAGTATTGTCAATGGATCATATCCTTATGGAGTCAGATTTAATATTTAAACCAGAGACCATAACAGTTATGAGATTTATTGAAAAAAATCAAATTTAACTGTTCAAAAATATTTTTTCAAATAAAAACTAAAAATAACAGTTTGAAATGATTTATATAAAATCATTAAAAACTTTTATTTTTTATACCTGTTATTAAAACTCTTTTAGCCTTAAAAAACTCGAGTTATTAAAAAAAAACCAAAAAAATATACGCATGCAGAAGAATACTATTGATATCTAATACTTCAATCATTGATTTAAAGATATAAACTTTGATTGATTTTTTTAAAAATAACTATTATAACAAAAAGTTTTTAATAACTGTTATTTTTTACTGTTATTGAAAAAATCAAAAAAATAAATGTTATTGCAAATTTTAACACGGGACATCTTTAGAAGTCTTTTCATATATAAAATACTATGTTTGGACAACATTCGTTTCATGATTTTTTTAAAACAAAAAGACACATATAACTGTTATATTTGGTCTTTGATTTAAACTGTGTTCAGAGAATTATAAGGAAAAATTTAAGTGGAAAAATGTTTGTGTTTTTTAACATTTTAACTAATTTTAAAACCCTTCATGATAAAAAGAAAGATAAAAATTACCATGTATATAGGAGTGACCATGGGACAGATCCACAAGATGGATTTTTGATATCCGGTTTATGGACGGAGAGTAGGGTTGCCATTCGTACTGTTTTAAACAGTACATGTACTGTTTTTTATAAAAAGTACTGTTTTATGCACACCACCTGAAACAGTACGCAAAAGTACTGTTTTTTAAAGCGTGTACTGTTTTTGTACTGTTTTTTTTTTTATTTTTCGTAAAATGTTTCATATTTGACAAAATTTTAATCCAATTCTTAACAAGGAGCTAAATGCAACTAAATTTTATACCACACTAAAAAAGAAAAATTATTTAAAAAATGCGAAACTTAACTAAATTCTATAATGATTTAGCTCCATTGCCATGTTTCCTTCTTTTTATCTAAATTTTTCTAAATAGAAAAAGAAAAAACTAGAAAATGTAAAAAAAAATATTTTATCGAGTTAATCTCATTTAAAGTTCCGATTGCGGGCAAACCCCATTGGGTTCGGAACCCATGGGTTCAAACCACCTTAAGCCCAGTCCCATTGGGTCTATTAAGGATCGTCATAGATTTTGATCCAACATTTTGGTTCTTTTCGCTCTTCCTTGCTTTTAAGATACGGGAATTTAAGGGCCCAAAAGGGTTTTTAGATTCTTAACGGGATAACTAAAAAACTATTACATGGAGGGATTAAGACGGTCGTGTAAAGAGCTACAAAAATGTATTTTGCATTTCTAAATTATGAGCATTTTTAAATTTTGTGGGAATGCCCAAATTTTTAAATTCAAATTGAGGAGCCCATACATTGAAGGGGGACCGAGATCCCTTAGAGATTCTTAGAACCGGAAATAAACACTTTTTTGCTCTTTCTGGCTTAGTTTTTGAAAATTTTGAAACAGTTTTTTGAAAAAAAAATTTCCTCAAATTGCATAATAAAATTTACTAAACCTGAAGAAAAAACTTTATCAATTCTAAAAAGATAAATATGATGAACTAATTGGTTGCAAATTATGTCAAAGAAATTTTCAAAATTTTGATTTAATTTTACTAAATTGTGTAAAAAAAATATTTTCCCAAAATTTAGTTAGGCAATAATACTGTTTTCGCGTTTGCTTTTTAAAGTCGTGTTTTAATTAAAACATTGTTTTATGGGGTTTTTCATATGTTTTTGATAGGAAGATCGGCGTTTTAGTTAACCGAAAGCATAGACTACAAAAGCTTTACAAGTAAGATATCGCGGCAACTAAGCAAAATGCTCCAAAAAGTCAATCGCAATTTTTTTCAGCACTGATAAAAAAATAGAATAAATATGAGACGGTTTACCTAAAATGTTCCCCCGTTCTGTTAACAATTTTTTATACTCGATTTGGCTGAAATCTGTTTGAAATCAGGGTAAAAGGGCTAAGTTTTTGTAGTTTGATATAAAATAAGACTTTTAAAAAAGTACTCTTTTTATTTGCAATGTACTGTTTTTTTAAACCAAATGTACTGTTATTCCCAATTTCAAATCTGGTAACCCTAACGGAGAGACGAAATGGGCGTGCTAAATTTAGTTCTAAAATTTTATCAATAAAACCTTTTATACTCATTAAATTTTTTTCCAGTTTGGGAAATATATGGATGTAACTCAATCTAGCAATATTAAATTTTTGAAGCACAAACATAATTTTTTATAAAGTTTGGTAAAATATTAGAACTATTGAGAAAAGTTATTTGGTGTTCCGCCTGGCAGGGACAGGCTATTCGACTAGTAATAATATAAATACCTATCATGCTTTTTTTCTTTAATTATTCTGATAGCACATTATGTAAGCTTTAATTCCCAATTTTTTTTATTAATTTATCACTTTTCATTCCAAAGTTACAGCAAAAATTGTGAACTATAACCCTTTTTCCGGAAAAACAAAAAAACGCCTAACAGGTTAAAAAAATTTTTTTTTCCAATTTTTTTTTCCAAAATGTGTATTTTTACGTGTTTATATTAGGTCATCAATAAAAAAATATAATATTCTAAAACTACTGCTTATCTGAATTAATCGCCATTTTGGGTACCATCGAACCCACTGTGCGTGGGCATTAAAAATTTGCTAATAATGAATTTTGAGTCATGCTAAAATATAAAAATATTGCTAATTTGTTTGAAAATAATTTTTTTTTTACATTTTTGTTAATATTTTAAGAGCCTGCCGTCTGATTTTTGAAATGTTGACGGTCGTTTTGACTTCATAAGTGAAAAGGCGAAGGGTGTGCGTTATTTTGGCACTAAAAAATTGTTTAAATAAATTTTTCTTGTTTTTTTATATAAAAAAAAGACAATTTTATTACGAATTTTACGTCAAAATATAAAGGTACATAGCTAAGGATAATGTTAAATTGTTGAAAAACATAAGATTTGGTTATTGAAGATCTTTAGTTCCATAAGTATTTATGAATGCACTGCATATCCTGTTATGCACTGCATTAGCAGTGCTTAACAGGATATAAAAAAATAAGAAAAAAAGAAGATTAAAAAAAAATTGCAAATATCTCAAAAACTAAGGTTAATTTTTCAATATGGTGCACATATTCGTAATCTACGTCCCAAAAAATATTGGAAAACTTAGGCCGCAAGTAATTCGAATTTTGTTTTTCTTGATGAAAAAAACACTACACAAAATTTTAAATTTTTGACATCGTTTTTCAAATTTTATAAGATGTTTTATAAGATGTTACCTAAAGGTCCACGTCCAAAGTTTAAACAATCTCTTGTTAGAAGTGCAAATATTCGCGATCACTTAAAAAAAAGTAAAATTTCAACTTACAATGCATGTAAAAGAAGTAGCCTCGAACCTACCATTATGCAATTAAGCCTCAATGATAGAGTTTTAGTCTGTAGATTAAACGAAATCTAACAAAAATTGTAACAGCCTAGGCAGAAAAATACGAACGGGAGAGCACTTTTGAATGGGACGTATCTAAATTTTATAAGTCCATAAGACACAAATTGTTTGTGTGTTTATTTGAATAAAGAAATTTATTAAATTAGGATAAAAAATTGATTGACTAATTTATTAGGATAAAAAAAATTTCGACAAACTTTGAAATATTTTCCTGGAAAATTTTTTTTTCCGTTTTCTTTGCGTTTTGGAATAAAAAATTTATTAAAAATGCTTTTAGGAAAAATTTTGAAAAAGTCCCGAAAAAAAGTGGTTTATTGAACCGAAACGGGTTGTGTTCCAAAGGGATAGGTCCAGTGACATTTCATATCCGAAGTTTAAGACAATTCCTCGCGAAAGAAACAGGTGTTTTTAAATAAAAGGTGTCAAGTTTGTAATATGTGGGTCATTATGTATAAGTGACATATCATGAGAACTATCAAGGACCGGCCACTAATCCTGCAGGGAAATAAAAAACATTCCAATTGTTATGAAAATTAATAATTTTAATAAAAAATTTATATTTTATTATTATTTAAATAGAAAAACATTGGCAAAGCGCTTGGAAAACACTTTTTCGAATTCATACTACCTTTTACACAAAAAATTAAGTGCTTTGCCGAGCCTTTTTCTTTGAAACGGTTGGCTATTTCTGCCTGGGAGTCTTCAACTTCAATCCGAATTGCAAAAAAAATTAAATATCGTCTGAATTTATCATAATAAATTTGCGAATATCTCAAAAACTAGAGCTAACTTTGAAAATCTATGGTAATCCATAAGCATTAAATTTCTTAAATTTTGTTCCTCCGTGTTATTAATAAAAATTGCAACATATAAGGGATATCTGCAGTTTATTTTTTAATAGAATCCTTAAAAAATTATTGTAAATTTTTCTTAAATTTCTAAAATTAAAGGAACTATTAAGTACTATTTCGGTGTCATTGACTTATGGAGATATTATTAAAGATGTTTCTTAAAGTAAACCATCGCATCTGATTGTTGTGTTGCAGGGAATTCCACGATAGCCGTTGTGGGCTGCTTCCTCCACCATAATTATTAAATCTTCGTACCGTTTATCTTTGAAATCACTCCTTAAAAAAAAATAAAAAATGTTTGGAGACAATTGGTTTTATAAATCGTTATTTAAACTGCTAAAATTATAGGTATCTAAAATGCATTTTGCTTTAAAGTTTAAAAATGCAGTTGATCAAATTTATATTAACTTTCACTGTATCATTTTAAATGATTGTAATAAGCTATTAAAAGTTTCAGAAATATAAATAAAATTTTTGGAAAACATAAAAAAACTTTTGAATCACACGTGCAAATGCTGCGTTTGTACCTTACATAAAAACTTGATTTTAAACTTACCCTTCAAACTTAGTAATTCCTTCAATTAAAGCTTTCGCTGCTTTTGCATACTCGTAAGCCACATTAGGCGCCGCACAAGCTGCCGCATACAAACAATCATCGAAACCACCTTGTGCTGCCAAAAAACCGGTGATTAAATACGCCTCACCTTCGTTTAATGGAAATATAGTTCCTGAAATGAATTATACCACAATTAATTTTTTATTTTCTATGTAATTTTTTTTTTTGCAATAAAAAAAATCTGAAAAAAAAATTTTTTACTTGAATGCAATTGATTTGTCATTAATGTAAAGAACATTATTTTAATAAAAAAAAATCTTGCGCTTTTTTAAGTAGTTTTACATGTAAAAATGGATAAGATCTTATCTTAACTGTTTATATCTCTTCATATATGATCGTTTCTAAATGCATATAATTATATCATAAATTGCAAAAAACCAAATCAAATTAAAAATTGTTGTTGACTTTATTGAATTTTCTTAAAAAAGCTTCTTTCCGAGTGTTATTTCTGCAAGAGGATCCTAAAGTCCAAATTTTTAAGTTTCTAGGACCATTAGTTCAGCAGATACAAAATGTATGAAATTGCCCTACTTTTCCCCCTAAAAATTGGAATATTTAAAAAAGTACTTTTTTCAGAATGTTATTTCCGCGAGAGAAGCGGAATTTTTGCGAGAGGATCGTACAGCCCAAATTTCAAGTATCTACACTCAAAAAAAAAAAAAACTTTTAAAATGATAAGAAAAGTTTGTAACTTTTTTTTGCTACCTCCTATTTGACAAGAATTTCTTGTTATTTTACAAGCTTTTTACCAATAATTTTGTACTTCTTCAAGCTTTTTACCAATAAAATTGTAAATTTACAATTTTTGGACGCAATAAAATTTACAAGGAGATTTGGTTACTTTACTAGATTTTTAGCTACCTCCTTTTTTTCGAGAACTCCTAGTAAAAATTACGAAAAATTACAAGATTTTTACCAATAAAATTGTAAATTTAAAACTTACAAGGAATTCTCGTGAATTTACTAGATTTTTTTTAAAAAACTTGGAAATTTGTTAAACTACAAAAAAAATTGTAAAATTACAAAAAAAAGTAAATTTCGATCTTAAATTTTTTGTTAAAAAAACAAGCAAAACTGTCAAATATTGGTAAAATCTAGTAATTTAACAAAGTGTTTTTTTTGTGTGCAGAATTTTTTAAAAAAGTATATTTTTCAGAATGTTATTTCCGCAGGAGGATCCTTTAGTCCAAATTTTAAGAGCGGAATTTTAAAAAAAGTATTTTTTCAGAATGTTATTTTCGCGGGAGGATCCTTTAGTCCAAATTTTAGCTTTTGTACCAAATTGCCCTATTTTCTCTCCCCCCCCCCCCCCCTTAGAAGCGGGATTTTCAAAAATCTATTTGTTCAAAATGTTATTTCCGCGAGAGGATTGTACAGTCTAAACTTCAAGTATCTAGGTACATTAGTTCAACAGATACCAAATTGCCATATCTTCCCCCTTAAAAGAGATTAAATGCACTTTTGCGATATTAAACTTTTACAAATTTTAGTAATTAATACTACCACTTTCGTGATAGGTGCAAAATCAATTAAAATAGTAATTGATATAATCATTTTAGTCATTGAAACTCATTTTAATTTTTTTGTGTGTAGGCGCATTATTTCAGAAGATCCAAAATATACCAAATTGCCCTATTTTCCTCCCTTAAAAGAGGAATTTTCAAAAACTTACTTTTTCAGAATGTTATTTCATTGAGAGGATCATACAGTCCAAATTTCAAATATCTAGGACCATTAGTTCAGCAGATAAAAAATTGCCCTAATTTTCCCCTTTTTCAACATTGAAAGCCAAATTTTCAAAAAAGACGATCCTATATTTAAAATTTCAAGTTTTTAGGATTATTATTTCAGAAGATGCAACATGTACCGATTTGCCCTATTTTTCCCCAGAAGATACAAAATGTAACAATTTGCCCTATTTCCCCCCTTGGAAGCAAAATAAAAAAAAAATATTTTTTGAAGGTTATTTCCGCTACAGGATCGCACAATACAAATTTTTTCCTCTGAGATCTGCCAACACGTTTTAGGTTAACCTCCTGCTGATTCCGAATCTGGATTCTAAATTTGTCAACCATGTCAGAATGCGTCTGGGATCTAATCACTTGTTTTCGATTAACCTTTTAATCGAATCTGGACTGTGATCACGTAAAACGATAGCTGAAATCTGTGAACCTTGATCTTTAAAAAGAGCATACAAGTGCATTTTTTTGCCTTATAAATGTTAGGAAATCACAATACAGGTGTAGCGTTTCGGAAATCTTACCAATGTCACTTGAACGGGCATAACCATAATTACTCCAATGACCGGCACCAAGCAAGCCAGCCGAAAAAATTACTATTTTCAGAAGTAGAATAATCAGTAAGTTGGTCAAATTAAGACTTAAAACCTTTAAAGAAAAACAGAAAACATCTAGAATCAAAATCAAGATGTTGTTGTTAGTATTATGTTTTTACCTGGCTATTTCCAGCAGATCGGTTTAATAATTCCTTAGCAACTTGTACTACAACATGACCCGAAGGACTTGTTATCATATCTTGAACACCTTTTAACCACTTTATGGGCTTTGCTTCATCTACTTCGTTTTCCTCATTTGTATTAAGATCAGTATCGGCATAGGAGCCAATAAACAGGACACACATGACAAATATAGTAATCCAACTGTATTGAAACATTTTGACAGTTAATGCTAGCAATCCTTTTAACACTTTTACTCTTGAAACCGTTACTTAACAAGAAGAACTGAAATAACGAAACAAGTGACAGACGTTTTTATCACAAACACATCTGTCAGGGAAGTTCACAATCTGCAATTACAGTAGTAGTACCTACCTGTCTCTAAGTAATTTACCAATTTACCTGAATTCATGTGAATGTACTAATAAAGAAAAAAGTGCATACATACAGTTACACTCATAATTGATCGATTGCACTTAATTAACCGTTTTTTAAACTTCGAAAACGAAACATTATAAAACGATTTGGATTCCTGATTTGGAATTAGGAGGTCCATTTTATATAACATCCGAGTTCTAAATTATGAAAGCAACGTAAGAATACGTAACAGTGGAGCCGCAAAAATTTGTCAAATTGTATTTGTTTGACTTTTTAACAGCAAATATCTACAAATTTGAAATCAGAAGACTATTCTGAAAGTGCGAGTTAGTGGAGGGTATACAAATTAGAAGAACTTCTGAGAGCCAAGAGAAAAACTACTTAGGTTAATGACTGTGCTTGCATGCGGCAATTACTTTATAAACACATTTTACAAGCATCGTTGAATAGAAAACTAAATCAAATACATATCTACGAACCTACATACCACATGTATAGTACATATGTATGAATGTTTTATATAGATTTGCACACACATTTGTGCATACAATATACTGTGATGCAAAAGTAAGGCAATGTTTTATAATTTGGAAGAGAACTTTTTTAACTTCGACGGATCGTTCATCGGAGTTGGTGGCTGGACCATTAAAGTCCATTAAAGTGGCGGTTTGTATTCTGCCTTTTTATGATTTATATAGGTTCGGCGTTTAAAGTGTACAAAATCGTTTGGTCGTGAAGTGATGCAAATGATACCACTGATCGCCATGTTCCATTATTCATCAGGGAGCTAATCACGTAAAACGAAAACGATTGAGGATGGTTAAACGACATCAAAATACATGGGTACATTACTTTATATTCTCTACACCGCAGATATGCCAACCTATCCACTTATCACATTTGCTGATGACACGGCGTTTATGAGCGTCCACCAAAATGGCAAATTTCCAATTGTAGTCTCACATTTATAATGTAGAAAAATGGCTCGACGAATAGAAAATAAAAGTGAATGCTTCAAAATGTGTTCACGTAACCTTTACTCTTAAGATACCTACAGACGACGCAATATTATGTACAATATTCAATTATATTGGTGGTGTGTGGGTAATATTGACGATTGTACAATAGTCAATCTTACCCGCACACCATCAATATAATTGAATATTGTACATAATATTGCGTCGTCTGTAGGTATCTTAAGAGTAAAGGTTACGTGAACACATTTTGAAGCATTCACTTTTACCTTTAAAAGGGAAAATTGCCCCAATCTTACCATTAATTAGACTTGCCACCTTTTGAAATTTCCAAAACGGGACACAGCTAAAAAACATAAAAAAATTAAAAAAAAAAAAATCGACGTCTCAAAAATTCTATAACGTCTCAAAAGGACTTAGATTCAGGACATCAACCTTTATTTATCATATGTTACACTTTAACACAAGTTGGACGGTTTTTCTGTAGCATCCAATAAGATGAAAATCTTATTATCTAAAAAAACCCCACTAACGATTTTTTTCAAATTGGGCTTAAAATGTTTGTACGGGTGCCAACTAACATAATCTGCAATAAAATTTCATATGCAGCGAACTTATTAAACTTGTTCAACCACACCGTGATCTGGTTGAAATTTGCAATACCTTTTCGTTCTATTTTCATCCTTTTCCTGTATTGCTGACGATTCATTTATATCTGCAGCTCTTTTTCTGTTCATTTTCCTGTGAAAAATTTAATATTTTAACATTTGTGCAAATTTTTTGGAAAGAATATTTACTAAAATAATAAAAAAATACCTCTACAAAAAATCACGCTCTGTTAAAATTTTAATTCATTTGAAAGTTGACAAATGAAATAAAAAATATATTTAAAAAAATGCCAGTGTTGCTAATAAAAATAAGTACTATGTTTACGATTTATTTTTTGTGACAATGAAAAAATTAGTTTTTTTTTCTCAAAACGGGATAAATGGCGTCCCGTTTAGGGTATCGTCGGGACACGGGACACTCCACTCTAAAACTGGTCTGTCCCGACGAAAACTGGACGGTTGGCAAGTCTACCATTAATAAAACTGTAGTACCACATCAAAATCATGTTAAGTATCTCGGAATGCACCTAAATCGACGTCTTACTTGGGCACATCACATAGATTCTAAAATAATTCAAATAAATCTAAAACTTGCTCAGTTAAACTGGCTTCTTAATAAATACTCGACTCTTCGTTTGGACTTTAAAGTCATTATATATAAAGTCATAATAAAACCCATTTGGACATACGGTATTCAACTCTGGGGAACAGCCTCAGCCTCAAACGTAGACAAACTACAAAGAAGACAATCGAAATGGTTCATACGTAATTCTAATATCCACAAAGATCTCAATATCCCTGTAGTCCTTGATGAAATTAAAACGCAGAGTATCAAATACGTGCCTAAACTAACCGCTCATCCTAACCGCTTAGCTCAAAATTTACTTACATATCCAGGGCATCAACGTCTAAGAAGATTAGACACCCTGGACATTGCTCGAAGCTAACATATTCATATACTCCTGCTCACAAAAATTGGCTTGACTGCGCTGGCAGTTAACCATTAGGAAAATAGATTTAAGATTTGTTCACTTATTGTAAATTCCTTAAGGAAAAGATTCAATAAAACAGAAAATCTGTTTAAAAAAAAATCCTCCATTCACGGAATCGTGTAGGGCATGGAAAAATACTAAGAAATAGGCTTATGATTTTTTCCGATCGTGAAAAAATGTTCACGCACCAAACGCATTGAAGTTTTATGTAAACAATTTATTCGCCGTTCCCCTTAGAAGGTGTTGGATTGCTGTAAACTCCTTGCGGATGTCCATCCTAAAAGGTGTTTCCCGTTCAGTGTCATGATTTGGGTAATCGGGGTTTTCGCATTTGACTAAGAATTAACAAGTGAGGAGTTTAGTTGTTAGTGATAGTGGTGCTGTTCATATGTCCTGGTGTGAAACCTGTGGGATGGTGTTTTGGACAGTTTGCAAATTTACCCACTGCATAACACGAATTTTACTGTTGGGGAGGGGAAGGAGATGGGGTGTAGGATGACGACGACACCGAGGGCTACGTTGCCTATTCAATTATTTGGTCCTGATTTTCGAATATTAAGCACATCGATTTAAATAAAAAGTAAAACTCAAGGTTTCATTAACCGACAGCAGGGGATAAGAGATTTGACTATGAATTATGCAAATATTTTTTTTAGTTTAAATATTTATGTATGTATATTGAAATAAATATTTATACGGGTATTAACGGATTTTGAATGAACATTCGTTTTATAAACCTGTTAAAGTTTTGTTACTTCAAAATTGAGAAAATAAATAAAAAATTCTTTCGCACCACAGTGTAATAATGCAATAACAAATGCGAATTATGGCAGCATTTGTTTCGGAAGTTCCGTCACACTGTATTTAATCTGAAGTTATAAATGTCATTAGCCCAAAAGATACATTGAGTTTGTTTGAATATATCAAAGGAAAACAAAATTGACAATACAATTTAAAACTGTAGTTTGGCGCCCAACACTCAATCAAAAATCATTGTAGGCTTTCCAAAGAAAACTTTTGTTAATTCAACAGAAACAATTCTAGATTGCAAGTCCTAATGAACATATATGGGACCTAAGCATTGAGGCATTAGTTTTTTTCATGTAAAATGCCAATGAAATAGCAGGCATTGGCATTGTTTTTTCACACAAAAGTAATGCCGGGTCCCAAGTATGCTAATTAAGGGCCCTATATGCTTTAAAAACTGATCAACTTATTTTTGTAAAAATTTTTCAGCTTTGTAAAATCTGGCTGAAGGAAATTTTTGTTTCTTAAAAAAATAAAATTCTTACGTAAAATCTTTAAAAAAACAGTTTAAACTTTCATTATGAAAGTTTCATGTAATGCCCTGGAATTCTTCTTCTTTTTCTTCTTCAGTGGTGTAGCAATGCTACACCTTGTCCACGAATGGACGAATAAAAAGGTAACCGACACACGAAGTCTATATGCCACCTTTGTGGGGTTATAGTTTTTGTGGGGTTTTAACACGTGGGAAACTCCGGACACAATGAGCGTGTTCAGCAGAGAAACCTGCTACTCAACCAACTTTTGATTTTCCCAAGTGTCCGGACAAATTTTGTTTCTTCTGGACCTATAATCTAGAGTTTGCAAAACCACACTGATAGAAAAACGCTTCCTATCACTAATGAATGGAATTCATTAACGTTGTTTCATTACAACAATGAAATATTTCATATGCTGAATGAAAATTCATACATATTGTGCAATATTTTCATTAATTTTGATTCATTAGATTTCGTAGTTTCATTAAAAAATTTCATTAAGTTTTGTTTACAAAATTTGCTGTTTTTTGACACCTGTCGTGTCGCGTCTGTTAGTTTACGCGCGCAAAAACAGCTGATCAGAGCGGGATTTTTTTTTAGCATTTTTATACGAAATTTAAAATGAAATGTTCTTGATTAATTATAAGTATTTATTAAACTCGCGTTGTATTTTATTAATGTATTAAAAGTAAATGTTAAAGTAAAATTTTGTGTGAGAAAACTGAGTGAAATCTATAGATAAAATAAAAAATATGTGAAAGTGTTTTTTTAACTTGGTTATTTTGTGATTTTTTCAGACTTTTTTTTTATGAACTTGGAAATAAAAAGTAAATTATTAATTTTTAATTTACTAAATTCGTGCTGTTTTATATTAGTTCGTGGTTTTAATTATGTATTACAATTAAAGGTTGGAGTAAAATTTTGTGCGAGAAAACTAAGTGAAAACCATTTTTTATTATTATTTTTAATTCTATAAAAAGATCTTTACAAATTTCATACAAATATTTAATTTTAAAAATAAAAGTAGCTTTATTCATTGAAAGCAGTGGCGTATACAGGGGGGGGGGCCCGGGGGCCCGGGCCCCCCCCCGAAATGATTTCACAAATTTCAGGATTTGGTATCAAATAACAAGTACCATATTAAAAAACCTCTAAAAAAAAATCGAAAAACATTAAGAATCTAAAATTTGTTGAAGAAAAATGTTTTGAAACTGAAAATTTTTCTGTTAAAAAAATCTCAAAATTTTAAAATTTTTTCTTAGAATTTTAAACTTTTCCATTCAAGACACTAATGAAAAAATATCAAGTTTTATGTACACAAAAAATGAACCTAATTGTATATAAAATGTAGTTAAATCTTAAAATGGGACTTTGTCTTTTAGAAAAATGTCTCAGAACGAGACTATTTCTTAAAAATAATGTCTCAGAGTCTTACACTTTTCTAAAAAAAATGGCTCAGAACCTTAAACTTTCTATAAGAAAACTGTCTGAGAATCTAAGACTTTTTCTATAGGAATAATGTCTTTTTCTATAGGAAAAATGTCGCAGATTCTAAGGTGAAAAATGTTTCAGAATCTGGGAACTTTCTATAGGAATAATGTCTCTGGATCTGAAAAATGTCTAAAAATCTGAGATTTTTTTTATAAAAAAAATGCTTAGAATTTGAGGCTTTTCTAAATGAAAAATGTTTCAGAATCTCAGAACTTTCTATAGGAATAATTTCTCTGAATTTTTCTTACAATCTAGGAAAATGTCTCAGAATCTTATACTTTTTTTACGAAAAATGTCTCAAAATCAACGAATTTTTCTTAAGGAAAATTATCTCAAAATTTAAGATTTTGTGTATAGGAAAAACGTCTCAGAGACACATGCTGAGATTTTCTGTATATAAAATGCTCAAAATCTGAGACTTTTTCTATTGTAAAAATATCTTTGTCTATAAGAATAATCTCTCAGAATCTGAGTAATTTTCTATTTCAAAAATATTTCAGAATCTGAGACTTTATCTTCAGGAAAAATGTCTCAGAATCTGAGGCTTTTTCTATATAAAAAATTTTTCAGAATCTGACAATTTCCTATAGGCAAAATGTCTCAGAATCTGAGACTTGTTCTATAGGAAAATGTCTAAGAATTTGAGACTTTTTCTATAGGAAAAGTGTTTAAGCATCTGGACTTTTTCAATAGGAAAATGTCTCAGAATCTAAGAAATTTTCTGCAGAAAAAATGTCTGCGAATCTGAGGCATTTTCTATAGGAAAAATGTCTCAGAATTTGAAATTTTTTCTATAAGAAAAATGTCTAAGAATCTGAGACTTTTTCTATATGAAAAATGTCTAAGAATTTTAGACTTTTTCTGTAGGCAAATTTTCTTAGAATCCGAGAATTTTTACTTTACGAAAAAGGTTTTAGAATCTAAGACTTTTTTATACTGTTTTCTTTTTAAAAAGGTCTCAGGATCTAAATTATTTTTCTTATAGAAAAAGCGAAGATTTTCTCAGAATCTAAAACTTTTTGTAGAATGTTTGCGAATCTGAAAAAATGTGCTAGACTAGAAATATCTCAGATTCTGGGAATATGTCTTACAATCGGAGTCTTTTCTTTTGGAAAAGTATTTTATAAATATGTTTATAGAATCATTTTCTAAAGTGACTTTTTCCCGAGAAACGTTTTCCATTGAAAATATGATTTAGAGTCTTTGACTTTTTCTATAACAAAAACTGTGTTAACTGGAAATTGGCATAGAATCTTAGACTTTTCTTTGAAAAAAATTAGGATAATCTTCTTTGTAAAAATGAATCAGCATCTGATACAATTCACTCTTTAAAAAAAGGCTTAAGTCTCTCAAAAAATTTTAATATATAAAACAAATTTTATTTGTTCCCCCCAGCAGTTTTAAACTTACGCAAAAATTAAGAATCTGATTGTGTTACATTCAGTTCAAGGAAAAGATCGAGAAAAATTCTAAAACATGTGCTGTTATGTAAATTTTTTGTAAAAAAAAAATTAAAAAATGTTGGGCCCCCAGCGAAATAAAATCCTGGATACGCCCCTGATTGAAAGTATTTTATTTAAAAATAAAGAGTAGGATTTATTCAATGAAAGTATTTCATAAGAATTAAATACTTTTTTCATTAAAGTAATGAAAAAATTTCATAAAATATTATCTATATTTTGTATGAACAATTTTCATTAATTTAATGAAACTTGTTTTTGCAATTACATTTTATGATACCTATTTCATTAATTCAATGAAACCCTACATAGGTTCCTTTTTAACGTAATTTTTCATAACATTAATGTAGATTTTCATTATTGTCATGTACAAATTTCTATCAGTGCAAACTTTGAGGGAAACTTTCATTTAGAATTGATTTGAACCGAATCCGATAATTTTAATACATGGCGCACTTCGATCAAAATTTTGTTTTTTTTAGAAAATTTTCACCAAAAACTATAAACTTTGATCAAACGACGCCATGGGTTAAAATGTTCTGATTTGGCTCAAATTAAGTTAAAATGATAGTTTGTCTCAAGCTCAATCCATTAGCCCGTGAAACAAAATTTTTAATTTCTTGAACGTAGAAAAAACCGCCACAAAATATTTTTTTACAAAATTTGTTGACAAATTTCATATGGAGATATCTCAAAAATTTATTTACGAACGTCTAACATATAGTAACTGTCTACTTTTCTGAGTAGAGTAAACTTTTGAATAAAAGATGAAATATCCCAAGAAGTAAGTGGCTGTCGAAAACATAATCTACAATGGGACTCCTAATTTTTATACTAAAATATTTACATGAGTGTATAATATACACAATGAAAGAATTTAATGATGCACTTTTATTTTCAAAGTTTTTTTCCAAAAAATAATAAATTTTCGTTTTTTTTATTTTTCACAACTTTTTTTTTAAAAAAAAACTTTGTCCTCAATTTTTTTTTTTGAAATATTTAAAAAAAAATTTCCAAAAAATAAAAATAAATTTTCGTTTTTATTATTTTTCACAACTCTAAACAAAAAACTTGGAAAAAATTTGGTCTTCAATTTTTTTTTTGAAAATTAAAAAAAAAAATATATTAAATTGGTTATTTTATTTTTACTACATGTTAGTCGTTTTGACTACAAATGTTAGTAGTTTTTACTACATAAGTCAGTTGTTTTTTTGTCAGTTAAAATAACTTACATTGTTAGTTGATTTAACTGACAAAAGTAGTTGACCCCAAAACAACTAACAAAGTAGTTATTTTAACTGACATTTTCAGTTAATTTTACTAACATATTTTTTTGAGTGCAATAATGCTTTTGAACTTCAATTGCATGTTGTAATATTTTTTTAATGAGTAAAGTTTACTTTAATACGCCCTTAAAAAATTAACAAAATTACACTTATTTGGAAAAACATGTTAAAACTCTGCCACATAGAGCTGGTAACTTATCACCAAGGAGAGGAGTTTTATGCAAATGCATGCTTTTCCCCCTTCGGTCATAGAACAGCATAAACAAGATATCTTTGGGAATCAAAGAATTTGCTTTAAAATGGCATCGATTCGTTAGTGCATATTGTTGCATATTTTGCTTAAAATATTATTTTGCTATAAATGCATATTTTTAGGTCATATTTTGTATAAATTTTATTTTTTTAGCTATTTTTAGCTATTTTTAAGATTTTTTTATAATAACTATTTTTTTTTGCATTGAAGCAATTATTAATTTTTTTTAGATAATTGTTATTTTTTTAATAACATTTTATACACACTGTATGTATGTATATCTAATGGTGATTTCTTTTCTGAAAAAAAATGTTTGCCTTTTAAGGGTATACATTTTTAAAATGTTTAACTCACACCTTCAAAAACTTGCATTTTATTTGACTGGAATAGAACACAACATCCAGAAACACTCTGCCCTGTATTTTTTAACAGCTGTTTTGAGAAAACAACACAGAAAAAGTCAGCTGTTGTATAAGGCAATTTCAACCCCGTGATATTTTACGGTGTAAAAAGTGCAACTTTTTTGCACTTTATAGGGCAGACATTTTTAGAAAAGAACACGATATTCTTTATAAGGGTTGGCATTTTTTAGAAAAGAACACAAAAACATAATTTTTGGGGCGAAATGCAAAAAAAAGGCACATTTTTTGCCAGAAAAGAAAACACCATAAGCTTTAAATGCCAGACTGAATTCAAATTTTATGTTTTTTTTTTTTTAAATAAAAGTAAAAACAAGTGGGTGTTTATTATTTTTAGTGCATATTTTAAGATGTTTAGAGCATATTTCACGGCTATTTAATGCATATTTTAAGCTCAAAAAAAAAACTGTAATGTTAGCAAAAAAAAGCAGGAAAATTTGCAGATTTTGAACTCACAATTTTTTTGGTAAAGTTAGCAAAAATGTTTTGCCAAAAATTAGTTAACTGAATTTTTTTTTTACTTCAACTTAGTTCATACACATTTAAGGACCCTATTGGGTTCGGACCCGATGGGTCCCAGACCCCGATGGGCTCATACCTACACAGAAAAAAATATGGAGGAAACAAATTTGAGTAATCACTTGTTTAATTTTTTAAAAAAAATTTGAGTAATTTTTTAATTGACGCAATTAAAAATTTACTCAAAAATTGAAAATAAAATTTGAGTAAATAATTTAATACAAATTTAATATTTTTTTTTTATTTATTTTTTTTTCTCTTGGTGTTTTGAATTCTCATTTAGTTTAATGTTTTTTGTATATGTATATGAAAGTTTGAAATCATCTTTATAAAATTTTACTTTGTCTTGAAGACATAAGTATATTTGGTAAAGTTTGTAAAAGCAATTTTTTGGAAAAAAAAAAATTAGAAACTTTTTAAACTTTTTAAAAAAATAATTTGATACATTTTGAGTAAATTTTTACTTGACACAATTAAAAAGTTACTTAAAAATATTAAAAAATTTTAAGTAAAGATTTAATTGTGTGAATTAATAATTTACTCAAATTTTTTATTAAGCATTTAATAATTTTTTATTAAAAGTTTACTCAATACTATTAAATCGTTTACTGGTGGAAAATTGAGTAATTTTTTACTCAATAGTATTAAAAATTTACTCAAATTTTTTTTTTATTTTTTTCTGTGTAGTTTTTGATCCAAAATTTGTGTCCGTTTCGCTCTACCTTGCTTAGTTTTTGAGATACGTATTTTAGGGGACATCTGGGGTTTTGAGAATTAAAAAACTCGATAACTTTAAAAATATTACTCGGAGAGCTACAAAAATGCTTTTGGACTTTTTGTTTTGTCGGCAATATTTACCGAGATATGAGCATAAATGCGCTATTTTTGCTAACACGCTAATCTTAACTAAAAATTTGCTAAAGGTTAGCTTGTTAGCATTAGCAAAAAAAATTAGTAAATCTACTAATGTATTATTTTGAGTATATATAAGTTTGTCATTCCGTTTGTAACTCATCGAAATATCGGTCTGGGACCCCATAACGTATATATATTCACGATCCCCCATCGATTTTAAGACATTCTAGCGATGTCCGTCTGTCTGTGAAAATGATCACGACCAAAATACTACACGGATATGACTTAAACTTATTATTTTTATTGGAAGTTCTCCCGAGAAGTTTAGTATTGCATTTGAGCGATATCGGTTCAGCGGTTCAAAAGTTATGAACGAAAATGTACACCTAAAAAATTTTAGTACATTCAACATAACCTAAAAATACAAAATGCTTTTATTCGGCTGCTGGTTGACATATGTGAACATAATGGTATTTAAACAATTACGAACATATTTTTTAACAAATAAAGAAAAAAATCGCGGACTTTTTAAGGAGAAATCTCGTTCGAACGAGATTTCACCTCAGGTGTGAATAGGCCTTTATATACGTAACATTTGTGAAATATTTGAAAATTAAAAAAATAAAAAATTTTAAAACGCGTTTTGGAGCTTAACGGGTTATTGAAATTAACTCATATAAAGAAATATTCGAATAAAGTTTTTTTAAGCTTTCGAATGACACCAGTTTCATCAAAGTCGGATAAGTACTTAAGATATTCAAGCAAAAACTAGAAAAATGGCTGAGAAAAAGCTAAAAAAAATAGCACCAAAACTTTAATCCTTGATATCTCTGGTGCTAGAGAAGTTATAGAGTCGAATGAAATTTCAAATGAAAGCTTAGGAGCTTGGCTACACCTTATATGCGTATCATTTGTGAAATATTTGAAAATTAAAAAAAAAAACTTAAAATCGCGTTTTGGCCCTTAACGGGTTAATGAAATTTTTCCACGTAAACAAAATTATACCAATTTCATCCAAATCGTTTTTAACTTTGAAGCCACGCCCACTCGAAAGAGAGCATGACCTCTATACAATTAGTAAATATAAACAGAAAAACAAATTAAGCTTTGACCAAAATGTAAATTATGAAAAATAAATTTGGTTAAATCCTAGGATTATCTCAGATTTATTTATACCATTTAACATTTTGGACAACGCTTGATTTTTTTCCAGTTTATATTTACTAATTGTATGTAGATTCAGAATTTTTTTTTTTAAAAATGTCTGGACTTGATCTGACCCATTTTTTAACTAAATAGAGTTAATCATAATCTTAATCCGGTCTGCAAAAAACAAGCCTAATTGTATGTAATTTCAGAAAAAAATTATTAAAAAAAACTCTGGACTTGATTTGACCCATTTTTTAACAAAATAAAGTTAATCCTTAATATAAAGTTAATCCTTATCTTAATCCGGTATGCAAAAAACAGGACTAATATTGCGTCGCACAGTGGGGAAAATTTACTTTTTTTGTCCAATTTTGCCAATAGGTCGCAATTCTTAACCGATTTTAGTTTCTTATTCTTTCCTTTTTTTAGCTAATAAAATTCCCCATCGATCTGTCATTGTGGATTTCTGGAAATCGTTTTAGTTTTATTTAAATATTTTTTTTAACACTCAGAAAATTATGTAAGTTACTACATGTTAGTTATTTGTATATTTTACAGTAGTTAGTTGTTTTCAACTACAAAGTCAGTTGTTTTTGTATGAAAAATATCAAACAACTATTTCAGTTAGTTATTTTAAGTCGTTTTTTTGAACAACTAACAAAAAAGTACTGTGATGTAGTAACAGTTATTTAAAGTAGTTAATTTTATTTATTTTATCTCTGAAAAGTTTTAAAGTTTTTTTCCAAAAAAAAAAAAAAAATTCGTTATTTTTATTTTTCACAACTTTTTTTAAAAAAAAAAAACTTGGAAAAAATTTGGTCTTCAATTTTTTTTTTTCTCAAAAATATTTTGAAAAAAAAAATTATATATTGATTTTTTTATTTTTACTACATTTTAGTTGTTTTGACTACAAATGTAAGTAGTTTTTACTACATAAGTCAGTTGTTTTTTGTCAGTTAAAATAACTAACATTGTAAGTTGATTTAACTGAAAAAGTAGTTGACTCCAAAACAACTTACAAAGTAGTTATTTTAACTGACATTTTCAGTTGATTTTACTAACATAATTTTTTAAGTGAAGTTCAGGCAGAGAACGAATAAGCTGTATGGACAAAATTAAAGGTATTTGAACCCCTTATAAATGAAATTAATAGCATTTGTTAATTCATTATTATTTTGGTTTTTATAAACATTTGAAAACTTAAAAATGTACACTTTTATGTACCTATATCATTTTAAATAATGTACATATTTCAATGAAATTTTTTTTAGATTGAAGCTTATCATTTTCTTAACCATTTTTGGTAAATAAAGTATTTTTGCAAAATTATTAAACTCTTTTTTTCGAATTTACAATGTAAAAACTTTTTTTTTTTAAACAGACTAAAAAATAATTTTAAAATTCCAAAAATCATAAGGTAAAATTTAAGCAAAAAATAAAATATTTTTTTTAAATTTTGTGTACCAATTATGACTAAGCAAAACATAAGCTTTAATCTAAAACAGATTTCATTGAAATTGGTACATTATTTTTAAAGATATAGGCTTTTTAAAGTGAAAATTATTGAATTTTTGCCTGGTTATAAAAACCAAAATAATAATATATTTTCAAATACTAATCACGTCGTTGAAAAAGGGTTCCAACACTCAAAAAATTATGTTAGTAAAATCAACTGAAAATGTCAGTTAAAATAACTACTTTGTAAGTTGTTTTGGGGTCAACTACTTTTTCAGTTAAATCAACTAACAATGTTAGTTATTTTAACTGACAAAAAACAACTGACTTATGTAGTAAAAACTACTTACATTTGTAGTCAAAACAACTAAAATGTAGTAAAAATAAAACAATCAATATATCGTCGCTGCGCCTAAAAATGGAGTCATGTGTTTTTCAATTTTTTTTAAAGAGTCCCAAGAAACAGCCTTTTTTGGTCCCTTCGCAGTACTTTTCAGAAGTCAACTTTTAATCAACATGAAAATTATAATATTGGTTTAATGTTTATGTGAAGTTATGTTCATAAAAGTTCCGCGAAAGAACCAAATTTGGCTGTTTCTTTGGCCTCTTCAAAAATAAAATTTTAACACATGACTCCATTTTTAGGCGCAGCGACGATATAATTTTTTTTTTTTCAAAAAAAAAAAAAAAATGAAGACCAAGTTTTTTTTTCAAAGTTGTGAAAAATAAAAAAAACGAAAATTTATTTTTATTTTTTGAAAAAAAAAAACTTTGAAAATTTTTCAGAGATAAAAAAATAAAATTAACTACTTTAAATAACTGTTACTACATCACAGTACTTTTTTGTTAGTTGTTCAAAAAAACGACTTAAAATAACTAACAGAAATAGTTGTTTGATATTTTGTATACAAAAACAACTGACTTTGTAGTTGAAAACAACTAACTACTGTAAAATATACAAACAACTAACATGTAGTAACTTACATAATTTTCTGAGTGAATACCTTTAATTTAGTCTATAATTCATATTCGTCCCATGCCTTATACATTTTTATTGCAAAAATACTGAAAAAATTAAAGTTTTCTGAAATTTAGGAAAATATAAAAAGTAATCCAAATTTCTTTTTCAAAATCCACCATGACAGATCGATGCGGAATTTTATTAGTTAAAATACAAAAAAAGAAAAACCAAAATCGGTTAAGAATTGCAACCTGTAGGCAAAATTGGACAAAAAAAGTAAATTTTTCCCAACTGTGCGTCGTCTGTAGGTACCTTTACAGCTGCGTCTGTTTCTACAGTCGCGTCTGTTTATTCTGTGTCCCAATTTTCACTGATGGAGTTTATTAAAAACCGCTTAATTTAGCAGTAACCCAACTAATTGGCAGCAATGTACAAAGCATATGATAGTTGTCAAATGTAAAAATTAGCAAAAATCTTGTGGTGTTTTTCTCATTTTCACACATCGGCTAATAAATAATACATTTTTACAACATATTAGTGTTTGGAATATTTTTCAACTTCGTTTTCATACATATTTGCAAATTCAACGTAAGTAAAACATTAAGAAAAGTGGAGATCTTGTGTACTGTAAATACAATTACGTCCATAGATTTTTGTAAATTCATTAGTGGTATTCATTTAACCGTATATACACCTCGTATAATATGTAAGTCTGATAAATTTATACAATTTATGTCAAACTACATTTATAAAAAATAAGTTTGGTAAGTTTATACGGTATACTTGGTGTATACGAGTTTAAATGAATACGGCCATTATGTCGTCATTACAAGTGTTTACGCATAACATACGATTAGAGCAGAGTAGTGGCAAAGTGATTATTGTGAATGCGTTTGTATGTATGGGAGAATAGGGCTGATGATGCAAAAATCATTAAAAAAAGATATACTAATATTATTTTTCTTCGAAATTGATGACAACAATTATATAATGAATAAACTTTGTTAATTAATTTTGTAACAAGCTTGGAAGTGTTTTTTTAAAGAAAATAATCGATATTGGCGGTCAGTTTGGGAATAAGCACCACAAAAACAATCTAAAATAAAAAAATATGTTGGTAAGAGCGGTTCCGAGGGAGGGGGCAAAGTCCGCTCATTTCATGTTTTACATTCGAAGAGTCAGGGCCAAGGTGTTTGGCTGGCTCATCACCTTGGAGCATGTATTTTGAAACAAATAGCAGTACAATTTTGTATACATACATTATTTTTTCGTAAAATTTTCCATACAAACATTTCTTTGCATTGTTTAATATTTTTGTTTTCATTTTGCATATATCTATATTTCTTTTAGATCAGATCAACACAAATAGAAAGAACAAAACAATTCGTTTGCCCATATGAACTCCTGACCTAAGTGGACACTGTCACAGTGTGAGTGCGTGCGTTTGTTGATTGAGCACTAACGTTTTGAAAAATACACTGGAACGAGTTGAAATAAAAACACATTAAAATGAATCGTACAAGTATTTCAGTTGCGACCGGAGTCACCAGTGGATCTAGCAATAACTTAGATGCTCCATATATACGCACAATTGAATGGGACATGATGGATAAAGCAAAGTTCTTTCCACTATCTATGTTAAGCTCATTTTCGGTGCGTTGTTGTCTGTTCCCTTTGACAGTGATCAAGACCCAACTGCAGGTGCAGCACAAAAGTGATGTATACAAGGGCATGTTTGACTGTGCATACAAAATATATCGTTCCGAAGGCATTCCGGGCTTATATCGCGGTTTCTGGATATCATCCGTACAAATTGTTTCAGGCGTATTCTACATTAGCACCTATGAGGGTGTACGTCACATTCTAAAAGACACGGGTGCTGGTCATCGAGTCAAATCATTAGTGGGCGGCGGATGTGCCTCCCTAGTTGGGCAAACAATTATAGTTCCTTTCGATGTTATATCACAACATGCCATGGTATTAGGGATGGCTCATCACGCTGGTTCTAAAGGTGATATGAATCCTCTTGGCATACAAACGGGACCTGGACGAAGTCGGCTCAACATTTCTATGGATATTGCAAAAGAAATTTTGCGTCGAGATGGTTTCAGGGGTTTCTATCGTGGCTACACTGCTAGTCTAATGGCATATGTTCCAAATTCAGCAATGTGGTGGGCCTTTTATCATTTATACCAAGGTAAGTCTTGCTACTACACAACTATTGTGAATACAAATTCTTATGCATAATTATTGTTTTTATACTATTATAGATGAATTATGCCGAATATGTCCACCGTGGGTATCGCATTTGCTTATACAATGTGTTGCCGGTAGTTTGGGAGGATTTACAACAACTATACTCACCAATCCATTAGATATAGTTAGAGCCAGGCTACAGGTAATAAAAATTTTTAAATATGGCAAACATTAATAAGATACCCAAACAGTGCGATAGCAAAAGCAAGAGCTACTAAATATAGAACTTTTAACAGGTTGTTAAAAGTATTAAATATAGTGGCAACACTTCAAACTATAGATGGGGTCGAGAGTGACTTTTCAATCAAGATCGCTCACGAAATACAAGTTTTAATTACATTTCTTTATTATTCATGCTCATGCACGCTCACGTGAGCAAAATAAAAATTAAATACGCTCACGATATAATCGCGTTCACGAAATACTCACGAATATCAAACTTGTTTATAGCCCAAAAAAGTAATTCACAAAAAAAAAAAATGTGAAAAGGAAAATTTCCAAATATTTTTGGTGTTCTAGATTTCACTTCCAAATATTTTTATTCGTTTTGTTTTACATAAGAAATTTTTTGGTGAAAGTAAAACGAATGCACTATTTTTGTTATATTTTTAAGCTTTTAGTTATTCGATTTAAATTTCGAATGAATACGTGAAAAATAAAACATAAAATTCGATTTAATTTTATTCGGAAAATTCATGTGAATTGAAAAGTTGTGAAAGACAGAAAGAACAGAGGCCATAATATAATTTTTTTTTTTAATCCAAAACTTTAAAAAAACAAAAAACTTTTTTATATCTCGAAAAATTCACGCAATAACTTTACTTGCACGAATTTTTTTGTTTACTTACGCTCATGCACGTTTACGTGAGTATAAAAAAACCCGCAATATTTGCTTAACACATGCTCAAAATTTTTTTTTTTTTTTACTTTCGGCCAAGCTAAATAATTACAAAAAATATTTTTTCTTCTTTAAAAAAAAAAAAAAATGTTAAAAAGTTTGAATTTTTTTAAGAATTGATTTTTAATTGCGTTGAGGGATACAAAAACATGACAGATTCAATCCAAGAGACTGCTTAATATTTCCAATTTAAGCCAAAAAAAAAAATAGATTTCGGACCACTTGTATAATAAAAAAATTTCATGGTATTGAAGAACTATTTCCTATAAGTATGACATTCAAATCCATTTTAGTAAAATAACAGAACTGGAAGTACATATTGATAAACATAATGCATAATAAAAAATTCTTATTATAGTCCCATCTTCAATATAACGCTATTTTTTCGGTACAAATTAAAGATTTTTAGCGAAAACTTATTATGAAAATTCAAAAATCCTTCAATTTGATTGAATGACTTGAATTTGCATATTTTTCGAATTACAAATGAAATCTTCGAATTAAAATTTATCTTTTTCAAATTATAATTCTTTTTCGAATTACAATTGATCTATTTCGAATTACAATAAATCTTTTTCGAACTACATTTGATCTTTTACGAATTACAATTGATCTTTTTCGAGTTAAAATTGATCTTTTTCGAATTAAAATTAATCTTTTACAATTTGATCATTTTCGAATCACAATTGATCTATTTAAGTAGAATAATATTTGATCTTTTTCGGATAACAATTGATCTTTTTCGGATTACAATTGATCTATTTCGAATTACAATAAATCTTTTTCGAACTACATTTGATCTTTTTCGGATAACAATTGATCTTTTTCGAATTAAAATTTATCTATTTCGAACTGAAATTAGTCTTTTTCGAATTACAATTTGATAATTTTCGAATCACAATTGATCTATTTAGAATAACATTTGATTTTTTCGGATTACAATTGATCTTTTTCGGATTACAATTGATTTATTTCGAATTACAATAGACCTTTTTGAAATACAATTGATATATTTCAAATTAAAATTGATCTTTTTCGAACTACAATTGATGTTTTTCGATTTACAATTAATCAATTTCGAAATGCAATTGATCTTTTTCGAATTGCAATTGGAATTTTCGAATTACAAATAAAATCTTTGAATTTATTACAAGTAGAATCTTCGAATTACAAGTGGAATCTTCGAATTACAAATAGAATCATCGAATTGCAAGTAGAATTTCCGAATTATAATTGACCTTTTTCGAATTTCATCTGTAAATAGTGTAGTTAAGCAAGAATTCGTTATAGAACTTTTTTTAAACTTCTTTCAGAAAAGTCTTTGAATTTAGCTGAACTGTTTGGTCGGAGACTTAAAATTCATTCAATTAAAAAAAATATCTTTGATAAGGTCTCTTAAAAGCATATTCAATAAACATAACTTATGCTGAGAATGTCAAAGGAGTATCTGAATAGAAATCCTAGTCGCAAATTTTATTTGGTTTTTAATATAAAAATTAAAAATGTTTTTTTTTTCGACTTGTGAAATTTATATTTGAAGTATGATTATTTTATCTTCTATTTGTCATTACAGGTTCATCGACTAGCAAGTATGAAAATAGCTTTCCAAGAACTTTGGCGGGAAGAAAAGCTCAATTGTTTCTTTAAAGGATTATCAGCACGGCTGGTACAGTCGGCTGCCTTCTCATTTAGTATAATTTTAGGTTATGAAACCATTAAGCGCATAGCAGTGGATGAACAATATAAAAATCAAATACGTTGGTAAATACTAAAACAAACCGGCCCACCGTACAACAAAGAGGCGGGATTGCACAAAATCAGTCGAACCCGAAATTTGAATGCATTTACGATTTATATATATAATAATATAACAATAATGCTACAAAAAACGCTACAAAAAAAAAAAATTGTAATTAAAAACAAAACACTCATTACACAAGTGAAAAGAGTTATCCGCGCATATACAACTTAGCAATCTATTGTTTATTATATACATATAATACACATAGATCATTCACCAAAGATTATTTCTTTTATATATTCGAATATTTTTAATAGGATCCGTTGTTGTTTTTGTGAGCAGATTTGTATAACTAACAATAGATTTAAGAAATGTATGTAGGTACGTACACACAATTAATTAATTAAACTCCTCAAGGACTTGTAAATAAGTAAGTGTTAATTTTTTAGCCATAATTTCATATTTTTATTGTTTTCTTATTTTGTAAAAAATTAACATTTGTTATTTAACAAATCATACAGAGATGAGAAAAAAATTAAAAAATTATTTATTTAGAAAACACTGATGGTGTGTTTGTTTATTTGTTGCTATTGTTAAGTTTTAAGAATAAAATGTATTTTTTTTTTTTACCCAATAGAGATGCTTTTAATTGTTTAACTTTTTTTGTTTTATAAAGCAAAAACAATTTGAAAACAAATATTGTTCGAATCAAGTGTAGTTGAAATTTATCTTGAAAATGTTTGTTAAATGTAATTTTTTATGACTTAAGTCAGTGTACTATAATAATTTATATATGTAGATGTATGTTTAGCAAAAATTAATAATAAAAAAAAAACAAAAATAACAATAATTTTTCAAAAATCACATTACAAACCAAACTAAAACAAAAAAAAAATATACATATATTGGAATAAAGTACAAAGATTTTCGAATTTTGTTTTCTTTTATTACGAGTATTTTGGTAATCTATCATATATCCCCTGAATGGAGAAAACCGGACATAACACTAAAATGTCTTGAAATGTTTCTTATGTGTCTTAAAAAATACTTATCCCGCGACCGGAAAAAATGGTGACAACGGGCGATATGAATAAAAATAGTTTTTTACTTTTCGCGAAATAACACTAAAATTCATACAGTGGGCTACAATAAATTGAAACTTTTTTACAGCAGATGCAATTTGTTAAAGACAAAGATATCAACACTAAACGTTATTATTATCAAACGAGTATTATTATAAAAAATGTTATGTAGGTAATTTTTAAAGCTTTAATTTAAGCTTGATAGCGTCCAGATTCAGTAAATAATAAATGTGGTACGAGGGTCGATCTGGAAAATGAAATTATTTTTATTTTAATTTTAATATTTCATTACTTACACTTAGGTGTACAAAAATTGATAAACAATAACGTTTTTTCCTTGTTTACAAAAAGTTGGTGGTCAAAAGAATAGGAGGTCAAAAAATGTGGATTTTTTCTACCGTACTTAAAAAATTTCACTGTTTGGGTTGTTGGGAAAATTATTTGATCACTGAATAAAAACTATTAGACCTTTTTTTTAAATTTGTAATGTTTGAACTTGAAAAAAATCGATTTGGAAATATTTTTAAAAAATGTTCTGAAAAATGTCTATAAATAATATCATCATATCAGATCAACCCTCGTAGCATATTTATTTACTCAATCTGGGTTTCCAATGTATTGTCGACCACTATATAGATCAAAACATTTTTTGCTTAAAATAAAATTACACTGTGGAACAAATTCAGGTTAGCAAAAGTTAGGTCGATTCTGAGAGTGAGGGGTGAAAATAGAGGCTAAATTAGAAGACCCGTATCGCGGCGTTTTTTTATGTTAGCTCGAATTTTTTTTAATCGACCTTCGAACTTTGCAGTCAAATATCAATTATTTTTTCAATCTGTAAAAGCCAAATTATTGCTAGAGACCTGTCCAACAATTAAATTTTTTTTAAAAATGTTAATTGTTGGACAGGTCTCTAGCAATAATTTGGCTTTTACAGATTGAAAAAATATCAATTAGTCGAAGAGTTATAGCAAAAAAAACATATAAACAATATGCTGAAAATTGGCAAAGTTCAAAGGTCGATTAAAAAAAAATCGAACTAACATAAACAAACGCCGCGATACGGGTCTTCTAATTCAGCCTCTATTTTCACCCCTCACTCTCAGAATCGACCTAACTTTTGCTAACCTGAATTTGTTCCACAGTGTAATTTACCCTCTAACCGGCCATTTCAATAAAGAAATATTTCTAAGGTAATTTGAGCACAGAAAGTCTATTTATGTTCTCAGAAATATCAAAAACTTAGCGGTTTTCCGTCCAGATAAAATTGTTGGTACCCCGCCTAGAGGCGGTCTTGCCAAGTGACGGATAATAAAATATATAAAAATTACTTTAAAAATTTAATTTTTTTCTAACAATTTTTGTTAAAACATATTTTTTGAGTGCATTTTTTGTTTTCATATAAAAAAAAGAAAGAAATATTAAAAAATAGGATTATTAAAGAAATTGTGTAGAAATAGAAAAATAAAAAAGTACCTGAAATGACCAGAAAAAAACACCCTCTAATGTGCAAGACCGCCTCTAGACGGGCTATCCTTCTAGGCAACTCCTGGAGTATCCTTGTAAGTAATCCATTGATCGAACTTGCAAAATCATTCTAGAAGCTTTGATCTACGCACCTGAATTTGTTTAAAGCTCTGGATCAATTAAAAAAATATTCTTTTTATTTTTATAAAATCACGTTTTTGCAAAATATTTAATTTAGGCAATTTCCCTAAAACTTGCACTTTGATTGACAATAACTTTTTAACTACATATATGTCTGATCACAACAGTGAAAACATGTACGGGTCAATTGAAGTCTAACGAAAGTCCCTATTAACCCTTGATAATTTGATGCATTTTGGGTCAATTAACTATACCCCGTCTAGAGGCGGGGCTGCTGGTTAGAGGGTTAAAGTTGGTGAAAGTAAAACGAATGCAATTTTTTCCTTATAATTTTTTAAATTTTAATTATTCGATTTTAAATGAAACCGTAAACAACACAACATCAAACTCGATTTCATGTCATTCGGAAATTTTCATGTTAATTGAAAAGTTGTGAAAGACAGAACAGATGCTTTAAACGCGTTTTCTGCAAAATCAAATATTTTGAGTCATGACAATACAAAATGAGCGATATCATATAAAACTAGGTAGTAATTTTGTTTTAATTATTTTTTTATTAAACTTTTTTAACTGCAGTATCACCATAAACTTAAAAAAGATTGAATATAAAATTGCATACAAAAAAATGTGCACATACATTTACAAACAAATCTTTAATAATAACTAATTTCTACTAATATGTACTAAATAATATTTTAATCCAACATTTTACGTATCATATAATTCAAAATACCACCGTTTTTATAATATGTAATGTCCACTTCAGTGTCAAAACGTAAAATAGTCTCAAAAACATTGCCGTCAGCCTGAAATGAAAACATAAATTCGATAAGCAACTTGATTAGTTAAGCACATTTTTTAAGACACTAACCTCTACTTGAATCTTTTGACCAGGCTTAAGACCTTGTTCGGGAATGCTGATGTTATACTGCTCACGTCCGCTCAAATTAAGAGTTTCAGCACTTTGACCAGGTAAAAATTGCAAGGGGATTATGCCCATACCAACTAAATTAGAACGGTGAATGCGTTCGTAGGATTCGGCAATAACAGCTTTAATACCCAATAGGAAAGGACCCTTGGCAGCCCAATCGCGACTAGAGCCACTGCCATAATCTTTTCCGACTACCAGAACCAATGGGGTACCTTCATCACGATATCTGCAAAAGACATAACATTGATTAAAAATGTTAAGATTCGTTTATTGTTTTTTATCGCTCTACCTTTCGGCACAATCGAAAATATCCATTTCTTCTTGGCTAGGAATGTGCACAGTACGTGGTCCAGTTTTGGTTATCAATTTGTTAACCAAACGTATATTTGCAAATGTACCACGTGCCATAATAGCATCATTGCCACGACGAGAACCATAAGAATTAAAGTCTCTAGGTGTTAAACCGCGCTCAGAAAGATAACGTGCTGCTGGGGAGTTGCGTGCAATTGAGCCGGCTGGTGAAATATGATCGGTGGTAACAGAATCGCCCAAAAACAATAAGCATCGGGCGTTTTCAATGCTACTAGAACTCTGTAATTCACGAGTCATTCCCTCAAAGAAAGGTGGGCGTTTGATGTATGTAGATTCCTCACTCCAAGGATATAATTTGCCATCGGAAACCTCCAAAGTTTGCCAGTCTTCTGAGCCTAATTCAATTTTGCCTGAAATATTTTGAATCATTTTTTAAGTATAGTGGCTTGTAAAAAAAACTTTGATGAAATTAATGAGACTCAACTTACTGTACACTTCTTGGAACATAGCGGGTATAACATGTTTATTTTCAACTTCCTGAATTTCTGTACGTGTTGGCCAAATGTCACGCAAAAATACCTTTTGACCATTAGAGTCCTCTCCCAACGGTTCTGTTTCAAAATCTATGTCAACTCGTCCAGCAATGGCATAAGCAATGACCAACAAGGGACTGGCCAAATAGTTGGCACGTGTATTAGGATGAATACGACCTTCAAAGTTTCTATTGCCGGATAAGACCCCACAGCATACTAAGCCATTCTTTTCAATAGTATTCATGACATTATCATCCAAAGGACCCGAGTTGCCAATACATGTCATACAACCGTAGCCGACAATATTAAAACCCAATTGTTCCAAATATGGTATAACACCAGACTCCTTTAAGTAGTATGTCACAACACCAGATCCAGGCGATAATGAAGTCTTAATGTAGGGCATAATACTCAATCCCTTTTCTACGGCATTCTTGGCCAACATACCAGCACCCAACATTACCGATGGGTTTGAGGTGTTTGTACAACTGGTGATAGCAGCAATAACTACCGAACCATGTTTAATGGTATAGCTTTTGCCATCGTCCCATTGGAATTCTCCAGAAGTTTGTAGAGCATCGGATGGAATTGCAAAACCCTTGAAACCAACCTAAAAAAAAGTTTTTTTTTGTAAAATATAAAAATGCATTATTAGCGAAAAAAAAAAATAAAAGTTAAAAAAAAAGTTCAATGACTTTTTTGTAACTTGCACCTAGACACGAAGTAGTAGGTCAGTGTAAAGTTTTAATTTAAATTATTGCGGAAGTTTGTTTAATTTCATGGAATATTTCTATTTTTGTGTAGTTGATTTGTATTTTAAAATGCAAATTTGAGTTTTAATGATTTTTCTTAATTATGGAACTACACTTGACAGCTGAAATTTAAACCTCTTTAGGGACAACATATTAACAACATATAAATAAAAGCGAACACGGGAAGTATCTCAACCCTTATGAACCAATTTGCCTTTAACTTAAAATATATATATGTAAAAGAGACGATTTTAAGTTTGGGGTGTCTCGGCTTATCGGCCATATCAGTGTTTAAAAATTTCTTTGTCCCCTTATAAAACAATGTGGACCTTCGGGAAAATTTCGATAACTCCCGAACTAACAGGAATATCGTTTATAGCAAAAATAAATTTATAAAGATTATTTCGTATTTATATGGATATCGTAGGTCCATGTCTTCATATAAATACCCCCCACAATTTACAAATTTTCATGAATTTTTACAAGGTTATGCCACCGTTAGCTAGGCATTATAAAAACTTTTTTTTTTATATGTAAACATTATGTAGTTTCTTAGAAAGAAATGGCTTAAAAATGCCAAAAAAAAACGATTTTTTGGCCATTTTTTGACCCATGTTTTGAACTCCTAAATCTCCGATACGGCCCATAACCCGAGACACCCCAACCTTGTCTATTTTATATATATTTTAAGTTTTATTCAAATCGGTTCATAAGGGTTGAGATACTTCCCTTGTAAGTACTAAGTGCACGGTTTCCAATAAGAAAGAGTCCCATAGACAAAAACCAAAAATATGGATGTGGTAAAAAAAATTTATAAAATTTATAAATTTAATAGCTAATAAACTACAAAAAAAAAAAAACAGGCAAGTTGCGTATTTTTCACTTCTTATATTTTTATTTTTTTTTTGAAAAAACATTTTAAGCATTTTTAAGCCATTTTTCATTTAAAGATGTTTTTGTATTTTTAACAATTATAACGCGACTTTATTCAAATTTGGCATTGATATACATTATAAATGTCAATTTACGTAAAAAGTTTTATTATGATCGTTTCTCTTTATTTTGAACTTTAAAAATCGTTAACACGAGTTATTGCTAAATAATTACACACGACACCAATAATTTCCAAGTGATATATCAAATTGATTTTGCTCTCAAGACTGCAAATCTGCCATCAAAATTTTAGCACGTACCGTTTTTGAGATATTCGCTAATTTTCGGAAAAAAGTTTATTAAAACCAATTCGCATTGGATTCATGAACAGGGCGAATAACTCGAAAACAGGACCAGCTAGGATTTTCGTGTTAACGATTTTTAAAGTTGGAAATAAAGAGGAATGAAATACAATACCCCGACTTTGTCACCATTTTTACAAAACCTAAATTTGCTTGAGGAGGGGCGTGCAAATAAAATTTTTACGGTTGAAAAACACAAAATATTTAAGCTATAAACGAAAATATACAAAAATATTTTTGCAGTTGATAATCTTCTATATAAATAAAAATCAAATCGCTTATTTACTTGCATAGTGTCATAACTCAAAATGTTAGATTTTTGAGTTAATGATACAGAATTATTCGTTGTATCATGCTTTGTATTGTGTCAAAAATTCGTATTAGTACCTTTTAAGCTCACCGGAGAGAACATGCCATTATTACATTTTATATTTACCGCCCATTTTCAATTAAAAATCTCAGTTTTAGTTGTGAATTTTAAACGCGTTTCCTGCAAAATCGAATGTTATGACAACTATACAAGTAAATGAGCGAAATGTCTTTCGTTGGTATTTGCATCACTTGAGAACGGCTATACCGATTTGTCTAGTTATTTTTTAAAGATCGTCACAGTCCAACTTAGGTTTTTACGAAATGAAAATTGATCACGTCCATTTTTACGCGCATTTTTACGCACACTTATCCAAAATTGCTGGGTCGACTTGAATAATTTTTTATTCAAAATCTTTGTCATAATCCAGTTTATTATTAGTTTTCACAGAAATTAACCACGCCAACTTTTTCGATTTATCAAAAATCGGAGAACGGCTGGACAGCTTTGGCAATTTTTTTTTAAAGTTCTTCATAGTCCAAGTTATGTTTATACTGAAAGAAAAATTGACCGCGACCACTTTCACGCCCATTTTTCTTTCTCTTATCAAAAACCGGAGAACGCCTAGACCGATTTAAGTATTATTTAGTTTTAATGTTTTTCATAGTCAAACTATTATTTTTACGGAGAGGAAAATTGTAAACGACCACTTTTACGCCCACTTTTTTTTCGATATATTACAAGTACACATAAGATTTTACGCCCTTTTCTTTTTATTTAAATTAGCTAATTTTCCAAATAAGATCTTTTTCGATATATCTCAATTTTCTATTTATCTCAATTCTCATACAGAGCGAATTGGTATAATTAATTGGTTAAACAAGTATGTTAGAAAAGTTAAATTCGACTTGGCCGAATCTATAAATACCCTACACAATACCCTTTTTAAGTGATTTTCTAACGTGAAATAATGACAATTTTGATTAGAAATATTTAGTTTTGTGGAAAAACATTGTTTTGGTAATTTAAAAAAAAAATACGAAATTTTTTTTGAGTGTAAAATTTTTTTCGAGTGTAATTTTTTTAGCCTACACATATTTTTGAGTGTCAAACATACGTTGTATAATATTTTTGTGACTTACCAATGTTTTCAAAACTTCTTTAACGGTTTTTCAATACGAAAATTTAAGGTGAAACTAATCTGAAATTTACGGTTTTGCTAATAACTTTTGAGCCACTGGACCGATTTTGCTGAAATTCAATACAAATCAGACGACAAATATATATATACCAAGGTTCAGCAGCCTCAGCAAAGTCTTTCAAAATTTTGCGTGCTTTCAACCGACAGACAGACGGACGGACATCACTAGATAGTCTTAAAATCGATCGCGGATCATAAATATATATACTTTATGGAGCCTAGACCAATATTTCGAGGTGTAACAAACGGAATGACAAGCTTATATATACCCTTTATCAGTAAAGTGGAGGGTATACAAATATAAGATACAAATGATTTTAAATCCTCGGCTAATATTATGTTCAAGGTAGTGTTTTGACCACGCAAATTTCAACGCCTACTTTTGTCTATAATGTGAACTCGCTAAAAGTCGACTGGATTTGGCTTTATTTTTCATGTTATTAAGAGTTCGATTTTGAGGAAAAAAAGAAGAAAAGAAGATATGTGTACCGGAAAATTTGGAAAAAAAACTTACGGCCGGCTTCAAAATGATGATTTCTACTAGATGAAACTTTTCAATCGATGTTATTTTGTATCTTCATTAAAATGATAAAAATCATGTTTTCATATCGAAAATTGCGAATAAAAAAAGTTAAGACACTCGATGTTAGGCACTCGT
Source organism: Pegoplata infirma (assembly GCA_963921195.1). Lineage (NCBI taxonomy): Eukaryota > Metazoa > Arthropoda > Insecta > Diptera > Anthomyiidae > Pegoplata > Pegoplata infirma. The sequence goes on from OY992536.1 coordinate 328,385,167, forward strand.
TTTTCATTTTGAATACGGCCGTTAGTTTTTATTTTTATGGGATTTTTTTATGAACTCTAGTTACTAAAGTTTGCGAAAATCAAAAGTCGAAAAATTCCTGATAAAAAAGAAATCTAGCATGAGTTTGTTACTAAAAAATAGGATTCATAGCTAATGTAGTTTATCAAATAACAGTTCCGCACGTTTACCCACTGTATCGTCGCCGATAAACTGCTGACATTGGCGTAGGAAGCCAAAATTTCTGGGGGGGGGGGGCTAAAGCCCCCCCTTAGATTTTTTTAAATTTTTTGGTATTTTTTTTTTTTAATAGAAAAACCCAGACCTATTCCTGAAGCGTTCCCTTTAACATGTGTCTAATTGTGCTAGAAACGAATGCCCCCGAAAAGGTTCTGATGATTGCAAAAGTTGATGATTATTAGTCAAAATTCTCAGATTCTTTCTTTCAATAACTTTTGTCTATAAAAAACCCCTTAGAATTTAGAAACTTTTTTAATTCAAAGAAGTTAAAATGTATTCCTGAAGGTAAAACCCTAGATTCGGTAAAGTTTTTATTACTGACAAAAACATCAGATTCATATAAAAACTTTTTTCAATAATTCAGACTATTTTTCAATGGGAAAAATTATTAGATCTTATAAAATAATCATTACGAGTCCTTAAGACTCATTGAATAATCATAACGAGTCCTAAAGACTCATTACATATTATTATTATTTAGTGTTGCAAAAATTAATGAAATCATTAAATTAAAAAAAAAAATGTAAATGATTAAAATTCTGGGGGGGCTAAAATTATTCTGGGAGGGGGCTAAGCCCCCCCCAGACAGGGCTATCTACGCCTATGACTGCTGACAATGGAAGATCAACAATTATGAAAGTTTTAAAAGTGAATCAACAGGACATAAGGTAAATAATCGTTATATTGTTTTGCATTCGCTATTACCCTCGAAGACATTCCAAGCATACATCAACATCAAATATTTCATTAAGTACGTAACCGGCTGAAATGTGAATAAGACACCTTGGAAAATGTGAATAAGACACCTTGCAGGACCTGCAGCTTACAGTGGCTGTCAAACATAGATATCAATATATAACTTGCTTACTCATTTAATTCTATGTCTCTTATTTTATTATGGAAGCTAATAGTAGATTTGTTTAACTCTGTTTTATAATTGTTTATATTATTTTATTAATATTTTTATGTTAATGCCATACGATAAATAAATAAAATAAATAAATCATTAACATTTTTTTTTTTTTATAAAATGCCTAGTCATCGTTATCTAAACTATAATTTAAGATTAAAAAATTGCAAATAAAATGATAAGATAATCATATAGAATAATGGCGTAGCTAAATAATATTTCAACAAGGGTCTATCATAATAAAAGAAACTATTTTTCTTTTACTAAATCATTGCATAGTGCAATTGACATTTAGGGGCATGTCACAGACTCAATTCCGTTCGGAATTGAAAAATGTGGTTTACTCGTATAACGTAAAGCAAATATTTTTTTCGTAATGAAACCACTTATATGCAATTTAATTCCACTTTGATTTTTGAAAGTGATTTCATTCCGAAAAAAATAATATTCGTTTTGCGTTTTACGAGTAAACCACTTTTTTCAAATCCGAACGGAATTGAGTCTGTGACATGCCCCTTAATAAATTTTTCATTTCACAGTATTTTTAAGAAGTATAACTTCTTCAGTAATTATGATTAATTTGGATTAATTTTAAAAAATCATACATACACACATTTATTAAAACACATAAGCAAGCAATAATTGAATTTACAAAAAAAAAACATAAAATATGCCGAGCTTAGCAAAATGTGAGAATTTCAGTTTGGCCAATACAAAATTGCCAACAAGTAATATGAGGTGGCTTATGGCTAAATTGATGGCATTGAACGCTGAGTTTATAAGAAGGCTTTGACAACGCACAGTCCAAACGTTTAGTTTACAACATTGTTTAACCATTAGCAATACCTGTAGCGGATTAATATTTTCAAACTTCGAACAAGGAATATTTGCAAATTAATTTTTGGTGTGTTATAAAATGATTATAAAATATTAAGGATTACATACTATGAATCCAGTTATTTCATTCAGACATTTAGTTGTTGAAGTACAAAAAAAAATTAATATATAAGTGCCAAATATTTTCTACCTTGATATTATATCGAGTTATCTAAGGAAATAGTAGCCGTGATTTTATTGAAAAATATCTGACATATCACAGTTGCTGTTTCTTTTAGATAGCTCTTTTGTAAGCCGCAAAAGTTAAGTGGAAGTTTAATTGGCAAGTGTGTTCAGTGTTTTTTATATTTTTTTTTTTTTTTTTGAGTTTTAATTTATGGGATACACTAAGTTCAGTTATGTTGAATTTAAAAAAAAAATAAATCTCTAGACATGGCATCACTGGGCTTTGTTTATCTCATAATACAGAAATAAAAACAACAAAATAGTGTTCAACGGAAAAATTAAACAAAATTAGTAGCTCTTTTTATACTTACGGGATTTACTAAACAAGACTCAAAATCTTGTTTCATTTCTGAAACTGAAACACGATCATGTGGACGTTTAGGCCCGGAAACAGAAGTAACAACCGTAGATAAATCCAAAGTAATGGTTTGTGTAAATTTGGGATCTTGCGATTCTTCAGTATAATTTCGTAATTGACGTGTTGCTTGCAAATATTGTCTTATTATTTCAATTTTCTTTTCAGAACGATCTAGAAATCAATATTTTTAAATATTACCACCAAGTGTTAAATGTTGTTCGATGTGCAAAACTTACTTGTTTTTTTCATATAGTTCAAAGTGTTTTCATCTATTGGGAAGTAGCCGACTGTGGCACCATACTCGGGACACATATTACTAATTGTAGCACGATCAGCAATGCTTAACTCTGATACGCCAGAACCGTAGAATTCTACAAATTTACCGACTACACCCAATTGACGTAAATGTTTTGTTATAGTCAAAACTAAATCGGTGGATGTAACAAGAGGCCCCAATTTCCCAACCAACTTATAGCCGATGACCTCAGGTAACAGCATAGAAATCGACTGACCCAACATAACAGCTTCAGCTTCAATACCTAAAATACAAATTATTAAAATTATTAATAGAACAGAAAGTTCTGGTTTAAGTTAAATGTACCTCCAACACCCCAGCCTAGGACACCCAAACCATTTATCATGGTAGTATGCGAATCGGTACCAACAACACTGTCTGGGTATAGCATTTTACCACCCTCTGTATCAGCTTCGAAAACAACACGAGCCAAATACTCCAAATTCACTTGATGAACAATGCCAGAACCAGGTGGCACAATTAACATATTATTAAAAGCACGAGCACCCCACTGCAGAGAATATATTGTTAGTTTTAATATGTTTTCTCATGTTTCAAAAATTAATTGATCTTACCTTCAAGAAAGTAAAACGTTCCTTATTACGTTCAAATTCTAAATTTTGATTCTTAGACAAGGCATCGACAGTACGAGCAAAATCGACTTGAACTGAGTGATCAATAACCAAATCCGCTGGACAAATAGGGTTGATTTTTTCAGGATTGCCTTTCAAGCCTAAAACGGCATCACGCATGGCAGCAAAATCTACTACAGCAGGGACACCAGTGAAATCCTATAAACAGAACAAACAATTCTATAAAAAAGTCTTTGGTTTATTGAAATAGTTTTTAAGTTACCTGCAGAATTACACGAGCTGGTTTGAAGGATACTTCAACATCATTCTGTCCCTGTTTTAAATCGGGTGTCCATGCCAAAATACTCTGAACATCTTTTTCCAATACATGAAAGTTGTCACAATTTCTTACTGCCGATTCTAGCAAAACCCGAATGGAATATGGCAATTGATCTAGAGGTTGATAAAAGTGAGTAAACATAAACATTTGATTACTTTAAAATAAAGCAAAGTAATTGCAAAACGTTGATAATTTTTAAGATAGTGGTAGACAATTATTAAATAAGTGATAAGTGAATTTAATTTTTTTTTTGCATTTTATTTTATAATAGGTTTTTTAAATATTTATCCAGGCAGAAACTGAGAACCGTTTATGGGAATTTTTTTACTTAAAAACACAAAACTTGTTGAAATACCTTTCGGCATCCAAAAAAATACAAAAAAAACTGTAATTCGGCTGCTGCTGCAATCAAAAGTACAAAAATATATTTTTACCTCAACATGTCTTTCACAAATTAAAAAAAAAATTTCGCGATTTTTTTTTTTCAAAAAATTAATTTCTCTCCAATTTTTGTTTTGCAAAAACCTTATTCTATTGTGCCAAATGTATGGATACCCTTCACTATGTAATAAACTACAATAATGTATCTTTCAATAAAAGAAAGAAAATTTAAATCGCACTTCTATTTATTTTTTTTTTATGTTCAAATTTTAATATTTTAAAAGAATTCTATAGTGTACACCCCACTTAATTTAGTCATATCTGTGTGCCTACGTACAGTGGGGAAAAATTTACTTTTTTTGTCCGATTTTGCCTACAGGTCGCAATTTTTAACCGATTTTAGTTTTTCTTTTTTTGAAATTTAGCTAATAAAATTCCTCATCGGTCTGTCATGGTGGATTTCTAAAAATCGTTTTTGTTATATTTGAATATTTTTTTAAAGTTCAAAAAATATTAATTTTTTTATAATTTTTCCTCTAAAAAATGTAATAGGCAGGGGACGAATAAGCTGTATGGACAAAGTTAAAGGTATTTGAACCCCTTATAAATGACATTAATAGCATTTGTTAATTTATTATTATTTTGGTTTTTCTAAACATCTGAAAAATTAAAAATGTTCACTTTTAAGTACCTATATCATTTTAAATAATGTACCAATTTCAATGAAATTTTTAAATTAAAGCTTATCATTTTCTTAACCATTATTGGTACATAAAGTATTTTTGCAAAATTGTTTAACTCTTTTTTTCGAATTTACAATGTAACAACTTTTTTTTTTTTTAAACAGACTAAAAAATAGTTTTGAAATTCCAAAAATCATAAGGTAAAATTTAAGCAAAAAAATAAAATATTTGTTTCAAAAAATTTTGTGTACCAATTATGACTAAGCAAAACATAAGCTTTAATCTAAAAAAGATTTCATTGAAATTGGTACATTATTTTTAAAGATATAGTCTTTTAAAAGTGAAAATTCTTGAATTTTTGGCTGGTTATAAAAACCAAAATAATAATATATTTTTAAATACTAATCATGTCGTTGATAAGGGGTTCCAATACCTTTAATTTAGTCCATAAAGCATATTCGTCCCATGCCTAATACATTTTTTATTGCAAAAAAACTGAAAAAATTAAAATTTTCTGAACTTTAGGAAAATATAAAAATCCGAAATTTTTTTTCAAAAATCCACCATGACAGATCGATGCGGAATTTTATTAGCTAAAATACAAAAAAATAAAAATCAAAATCGGTTAGAAATGCGACCTGTAGGCAAAATTGGACAAAAAAAGTCCATTTTTCCCCACTGTGCTACGGTCAGTGTGCCGTAGAACCGGGAATACCGGTATTTCCGGTTCTCGGTAGTACCGGTTCTTGAATTATTCTCGGTATTCTCGGGAACGATAGAGTCCAAGATAAAGAACTTTTACACAAATACGTCTAATGGGCATAGGCTGGTTAAGTTCAGACTAGGAATAAAACAAAGTATCCCTTGATAAACTAAAACAATTGTAGAAACACATATTTTTTTAAAGTGTTTTTTTGTATATTTGTTTAATAAATGAGACATTTTTATGACATATCGCCGCTGCGCCTAAAAATGGAGTCTTGTGTTTTGGGGCAATTGTTCGAGAAAGCAAAAAAAAAAACGTTTATTTTCGTCCCTTCGCATATTTTTTTAAAAAATTTGTTTTATAAAAAATTCTTGTACCGATATGCTATCCATATGCCACAAAAAAAGTATGAAAAATTAATTTCTTTTCGAAGGGGACAAAGACTAACTAAAGTTTTTTTGTGGTTTAAGGCAACAGTTGTTAAACACGGTCCTTGAAATTTTTATATTTTAGAGCTCTTCTGATGATTGTTTTTTATTTTTTTTTTGTAACTTTTCATCTCTGAAAGATGCTGCACTTTTGATTTTCCGACGTCAAATGATTTAATTGCTTTCACAAGTAAGATTTTTCTGTAGCATAATTTTAGGCATTTTGTGAATATATGATCCAAAAATTAAATCCCAGCCAAACTTAGACATTTTTGATTTTTTTTAATAAATCGACTTAAGATTAAATAAAGTGTTATATTTGTTTATAAATTTAGCAAAATGTAGAGTTTTTTGTCGCTTTTATATAATCATATATTTTAGGCATGTAGCCTAAAATTATACTATAAAAAATCTTGCTTTTTTATAAAAATCATACGACTCACAAGGAAGGTCTTTCACAGGGCACCCACCGATTGTCCTGAAACTTGCATATAGGAAAGAGGGGAGCAAAATAAGTTACTTGTTTTTTATAGCTGCCCAATCTCATATTTAGCGGGTCAAAGGGGAGGGAAAAAACGGGATTTTTTTTCGTTTTTTGAGGATTTTTCTCATTTTTTTCAAAAGAAACTACACCAACATTTTGTACAGGTCAAAAGGTTTTTTGAAGCCCTATCCAATGGTGTACCGGTCGTGTCCAAATTCGGCTTTTTTAACTTGGTTATTGTCAAAAATGTCAAATCGTTGGAGTAGTTTATATGGAGAAGTATATACGCACGACCACCAAAATCATATATAATAATCTCTATCAAAATTAAGCAGACTCGTATTTTTTCGTTTGGCGAAATTCCTGATAGTTCGGCTTTTATACCGATTTTCCCGAAAGCCCTTATTTTATTTTTTTTATAAGGTGGCAACCCTTTTTTAAATTTGAGATTGGCCAGCTAAAAAAACAGGTAACTCTTTTTTTTCTGCTTCATTCCCATATTCAAGTTTCAGGACAATCGGTGGGTGCCCTGTGAAACCCCTTTCTTGTCTGTGGTATAGTGTAAACATAGCTTAAAATAGTGGTCAATTTTGTCAAGTTCTATTACTTTTTCATCAAAAAAAGTTATGTGTAGCTTAACACATAACAACTTTTCAGACCTTTTTTAGTATGACGAAAACATGGCTACTTTAAATAACTTTTAAACCAATCGAGATGTAAACAAACGGTTTTGTGAGTAAACGCATCTTCAATATGAATTCTTAAAGAAGAAATAAAAAAAAATTAAAATCTACACATGACTCCATTTTTAGGCGCAGCGACGATATGTAATTCATCGACCTGCCGTTAGACCAAGGGCATTAGGAAATGCGATTTTTTCGGCCCGCCGCCTTTTTGGTTATAGAAGATAATAAAAAATGATGTCAAAATTGTACTACCTCCGTCCCAAAATAATCTTAACATTTCTATATTTTGGCTGGGATTATGGAGGATTTTTTGAAAAAGCTTTGGTTTTTTTGTTAATACATATCGGGACATATCAATAATTTAAAAATTCTTTATAGCTTTGCAATTTTTCATTTCACGTGCAAAATAGATGCAATAAACTGCATCCAGATAAATGAGACAACTGTTTTTCGACGTTACAAATAGGCATGGTGTCCACTTTGGTCGAAAAGATGAAAATTATTACAAAATGCGGCGTATGAAATAAGAAATTTTACGCTAGAGGCCCTTTTAACGGTTTTTAATAAATGAATTATGGATGCAATAGGGACATCATGCAAATATTTTTTATTAATTTTGTTACAGTTTTAGTACACGAGATTAGTATAAGATTGTTTTTTTAACTTTATCTTGTATTATTTCAACTAAAACACTGCTTAATAAAATGTTAAGTTTATTTTGGGACAAAAAAATCTATAGAAATGTTAAAAATATTTCGGGACGGAGGTAGTACTATTTAAGCGAAATAATAATAAATAAATTTGTAAATATTTCTGGCAAAAGGGGAGGTGTCCTCCGACAGCAACTTCCCCTCCCCCCTTTTGCGACTTACGGTATCGGTAAGGGTATTTCAAACGTCTTTTAAGTGGTATTGGCAAAAGTATTGAATATATTTTGAATATGTAACGGTAAAAAATCAATTAAAATCAGAAGATGTAATTTCGTTCAGTAATCGTTTGCATGTATTGCCAGCTTAAGGACTGGGGACCAATCACGTAATACGAAAACGATTGACGATGCATAAACGACATCCAAATACATATCGCTTTCAAGGAAAATACCAATTTTTTTCCTTATTACATTATTAAAGAGTGTTCTTTTTAGTTTCGGAGCAACAAGACTCAACTATCCTTTCATATGATCACAGTCCTGGTAAAGTAAGCAAGATGTTACTTCGTTCAGTATTCGGTTACACGTATTGCCATATAACAAAAAGGAACAACTAATTTGTTACCGCTACTTTTATTGCGTTACCAGTTGAGTAACAAGACCTTTAATATATCGTAACTTTTTGAACTATGACCAACACTTTTAAGATAATAAGATAAATTAAAAGACCATATTCGTACTCCAGTCGCAAAATCACCGTTCACACATAATAAGAAGCGACAAATTTAAATATTAATTTATTGCAAAAATATATGTCAAATATATGTACGTACATATTTGCAAATCTATTTCAAAAATAAATATTTGCATAATTATAACTATGAATGCAGAAAACAAAACGCAATATTATAAAAAATATTTCCAGGGGGGAAATGGATAAGATGTGATAATGACAATACTAACACCACAAATACATACATCACCTCATATTTCTATTTTGCTTCTAATAATAAAGGTTCTTTCATTTTCGTTATTTTGTTAAAAAAAAAACAATTGAAAAATACAATAAACACATCATTATTAATTATACTAAAAACTTTTCAGTTAAATGTTTAATCTTAAAGACACCTAAAAACATCTTCAGCCCCTCCCGACCCTATCTATATGATCCACTTTTGAAGCACACAGAGTTGAGTACGTGCATACATATGAATTCGGCATTCGTAATCAGTAATGAAAAACAACAAAAACTACTTTCACTTTTATTTTTTAATTTTGCAAAACTGCTGTGAACATTGAAAAATCAGACGAGACGCCAAAACCTATTGGAATATACATGTTGACAATATTATTATTCAAATATGTATAAATCAATGAACCTCTTTTTTATTTAATAAATTAGCATGAGTGTAAAGTTCACTGGTGTTTGAGTGAAATTAATTAAATTAAATTTTATGATATATGTATAAGCTAAATTTTATTTTTTTGTGGTTTTGCCGTTTCTTAAGTTTTTAAATAATGAAGAAAATATGACTTTTATGCTCTATTTGCGTGTATTCCACCAAAAATTATAAGAATGTTGCTTATCAAGTTTTTACAACAAGTCTTTTAATTGTATTTTGAAAAGTTATGCGTGCATAGATTAAATATTATTGAACTTACCATATTTTGGATCAATAGAGGCTAAATCAAAATATTTGTAGTCAACACCCTCCTCGTTAAATGACTTTTGGAATTGCGCAAAAGGATTTAAGCCTGAAAATTAAAAAAAGTTATGTAATTAACTGAATAGGTAAACATTTGGATGATTAGCTGCATTTAAATTTGGTAACTAAAACTTACCGGCCATTATTAGCAAATTAATTAGTTAATTAATATACAAATCTATGTAGAAAAAAAATCCAAGTCAGAGAAAACGCAGCTACTACTCCCTTCCCCAATGAAATTTACACTTTAACTAAACACTTGTGTTAGCTGCCGAACGTACCCGGTACCTGGTACCTAAAAAATGTCTTCTCTTGTTATTGCCACCTTTTTCACATTGTTAAGTGTTGTAAAAGACCAGCTGAAACATATGTTCCCAGCAAAAAGTAAACGAAGTGGTTCAAGAAGAATTAATGATTTCACTACAAAGTAGTGATCATAGAAAAGATTAGAAGGTACGCAGTGTTGTATTTGATGTATTTTCCAATATGGTGGCAAAATGCTTGTTCTTCCTCATCTCACACGTATTTAATATCAAATTAGATTCTTTGTTTATAAAAAATGGAAGTTGTCTTTCATTTAATTAAATTTATTATTTATTTTGCTTTATTCAACGTTTTTTAAAGATAATACGCACTATTGATGGTTTAAAACCTTTTGTTTTTTCTTTTGTTGTTTTCTTTGTTGTTGTTCTCCTTTATCTTGCATTGTTTATATTAAACGTCAAAAGTTACATAATGTGCTGTCACTAATACTTATTCAAGCGAAATACGACTCTGTTACACTTCTATTTTTTTCTATGGTAGTGATAGGTGCCGAACTTCATATTTCGCTACAAAATAACAATAAAAACCAGGGATGCCAACTTAGTGCTTTTCGCGCTAGATCTAGTGCTTTTTGATGTATCAAAACGCGAAAATTTTTGGCCTAGTGCCAAATTTGAAAAAAGCACTAACTTGGTGCTTTTTAAATTTTCAGTTGGTGCTTTTAGTGCTTTTTAAAATTAATTTTTATAGCCTCCAAACAAAGTTTGGCGGTATACTTACTTTGTTATTTCGAGTGTAACGCATCGAAATATTAGTCGGAGCCCCCACAAAGTATATATTTACTTGTTTTATGATCGATTCAAAGACATTTTTTGAATGCCCGTCTGTCTGTCTGTGGAAAGCAGTATGCAGTTCAAACTAAGAGCTAGACGCCTGAAATATGGAACGAATATTTTATTATGGTCACTGACCATTGGTCGTATTAAGTTCGGAAAAAATGGGCAAATCGAACTAAGGGGAAAAGGTTTTCCCTTGAAGAACTAAACCAACCTCTAAAAATCACCATTCCTTGAAGGTTTTTTATTTTTTATTTTGGTTTAATATTTGAATTCTGTTCTGGATAAAGTTCAAAGACTAAATTTGGCATTTGAAGCGGAAAATGCAGACCATATAAAATTGTACAACGATTTATATCGGTTGCTCAAAATTTTAACCAACAAACTTATCAAAAATTTTGTTTGAATAAAAATATATTTTTATCTATTTACAAAAACAGTCCAGTGCTTTTTTACCCTTTTTTTCAAGCAAATTTACGCGTTTTTACCCGTTTATAAAATTTTTGTGCGCGTTTTGCTCTCAGATAGTTGGCATCTCTGATAAAAACATCTACCAGTTCTTTGAAGTTTAAAAAACTTCACATATAAATATAATAGTTAATTTTGAAATTTTTGATTTGCGGGAATTATAATTTTTTTAAAGATTTAGGGAAGATCAAAACAATAGTGTTTTTTTTTTGAAAAATGTTCGTTAGCATCGCAAGGTTATTTGAAAACAAGTTCACATCTCAAAATATCATCCGAAAATATCGCAAAAAATGCTCTCTAAATTGCACACAAATACATTTTTTGTGAAATTAGACCTCAACTTTCTTAAAAAAACCTGGCATTATTGAAAACTTTGGAAGCCTGATGCGAAACAAACATTGAAGGGTTAATCTAAAACGAATGTCCAAATTATTTAAATTTTGCTTACCCCCGCGGACAGTTTGGCGTACCCCCCAGTGGTACGCGTACCATAGGTTGGTAACCGCTGCTTTAGTTAATGATTTTGAAGTACCTCTTTCATATGTTCTTAAGGTACCTACAGACGACGCAATATTATGCACAATATTTTTGGCATTTACCCACAAATGGCATACATAAAAATACTGTATAAAATATTGTTCTGAAAAAAATACATGCAGATTGTGCATAATATTGAATCATTTGTAGAGGCCTTGGCGTTTAGGAATTAAATCAAATCACCACAACATATGATCTACTTTTTCAACTGAAACACTAAGAATGGGGGTGATACACGAAGTATGCAATTTTTTCTACGTCCAGCTTCGAATAGATTTAGGTTTTGCAAAAATGGTGACAAAATTTGGCAATGGCATTTCATTTCTCTTTATTTTGAGCTTAAACAATCGATAAGACGAAAATATTTGGGTCTCCTCTGTATATCGTATTCTTAAGTTTCTCAAACGCAATAGTACTCGATTAAGTTAAATATGACATCTTTATTCCAAATCTGGTATCCAAATTAGTCTATGTTTTTGAAATATTGGCGTTTGAAAAACTCAAACTCCACTGTTGCGCATTTATATTTATAAATCACACTAAAATTTTCAAACGCGAATATCTCAAAAACAGAACATGCATAAAAAATTTGGATTGCAGTTTTGGAATCAGGAGGTCCGTTAAGGTCGCTAGTGTGAATGCCATATTAAGTCACAGACTGAGTGTTTCTTTACAATACAGCAGCAAGCAGAAGACAGCAAAATTTTTACATTTATTTTGTTGTTGCCGCAACAACAAAATACATGTAAAAATATTGCTGCTTGCTGCTGTATTGTGAAGAAACACTAAGTCGTAGAAAGTGTTGCCATGTTAGCTTAAAACTAGCTAAAAACCGCTCTGTTTTCTCCTAAAATCGCTTAGTTCTTCCCCAATTTTTTCTTATAAAACTCTACTGTCGAGTCTGTTTCATTTATATCAGTGGGTATCAGGTTGGTTGGCTACACTGTTGCCAGATTTGACGATTTCTCTGCATTTTGACGATTTTTACTCCCCAAAATAGCAAAATGACGATCTGACGATTTTTGCCTAAACATTAAGAGAACCAATTTATATAAAGTGACATATTGTTTTGGGGCCTATCAAAATCTCTGATGTTATTCTTTACTCTATGATTTATATCACGAAGCTATTTTTTAAGTGTATCTTTTCTTTCATTTCCCATTTTCTAGCGTTTTTATTTTTTGAAAAGTTGACAACTGTTATAGTATTTCACCACCATATTTCCACCACACTTGACAAAAGCGTTTTTCAAAAAACTTGGTAACCCTATTTGACTGTTTTTCTTATTATATTTTATTTTTCTTCTTTTATTGTTGATATTCTATCAGTTAAGTTATTATTTATTGAAATTCATTGACAGTCTGTGGATGTGCACATTGTTATGAGCGCAAATATTACTGAATATATTAAAACGACTACAAAAAATAATTATAATCGGTTTTGCATATAAAACTGGCATATAAGTAAAGTTTAACAAGTCAACGAAGTAAAAGTGTTTTTAAAAACAAACGGCAGAATCAATAAAAAAAGAAAATAATTAAAAAAAAAGATACGCTATGAAAAATAAACAAAATGTATAACAAATAAAAACGTTTTTTTGCTACACTAAGTTAAATTTCGAAAAATTAATAAACAATTAAATTTAATTACCGTTATACTCACAAAAGTTTTTTTGTTTTTCTTTTGCATGTACTTTCGTGTTTTTTATATCTTGTATCTTTTATCCACCTACCCCGGTATTTGAGATACATTTGTATTTCTAACAAGTCGTGTATTCGCCAAATGTCAGTGTAAAAGATAAATGTTAATAAACAAAACAATAAAAAATACCAACAAACACCAATCATTTTCACTCTTGAAAAAATTATAAAATAAAAAAAATCGGACATAAAATTGAATAATATATTCATCATGGATGATGAATTTAAATTGTGCTGGAAAAATTTCCAGGACAATATAGCAAGTGGATTTCAAAGTTTATACGATCGCGGTGACTTGGTCGATGTAACGCTGGCATGTGATGGCAAACTATTGCAGGCTCATAAAATTGTTTTGGCCATCTGTAGTCCATATTTTCAAGAGATTTTTATTTCCAATCCCTGTAAACATCCAATAAGTAAGTAATAGGTTGTAATGTATATTTTAGTGTATAAAGAGTTTTATGGCAAATGATTGATAAAAACTCAAGACGATTATCTTTAAGGCAATAGACCTCATTGAGATGGGGAAAGATATATTAAGCTTGTTGAAACTCCGACGGGTTAAGGAGTAGTGCAACATATTTCAAAATATGAACGTTTGTAAGAATTTCAATTTATGAAGCTGATTTTAATATTTTTTTCTGTAACTACATATATTTACAATCACAATGCACTATAGGGAATTTATAAGGAATTGTTGTATTGGCCAAACCCACAATTTTTGATATGTGCTCCAAAAAACTGTTTGTAATGCCATCCTAAAGTAGACTATTAAAAAATAAGCTGGGGAAAAGTTTCAATATTTTTTTATTATTTTACATTTTGGAGGGAGGGCATAACTTCTTGCAATATTAAAAACTTAAAATCCTATTTTAAAATTTATTTCAATTTGCAATAGAACAATTAAATATAGGTATAAGAGGTATTTAGAGTAGTGCCCTCCATTTCCCAGTTCTCGGTTTTTTACGTTGTGATTGTAAAATTATTTAAAAATCATGTACTTAATTAATTTTTTTTCATAAATTCGTAAAAAATGAAAATGTTGTTTTTAACATGTTTTGTATTTTTTTTGGTAAAAAGAAACAAAAAAATGCAATTCTAAAAAAATTTACGTAATGTACATACCGCTAGTCTCCGGAATACCGGTAATACCGTCAGAACAGGATCCGGTAATAATTCAAGAACGGAGAAACCGGTATCGATTCCCAGTAATACCGGGATACATGGATTACCGGTACTACAGTACTTCCCGTAGGCTCTAATTCAGAGTCTTACTGCCCGCCCCGTCAACGTGACACTACTTTAGTAATATGAAGTTCACACATAGCTTCCAAGTATTTCGAATGAATTTGTCAAGATTTTTTGGAAAATATTTGCATATTTCTAAATCCTAAATGGCGGGTAATCAAGCCTTGTGAAAGCAATTAAATTATTTGACGTCGGAAAATTTTAGTATCTAAAGTACAGCTTCTTTCACAGATGTCAATTTATGTCTACGTTCTTAAATATATATATGGGGCATTCCATGTCAAATCGGACACTTTGAAAAATTTTGTTTTTAGATTTTCCCAATTGGTTTACAGTTTTTAGTACCCTTCGAAAACTCCTTCGTGGTAAATTTTCAGATTTTTTTGATGACCCGTTCAAAAGATATCGAATTTTAAAAAATTGGTAGATTGTTCCTTTACTCAAACTTCTTTTACTCATAACTTCTTCAATAATGGTCCAAATTTAAATTTTTTTTTCAAAACTTTTGTTTTTTTACGTACTTTAAAAAAAAAAAAATCCCAAAAAATTCTTAAAAGCGCTCTAGTATGCAATTTTTAAGTTTTTAAGTTTTAAAATTTAAATCTCATTTTTGAAAATGTTTGTACTCTTAGATTTTTTTGAAATTTTCGATTTCGATTCTACAATAGAAGGATCGTGGGATAACGATTATTACTATTTTTTAAAATTTTTTTGAAAAAATTTTATTGTAATTTTCCAATCTTAAAATCATTTCTACTGCTCGAATGGTGCGTCATAGAGGGGTCCTTTATAAGACCGACCCCCAATAATTTTTTCGTCTTAACATTTCTTTGGAACAAACTAATACCCTGTCTCCAATTTCTAAGGGGGCTCCCACACAAAACGACATTTTTTAAAATTTGCTCCAACCGCTCTAACTGCCCTAATAGTGCCCTTAGAGCAACATTTTGACATGGAATGCCCCATATATATATTAGAGTTCGTTTGTTGACTATGTCACTTCAACTGTTTATCGGATATTATCATTTTTTAAAGGATTTAGGGGAGCTGAAAAGAATGCCGGTATTTTTTTGGAAAAATTTTCACTCCTTGGGGTGATTCAAAGCATCTGAAAACGAGCTGATTTTTCTGCAGAGAAAAAACGGCAGAATATATTGCAAATCTGATTTCACCAGTCGATTCTACAGCAAAAATTAATACAATAGCAGTTTTTTGAAATCTTAAAAAAAGTTCCAATAACCCATAGCAGGGGGCGGAAAAATCGATAAAAAAAAAATTAAAATTATTTTTATTGGTACAAAAAGCACCTTTCTATCACAACCCATTAAAAAGTTATAAGGCTTCAAAGTTTTTTTCTAATGGCAAAATTATAAAACACTGACCGAAATTTGAAAAATTTTTGGATGGGTCAGCGGTCTGGACACTCGTTTTCGATTTTCCTCTCAATGCTGATTCCAAATCTGGCTTCCAAAATGTTCCGTAACGTCAGGTTTTTGGAGATAATTGAGGTAAAAAAACGCATTTTTGTGCATTATTGAGAGCATTTTTTTGGATGATATTCTGGGATCATAAAACTTGTTTTCGATTAGCATTTCGATGCTGATTCTGAATTTAGTTTTAAAATTTTTCTATCACGTCATGTTTTCGAGAAAATTGAGGTCAAAGTTCTTAAAAACGTGTTTTTGTCCATTTTTGAGAGATTATAACTTTTTAACGGGTTGTGATAGAACGGAAAATTTGGTACCATTTTGTTAAGCTGAAAATGCCCTTTAATTGGGAGACTGACTCTAGAGGTGCGCCATACAAAGTACAAGGCCTATTCGTTGACGTATTGATGCTCATAGTTTTCGTTTTATTAACATTAATCTTTAACCCGCATTCGGCTGCGACATTGCATAATTCTTGTAGTTTAGATGACATATGGGAGCTTTTATGAGCAAAAAGACAAATGTCAGCATAATCCAAGTCATCTAATACTCCGTGAAGACCCCATGTAATGCCTGTATTTCTTGGGATCGCGTTGCTTAGTATGTTCTTGAATAGTTACAAGAAAAACAAAAAACATCAGTAGTTTTGCGAAAAATCCAGAGACCAAATATAACAGTTATATGTGTCTTTTTGTTAAACGAAAGGTGTCCAAACTAAGCATTTTCTATATAAAAGGACTAGATGTCCCGTGTTAAAATTTGCAATAACTTTTATTTTTTGATTTTAATCAATAACGGTTTAAAATAACAGTTATTAAAAACTTTTTGTTCAAACAATTTAAAATAACTTTTATTTATTGGAGTAAATAACTGTTATAACAGTTATTTTTAAAAAAATCAATCAAAGTTTATATCTTTAAATCGATGATTGAATTATTGGCTATCAATAGCAGGGCATTGCTTCAATGGCAATACCGGAGACTTTAGTAGCACACTAAATTTTTAAAACTCTGTAACTAACTTTTGCGTGCAAAATTTTCAATCTTTTCTATTAAGGGTGAAAACCGCTAATGTGTTTTATAAAAAGAAAATGTTGTATTTTATTTAAACACAAAAACCAGAATAACCAAAATTAAAAAATTTTACCAAACTCAAAATACAAAGATTATTTGATTTCAAAATAATTTGTAAACAACAAGTGGATACACTTAGAGAAACATATTATTTCCTCCGCGCCAATTTTGTTACTGTAGGAGAATATCGAACTTGTTTACGTTTCAATCGCAAAGATCTTCTTAATCGCGGCGGAGTGATAGGACATTCTATATTGGGTGGACTCGCCGTTGCTTGACTTGAAGTAGATGGTAATTCATCTAAGTTTACAGGACTTCTATAAACGTATCGCGAACAAGTAGGCAATTCATCCGATGTTGACAAAAGAGTTATAGGTGAAGGTGTTACCGGTGAAGCAGAAACTGGAATGGATGGCATAGTATTGAATAAATTTGTAGCTTCAGAGTAGGACGTAGAAAATCTTTCTAACAATAACCGAGCTGACTGATGAATATCAATATACCTTGAATAGGGTTTTAAAATACGAATTCGATTCTTGTGACGTTTAATAGATTTATTTCCAATCTGAATAAGGTATATTACGTTACCAAGACGTATTACAATTGTACCACGCAGCCATTTATCTCCCCTTCCAAAATTTTTACATAAAACGTTATCGTTAACATTATAGTATTTCTGATTTGCAAACGTATTTGAATCATTAGCTACAGGAGTGGCTGTAGGATTTAACAATGCCAGTAAATTTCGAGGTTGACGTCCATGAATTATTTCAGCGGGAGACTTACCATCCTTATTTGGTGTTGATCTATATGTGGTGAGGTATGCTAAAAGTGAAGTTTTCAAATCCTCGCCGGCAGATAGTTGTTTTTTAAGACAACTTTTAAACGAACGAACAAACCTTTCAGCTTGTCCATTAGATGCAGGATGAAACGGCGCTGTTGTTATATGCTGAATTCCACTTTCCTTACAAAAATGCTGAAACTCCTTTGAAGTGAACTGAGTTCCGTTGCCCGTTATAATTGTTTCAGACAACCCTTCGATAGAAAATATACTTTGTAATCATTCGATGGTTGATGTGGATGTGGCATTCTTAATCTTTAAAACATACGGAAATTAAGAATATGAATCGACAACTATTAACCACATAAAACCTTTAAAAGGACCAGCGTAATCCAAATGAAGACGCTGCCAAGGAGTTGCAGATTCTGGCCAAGACGAAAATTGTTTAGGCGGATCTGAACTGCATACATTGCATGCACGGCATGTAGAAACCAAATTACTTGTATCCTCATCAATAGTTGGCCACCAACAATAATGTCTACTTATTTGCTTCATTCGAACAATTCCCCAATGACTTTGATGTATAAGTTGAAGAACTTTTACTTGTAGTTGTTTCGGAACAAAAATACGACTATAGTCAGTCTGTATAATCAAAACACCCTTATATTATATTGAGTTATATAAATGGAATTCACGTCAGAAATTTTAGTCTTGCAAAATTGCGCAATGTCAAAATTGCAACTTTTTTTGCTTGTTTCTTTGTGAATAAAAGCAATTGTATTTATATTAAAATAAATTGCAAATCTTTTCTTGCAACTACGCATCATATAAAAGGTAATAGAAAAATAAAATTTTATTAAAAAATTTTTTTAAAAAATATGTTGCAATATTGCACTGTTGCAAGGGTCAAAAAATTCTGAAGTGAATACCCTGATTAAAACGATGACGAAAATACGGAATTAAATCCTTGTCAGTTACCTTTTCAGGCCAACCGTTCATAACATAAAAATAAACTTTACGTAAAATGCTGTCTTTCATAGAAAATTCAGCAACTTGTTTTGCATATATTGGGAAATTTTCCAAATGTTCATCTGTACTAATATCATTTATTTCAATTGTTTCATCAAAGTCCAAATCATGCCTGTGAGGAAGCCTTGATGAAGCATCCGCATTACCATGTTGCTTAGTATTTTATACTGTATCTCATAATTATAACTTGAGAGTGTTAAGGCCCAACTTTGAAATCTGTGTGCTGTCGCGAGATTTCTCAAATGGTTACAAATGCAGATTTTTCGCAAGGCTTAAAATGAAGATTTTTCTGCTGATTGGACAGAGATTATTTGTTGAATTAATTTATTTGTTGAATTACAATATTGCGTGAATATTTTAATTAAATTATGAGTAAATTAATAGTATTAAATACTACTATATAATTATCTGTTGAAAATGCAATAAATTTATTTATTTTTTTTTTATTTTAATTAAATAAATTTTTGATTTTTTATGTGTTTTAATCAAATTTGTGACTTTTTAACATTTTGGATAAATTTTATTCATAATACCGATACGTAGCGGTATTGAAATAATCGAAAATACCGTTACCGTTATCGATATTAAAAATATGTAATACCAATACCGTTGTTCGTTTCGGTTGCCAAACCTGGTGCTCTGCCTTACATATGACAAAATTCCAACTAACAGTCAATAAAGTTCATCAAGTGAAAACATGTGCCTGTATATGTGTGTCTATTTAACTCCTCCATGTTTTTACAATAAAAACCTATTCACTAAAAACTAAATAAGTCAAATCAGCAGAAAATTAACGAACGATAGTGCCATAAAAACATATTCCTGATTTCAGTAGTCGCGGTACTCAAGTACTATTTTTGTTTAATTTTAAGTTAAAATAATTGCTTATGTTTAAGCTGTGTTTATATTATGCCACTGATTGTGAGTATTAAGACTTGTCAAAAAATCGTGTGTAATCTGATTTTGTTGACAGTCCAATAAGATTTTTGATTTTATAAAATTTTTGAAAAAATGGCTGTGTGTTATTAGATTTGCATACAAACAGCTGTTTTTAAAAATGTCTAATTGCTAATTTCGATTAAAGGATTAATCGAAGAATTTATGCCGATTAATCGAACAATAATAATATATAGTTTTTCTGGAAATACATATGTATAACACTGCGTGACAAAACTAACCACTATTTTAGAAAACAAGAGGTACGACCATCATTTCAATATATTTCGGACATGCTGAATCGAATGGCGTACTCCGTTTTTCGATGTATGGTACAGTTTTCTTGTAAAATGTCATTAAAGATTGGCTGATTTTCAGCTGCTTTTTTAACAAAAAAAAATCCAAAGCTAATGATTTTTAAATTTTATGGCATGGAAAACAAAGATATAACTTGTAGCAATATTTCTAATATAAATTTGGTTTAAAGCTTTTCATCTTAACCCCTTTAATTCGCGGATTTCTTCATTTTTTTAAGTTTTCGCGAAATTAACCACTAAATTGGTCTCTGATAAAAAACTTACATTTTGTGGATCATAAAGGCGTCCATGACACTACGAATAGTGGACAAAAAACATCTATGTTATATGGACCATCATGAAGAAAATCGCGAAAAACCGTTTTTTTGTATATGGCAGCATCACTTTAGGAGATGATTTGAGGCTTCATCTTTTAGTATATAATGTGGGAACCTTAAACAATGAACTGACCCAAAATTTGTACAAAAAAGTTTTCATTTGCAAAAGTTATCTTAACAAAAACTGTTATTTCAGTGTTTGCGATACAATAATTATAGTTTTTGTTAAGATAACTTTTGCAAATGAAAACTTTTTTTGACAAATTTTGGGTCAGTTCATTGTTTAAGGTTCCCACATTATATACTAAAAGATGAAGCCTCAAATCATCTCCTAAAGTGATGTTGCCATATACAAAAAAACGGTTTTTCGCGATTTTCTTCATGATGGTCCATATAACATAGATGTTTTTTGTCCACTATTCGTAGTGTCATGGACGCCTTTATGATCCACAAAATGCAAGTTTTTTATCAGAGACCAATTTAGCGGTTAATTTCGTGGAAACTTAAAAAAATGAAGAAATCCGCGAATTAAAGGGGTTAAGATGAAAAGCTTTAAACCAAATTTATATTAGAAATATTGCTACAAGTTATATCTTTGTATTCCATGCCATAAAATTTAAAAATCATAAGCTTTGGAATTTTTTTTTGTTAAAAAAGCAGCTGAAAATCAGCCAATCTTTAATGACATTTTACAAGAAAACTGTACCATACATCGAAAAACGGAGTACGCCATTCGATTCAGCATGTCAGAAATATATAGAAATGATGGTCGTAACTCTTGTTTATTTTTTAGTGTTCCGCAGTGTAATTTTTTAAAATTTTTAAGTCCAATAAACAAATCAAATGTATGTGGCCGTTGGAATTAAAAAAAGAAACAGTCATGTTTACTTGAGTGGTCCTTATTTTAATTTTTTGTTTCGGATTTTCGCTGCCAAATTTTGTGCCAAATCAGTTAACTGTATGACCGCGCCAAAATCTGTCAAAGTTTCGAGTTTTGGGCAAAAACGCACTAAATTATAAAAAAAAAAATTACACAAAAATATTTTTTGTTTAAGATTTTCCCAAATGTAGTCAGATTTTTTTAAAGTATTCTATACTATGTACACGATATAAAAATAATCTAAAGACCCAAGGCCAGATTTGCGACTTTCTCTAGTTATTTTGACTGATATACTTTTTGTGGTCCTAGACCGATATTTCGAGGTGTTATAATTGGAACGACAAACTTTTATATATCCTCTATCACTAAAGTATAAAAAATGAACTCGATGCGTCCTAGTCTCCATTTTAAACTGGCCACACACACCGTACATAACCTATATTTCTAATAAATTTGTATTTTATTTAACTTGCAGTTTTCAAAAAAAAATGCTTAAATCAAAAAATAATCTGTTATAAAACCGTTAATTATATTCAAAAACAATGAAATGTACATGTGTACATATGTATTTCAAAACAATAAAATAATTTGTTTTTTCTTGTATTAATAAATAAATTCAAGTGCATAAAACTAAATAATTAGTTGGGTAAACGAGTAAAGTATTATAATATTAATATGAGTGAGGTACAAGATATTGTACATATCAACATGCACACAAATACATAAAACATTTTAAAATCCCGAGTGAAGAAAATTGTATGGTGCAGTATATTATCTTATCTAAAGTTATATTAACCCTGTTTTTTGCAGACCGGATTAAGATTAGGATTAACTCTATTTAATTAAAAAATAGATCAAATCAAGTCCAGAAATTTTTTTTATATTTTTTTTCTGAATTTACATCCAATTAGTTAATATAAACAGGAAAAAAATTAAGCGTTGTCCAGAAAAAAATTATAAAAAAAAATTCTGGACTTGATTTGACCCATTTTTTAACTAAATAAAGTTAATCCAAATCTTAATCCGTTCTGCAAAAAACAGGGCTATTATTTAAAATATAACTTGATCCAACTTGATCCCAAAAATTGAGGATCCCGACTAAAAAAAGTAATACGGCGCCTTTTATCATTTAATCCCAAGATTCAAAAATACACTATTTATCTTATTAGACCAAATTTGATATAACTACCCAAGTAGAAATTCATGACGGTTATAAAAAAAAGCGTTTTTAAAGCACTCCAAAGTAGAAACTCATGGCGGTAATAAAAAAAAAAGCATTTTTAAAGCACTTCCAAGTATAAATTCATGACGGTAAAAAAAAAAAGTCATGACTTAACAAAAATAAAGCATTTTTAAAGCATTATTTCATAACGCTTTATGAACGTTTTGAAAAAGCTTTTTGAGATTACTTTTTCGCCAAATTTATGTTGGTTTAGGAATACAATTTTTTTTACAACATTTTTTTACACTACTTTTTAAATATGGTTTACGACGACCAAAAAGCCGACATTAAAAGCGAATTAACTCTAGACGACCCCATAACAGATTTAGTTAAGTTTGAGGAGTTAAAACTGATCAGCAATTTTGCAATTCATTGGTATGTATTTTTCTATATTTACATTTTAATCAAAATTACTAATTTTTATTTTGTTATTCAGCGTGACCTGATGCGGTTAAAATGTAAGGCCGACTCATTATATGAGGCATACATGGGACTATTTAAATAAATGGACTAATTAATTGACGATTTCATTGGCATTATATTGAAACTTATGCCAATGAAATTTTTAGCATTAGCATTGTTTCAATCAATGCCAATGCCCGTTAAGGAATTAGTAGCATTAGTAATGCCAATTATGAAAAATTTCATTGGCATTAATAAATGTCTTAATGAAAACAAAGCATTAGCAATATTAAAAGTCGTATTTCCGTCAACCAGTTGTGAAAATTTTTTTTTGGTTAAAACTTAAAATGGCTATAGGTCTGTTTACCCAAATTTCTTACTTTTTTTACTACAACTGGAAAGATTTGTTTACTTTTTGTATTACAAATTTCCAGCTTTATTAAAAGTAGTAAAAATGAGATGATTGTAGTTAGGTAAACGAACAGGCATAATATCTCGAAAACTAAGTTAGATAGAGCAAAATGGAGGGCATTTTTGGTTCTTAGAATCTCCATAGTTTCGCCGGTCCTCTTCACATGTGTGGACCCTAATAGGTCAAAATTTAGAATCTAAAAAATTGGCAGTCCCGAAAGTTTAAAAATTCACATACCTTTAGCATTATCTTACTTATTTTTCCAGGTACTGCAATTTAGGGGCCCAATAGGGTCTTGAGAATTTTAGAAACTGAATAACTAAAAAACTATTGCTCTGAGGGTTTTCTAGTATTGGCAGACGAGTTCTAGAAACCAAGAGCTACAAAAATGCTTTTGGACTTTTTGTTGTGTCACCAATATTTACCGAGACATAAGCATTTTTAAATTTTCCGGAATCCCAAATTTTTTTGGATTCAAAGTTAGGACCCATTGGGGTAAACATATGTGAAGACGACCCGCGAAAGTATGGAGATTCAAAGAACCAAAAATGCCCTCATTTTGCTCTATCTGGCTTAGATATCGATATATCGCCATTTTAAGTTTTTAAAAAAATATATATTTATTGTAAAAAAATGCTTTTTTAGCGGCAGCAGAAGAGAGAATAACTAAACGAAATTCTATTTAGTTTTTGGTATAAAAAAACAGTTATTTTTTATAAAAAAAATAATATATTTATCTTTTCTTAAAACAATAAAAATTACAACAAAAATAAACTTTCATTTGGTTTTTAAATTGATGGAAAATTACTTTAGGTTTTGTATCTGAAATGCTTGTAAATCGTTTTTTTTTTCGTATAAAGCACTTTAAAATTGCTTTACATACCGTTTTAAAAGTGATACATTTTTGGTTTTTGCAATGCTTTAAAAGCGCTATAACGAAGCGTTCTAAAATCATTATAATAAATGTCTTTAAAAACGCTTCAAATAAACCGTCTAACGGTGTTATCATTAGGACAGTCTGAAAGCGCTCTGATGATGGTTTTCAGTATGGTCTGAGAGCATTCGTACTACCATACAAAGCGCTTTTAAAGCGTTTTAACGGTTGTATTTTTCTACCTGGGTAGATATAATTAGATCCCAAAAATTGAACGGTAAATATTATCCAATTTAATTTAAAAAAAAAATTAGATCTAATAAGACATAAAAATATAAAATAATAATACAGTGAGAATGCAGATTGTTTTTTGTCTCTCTTTGCTTTACGTTTGAACTTTAGTTTGGCATTGCCAGAATTTTCCAATTATCTTTGGTGATGCCAGATCTACAAAACGGTCGATGGATTACATTATAACTTTGCCCTCCACTGTCTACATTTTACATAAAATCAGTAATGTACTTCTATTATTCTATTATATTAATTAAAAAAATAATTAAATTTAAATTATTTTAAAAGAGTGCGGTTAACCGCGGTAAATCACTTAAATTTTAACCGAAACCGCGGTTAAGGAAAATTGCGGTTTTTTGCAAACCCTAATACATACATTTATATAAAATAATAGATAAACTGATTCGTTGACATACCGATCAACATAAATTTATATATGACTTTATACGCCTCCATATATTTTTTTCGAAAAATGCAACGAAGAATATAATATCATGTGACACAATAAGTGAATGTAGTATGAAAACATTTTTAGTCGGGTTCGACAAGGTTTGTTTACTTGTGATATAAAAAAACAAATCAAATTAATTTGAAGAAAATATAGGTGAAGACTCCGTAGTGTCTACGTGAACTTTTAACTTTGATAACTGCATTTAAAAATATATTTATTGGTAATAAACATAATTCAGAAGTTGATACAATACAAATTAGTACACTAGATGTATGTTGTTTATCTTCTAATAACACATCAATCCATATCACACATGACATCAAACAAACAAAATGAGTTGTCATTATTTGTTTAAATTTTATAACGTATCAATTTAAATTGCAGGGCTTTAAGACAATTTCAAAAACAAAAAAAAATATATATTAAGTTTTTTTTGCTACTAAGCACACCTGTAATGGAACAACTCATCGTTATAACACATTTGTCAGTAATAATATACTTTATCCGATTGTTAAAGATTGGAAAAATTCAATGCAACTTTAATTTATCAATGTTACCATTCGTTCGTCCGTCCGTCCGTCCGTCCGAGTTACTTTTTTACAGCAGTAAAAGTCTACACTCATAAAAATTTGTTAGTATTCCTTACAAAAAAGTCTGTTACCATTACTAATAAAGTTTTCAATTTGTGCCCGATAACTTTTTCAGTTACCATTACAAACTTTGGTTTTCAAAAATTAGTAATCTTAAAAATACTAAAAAAATTAGTATTACTAAATTTTTCTGTACAATTTTTGTAAAATGGATTTTAAAACGCGTTTGTAAATAATATTAACTTTTTTTTGTAAAAAAAATGTAAATTGTGTATTTTTAATTTTTGGTATTGTATACATCATGTAAATTGCGTATTGCGCTTGTTGTCGCCAGTAACTATTTCCATGCAAGTCAGTTTTTGTTAGAATTTTCGATCTAAAAAAGAGAAAATATTGAACACATTTTTTTAATACAAAATATACATACTTCCATATAAAATTAATTCTTTGAAGATTGATGTTGAATAAATTGGTGTACGGTGAACTAAAATAAAAAAAATATCAACATAATGTTTTAAATAGATCACATAAATATACAATTGTTACCTGTTGTCATCATTTCCTATTTTGATTTATTATTCTAAAAATAAAAAACGAGTTACATAATTTTAAACAAAAAATACTTTAAGATTTGGTTACCTGCTATTTTTTTTTTTGTTGTAATATTTTTTTTGTACATTTTTTTATTCATTTTACCCGTCGCGCGACGTTCACAGATCGAATGTTATTTTGTGACTAAAATATTCAAAGAAAGGCATAAAGTAAATTACACAAAAATCAACCCTTTATGTGCGTGAGAAAAAAATATGCGTGGATAGCATAAACAAAAAAATTCCGCAAGTAGAGAAGAAAGAAAAAAAAACTGAAGAAAAAAAGGTCGGCATTGTTTTTTAAATTTTGCATGTCTTCTCTTGTCTCTATTTTGTTTCCTTTTTTATATATATTTTTTTTAAATTAAAAAAAAAACCAATGAAGCGTAAATGAATATTAAAAATAATAAACATATTCATACTCATCAAAGCGCAGTTTTATCGTTAAAAAAATAACTAATAATATATTTTTTTATTTATTTTTTTTTAATTTCCAAATATTTAAATAAAATATTTTTTTTTTTAATTATAGTGTATAGGTTTTCTAGAGAAAAAAAACGAAATTTACTAACTAATATTGTAAAATTTACAAAATAATTATCAAAAGTTAGTACGATAATTTTTAAAAAATCAACTGAAAAAATTATTAAAAATTCAGTATAAAATTAATAGTTTGTAAAGCGAGTTTACTAAAAAGAATTACTAAAAATTGATTTTTTAGTAGAATTTAGTAAAAAAGTAGTAAAGTTGAGATACAAACCACTTTACAAATTTTTTTACTAACGTATTTTTTTGAGTGTACCATTAATAAATAGTAGTTCTACTTATGTCACACACCAACAATAACAAATATTTGTGTTGTTTTTTTTTTCTTGTTTGTGATATTGTTTCCAATTGTATGATATAAATCAACTTGAGTAATAAATTTTTTACCAAAAACCCCTTAAAATTACAGTAATAATTCATTAAACGCTCTTGCGATAAACTAAACGAAAACCTTTAAGATTGTATGTGCTATAATATTTTTTTAATTTGAAAAATAAACATTAATAATTTGCAAAATCGACTTAAATCTCAATTGGAACACATTATTTAATCTCAAAAAGTTTTATTAGATTTTGTTTACTTATGTAATTAAAAATCTTAGGAATTTCTTCATTTATAGTTGTATTTCCGGGAATACCGAGAACCGGGAACTGGGGGGCACTTCTCGATACGATCAGGGTTACCATTAGCACTTTGTAAGGAAGTTAAACATTTCCTTTTCCATATAACTATCCGAATTTTCCAAGAAATTTCCTGTTCAAGTAAGATATCAATACTAGGCACTCCAATAAAGACAACCTGCGGTAAAAAAAAATTCAAATTTCATCAAGTAGATCCAGAAATGTTAAGAAAACAACTAAACATTTTTAACCAAAATCGCATATTTTTTTCACATTTTCTAAAGTCTTTCGGCCTTTTAAACGTGAATTGGTTGTCACAAAATTTTTTTAAAATCAACTTCTCGAGATTTAGGTCCTATTTTTTGCTGCTCAAAAATATATGATACAATAATTTTTTACATAAATTCTATATAAATTTACCTTTCTTTTGAAAGAGATCCTGTACCGATACGATCAAGGACAGTCTTAGGACATTTCAAGGAAATTTGAAACTCCTTAAATTTGTGTTTTGCTACATACGACATCCGTGTTCTAAGGTAGCGATATGTAAAATTTTTTTGCCAATTGTCTAAAAACTAGTTAAATTCGGCTGTGCCGAATCTTTTATACCGTCCAACATGCTACAAAAATAAAAAAAAACTTAACGGTGGCGTTCTTGTTTAGGTGTGAGGGGGGGGGGGGGCTTATGTGGGGGACACCTGTCCCTCGCGATAATGTTTTTCTAATTCATTTATTATTCTTTTTGTACTACATTTATACAATTTTATAATTATTTAAACTATTTTTTTATATCAAAAGGGGACATACCGGAAAAACGTCATTATCTAATCTCCCGGGTTCAAATGCAGGACTTCGAATTTCTTCTATCATCAACATGTTTTATTTGTTTAACAAAAATACCAAAAAAATAACTCTTAAAATTTTTTTTAGAGATTGGTTTAGTTTTTTAAGGGGGAAGTTTTTTCCACTGGTCCGATTTTGCACACTAACGAACTTAACCTGCCTTAGATTACATTCGTGCAAAACTTCTTTATTTTGAACTGCATCGTGTCATCTACAGACGGACAAACGAACGGATAGTGATCTTGCATCAAGAACTGTTTTAACACTGTTGTACAAAAAAACCGAATCGAATATACTTTTCAAGTGAGTTAATTTTGGTTGTAGGTCTCGTCAAAAAATTCACAAAAACGCCCATCAAACTTCCGACACCCTCAAATTTTGAAGTTATTGTAAAAAATTATTTTTAAGAACTTTTCTCATTTAACCAAGTGTAACTCAGAAAGCTTTCAACCGATTTTAAATTTTTGAACTGTTTTGGATAGAAGAAGGATAGGGCTTTCCATGTGTGTGAATTAGTATATACTGGTGCCACCTATTTCCAGGTTCTCGGTATTACCGGGAATATTTTGGTACCGGTTTCCCGGTTCTAGAAACATTGCCGGAAATACCGGTATTCCCGGTTTCGATTCTGGTACCGGTTCTCAGAAAACAAAAAAATACTATAATATGCATAAAATGTTTAAATTAAATAATTACACAATTTTAGTTATTATTTCAGAAATATTTAGTTATGTTTGAAAAATTATTTAAAAATCAATTCCCGGTAATACCAAAAACCAGGAATACCGGTACTACGGTACTGACCGCAGGCTCTAGTCTATTTAGTTACAATTTCCATTCCCATTTGGTTTGCCTTAGACCTTTTACAAATTTATATATCGTCGGTGCGCTAACCAGAACCGCTATGTGTATTTAAAAAAAATTTGAAGATACTTTTATAACAGCTAAATTTGGTACTCTTGCGCTGTTTTTTTAAAATTAAAATTAATGTAAATAGAAAATTTGCCATATTATTTAAATATTTTTGAAAGAAATATTGCTTTAAAGCACCGCGAAAAGTTTAAATAAAGCTGATTTGTAAGTCTCTCAAAAAAATTTTGAAAAGCAAATAGCGGTTCTGGTTGGCGCACCGACGATATATTTTTTAATTCGTAATAAAAAATGGTTCTACTCACGTGAGCGTTAGCCAAACAAAAAAAGTTTCGTGCGTATTTTATTTTGTGAGGGTGGCTTTTTAGCAATGTAAGTACATAAACGTATTCATCTAACAAGGTTTACCTGTACAAGAACATAAATACAATTAGTTACTATTAGTTTACTGATAAAAAAATATTTACCAGTTCTTGCATATAATAAATGATTTTATTTGTTTATACCCATATTTTTATAACATCAATACAACACTTTGCTACTTTATTTAATTTGAGAGATTTTCCATAATAAAATTGATATCATTTTTTTTTTTTTCAAAAAGCTTAAAATTTTAGTAAAACAAATTAATAAATATGACAATAAATGTTTTATACTTATGTATAATACAAATATAAATGCGAATATCCATTTTAACCTCAAATTTAAAAATATCATAACCTCAATAATTTAAGTATGTGTTTGTTGTTAGTTTGTCCTACATAGTGATACATTTAAAAATATCACTTCTTCGTATAAATATTTTACAATAACCTCGTTGTTGACTAGGGCAAGGACTTTTATGCATCTAAAAACTGAAAATATGTGCATATAAAATGCATCTAAAAATGCAAAATATGCACTTCAACTTTAAAAAATATGCATTCAAGAACTCATTGTTTTTGATAAAATCAATAAGTCAACATTAATTTATTTGGGCCTATTAAATATATTAATGCTCTCTACAATTTTAAAGGAAGCTGTTTTTATTAAGTGAAAACAATTTTTAGTTTGTAAAATATTATTTTGACTAGTCGAATAGCCTGTCCCTGCCAGGCGGAATACCAAATCACTTTTGTCACTAAATCTAATTTTTTACCAAACTTTATAAAAAATTACGTTTGTGCTTCAAAAATTTAATATTGCTAGATTGAGTTCAATACATTTCCCAAACTGGAAAAAAATTTAATGAGTATAAAAGGTTTTATTGATAAAATTTTAGAACTAAATTTAGCACGCCCATTTCATCTCTCCGTCCTTAAACCGGATATCAAAAATCCATCGTGATGATCTGTCCCATGGTCACTCCTATATGAGGCATTCCACACCAAATGTCCCGCTACAGAAAAAAATGTGTCCCGTAAATTTCTGAATAGGTTGTTTGGATAGCCCTATATGGAACTAAGAAAATTGCGTTTTTGGTTTTTCTAATTTTCAAAAACTGGGCTTAGAAGGCATGGTGAAATATTGGAAAAATGGTCAAATTTGTGGCGAGTTGCCTTGATTAAATATTTATCACATTAAAACGGAATGCACCACCATCTCAAAAATTTACATTCTTATATAGTTTTGTGGCTATCGATTAAAATTTTTTTTTTTAATTTTCAGAACCCGTTCTAAAATTTTCCATTTTTTAAAAATGTCAATTTATTAAAACCACTTTTTTTTTTCTTTTTTAATTTTTTTTTTTTAAAGTTTAGATGTTTGTCCATCCACACAAAAAAAATTCAGAAACACGTCTTCGTTTTTTTCGAGAAAATCGCATTTGAACTTTAAATTTCATAACAATTTTGTAATTTGCTTGTATTTTCTTGATTTAACGTTGCGAATGAGTATTATTAATTGCATAAATATTACTCATTCGCAACGTTAAAACAAAGAAATACAAGCAAATTACAAAATTGTTATGAAATTTAAAGTTCAAATGCGATTTTCTCGAAAAAAACGAAGAACGTGTTTCTGAATTTTTTTGTGTGGATGGACAAACATCTAAACTTAAAAAAAAAAAAAAAATTAAAAAAGAAAAAAAAAAGTGGAATGTTTTTTAATAAATTGACATTTTTAAAAAATGGAAAATTTCAGAACGGGTTCTGAAAATTTTCCAAAAAAATAAAAAAATTAATCGATAGACCATACAAAACTATATAAGAATGTAAATTTTTGAGATTGTGGTGCATTCCGTTTTAATGTGATAAATATTTAATCAAGGCAACTCGCCACAAATTTGACCATTTTTCTAATATTTGACCACGCCTCCTAAGCCCAGTTTTTGAAAAATTGAAAAACCAAAAACGCAATTTTCTAAGTTCCATATAGGGCTATCCATACAACCTATTCAGAAGTTTACGGTACACGTGTTTTTTTTCGCTGGACATTTGGTGTGGAATGCCTCATGGCGATTCTTATCTTTTTTTAGTCATGAAGGGTTTAAAAATTAGCTAAAATGTTAAAAAAACACAATTTTTTCACTTAAATTTTTCCGTATTAGTCTCCGTACACAGTTTAAATATTAAATCTGACTTCATAAGGATATGATCCATTGTCAATACTTTATGCTTGCCAATTTTCAGCTTCCTTAGTCATTGGGGGTTTCAGTAATAGTTTAAATGTTTAAAAACTAAATTTCGCCGTCTTTCGCCACTCCCCCTGTCTTAAAGGCCGAAAATCCGGCTATGCTACAGATTATATAAACAAACTGAACAAAATTCACAACGGATTTTTTCGTATCTCTGCCCTTTCACTGGATATCTTTCCCATAGTCTGTGTCATATGCATCCCAATTTTCATCTTTCAAGGTCATAAGGTGTCTTCAAAATTAGGTAAGATGTAAAAACAGAATTTTTCCACGCCCATTTCTTCCATTAATTTTCCGTCCATATTCCAAAATGTTTAAATCTGACTACTTTAGGATAAGCTCCATCGTTAGTACTATATTCGTATCCACGCCCTTTTCCCTCTTAGTTCTTCGTTCACAGTCCAAAAATTTTGAGTCTGACTACTTTATGATATGCTCCAGTGTCAGGACAATATGCTTGCCAATTTTCGGCTGCGTAGGTCATTAGGGCTTTAAAGTTATTTAAATTAAAAAAAAATAAAACACAAAATTGCCCTGCACCTTTTTAGCTCAGAAGCAGATTTATATAATTTTTTCGACTTATTTCACTGACTTTGATCACAGAAAAAAAAAAATATTTGTCAATGAACAAAATTCATAGTATTTCTGAACAAATTCATAAAAATAGAATTTATGAAAAAATGTTAAATAGTTCTTAAATTTCACATATTATGATTTATTCATAAATACTATAAACAAGTTTATATTTGTTATGAAGAAGTTAATAAATTTTATGAATTTGTCCATTGATACTATGAAAGTTGTTCATTGGAAAATTGTTTTTTTGTGTGATGAAAAACAATTTAAAAGTATGTGATTATTTACAATTTTACTTTTTAAGCATTTTGCACTTTTCGCACGAATTTTTGATCTTCAACAACCCCTAGTGAAATTTTATGTTTTTGTAGAACATTTTAAACCTTTAAACTAGTGCCCCCCATTTCCCGGTTCTCGGTATTCCCGGTTCTGGTACCGGTTTCCCGGTTCTAGATATATTCCCGGAAATACCGGTATTCCCGGTTCTTATCCTGGTACCGGTTCGCAAAATTCAAAATTAAAAAAAAAAAAAAAAAATTACCATAAAATATTTTAATTACACTATTTAATCAGTATTTCAGAACTATTTTCTTGTGTTTCAAAAATTATTTGAAAATTATGCACATATTTCTTCTTAAATTCAAAAAAAAAAAATGGAAATGGTGTTTTTCACATGTTTTGTATTTTTTTTTTTGGTAAAAGCAAAAATTTTAATTGCACAAAAATTTTAATTGCACAAAATTTTACAAAATATACATACCGGTAGTCCCGGGAATACCGTCAGAACCGGAACCGGGAATACCGGTATTCCCGGGAATACCGGGAATGAATTAGGAACCGGGAAACCGGTACCATTTCCCGGTAATACCGAGAACCGGGAATACCGGTATTCCCGGTACTACGGTACTGACCGTAGGCACTACTTTAAACGCATTTTTTTGGAGTTCGATGAGGATATTTGAAAAAATACCAAAAATGACCCGTAAAAATTAGAAATAGAGGGTTAATATATTCTAAAAAAAGAACCGCCATAAAATTTCAATGAAGACATGTCTTAACATTATTTACTTAAGAACTAGATTTAATACTTTTTTTGAGTTATTTGAAACGCCTTTGAAAAAAATTTTAAAATTTCAGTGGGCCATAAAAAAAGAACTCCAGCTAAGTTTTTAAAACCCTTCGGGGGTTTTGCTCTACTGTTGGTATACATTAATTTTTGATGGTCCCATCCAAGATACAAAATCGTGTTTCACAGTGTTATTAAATTGTATTTAACCAAAGATACTTTACAATTTTACTTTTGTATGCGTTGTGCTTATGTGTTTCTTCACAATACTGCAGCAAGCAGCAGACAGCAAAATTTTGCTGTCTGCTGCTTGCTGCTGTATTGTGAAGAAACACTATGTCGCACGTTCTTTTGGCTTTTTACAACCCCTAGTGAAATTTAATGCAAAATATTTTTGTTGAACATTTTAACCCTTTAAACGCACGTTTTAGTGGTGTTCGATGTTGAATATTTGAAAAAAGGGCTAAAATGACCCCTAAAAATGGGAGATAGAGGGTTAATATAATCTACGAAAAGAACCACCAACAAATTTCACTCAAGACATGTATAAACATTATTTAGCTCAGAAGGAGATAAAATACATTTTTCGACTTATTTCTCACTACTTTCAAGAAATAAGACTATTTTTATTGACGTTTTTTCGCGAAAACGCAATTGGATCTAGAAAGACTGGAAGGCACATGTATTTTGTTTTCGGCCCTACTTTTAGAATTTATAGTCTGGTCCATGTGTACAAAAGTTTGTCGGACGGTGTTATAAAATGTTTGCCACTCTTCTTTATTGAACAACTCTTTATTTCGAAATGTCATAAGATTTACAAACTTTCAATCGTGTTCTATAATTTTAACCAACAGTTTTTTTATATCATGATGATGATAAACCAAATGTTTATTGACAGATGTGTTTGTGTGATAACTGCTACTACCACTAGTTTGGAGCTCTATTTTTCTGACCTCATACGACAAAAAAAAAAATAAAACTATTATATTTAAGTTTACATAAATATGTACGACGATTATACAAACATACAATAAATATCATTTCAATACTTTTTCGAAGTATTTATTGTGGACTATGGAATGGATATCATATCACATTCACTCACACTCAACAACTTTATCTGATCGAAATGCAATAAAAAAATGTTTTTATCTTTTCAAGTGTGGTAGCAAAGGTGCTGGTGCTTGGTGCTGCTACTACCATTACCAATTTTTGTGTTTTTATTTTTTATTTTATTATTATTTAAAGATAAAGAATATTAATAAACCTTATAAATAACATTTAGTAAAATAAAAATACAATACAATTAAAACAACTACATAACAAATAAGTAGTAAGTTGGTAGGTAGGTAAGAAATAAACATTTCTGCCATTTCACAATTTTCGGTTATTTCTATCCGATCGAGTTAACTAACTAACATTGTATAAAGAATTTATTTTTTATTTTTTGCCTACTTGGTTTTATCTTTCTATCAGACATAACGATCAAATTTATAACTCCACCACTATGTTGAGCTACTTGATATGTATGTTTGTACATCAGAGTGCCTTGATTTGTATAGTGGTGGAGGGTATACATAGGTTTGTCATTCCGTTTGTAACTTATAAAAAATATCGGTCTATACTCAAAATAATACATTAGTAGATTTACTAATTTTTTTTTTGCTAATGCTTTAGCAAATTTTTAGTTGAGATTATCATGTTAGCAAAAATATCTTTTAAACTTCATTTAGCGCATTAGCAATTTTAAACAAAATTTGAACTAATTTTGTTTGCTAAACTTTAAATTGAGTTTACCAAATTTTTACAAGCTTTTTTTGCTAATATTAGCAAAAATAAATTGTAATTTTTTTTCAGAAAACTTTAAAAGGCGCTATCTTGGAAACTAAGCCATATAGAGCAATATGGAGGCCATTTTTGGTTCTCGGGCTCTCTTGGGCTCATAGTATCGCCGGTCCTCTTCACATGTGTGGACCCTATTGGGCCCTAACTTTGTATCCAGAAAAGTTAGCATTCCCGAAAATTTTAAAATGCTCATATCTCGGTAAATATTGCCGACACAACAAAAAGTCCAAAAGTAGCCCTCAACACGTAGAACAAGACCGCAAAATAACCAAAAGCTCTCCGAGTAATATTTTTGAAGTTATCAAGTTTTTTAATTCTCAAAACCCCAATGATTCCATAAAATCACGTATCTCAAAAACTAAGCAAGGTAGAGCGAAACGGACACAAATTTTGGATTAAAAACTATGACGATTTTTAAAGAACCCAACTAGGTCTAGGCCCATCGGGGTCTGGACCTATTGGGTCCGAACCCAATGGGTCCTCAAATGTGTATGAACTAAGTTGAAATAAAAAAAATTTCAGTTAACTAATTTTTAGCAAAACGTTTTTGCTAACTTTACCAAAAAAATTGTGGGTTCAAAATCAGCAAATTTTCTTGTAGGTTTACAAACTTTTTTTGCTAACATTACAGTTTTTTTTTGAGTGTAGGGGGTTTTCAACGCAAATGACACAACTTTTGAAACCGATCTCTTCCGATCGGGATGGAATTTGCACCAATGTAAGTTCAATTAGATAGTAGTTTGGTCTCAATTTTTAAGCGAGATTGGTATACTAAGAAGATTATGTCATTAAGTGTTTGTAGTTTATTTAAAAAGTCAGTAAAGTTCTTTTACAAGAAAAATTACTTATTTTATTAAGGATTTCTTGTTTTATACTATTTCTGCAGTTAAAAGAAATAATACTGACTTAAAAAATATATTTTCCGTTACATTTAATTTCGGCAGTAAAAAATGTCTTATATCGCGGGCCTGTATTCAAAATCCTCTATCTTCCATGTTCACGAAAATTACTTTTCGATGGTAAAATATTCAGTAAAACGGAACAAAAATATTTTTTTTATTTGCATTTTTGGTTTTCTCTATCTTACACAATTTATTTTTCAGAATAAAAAACCCTCTATCTTTGTTCATACTAATTTTTGCATGCTGAACATGAATTTGTCAACAAAATTCCAGAACCACTAAAATCTGTCTGTTGGCAACAATATAAGCCGTATTCACTCAAATTAGTAAATTAACACCTTTAATTCGTCAAAATTATCACAAAGATTTTTTTATGATTTAGCCTTATAAGAATTCTACGTATGATAACACTGGTTCTATAAAGAATTTGTCTACACATTTTGGTCAAATCATTTAAGTACTTTTGCAATGCTATTGATATAAATTTTAAAATATAGTTTATGTAGCTTTAAATAGTTTCTATCTACAATTGATATAATCTTAAGAAAAAAACATACTTGAAATTTTAAAATTGTTTATAAATCTTAACAGTAACAGTGAAAACTCAAATAATATTTTGATTTCAATATTATAACAAAAAGATTGAGAATCTGTTAAAAGTAAGCTGAGCTAAGGCCCTTTAAGATAAAAAAAATACGTATACTTTTTTCAAAAAATTCCCATTTTTATTTTACTCTAACAATAAGTTGATCGTGATTCATCAAAATGTTTTTTTTTATTTATTTTTGTAGAAAAGTAGGATAACTTAGCTTTCTAAAACATTAAAAAATATAAAAATCTATTAAAAAATTAATGAGTTAAGCTAAGTATTGTGATAACATGTACCATCTATTTTCGGGGGGGGGGGGGGGGGGGGGGTACTTTGAACAAGTATTTTTAAATTCCTGAATATTTTATTAAACACAAATTTCAAAACTACCATTTGTTTACATGTCCTTTGTCAAATACATCCTAAAAATTTAATTTTCAAAAAGTGTCCCCCTTCCTATTTTTTTTTTTAATTTTAAGGAATTTTATTTTTTAACAATATTTTTTTATGTTTTTCACAAAAATACTTAAAACAGTGTTTTTGTCACAAAAAAAAAAAAAAAAAACACACTTCCTTTAAATCCGCGAAACTCAAATAGCTCCAAAAATAAATTAAGAAGGGGGATACCCCTACTGTTTTGAATATTTAATTTTTGGATTGTATTTAATAAATAAAATGTAAGAAAATGCTAGTTTTGGGAGTTTTGTTTAATAAAATTTTCATAAAGTTCAAAATACTCGTTCGTATTAGGCTTGTTTTTTGCATACCGGATTAAGATTTGGATTAACTTTTTGTTAAAAAATGTGTCAAATCAAGTCCAGATTTTTTTTTGCATTTTTTTCTAAAAATAACACAATTAGTAAATATAAACAGGAACAAAATTAAGCGTTGTCCAAAATGTAATATGGTATAAATAAATCCGATTTTTTTAAATAAAATTAAGTTAATCTTAATCTTTATCCGATGCAAAAAACAAGGCTATTATCAGAAAACATAGCATAACTCATTAATTTCACAGTGATACAAAATCGAGCTTTTCGAATCGGAATGGGATGAAACCAAAAGCAAATTGACATTTTACATAACAAAACCCTCAATGCGTTTTTTTTAGTTTAGCGCTAGACTATTTTTTACACGCATATAAAATTGGTGATTTTAAAGCATTTAAAGTTTTTACGTATTAAACATGTCCTACTTTAAGGGCCCCTGGTGGTGCCATTATTGGACATGTGTCCAGCGTCCAAACTTAAGCTCGAAATTACGTTAGCTATAACTAGTATGAATTTTGCTGCAATCGGTCCTGTACCTACACTCATAAAATTATGTAGGTAAATTCCAGTGAATATTCACTTAAAACAAATGAAATTTTATTTAAAAACCATTCCACTATTTTTTCACAGAAAAATTTGACATTCAATTAAATTTTACTTGAATCAATTAACCATTTGCTCAAATCTGAAAAATTCACAAAAAAATCATAAAAACAAAAAAACTCATCATAGTAGGCTTTGAGTAACAATGCGATGAACGCTGTTGCGTTTTTTGTTTTAGTTTTCGTTAGTCGTTAAATAGAAAAGTACTTGCACGCACACAAGATAAAAAAAAAACAAGTAAAAAAGTTAAATTCGGCCTTGCCGAATGTAGTGATACCCTCCACAATTTCAAAAAGATTATTGCAAACAACTTTATTTAAAAGGAAAATACTTTTCAAAAAAAAAATTGAAAAAAAATTTCCGCGAAAAAAATTTTGGTAAAAAAAAAAATCCGCGATTTTTTTCTTTTTTTGTGAAAAAATATGTTTGTACTTGTTTAAATACCATTTGGTGCTCAATTATGTTCACATATGTCAACCAGAAGCCGAATTAAAGCATTTTGTGTTTTTAGGTTATGTTGAATGTACTGAAATTTTTGAGGTGTGCTTACATTTTCGTTCATAACTTTTGAACCGCTGAACCGATATCGCTCAAATGCAATACCAAACTTCTCGGGAGAACTTCCAATATATGTGTTAAGTTTCAGTCATCTCTGTGCAATATTTTGTCCGCGAGAGCATTTTCAACAGACAGACAGACGGACAGACGGACAGACGGACAGACGGACAGACGGACAGACGGACAGACGGACATCGCTAGAATGTCTTAAAATCGATCGGGCATCATGAATATATATACTTTATGGGGTCCCAGACCGATATTTCGATGAGTTACAAACGGAATGACAAACTTATATATACCCTCTATCACTAAGTGGAGGGTATAACAAGTAAAAAAGTTAAATTCGGCCTTGCCGAATGTAGTGATACCCTCCACAATTTCCAAAAGAATATTGCAAAAAACTGAATTTAAAAGGAAATTACTTTAGAAAAAAAAAAATTTTTATGAAAAAAAATTTCCGCGAAAAAAAATCCGCGATTTTTGTATTTTTTTTTTTTGTCAAAAAATATGTTCGTACTTGTTTAAATACCATTTGGTGTTTAATTATGTTCACATATCGCTCCTTTACTTGTATAGTGTCATAACTCGAAATATTTGATTTTGCAGAAAACACGTTTAAAGTTTACTATTGAAACTGGTTTTTAATTGAAAAAGGCCGGTACATAGAAAATGTAATAATGGCGTGTACTCTTCTCAAACGGTGAGTTTAAAAGATATTAATACGAATTTTTGACACAATATAAAGCACGATATAACGAATAATTCTGCATCATTAACTCAAAAAACGCATTTTTTGAGTTATGACACTATACAAGTAAAGGAGCGATATGTCAACCAGCAGGCGAATTAAAGCATTTTGTATTTTTAGGTTATGTTGAATGTACTGAAATTTTTAGGGTGTCCTTACATTTTCGTTCATAACTTTTGAACCGCTGAACCGATATCGCTCAAATGCAATACCAAACTTCTCAGGAGAACTTCTAATAAATATGTTAAGTTTTAGTCATCTATGTACAATATTTTGTCCGTGATCACCATTTCCACAGACAGACGGACATAGCTAGAATGTCTTAGAATCGATCACTGATCAATAATATATATACTTTATGGGGTCCCAGACCAATATTTCGATGAGTTACAAACGGAATGACAAACTTATATATACCCTTTATGTATCACTAAGTGGAGGGTATAAAAAACAAAATAATATAAAGCACAAAAAAAAACAATTTAAACAAAAGACTTGAAAAGACTGACAAAAAACACTACAACTGTAAAATAATGATTAACCATTCACTCAGATCAAGCATTGGATTAATCAAAAATAACACAAAATTATTGATTAACCGCTCACTCAAATCAAGCATTGGTTTAATCAAAAATAACAGAAAAATAACAATTAACAAATTACTCTAATCAAGCATTGGTTTAATCAAGGAACAGTCAATGACTGACCTACAATTTTCGTGCTTTATCCAACAATTTTCCTCATTAGCTGACTTTTAATTAAAATAATGCTCAACCTGGTGTATTTC
Organism: Pegoplata infirma; assembly: GCA_963921195.1. NCBI lineage: Eukaryota > Metazoa > Arthropoda > Insecta > Diptera > Anthomyiidae > Pegoplata > Pegoplata infirma. The sequence goes on from OY992536.1 coordinate 328,425,249, forward strand.
GTGCTTGATCTAACAACTCATTTTTATCTGTGTTCATTTAAAATAAAAACATATTACTAGGGCAAGTACATTGCCTTATATTGGTGGATCTAATTAGATCTAATTGCACAAAAACATATAAAATCCTGGTGTTTTTTGGTTTGGGTTGAGATACACCACAGGTCAACGATACATTCACCAAACATATAATTTTCAAAACCAAAAAAAAATGTTTGGGTACGCTTCGAACCAGATAGGTGATATACATAACCCTAACAAGGAAATGTTTAGGAACATTTTAAAAATTATTTTATAGTTTGCCTAAAAAACTTAGAAAATTTTTTGTTAATTGGAAACATATATATTTTTATTTGATTTTTTCTGTAAGTACAGATCGAGCACGGGCTCTAATTATATTTGTTATAAGGGTTCAAGTTGAAAAAATGCAGAAGAAAAATTGAATTTCTAAAAATTATAGACATTTCTGGTATTTCCCATACCGGTTTCAAACACCCCAGTTAGTGTCATCATCAGTAGGATTTTAAATGTCGGTTTGTCTTGTTAATGAAAACTGTTTTTTATATATGTGAATATTTATAGTTCCTACAGAATAAATTTTGACAGTTTCCAACACTACAATTCTATTTCTAGCAATCTCAATCTCACTTCATACTTTCTTTCAACTTTTTTGTCTCTTACATTATTTCGCAAGGGTTACCAACATGATCTGGAATTGCAGACACAAATGAAGGAATTTGCATTTTTGCATATATAGTTTTATATGGAACAGAATAAGCTATATATAAAGTTATGTTAAATTATACAGAAAAACAAATTTTGTATTGACCCTCATATAATTTTATATAATTATATCAACCGTACACCTTTTAATCCGAATCATGATTAAATTATATATTACTACATAAGACTGCATTAAAAAAATTTAGAAAATATCTCAGGGATGTACAATCATATATAATTTATTATGTTTGTATCAAGTTATATATTGTAATATATGTTTATTTTTACTCGGGATTAACAAATTAACAAAAAAATTGTCTCTGAAATACCTATTCAAGCGAATGCTTTTTTGACAATTTAAAAAAAATCATTGATTCTGGAATCAATGATTTTTAAGATAATATACTGGGTTCTGGAACTAATTGTTTTAAACGGAAAATTTTGCTGGGAAGGTTTATGTAAATAAGATTGTCATTCCGTTTTTATAAACTCAAAAAAAAAAATTCACTCTATTTTTTTTTTTACAAAAATGACTAAAAAATTTTTTTTTTGAGCCCCAGGAATATTAAATCATCGATTCTGAAATATTAAGTAGAATCGGCTGCAGGGTAATATGTTGCGTTCTAGAACCGAATATTTAGAAGGGAAATTTTTGTTTTATAGACACATCACAAAATGTGTCTATGAAACAAGATGTTTTACCAATTAAAAATGGTTTCCAGTAACAAAAACTTTTTAAAAAATGTAGAGGGCATCAAATGTTTAAAAAAACCCCTATTTTATGTTAACAACACTATTTTTTTTTTTGTTAAAACAAAAAATTTTAAATGCATATTATAGGCACATATTTTCGATTTTTAGATGCATGAAAGTACTTGCCCTACATATTACAGTCAATTTTTAATGTTAATTTAATGACTATCCAAAACATTAAAAAACTAGTGAATATTCACTTATTTTGTATTGAAAAACAGTTAAACTATAGAAGAAATTTTTTACTGCCGAAATTGAATGTAACAGAAAATTCTGTTTTAATTCAGTAAATTATTTTTTTTAAACTACAGAAACAGTAGAAAACAAGAAATCCATAATAAAATTAATGATTTTTCTTTTACAATAACTTTACTGATTAATTTTTAAAATAACCTACAAACAGTTAATGACATAATTTTCTTAGTGTACACACAAAAAAAAAAAATTAAAAAAATTTTTGCCAGTTTTTGGTTTAATTATTACAACCTATAAAGTGGTTTTGGATAACTTACCAAAGTTTTTGCTCTAAAAAAACTTGGGTAAATTACGTATTTTATCACCACGATCTGTTCATTTTTGTTCTTTCTTTCACCATTAAAGAATATTGAACAACGTTTGATGTTTTTTTTTTTCTTTGTCATGAAATTGAACACAATGTATTTTGTTCATCTTCATTTCATTTCAGTTGAGAAAAAAAAAACTGTTTATCGTTTCATGAACATGAGATGTGGTTTGCTTTTTTTTCCTTCTTTTTCAGACGGTGAGTTTAAGTTAGAAGAAAACAACTTCGTTTCTTTTTCGTGAAACGAAGAATTCTTATCGTTTCCCAGCAAAAAAAGAGCTTACCATTCACTACAAAATTCACCACAAAATTCACCACAACTTATGAACCAGATGTACTTCTTCTTCAGCTGAAACACTGATGAATTTTATATGGGCGTGACACACAATATCACTAGTGTTTAGTATGTACATATATATTAACATCTTTATCACAACTTCTGAAGTAGTGATCGGGATGTTAATATAACTTGACCTTTTGGAAGTGCTTTTTTCATCACTTCTTTAGAAGTATATATTTCTTGGCATTTTGGATGTGATTATGTAATTTTTATATGGTGATTTAGAAGTGATTTTTTCATCACTTCTTGATAAGTACATATTTCATGACTTTTTGGGATTGATTTTAAGAGTTTTTTTTTTTTAGTATTTACACTAATAATAATTAAAACCAAAACGATATTTTTAACAATGTATAATATTTATTATGTAATATTTAGACTTGAAATTGTTAAGATTAAATCGATGTTTTTAATAATTTAGTTTAGCTAATAGGAATTATTAATTAAATGTGGATGTATATATTTTTCTAATAGTTTTTCATGCGCTTAATCCGAATCTGGCCTTAGAAGTGATTTATCTTATTTTGAGATATTTAGATTTTCGATTGACAGTACTGCATAAACTCAGATATTCGCAATGTTCGGGACCTTATAAAACCGAGAATTATTTTATGATGTATAATTATAATTATATTATATATAATTATAATTGAACTATAGTTCAGCACATCTAAAAATACTTCACTTATTCTTCAAATTACTTTTGCAATCCTTAAGATATCTTTTTTCATATCTTTTTTCATTACGGAGATATCGACCGATAAAATTATTGCAATTTCGGCCCTAAAAAATAAAAGAAAACAAATTTGAAAACCAACCAATTTGTCTTGTTGATATATAATAGTACCGAATTCGAAACTCTATTAGAGGTGCATCTAAGCCCGGCATCAATTTGGGTATCAATTTTAGGGTAAATTTTCAGGGTGCCATACAAAAAATCTTTATTTGGGCTAACATTATAGAGCTTCGCCATATCGGCTAAAGATTTTTTTTCAATAAAATTAATAAAATTCTTAAAAGTACATAGAGTTCTTAGTTTTATATTCAATTAAAATTTTTATTATTCGGTTAACCGAATAATTCAAATTTATCCGATTATTAACCGATTAAATCTCAACCCCGCACTCAGAAAATTATGTAAGTTACTACATGTTAGTTGTTTGTATATTTTACAGTAGTTAGTTGTTTTCAACTACAAAGTCAGTTGTTTTTGTATGAAAAATATCAAACAACTATTTCTGTTAGTTATTTTAAGTCGTTTTTTGAACAACTAACAAAAAAGTACTGTGATGTAGTAACAGTTATTTAAAGTAGTTAATTTTATTTATTTTATCTCTGAAAAGTTTTAGTTTTTTTTCCAAAAAAAAAAAATTTCGTTATTTTTATTTTTCACAACTTTTAAAAAAAAAAAAAAAACTTGGAAAAAATTTGGTCTTCAATTTTTTTTTCTGAAAAATGTTTTGAAAAAAAAAAATTATATATTGATTTTTTTATTTTTACTACATTTTAGTTGTTTTGACTACAAATGTAAGTAGTTTTTACTACATAAGTCAGTTGTTTTTTGTCAGTTAAAATAACTAAGACCGTATTTACATTGGCAATTTTAATTGCGGCAATTCTGAATTTGTCGTGTATCAGAGAGAGATCTAAGATTCTTCCCTCTCTCTCTGATACACTAGAAAATCAGCCGCAATTAAAATTGCCTTATGTAAATTCGGTCTAACATTGTTAGTTGATTTAACTGAAAAAGTAGTTGACCCCAAAACAACTTACAAAGTAGTTATTTTAACTGACATTTTCAGTTGATTTTACTAACATAATTTTTTTAAGTGCGCTTAATTATTTGCCCGATTAGCCGATTAAACCAAAACCTCGATTAATTGAATACCCTAATGTTTAGAAGAGTTTTTATACCTTTCAACAGCGATACCAACTTAGTCATTTTGTGGCTATAATTCAGCCCTTTTTTTAAAGCTACCACCTTTTTTTGGTTATCTTTTTTAGCCCTTTAAGCACTTTTTAAGTCATTTGATTTTTACCATAATCTGGAAACTTTTTATTGTTTTTTTTTTGTACATAATTTACAAAACAACTCCAAAAATTATAAAAAAAAATGTTTTTATACATGTAGTTAAAAAAAAACATCCAATAAATAAAATGAAGAGATAAAAAAAAGTAATTCTCTCATTTTAAATCAGATATCGTATATTTTTAGAAGAGTTTTTATACCTTTAAACGGCAATACCAACTTACAATTAGCTCTTTTTTGGTTATATTTAACCCTTGTCTTTTTTAAGGGCTAACAGTTTTTTTGTTATCTTTTTAGCACTTCTTGAGTCATTTGGCAATTTTAACAAAAATCTGGAAACTGTATTTTTTTATAACATCATTTACATAACAAATTCGCTTTTGCGGCATATCAAGTTAATTCATTTATAAAATTTAACTTTTTATTAAATCAGAGAAAATTATTAAAAAAAAATATTCAACAAAACAAATCCAATACTTAAGTGCCACAAATTTGTACTTTTCAATTGCATTTGTAAACACATATGAAAATGGTACTTCTAAATCATTGAGGAAAGAACTGGTGAAAGTTGTTATTATTGGCATTTTTTTAGCAGTTTTGGAAGTGCTTATAAAAGTACTTCTTATGGAATATGAAGATCGGCACATATAGCTACTATGTATGTAGTGAATCACTTATTCTTTTTGCACCACTTCGATTTCTTTTTGCTGGGTTTATCATGAAATGAAAAGTTATAAGCAAAATATCGTGATAAATTTATCATGATATGAATGAATGATAAAGAAAGAATGAATGAATTTTATTTATCATTCTTTAGAAATTTATTTAGTTTTTCTTTTACATACACACTACATATCATTTAAAAAATTATTACATTCCAATATGGTATTTAACAGAAAAATACTGAAAAAAAAATTAAAAATAAGGGAAAAAAATTAGAAAAGTATAGGAAAATGAATTAAAAAAATATATGCAAAATTAAAAACAAAAAATTATTAGAAATTTGTATAAAGCAAACAATTTTAGAATAGCAGTATATTAAAAAAAAAAATAATTTATTATACATATCAAGAAATCTTTTTTAAATTTCAACTCAGTGAAACTGAAATAAATGTTATAAAAAACCGGCAGTTTTTGGAATTAAGAAAAACTGTAAATGCAGTTGTGTAAACAAGACCTTGAACCATCACTGAGCAATGTTTAGGGATTACCCCACTTTATCCGTAAAAGTTACAGAGGGTTAAAGTTGAAAAATCGATAAAAATGGCTTGAAATAATCCATAGTTTTTACATTATTTCGCTTTTTTTTTTAAGTTCTCCTTATATTTCAATCTTTTCCGGCATAACACAAAGTCAGTACATATAAGAGATTATTTTAATGTTGGTTTGATAGATGCTTCATAGCTTGGTAAGAAGTTATAAGACGGTTAAATTTTGAAACCAAAAATTAAGAGTTTTTAAATTTTCGAGGTTTTTTGATCAGGGATTTCGGCCCCCTCTATAAAATGAAAAAAGTTGAACTAGAGTTGGTAGCTGTTGTAATTCTTAACATTTTGTAATTAATCCCGTTAATGTGCCACGAATAGTTAAGGAGTTTCAGCAGATCAAAGTTCGCAAGAAAAAACGTAATTTTTTTAAAATACCAGTTTTTCGCGAGGCACATTCGCGGTTTCATTCGAAATTTGGTGGACTCTTGCGTAAACCGAGTTTTTTGTGAGTTTACATAAAAAAATCACTGGCGGGTTTATAAAAAATAAATTGCAAAAATTTTATGGCATTTTTGAAAATTGTGCGAAATTTGCAAATCTGTTTCCTATTTTTTTTAGTAGCAATTAATGCATCATGTTCATTTTAATACACCAAAAGACGTGCCTTAACGAGTAGAACTGATTTGCTTTTTGACTTTTTACTTTAAGCCATTCTGAGCGGAAAGCGCGATGATTTTATCTAAACCTGTTTTGATCTGGCACATCCAAGGCTTTACACGAAATCGGATGAAATTTTTTTTTAATGAAAGCCCACTTGATGTGTCATCATAAAATCACAGGCGGGTTAAAAAATTTTGATGATTATAGATTTTTTGGACCATATTAAATTTTCTTGTTATAAAAAAGCATCACCGATTTTTTTTTTAACTACTGGTACAATGATACGATTTTCCGTGATTTTCTTCAGTAATACCAACGCGTATTGCCTAAATATGTTATAAAAAATTGTGAAACTTTTCTTTTACCGCGAATTAATCGCGATTTTAGGTACTTAGATATTTTTTTTTTTAAATCGTTTGGTCATTAAAGGGTTAAATTTATATCATATATTTTAGAAGAAATGATATATCCTGGCATGTTTTAATAACGCATGCAACAAATGTGTAGAAAATAAAATCTTTAAAATATTTTTAAGATTTTTAAAACCGCTAAATCTTAAAACCGCCATAACTTTTGACACCCTTGCGCGATTTAATTGACGCGAACGAATTTCTTATTCTTAAATAGCATCTAATATTTATGCCAACTTTCATCGATGTGCCATCAAAACAAAAATCACATCTTTTTTAACTCAAAATTTAAGTCTAAAACGGAACTCCTCATATGTATGTTTGTATGTACATTAGAACGACTCAAAAAAAAAGTTGTTGATGTACCCACCGCAAAATTAACTTTGACATGTTTTATAAAGATTCCCAAAATATTTGGGCTCTAGTCTAATCTCTAGTCTCTAATCTTCATAAAACATGTCAAAGTTAATTTTGCGGTGGGTACATCAACAACTTTTTTTTGAGTCGTTCTAATGTACATACACACATACATATGTATAATAAATTATTTTTTTCTTTAATATACTTACTGCTATTCTAAAATTGTTTGCTTTTTACAAATTTCTAATAATTTTTTGTTTTTAATTTTGCATATATTTTTTTAATTCATTTTCCTATACTTTTCTATTTTTTTTTAATTTTTTTTCAGTATTTTTCTGTTAAATACCATATTGGAATGTAATAATTTTTTAAATGATATGTAGTGTGTATGTAAAAGAAAAACTAAATAAATTTCTAAAGAATGATAAATAAAATTCATTCATTCTTTCTTTATCATTCATTCATATCACGATAAATTTATCACGATATTTTGCTTATAACTTTTCATTTCATGATAAACGATAAGAATTCTTCGTTTCACGAAAAATAACTTAAACTCACCGTCTGAAAAAGAAGGAAAAAAAGCAAACCACATCTCATGTTCATGAAACGATAAACAGTTTTTTTTTCTCAACTGAAACGAAATGAAGATGAACAAAATACATTGTGTTCAATTTCATGACAAAGAAAAATAAAACAAAATACAAATAATCTTGTTCATGCCCAGCAAAAACATGGTAATGAGTTGTGAAAAGTAATCATTACCAAGTACATTATTTATAATGAGTACCCATTACCATTAACATTATTTTAAGCCCAAAAGTAACTACTTCTCAGTAATATGTTATAAAAGCACCTCTAAGTAATAATATCTTCTTGCACTTGCAGTTTTTAACCTTTACAATTCAATTAACTTAAAAAGTACTTAAAAACTTAATAAAAATTACGCAATTTTTAAGTTTTAGTAAAAACAAGTTAAATTTTAAAAGTTTTAATAAACTAATTATTTTACTTCTTATTGGTAATGGGTTTTTACTCCTTATTTGTAATCCGAGGCAGTAACTACTTATTTATCTCCATACTTTTCACTAGTTATTTTTGTCTCACGCCCTTGTTAAAATAATTAGTGTTTCATTCAATAAGTAACTACTGATTAACATCTGTTTCGGATTACAAAACCCATTACTAGTAATGCCAATTTTTGCTGGGTGAATATGAAAACAAAAAGAGCTTCATATACGTACTCTGGTATTATCCCCAAAACGTACACAAGTTTTTTATATATTTTTTTTTTGTGTACTTACTGAATAACCAAATTATTAAAAGTAATCCACTGTGTACCGTTGCGTATGATTGTTATTCAAAGGCTATTATAAAATTAAGCATACACCTTATACAGTTTTTAGGCAATTTTTATTATAATTATTATTGTCCGACCGAATACACATTTTTTGGCCAAAGCCGAATAATCGGTCGAAACCGAAGCCGAATATTCAAAAACAAATTATTTATGTAGTAAAAACAAGAAAAAAAAGTAAAACTCGACTTGGCAGAATTTTTTGGAGCAAAAAAATTTTTTTTGACATATTTGTAAATCCGTGTAAAAATGAAACTGATCCAATTGATTTATTTTGATTCATATTTTATAAAAGAACGTCCTCACAAAATTTAAGACAAATTCATTAAATAACAACAAAGTTATTAACATATTTAAAATATCATTCAATACTGTTTTTTGCTTCTCCTGTAAAATTAATAAAATGTTAATTAGGGCTTTTTGCATTTTAGGTGACGATATATAATTTTATATAATTGTATATAATTTTATCAAACTATGTATAATTATATAAAAAAAAAATTTTTTTACTCGGGATAGTGTAAAACATCAAATTACATTTGCTTCTCATTTCCTTAAAGGTTTCACTGTAACAATTTTATTCTTTGGGTTTTATCAGGTGTTTGTACTAATACTGCTATAATATTGTTACGGTCTTGTTTTGTAGATAACACACGATTGTCCAAAATCGTTTTCGTCCATAAACAAGAACTATTACGATTCGATAAACATTTATCATAACCATAACAAAATATTTCTTAGGACCAGAACTCGTTTCTAATTGGTTGAATATCAAACGCATAGGCGTGTTTAACAGAAAATACAATTAAACAACAAAAAAACAAAAAAACAGAAATTAATATGAAATCGTCAAACCTCTAAAATCCTCTAATTAAAGTGATACTGATATTTTTGCTTTAGTTTAGTACAAAATAATTTACAAAAATAAACTACAAATTTGTTTTTAGTATTGTGTACTTATAAATAATGTATAGTTAGTACTTATTTTCTTCTTTAATTCTTTTTTTTTTTTTTATATAAAAAAAATAAACAAAAAACATATTAAAACAAATTTGCTCCAATTTTTATATTTTTTTGTATCATATTTATACACATATTTATTACTATACACACACACACATATTTACAGATAGAAGATGTATGTACATATGTTTGTTATTTATATGAACATTCGAGACACTCACTAACAGTGATAATCGATGATCTATGAGGATTTATCACGATTTCAATGAACTTTAGACAAAGTTTATCTTGAAATACCCAAGAAAATAAATGGAATGTACTCTTAAAATGTTGTATTTATTTTTCTACAAAAACAAAAAAAAAAAATGTTAATGGGTTCTATCTATGTAACTGTAACTGTGTGTCTGTCGCCTAGATAATGTGGAAGAGAAGAAGAATTGATGCTATTGGTAACGTTCTATGTTGGTCAGTTTATCTCTCAAAACTATCACAAACGTATTCTGATGATAGATGTGCATTTAACGCTCTGATGCACATGCTCGCATTGTTTTAAAACTTATTGCATACAATTAATTTTAATATTTTGACAGCAATCAACTTCTTTTCAGAAATCACAATTGATATTCAAAAATTCCATTTAAAATTCAGCAAATACCATTTGAAATTAGAAATTATAATTGAAATTCAGAAAGACCAATTGAAATTCAGAAAAGCCCAATTGAAATTCAGAAAAGCCCAATTGAAATTTAGAAAAGCCCAATTGTAATTCATAAAGGCCCAATTAAAATTAAGAAAATCACAATTAAAATATTGAAAAGCTCAATTGAAATTTAGAAATCGTAATAGAAATTCAGAAAATCCCAATTGAAATTCGTAAAATCAGAATTGAAATTCAAAAAGCACAATTGAAATTCAGAAAAGCCCAATTGTAATTTAGAAAAGCCAAATTGCAAGTCAGAAAATTGATATTCTGAAAAGCACAATTGAAATTCAGAAAAGCACAATTAAAATTTAAAAAGGCCCGATTGAAATTCAGAAAAGCCTGATAAAAATTCAGAAATGAAATCAAATACGATATCTGAAATTCAATTGAACTTTTCTGAATTTTAATTTCGATTTCTAAATTTCAATTGTGCCTTGTTATATTTCTAAGTATTAGGAATACTCGTATCAATTGTGATTTTCTGAATTTCAATCGAACTTTTCTGAATTTCAATTATGCTTTTCTGAGTTTCAATTGTGCTTTTCTGAATTTCAAATGTGCTTTTTTGAATTTCAATTGTAACTTTCTGAATTAAAATTGGGATCTTCTGAACTTCAATTACGATTTCAGAATTTCAGTTGTGATTTTCTGAAATTTAATTGGTCTTTTAAGAGTTTTAATAACGATTTCTGAATTTCAATTGGGCTTTTCTATATTTTAATTGTGATTTTCAGAATTTTAAATAGGCTTTTTTGAATTTCAATTGTGATTTCTAAATTTCAATTGGGCATTTCTGAATTTCAATTCTGATTCTTTAATTTTAATTGGGCTTATTTAAATTAAATTGTTTTTATGCGCAAATTTACTGTGTTTCTTTATAAACTATAGAGAGATCAAATGCATTCATAGTTTTTCATTTCGAGATCCTGTTTCCTTTAAAAAAGGCCTTAAAGTTTTCACAATTTTGTAATATTTTTTTTCAAGAAAAGGATCACCAGTAATTTTTTATTTTGCCATATTAGGAAAAAATAATGTAAATTATTCCATCCATTCAAAATTTTATAATCTTTAAAAGTTTTAACAAAATCTTTAAAAAAAAATATCTTAAGGACCAAAATTCTAGCTTTATTAGTTTAGTGACAAGTAACCTTTTAACTTTTGTCCACTAATAAAAATTGTATGCATCTCATGTTAAAAAAAAATAACATAATATTCTAACACCTAACTTGATGATACATATCAAATGGATTAAATGGCATTTACAGTTTTTCAAATTAAATAGGAGGATCTCCGCTAAATTTTGAGTTTTTTTTATTTTGGCAGGAAAATAGGATGCGAAATATGCCCTTTAAAAGTGTTTAATAAAATCTAAAAAAACTATGTTAAGGATTATAATATGTAGCAACACATCGTTGGCTTAATATAGAAATGTCGTATCTCGATTTTTTTCGAAAACGAGTTTTTAACATATTCTGGTAGACCACTCTCAAATAAAAATCAAAAAAAAAAATCAGCAATGAATTCATCATTGTTTTGAATAAAAATTGAATAAACAAATTTTTTGTATTTAAAGTTTTTTAGGTTTTATTCAGTTTTTTTCCTTCTGTAAAATAACGAAAAGTCGAGATACGCTTTTTCTATATTAAGCCATTGATATGTAAAAATTTCATCATTTTAGCTTTAATAGTTTAGTGATAATAAACATTTTAACTTTTGTCCATAAAAAAGAATATAATGTGCTCTTATACCTAAAAAATCAAAAAGATTCAATACCCGGGTAAAAATCGATTGAATCTTATCTAATCAGATTTCATTTGATGATATATGATTGCATCTAAATCAATGTCGAATTTTTATTAATGTTGACCAAAACCGAGATATTAGCCCTGTTTTTTGGAGACCGGATTAAGATTTGGACTTTATTTAGTTAAAAAATGGGTCAAATCAAGTCCAGATTTTTTTTATATTTTTTTCTGAAATTACATACAATTAAGTAGTAAATATAAAAATAAAAACAAATTAAGCTTTTGTCCAAAATGCAAAGAATGAAAAATAAATTAAGTTAAATCCTAGGATTAACTCAAATTTATTTATACCGTTTTACATTTTGGACAACGCTTAATTTTTTTCCTGTTTATATTAACTTATTGGATGTAAATTCAGAAAAAAAATATAAAAACAATTTCTGAACTTGATTTGATCCATTTTTTAACTAGAGTTAATCCTAATCTTAATCCGGTCTGCAAAAAACAGGGCTATTATTAAATCTCGATTTTGGCCATCTCAGATATAATTATATGCAATCTGATACGCTCATATTTGAATAGAACAGGTTATATCTAATCCATTTTTATACGGGTAGTGAGTATTACACACTAACTTCCATCAATTGTGGAATCGATCCTAGGACTTTTAATTTTTTTGTTAATTAACATTTTTACTCTAAAACGCAAATTTCGTGTACGGGACTTCAAAAATTTAACAAAAAATTTACAGAACTTAAAAATTAAAATTCTTTAATGATTCTTTTAAATCTAAAACGCTAAAAAATTGTTTTATTTTTTTTGAGCCTTAGACTTTGAAAATTTTAGAATGATTTTTCCGGTACATAAAAAAATTTGCCAATTTTTTATACCCTCCAACCACCGCACTGTGGTCAATATTTTGAGATAGCGGCCAAAACTCCTTTTGGTTTTTGTTCTCCGATTTTAAAGTTATTAGACTCATATGAAAGTAGACAGTAGTAAACCTCGGGAGCCAAAAAATTAGAACTCTATTTCAACTATTTCACTGAGAACAGGGTGGTCCAAAATGGGCTTTTTCAGAATTTAGTAAATTTATGATATTTTTAGTTAATATTTAAAGTTTAAATAATCATAACTTTTTTGTTTTTCAAGATTTTTGGACGAAATAAATTTTGTGTTGTAACTTAACTTATTTCCTATTACTGGTAAAAAAATTGAAGCTACTACTGTTTTCAGAACAATTTAAATCTTTTTTTTAAAAAAGGTCAAATTTCTCGGAAATTCCCTACTTCATAGAGCACAACTCCTGTGAGTCAAGCTGAGTCAAAACACAAATTTACTATGTTGTAGTCCTAACTCTCCCCTACATTCCTATATATACATGTCCATGCATCGGGACTGCACTTTTTGAGCCAAGGTAAGATATTCGGTACAAATGCACGTCATATTTTTTGAGAAGTTATTTGTATGTGAAAGTGGCTATTATGCATATATTTTGATGAAATTTTCTACAAGAGTTCTTATTGACCCAAAAAATAATTCTGTTGAAATTAGGAGAAGTTGGCCTATATTTGGACCTAGTCCACATAGAAGGGTGTATCAAACTTTTGACAAAAATGACAATAGAACTCTCAAATTATGTGGTATCTGGCAATTCATTTGGAAAAGGTAAAAATGATTTTATTGCCATCTAATATTACATAACTTAAATACCTGTAAATAAATTTAAAACCAATGGAAATAACATGTGGATCCTTGGACCTATCAAAAAGACCTATCCTTGGACCTATCAAAAGGACCTATCCTTTTACATATCAAAAGGACCTATCCTTGAACCTATCAAAAGGATCTATCCTAGGTCCTATCAAAAGGACCTATTAGAAGGACCTATCAAATGGACCTATCCTTGGACTTATGAAAAGGACCTATCCTTGGACCAATCAAAAGGACCTATCCTTGGACCTATCAAAAGGACCTGTCCTTTGATCTATCAAAAGGACCTATCCTTGGACCTATCAAAAGGACCTATCCTAGGACCATGATCTATTAAAAGGACCTATCCTTTTACATATCAAATGGACCTATCCTTTCACCTATCAAAAGGACCTATCGTAGGACCTATCAAAAGGACATATCCTTGGACCTGCCAAAAGGACCTATCCTTTTACATATCAAAAGGACCTATCCTTGGACCTATAAAAAGGACCTATCCTTGGACCTATCAAAAGGACCTATCCTTTGATCTATCAAAAGGACCTATCCTTTTGCATATCAAAAAGACCTATCAAAAAGGACCTATCCTTGGACCAATAAAGAGGACTTATCCCTGGACCTATCAAAATGACCTATCCTAGGACCAGTCAAAAGGACCTATCCTTGAACCTATCAAAAGGACCTATCCTTGGACCTATCAAAAAGACTTATCCTTGGACCTATTAAAAGGACCTATCCTTTTACATATTAAAAGGACCTATACTAGGACCTATCAAAAGGACCTATCCTTTTACATATCAAAAGGACCTATCCTTTTACATATCAAAAGGACCTATCCTTGAACCTATCAAATGGACCTATCCTTGGTCCTATCAAAAGAATCTATCAGAAGGACTTATCAAAAGGACCTATCCTAGGACCTATCAAAAGGACCTATCCTAGGACCTATCAAAATTACCTATCCTTGGACCTATCAAAAGGACATATCCTAGAACCTATCAAAAGGACCTATCCTTGGACCTATCAAAAGGACCAATCCTAGGACCTATCAAAAGGACATATCCCTGGACCTATCAAAAGCACCTATCCTAGTACCCATTAAAAGGACAAAGGACCTGTGAATATTGAGACTAAATAAATGTCAGGGGCCAAATGTTGGCATTTTCTGACCAAAATTAAGTTTAGGAATAATACATAAGTATTGGTTGTAAAATACGATTGAAGAAAATAAGAAATTATAAAAAAATACCTATTTAGAATGTCAAAATATTCAACTTTTATATGAAAACTCAACAAAAAATTAAAATGCAATTTTAACTCCACATTACTTACGTTCCTATCAGTCGATTTTTACGTTTGAACACGCAAATTGAAGCTTAAAGTCCCTCCTATTAAACAAAACCAATTGCGTAAAAAAATACCAATCCGGTCAAAAGTTATAGAGTTTTGACCGCTATCTCGCGAAATTGACCACTGTGCACCGTATATACTCACTTTGTCATTCCGTTTGTAACGCATCAAAATATCGGTCGGGGACCCCATAAAGTATATATATTATTGATCCATGATCGATTCTAAGACATTCTGTGAATGTCCGTCTGTCCGTCCGTCCGTCTGTCTGTAGATAACACAATGCAGTCCAAAATAAAACAGCTAGACTCCTGAAGTTTGGCATAAATATGTCTTATGTTCATGGGCAGGTTAAGTTCGTGAATGGGCAAAATGGGGCCAGGGGGAAAAAAAGTTCCCCTTGAAGAACTGAACCAACCTCTGAAAAAATACACTTTTTTTCATGTTTTTTTGTTTTTTTGTATTTTTGTTAAATAAATGAAAAATTTGGTATATTTATCGCGATGGGAAGTTGCTCTTAAAGTCCTTCACTGGCTGTATCACCCCCCCCCCCCCCCCCCAAAAAAAAACGCCTCTGACAATTTTTTTTTTTTAATATATTTTTTACATTTTGGAGGATATAAAAGATTCGGCACAGCCGAATTTAACACTCTCACTTGTTTTTTCTAAAATCTTTCCGTTTTTGGGGCATGTATGTATTTGTGCGTTAGTGGGTTAATAAATAGATAGATAAAGATATTTGTAAAATAATCGTTAATGTGTTTATGTGTTTGGATGTTGTTGATGATTGTGATATTTATATTTTATGATACATTTCCGCGGTTGCTGGGCCGAAATATATTCCCCGATGATCTATCTCCTCACTCACTCAGTCAGACAGTCGTTCGTTCGCTCAATCGTTCATCTATATATATGACTGACGATTTTCTTTCCCTTCCGCCAGCGCGTTCGTCCGTCCATCTGTCCGTCTGCTTGTCAATTCTGTTTAATAAGTTCGTGTTAATAATTGTGATTATTGAGAACAAGAGATAATATTGTTTTTAAGTAGATGTTGATGCTGTTCAACTGCTACTGCCATTAAGTTGTTTTTTTTTTTTTAAGATTTCGTTTTTGTATTTTGTCTTATCGTAAATAATTTTATTTTATGTATTGATTTAGTATTTGTACTTGTTATTACTTACTTACTAAGCGATAACATCTTATATGAATAAGGCTGACCTCTTTCGTTTTTTTTTTTTTTTTTTTTTTTTTTAACAACGTCAGCCACATCACCATAATTTTTAAATTATAAACGCATACATATACAAAAAGACATTATATTAAGCATCATCAGTTCCCTAGTCTTAAATTGAAAAAAAAAATCAAAGTGTTAAGATAATAGATTTTGATTTATTTCCAATAAAATGGATTTTTTGTTCGTTTTGGAATAGAGTAACACAAAATATTATGCAGACTCAGAAATTTTGCATTTTGACTCTTCTCAATTGTCACGTTTAGTTGAGTTAAGCTTAAGTTTATTTTATGTTTGTACATTAGAGGTGTCCTTAAAAACGAAAATCACCTTTTTATACCTGGTAGGGTCCTATATTGTTCTTTAGTATCTAAAAATGAGTGAGCCAAAATTTGGGGACAATCCGCTAAAAATAACTCGTGCCGAAAATGGATTGAAGTTTTGGGACATTCTTATAAGAACGAAAAACTCGTTTTTTCTAGTTTTTGGAAAAACATTGGTATTTGATATTTTTTGTTAAATTTTTTGTGAAATAATATGAAAATGGTACTAAATTACCTTTTCAAAACGACTAATAAAATTAAAATCGGATGAAAAATAAGCATTTTACGCATACATGCCCCAGACCATTGTATGGTTTTTAGAGCCAGAATTTCAAAATTTCCAAAATTTTTAGGCAAAAAAATAGTAAAAATTTAATTTTACTTTATGATCAAATTGAAAACATGTTTAAGATTAAAAATAGCAGATATGGTAGTCAAGCTTTTTTTTTTATTTGGCGCGGGTAGTGATAAAATTTCCGCGGATTCCAAATAAAATGCGTTTTTCTACAATAATTAAGCAAATTTTTGAAAATTTGTGCTCTATTGTGCGGATCGAAGTGTAAAACGTAAATTCTGTAACTTTTGAGAAATCGGATATATGCAGATATTTTGTATTATAGAAATGTATAACGTCTCAAATTTGTCATTTCACCTCGACGAAAAGGGGTTAAAGATGCCCGAATTCTCAAAAAATTTACAGAATTTATGTATTTCACTTCGTATAATACAATACAGAAAATTGTTTCCCATATTTGCTAAATTATTTTAGAAAAACTCATTTTCTTTGGAATCCGCGGAAATTATATCACCACCCACGCCAAATGAAAAAAAAGTTAGACTACCATATTTGTTAGTTTTTATCTATAACATGTATTTAATACAATTATAAAGTAAAATTTAATTTTTTTTATTTTTTTGCCTAAAAATTTAGAAAATTTTCAAATTTTGGCTTTAAAAACCATGCAATGGTCTGGGGCATGTATGCGTAAAATGCTTATTTTTCATCCGATTTGTATTTCTTTAAGCTTTTTGGAAAGGTAATTTATTACCATTTTCATATTACTTAACAAAAAAATTAACAAAAAATAGCATTACCAATATTTTTCAAAAAACTAGAAAAAACCGTGTTTTTTCATCAGATAAGAGTGTCCCAAAACTTCAATCCATTTTCGGCACGAGTTATTTTTATCCGATTGTCTCCAAATTTTGGCTCACTCATTTTTAGATACAAAACTACAATTTAGGACCCTACCACGTATTAAAAAGTGATTTTGAAAAATTACCTTAGTCGTTAGGACACCTTTATTGTACATATTACGAAATGTTTGTACATATAACCAAATTTTTGTACTTCAACAAAATTGAGAATTTTTTTAAAAGTACAAATATTTTTTTTTTACGATCAACGAAATATTTTTCTACGGTTTTATTTTTTTTATCTTAACAGAAATGGATAAAATGATTTTAAAAAAATCTAAAATTTTTGGTTACTTTTAATAACAAACAAAACCAAACTGTTGTTCAATTTATTTAAAAATAACGCTTTTCGAATAACAAATAAATCAATTAATGTATGTCAATTAATCGAACAATTATTTTTTTTACACCCTTAAAATACAGTAATGGTATTCATCTAACCGTATAAACACCTCGTATAATATGTAAGTCTGATAAATTTATACAATTTATGTCAAACTCCATTTATAAAAAATAAGTTTGGTAAGTTTATACGGTATACTTGGTGTATACGAGTTTAAATGAATACGGCCAGTATCAAAATATCGATCTAGGAACCCATAAAATATATATTGTTGATCAGTGATCGATTCTAAGACATTCTAGCGATGTCCATTTGTGGAGGGCACGATACAGTTCAAAATAAAAGAGCTATATCCCAACAAAACTTTGGTAATGGGTAGTGATTATATAACACATTACCAGGTAATGTATATACCTTATTTGTAGCATTATTTTAGGATGTCTTACCAAACATTTGTTCCACAACGTATTATTTTCAAGTGAAAAATAATGCATTACTATTAATTTGCTACGTAATGCATGATTATTGGAAAAAATGTATTTCATATTTATTATTTCTAAACATGAAATCATGCATGACTTATATTTGGTTACATTATGTATTATTTGAAAGTTTGAAATAATGTATTATTTATAATTGGATGCATATTGCATTACAATAACATAACAAATAATTATTTTATAAAAAAATGCATAAGTTTAAACTAGAGATGGGCTCACCACAGAAAATTTCTAACGACACGCACTTACGAGCATATTTTATCTTCTTACACTCACTTACAATCTCGTGAGTAAATTTTGTACAAAATTACTTTTTCACTACTCGTAACACCTTATATATTATCTTCTGGTATGCTATATTATTTCATTTCTCGTAACCTATAAAATATCATACATTTTACACCTTACTCGTATTCTTCGTTATAAATTTATGACTTATTTTATACCTTACTGGTATTCTTTGTGATAATGTGAATGCATTACTTTGAGTCTCATCGCCTGTTAAAATCATCAATGCTGCAATGTATAAAATAAGAGATCCTATAACTTATTTTATACCTTATTTGGTAATCTAAGT
Source organism: Pegoplata infirma (assembly GCA_963921195.1). NCBI lineage: Eukaryota > Metazoa > Arthropoda > Insecta > Diptera > Anthomyiidae > Pegoplata > Pegoplata infirma. The sequence goes on from OY992536.1 coordinate 328,444,293, forward strand.
TTTGCTGGGTACTCCTAAAGTTTGGCACGATTATATCTTATGGTCATAGGCTGGTAAAGTTAAATGGCAAAATCGGACGATGGAAAAATGTTCCAAAATGTTCAACAAATCAAATATTTTTATGCCATATAAAGTTCATTGTATTTGGACCAAGATAATTAGGACCGCCCCTTTTAATTATTCGAACAAAGTTGGAAGGCGAATAATTGACAACTCTAATAACACCCAAGTGATATTTTTAATGCCATCTGGTAGGGGCTTCGACATTTGGTAAGAAGGTAAAAGGTTATATAGTTTACCTAGGTAAAAATTTCAATGCATAAAAACACGAATAATTTTCCATAAAAATACGAAAAACGAAATTTTGGTACATAGGTTCTACACAATCTTTGAACTTTTACCAAGTCCTTAAATTACAAAAAAAATATATGTAGAAAAATATTTTGTAATTCTACAAAATTATTGTTTTAGTAAAAAAAATAGTAGTAAAAAGTATTTACAAAAAAATTTTGAAATGTATAGAAAATTTTTTTGTATGTCCACGAAATATCTCGAAAAATATTTTGTAACTCTACAAAATAATTAGTAGCTTTACGAAATATTTTATTTGTTTCGTAAAAAAAAATAAGTATTGACAAAAAAAAAACAAGTAAGAAAATTATAGTCGATCAAGACCTGCCCAAGTCCAAATATGGACCGATTGAATCTTTCTTTTGTTAGATTTTGTAACCGATTTTATTGAATATCCTGTAATTTATTATTTTTAATTATTTTAAAACTATTTCATGTTTTGCTTTGTGTTAAACGTGCACAGAAAGAATTGAAAACGAATTTAAATCATGAAAAACGCGGTTTCAATCAATTTTTTGATTTAAAATCCTTCGGTGAAGAAAATTGTTATACCAATCGCTAAATTAATATGTGATTAATTGAATATTTAAAAAAAAAAAACATTTTCCGATTTTGATCACAAATTTGATCAATTTTTTATTTGATGTCAATCAAAAAAATAATTGATTTATCGAATGAACTTATGAAGCTTATGGCAAGGTTACGAAAAAATGCTTATTTTTTTGCTTTCAAATATTTTGCAAACAATAAAAAAAGTATGTATAATTTTTAAAACTTCATATTTCTATTAAGGATAATTTGTCATTTATTATGGCCATTGTATTTAGCCGGTACATTTATTATTATATCCACTCGATATTAGAAAAATATAAGCAGTAGACAAATTTTTAAGTAACACTATTCTACAATAATATATACTTTTTTTACACAGATAGTTTCTAATATAGCTATATTTATTTTTGTTTTTTTTTGCAGTTATCTTAAAAGATGTCTCATATAATATTATGTGTGAACTTTTAGAATTCATGTACCAAGGTGTTGTTAATGTTAAGCACACGGAATTACAGGGTTTCATGAAAATTGGTCAACTACTACAAATTAAAGGCCTCGCTACAAATTCATCGTCATCAGCAGCTTCTACATCTTCAGACAAATCGTCAACTCATAATCATTCCCATACAGATAATGATGCTGAACCATCGTTAACGTCAAAACCAGTTGTTTCTTCAGCAGTTGAATCGGCAAATAACGCTGAAAATTCCAATAATGATGAGAAGCCATCAACAGCGTCTAGCAATCCCAATACGCCGCAGAGATCACAATCGCCAGCCATATCACCAGCGTCACCTTTGAGCACTTCTTTGAATGCAACCACAACAAATAAGTCCAATGATTCCCAAACACCATTACATCATTCTTATCTTCATAGTGGTAGTGGAAGTTCGTCTGGTGTCAAACGTCATTCAGATTATAATTCTGATTCATTATCTATATATTCTCGCAATAAACTCAGACGTTCGATAACATCTACCGATCACAGTAGTGAAAATAACGATGGACCTGAGAGTGGTGGCGGTGGTGTTGCTGGTGGAATGGATCAAATGAACACTGAAGATTTCTTTTTACCACATATTTCTATGGTGGAATCTCGTTATGAATTGAATAACATAAAACGAGAATCAGCTGAACATCATCATCAAAATCCTGGAGCAGCATCCGCAGCAGCTGTCGCCGCCGCTGCTGCTTCAGCTTCCCTGCGAAATAGCTTCAATTCAGCAGCAGCTTTCGGTTTAGATTATACATTTTATAAAAATAATACCGGTTCCGCTCAATCTTCCCAAGAATACCCTAATGAGTTGCACATGTCGAATGAATATTCGAAAAGTTTTGCCAATCATATGGATATACCACCAAGTGAGTTAACGTTTTTTTCTTGCATACATATTCTAATCTAAAAATTTTCACAACATTGCTTTTTATTGCTTTTTTTATGTTTTGCACTTTTATCTCTGCCAAAAACTTATTCACTACATACGTACATATATATATTAATTTATAATGCATCAGATTATATATTTTGGGATTTATTTGTTTCATTACTTCATGGTTTTCGGTTTTCATTTAACACTTTTCATTGTTTTCGATTTTCATTTAACACATTTTCATTGTTGGTTACAATAATATTTATACAGTTAAGAAGTATTGAATTTGATAATTGTTTTCTTTAGCATTTGTTATAATTAGGTCATTAATACCTCGTCCATGAATGCCCATCAATAATTTCCATCACAACCGTAAATCACGTTCATTAATCCGTGAAAAAATATCATAGTAATGAATTCATATTTCCTTTTTTTACCCGAAGGCTTTACGAAAACAGTTCTAGCAATACAAAAACATTTTGTCTAGGTGATAAAAAAAAGTAGTATCGCTAGATAATCAAAAGTATTAAAAATATGAGAGACATATCACCGAAGTATGTATCATTAAATGATAAAAAAATAACTTAAAATTTTAGGTCGTAGAACCCAGGGACATTGTTCGTTTTGACAGATCAGGTCAATATGCAAGAGATAATTTTTATACCCTCCACTTAGTGATAGAGGGTATATATAAGTTTGTCATTCCGTTTGTAACTCATCGAAATATCGGTCTGGGACCCCATAAAGTATATATATTCATGATGCCTGGTCGATTTTAAGAGATTCTAGCGATGTCCGTCTATCTGTCTGTCTGTGGAAAATGTGATCACGACCAAAATACTACACGGATATGAATGAAACTTAACAAATTTATTGGAAGTTCTCCCGAAAAGATTGGTATTGCATTTGAGCGGTTCAAAAGTTATGAGCGAAAATGTAAGGACACCTCAAAAATTTTAGTATTTCAACATAACCTAAAAATACAAAATGCTTTAATTCGGTTGCTGGTTAACATATGTTAACATAATTGAACACCAACAAGTACGAACATATTTTTTGAAAAAAAAAAAAATTTTTTTTACCAATTTCATTGCTAGAGTTAAGTTTCGACTAAAAAATACTAAATAAAGTAATTTTAAAAGAATTTAAGATGGAATTTCCAAGAGAAATATAATAAAAACTTGATGAAAATCGCTAACTTAAAAACGAAACATTCCTTAATTTTGACCTGTTAAAACGGACAATGCCTCTGGAGTATACTACCTAAAATTAAGTTTACGTGTTTCAGCGTTTTAGTGTGTCATTTCAAGAATTAAAAAAAAAATTCAGCGCCATTCGCAGATTATAACTTTGTCATTCCGTGTGTAACGCATCTATGTATTTAAAACGTTAAATTCTAAAATAAAGTTATTAGGAATTTACTTATATCCAATGGATATTATCCATCCATTTATGTTAAATTCAATTACCACTAGGCCTCAGTAGGAAAAAAATCATAATTAGAAGTATTTTTTTAGTTTTTCTACAATTTGTTCGGATTTCTTTCAAAGTCCCAATTAATAGAAGTCAACTTTTCATTCAGCTTTGTCTTTGTGGTTTTGCATGATAACTACACAGGCCAACAAATTTTTAACCCATGGACCAGAACAGACTTTTCTAAGGTTTTGAGTTGCGCTAAATCCGAATCTGATCTCGGAATTTACCTATCGCATTAGGTTTTCGAGATATCATAGCCTGAAGTTCGAGACGTTATAACTGCGAGAATTCACCTTTATTTATAAAACGTGATATGTGATCTGAAATTCCTACAAATTACCTTTATCTCAGCAAATAGAAAGGATATCTAAACAACTCAAAATGTATTTATTTCTAAATAAATAAAGGTGAATTCGCGCAGTTATAACGGTCTCAAATATGGCGAAAAACAGGGGTTTTTCTAACTTTAAGCTAAGATATCTGGAAAACCAGATGTGATGGAGAAATGCTGAGTACAGATTCGGATTTAGCGCAACTCAAACCATTAGGAAAGTATACGTTAGGTTTCGACTTTTTTAAAATTTTGTCGGCCTGTGTAATCATTAAATTTAAAAATTAAAATTGTTTGTATAAAAAACACAGAACAAAATTTAACTATCCAAATTCATATAGTCTACAGACTTTCAAAGTTAAAAAAACTCCAGATTTGAATTTATTATTACCCACATAGTATTAAAACTTTAATAATAAGAAAGCAGATTTTCATACTTTTCAAAAATAAAATGATACTAAAATGCTGGTGTGGGATAAAGTTAAGTCATTATAGTAGAGGTATTCATGTCAGTGATTTTTGCTCTTGCAAAGTGCGAAATGCAATTTGTTTAAACGTGTGTTTGTTGTGATAAATTTTGCATTTCGCACTTTGTAAGAGAAAAAATTCTGACGTGAATACCGCCAGTGCTTATAAAGTTAATACTAGTAATAAACAAATATTAAAAATAAATAAAGTTTGAAGTCTTTATATTCTGGAATTATGAACAATACTTCCATTTTAAAGTAAGCAATAAAATGCAATTATCATTAACAATTGCAACTAATAATAACACCACCTTTCGTATTTTGTATTAAATCCAATGTACAGCACTTATAAAATATTTGACCGATTTTTTATTTACATATTTTTTTTTATTATCTAATTCATACATAAATAATTACTACAACTACAGTAAAACTCGGTTGTAACGAAATCGATTTTGATGAATTTCCGCATATAACGAACTAGTTTTCAGGTCTGACAAAGAGCCATCCTTTTTATTTAAGCGATGTTTTTGGACCAATGAACAGAATTTCATGTACATACGTTTTTTTTTTAACAAACTTACAAAAATGGTTAATGGAAATCGCGTCACAAAATGGTTACCCTTGCAAACAGTGGAAAATTTGTAACTTTTTTTTTGATAAAACGTTGTATTAACTTTCAACTGCAAGAGTTTGGCACTTTATTTCAATATTAATATTGACGGTATTCACGTCAAAAATTTTTACCCTTCCAAAGTGCGAAGTGCAACATTTATTACAACCAACACAGATAACATTCAGGGTATTCACTTCAGAAATGTTTAACCCTTACAACAGTGCGAAATTGCAACATTATTTTTAAAAATATTTTGAACCTACTTTTACACTTTTAAATTACCTTCTACATGATGCGTAGTTACAAGAAAGTATTCGAATTTCATTTCAATAGTAATATTATTGCTTCTTTTTACAAAATAACAAGCAAAAAAGTTGCAATTTTGACATTATGCAATTTTGCAAGACCAAAATTGTTGATGCTAATTTCATTATTATTTCTTGTTTTATTGTAAAAGTTTTGCATTTCGCAATTTTGCAAGGGCAAAAATTGCTAACGTGAAAACCACTATTATTGCTACTATTTACAAAAACAACAAGCAAAAAAGTTGAAATTTTGACATTTAGCATTTTTGCAAGACAAAATTGCTGACTTAAATACCATTACCAAAAATTTTAAATTAACCCCCAGTTTGAGTAACACGAACGATGGTCGTCTGCGACGAATTTGCATATATTTTGAATTTCTTACAACAAAAAAATACATGGGAATTCGTCGATGATTGGAAATCTTTGCTTTTTATTATAAGAAAAATTTTTTTTTATTACACCATCCGACAGTCAATATTAAACATAACCCGGATGATATACGTCTGAAAGTAGAGATCAAAGGGAATAAAACTGCATTTAAAGTTTTTCATTTCGTGATCCTGTTTCCTTTTAAAAGAACTTCAAAATTTGAAAGGATACATTTTGTAAAACATTTCTGAAATATTTGTATTTGTTCTAGGATGCCACTGGTGATAGCAAATAAAAGAGAAGGATCTCCCCTAATTTTTAATTTTTTTTTGCCATATCAGGATAAAAGGATGTGAATAAAGTCCTTTGAAAACTTCATCAAAATATTTTATTGAAAATTTTTAATGATTTTGAAGGATAAAGTTGTGAAAACTTGTAACTTACCTCCTTTTTCCTGATATGTAAAAATAATAACATAGGAAAACTAGGGGAGATCCTCCTCTTTTGTTTGCTATCCTAGTGATAGGCATCCTACGACAATTATAAATATTAAAACAATATTTTATAAAATTTAATCCTCTAAAATTGTGAAGTCCTTTTAAAAGGAAACAGGATCACAAAATGAAAAACTGCAAATGCAGTTTTACTACATTAAGTCTCTAGTTTCAAACGTATATTATCCAGTTCGTGTTTAACAAGTTTTTTTCTTTTTTGTCAGACAGTTTTATAAGAAGAATCTTCTTTTAAATTTTTATTTTTTTTATGTTTTGAAGGTTTTTTTCTAAATAAGAAGTTTATTCACAAAAAACAAAATATTTAAATCAAATATTTTATTACACCGTCTGACAGCCAATATTAAACATGCACCAGATGACATACACGTCTGAATGTAGAGATCAAATGGAGTAAAACTGCATTTTCAGTTTTTCATTTCGTGATCCTGTTTCCTTTTAAAAGTGCCGCAAAGTTTTTAAGGTTTAAAAACGATCTGAATAGTGTCCTTTCAAAACTTCTCTTTGATTTGCCATCACTAGGAAAAGTACAAGTATTGAAAAAATATTTTACAAAAATTTAATCCTGCAAAACTTTGAAGTCCTTTTAAAAGTTTTACTCCATTTGATCTCTACATTTTGACGTGTAAATGCAGTTTTGCTACATTTAGTCTCTAGTTTCAAGCAAATATTATGCAGTTCGTGTTTTTTTTTTTTTTTTTACCGGACGGTGTTTTGAACCATTTCGTTAAAACTGGTTTTTACCGTACATATTTTAGAAAATAATTCCAAAATATAGGGCATAATCATGATTTATCTTAACTTCCCAGGCAGAAATTGATGATGGTACAAAAAATTGAGCACTTTAAAAGTACTATTTTCCAAACGCTCTGAAGACGGTTTGTTTTACCAACTCAAAAGTGCTTTTACAACATTTTTACGAATTAAAAAATGTTTTATATCTTCCACATATAAAGTAGGGCATGATAATTGTGCCATTCTGTTTAGGGGAATGTGGCACACATCCTCTCTTTTAAAAAAGAAAACACGGAATTTGCTGGAAAATATTAGAAAAACCTAATTATTTTTTAGTCTATTGTGGGAAAATATATCAAAAATATCAATTCTAAAAATTTACAAATTCGAAAAAAATCCAGATAAAGCGTCCTTAAACCATTTTATTTTTAGTCCTCCGAATGCTTTTCGAGCGTTTTGAAAAACAATCATATGACCGTTTAACGACGTTATCATTCGGACGTTTTAAAAGCACTCTTAAAATAAAACCCATGACGTTCTGGAAACGCTTGTACCACCATCTATAGTACTTTTAAAACGCTTTGATGATTGTATTTTTCTGCCTGGGTTAGTTTGAAGAACATTTTGTTAGAATTATAAATTACAATTTAGTTTATTACAAACTTCGCTTATAACGAATTATTTTGACTATTCACTTGAAGTTCGCCTTAACCAAGTTTTACTGTATGTATTAAACAACAATACTTATTTATGTATAATCATATATATTGTAAATAACAAAAGTAAATCAATATCAAGACGATGCAAATAAATTTAATTTTTTTCTAATGCCTATTCTCTGTGGATTTATCTTTACTACAATGGTACCTATCGATCAGACTGCCCAAATGTAGTGATGCTAAGCTCAACATCTCTCTTACATGGGAATTGTGTTTTCAATCGCAATAATACGGTGGCAACACAGCAGGGCATGAAGACGTATTGGCTTTGCAAATCCTATCGCATAAGTATGTGTCGAGCGCGCTGTATAACACACCAAGGAAAAATAATATCAGCCACTGGAGTACACAATCATGCGCCACATATGCGCGGCAATAACACAACCGGTGCTGCTGGTGGCAATGGATCCAATGGAGGTGCTGGTGGTGGTAATTCGGGAAATAATGGCGGCAATACTAATAACGGGGGATCGACGTCTACTGGTCAATCAACAACAACAGGAAATTCAACATCGAGTAATGCAAATATGCTTGGTATAAGATTTCCGCAAAATACTGGTACTAGTGGAAATCATCAAAGTTTTCACGATCAACATTCACACCATTTAACCACATCACCGCCGCCGCCACCGCAACAACACACGTTTGCTACAAATACTACACATATGCATGCCAGCAATAGTGGTGGTAATAGCAATGTTCCGCCACATCTATTTTTGCAATCGATGCCAAATTTATTGGTACAGCACCATCCTAGTAGTCAGACGTCTGTACAGTTAATGCAACAGCCTGCTTCAAGCTTAACCTTACCACCAACTCAACATATGATGCATCATAGTGGTGTTCACCATTCGCCACAAACACATTCAAGTTTTGAAATAACGCCAGTAATGCAATCTTCTCCATCGGATCACTCCCGAAATACCAACCTATCTTTTGACCAGAATGAAAAATCTCTAAATGCCCTCAACAAAGATCAGCACTTAAATGATGATCATATTACAATACACAATGCTGCACTTTCACCATCGGAAATGCACAATGACAGTAGGATTAAAGCTGGGCACGTGGATTCTACTCTAACACATGATAATGAAATGAACACAAAAATATCATCGTCAGAACATCATCAACATCATCATCCTCATCACCAGGTACAAGTGATAGATTCCATAACAATATCTCCAAGTAGTGGGCATAATTTCAAAATGGAGTCTATGTAAGATTTGACAGATGCTATTATTTACGGCAGGTTAACGTAGATCTAAAATTGTCTTAAATGATAAGATCGTTTCTATTTTTATTTTTTAACTAATAATAATTCAAATTTAAGGGCAGTAATACTTATTTAATTATATTTCTATGTATGTTATTTTTAATAAAACAAATGTTGTATAAATGTGTGTAATCAATTTGCATGGTCAAAATAAACATGTTTTATGTATGGATGGCTTCAACCATTTGTTCCCAATTCAAAAATAACTATTTTTTTTAAATTACTTAGATATTCACAATATCACATAGAAGACTACACCATTTCCAATTGTATTTTAAAAATTTCGATTTTTTTTTTAAATTGTCTAAATGTAGTTTAAAATTATCCAAATATATTTTAAAATTATCCAAATATATTTTAAAATTGTCCAAATATATTTTAAAATTATCTAATTGTATTTTAAAAATTTCCAAATACACATATTTGGAAAATTTAAAACTACATTAGGGCAATTCTAAAATACATTTGGACAATTTTAAAATACATTTGGACAATTTTAAAAATGCATTTGATAAATTTTAAAATACAATTGGAAAATTTAAAAATACAATTGGAAATTTTTAAAATACAAATGGACAATTTTAAAATACATACATTTGGAAAATTTTAAACTACATTTGGTCAATTTTAAAATACATTTGGACAATTTTAAAATACATTTGGACAATTTTAAAATATATTTGGAATATTTTAAACTACATTTGGAAAATTTTAAACTACATTTGGACAATTTTAAAATACATTTGGATAATTTAAAAATACAATTGGACAATTTAAAATTCATTTGGACAATTTTTAAATACATTTGGACAATTTTAAAATACATTTGGACAATTTGAAAATACATTTGGAAATTTTTAAAATTGGAAATGGTGTAGTTTTTTGTTAAGCAGTAGAGAAAATTAAATCCAAAACATAAAAAAATTAAAAAAGTAAAAATACAAAAATTTTTGAATAAATTTTATTAAGTTGGGCACCTCGTTGATAAAGCTAATTCAATTGAGTTAGTTGTTTTTCTAAGTTAGCGCTCGTATTTTTGATATTCGCGATTTAAAATTGTAATGCAAAGGTACCATAAAAATAAAATTTTTAAACTTTGGGATATTTTTTTTAGAAAATTTAAATTAAGAAAATGCTTTGATTTTTTAGCGAATTTTTTTTTTTTTTGCCAAAAAAATCCGTGAAAAATGTTTTTTTTTCAAAAACTTTTATTTCATTTATTTTTTTATTTTTTTATTTTCTTTAGAAAATTTATCACTGTTATCAATATATCGATAACACACAATTATTATTATTATTTCTTTATTGAGTCTATGGAAGAACCTTACAGACTAGCAAACATAATACTAAAATAAAATTATAACAATTTATTTATTTGATTTTTAAAATCTAAATTAGAAACACTTAAATCTAAATGAAAACAAAGACTATTAAATAACCTCATAGATTTAGTAAATGGCTCATTTAGTCCATATTCTGTTCTATGAACAGCAATATGAAAAAAATTAAATTTTCTTAAAGCTCTTTGCGGAACCAAAATTTGAATTAAATGCAGAAGATCAGGACAATTATGACTTGTATTTTACACATTTTCATAAATCCGCGAATAAAAATTACAGTGCTATATTATTTTTTGTATATATATGCAATAGAGTTTATATCAGTGGTCGGCAGAAAGAGAGAATATGAATGCATTGGTATATGAAAATAAACATGCATGTGTTGGTGTATTTCTCAAACAAAGCGATATCAACCAGCTTGTTGTTGTATTTTTATGCTCTTAGTTGTGAATTTTGTTGACATCCGTGTTGAATACATGTAAATAGCCGAATGTGTTCAGGATCCATGTGCAACTGATGCCGACCACTGGTTTATATGATAGAAATTCAGCAATTGTCTAAATAGTATAAAAAGTTTTTTTTTTATAAAAATAAAATATTTGAGCTCGAGGTCTGGATTTTTAAATTAAATTTTTTTTATTTATTTCCAATATTTCGCCGCTCATCGAGTGGCATCCTCAGGGAGTATAGTGGATTTTAAATAAAAACACAAATTTTAAAATATATTAAAGTTGTTTGTAGCTGGTCATCACAAATTATACTTGTGATGTGTTTTTTATTTAAAATCCACTATACTCCCTGAGGATGCCACTCGATGAGCGGCGAAATATTGGAAATAAATAAAAAAGAATTTCAATTTAAAAATCCAGACGTCGAGCTCAAATATTTTATTTTTATAATTAAATTGGAAAGGTCGAATAAAAAAAAACAACTATAAGTTTTTTTTTTTTACTTTAAAATAAAAAAATTTAATCGCGAATATCGCTTATACAACCGCTTACTTAAAAAAAAAAAATTGATATTACTATGGGATTTAGTATACACAAACTAGCATTACGTAGGCTATATCTCGAAACTTAGAGATGCCCCAAAAATGGTTTCCAGATTTGCCTCTGGGATCTGAGCACTTATTTTCGACTACACTTTCGATGCTGATTCCAAATCTGGCTTTCAATTTTATCTATCAGTATTTTGACAAAAATAATGTTCACAAAAAAACAGTTTTTAACCATTTTTAAGAGCTTAGGTTCTACGCAATGTCATAAAAACATTCTTGAAATATTTTTTTTGTCTTTGACTTAAACTTTTTCAAAACCGAGGAATCAGCATCAAAAGGTTAAGCGACAACGATTGGTTAGATTCCAAAAGCATCCAAAATTTCCACAAAAAATATCTCAAAAATTCGCAAATAAAATGTTTTTTTCTAACTTTGACCTCAAGGGGGGCATTTAAAAACGTAAAAAATTTTCGGAATGAAATCACTTCTATGCAATTCAATTCCATAGTCATTTTAAAAAGTGATTTCATTCCGAAAAAAAAAATATTCGTTTTGCGTTTTTCTGAAATTTCACAAAAAAATATACATACATATCAAAAATGATAAAAAAACACGTTTTGTGAACTTCAATTTTCTCAAAAACCTGTGGTAATGGAAAAATTTGGAAATCAAAATTGGAATCAGCATCGAAAGGTTGATCGAAAACGAGTGGTCAGATCCCAGATATTATGGTCCAAATCATACTTTGGAGTATTTAATTAAATGGACATTGAAACTAATGGCAATGAAAATTTTCAGAATTAACATTATTTCAATCAATGCCTTTTATTAGTCTTTTTACTTCGGCGAATATTTTACAAAAAGAAAAATACTTCTTTGGTGAAAACTTAAAATGACGATAAATTAATATATTAAATTTCTGTAAGAGCCAAATTGTTCTTTGAAACTCCCAAAGTTTTGAATTAAAAAAAAAATTACAAATTGTGGTCCGTTTTGCGTATTAGAGTTTTAAGAAAATCTGAATAACTAAAAAACTATTACACGAATGGATTTCGTTTTGCATTATCTTGCTTTTTTTAAGATATCGCCATTTTATTTTTTTACGTTTTTTTTTTTAAATATATTTATTGCAAACAAATGCCATTTTGATCAATTGGACAAATAATACCAATGCAAAAAAATTTCATTTGTAATAAATGCAAATGCCTATGTAATTTTAATTATATTTAATAAATATTTTTTGAACAATACAAATATTACCTACAAATAAAATAAGGAGAAATAAAAAATCGGTAAGTACTATAATGCTTTGATAATAAACTAATATTACATCTATTTTTATTCACATAATGCTAACACTAATATAACTGGGATTTTCTTACCATTTCCTTACCATTCATTAAGGAAAGAAAATGAGTTTCCGTCTAAGAAACTAAGCATGTATTACAATAATTTTATACAAAATATTATGTACGGGGATTTTAAATATAAAATTCTTTAAGTACATAATGTTTAAATATAATTGTGATGTTCAAGTATTAAATATTGTGGGTGGTCATAAAATACGTTAAATTTGCATGTTTATCACCAATACATTTTTAAGTCATAATAATGTGGTCCACATATAAACAAAGAAACAGTTTCAAACTCATACAATCACAACTACTATATCTCAAAACTGAAATAAATATCAGCTTATTTTTCTCTATTTTCCATTTTCAATAAAATCGTTAATTTCGAAATTGTGTTTTTCAACTTTCTACAGTCGGCCCGGGCGAACATTGGTTTCAGGGCAAATTAGAATTTATGCTGAGTCAACGAGGCAAACCACTGCTGGTACATGATGGTCATACATTTGGGATACAATATGTTCGCAAGGATAAGAAATATTGGCAATGTAATTTGTCGCGAAAGTTCAATTGCAAGGCTCGCGTTACCACCACCGATACTGGAGAAATTATTGTTACAAACAATGAGCACTGTCATACGGAAATCCGACAACACCTGCGTAAAGATTATCAACGCAATAAGGTAATGATGAATGCCCTCATCAATTTAAGTACAAATCGCTTAGCCGTGGAAAATTTTCGCCGTCACAATAGCATCGCCAATAATTTGAGTAGTTTACAAACTATGGTGGCAGCAGCAGCCACTACACCGTTAGCGTTACAATCACATATTGAGGGAACGGATCAAACAGCGGGTACATTATTAGATTTGGGTAAGAGATCAACTATGGAAAATGATCAATTGAAACATCATCATCATCATCTACATTCCCAACACCAACAACTTCACCATCAACCCATTAATAAAGCAGATGAAGACGATGAAGACCATGATGATGATGAGCCCTTAGATTGCGGTATAAGATCATCGTATAATCGAGATTGTCATGAAAAGGATGGTGGTTATATAAAAAATGAGAATAAAGATAGTCCACATGGTCCACAACAAACTTCCAATAATAACACCAATGACAGAAAAGATGAATGGCAATGTAAAAATGAGGCAATTCAATAGGAAATTTAAGTTGGGTGTATATTATAATTCTTAACAAATCGACATTTTTGGATATATCGTTGGTTAAACATTGACAACATTTTTTATAATTTTGTGGTAAACTAAAAAAAAAAATATTTTTTTTAAACTCGGAATCACCTTTATGGAGATGCAAAAAATTACACTGTGCTAGTCAAAAAATACTTTTGATTTGACATACATAGTAAAGGTTGTTTGTTTCGGCGAATAGATCAAAAAAATAGCCATTAAACTTGCCACCCTTAAATTTTAGAGTTATTTTCAATAAACGTTTTTCTGAGACTTTTCCTACTAAACTTCGCTTAATTCAGAAACTTTTTAACCGATTTTCAATTTTTTAACTATTTTTCGCTATAATTGGTCTACAACTCTAGGAAAGACAGATTTTTTTTTCAATAATATGTAATTTTTAGATTTTTTTTTGTGGCAAAGTATTGTTTTATTTATTGTGTTTTCAGAAAAATACTTTTTTTTGCATCTTGGTTATTTCTATATCTAACGCAATTAATTTTTCTGAATGCAAAACCCTCTATCGATTTAAAAAATTAATTTAAAATTTTTTTTTGGAAAAATTCCGTTTGCAATACATGTTTTTTACTAAACTTTTTTAAAATCGTTTTCGAAATATCGGAAATTTTTTGTTTTAGGTAACATCCAGAAGAAAATAATTTTATACATATAGCTCATTTACTTGCATAGTGTCATAACTTAAAAAATGTGATTTTTAAGTAAACGAAACAGAATTATTAGTTACATTATGCTTTATATTGTGTCAACAATTCGTATTAATATCTTTTAAACTCACTGTTTGAGAAGAGAACAGAACATTTTCAATGTACCGGCCTTTTTCAATGCAAAACCAGTTTCAATTGTAAACTTTAAACGTGTTTTCTGCAAAATCAAACATTTTGAGTTATGACACTATGCAAGTAAATGAGAGATATCGTCGCTGCGCCTAAAAATGGAGTCATGTGTAGTTTTTTATTTTTTTTTTATTACATCTTTATGATCCCATATTGGTTGATATCTTGATTGGTTCAAAAGTTAGTAAAAGGACACTCAAAAAATTTCATGCATAAAAATACGAAGTATTATTTCGTAAAATTTTTTTCGTACATATTACGAAATTTTTGTACATATTACGAAATTTTTGTAATTTTACGAAAACTTGTAATTTCGTAAAAATACAAATTTCGTTTATTTTACGAAGTACATTTCGTAGCCAAAAAAATACGAAATACTTCGTATCTTAACGAAATATTTCGTAATTTAACAAAATATTTTTCGGAAAAAAAAATCACAAAATCAAGGGGTTTGATTTATTTATCTGAATTACTAGATTTAACAGATTTAACAATTAAAAAAAATGGAATAACAAAAATTTGTTCCTTCTCTTTTTAATTTTTGTTTACGGTTTATAATTTTAAATTATTTTAAGTATAACACAAAGTCGAATCACCCAAGATATATTTTTCAATGCAGTCTATTAGGTGTTGCGACATTAGTGAAAAGTTATACGGGCATGTCACCGAGTCAATTCCGTTTAGAAATGGAATTGGAAATGGAAAAATATGTCGTAACTTTACGAAATATTTTCGTTAAACTAAACATAATTCGTATTCACAAAAAAAAAACTTCGTAATATGTACAAAAATATTTTGTATTTTTACGAAATATTTCGTAATTTTACAAAATATTTCGTAGTTATACAAAATATTTCGTAACTTTACGAAATATTTTCGTAAAAATAAACATAATTCGTATTTACAAAAAAAAAACTTCGTAATATTTACGAAAATATTTAGTATTTTTACGAAATATTTCGTAAATTTACGAAATATTTTCGTATTTATTTCGTAAATATCACAAAAAAAAACTTCGTAATATTTACGAAATGCCATAGGTAAATATTACGAAATATTTCGTTCCGGCAAAACCACGAAATATTTCGTACAATGTACGAAGTATTTCGTTCATTTTACCTATGAAATTTTTTGAGTGGAGCTATGTGTTCGTCATACTAAAAAAAGGTCTGAAAAGGAGTTATGTGTTAAGCTACACATAAATTTTTTTGATAACAAAGTAACAGAACGTGACAAAATGGACCACTTTTTTAGTAATATGAGGTTCACACATAGCATCTAAGTATTTTGAATGAATTTGTCAAGATTTTTGATAAATACTTGCATATTTTCATGCTGTTACCTAAATCCTAAATGGCAGGTAATCAAGCCTTGTGAAAGCAATTAAATCATTTGACGGCGGAAATTTTTAGTATCTAAAGTACAGAATCTTTCACAGATGTCAATTTATGTCGAAGCTCTTGAATAGTTACAAGAAAAACAAAAAATATCACCAGTTTTGCGAAAAATCTGTTGTTTGCTGTTTAATGAAGAGCTTTATAATATCAAAATTTCAAAGACCTTGTCTAACTTATGTCGCTTTAAACCGCCAACAAACTTTATTTTGTCTTTGTTCCTCTCGAAAAGAAATTAACAATAAGAATGGTTTCATGAACAAAAGGAGTTATGTGTAAAAAATATTTCCATTTTATTTAAATTTTGTTCCAAAAAGTTCTTAAAAAAGGAGTTATGTGTATGTTTTTTGAAAATTTCTGCACCACTGGAAAACCGACAAATGTTTCATACTTTTTTTGTAGTGTGTGGATAGCATATCGGTACAAGAATTTTTTATAGAACAAACTTTAAAAAAAATCGCGAGGGGACGAAAATAAACAGTTTTTTTGATCTTCTGAACACTTGCCCCAAAACACATGACTCCATTTTTAGGAGCAGCGACGATATGTTTATCAAAGACGTCTTATAATACAAATTTCCGTGGAGAACGATTCTTTGTCGTTTGCTTTGAAAAATTCATTCCTTTTCCAAAATTTCAATAATTTACACTCATATTTGCTTCAGAATCACTAAAATTGCGTAGAAATAAATAGAATTGCAAAATTTAGATCGAAGGGAACTTCCCCATTAAAAACTTTATTTTTTTGGCGATTACAAGCTAATGAAACCCTTTTGATGTTTATAAATATTTAACAACCAATTAAATGCGAGATTCAATAGTTTTTGTGGCATTCACACTTGCGACCTTAAAAAAGTTGTTCAACAAAACACCAGTAACAGAATAAAAACAAAATGGACACAGAGCAAAGACTTTTTTAAACATATCACTATTGAACACTTCAAAACAGCAAGAGTGAACCCCGTATTAGATTCAAAAATTGCTCCTGAAAAGTTGTGTTTTTTTAGTTTTGTTTATATAAGCCATGTTTTTTGAATATAAGCCATCGATATATTTAAAATGAAAGAAGTTTTTTTTATAGGTACCTTTATGTGCGTTATAAAACGGCCAAAATCGATTTTTTTTATTAACTTCGCATAATTCTGAGTTTATTGACGGTATTTAAATATCCAAAGTGTTTGTTAGCAACTTTGCAACGTTTATAACTAAACCCTACTTTAATTTAGTTTATGGCCTTCTTTTTATATTTAATAAATACTCTTAAATGTTATAAATACGGTTTTTTATATAGAATCCAAAGAAACTTCCAAAGAATTTGTTTATTATGTAAAATTATATTTAGGTATGATGTTACAATTTAATTTTAAGATTTTTATTTTTTGTAAAGTCCTTTATACTACAAACATTGCCATTATGCATACCATCTTTTTGAAATAAATATCTAAACATGTTTGAATAATATAAATTTTAGTAAAATTATTAGCAAAATATTAAGAAATGCAAACTCCATTTTTATATATACTTTTTTTATTAAATAAAAAATACATTTTATTTTGTTTTTGGGACTAAATGGTGTTTTATTAAAAAAGAAGAGAGGAAATGAAACGGCTGAATGGTGGATGATTATCCTTAAATGTTAATTACACGACTAAGTTTTTGAATACGATTTAACAATAAGTCGCCTTGCTTAATTGTGGCTTGGTATTGCCAATTTTTGTTATCGGGGCGATTTGTTTCCACTATACCACCGACACGATCTACCTTAGCATGTAACCGTCCTGCGGCAATGAAACGTGACAGTTCTTGATCAATGTAGTCCACATCAACGCCAAATGCTTCAGCCATGTATTGCAAGGTCAGCGAACGATATGACTCCAACAGTTGGGTATAAGCCAAGACACGCATTTCTCTGACATAGAAACGATAGTGAGGATGGGCCAAGTAGTCGTTGCGTAAAATTACTTCCACCTCAGCTAAATGCTTAAAAAAGTCAGCATATTGACAGTTGTACAGAGAAAATAAATAGAGTTTGACGTCGGAGAGGCCATGTAATACTTCTTGTATCTCTGCTCCTTTAATGACTTTATCGCGCAGTTCGTTGCGAGGCAACGCAATCATTGATACATAGACCGTATAACGTACGAATGTAGGATAGTCCATTAACTCGTAGGAAGTAAAAGTACTGACTGTATCCAAGAAGAATGTTGCGGCAGCTTTGAAATCTCTAACGGCTACCGAGTATACACCCTGATAGACTTTTAAACGATTACGCCTGTCCCAGTCTCCGCCTTCTTCGATTAAATACTTGGCTTTTTCAATATTGCGTGTAATCAAGTCATGATCCAGGTAGAAAAGACCCAAACGAATCAAATGAAAAACGATATCCAGACGATGGCCCAACGATACAGTTTTCTCGTAGGTTTTGCGAAAAGCCGATTCGGCAGCAACTTTATCACCAATGCGACATAAATATTCGGATTTCTTCAAGTTTGCCTCCCTTACTTCCATTTCACCCAAATTCTTTTCAGCGTCGTCAATGGCTTCATCGAGTTTTTCCAAATCTTTGCGATTTTGCTCTTTCATACGGGATAACAAATCTTTATCAACCGGCCAGCTAAGCTCCGTACACAAATACTCATAGTATGGAGCCATATTATCCAGCTTTACGGCATCCAAGAGTTTGTTTTTCAATGTAGCATCTTGTTTATGTTCAGCAAGAGTTAGAAGAAATTTGTATTGGGCCAACTCCAAATTTGGGTTCTTTTCCAAACCTTGTTCTTCCAAGTTTTCAGCAGGCATTATTATATTTTAAATTTAATTAATCAAACTATTATTCGCGATGGAAATACTTTTCTTTTTTTTCGTTTTGCAAAAAATTGTTTACAAAGACCGCAGAGTCATGTATAGAATGAAGTTGGCCGCACTAAATAAACGTCAAACGTCAGATGGTAAAATTAATGATGCCACCTATTTGAATAACCCATAATTTTATTTTTAGTTGATAAGTTTAAAATTTATAATAAATTATCTATTTGGTGATGAATCATTACACACAAAAAAAAATCGAGGTAATATTACCTAAAATTATAGTATAAAAATACCTTAGCGCCAGGCAAACGGGGCATTTGCTAAGTTAAAAGGTAATGTTACTTAAAAGCTAAGGTAATTCCCATGTTCGAAAATTTATTATGGTTGACAGAAATCTACCTTAGCTTTTTAGGTAAAATAGCATTGATAAATAGGTGATATTACGTAAATAATTTGGTAGTATTACCTTGCATTAGTAAAGGCATTTTTACACCATTTCCTTTCAAATTTTAAATAAAAAATACGAAAAGCTTATTATTTTTAATTTATTTTATTTTTTTAATTTTTTAATGTCTTAAATTTTAAAGAAAAGTTATTTATATAGAAAAAATTACCTATTCTAATACACTTTTTGTATAGAAAAATTTTAAGATTCTGAGACAGAGAATTTTTCTATAGAAAATCTCTCAGATTATGAGACATTTTTTTATATAAAAAAACTCTCAGATTCTGAGAAATTTTTGCTATATAAAAATTCTCAGATTTTTATAATTTTTTCTATAAAAAAATTCTCAGATCCTGAGACATTTTTTCTATAGAAAAACTCAGATTCTGAGACATTTTTGTACAGAAAAAATGACAGATTTTGAGAAATTTTTTCTATAGAAAAATTCTTGGCACTTAAGAAAATTCTGAGACATTTTTTATACAGAGAAATTCTCAGATTCTGAGACATTTTTTATACAGAGAAATTCTCAGATTCTGAGACATTTTTCTATAGAAAAATGTGTCAGAATCTGAGATTTTTCTATAGCAAAATATCTTAGAATATGAGATTTTTTCTATAGAAAAATGTCTCAGAATCTGGGATTTGTTCTATAGAAAAATGTCTCAGAATCTGGGATTTGTTCTATAGAAAAATGTCTCAGAATCTGAAACTTTTTCTATATAAAACTGTCTCAGAATCTGAGATTTTTGCTATAGAAAAATGTCTCAGAATCTGAGATTTTTCTATAGAAAAATGTCTCAGAATCTGCGATTTTTTCTATAGAAAAATGTCTCAGAATCTGAGATTTTTTCTATAGAAAAATGTTTCAGAATCTGAGACTTTTTCTATAGAAAAATGTCTCAGAATCTGAGATTTTTTCTATAGAAAAATGTCTGAGAATCTGAGATTTTTTCTATAGAAAAATGTCTCAGAATCTGAGGTTTTTTCTATAGAAAAATGTCTCAGAAAAAATCACAGATTCTGAGATGTTTTTAAAAAAAAAAATATTATCAAATTCTGAGATATTTTGCTAAAGAAAAGGTCTCAGATTTAGAGAAAGTGTCTTTGAATTTGATAACTTCTCTATAAATAAATGTCTCAGATTCTAAGAAATTTTGTACCATTATACATATCATTATAATTTAGAAACAAGCGAATTTAGAAAATTCCGCGTAAAAACTTAGACATTCCATGTTAGCACTTGTTTTCATTTTTAAAGCTGCTTAAAGATTCCTTTTTCTCTAATTCTTGATGACTTTTTCCCCATCATAATTTTCTTAGAATTGCAAAAATTCGCGTTATCTAAAAAAAAACATTTAAAATTATTGAATTTACTATTTTTACGAATAAATTAAATAATAAAATTAATTTGCTTACATATTTTGTTGCGAATTGTTAATTTCCATCGGATTTATTGTGTTGAAAAATTATGAAAATATATGTTGAAAAATTTTGATGTTTATTTTATTTTTATTTAATTTCAAATTATTGTCAACAAATTTTTCGAAGTTCTACCTAAATTGAAAAGTAAAAACTGCATAGCTAATAGGTATTTAAATTACATAGCCTTATATTTTTAAATTCATAGAAAAAATAAATACCTATGCCAGCTAAGGCATTGTTACCTCGATTATTTTTTTGTGTGTAGTTGTTTCAAAAAACTATTTAATTAGGACTTAATTTTCCGGCTTAACAGTTTATTTAATAGAAAAATACAAAAAAAAAGTAATTACAACAAAATGAATCACCCTATGAGAACTATAACATCCCTGTTTTTATAACAAAAAAAAAGTGTACACAAAAATACAACCAAGTGCGCTGTCATCATTAGTGTTTCTTCACAATACAGCAGCAAGCAGCAGACAGCAAAAATTTTACATGTATTTTGTTGTTGCGCCAACAACAAAATACATGTAAAAATTTTGCTGTCTGCTGCTTGCTGCTGTATTGTGAAGAAACACTTAACTGAAAAAGGGGAGTTGATCGATAAAGCTAGCAGCAGATGAAAAAATAAGAAAATTGTAGAGAAATTTGTGCAACTACCCAACTATTGATAAATTTTAATACAAAAAAACAATATTAGTATTAACCAAAAGAAGTTATTGATTGATTTATATTGCAAATTAATTTGATTACAAAATGATTGGTGGTTTGTTTGTATACAACCACAAAGGCGAAGTACTAATTAGTCGCGTCTATCGTGATGACATCGGACGTAATGCAGTGGATGCTTTCCGAGTCAACGTCATCCATGCTCGCCAGCAAGTCCGTTCACCGGTCACCAATATTGCTCGGACTAGTTTTTTCCATATAAAGGTAGCATTTTGTATTTATTATCTTTAAGAAATTTGTTTTGTAATTGTTCCTTTGTTGTTTTAGCGTGCCAATATTTGGTTGGCTGCTGTGACCAAACAAAATGTCAATGCTGCTATGGTTTTTGAGTTTTTGCTCAAGATCATTGAGGTCATGCAATCGTATTTTGGTAAAATTTCCGAGGAAAATATCAAAAATAACTTTGTCCTAATTTACGAGTTATTGGATGAAATTCTCGATTTCGGTTACCCCCAAAATACAGATTCGGGAACCTTAAAGACATTTATTACTCAGCAGGGCATCAAATCAGCTACAAAAGAAGAACAGATGCAGATAACTTCTCAAGTAAGTTTAACTCAGATAACCCAGCAAAAAAAAAGACTTTCCAATTATTTTGTTGCACTTTTACTCAACATCTGAATAATCAGATACAACAAAAACTACAAGAACCACATAACAAAAACACCCAAATGTCATACCAAAAAATATGTAGTGCTGCAGTAAAAAACAAAGTACATCTAATACAACTCAACTACATCTTCAGAAGTAGTAAGTAGTGCTTGTGTAATGCAGGACATCTTTTTGTATGGCCGTGTCGCAGTTTTCACTTGTTCAACTATTTCAATCAACTGAATTACAACATACTTTGCACTAGAAAAGACATTTCGTGTGTTTGGTTATGTGGTTGTTGTTATTTTGTTGTATTCGATTATTTAGATGTAGAGTAAATGTAGTGCACAAAAAAAGCAGGAAGTACTTTTTTTTGCTGGGAATAAGTGATTTTTTATTTGTATTAATAATGCGGGCTGAGCTTTTAGATGTATGGAATCAAATTTTGATAAAACACTGGTTTCCGCTGTTTGTATTGAAAATGTAACGCACGAATACAGATTAAAGTTTTTTTTTTCCAGATGAGCATAAAAATAATTGCGAGCATAACGCTGTACGGAATTTAGATTTTTTTTTTTTACGATTTTAATTTGCGAAAAAGTTTTAAATGGATAAAAATTAAGATATTTATTGAACAAATCGAATTATCGTATAGTCTGACATAGTAATTATTCAGGGGCAACTAACTTTTTGTAGAATTTTTAAGAACCTATGATACGGAGTCTTGCGAAACTTTGTTCCTACTAGGCACCACAGGACAATAAAATGATGCAGCGTCTTATGCATGGTTGCCAAAGTTTTTCCGTCAAAAATAACTAATGAATGTGACTCAAAAAAGAGCTTAATAATATTAAAAGCCGGCATGTTTTATTGTTAGATTTTTTTATTAAAAGTAATGTTTCAAATGAGGAATTCTGACAAGAGAAAAAAAGTACCAAACTCTTAACAGTTTATTATTATGAGAATATCATAAATATAATGTTTAGGCCTCGAACTAGAATACTCTAGTTAAATTTAAGTTTTGTTGAAACTTCATTACAATAAGGTTTCATTTTGTGTAGAAAAATATGCATTTTTAAATGAGGTTTCGCACGAAACCTCTTTAAACGGGAATTTAAAGTTGGTGATTTTAAAGCATTAAAGTTTTTGTTTACTAAATATGTCTTACCTCCTGGAGGTGCCCTTATTGGACATGTTTGAAATTAAGTTACCTACAACCCGTAAAAATTTCGCTGCAATCGGTCCACTTTTTGAATAGCCAAATTATTAAAAATAAACCACAGTGCACCGTTGCGTATGATTGTTATTAAAAGGCAATTCTAAAATTAAGTATGTCACTTATACAGTTTTTTTGCAGCCTAAACACTGAACCCACGGTGCCCTGGAGAGGATTTAAATAAAATTTTGGTGTTACTCCAATTTTTAAGCGGATTATGTTTTTTGACTATAAAGGAAAGAAAATGAGTCAAAAAAGAAAAAAAAGTACTAGGCGCTTTTTTTTTGGCGGGCAAAAAAAGAATTACAAAAAACGAAAAAAGAATTTATTCTTTCAAATGCATTAACATTTTTTTATACAGATGAAAATTCATCGCATACTAACTTATCAGTGAGATTTAAATATATTTGTGACATATTTTTTTCAGACATGAGACTTAAAAGAATAATTTCACTATTTAGTGAGACTAAATCAAATTTCTTCTTTAATTTAATGAAAATTTTAACCTTAGCAGTTACTTCACATTTAATATTGATCCTGTTTCTAGATTTTGAAGGGGAGAAGTTACCCCAACAATAAAAACAAATTTTACAAAGGAGTTTTGGTGAAATAAACAAAATTAAAAAAATATATTTAGTGCATCCATAAGATTGACAGCAAAGAAATAGTCCCAACTACTTTCTGCATCTCTTTTCAAACTATTGATATTGTTTTACTCGTCCTTAGACACTGCAAATGCATTTTGCAATAGTTTTTACTATCGTTTTTTTTTAGTTTTGAAAAAACATATTTAACAAAAAGGTATAAATTCTTTTCAAATGATATGACTCACTAATGTCTAAAGTGAGGCAACTTTGTGTTTTGCTGTCCGTCTGAGTAGTACACTGAAAACATTTAAGACTTTACATTTTTAAATAATTTACAAGGACATATTTCATTTTGTTTTAATTTATAGTGAAATTATTCTTTTAAGTCTCATATCTGGAAAAAATAAGTTATATATATATTTAGATCTCACTGATAAGTAAATATGCGATGAATTTTTATGCGTATAAACAAATTTTAACGCATTTGAAAGAATAAATTCTTTTTGTTTTTTTGAAATTCTTCTTTTTGTCCGCCAAAAAAAAAAAGCGCCTAGTACTTTTTTTTCTTTTTTGGCTAATTTTCTTTCTTTTTTCGTCTAAAAACATAATCCACTTAAAAAGTGGAGTAACACCAAAATTTTATTTAAATCCTATCCAGGGCACCGTGAACCGATTTTGATGACTTTCTTTTTATTTAAAGATTATTAAATTCATATTAAGGGTATTCATTTCAGCTTTTTTTTGGTTGTAAAAATGAAAAATTGGAAAAATTTAGCTTTTTATTACAACAAACACATGAAAAAATTTTCCACTCAAAAGTTGCAATTTAAACAACCTATATCCAAGTGTAAAATTATCAGAGTAAAAAGTTACATTTTTCCAATTATTTAAGCGTTGCCATTCATTACTAGTCAAAGAAAAAGTACCAAAATTTGCTACTGATATTTAAGTTTTTTCTACCTCGGCAGCACTTATTGAACATGTGTTTGAAATTTTTCTTAGAAGAAAATATGTATACAAATAATTTTGGTTATAATAATAGAAATTAAGAATTAAACAACAAGAAAAAACTGTCAAAATAAGTAAAAAGTGTAATTTATAAGTTAATTGGTTCATTCATCGAATAATTTAATTATTTTTGGAAACTTTGTATCACAATTTTTTTATGTACCCGTTCACATCAATGAGAGTGGAATCTTACATTTTTAATTTTTCCACTTTTACATTCTCTGAAATGAATACCCTTATTATTTTTTTAATGAAAGAGGAAAAATAAAATTTTCCATCTTTTAAGTTTTCATTAGCATAACTTCAACAAAAAACCAATATTTTTCAGAAAGTGGCCACGATAAGTACTAGAGCATTTAATAATCTGTAAATCAAAAAAATTTCATCAATATCGTAGTTCGGTAGTTTTTGCTGTATAACTGCAGCCGAAATTGTGGTTTAAAAAAGCCATCCTACAAATAAGTGGCAACCCTGGCAATTCTAGTTATCAAAATTTTGTGCTATAATATTTGGAAAACAAGGATAGTTAACTTTCTTTTCAGTACCAACCGCCCTTAAAATTCGAATTTTAAATACCTATGTATATGATACTTGGTTGTTTTTTAACTTTTCAAGCCACTTTATCGGGGATTTTCTATAAAAAATTTCGATAAATTCTAAATTTTTGAGTAAAGTTATCAAAAATACCATAGAAAATCCTTGATAAAGTTGCTTAAAAAGTTGAAAAATAAAGATATATTAAAAATCCTTAACCAAATAAAACTTTAACTTTGTTACACAAATTTTGTTTAAACTTCCTGCTGTAACTTATGCAATCTTTATTGATACAATCTCAACCATTTTAAGTTAAAACCTTTCACCACTTTTTTCCAGCCGTTTGCTCAGCAGAGTGTCCCACCCAACCTCAAAAAAAAAAAAAAAACAAAAAACTTTACGTATTTTCGAAAAAAAAACATCAAAGCGGAAAAAATATTTCGTTGAATTTTTTGAATTTTTAGAGTGCTAAAAACAAAAAAATTGTGGTACAAAAAGCACTTGTTAAAATTTTGATCTCCGGGTTCTGGGTGGATCCGCAAGGATCCAACCAGGTATTCTTCACATAGCTCAGCTAAATGTTACCTATGAACAAAGTCATACAACATAAGTGGTTTAGAATTGCAAGTTTTATAACATTTTTTTCAGCTCAAATAAAATGTCAGGTTAATTAATTTTTGGAGTTAATTATAAAGTAAAAGTGTTCTGTAAAAAAAATTTTAAAAAATTACAAAAACTAATAAAATCTGACAAAGTTTTAACAAGGCCCTGCTCCTAATCTATGCTTCTAAACTGATCTGATAACTATTTTTTGGAAAAAAATTTGTTTCTCCTATCTAAAATTATATTTAACAACAATTTTTTATTTCTGGCTTGCATAAAACACTTTATTTTATTTTTTGTGACGTAAATTTTTTACGATTTTCTTAAATAAAATTAAAAATCATTGTGCTTATATCCTGTTTATTTATTTATTTTTTGTTAATTTTAAATTAAAATAAAATTTATATTGTTTGTGCTTCATGTCATATTTTTATACCCATTTAAAACTTTTTCATTATACCGCAAAGCGTAAATCGTAAAAAAAAAACAAAAGCATACCTAGGCAAATTTGGTACTTTATAACCCACCCAGCAAAAACCTAGTTATTAGTACTCATTACCAATTGGATTGCCAGGTAATGAGTACTATTAACTACAAGCATTATTTTATGACCTACTTTTAACTAATTTGAATTCTGAATTTTAAAAATAAGTTATGTTTTATAGAAATTTATTGGAATATTTTTAAACCGTTGAGTTATTAAACTGGCAGCTCTTTATATCTCTTACATTTAATTACCCAAATAGCATCTAGTTACTTCTGTCATGTTTTCGTAAGCAAGGTAGTAGGATTTGTTGGCTTTTTCCTAAACTTGCAAAGGAGTAGTTTACTCCAATGACATCGCCATGTTAAAAAAAATGAACATTGAAATTGGAATATAACTATATACTCTTATAACGTTCCCAGCCAAAATTTGGTAATTATTACTCATTCCCAACTAGATTACCTGAAAATAAGAACTAATTACTATCAGCATTACTTTACACCGCAAAAGGCAAAAAAGTACTTGACTCTAATGACATCGTCATGTTAAAGTAATGAACATTTAAATTCGAAGGTTTCTAGAAACTTGTTGATGTTCTAATCCCTTAAGTTAATTACTTGGGTAATGAAAGTGTTTGTTAGGTTCTAATCCCTTAAGTTAACTACTTGGTATTGGAAGTTTTTGCTAGGTTCTAACCCCTTAAGTTAATTACTTGGAATTAATGGAAGTTTTTTTTTTTGCTGGGCAACTAAAACTAAAAAATTAATATTTAATTTTTAGTTGAATATAAGAATATACTTCGCATTTAAATAAATTCTGATTTCTTTACTTAGGTTACTGGTCAGATTGGTTGGCGTCGTGAAGGTATTAAATATAGACGCAACGAATTGTTTTTAGACGTATTGGAATATGTTAACTTATTAATGAGCCCACAAGGTCAAGTGTTATCAGCTCATGTTGCTGGTCGTGTGGTTATGAAATCCTATTTGTCTGGTAATTAATAAAAAAAAAAATGCTTTTAAGTACCAAACAATTCAATAATTTTTTTTTCAAAGGTATGCCCGAGTGTAAATTCGGAATTAATGATAAAATCGTTATGGAATCTAGAGGGCGTGGATTATCTGGCAACTCAGAGGTTGCCGATACTTCTCGTTCTGGCAAACCAGTAGTGGTGATTGACGATTGCCAATTCCACCAATGCGTAAAGTTGAGCAAATTTGAGACGGAACATTCAATCAGTTTCATACCGCCGGACGGTGAATTTGAACTGATGCGTTATCGTACAACCAAAGATATTTCGCTGCCATTCCGTGTTATACCATTGGTTCGAGAAGTAGGACGAACCAAAATGGAGGTAAAAGTGGTACTAAAATCCAACTTCAAACCATCGCTGTTGGGACAAAAGATTGAAGTAAAAATCCCAACTCCTTTAAATACATCTGGTGTTCAGTTGATTTGTTTGAAGGGTAAGGCTAAATATAAGGCTTCAGAAAATGCCATTGTATGGAAGATCAAACGCATGGCTGGAATGAAAGAGACTCAATTGTCTGCAGAAATTGAATTGCTTGAAACTGATACAAAAAAGAAATGGACACGTCCACCAATATCTATGAACTTTGAGGTACCATTCGCTCCATCTGGCTTTAAAGTACGTTATTTGAAGGTTTTCGAGCCCAAGTTAAATTATTCCGATCATGATGTTGTCAAATGGGTTCGCTATATCGGACGCAGTGGTCTTTATGAGACACGTTGTTAAATTTAGCTACGACCGTCATTCAGTCTTTGTTAAGGACTCTCATAGCAATAAACTAACAAACGCGTACGCATAATTAGAAAAAATGGCATAATACAAAACTACACAAAAACAGTCAAGAACTTGTGTTTTTTTGTTTGAACAAAGCAGATTTTCAATCAATTTAAAAAATTGAACATTAAAAAAATTCAAAATATGTAATTCCAATAATATATTCAATATATTCATTCATAGTGCATATGTATTCCTAAAGATTTTCATTTAACTTTCCCTGTTCTTTATATTATTATATTCATTATTATTTTTTATTCCTTTCTCTACTACATCTTACGTATTGTGTATTGTTAAATATTATTTTGATTAATTCGTATACAAACTATTTGAGAAGACAAATAATCTCTTAATTAAATAAAAAAAAAAAAACAAATATATATATAATAATAGAAATAATTGTAGTTGTTGTGGAAACATATTCATTGGTCGCAATCAATATAAAGTTTTGTAAACCCCTTGCACAGATTTCTGAAGTATAGTACCTTCCTATATTTCAATCATAAATTAATGCGTTTTTTTTAAATAAGAAACATAATTTTATATTGAATTCGCCAATAAATATTTTGTTAGACACACAAAATAATATCCGTGTTAAAAATATGAAATAAAATATTGTTTTAAGATATAAATGCAATGAGGCCTCCAATATCTGAAGAATGCGGAAGAATCTCTGATAAAAATTAATGTTCTTTGAATAAAACAAAAAACTTGTTTTTGCATGGATAATTGGAGTTCTATTGTAGAAATATATTATGAAAAATTATACACATAAAAACAAAAATAAAAGCTTAAAAATCACATAAATTGTTTAATGTTTTTTTTTTAGATGCAAATGTAAATGCAAATTTTTAATATTACACCGTTGGACAAAAAAAAACTACATTTACAGTTTTTCTTTTCGTGATCGTGTTTCCTTATGAAAGGACTTCAAAATTTTAGAGGATTAAATGTTATAAAACATATTTTTTAATATTTGCACTAAGCCTAGAATGCCACTAGTGATATCAAATGAAAGAGCAGGATCTCCCCTAAATTTCCTATTTTATTATTTTTACATATCAGGAAAAAAACTAACCTTCAATATCATTCAGAATTTTCAACAAAATATTTTTATAAAGTTTTCAAATGACTTTATTCACATCATTTATTTATTCTGATATGGCAAAAAAAAAATTAAAAATTAGGGGAGATCCTCTTCTTTCATTTGCCATCAATTTCCATCCTAGGACAAGTATAAATATTTTACAAGATGTAGTTTTTCACAAAATGAAACACTGTAAATGCAGTTTTACTCCATTTGATCTCTACTTTCAGACGTATGTATATCATTCGGTTCATGTTTAATATTGGCTGTCGGACGTTGTTAATAACTCAAAAACTTGTACATAATAAATACTAAATACGGCAGTGGCCACAGGACCCCACCAAATTGTTTTCCACGCAAAAACTATTGAATTGTTGAAGATGTGATGAATCGAATACGGATTAAACGGTTTAACATCAGGACTAGAGTTGGGCGCGTGAATTAATTTTGACTCACTCACGCTCACGAGAGGAATTTTTGAATCATGCACACTCAATCATATTTTTGCTACTCACACTCACAATCACGTGAGTAAATTTAATACAACTCACACTCACGTGCACTCACACAAGCTTCACTCACACTCACGTTGACTCACACTCACGAAACTTAAATTTACAAAAAATTAAAAACTAAAATTAAAAAAATTTTACAAAAATTTAAGCAAAATTTAAAGTTCAGCGAACTTTTACAATTTTCTGTGTTTTTTCGGGACGAATTTTAAGTTTAGCCAAATTTTAAAGTTTTTTTGTTGCTTTTTTTGGTACGAAAGGAAATATGAAATGAAAATAAATCACGTAAACTCACGCAAAAAAATCGACTCACACTCACTCACGAAAAAATCTTTCTCACGCACACTCACTAACTCATTTTTTCCCAACTCACTCACAATCACGTGAGTAAAATTGAATTTTCTCACACTCACGCGTGAATCAGGCTCTAATCTGCTTATGTGGCCATCTCTAATTAGGACCATCAAATCTAAAATTTCGTGTCGTAATACCTGCCGAACGATGGACACGGAATAGCTGATTGTGGGAAAATTTATGAAAAATTATTTTGCAAGGGTATCTTCATTTGGCAACCAGCGGTTAAGTTAAAAAAGGACGTATTTCAACAACAATTTTTTAACTAAATCCGGCTCAAAAATTAGGTATTTTTGTTTACACTATGGGAAAAATAATTAAAAAAATTCAAAATCGCGATTTTAGTCCACAGATGCGGAATTTTAAACATAAAAATAATTTTTTAACCAAATTGGTCTTAAAAATAAGAAAACGTTGAGTGTGTTATGTGAAAAGTATTTAAAAAATATAAAAACACAATTTTGGTCCAAAAATGTCAAAATCGCTGATCGGCATTTTTGGACCAAACCGCGTTTTTATACTTTTTATAATTTTTGTTTGATACCATACCTAACATTTTCAAACTTTTGGGACCAATTTGTATACATTTTTTCAGCTATTCCGTGGCCATTGTTCGGCAGGTATTACAACACGAAATTTCAAAGTTTAGATTTGTCGGAACGCCCTATTGAACATATCCCGTGCAATTGCCCTAAAAAATGCTTTCAAAAATTGCATTTGCATCGAATTGCGTTTAAAAAAAGAAAAAAAAAATACTCAGGGTATTTACTACAGAAATTTGTTACCCTTGCAACAGCGCAATATTGCTTTTTTTTAATTTTTTAATAAAATTTGTATTTTTCTATTACCTTTTACATGATGCGTCGTTGCAAGAAAAGTTTCGCAATTTATTTCAATAGTAATATAATTGCTTCTATTAACAAAGTAACAAGCAATAAAAATTGCAATTTTGACATTGCTCAATTTTGCAAGACTAAAATTTCTGACGTAAATTCCATTATTATTTATAAGTGCATTAGAATAAAAAAGCACAATCGTTTGATTCGAATGCTTTTTGAATCCTAGAAAACCGATACATATGTACTTTCATAATAGTTCAACAGATTCCATATAATATTATCCCTGCAAACATTTGGAAGAAATATCGCCTAAGAGAAATTGCGGGGATATCTTCTTTTTATCGTAATTACAAATCATCAAAGTAGTATATTTTTAAAATCTTCCTTTTATCATTTTGAGGATATTTTAGCAATATTTAAAAAAAAAATATTTTTTTTTGTCAATTATAAAGTAGATAAAATCGCCAAATTATCGAAAATGTATCTTCCAGGTGATTTTTCACCTGGGCGATTCATATACGATATCTTCCTTTTATCAAATGGATGAAAAAAAAACGAAATCAAAATATTTTATTTGTTGTCAAAAATAAATTTCCATATTATAATATCGTTTTTCTTTGTTTTTTCGCAATAAATGTGAAATAAATTAAACAAAAATTCCTGAAAAGTGATTTTAAGAGGTAAGTAATGAATTTGCAACAAATAAATATAAATCTGCACTATTAATTAACTGCATTTCGTTTCTCCATTAGGTCCAGCAAATTTGTGACCAATTTTTGACGCATAACATTTATCAAGATCATGGAACCAATCAAGAAATCATCATTCAAGGCAATTTTTTGTAGTGTGGTATCTTTTAAATTATATCTAACAATAAAAACCATCATTTTGAAACAAAAACCACGACATCTTCTTTTTATCTTCCAAGAACAGCATAGGGGATATCGTTTAGGGGATTATCTGGCAATATTTTTTAGGTAAAATTTGAGTAAAATCATAAATTTATCTTCCAAACGATTATCTGGCAATATTGCCCATTTATCTTCTAGAGGAATTGCTTTCGAATCTCTTGGGCGTATTGCTTTCGGGACACGATTTCTACCAAAGGGTGTTTCTTCCGCAATACGAAGAAGATATCCCCCGCAATACAATTTATCTTCCAGGCGATACGCTTGGGTATCTTCTTCGTATCGAAATGCTTGCAGGGATTATACAGTATAAGGATACCCTGCAAGCATTTGGAAGAAATATCGCCTAGGAGAAATTGCGGCAATATCTTCTTTTTATCGTAATAAAAAATCATCAAAGTAGTTTTTTTGAAAATCTTCCTTTTATCATTTCGAGGATATTTAAGCAATAAATAAAAAAATATATTTATTTTTTGTCATTTATAAAGTAGATAAAATCGTCAAATTATCAAAAATTTATCTTCCAGGGGGCTAATCACGTAAAACGAAAACGATAGACGATGCATAAACGACATCAAAATACATATCGTTTTGAAGGGAAAATTGAAAGTTTTTCTTTATTAAATTATTAAAGTGTGTTGTATAATCCAGAAACATTAAAAAGTTTAAAAACATTTTGATAAGTTTAGGAGCAACAAGGCTCCAAAAATCGACGATTGTCAATTATCGTTTTACGTGATCACAGTCCAGGTGATTTTTCACCTGCGCGATATATTTACGATATCTTCCTTATATCATACGGATGAAAAAAATGCGAAATCAAAATATTTAATTTATTGTCAAAAATTTATTTTTTCATTATAATTTAGTCTTTCGGGGATTTTATTCAATTTGTGTGAAATAATCAATATAAATCACACAAAAATTCGTATAGACGGGTTTTTTGAGGTAAGTAGTGAATTCGAAGAAATAAAAGCATTAAGATCGAAACTGCAAAACAAATAAACCGCATGTTTTTCTCCCATTTGGTCCATGAAATTCCATAAATTTAAATTTAGTTGGTCAAGGAAAACTCAATAAGCAATTAAAATCTCAAAAGCACTGATCCCGAAAGAAGAAAGAAATATAAAAAATTCGGCAAAAGATGCTTGTTCGTTGTTTAATGATATATCCTTGTATCTGAGATTATTTGTAAATTTTTATCTATTTACTTTCATTTAACACAATAAAAATCATAATTTTATCGACATCTTTATTTTATATTCCACGAACGTTTAGATGATTATCTGGCAATATTTTCTATGTTAAATTTGAATGATATCTTCAAATTATCTTCCAAATGATTATCTGGCAATATTGCCTATTTATCTTCCAGAAGAATTGCTTTCGTATCCCCTGAACGTATCGCTTTCGGGACACGATTTCTACCAACGGGTGTTTTTTCCGCAATACGAAGAAGATATCCCCCGCAATACAATTTATCTTCCAGGCGATACGCTAGCGTATCTAAACGTTCGTGGAATATAAAATAAAGATGTCGATAAAGTTATGATTTTTATTGTGTTAAATGAAAGTAAATAGATAAAAATTTACAAATAATCTCAGATACAAGGATATATCATTAAACAACGAACAAGCATCTTTTGCCGAATTTTTTATATTTCTTTCTTCTTTCGGGATCAGTGCTTTTGAGATTTTAATTGCTTATTGAGTTTTCCTTGACCAACTAAATTTAAATTTATGGAATTTCATGGACCTAATGGGAGAAAAACATGCGGTTTATTTGTTTTGCAGTTTCGATCTTAATGCTTTTATTTCTTCGAATTCACTACTTACCTCAAAAAACCCGTCTATACGAATTTTTGTGTGATTTATATTGATTATTTCACACAAATTGAATAAAATCCCCGAAAGACTAAATTATAATGAAAAAATAAATTTTTGACAATAAATTAAATATTTTGATTTCGCATTTTTTTCATCCGTATGATATAAGGAAGATATCGTTAATATATCGCGCAGGTGAAAAATCACCTGGAAGATAAATTTTTGATAATTTGACGATTTTATCTACTTTATAAATGACAAAAAATAAATATATTTTTTTATTTATTGCTTAAATATCCTCGAAATGATAAAAGGAAGATTTTCAAAAATACTACTTTGATGATTTTTTATTACGATAAAAAGAATATATTGCCGCAATTTCTCCTAGGCGATATTTCTTCCAAATGCTTGCAGGGTACGTACTGATATTACACACTAGAGATGGGCGCTGGTCACGTGATTTGCGTGATTCACGTGAATCACGCGTGAATCACGCGTGAGTGATTTTTTTTCAATCACGTGATTGTGAGTGAGTGTGAGTTGAAAAAAAATCTGAGTGAGTGAGTCATTTATTTTTTGCGTGATTAGATTTTTTATTTGCCCAATTTTTTTTTTAATTTTTTTGTAAAAAATTTTATTTTGGATTTTTTTTCTTTTTGGTAAGAAAATTTTATTGCGTGAGTAGATTTTGCGTGACTCACGCGTGAGCGTGATTGAATCTGACGTGAGTCACGCGCGAGCGTGAGTAAGTTTTGTATTACTCACGTGAATGTAAGTGAGCGTGAGCAAAAAAAAATGCGTGAGTGATTAGTGAGTGATTCGATTATTTTTTGCGTGAGCGTGAGTCAATATCCACTCACGCGCCCATCTCTATTACACACACATGATGGTCAAATGCAAATTTGTTTTTTGTTTTCTAGAAAATAGTAGCTAAATATTGCGCTTACATTTGAAAATTCTACATCTGTAGTAAAAAACACCGTAAGTATGATTAATAAATAAATTTTAATTTACAGTAAGTATACGTATAGATGCATATTAAATGAAAACCAGTGATGCCAACTTAGCCCTATTGGGGGCAATTTTCAGCCCTTTTTGATTGCTCTCAACGCCTATTTTTTTCTTTTAGCCCTTTTATTTTTTTAGGGGTTAATATGGCTCTTTTTGTTATATTTTTTAGCCCCTTTTTAACCATTTGTTAACAATTTTTTCTTAACCCTTTGACGACCACAGGCAAGTATACTTGCCAAATCGTTTTTGGCGATTATTTTGGTTCAGGTAAAATAAAGGACAAATGTGCTAAAAGATGAATTGTAGGGGAGTGTTATGGCAATAAAAGTCTAGTTTTCAGTTAGTCTCTAACTTTATCCACTTACTTACTGTAAGTCCCAAAAGTTTGTGAAATTAAAATCTCTATTTTAGGGACAAAAGGATCTATACTTGTCAAGCAAAATTGGGGTCAAGAAGTGGGTTTATAGGTCCAAATTCTTGTAGAATAACTACAATAGAATTTCAAATCTTAAAAATCACAGCGAATAGCAAATAGCTTTGGCCAGAACTGCGTAATAGTCGAAGGGCAAAATTTTTCACCATGAAAAATTAAGGGTAAGGAGAGTGGTTAGAGGTCCAATTTTTTGTTTAGTTACTTTTATTAGGTCAAAGATTAAGACAATGAACAGAAAATCAAAATTGCCTCGGCAGAAAATGTATGGTCGTCAAAGGGTTAAATAAGTTGCATATCTTTTATACATGAAATTATAAACCATGAAATGGGAATCAAAGACTCGGAAAATCTTAGATAAAACTGATTAATTTTTGATCGAAATATACTGTTTCAAAAATTTTATGGTTGAAAATCCGATTTTGAAGTCAAATATTTCAATAATTTTTTTTTAATAATCCAATTTTTACATTAGAAAGTAAGATCGATCTCTTAAAAACACAAATAAAAACAAGTAGAAAAGTTAAATTCGGCCTTGCCGAATGTAGTGATACCCTCCACAATTTCTAAAAGATTATTGCAAAAAACTTTATTTAAAAGAAAATTACTTTTGAAAAAAAATTTTTTTGAAAAAAAATTTCCGCGAAAAAAAAATTGGTAAAAAAAGTCCGCGATTGTTTTTTTTTTGTTAAAAATATGTTCGCACTTGTTTAAATACCATTTAGTGTTCAATTATGTTGACATATGTCAACCAGCAGACGAATTAAATCATTTAGTTTGCTGAAAAACACAAAAACTGATAAATTTTTGAGTTTAGCCCTTTTTAGCCCTTTTTAACTGCTCAGCCGACGCTTTTTGGTTTGCATCGTTGCCATCGCTGATGAAAACTAAGAAAAAATGAGAATTTGAACTATGATTAAAATCAAGGTGTATCAATACTAAAGAGATCTGAACTCGCTCTTCTTCTGTTAAAGCCGCTCTTAAATTCCCTTTGCTAAGTCCGCCATCGAACTGGACGTTTGATCAAACCAAAAAAAATCCCTTAAGTTTGATATAAACAAAAAAAACAGTGTTGCAGTTTGGCGATTTTCAGACTAAAGCTAGCGTTTTTTTGCATCTAGCTGTAAAAAAAGTTTTTTTTGTGGATTATCGGGAAATCCAATGACTTTTTATTTGCTGACAATTTGTTTTAAACACTTTTAAAGGTATTTCCTAAATAATATTAACATAAAAATTATAAATTGATACATTTTTTTTAAATTGATTAAGCGCTTTTTCGATATAAAAAGTTAGCATTATTTGTCAAACCAACAATGTTAATTTAACATTATCGTATTTTCCTCGTCTAACAGTTTTCGTACCTTCTGTTAAAAAGTTTCAAAATATTAAGAGCGGGAGACAAAGAGCTTGTTAAAATTCTCATTTTTTTTAACAAAAAATTCGGGGAAAAGAAATTTAAACTTTAGAATTAAAAAACTAAAAAAATCAAAACTTCTAAAAATGTTCATTAGTTCTTTTCTTAACAGCATGTACATTTTGTTAAACTCAACTCACTTGATTGTCATTCCGTTTGTAACTCATCGAAACATCGGTCTGAGACCCCATGATCAGTGATCGACTCTTAAGACATTTTATTGATGTCTGTCTGTGCGTTGAAATGGCGATCATGGCCAAAATATTAAACGTGTAGTAGTCCCGAGCAGTTAAGTCACAGACTAATACAGACTCGACAAATATGACAGGTGTCAAAAAAGTATTTTTTAACCATATGGTTAATGTTTTCAAATTATTCTACGAATTAGGTTAGAAAGAGAAAACTGATATAACGCGCCATAAGAAAAATGGATGCCAGATCGGTTTTTGTTGTCTCACTCACTCCTAAGTCGTAGAAAGTGTTGCCATGTTAGCGTAAAACGGACTAATAACCGCTGTGTTTTCTCCTAAAATCGCTTAATTTTTCCCCATTTTTTCTTGTAAAACTCTACTGTCGAGTCTGTATTTACACTCATAGAAATATCTTAGTAGAAAAATTAGTAAACCCATTGTAGATCAAGTTTTACAGAATTTAACAAAAATCAATGTTGATATTACAAAATTCAATAGTTGAAAAATACATAGTTGGAAAAAATTGTATAAAATATAAGTATATGAAATGTGCAACACTGTTTTTGCTGATCGCCATTTGTAAATTGTTGTTGTGTTGTACAGAAGGGATGTTTCTTAAAAAAATATTTTTTATTACAAAAAGTAAAAGAAAATATTTGGTGAGTAATTAAATATATTTTTTATTTAATTCATTAATAAAACAATTTTTTATTTTTTTTTAGCAATTTGTGATTTGGAATCTTTCCAAAAACTCCAGAAGCTAATCACATAAAATGATTGCCGACAGCAAAACAACAGCGAAATACATCACAGTACAAGGAAACAAAAAAATATCATCTAAAAACAAAATAAGTTTATGTGAAAATAATGAGTTAATGAAAACTACGGAAAAATATTGTGAAAATATTCAATTAAATAAAATAACATTTACAACACAAATAAGAATTTCATTTTAATAAATAAAATTGCATGAATATACAAAACAAAACGAGTATGATTAACAAAAATACGAATAGAACCAACAAAAATACGAGTTAATCAGCTTTTACAAAAACTGACAACAATTAATGTTGAAATCAACATAAATATTTGTAGGGTCAAAATCAACAATGATTTCTGTTGAATTTACTACGATTTTCTTTGGGAATACAATGATTTTTGGTTGAGTGTAGTCTGTGGTTAAGTATTTGCATTTTGTTATGATTTTTTTTTTACATAAATAATTTGTTCGCGGAATTTTTTTTTTACCAACAAATTTTTTTATGCGGAAATTTATTTTTCACATTTTTTTGTAAATATACTTTTGACATTGTTGAAAGTATCAATACATTTAGCAAGAACGAATTTAACTTTTTCATTTCATTTTTATTTTTTAGTGTTAATATTTTTTTGAACACTCTCACTTGTTGTTATCTATTTTAATAAATTTTCGCTCAATCCCAATAATGCACAAACAAATCATTTATCATTTAGAAATGTATTAAGAGTTTATACGAATAAAAAAGCTGATAAAAAGTAACAACTCATACTGACAGCGCTTAGTAGCTTTTTACAAGTTCTAACAGAAACATTCAATAGTTGGGGAAAAAATACGGCATAACATCAAAAATGGATTCCGGTGGCATTATTCCCGATATTATTGATAGTAAACCAGGTGCTGTAGCCCATGTCACATACCCGGGTAATATTAAAGTTGAATTGAGCAAGGAATTACAACCCAAACAAGTAAAAGATCAACCAGAAGTTAAGTGGGACGCCGAGGATGGATCTTTGTATACCTTATTAATGGTAGATCCCGATGCTCCATCTCGTGAAACACCTACTTATAGAGAAATTTTACATTGGTTAGTCATCAATATTCCGGGTAATAATGTTGCTAATGGTCAAGTTGTGGCGGAATATATTGGCTCCGGACCACCAGAGGGTTCTGGCTTGCATCGGTATGTGTTTTTAGTTTTCAAACAAGCTGATAAAATTTCCACTGATAAATTTATTTCAAAAACGTAAGTAAAAAATGTTTCCTTGCTCTCTCTTTAGAATTACGAACAAATTTTTTCATATGTCTGTTTTTGGTTTTGTTTTAGGTCCCGTGAAGGTCGTCTAAGTGTCAAGACCCGTGATTACATTACCAAATATAATTTAGGAAATCCCGTCGCTGGTAATTACTATCAGGCACAATATGATGATTATGTCCCCATTTTAAAAGCACAATTTAAATGATTGAGACTGATTTAAGAAAATAATAAAACAAATGTTAGTTCATAAAATGTAAGAGAATTGTTTTTATACCCTCCACTTACAATTAGCAAGGAGTATCAATACTAAAGAGATCTGAACTCGCTCTTCTTCTGTTAAAGCCGCTCTTAAATTCCCTTTGCTAAGTCCGCCATCGAACTGGACGTTTGATCAAACCAAAAAAAATCCCTTAAGTTTGATATAAACAAAAAAAAAGTGTTGCAGTTTGGCGATTTTCAGACTAAAGCTAGCGTTTTTTGCATCTAGCTGTAAAAAAAGTTTTTTTTGTGGATTATCGGGAAATCCAATGACTTTTTATTTGCTGACAATTTGTTTTAAACACTTTTAAAGGTATTTCCTAAATAATATTAACATAAAAATTATAAATTGATACATTTTTTTTAAATTGATTAAGCGCTTTTTCGATATAAAAAGTTAGCATTATTTGTCAAACCAACAATGTTAATTTAACATTATCGTATTTTCCTCGTCTAACAGTTTTCGTACCTTCTGTTAAAAAGTTTCAAAATATTAAGAGCGGGAGACAAAGAGCTGCAATTAGTGACAGAGGATATATGAGGTATTCCACACCAAATGTCCCGCTACAGAAAAACATGTGTCCCGTAAATTTCTGAATAGTTTGTTTGCGTTGCGAATAAGTATTATTAATTGCATAAATATTACGCATACGCTCTGTTTAAACAAGCAAATTACTAAATTGTTATGAAATTTCAAATTTAAATGCGATTTTCTCGAAAAAAACAAAAAACGCGTGTCTGATTTTTTTTGTGTGGATGGACAAACATCTAAACTTAAAAAAAAGTGTCCGGATTTCAGATAAATTGACTTTTTTAAAAAATGGAAAATTTCAGAACGGGTACTGAAAATTTTCCAAAAAAAAATTTAATCGATAGCCCATACAAAACTATATAAGAATGTACATTTGTAAGATTGTGGTGCATTCCGTTTTAATGTGATAAATATTTAATCAAGGCAACTCGCCACAAATTTTACCATTTTTCCAATATTTGGCCACGCCTCCTCAGCCCAATTTTTAAAAAACTGAAAAACTAAAAACGCAATTTTCTATGTTCCATTTAGAGCTATATATAACCTATTCAGAAGTTTGCGGTACGCATGTTTTTTTTCGATGGACATTTGGTGTGGAACGCCTCATATATAAGTTTGTCATTCCGTTTGTAGCTCATCGAAATATCGGTCTGGGACCCCATAAAGTATATATGAAGGGCTTACTGCAAGAACTCGATAAGCAGCATTATATATTTTCGTGTTTTTCGCCTTCTGCTGATGTTCCATTGACACATTTTTGGCAGAAGTCTTGCTTTAACTCTTTGTACAAGTATATTGAAAATAAAAGTTCTGCAAAAGTTATATTTTCTACATTATTTTAAAAGTTTTAAGGCAAAAACCACTATAAAATGAATTGTTGCTTATCGAGTTTTTACAATAAGCCCTTCATATATAATTCATAAGTGATCGATTTTATGACATTCTAGCGATGTCCGTCTGACGGTCTATCTGTCTGTGGAAATGGTGATCACGGCTAAAATATTACACGGAGATGACTGAAACTTAACATATTTATTGCTCGTGCTCCCGAGCAGTTTGATATTGATTTCGAGCGACATTGGTTCAGCGGTTCAAAAGCTATGAACGAAAATTTTAGGACACCTCAAAAATGTTCACGTAGAAAATTATTGCAGTTACTACATGCCGGTCATTTGTGTAGTAAGTAGTAGTTGTTGTTTTCAACTACAACTTCAGTTGTTTTTGTATGAAAAATTTCAAACAACTATTTTTTGTAGACGTTTTAAAAAATAAATACAAAAAATTACTACATTGTAGTAACAGTTGTTTTATGTAGTTGTTTTTAGTCTATAAAAAACTTATAATTTTCTAGAAAATTTTATAAAAACGGATGTGTTGAACGAATTGGAAGTGTCAGATGCATCAGCAATTATTTCCAAATAATTTTAACCGTTTTTGACGTTTAGAAGAAAATTCTGACAATTTGAGTTACAGTAAAAACAACTGTAAATTGAAGTAGTTTTTACCGTTTTTTGTAGTTGCTAATCAATAGTTAAAATCAACAATTTTTGGTTGATTTAACCGTAAAATGTAGTGGACGCCTAAACAACAGCAAATGTAGTAGTTTTAACTGTCTTTTGTAGTGGAATCTACCGTCATAATTTTTTGAGTGTTGGTACATTCAACCCCAGGAAAATTTTTTGGAACAAATTCCTATAACAATAGATTCTTGAATATATTCTACGGTAATCAAAACAAAATTTTCTATGTAAAATTATTTTTCAAAAAAACTACTGGCTCTAAAAAACGATTGCTTTTGGGACAATTTCAAACAAAAATCATTGATTCTGGAACGTGAAGTAGAATCGGTTGCAGGGTAATATGATGTGTTCTGGAACCGTTTATTTGGAACGGAAAATTTTGCTGGGCATAACCTAAAAATACAAAATGCTTTAATTCGGCTGCTGGATGACATATGTGAACATAATTGAAAACCGAATGGTATTTAAACAAGTACGAACATATTTTTTGGCAAAAAAAATCGCGGATTTTTTTACCAATTTTTTTTGCGGAAATTTTTTCTCCAAAATTTTTTTTTATTTTTTTTTCAAAAGTAATTTCCTTTTAAATAAGGTTTTTTGCAATAATCTTTTTGAAATTGTGGAGGGTATCAATACATTCGGCAAGACCGAATTTAGCTTTTTTACTTGTTTTTTATTGTTGTGTTCAGGTGAGTCAGTTTTAACGTACTAAAAATGATCTGTCATTAAAGTTTGATACATTTAAAACATGTTGTATCTTATTTCAACAAGCTTAAGGCACTGTTATCTATTTTGATAAATTATAACTTGAAATCAATTACTGCACGACAAATAATTACATTTAATTAAAAACATTGCTAAAAAAAATCACACTAAATATTAGGTATTCCACACCAAATGTTCAACAAAATGTATGTAGTGTAAATTTAAATATTCAATTAGAAAACAAATTTAAAAGTGGGGATTGTAGGCATGGTCAAATATTAATAAAAATGTAAGTAATTTTTGCCTGATCATCTTTATTTCATTATTTATGAAAATTAAATTAAACACAGTGAATTCTACAATTTTTTTTTCCATTTATATAGATGTTTTAAAAGAAGTGGAATTTTTTAAATTTACCCCCCAGGTTTAAAAAATTTGTCATCTATAATAAATTTTTATTAAATTTTTCATGCCAAAGGATTTGCTCGTTAAAAAAAAAAAATAAAAAAACAAGTAGAAAAGTTAAATTCGACTTTGCCGAATCTATGAATACCCTCCACAATGCATTTTTTTAAAGGGTAGTACATTTTTTAACGTGAAAAAACAATTTTAACGTGAAATAACAATTTTGATTACAAATATTTTGTTTTGAGTAAAAAACTCTTTTTTGTAATTTAAAAAAAAAAAAAAAATACTAATTTTTTTTTTGAGTGTAAAATTTTTTTCGAGTGTAATGGTTTTTTTACTGTAAAAATTTTTCTGAGTGAATGCACGTACGTATGTACACAAAATATTGTCATTTTTGTAAAAAAAAAAACTATTTTTTTTTGTGTAAATTTTTTTTTGAGTGTAAAATTTTTTTTGAGTGTAAAATTTTTTTTTAGTGTAAAATTTTTTTCGAGTGTAATTTTTAAGTAACCAATGCTTTTAAAACTAAACAAATTTAAAAAGCATTGCTTTAAAATTAAACAAGTTTGAAAAGCATTGTTTAGTTACCACCAATGCTTTTAAAACTTGTTAAAACACGTGGCATTTTAGATGAAACAAATCTAAAATTCAGGGTTTTGCTTATAACTTTTGAACCACTGGACCGATTGAGCTGAAATTTAATATAAAAAAGACCCGGGGAACGGTTAAGATACATGCCAAGCTTCAGTAGTCTCATTATTGTCTTTCGAAAGTTATCGTGTTTTTTATCTCGTAAATTCGCGAAACACCCTTGCCGAAATCTTTTGCTCATAACTTTTGAACCACTGGACCGATTTGGCTGGATTGCAATACCAACCTGACCAGGTAAATGACAAACATATATGCCAAACTTCAGTAGCCTCTGTAAAGTCTTTCAAAAGTTAGCGTGTTTTCTACGGACGGACAGACAGACAGACAGACAGACAGACAGACAGACAGACGGACGGAC
Organism: Pegoplata infirma; assembly: GCA_963921195.1. NCBI lineage: Eukaryota > Metazoa > Arthropoda > Insecta > Diptera > Anthomyiidae > Pegoplata > Pegoplata infirma. The sequence goes on from OY992536.1 coordinate 328,487,763, forward strand.
GGACGGACGGACGGACGGACGGACATCGCTAGATCGACTTAAAATCGATCGAGGATCATAAATATATATACTTTATGGGGTCTTAGACCAATATTTCGTGGTGTTACAAACGGAATGACAAACTTATATATACCCTCTATCACTAGAGTGGAGGGTATAAAAAATCGCAAATTTAGTATTCTGGTTGAGTTCCACTGAATAGCCAAATTAAAATAAATAATCCACTGTGCATCGTTGCGTATGATTGTTATTTAAAGACAATTACAAAATTAATCATACGCCTTACACAGTTTTTAAGCAATTATTACCCTTGTTTTTTGCAGACCGGATTAAGATTAGGATTAACTTTATATTGTTAAAAAATGGGTCAAATCAAGTCCAGATTTTTTTTTTATAATTTATTTCTGAAATTACATACAGTTAGTATATACATTAGAGTGTCCCTTATTTTGGAAATGTTGGAAATGTTGAGACGGTACCCCTCATTTTTTTCCTTTTGACTAAAAAATAACTCAGGAAAAATTTTACGCCCCTACGACCACGCCTTCCCTACGCGACGGGGCCGTATAGAGCGGGGCCTTAAAAATCATTTTTCCATACAAAGCAAAAAATTTTTTTTTTGATTTTTAATTTTTTTGTTATTAATTATAATATTACTTGATTAGCTTATTCACTTGAGGCTTTCAGTTCTAAAAAATTTTTCGAAAAAAAAAATTTAGAGCTTTTGGGGTCCTAGAGTAAAAATTTTTTAAAAAATATTTTTTTTTAGTTTTGACAAGCAACCGTTTTAGTTGAATTGTTGCTTTTAATGATATATTTTCATAAAAAATATTATTCTTATCTGTGACATCTTTATCGTGATCTAAAAAAGGGTAAAAAATGCATTTTTGATGTTTTTCGATACACGATCAAGATGTCACAGATATGAATAATATTTTTTTATGAATATAAGTATTAGGGTGTTCAATTAATCGGGTTTTTAAATTGTTCGATTAAACGATTAATCGATATTTTCCATTTTTAAATTATTCGATTAAAAGAATAAAATTTTAAAATTGTTCGATTAATCGAATAATTACAAATTCAGAAATTTTCTAAATTACAAGACTTTTTTTCGACAATTTTAGAAAAAATTGGTACTTGAGTAAATAAACAATATTAATTACAAGTATTTTAACATTTTATTAACAAAAAAAACAAAATTAATATCATTTCAAAATGTATCAAAATTTACCCAGCAAAATTTTCTGTTCCAAATAATCGGTTCCAGAACACATCATATTACCCAGCAACCGGTTCTACTTCACATTCCAGAATCAATGATTTTTGTTTGAAATTGTCCCAAAAGCAATCGTTTTTTAGAGCAAGTAGTTTTTTTGAAAAATAATTTTATATAGAAAATTTTGTTGTTTTTACCGTAGAATGTATTCAAGAATCTATTGAACCAGGAATTTGTTCCAAAAAATTTTCCTGGGTAAGTCTTCTGCTAATTTGTTTGAGAAAATTTTTAAAAAAATCATATTGGAGATTTGTTAAATGTGTAGAATTTAAAAATAATTTTTTTGACAAATTTTTTGGATTACCAATATCACAAAAAAATATATATTTATAATATGACTACGTTTGGGAAAATCTTAAATTTGAAATTTTATTTTTTTAAAAATTAGTGCGTTTTTGCCCAAAACTCGAAACTTTGACCGATTTTAGAGCTGTCATACAGTTAACCGATTTGGTCTAAAATTTTATCAGGTACTTACTTAGGTCGTTTAACAAATCCAAGCTTCAGGAACAGCGAAAATCCGAAAACAAATTTAAAATAAGGACCACTTAAGTAAACATGACTGTGTTTTTTTAATTCCAACGGTAACATAAATTTGGTTTGTTTATTGGACTTAAAACTTTTAAAAAATTATACATATTTCCAGAAAATCCATATATTAATATTATTCGATTAATCGGCATAAATTCTTCGATTAATCCTTTAATCGAAATTAGCAATTTTAAATTAATCGAACAATTATTCGTCTAAAATTGTTCGATTAATCGAACAATAATTAATCGACTGAACACCCTAATAAGTATACCATTAAAAGCAACATTACAACTAAAACCGTTGCTTGTCAAAACTAAAAAAAAAAAAAAAATTAAAAAATTTTTACTGTAGGACCCCAAAAGCTCTAAATTTTTTTTTTTCGAAAAATTTTTTAGAACTGAAAGCCTCATCCCATCAAAATCAAATTTTTTGTCGTAAATAAGCTAATCAAGTAATATTATAATTAATAACAAAAAAATTAAAAATAAAAAAAAAAATTGTTTGCTTTGTATGGAAAAATGATTTTTAAGGCCCGCTCTTTACGGCCCCGTCGCGTAGGGAAGGCGTGGTCGTAGGGGCGTAAAATTTTTCCTGAGTTATTTTTTAGTCAAAAGGAAAAAAATGAGGGGGCACCGTCTCAACATTTCCAACATTTCCAAAATAAGGGACGCTTTAATATACATATAAACAGAAAAACAAATTAAGCTTTGACCAAAATATAAAGAATGAAAAAGAAATTTAGTTTAATGCTAGGATTAACTCAGATTTATTTATACCATTGTACATTCTGGACAACGCTTAAATTTTTTCCTGCTTATATTTACTAATTGTATGTAGATTCAGAAAAAAATTTTTAAAAAAATGTCTGGACTTGATTTGCACCATTTTTTAACTAAATAGAATTAATCCTAATCTTATTCCGGTCTGCAAAAAACAAGCTTATTATTAGGCTTATTGTTAGTTAAACTTAACTTGATTTTAAAAAGGCCTTAGCATACATGCCGACTTATAAGGTAGGTCTTTCACAGGAAACCGATTGTCATGAAACTTGCATATACTTAGAAATGAGGGAAGAAAAATAAGAGTTATCTGTTTTTTTTAGCTGCCCAATCTCAAATTTAAAAAAAGGCTGCCATCTTATGAAAAAATTAGGTCTTTCGGGGAAATCCGACTAAAATCCGAACTAGCAGGAATTTCGCCAAACGCAAAAATACGGGTCAGCTTAATTTTAATAGAGATTTTTATATACGGTGGCTCGCAGCTTATTTCGTGTGAAAGATATTAGTTAGCAATCCATTCAAGACAAAGTTAACAAAAATATACCTAATTATTATCAAATAAGTATTTCTGTAAAAAGTCCTGTGTATGTAATTAATCAAGCTTTAATTAAAGCTTAATGACGTTCAGATTGTCTAAATATTAAATGTGCTACGAGGGTCGAAATTGAAATTATTGAAAGACCTTTTTTAGAAAATTTCTTAAAAATGTTTCTAGGTCGTTTTTATCCAAGCTCAAACATAAAAACTTTAAAAAATAGTCCAATAGTTCACATTCATTTATTAAATAATTTTTCCAATGACCCAAACAAAAACCGAAATTTTTAAAATACAGTAGAAGAAATCCGAATTTTTTGACCACCTATTCTTTTGAACACCAATTTTTGGTAAACAAATAAAAGATTTAATTGTTTAATAATTTTAGTACACCTAAGTGTATAGTAATGAGATATAAAAATAATTGAACATTTCCTTTGTTTACAAAAAATTGGTGGTCAAAAGAATTGGAGGTCAAAAAATTCGGATTTCTTCGACTGCATTTTAAAAATTTTGAGTTTTGTTAGGGTCATTGGAAAAATTATTTGATAAATGGCTATACACTATTGGACTATTTTTTAAATTTGTAATGTTTGAGCTTGGGAAAAATCGACCTAAAAGTATGTGTAAGAAATTTTGTAAAAACCGTCTTTCAATAATTTTAATTTCCATTTCGACCCTCGTAGCACGTATAATATTTACTCAATCTGGACGCTATTAAGCTTAAATTAAAGCTCGGTGAATTACCTACACAGCACTTTTAACAAAAACACTCGTTTGATAATAATAAGGTGTATTATTGGAAACTTTGTCTTAAATGGATTGCTAACTTATATCTAACACACGAAATAAGCTGCGAGTCACTGTATGATTTTGGCGGTCCTACGTATAAACCTCACCATATAAACTACCTCAAAGTGTTTACATCTTTGAAAATATGGAAGCAGAATTTGGACACGGCCGATACACCATTGGATAGGCCTTCAAAAAACCTTTCGATCTGTTTAAAATGTTTTTATAGTTTTTTGTGAAGAAATGTGAAAAATCCTCGAAAAACTAAAAAAAATCCCGATTTTCCCCCTTTCCTTTGACCCCCTAAATGTGAGACCGGGAAGCTAAGAAAAAACAGGTTACTCTTATTTTCCTCCCCTCTTTCCAATATGCAAGTTTCGGGACAATCGGTGGGTGCCCTCTGAAAGACCTTACTTGTTAGCCAACGATATTTTAAATGGCTAACTGGATATTAAGTAATCTGTCCTTAAATGCAATAAAAAATATTTGTTTATTACTTTTTATTTTTATTAACTATCACTTAACAATTGTCTAATAGAAAATCAGATACTTTCTTATTAAATTCTTCAGCAAATTGTAGATGTATATTATGTTTACCGTCGGGAAATTCAAAGTACCTACAATAAGAGAACTAAATTAGTATTTGTACAATACCTTATTTTTGCTAATAGCTTTTTTTTGTGAATATGAGTTACACAAAGAGTTTAATGGGTAGAATGATATACACTTAAAAAATTATTGCAGTTACTATATGACGGTCATTTGTGTAGTAAGTAGTAGTTGTTGTTTTCAACTACAATTTCAGTTGTTTTTGTATGAAAAATCTCAAACAACTATTTTTTGTAGTCGTTTTAAAAAATAAATACAAAAAATTACCACATTGTAGTAACAGTTATTTTTCGTATATAAAAAAAAAACTAGAAAAACGGATGTGTTAAACGAGTTGGTAGTGTCAGATGCAACAAGAATTATTACCAAACAATTTTAACCATTTTTACGTCTAGAAGTTTTTTTTGTTAATAAAAACTGTAGTTTGAAGTTGTTTGTACCGTTTTTTGTAGTTGTTAAACAATAGTTAAAAACAACAACAATTTTTGGTGTATTTTACCGTAAAATGTAGTGGACGCCTAAACAACAGCAAATGCAGTTGTTTTAACTGTCTTTTGTATGTAGTGGAATCTACCGTCATAATTTTTTGAGTGTACAGTAGACTGGGTCGATCGTAAGAGAGGAAAGAAAAGTTCCCTATTCTGCGCTTAATATTAAAGATTACCTCAAAAAAACTGAATAGCACAATTTTTTAGGTCGCGTTTTGGTACCGCAAAAATTGTTATTTGTTCATAACTTTGTCATTTGATGTCTGATCGTTACAGAAAAAATATGGTTGGAAAGTTCTCAGCGAGTACTAAATTTGACCCATATCTCAAATTCAAAAACAAAAAATAGAAAATGCAGGACAAATTACGATTATAACGATCGGACATCAAATGACAAAGCTTTAAACAAATTTCGACTTAGGTAGTACCAAAACGCGACCTAAAAATCTATTACTTTGGCTGTGGAACTTTTTCGGGATAAGATTTAAAATTAAGAGCGGAAAATGGAAAATTTGTTTTTCGACCCGGTCTAATACCTATATGAAGGGCTTACTGCAATAACTTGATAAGCAGCATTTTATTTTTTCGTGTTTTTCGCCTTTTGCTGATGTTCCATTGACAGATTTTTGGCAGAAGTCTTGCTTTAACCCTTCGTAAAAGTATATTGATAATAAAAGTTCTCCAAGAGTTCTATTTTCTGCATTATTTTTAAAGTTTTAAGGCAAAAACCACCATAAAATGAAATGTTGCTTATCGAGTTTTTACAATAAGCCCTTCATATGTATTTTAATGTGTGACAAGACTTACTTTGCTTTTTTAATATGCTTTCTTAAATATGATACATGTTCAGCATCTATAATTGGATCTTTTTTACCACGTAAAATAAATGTAGGAGCTTTAATTTGCATCACTTCTTCCATACAAAAGTTACCATTGCGTTTATTATAGAACAATGTAACAGTATCAACCCATTCAGACCAGAGTTCAGCAAATCTGTCCACACCATATATATTTTCCATAGGTTCCCGCATTCGGGGTGACCATTTCTTGACATCTCGTATACTTTCAAAAGTTTTTACTTCGTTTGCATTTATATAGGCGCCATTACCCCAAATAATTAATTTTTCAATATTATCCAAATATCTACCGGCTAAAATAAGACCAGTTATACCACCACCACTCCAACCAATAATCGAAAATTTTGGTCTTTTTAATGTCTTCATTAAATCTACTGCACAACGAGCATCATTTTGAAAAACCTCTAATCCCCATTGCCGCTTGGGCGGTATAGATTTGCCATAGCCTGGTGGATCCCAAGCTATAATTTTATGATTTGGCAATAAATTTGGCAGCTGTTTAATTTGTGGTTTAAAATCTGACCAACTGGTTCCCAATGCACCGGGTAGCAGTAAAACACTTTTGTCTCCACTCCCACATTCTACGATATAAATATCAAGATCATGAACACGCACTTTGCGTTCACTGTGAGAAAATCGTTTCCTTGTACTCTTTGAGATGGCGTCTTTAAAAGACGAAGCAAGTTTACAGCGTAGCAACAACATTATTTATATATTTAGAGAAAAATTATTTGTATGCATGTAAATGAGCACCTTGAAACTATCTGCTCAGCTGATATATGATAACATAAACACATATACTTTTTTATACCCTATACTCAGTGGTAAAGGGTATATAAGTTTGTCATTCCGTTTGTAATGCATTCACGTCGTGCATGAGCGTGCCTGTGTAATTTTTGTTTCGTAAGTTTGTGTGATTGTTTTGTGATATCTTATACAGAAAACTAGGAAGAAAATCTTCCTGAAATTGAATAAAAAGATTAATTAATTATAATCATTAATTTTTACAAAATGTTTATGTAAATAAATGTTTGTGATTGTTTTTAGCAAATTAAATACTTTTTATGCAAGAAATCGAAAAAGTAAAATAAAACAAGTAAGAAAGTTATAGTCGGTCAAGACCGACCATATAATACCCTACACCAAAGTTTCCCGGAAAATGGATCTCATGGACCGATTAGATCTATATGTTGTAAAATCTTTAATAAGTGTAAAAAACACTCACAAATCAAATTTGAGTGAAATAGGCTTCTATTTGTTGACAATAAACCGCTTTAACTGAATATCGGGCGAAATTTTCACAAGGGGCCTGAGTCCAAAACTGGTCCGATGATTATCAGGTTTGATAAGGTTATTTAAGTACGCGTTTAACATACACAAACAAAATTTTAATTAAACATTTTCTATTTTCATGACTTTTGAGACATTTATGCGAAAATCGGGAAGGTGGTTTGTATGGGGGCTACAAGAAGAACTGGTCCGATTTCTTTGAAATTCGGAATGATGATTTGTGAAGACAAAACATGTTTACCTTCCAAATTTCAAAACGAAACCTTCTATAATACGGTTATTAGAGTCATTTGAGCCAAAACTAAAGAGGACCTTTGTATGGAGGCTAGGTCTAAATATGGACCGATTTTTTCCAATTTCAATAGGCTTCGTCCTTGGGCCAAGAGAGACTTAAGTTTCAAATTTCAAGTCAATTGATCAAAAATTGCGACCTGTATCGTGTTTACACCGTTTACATGGACAGACAGACAGACAGACAGACAGACAGACGGACGGACGGACGGACGGACGGACGGACAGACGGACGGACGGACGGACATCGCTAAAAAAAAGTGATTCTGAGTCGATCGGTATACTTAAAGGTGGGTCTAGGACCAATATTTCGGGTAGTTACAAACATCAGCACAAACTCATTATACCCTGTACCACAGTGTGGTGTAGGGTATAAATATGTTTTTATACCCTACACCACACTGTGGTACAGGGTATAATGAGTTTGTGCTGATGTTTGTAACTACCCGAAATATTGGTCCTAGACCCACCTTTAAGTATACCGATCGACTCAGAATCACTTTTTGAGTCGATTTAGCGATGTCCGTCCGTCCGTCCGTCTGTCCGTCCGTCCGTCCGTCCGTCCGTCCGTCCGTCTGTCTGTCTGTCTGTCTGTCTGTCTGTCCATGTAAACGGTGTAAACACGATACAGGTCGCAATTTTTAATCAATTGACTTGAAATTTGAAACTTAAGTCTCTCTTGGCCCAAGGACGAAGCCTATTGAAATTGGAAAAAATCGGTCCATATTTAGACCTAGCCCCCATACAAAGGTCCTCTTTAGTTTTGGCTCAAATGACTCTAATAACCGTATTATAGAAGGTATCGCTTTGAAATTTGGACGGTAAACATGTTTTGTCTTCACATATCATCATTCCGAATTTCAAAGAAATCGGACCAGTTCTTCTTGTAGCCCCCATACAAACCACCTTCCCGATTTTCACATAAATGTCTCAAATTTAATGAAAATAGAAAATATTTAATTAAAATTTTGTTTGTGTATGTTAAACGCGTACTTAAATAACCTTATCAAACCTGATAATCATCGGACCAGTTTTGGACTCAGGCCCCTTGTGAAAATATCGCCCGATATTCAGTTAAAGCGGTTTATTGTCAACAAATAGAAGCCTATTTCACTCAAATTTGATTTGTGAGTGTTTTCTTCACTTATTAAAGGTTTTACAACATATAGATCTAATCGATCCATGGGACCCATTTTCCGGGAAACCTTGGTGTAGGGTATTATATGGTCGGTCTTGACCGACTATAATTTTCTTACTTGTTTTTATTTCGTGAGTCTTCGTGAGCGTGAGAAAAATGTAAGTTGCTCACGTGAGCAACTTACGAAATATCAATCTGGGACCACAAAAAACACTTACAACTCACCAATACTTTTGCACAATTTAACCAAGTTTTTGTTATAAAAAATTGGCTAAAAAGTACTAGGTGAGTTTTATTTTTACCAAAAATTTGGTAATAAGTGTAAGTGTTTTCGCGTGTACACTAATAAAAAGGTTCTTGAAAGTAATGAAAATTGAGTGAAAAATTACTCACGTTTTTAACCGAAGAAATGTTCCATTTGATCAATTAAACTGATTTCATTAAAGTTCCTTTTATTTAAAACTTGCATGGGAATAATGAAAACATTCTTAGAGCTTGTTTGAAACGTTTTATGAAGATTTTCACAAAATGAATGAAAATATTCATTGATTAAATTTGGAATAGCAGTAGGTAAGTAAAGGATTGCACTCTTAAATTGAAATTAATTAAGATGTTCATTAAATTTTTGAGTCACTTGTAGTGACTGTTACATTTATGTTTAAATTTTATTTAATTAAAGCATAGTATTCTGTTTTTCACGGTGCAAATTTTACTTAACCTTTAAACGCCTCAAATCCTAATACAAAATGCATAAATCAACAACTTTTGACAATTATAAAAAAAAAACTATCACAAGAAAACTGAAATCCCGAGTAAAAAAGTTCCTATATAGTTGTATATAATTTTATAAACATCATATATGATTAAATAGAATTATATAGAATTTGATGCGAAAAATGAGTCGATAAAACCATATAAAATTTTATCAATGTTACTTATGTTTTGATAAATTTTTTATATAATTTTATGCGAAATTTGGACCCCTATTTTTATATAACAACAGCACAATTATATTAAAGAGTCTGAAAAAATCACAAAAACAAGTTAGAAAAATACACTTTCACATTTTTTTATTTATAGATGTCACTCATTCAATTAATAAAATTAATCAATTACATTTCATTTTAAATTTCGTATAAAAAGTCTTAAAAATTCACAAAATAATTTCGTGCCGCTCTGATCAGCTGTTTATTATTTGTCTACATTTTGCGCGCTAACAGAAGCGACTCGACAGGTGTCAAAAAATTATTTTTTAAACAAAATTTAATAAAAAGCAAATTTTATTAAATTTGTTCCTAATATGAGGCATTCGACACCAAATGTCCAGCGAAAAAAAACACGTGTACCGTAAACTTCTGAATAGGTTGTATGGATAGCACTGTATGTAACTTAGAAAATTGCGTTTTTGATTTTTAAATTTTTCAAAAACTGGGCTTAGGAGGCGTGGTCAAATATTGGAAAAATGGTCAAATTTGTGGCGAGTTGCCTTTATTAAATATTTATCACAATAAAACGGAATGCACCACAATCTCAAAAATTTACATTCTTATATAGTTTTGTATGGGCTATCGATTAAAATTTTTTTTTTTGGAAAATTTTCAGAACCCCTTCTTAAAAAACAGTCCACTTTTTTTTTTCTTTTTAAATTTTTTTTAAAAGTTTAGATGTTTGTCCATCCACACAAAAAATTCAGAAACACGTTCTTCTTTTTTTTCGAGAAAATCGGATTTGAACTTTAAATTTCATAACAATTTTGTAATTTGCATGTATTTCTTTGTTTTAAATTTGCGAATGAGTAATATTTATGCAATTAATAATACTCATTCGCAACGTTAAATCAAGAAAATACAAGCAAAATACAAAATTATTCTGAAATTTAAAGTTCAAATGCGATTTTCTCGAAAAAAACGAAAAACGTGTTTCTGAATTTTTTTGTGTGGATGGACAAACATCTAAACTTTTAAAAAAAATTTAAAAAGAAAAAAAGTGGCTTGTTTTTTAATAAATTGACATTTTTAAAAAATGGAAAATTTCAGAAAGGGTTCTGAATCGATAGCCCATACAAAACTATATAAGAGTGTAAATTTTTGAGATTGTGGTGCATTCCGTTTTAATTTGATAAATATTTAATCAAGGCAACTCGCCACAAATTTGACAATTTTTCCAATATTTGACCACGCCTTCTAAGCCAGTTTTTGAAAATTAGAAAAACCAAAAACGCAATTTTCTTAGTTCCATATAGGGCTATCCAAACAACCTATTCAGAAATTTTCGGAACACATGTTTTTCTGTAGCGGGACATTTGGTGTGGAATGCCTCATATGCATGATATGTACATATTTTATTAAGCTTATGAATTTCTTCATTGGTTTAATGAATCCGTTTCATTTATATCACGAAGGTTATATTATATAAACAAATTTTGAATATAAAATTATATTTATCACTTTTCTAAAATAAAATCAGCGACTATCTTATTAAATTCTTCAGCATATCGGAGATGTATATTATGTTTGCCCTCTGGAAATTCATAGTATCTATAAAGAAAAAAAGGTAAGTCAATATTAAAATAAGCATACATTTTAAATAAGAATCCCTCAAGCTAAGTAAGTTGATTTTCACGTGACAATTTTTGAAACGCCTAAAACCACCTTAAAATATGCATTTTCTGTTCCTGTTAACGTGAAAAAATCTGTAAAACTCCATATAAAAAAAATATTTTTGGCAACGCGGCTTTATTGTGGGAAAATCGTTTAAACTAATTTTAAATATATAAATCCGTATAAAATTTGGAATAAAATGGACATTTAAGATATGTTATGATTGTTTCTTTCTTCCAATATTTAACAATTTTTGTTTTAACTAGTTTTAGGCGTTTCAAAAATTTTCATGTGAAAAACAACTTATTTAGTTTAAAGCCTAGTACTCTGTTTTTCACGGCGAAAATTTAACTTAAACTTTAAACGACTCAAATCGTAATAAAAAAATTAGTAAATCAACAACATTTGACAATTAAAAGAAAGAAACTATCATATCATAACAAAACTGAACTGAACTTTTTCACGGCAATTTAAATTATCTTGTATAATAACACAGGCACACAAAATAAAAAAAGTGGCCAGACCCAGAGGGTAGACCCTGCTATTTCTAGGTTTTTGGGGTCGCTGAATCCGAATATGACCATAAAAAATCGTTTCAATTGCCAGTTTTTCCCCTACCGCCCCCCTATAACCCCCGGAGGATTGCCTTTTAATTGTCATACAAACTTAAAATCATTTTGTACTTTTATGTTTTTTTTGCAGCTAAACCCTAAACTGACAACAAAAAAAATATGTGACCCTTCCCTCAACCCCTAGCACGCTCTTACAACCCCCCGAAAGGGGATTAATTTTGAGTGTTCATAAAAAATCAAGATCTATATGGGTTTCTAGGTTTTTTGGACCGCTAAAGCCGAATATGACTACAAAAAATGTATAATGCCCCTCCCTCACTCCCTAGCAATAAAACTTAAGTTGTAGACTAAAATAATTATGAAGGTAAATTTCAAAATTAAATCCCCTATAGGGCGTAGTAATGGGTGCTAGGGACTGAGGGAGGGGTATTATACATTTTTTGTGGTCATATTCGGCTTTAGCGGTCCAAAAAACATAGAAATCCATATAGATCTTGATTTTTTATGATCACTCAAAATTCATCCCCTTTCAGGGGGTTGTAAGAACGTGCTAGGGGTTGAGGGAAGGGTCACATATTTTTTTTTGTTGTCAGTTTAGGGTTTAGCTGCAAAAAAAACATAAAAGTATACAATGATTTTAAGTTTGTATGACAATTAAAAGTCAATCCTTCGGGGGGTTATAGGGGGGCCATAGGGGGAAAACTGGCAATTGAAACGATTTTTTATGGTCATATTCGGATTCAGCGACCCCAAAAACCTAGAAATAGCAGGGTCTACCCTCTGGGTCTGGCCACTTTTTTTATTTTGTGTGCCTGTGTAATTATACGTGACAACTTTTTTAACAAATTCTATATAATTTCTCGCGTTGCCAAAATTAGTCTTTTTTATATGGAGATTATTTCCTCTTGAAAACGAACGGAGTACTATGCTTTAACCATGTAAAAAAAAAATTCCACGCGAGGAATTAAAGGGAAATTGTTTTTACAGATATTTATTATACAAGACAATTTGTTGCTGTGGTTTCTTTCTAATAATTGACAAAAATTTATAAATCATTTTTTATTACGATTTGAGGCTTTTAAAAATTTAAGTGAAAATTTTACCATGAAAAATAGCTTTAAGCATAGTACTCTGTTTTTTACGGCGACGTTTTTACTTAAACGCCTCAAGTCGAAATAAAAAATAAATTCAGAAACGCGTTTTTCGCTTTTTTTTCGAGAAAATCATATTTGAATATTAAATTGATAAGAATTTTGTGATTTGCTTGTATTTTTTTTTGTTCCAACATGGCGTATGAGATACAATATTTTTGAAATTCGTTGATTTGTAACTCATACGCCATGTTGGAACAAGAAAATACAAGAAAATTACAAAATTCTTATGTAGTTTAATTTCTCGAAAAAAAAAAACGAAAAACGCGCTTCTGAATTTTATACATAACAAAAAAAAAAAAGTGACCGGGTTTTTGATAAATTGACTTTTTTAAAAAACTTAAAATTTTAAAACGAATTCTCAAAATTTTCCAAAAAAAAAATTTAATCGATAGCCCATAAAAAAAATATACAAAAATGTAAATTTTTGGAATTCTGGTGCATTCCATTTTGGTTTGATAAATATTTAATCAAGGCAACGCGACACAAATTTGACCTCCTGAGCCTAGGTTTTAGGGCTTCCAATTGGGAAATTCCGATCCCAGAAATCTCCATCATTTTGCATCTGTAGTGCTTTTGGGGGGAAAAATATTTTTTTATTTTTTTCAAAATTGTGCCAAAAAGTTTTGTTATGTGGAGTATATTGAGAGAAAAATATCTATGATGCAAAATGATGCGCGTAACAATTCTAAACATTTTATTAAAAATCTGAAAAAATTAGGCAAAGCTTTTGCACCAAATTACGAGTTTTCCGATTTAGAACATTTTCAAGTTAATTTACCATTGGTACTACAACATTTTTCAAAAACTATTCAAAACCTATAGCTATGAAAAAAACCAAAAAATTTCACGATAGTTTATAAAACTTACTTTGCTTCACTAATGTGTTTCCTTAAATACGGTATATGTTCAGCAGCTATCATTGGATCTTTTTTACCATGTAAAATAAAAGTAGGTGTTTTTAACTGCTCCACTTCTTTCATACAGAAGTCACCATTGCGTTTGGTGTAAAATAATACAACTGCATCAACCCACTCTGACCACAGTTCAGCAAATATTTCTACACCATATACTTTTTCCATTGGTTCACGCATACGTGCAGACCATTTGTTTACATCTCTTATATTTTCTAATGCCTTCACTTCGTCGGCATTCAAGTAAGCGCCAGCACCCCAAATAATTAATTTTTCCACATTTTCTAAATAACGGCCGGCTACAATTAGACCGGTTATACCACCATCACTCCAACCAATAACTGAGAATTGTGGCCTATTTAACGCTTTCATCAAATCCACTGCCCAACGAGCATCATTTTGAAAGAACTCCAATCCCCATTGTCTTTTGGGCGGTATAGATTTGCCATAGCCTGGAGGATCCCAGGCTATAATGGTATGATTTGGTAATAAATTTGGTAGTTGTTCAATTTGAGGTTTGAAATCTGTCCAACTGGAGCCTAACGCACCTGGTAGCAGCAAAACACTTTTATTACCTTTGCCACTTTCTACAATGTTAATGTCAATATCATTTACGCGCACCTTACGTTCACTGTGAGAAAAGCGTTTTATCAAACTCATGGAGAGTGCTTCCTTTAAAGGAGCCGAAATTTTGTTACGCAGAAGGAACATTGTTCGTATTTTCGTAAGTATAAAAATATTAAAATAAACAGCTGTTCAAAAGAAACTTAGAACAAAATACCATACAGTTGATTAACGGTTTGACATACGAGCAGATTAAATGAAAAGATAATATTTTTAAAATCAAATCGATCTTTAAATATTCGACATAACACTTATTGTCAGAATATTATGTGAGTAAAATCAACTAATAATGTCAGTTAAAACAACTAACAATGTTAGTTTTTTTAACTGACAAAAAATAACTGAATTATATAGTGAAAACAACTAACATTTGTAGCCAAAACAACTAACATATGTAGTAAAAATAATTGACATATGTAATAAAAACGACTACCAAAAAAGTAAAACATACATAAAATGAATTACAAAAATTGTAAATTTAACGTTTTAAACGATTTTAATTATCAAAAAAAATAAATTTTAAAAATATTTTTTTTAACTTTCAGAAATATATATAAATTATAAATTGCAATAAAAATATTTTTTTTTATCTTTCAGAAAAAAAAAAAATTTAAGACAAAAATTTTCAATTTTTTTCTTTTAAAAAACAAATATGTAAAGAAAATTTAATTAAACAACATTTTTTTTTGGAATAAAAAAAAATAACAACTTTAAATAACGGTTACTACATTACAGTACTTTTTTGACGTTTGTTCAAAAAATACGAATTAAAACAACTAACAAAAATACCTGTTTGACATTCCTTTAACAAAAACAACTGACTGTAGTTGAAAACAACTAAAAACTGTAATATATACAAACATCTAACATGTAGTAACTTACATAATATTCTTAGTGAAATAATGTTTGTAGAAAAAATTCTAATGAACTTAATTTTAAAAATTGAATTGATTTTTTTTTTTTTTTGAAAAAAAAAAAAAAAAATTACTACACATGTAAGTTTTTTAATATAAAAGACAGTTATTTTTTTGTCAGTTAAAACAACTTCATTTGTTAGTTGTTTTAACAGAAAATGTAGTTGACCCTAAAACAACTTACCCTCCAGCTCCACCTTCCATAATTAATATTAATATTAATATTGTAAAGATAAAGCAACAAACACACAAAACAATAACAACGCACAAAAATTTGTTATTGTTTTGTGTGCGTTTGTTGCTTTATGTTTACATAGTTATGGAAGGTGGAGCTGGAGGGTAAGGTAGTGTTTTCAATTTATTATTGTAATAAAATTAATAATTTTTTAAAACAAACATTTTTTTATTAATTATTTTATTTTACCGACAAATATAGAAAACTCTTTTTAAACAAATAAATGTAATTGTTTAAACTGTGGATTTTAGTAGATACCATCGACATTATTTTATGTACCTGCATATATGTATATTGTAAATTAACGCCATATCGAGAATCCACTGTTTAAATAAAGGCAACAGATGATAAGCACAAATAAACATATGTTTTAGTTTTAACAAAAAACCAAAGCTTTTACGATGTGGTTACGTCGAATTGTATATACCCCACTAGCAGAGTTAACTGTTTACGCGCATTTTTTGAAGAAACAAAAATCAGTGATATTTTTTTCCCCCCTGAAATTTGCCCCGAAAACGATATGTATTTTGATGTAGTTTATGCATCGTCAATCGTTTTCGTTTTACGTCTCAGCAAAAACTTCGCTTACTAAGTAATTAATTCAAGGGGTTAGCAAAAATATGAGTAACTATAGTTATAACTATAGTTACCTCCCAATTTCAATGTTAATTACTTTAACACGGTGATGTCATTGGAGGTAACAACATTTTGCCTTATTTGGCGTAAAGCCATTACCACGTAAACGAGACAGGAAGGGGTACCCATTACCAAGTTTTGCTGGGGTGATTAGCATCCAGCTTTGTCTCTTCTAAAGAACCCAGCAAAAACTTGGTAATGGGTACCCTTTCCTGTCTCGCTTACGTGGTAATGTCTTTAAATACTACTAATTACCATTAGCATTACTTTACGCCAAAAAAGGCAAAATGTGACAAGGACATTACCGTGTTAAAGTAATTAACATTGAAATTGGGAGGTAACTAGTTACTCATATTTTTGCTAACCCCTTAAGTTAATTACTTGGTAAACGAAGTTTTTGCTGGGATTGTTTACATTACGTGGCACTCACAAATTTGTTGTCTTAAAACATTTTAATTTGTTTTTTATCTGCAAAAAAAAAAATAAAATAAGTAACCGATATAATACCGGTAAAAATCCGATTAAAGGTATTGGTTCTTTATCGGTAACGATATTTAAAATTTTTTATTTCGGTACTGGTAACGGTAGCCAATATTAAAGGGTTTTCAATCGGTAACGGTATTAAAAGGGTAACGTAGCCAACACTGTTTAAAATGTGGAATTTAAAAAGTGCAATTTTCCCAAAACGTTCTGAAAATAGTCCGTTGCACCCACTGATTAAGAATTTTGATTTAAAAAAAAATCAAACGTACTTATTTAAACTTGAAATAAATGAAATAAAAACTTAAGATAGTGCAACTTAAAATAAAATTTTCTTTTTTTCTTTTAAATTTGTGGGTTTTAAGTTTCTGGCAAAATTTATTGGTCATTTTCGGCAACCGTTTTAGAGGGGTTAACAATGGCTTATTTTTTTTCTAAAAAAATATAAAAATTGCAAAGATTGACTGAAATAAAAAAGAGTAAATTTATTAATTTTTGAAGTTTTGGCAATTTTTTAAAATAAATACTATTTTATTAAAAGTCGTGGATTTTCAACGGCTTTTTGGCACCGGAAGATGACCAACGATCTGCATGAAATTTTAACCACATTGTTTTTTGGTTTATTTCACAATTTTTTAAATTTATTTTATGTAAGTATGTTTTACTTTTTTTGGTAGTTGTTTTTACTACTGTCAATTCTGTCTACTAAATCAAACCGCTCCCCCCAGGGTAGTACGAACAAACCTTAGGAAACATCAACCAAATATCGATCACGTCATTCATCCACCATTTACCCGTGAAAAGTAACACGATGCGCTCAAGGTACTACACCAAGAGGCAGTGACAGAATCACAGAGAACCGTAAAAGACAACATTGTGTTGGGAGGACGCCCTCCTCCCATATCTGAGGAAGAAAAACTATTGCCCAGGATCACTAGAACTACACTTGCCCAACTTAGATCAAATTGGTGCCGCCTCTTGAACAACTATCAACACCGACTAGACAACTCCATCACCGATGAATGCCCGCTATGTCTCCAAAGCCCTCACAATACAGTGCACTTGTTTAATTGTGTTTCCAATCCCACAAACCTACAGCCCATATCCCTCTGGACTCAACCCGTAGATGTAGCGAGGTTTCTGAACCTTGAAAACAATATAACACAACATCAACATTAATTAAAATTTTATAACTTAGAGTATGATACTTTCTGCTGCTGCTACAACAACAACATTTTCACTATATGTTAGTTGTTTTGACTACAAATGTAAGTTGTTTTCACTACATAAGTCAGTTATTTTTTTGTCAGTTAAAATAACTAACATTGTTAGTTTCAATTGTACTTTCGTTGAAACTTAATTATAAAACAGTTTCAATTTGTATGGGAAAATACGAATTTTTAAATAAAGTTTAGCCCGAAACCTCCTTAAACGGGGTTTCGGCTCCAATCTGAACGTACCATAACGAGCAAATATATGTGCTTTTATTAGGGTGGCATTTCACCATCTCCCGGGCAGAATATTGTGCCACATGGTCTTAAACTTTTGCTGAGCCAAATCGGATAATTTTAACCCGTATCCAATTAAGGTCAAAGTTCACAAGGTAAAAACAAATTTTCATACTCGCAAAATTTTTTTTTTTTTTAATTTTTTATTTTTGAATATATTTGAATAAGCTTTAAAAGCTTATTAACGGCAACAAATTTCTTTTCGGTAACAAAAATAAAAAAAAAGAAATTCCGCTTGTATGAATTTTTTTTTACCTTGTGAACTTTGACCTTAATGGGGCACGAGTTAAAGGTATCTGATTTGGCTCAAATTTGTTATTAATCAGTTTAAGACCATGCGGAACAATTTTTCGTTATTCAATAAAAAAAAAAGATTCCCCCATACACAGAAAAAAATAAAAAAAATATTTGAGTAAATTTTTAATACTATTGAGTAAAAAATTACTCAATTTTGCACCAGTAAACGATTTAATAGTATTTAGCAAATTTTTAATAAAAATTTATTAAATGTTTGAAAAAAAATTTGAGTAAATTTTTAATTGACACAATTAAAAATTTACTGAAAATTTATCTATTTTTTTTAAAGTTTAAAAAGTTTTAATTTTTTTTACAAAAAAAAAAAAAAAAAAACTTGTTTTTTCAAACTTTACCAAACATATTTATATCTCAAAAACATAGAAACATTTTATAAAAACATTTACAAACTTTCATATACATACACAAAAAACTATAAACTAAAAGAGAATTCAAAAAACGATGAAAGTTTAAAAAAAAAAATTAAAAAACTATTAAATTATTTACTTAAATTGTTTTTAAAAGTTTTAAGTAAATTTTTAATTGCGTCAATTAAAAAATTATTCAATTTTTGTTTTTAAATTTAAACAAGTGATTACTCAAATTTGTTTCCTCCATATTTTTTTCTGTGTACATTTCGATGACATCTTAAACTTCATATGTATTGTATATTATCGCCTTATTCACTGTTTTAATAAAAAACAACAGATGATAAGCACAAATAAACATACGTCTTAGTTTTAATTAAGAAACCAAACCATTTGTAGTCTTAATCGAGATCGCCTCAAAGAAGCATCTATTCGTCGCTGAAGTTATTTTATAAATCCAGAAAAGTGTTTGTGTTTGTCGGTCGCTAGTATTGGTTATTTCACCGCTAGTACCGGCATACACTTGAAATATTATGTTAGTTAAATCAAATGAATATGACAGTTGAAACAACTACTTTGTAAGTTGTTTTGGGGTCAACTACATACATTTTCAGTTAAAACAACTTACAAATGTAGTTTTTTTAACTGACAATAATATAACTGTTTTTTTATACGCAAACAATTGACGAGTGCAATTTGAAATGTTCTTAGCATAACAATGAAAAACAAGAGCTAGGTTTTTAAAATTATTTTATTTTTCAACATAATCTTCTGAAACATAAAATGCATATAAAAGCGACGATTTTAAGGTTAGGGGGTCTCGGCTTATAGGCCATATCAGTGTTTAAAAATCGTTGTCCCCTTATAAAACAATGTAGACCTTCGGGAAAATTTCGATAACTCCCGAAGTAACAGGAATATCGTCTAGAGCAAAAATACGTGTCGATTTAATTTGTATTTCAGAAATTATCAATTGTATTGCAAAAATTATCAATTGTATGTCATAAGTTATCAATTGTATTTCAGAATTTATCAATTGTATTTCAGAAATTATAAATTGTATTTCAGAAATTATCAATTGTATTTCATAAGTTATCAATTGTATTTCAGAAATTATCAATTGTATTTCAGAAATTATCAATTGTATTTCAGAAGTTATCAATTGTATTTCAGAATTTATCGATTGTATTTCAGAAATTATTAATTGTATTTCAGAACTTATCAATTGTATTTCAGATATTATCAATTGTATTTCTGAAACTATCAATTGTATTTCAGAGTTTATCAGTTGTATTTCAGAAACTATTAATTTGTATTTGAGAATTTATCAATTGTATTTTAAAAATTTTCAATTGTATTTCAGAATTTATCAATTGTATTTAAGATATTATCAATTGTATTTCAGAAATTATCAATTGTATTTCAGAATTTATCAATTGTATTTCAGAAATTATCAATTGTATTTCAGACATTTTAAATTTGAATTGTAGGAAATATCAATTGTATTTCAGAGGTTATCAATTGTATTAATTATCATTAGTTTTTATGAAATTATACAGCCACTGGGCTATTTCCTGTTACCTTTTAACCTAAACTGTTAAGAAAATATTACTAGATGAGAATATCTCAGTTGTAATTGTATTGAAATAAAAAAAAAAAAATGTATTTCAGAAATAATCAATTGTATTCAGAAATTATCAATTGTATTTCAGAAATGTTCCATTTTTTTACAACCCGACTAAAAAAGTTTAGATATAGGAACACATTATTTAGTATATTTATATATGGCCATACACAGTACTTTACATAATTATATGTAAATGTATCTTGTATTAAGTTTTACACCCAAAATTTAATATGGTGCCATATAAAAGGATATCAAATCATGTGTTGCTCCACATACAATATATAAAGCTTTATTAAATTATATATTGCATATAATATTTTATCCATGAATGAATGACCTCATACAAGATTAGATAAATAAATATATGATATACAACTCCATGACCTAATACAAGATGAGATATACATATATATATGATGCCGAATTGGGAGAAAAAAGTTTTCTAAGTCCCGAGAAAATTTTTTAAAATTTCCAGACACAAATAATTTTTGCGTTTTGGAGTTAAGAATTTCATTAAAAATGATTTAAACAAAAACAATTATTTAGCCAAATTTTTTTTTTTAATTTCTAAGTCCCAGACAGATTTTTTTTTGCAATTCCCGAAAAAAAAATCTACATATTTTATCTTATGATATAAAATTATATACAATTATATCAAATTAGATAAACCCAATATTCGGATCAAAAACGATCATATTTAATCTAATATAACAAATTTTGAGCTATTTTGATCCACCAATTTCATCATCTTATTTAATCCAAATACGTGTTGGGCCATATCAAATTATATATTGCTCAATTTCAAATTATATATGGACCTGTATATTTATTTTTAGTCGGGAAAGGTTAGTTTCTGAAATACAATTGATAATTTCTGAAATACAATTGAAAATTCCTGAAATACAATTGATTATTTCTGAAATACAATTGATAACTTCTGAAATACAATTAATATTCCCTAAAAAACAAGTTAAAAATTTCTGAAATACAATTGATAACTTCTGAAATACAATTGATATGTTCTGAAATACAATTGATAATTTCTGAAATACAATTAATAATTTCTGAAATAAAATCGATAAATTCTGAAATACAATTGATAATTTCTGAAATATAATATAAAATCTTAAACAAAAAATATTTTGTGTTGAGTGTATTCATAAAATTTGTAATTTAATAGAAATAAGCAATTTTAAATTAATCGAACAATTATTCGTCTAAAATTGTTTGATTAATCGAACAAGAATTAATCGACTGAACACCCTAGTACAGCGGTTACCAACCTTTTTGGCTCACGTACCCCTAATTTTAAATTTTATCAGCCGCGTACCCCCTAACGATTTTTTTTCGTTAAAAAACTTTACATATAAAAATTAGTTATTTTTTTTTATTAAATTAAATAAATGATCAGCGGGCGGGTACTATCATTTTTTGAAGGATTTAGGGGAGATCAAAACAATAGTCGTATTTTTTTGGAAAAATTTTCGCTCCTTGGGGTCGTTCAATGCATTTGGAAACACGGATTTTGAGCTGATTTTTCTGCAGAGCAAAAGCGGCTGAAAATATTTGCAAATCTGATTTCACCAGTCGATTGTACATACAATACTATAGCTACGGACGTTTTTTGAACTCTTAAAAAAGTTCCGAAAACCCATATACAATTTTTAATTTTTTTTAAATGTTTTTTTTTTTAATACGAGTGCAGATAAATAATTCCGTGACTTTTCGAATGAAACACCCTCGTATATACAATGAAAGGGCATTCTGAGCCGTCTCAAAAATGTCCAAAAACACGTTTTTTAAGAACTTTTACATAAATTTTCTCAAAAACCTGACATCATAGAAAAATTTGGGAACCAAATTCGGAATCAGCATCGAAAGGTAAATCAAAAAAAAAAAAATGGCCAGATCTCAAAATTTCATCTAAAAATATTGCAAAAAATGCTCTCTAAATTGCAAAAAATACATTTTTTGTGAACTTTGACCTCAACTTTCTTAAAAACCTGACGTTATGGAAAACTTTGGAAGCCAGATGCGGAACCAACATTGAAAGGTTAATCTAAAACGAATGTCCAAATTACTTAAATTTGGCGTACCCCCGCGGACAGTTTCGCGTACCCCCTAGTGGTACGCGTTCCGTAGGTTGGTAACCGCTGCCCTAGTAGATTGTGAAAAAATTTAAAAAAAATCGTGTTGCTGATCAGACCACAATCGCGTTTTTAATTTTTTTTTATTATTTTTTACATAACATAATACACAGTTTGTCAACTTTTGAGTTGAGTTTGGTAAAAAATTTTTGTCTTCAAAATCAGCACCTATGGACCAAACCCGCGATTTCGGAATTTTTTATAAGCCGTTATCATTAATAAATCACGTTCAAAACGTACCGATGTCGTAAATGAAATCATAATAATTCATTTTTATTAAAATGCAAAACCCTCTATCTGATCATTTTTATTAATGTACTTTAAATATTTTTGAGAAACAAAATCCTCTATCATAAAATCCCCAATAGTACAAAATTTTAAAAACTAATTATATGTGAGATTCAGTAGTTGATTTAAACAAATATTGTAGAATATAGAATTTTAATTACTCTAACAATACGCGAAATAAACAGTTTTTTGGCTCTCCTGATTTTTTTGTATTTTTTAAGATAGAGGGTTTTGAATATAGGTCCTCAATATATATTTTAAGAAATTTATTGACAAATGATTTATTAAATTTCGTCGATTTGAAAAGAACTTTAATTTTTTTTTAAACTTTAAAATTAACACAAGAAATAAATATGCGTATGAGTAATAGTGAATTCATACAAAGTAATCAATAACACTCATACGTCTCACAATCAGTAAATTTCTAATTGGAAGTTTTAGGAAATAGTTTTCCTTAGAGTTTTCGTTTAAATATTTTTTTTTTTTAAATATGTAAATGCATTTACATGCCTAGTTAATTTGTTGAACCAATTTTTTTAAATTTAACGCTTTAAAGACCAGTTTACAATGTGTTGCTGCACCCTGTTTTTTTAGTAGTAAATTGTCATTGGAGTAATGTCATGCGCTCTATATAAATTGGGGAAAAATACTTTGACAGTTAGTTAGTAGTTGAACTGAACCTTAAAAAGATATGAAATAATACAGAAAAAAAGAAAAAAAAACTTAGAAATAAAATTATAAAATATTAAAAAAACAAATGGAAAATAACTTCAAATTAAATGTTAAAGTGCAAAACGTATCTAATATCTAAAATATCTAAATTTTCAATCTGTGTACGTTGTTATAAATCTATTTAGATTAATTGTTTTCGGGGATTATGTGTAAAATCTTAACCAAAAATTTATGTGTATCCTAAAAATGAAAAGAAAACCCTTTGCTTATATTTAATATACTAGAATAATTTATAAAATATTTTTAATGCAGATACTATTATGTGCTACGTATTTAAATAAAAATATGTCCTGTATGTGATAAAAATTAATATTTTATTTCCTATTTACTACAAATGCATTTGTAGATAAAATTATTGAAATATATGTAGTTCTTTTTAACAACCCAATAAACATTTTATATGAATATTAACGAAATTTGCTAAATTTCCTGTATAAAAAATGTTGAATTATACTGAAATTAAATTTTTTCGTTAAAATATACAGTGAAAAAAAGGAACGAAAACAGAATAATAATGAAACGCATTCGGACTATTTTGTTTTAATTACTATATTAAAGAAATTCATTTACGCAAAAAATTAATAATTCTACAAGAGAATTTAACGATTTTAAACTTACAGTTTTATTTCTAAACTTAGAAAATCTCTTTGCAGAAATAAGGTTACTGAAGTCAACAAAATACTGTAAATGTACTAATTTTTGGGTAAACAATAGAGTAGAATGCGTATTTGTCCTAGAGAAAACAATAATAGACAAAATACATTAAGGCGCGTTTAGACGGGGAAGAAAACCCCCTAGATTTAAAGAAAACACAACTCTGTGGCAATATACTTTTGACTTTAAAAATTGTTGCGTCAAATCTCATTTCTTTAATACTTGTTTTTGCTTACCGTTTTCATTATATTGTTATTTTTTTTCGCACATTTAGTCAATAAAAAAATTAAAGTACGGGACATTTCCAATATTTTGCGCTTTATTTCGTGACAATCGGATGATGCGTTCCAAAGATATGATCATTTAAACATTGTGTATTTCTCATATAATTGTTGCAAAATACCAACTTTGAACAGCGATAAAACGCGAACCATTAACAATTTTGACTAAATAACAAAAACCGAAATTCAACAAAAATCAGAGGAATATATGTGGCATTCCGTGTCAAATCGGACATTTTGAATTTTTTTTTTTTTAGATTTCCCCAATTTGTTAACAGTTTTTAGTACCCTTCGAAAACTCCTTCGTGGTAAATTTTCAGATTTTTTTGATGACCCGTTCAAAAGATATCGAATTTTTAAAAATTGGTAGTTTTTTCCTTTACTTAAACTTCTTTTACTCATAACTTCTTCAATAATGGTTTAAATTGCAATTTTTTTTTTCAAAATTTTTGTTTTTTTGCGTACTTTTAAAAAAAAAAAAATCCCAAAAAATTCTTAAAAGCGCTCTAGTATGCGATTTTTAAGCTTTAAAATTTAAATCTCATTTTTGAAAATGTTTGTACTCTTCGATTTTTTTGAAATTTATTTGTGTAAAACATCTATTGATTCTACAAATTTTTTGCCCAGGAGGATCATGGGATAACGATTATTACTATTTTTAAAAATTTTTTTTAAAAAATTTTATTGTAATTTTCCAGTCTTAAAATCATTTCTACTGCTCCAATGGTGCGTCATAGAGGGGTCCTTTATAAGACCTACCCCCATTAATTTGTACGTCTTAACATTTCTTTGGAACAAACTAGTACCCTATCTCCAATTTCTAAGGGGGCTCCCACACAAAACGAAATTTTTTAAAATTTGCTCCAACCGCTCTAATTGCCCTAATAGTGCCCTTAGAGCAACACAATGTATGACCGACCCACAATATTTTTTTAGTCCAAACATTTTCTCTGAACACACCTACCCTCTATCTCTAGTTGTTAAGGCTGTCCCCATAGATTTTTTTTTATTTTTTATAAATTTGTTTTATTTAATCAGCTCCTACCAGTCCAATGGTGCGTCCGAGAGGGGTCATTAGTGAGACCGACCCCCATCTATTTTTACCCTAAAACGTTTTTTTTAAATATACCTACGCCCTATATCCAATTCCTAAGTAGGCTCCCATACAAAATTACATTTTTATAAAATTGGCTCCAACTGTTATTTGTATTTGATAGAGCGCTTTTAAGAATTTTTTTTGGGATTTTTTTTAAAAAAGTACGTAAAAAAACAAAAATTAAAAAAAAAAAATTTGAAATTTGGACCATTATTAAAGAAGTTATGATTAAACGAAGTTTGAGTAAAGGAACAAACTACCAATTTTTTAAAATTCGATATCTTTTGAACGGGTCATCAAAAAAATCTGAAAGTTTACCACGAAGGAGTTTTCGAAGGGTACTAAAAACTGTAAACAAATTGGGAAAATCTAAAAAAAAAATTTTTCAAAGTGTCCGATTTGACATGGAATGCCCTATATATACCAATTTTTAAGACAATTAAATTAGGTAAGGCCGAAAAAGTGTTTTTTTTTGTAGTCAAAAATTTTGGAATTCATCTATAACTCAATTTTAAAATAAAAAATATATCAAAGTTTCTTTTAAATTTTTAACAATACTAATTTTTAAATGAAAAATTAGTAAAAATTTAGTAAATGTGTTTGAAAATTGATTAGCTGAAATTCAGCGAAATTGTTTGTTAAGCAAAAATCAAGAAATTTATTGAAAATGCTTCAAAATTTAAACTAAATTGAGGCAAACATTTTGTATAACTTTTTTTAAATAAAAAAAATCAAATTTTGTTTAAAATTATGTTAGTAACAAGAAAATTTAGCTAAATGAGTTTTTTTGCTAAAACCCAAGAGAATGATTTACAAACAGAAAATCATTCACAATATATTAAAATTACACTGTGGAACAAATTTAGGTTAGCAAAAGTTAGGTCGATTCTGGGAGTGAGGGGCTAAATTAGAAGACCCGTATCGCGGCGTTTGTTTATGTTATTTAATTTTTTTTTTTTAATCGACCTTCGAACTTTGCAGTCAAATGCCGATTTTCAGCATATTTTTTTATTTGGTTTTTGGCTATAACTCGTCGACTAATTGATATTTTTACAATCTGTAAAAGCCAAATTATTGATAGAGACCTGTACAACAATTAAATTTTTTTAAAAAATTGATTTAGAAAATTTTTGTGGAGCTTATGAAGCAAAATATTGGAAAAATTATTTTTTTTCATGCTTTTTGAAAACATTTTGCTTCATAAGCAAATTCATAATTGTTGGACAGGTTTCTAGCAATAATTGGCTTTTACAGATTAAAAAAATATCAATTAGTCAACGAGTTATAGCCAAAAAACTATATAAACAATATGCTGAAAATCGGCATTTGACTGAAAAGTTCGAAGGTCGATTAAAAAAAAAATCGATCTAACATAAACAAACGTCTTCTAATTTAGCCTCTATTTTCACCCCTCACTCTCAGAATCGACCTAACTTTTGATCCACAGTGTTTTTTTTAGCGAATTTTAGGAACAAAAAATGTGTTTCTTTCGTAACAAAATATTTAGTTTCTAAAACACCCCTAAATGCTTACTGGGATATGTATGTATATTGAATATTAAAATGTCAAGGAATCTACACGCAATCACATAGACGTAATTTTTTTTAAACGATGAGTGTAGAGTATTTTGGAGTATGTGTAAAAAGAAATATACATACACAAAATATGAAAAAATGTCATACATCGTGTAACCATATACAAACATATGTATAGAAGGACTAAAGTTAAGTATACGAGGATGGTTTGGAAATATTAACGAATAAAAAAAATTTATTTTTTTTAAAGTTTAAAGGAAAAATTTAAGAAATATTCTCATAATAAAATATTTAGCGATAAAAAAGAATAATTGAGAAATGCAATATATTGCGTCGTGGATATACCGCAAAAAATAGGTATAAAAAACCTTTTGTACATACTATGAAAACATTCATTATTTCGCACAACAAAACAATGTGGGAAATAAAAAAATAAAATACAAAAAAAAAACTAAAAATATTTCGTATTTTTACTCAAAAAATGGGTTACGGTATTTGTATGTGTAGTGGTTTAGAAGTTATATGCATTTGAGTAAACTACCTTTGCAATTTGTTTTCTCTGTAATGAGTGAACCGATTTTGTTTCTGAAAATTTCCCATGAAAGGTATCTTAAATATCAAGGTGTTTATGTACATACGGTCTTTGTATGAGTTATATGAGTTTTATGCATTTTAATGCCCTAAATATAAAAATAAGTTAATTTGTGTTTGAAATGCGTGTTCTTCGTAATGCGTGAACCGATTTTGACGTCAACACCAAGGTTGGCATGTGTATACATACGGTCTCTGTATGTGTATTGGTTCATGAGTTATATTCATATACTATGTATGTTGAGGGTTAAAAAGGGTAAACAATTATACTTTGATACTTTTCGACTCCAAAAATAATAATTTTATAAATTTAAAATATAACAAATTTTTTCGATAGAGTCCTCGTATAAAAATTTGTATACACATGTAGTAAGTATGTATTTATATTAAGGGGGTCCTTATTTTGAAAGCTTTGGATTTTCGCTGCTATTGAAACCTGGATTTGTTAAAGGACTTAGTACCTTGCAAAATTTTGAGCCAAATCGGTTAATCGGATTTGTTAAAGGACTTTAAATTAGTACCTGGCAAAATTTTGAGCCAAATCGGTTAATTCTATGACCACGCTTAAATCGGTCAAAATTTTGAGCTTTTGCCAATTTTGTGAATATTTTAGAAATAAAATATTTTTTGTATTTTGATTTGGTTTATTCAAGCTCGAGGTCATTATTTCCTTTACTAATCCCAGCAAAATTTTCTGTTCCAAATAATCGGTTCCAGAACGCATCAAACTACCCTGCAACCGGTTTTACTTAACATTCCAGAATCAATGATTTTTGTTTGAAATTTTCCCGAAAGCAATCGTTTTATAGAGCAAGTAGTGTTTTTGAAAAATAATTTTACATATAAAATTTTGTTGTGATTACCGCAGAATGTATTCAAGAATCTATTGAACCAGGAATTTGTTCCAAAAAATTTTCCTGGGAATTAAATATTTCCTTTACTAATTAAAACTATGAAAATCTCATAAATTAATTTTCAAGAAAATTATTTTTCTGTTTTAAATTTATTTATGTTGGTCATTTTTGCAAGACTTAATCGACAGGTGTTTCGGAATTTGTCAGATTCCATTGTCAAGATTATTTAACAAATATAAAAATTTAGCAAATATAAAAATAATTAACAAACATAAAAATATTTAACGATCATGATCTAACTACGGTAGTACAATTTTCGTCTTCTGATTCTAAATGCGAGTAGAGTCGAATATGTATTAATATTTTAGTTTGAACATTAGCGATTTGTCATTTAAATTCCCTTTGCTACTAGTTGAACAGGGTTTTTATATTTGATAAATAATCTTGACAATAGAATCTGATAAATTCCGAAACAAGTGTCGACTAACAAGGGAAGTCTCCCTAGTGTCACCCGCATATCTTTATGGAATTGATTTTATTTTGTAGAGCAGAAAAAATAAAGGGGCACGTATTTTTTTTAGCGGCCCAAATTCATATTTAGGGGGTAAAAAGGATGGGGGAATACAAGGCAATTTTTCAGTTTTTTTCGTTTATCTTCTATATTATGCAAAGAAACCTAGTCATGTTACATACCAAATGAAAGGTCTTCGGAAAACCTATCTACGTGTGCTAAGAATGTATTGATCAACAAAATTTAAATGAGTCAATCAATGTTTTGATTACAATTTTTGCTATTTTTTGTTACAAATTTTCAACATACCAGATTTTTTTTCGCTTTAATTTGAATAGATAAATTCGAAAATATACAAAATAATCGGGCTTTACTTTTTTTATTGTTGGCAACATATCGGAAAGCAAAAAGATGAATTTTTTGATAATTTTGTCATAAGCTTACAATTTATTTGTTAAATCAATAATTATTTTAATTGACTTTAAACAAAAAATTGATCAAATTTTTGATCAAAATCGAAAAAATGTTTGAAAAAATTTTCAATCAATCACCTACACTCAAAAAAAATAAAACTGTAAAGTTAACAAATTTTTTTTTGTTAACTCGAGTTTACTGGCTTTTTAGCAAATTTTTAGTTAAAATCAGCGTACTTTTTTTAGTTAAGTTCAATTTACGAAAATACTAGTTTTGAACAAATTTTGAATTAATTTTTTTTGTTGACTTCAAAACTGAGTTTACGAATTTTTACTAATTAATTTGCTGATTTTTCGTAATAAATTTGTTACGTGAAATTTCTTGTGCAGCCTCCTATGCGAATCTCATAAGTTCTACTTAAGCTGATGAAAAAACAGAAAAAATAAACTTAAAAATGTTTACAAAATATTTTGTAAATTTTAATTTACGAAAATTAACAAAAAGTTTAGCTGAATTCAACCAATTTTTTTGTTAATATATGTACATAAAAACGTTACGAAATTTCAGCAAAATTTTTAGTTAAAGTTACGGTTTTGTTTGCTACATTCATTCTACGAAAAGTTAGCTAAATATTTTTAGTTAAATTAACTAAAAATTTAGTAGGCCCAAAATCAGGTGCTTTTTTAGTTAAATTTAACTAAATTTTTTGCTAACTTTACAGTTTTTTTTTTGAGTGTACAATTTGATGATTGGTATAACAATTTTTTTAATTGGAGGAATTTCAATCAAAAAATTTATTGATTCCGCGTTTTTGTTGATTGAAATTTGTTTCAAATTTTTTCTGTGTAGGGGCCGATTCACAGAAAATAGTCATTACTCAATCATAAAGGCTCCGACACAATGTGGGAGTACTCTGTACTACAGAGTACCATCTCTAAAAATAGAGATACCATCATACAAAAAATGTGTAAGTGCGAAAGAGAAAGGAAAGGTCGTTTAACAAACCCAGGTTTTAGGAGTAGCGAAAATCCAAAATAAGGAACAGATTCAAAATAAGTACCACTCTAATGTATATGCATTATATTATGAAGCATGTAATTTTCAATTCATATGTACGTACATACTTATACATACAAATGTACACACAAATTTAATTCAAGTGGTGCAGGTTATGAACCTGTTTCCGCTTAGGATGGTGTATACTACGAGTAGGCGAATTCAATATAATTTGACTACCCCCTTTTTTTAGGGTTCATAGAAATAAAAAA
This sequence comes from Pegoplata infirma, assembly GCA_963921195.1. Classification (NCBI taxonomy): domain Eukaryota; kingdom Metazoa; phylum Arthropoda; class Insecta; order Diptera; family Anthomyiidae; genus Pegoplata; species Pegoplata infirma. The sequence continues at coordinate 328,518,648 of OY992536.1, forward strand.
GAAAAGCTTTCGTAGAGCTTTTATTTTATACATTATCCGTTCGAAAGGAATATTGTACGTTTTATATGAAAATTTTAGAAATTGCAATTTAGTATCGTCGCGATTGCAGTGTGGATCAATACTCGTAATAAAGGAAAAATAGTTCTGTGAAGGAAAAAAATTTATGTGTAACAAAAAAAAAAAAAAAAATTAAAAATTGGGGGTAGACATGATTGTCCTTCATAAAAAAAATATAAATGTGAAAAATATCAACTAAAATGAATTAGTTTTAACAAAAAGTAAATAAATTTGTTACAAAAATTAAAATAGAAATATTATTTTCAATAATTTTATGTATAATAGAAGAAAAAAAATGTACTTGAGTGTTAAAATTTGATATGTGTATTATATAAAAAAAATATATATACATATACAATGTATATTATACATGCATATATCAAAGATATCAAAGGTTTTTTTTTTTGTTTAAATCAAGTGTTTAATTAAATCATTAGAAATTTTGATGAATGATAAAATTTTACATTTAGATAAAAATTCGATTTTTTCATTCTAATTTTTTTCTATGATTTTTAGTATGTACACATGACGATGGAAAATTGTAGGGATATTATTGGCATTGTGACACGCAAGAGGGAGAAAAAAGCTTTCACAATTCAAAATTAAAACAAGAAACTAAACTAAATTTTACATTTAAACATAATAATTTGGTGACAAAAATTAATAACAAATAAATAAAAACAAAATAAACATTAAAATATAAATAAAAGCTATATGCTAGATTTTAGCTTAAATAAAAAAATAATAATTGGTTTTCTTCAAATATACATAACCGTTTTGGTGAAAAAAATCAAGGTTCATAGCTTTTAAAAGCTTCAATAAATTCGCAGCTAACTTCACTTTATTGTCGAAAAAGCTTACAAAAAAAAAATTGTAACCATCAACTTGGGGTGTTAAAGTTGCGTTTAACGTACTACACATACCATCGCATCGAATAAAAAACAAGCAGTTTAATGAAAGTTTTAAACATATGGAAACAACAATAACAACAACCGTCATTTATATCGGATAATCTTCTCATCACTTAAAGCTTACTCTCTTCCTTCTCTTGTTATTTATCCAAATCAAATCTAAACCATAACAACAACAACAACAACATCAACAAAACAAACAAAAAAAGCATGAATTAACATCAACATGAAAATAAAATCGCGCAAAAACTACCGTTGTATTATTACAATTCAACGGTAAATTAAGTTGTTCTCGTAGTTAAAATACTCTCACACACACACACACACACAAAACGAATAAAGAAATAACAATTGATGGCATAAAAACTACAAACGTCCAAACAAACACAAGTAAATATAAATATGGACGTATACATGTGATTTAAATTATAAATGTGAAGAAGAAGAAAATAAGAAAATTATCCCGATTTAAAAAAAGCCATGAAATATATAAATACACATACATTGTAAACATTTATTTAAAAAACTAAACAGTGAACAAAATACACAAACAAACACACACACACTTACACAAATTTATCCTTTTTAGTTCACTTCGGTTTGAAAACACGCAAAGTGAGTGACTGAGTGAGATTGCATGAAAACAGAAACATATCACAAGCAATTTATGTATTCAAAATTTAATATTTATAGAAAAAACTTAAAAAATTTTGGTGATTTAAAAACAAAAAATTAATAAAAAAAAAAAACTAAAATGTTAGAATTAGAATTAAATCGAAAATTAAATACAAATAAACCAGGTCAGAGAAACCAATCAAGACAAAAATCGCTATTAAGGCCATCATTAATGTCATCACCACTAATGCATTCTTATAATCGCGGCCTCTACGACGTCTCCACCAATAAAATGTCTTCTTCGTCTTCTTTATTGTGCAGTTTATATAGACTTAACTCAGTATTTAACTGCAACGACAGCTGTAGTAGAAGTAGCAGTATCAGCAGCAGCACCAAAAGCTGTAACCGTCTACCAATGATATTTTTATTTCTATTGGCCTTAATGATATCGTCTTGTTCAACAACAAATGCCTTTCAATTAGACGGTTCTCAGAATTCATTTGCTCAGTTCCGCAAATGGTATGTGGGTCTGAATGGTTCACTGGAATTGGAATTTAAGACTGAACAACCAAATGGTTTGGTCTTGTATACAGACGATGGTGGAACATATGATTTCTTTGAATTAAAATTAGTTGAAGGTGCATTACGTTTACGCTATAATTTAGGTGGTGGAGCACAGATCATTACAGTGGGTCGTGATTTGCACGATGGGCATTGGCATAAAGTGCAGGTGAGTGATAATTGATATTAAATTTAACAAGATAAATCAAAAGAGGCGGGGGTAGTTTATAAGGGAAAACTATATTATGCGAGAAAGTGAACTGATTTTAAAGCGGTCTAAATTGACAAGGTCGTTGATATTAGAGATGGGCACATGAGCAGATTACAGCGCGATTCACGCGTGATCACGCGTAAGTGTGACTGAATTTAATTTTACTCATGTGATTGTGAGTGATTTTTGAGCGACAAAAATACGTAATAAAATATTTTTGTAACTTACCAATGTTTTTAAAGATTGTTTAACGGGTTTTCAACACGTGACATGTTTATTTTCGAGCCGCACAGCATTCGGAATATCATAGATATTGTAAATGGGTAGTTTTTATACCCTCCAACCACAGTATGGGGGTATACTCACTTTGTCATTCCGTGTGTAACGCATCGAAATATAGGTCTAGGACCCCATAAAGTATATATTTTATTGATCAGTGATCGATTCTAAGACGTTCTAGCGATGTCCGTCCGTCCGTCTGTCCGTCAGTCCGTCTGTAGAGGACACGATACAGTCCAAAATAAAAGAGCTAGACTTCCGAAGTTTGGCACGAATATGTGTTATATTACTAGGCAGCTTAAGTTCGGAAATGGGCAAAATCGGACCAAGAGAAAAAAGTTCCCCCTTGGAGAACTAAACCAACCTAAGAAAAACCGCATTTTTTGCAGGGTTTTTTGTACTTTTGCTAAGCAAATGCAACATTCTTATCTCAGAAGAAGTTCAAAATCGTAAGGGGAAGGTGTCCCCCAACGTCTCCCACAAACCTTCCCCTCCCAAAAAAAAAAGACGCCCCTGATTTTTTTTAAATATTTTTTTTTTACATTTTGGAGGGTATAAAAGATTCGGCACAGCCGAATGTAACACTCACTTGTTTTTTATCAAATCATTAACTTTCCGACTCCAAAACCTTTCGGTTTTTGAAACATTTTAAAATTTCTGATAAAAAATTCATATAAGACATTCCACACTAAGTGTCCTGCAACAGAAAAACGGCGTACGGACATAGCGCCCAAGGTCTTATCGCCCAAAACCGTAAATGACATATCGCCCACGCTGCGACATATAGCCCAAAATGATAGGTCTAAAAATGTTATTTCTCCCAAAACAAAATTGTCAACAAATCCAAAATATTTTTTTTGGGCGAAATGTCGAAATTATGACTTCTATGATTTGTTTAATTGTAATAAAGGTTTTCTGCGTAGCCGGCCTTCGGCCGGGCTTAGGAATTACATACTCCATGCATTAAACCCACCCTCTCTGCAAACCAAAGCTATTTTGGTTATCAGGCCTTTTTGAGGCATAACAAATTTGGTAGCGTAAAGGACTGCTACCCTAGAAAACTTTACTTTGCGGAGAGGGTGGGTTTAATGCATGGATTTTGTAATCCCTAAGCCCGGCCGAAGGCCGGCTACGCATAAATACTTTAAAATATTGTGTTAAAAAAAAAGACAATTTTGGTGAGTTTTATGATTATTTTTTTGGGTGCTATGACATTTTATAAATATAACATTTTGATATTTGGGTAATATGACATTTTTGATAATTTATATAAATTTAAAGAAAATTGTTAAAATACCCAAAAATATTGGCCATATCGTCCAAAAAATTTTGCAACAACAACTAACACACATTTTTTTTGGGGGGAATGACTTTTTTAAATTGGGCGACATGCACTTGGGCGTTATGTCCGTACGCCCAGAAAAACATGTGTCCCATTAATTTCTGAACAGGTTGTATTGATAGCCCTATATGGAAAATTGCGTTTTTGAATTTTAATTTTTCAAGACCTGGGAGTAGAGGCTAAATATTGAAAAAAAAGTCGAATTTTAGACGAGTTGCCTTGATTAAATATTAATCAAATTAAAACGGATTGCATCGTAATCTCAAAAATTTGCATTCTTGTATACTTTTATTATGGGCTTAAAGTCAATTTGTCAAAAATCCAGCCACTTTTTTCTTTTTTAATTTTTTTTTTTAATTTGTCTGAGTTTTTGGGATTGCGGCGCATTCCGTTTTAATTTGATTAATATTTAATCAAACCAACTCGATACAAAACTTCAATATTTTTTTCAATATTTAGGCACGTCTTCCAGGTTTTGAAAAATTAAAAAGCCAAAAAAAAGTTTTAATTAAAAATACAGTTTATATTACTCATACGCATACTGTTAATTTCATAATAGATAGAAATACACTTAATTTATTTTTTTGGCCTTGTTTTCCAGAAAATTTGTATCACTATGATAATTTTAAACAATAATGGGGACAGTTTTTATATAAATTACAGTTTTTATTACTCATACGCATACGTTATATAATCCATTATTGTATAAAATTACACAGTGATACAAAACCGAACTTTTGGAATCGGAATGGGATGAAACCAAAAGCAAATGAAAGTTGACATTTTACATAACAAAAACCCTCAAGTTTTTTTTTTAGTTCAGCGCTAGATTTTACACACATTTAAAGTTGGTGATTTTAAAGCATTTAAAGTTTTTGTAACCAAAACATGTCCTAGAGTTTGTTGAGTTGAAGGTGGGTTGTACAATCCTAAAAGAAAGCTAGGCTAGTCCATGACGCTCAGACTCCAAATAGTCCATTGTACCGTACTCTGGAAAGGAAGATTTAGTGAAGGATGAGAAAAAGTTTAAAGATAGTGAAAGGTGCTTGCCTAGAATTTCTGTTGCTTTCACAAACCTCAGACAAGGATAGTCCATGGACCATGTCCATTGTCAGAGTATCAGATCCCATTATTCGCAGTCTAGCTCTTGAGAACGCTGGGCAACAACTGATGTAGTGTTCTGTTGTGTCCTCATCCTCAAGACAAGCTGCACACAAAGGGTCCGGTAAGACACCCAATCTCGTCATATGACGAGCACAAGCATTGTGTCCTGTAATCAGGCCAGTATGTTTGCGACAGTCTCTTCTACTCAGACTGAGTAAATAGTTTGCCACTTTCTTGACTGGTCTTATTATAAAACATTTAGTATTCTTGCATGTCAACTCATTTGACCATCTTTCAATGAAAATTGATTTCATGTGAGAGTCGATCCAGCGCATCATCCATGTCAAGCCTATACCAATCTGAGTCTCCGGATTGTGAGGAATTGTATCGGAGCCAATGTTTGCCAAAGAATCGGCATTCTCATTTCTCCGTATTCCCCTATGGCCCGGAACCCACAATAGACAGACCTTGTTCTCAAATGAGGCCTCATTGAATCTGCGTCTACACTCTTGGACAATCTATTTTCAATTATCCAAGTCGCTGCGTCCAAAATAGCAAACACTTCAGTCTGAAAGACTGTTGCCATTTTTCCCATAGCATGAGAGTATTTGGTTTCGTCATCCAAATTCTAACCTGATCCAGAGCCAACTGAGGTACTAGAACCGTCCGTATAGAAAGTATCAGAGTAATTTCTGAGAAGTTTATCTGGATCGCACCAGTCTTCCCTTCTTGGAAAGTTTACACTTAACTTTCTACCAAACTCTACACAAAGCCTTATACTGTCTAAGGGCATGGCAAACATCGGACAAAGTTCCGAAAGCCCATTAAACAGCAGACCATGTCCTGCATTGTAGTCTCCATGGCATGATCCATTTTTACGGAGTCTGCACAGAGATTTCATGCCTTCCCCTTGTATATATAAATCCAAGGGGAGTATTTCGAACAAAGCGTTGAGAGCTGCGCCTGGTGTTGTGCTCATAGCACCAGTAATCCCCAAGCAAGCCGCTCTTTGTAGTCTGTCCTGCAGAGCCAGAGTAGATTTCACCACCGTTCTCGGCCACCAGACCACAGCCGCATATGTCACAAAAGGTCTAATGACTGCTAGGTACATCCAGTGTACCCCGCAGGTCTTAGGCCCCACGTTTTCCCAAAAGCTCTCCGACACTGCCAGAAAATACGGTGCGCCCGAGATACTTTTAGTTCAACATGTTTTGTCCACGTTAGTTTACTATCCAGAGTGACCTCTAAATACTTTACATCTGCGGACAGTTAAAGAGTAACACCCTTCAGCGTAGGAAGCTTAAGACCATTCTGTTTGGTCCTTTGCGTAAACAACACGAGCGTTGTCTTAGCTGGATTCACGGACAACCCATGCCTGTTGCACCAGTTGTCCATCAAGTCTATAACAGTCTGCATTTTGTTGCAGACCATTTCAAGGGACTTTCCGGAAACTAATGCACAAATGTCGTCAGTATAAGCCTGTACGTGAACACCTAGAGCTTGTATTTCCTCTAAAAGTGAGTCGACCACAAAACACCACAGCAGCGGGGAGAGGACACCTCCTTGGGGGCAGCCTCTTTTTACCTCAACCGTGACCCTTGTGCCCCACTGACCTTCAGTGGTTAACAGTCTCCTAGAGACCATAAAGTAAATCCAATTGACAAGAACTGGGTCCACACCATGGTCTTCAGCAGAAGCCTTCATCGAGTCAAAGGTAGCATTGCCAAAAGCCCCCTCAATATCCACAAAAACGCCCAAAGTGTAATTTTGATTATCAAGGCCCTTCTCAATCTTGAAAACGAGATCATGAACTGCTGACTCACAAGATATACCACTTTGGTACGCGTGTTGCTGATTATTTAAGGGATTTTCGACTAATGTTACCGACCTAATGAATTTTTCAACCATTCGTTTAAGACTTTTAAGCAGGAAAGAAGACAAAATGATTGGTCTAAAACTTTTCGGCAAAGTTTAGTCCTCCTTTCCCGTTTTGGGAATATAGACGACTTTGACATCGCTCCAGGCTTACACCCTGGAAAGTGAGTGAACAACAGAATATCACTGACTTCCTGTTGGTTATCAGTAAAGGTTCCATCGGGTTTTTTGAGAGAGTCAAACTTAGTCAAACAAAGAGTCGAACTCACCTTACCGTTGGGTAGAGTAAGATCAATGATTTGTTGTCTCCGTTTAGTAACAAAAGTTGGAGAATTTCTAACATTTTGAATTACCAAACCTGAAGACAAAATAAAGTCCAACAATTTGTTACCTCTGGAATTGCATTTCGTGCTACCCCAGACAATATGTTGAGAATTGGCATGACAAACAATAATCAATCCCTAATTGTTGTCCTCTGCGTATCGTATGACTCTTATTAACTCCTCCGAAGGCGGGGGGATAAATTGAGTCATAGGGCAAATAGGCAGATACAATAATAGTTTCCTCTAACTTGTCCTCTTTATGAAAACGCACACTAATCGAAACGACGTCTTGACAACAAAATTGTCTCAAAACCGAGCTCTCAATTGTTCTAGGAACAATCATACAGGCCCGTGTCCTACTTTAGGAGTCCCTGGTGCTGCCCTTATTCGACATGTGGGGTCCAGCGTCCAAACTTAAGCTCGAAAATACGTTAGCTATAACCGGTATAAATTTCGCTGCAATCGATTCAGTACCTACCAAACGGGAAATCCAGAGTCCCGTAATTTTTTAAAAAAATTTCGAAAATTCCTAAGTTTATAAAATTTTAAATTTTAAACTAAAAACAAATCTCATTTGGATAATTTGAAATATCGCTTATTTAAATCAAGTTTAAAAATGTTTCTAACGATTTTGAAAGCAAAAAAATAAATAATGCTATTGCTATTGCAAAATGACAAAATAAAAATGTTTGTGAAACCCTTTCAAAGCACTTAAATGGCTAATAAAGAACCGGATAATAAAAATGAAGGTATAGGATAAATATGTTTTAGACGAAGAACCGCCGAAGACAATTATCCAGATCAGCAGCAGATTTAATACATTCTTTTAAATTTTTCAAATGCTTTTGATGGAAATGAGAAACTTCAGTGGGCCATAAAAAATAACTCGAGCTAAGTTTTTAAACCAATTCAGGGGGTTTGGTCGACTACTATAATTTCTTTTTTGGTCTGAAGATACACTTGAGTAGAAGTTCGATTCTATTAATCGCATTTATTTTCTGAAAATGTCTTTCTCGATTTAAAAAACGGTTTTTAATAAAATTTCCAACAAAATAGTACCTATTGATACCTTTTTGGTTGGTACAGTCTTTGAAACATTTTTTGTGGTATTGGTTTAAAATTTTCTTTTAGTAAATACTAATGCTCTTTTTTTTGAGTGTAGCTCAAAGAAAGAACTGTTTGCACTTTGTATTGGGCTCATTGCTGTTATTTGGAATTTAATTAATGCAAACATTTAATGTATGTTAATCTATGATATAGAATTTCAATTAAAATGCGATTAAAGTTTGTATACAAACGTACATTCACTAAATTCCGAAAGATTGCGTTTTTGCACATCTTAGTGGTGATATTTTTTTTATCATGTTCTCGTCAAAAAACTACTTATCACCAAAAGCTTGTAGCATTATTCGATACTTTAAGTCATTAACAACCACAAGCAAGTACCTTTACCTGCTAAAGGGTTTTTGAAGATTATTTTTGTTTGGGTAAAAGATAGGTTGAATGTGCTAGGACGCCAATTGTAGAGGAGAGTTAGGGCAACAAACGAGTGGTACTTAGTTTATAATTAAATCCACTTGTTGAGTTGAAGTCAGACTTCAAATAGTACATTGTACCGTACCCTGAAAAGGAAATTAGGAAAGGGTTAAAACAAGTTAAAGAAATACAGAATGAAAAGCAATTGTTCAGAATTTCTCATTTGCTTTCACAAATTTCAGAAAATCCGACAAGCGAAGTCTATAGACCATGTCCATTGACAGAAAATTAGAACCCATTATCCGCAGTCGAGATCTTGATAACTTTTAAAAACAACAGACGTAGCACAGTGGACCAAATGTTGAATCTAGTGCGCAGTTGGTCGAAAAATGAAGTTTCTACTAGAGATGCGCACCAATCACGTGATTATCGTGGATCACGCGTGAATCACGTGATTCGTGAGCAATTTTGTTTTATACTCACGTGAGCGTGCGTGACCGTGAGTAACAAAAAATAGTTCGTGCGTGATTGTGCGTGAGTAAAATTGTTGCGTGAATTTTTCGTGATTTCACTTTTTTCCCCGTTTTTTTTAGTTCGGCTACGTTTTCTTGAAATTTTTATGGTTTTTAAAAAATAATTATAAATTTACTAAGTTTTTAAAAACATCAAACACATTTTTAAGCAGTTTGAAAATGTTTCAAAGCGAAAATTTGCACAGTGATTCCTTGAGGAAATATCTTCAGGTTCTGACATATCATAGAGACATGTCCTTACATTGTCATCAAATCTAAAAGGAAATGTCATCACAATTTCAGTTCACTAAATTAAACTTTTAAATCTGGGAAATTCTTCCATTTCCGAGAAAAACATGGCAATATTATCGATTTACTTAAAATAAAAAGCAGTAAATATACATATACTTTTGAAACTAAAGTTTGGATCAAGAAGTTAGTTTTTGGACTAACAAACTAATATGATAAAGATAATTTGGAAGTAAACACTAAAGGAAATACGAAGAATTTTTCCATTTTCGTATGACCTTTATCAGACATTCCCCAAAGACGACTTAAGGGAAATGTCATGGGAATGTCAGCTCCCCCTGGAACTTGCTGATTGAGGATATTTTGAAATTTGTTATGAAACTGTCCTCAGCTCAGTATATAGATATGTCTTGGGTATGTCAGGTGTCACTATGACATGACAGCGCACTATGCTTCGACCCATGGACAAAAGTCAAAAAAAAAATGTTGTCTCAAATTGTGTTTAAATACAGATTTTTTGAAAGATAATAAGGTATCTCAAATAAATATTAACAGAAATATATTTTCTGATTACTTTTGTCACCACGAGAGGGCGCTAAACTCAGAGAATTTTATGCAAAAACTACTTAACAGGAAAATGTTTTTTAGCTGTTTCACAAAAATAATTCTCAAAAATTTATTTTTTAATAAAATGGTTCGAAATTTTGTTTTATAGTACTTTGATATATTTGCAGTGAAGTTAAAATATAGAATTTTGTATATATTTCCAAAAAAAAAATATTTTTTATTGCGCAGAAAAAAAGTTTTTTTTGTTGAAAATCCAAAAATAACTAAAGTTTGATGGAGTGTAAAAAAAAAATATAAAAAAATAGATATTTTTTTTTTTCTTTTTTTTGTAAGTTTAAACTCTTATCTAACAGCGTATTCAAAAATTAGCGCCTATTTTTTACCACAAACTAGAAAAAAATGCGTTTTTTTAAATGCCTAAATTCATGATTTTTACTCAAATATCATGCATTTAGGAGTGTTAAATATCATTGTGCAACACGATTTTATGTTTTGAAAGGGTAAAAAAGTAAAATAAATGTATATTAATAGTAGATCGAAATCCCCGCAGAATTTTGAAAATTTAGCTCGAGTTTTTTTTTATGGCCCACTGAAGTTTTTAATTATTTTTCAAAGGAGTTCAGAATAAGTTAAAAAAAATTATTAAATTTAATTTTGAGCTAAATGAGGTTAATAGATGTACAACGAAATTTGATGACGGTTCTTTTCTTAGAACATATTAACCTCTATCTTCTATTTTTAGGGGTCACTTTAGTCCCTTTTCCAAATATCGTCGTAGAGCACCACTTACACTTGCTTTTAAAGGGTTAACATGTTCTAAAAAATTTTTCTGCATAGAATTTCATTGTTAGTTGTAAAAGACCAAAAATTCGTGAGATATAAGCAAAATGCTTAAAAAAGTAAAAATTTTAATTATCATATATTGTTAAATTGTGATTCACCACAATTGAAATAATTCGACAAAATATAACAAATGTACTTCTGAGCCTAATACTGTTAATAGCTATCTTCGGTAAAATTTTTTGTTTCTTTTTTCTTAAAATATATTAACCCTCTATCTCCCATTGTCAGGGGTCATTTCAGTCCCTTTTTTAAATATTCTTATAAAAAACACTTAAACGTGCGTTTAAAGTGTTAAAACGTTCTACAAACATTAATAAATATCTTTAATCATTCCAAACCCATTAAAAAAAAAAGTAAAGACTTCAATGGGCCATAAAAAGAACTCGAGCTAAATTTTCAAAACAATTCGTTTTTGGTTTACAAACGGTATATCTTCATTTTTAGTTTTGTCCAATTTAAGATACACTCTATTTAAGATACACTCTATATGTGAAATAACTCTTAAATTATATTCAAGAAACTTTAAAAAAGTAATTTAGTATTACGCTTTAACCTTTAAACGCTCGTTTTATTAAATTTTATAAAAATATTTAAAATAAGGACTAAAATGACCCCTTTAAATGGGAGATGGAGGGTTAATATGTTCTAACAAAAGAACCGTAATTAAATTTCACTGAAGACATCTTAAGACATTTTTTATGTCAGTAGTATTTTTAGTACATTTTTTCGACCTATTTCAGTCTTTGGTAAAAGCTATTTAACAATATATGATACTTTACAATTTTACTTTTTAAAGCATTTTGATTATATCGCACGATGTTTTGGTATTTGACAACCCCTAGTGAAATTTGATGCTTAACAACATTGTAGAACATTTTAACTATTAAAACGCACATTTTAGTGTTGTTCTATGAGGATATGTTAAAAAAGGACAAAAATGACCCCTAAAAATGGGAGATAGGGGGTTAATGTATTCTAAAAAAAGAACCGCCATTAAATTTTACTATAGACATGTATAAACATTATGTAGCTCAGAAGTTGATTTAATACATTTCTTTGACCTTTTTTAGATGACTTTAAAAATAAAAATAACTTATTTTCCAAAAAAGGATGTTTTTATATTTTCCACACAGCTAATCCGATTTTCCCCAAATTTGGCATTAATATATATCTAAGGAATATTAATTTGCTTACAAAGTTTTTTTACGATCGGACAATTTTTGTAGGTGTTAAAGCGTTTCAAAGAAAAAGGACATATGGCAGGACCTTGAGTCCTTGCTCCGATTTAAGTGAACATTTACATACACGTTGCTAGTGGAATGTGTATCAGCATGACCACTTTTTGTAATTTTTTGTGCATTATTGAAGCTAAAATTACATTTTTCAATTTCAGGACACATGGGAGGTAGGCGTGTCCTTGCACCGATTTTTCCAAAAATTCATATTTTTCTTAACTAATATATTTTATGTTAGTGTATCAAATCTCAAAAATATCTGACAACTCCTTCTAATTTTGTCCCTTCGTTACATTGGAACGAAGCACTGTGCAGCGGGCCGTCACCAAGGATGGCTAAAGGACTTTGCCAACTGGCTAATGCTTAAAAAAAATAGCATATATTTTTTTAGATTTTTTAATTCGTGAGTATTTCGTGATTGTGATTTCATCGTGAGCGTGTTTAAAATTTGTTCTACTCACGTGAGCGTGCGTGAGCGTGAGCACAAAAAAAAATTTCGTGCGTGAGCGTGCGTGATTAATTTTTTTTTCCTGAGCGTGCGTGATCATGATTGAAAAGTCGTCACTCACGATCCCATCTCTAGTTTCTACAATATTGAATTAGTATCGCATATATGATTGCACTATAACTACCTTACTTGACGCTAATAAAATTTATTTGTTTATTGCAAAAACACCACCGTAGTAGGCAGCCAAACATGAGTAATTAGTTATTATAAAAAAAATTCTTCAAGTTCTGTGTAGACGTGTTGATTGTTTGAACTGCTATTTTACGACCGTATTAAGGCAATTTATAAAATTATTTGTTATATTTTAACCTCAAGGAATGTATATTTGAAGCTAATTTGTGTTGTTGTTCGTAAAAAATCGTAAATTAAAAAGAGAGTCCACAATGGAATTATTTTTCAAGCAAACTTGAATTTTGTTAATGAATTTAGGTACTAATACCGCTTTCTTCTATAGGGTTTTTACATGATTTCAAAAGAATAGATATTGAGCTCCAAAATAATAAAAAAATTGGCTGCTGGTTTTTGTTTCTCAGTCGATATAGCGATGTCCGTCCGTCTGTCTGTTTAAAACACGATAACTTTCAAACGGCAACTCTGTTGCTGCTGACGCTTGGCATATATATTTTCAATTTTCCTAGTCAGGTTGGTATTGAATATCAGCCAAATCGGTGTAGTGGCAAAACCGTGAATTTCAGATTGGTGTACCTTGAATTTACGTTAAAAAAAAAACACCTAAACCCTTTAAATCAGCGGTTACCAACCTATGGTACGCGTACCTCTTGGGGGTACGCGAAACTGTCCGCGGGGGTACGCAAAATTTTAGTAATTTGGACATTTGTTTTAGATTAACATTTCAATGCTCGTTCCGCATATGCCTTCTAAAGTTTTCCATAACGTCAGGTTTTTAAGAAAGTTGAGGTGAAAGTTTACAAAAAAACGTATTTTTGTGCAATTTAGAGAGCATTTTTTCCGATATTTTGAGATCTGACCACTTGTTTTCGATTAACCTTTCGATGCTGATTCCGAATATGGTTCCAAAATTTTTCTAAGATGCCAGGTTTTTAAGAAAATGTATGTCAAAAGTTCTCAGAAAAACGTGTTTTTGGGCATTTTTGAGACGGTTTTTGATAGAGTAGAAATTTTGGTACCATTTTGTTAAGCTCAAAATGTCCTTTCATTGTACATATGAATGGCTTACTGCAAGAACTTGATAAGCAACATTTTATTTTTTCCTGTTTTTAGCCTTCTGCTGATGTTCCATTGATAGATTTTTTGCAGAAGTCTTGCTTTAACCCTTCGTACAAGTATATTGAGAATAAAAGTTCTGTAAAAGTTCTATTTTCTACATTATTTTAAAAGTTTTAAGGCAAAAACCACCATAAAATGAAATGTTGCTTGTCGAGTTTTTACAATAAGCCCTTCATATATATTCATTTGAAAAGTCACGGAATTGTCGTTGTATTAAAAAAACATTTAAAAAATCAAAAGCATTATATTTCCGCCCTCTGTGATGTGTTTTTGGAACTTTGTTTAAGAGTTCAAAAAACGTCCGTTGTTTAAAATTTTGGTGTAGAATCGACTGGTGAAATCAGATTTGCAATATTTTCAACTGTTTTTGCTCCGCAGAAAAATCAGCTCAAAATCCGAGTTGACAGATGCATTGAACCACTCCAAGGTGCGAAAATTTTTCCCAAAAAATACCACCATTGTTTTGATCTCCCCTAAAGCCTTCAAAAAATGATAATACCCGCAGATCAAAAATTTCAAAATTAACTCTAATATTTATATGAGAAGTTTTGTAACGAAAACAAAAACTCGTTAGGGGGTACGCGGCTGACAAAATTTTAAATTAGGGGTACGTGACCCAAAAAGGTTGGTAACCGCTGCTTTAAATGACATTGATGAGCCACAAATATATTTTACTGAGTATTTTTGACATTCTCAAAGATTTTTTAACCCAATGTAAAAATTTTACAAGCAAAAAAAATTGAAACTCAAAAAAAAATTTCACTAAAAAATTTTTTTTTTACAGAAATGAGTAAAAAAAAAATTTTTTTTTTACTCAAAATAAAAAATTTCTTTTCTAAACAGTTTAAAAATCTTTTTTACGTTAAAAAAATTAGTTTCTCTGCTTATTATTGGCTCTACTTTATCTATATTTTATTATGACAATGTTTCAATAAGTGCCACGCCCCTTCAAATACCGCTCACATTTGGACTATATAGAAGCTCATCTCATTTTCCTGTTGCATTACAAATTTCATGTTTCTAGGTGCTCTCAAAGTCGAATTATACTCTCTTGCACGCTAGAATACGCATTTGGTCCACTGTGCGTAGTGCTCTGTTGTGTCCTCATCCTCAAGAAAAGCTGCACACAAGGGATCTTATAAGACACACAATCTCGTTAGTTGACGAGCACAGGCATTGTTACCTGTAATTAGGCCAGTAAGTCTGAAACAGTCTATTCTACTAACAAGGGAAGTATCTCAGCCCTTAAAAATCGATTTGCATAAAACTTATATATTTATATGGGGCATTCCATGTGAAATCGGACACTTTGAACAACGTTTTTTTTTAGATTTTCCCAATTTGCTTACAGTTTTTAGTACCCTTCGAAAACTCCTTCGTGATAAATTTTCAGATTTTTTTGATGACCCGTTCAAAAGATATCGAATTTTTAAAAATTGGTAGTTTGTTCCATTATTCAAACTTCTTTTAATCATAACTTCTTCAATAATGGCCCAAATTTCAAAGTTTTTTTTCAATTTTTTTGTTTTTTTACGTACTTTTTAAAAAAAATCTCAAAAAATTCTTAAAAGCGCTCTAGTATGCGATTTTTAAGTTTTAAAATTTAAATCTCGTTTTTGAAAATGTTTGTACTCTTCGATTTTTTTGAAATTATTCTGTGTAAAACTTCTATCAATTCTAAAAATTGTTTGCCTAGGAGGATCGTGAGATAACGATTATTACTATTTTTTTTTATTTTTTGAAAAAATGTTATTGTAATTTTTCAATCTTAAAATCATTTCTACTGCTCCAATGGTGCGTCATAGAGGGGTCCTTTATAAGACCGACCCCCATTAATTTTTACGTCTTAACATTTCTTTGGAACAAACTAATACCCTATCTCCAATTTCTAAGGGGGCTCCCACACAAAACGACATTTTTTTAAATTTCTTCTAACCGCTCTAACTGCCCTAATAGTGCCCTTAGAGCAACAAAATGTATGACCGACCCACGATATTTTTTTAGTCCAAACATTTTCTCTGAACACACCTACCTACCTTTAACTGTTAAGGCGGTCCCCACACATTTTTTTTATTTTTTGTAAATTTGTTTTATTTAATCAGCTTCTACCGGTCCAATGGTGCGTCGGAGAGGGGTCATTAGTGAGACCGACCCCCATTTATTTTTACCCAACAACATTTTTGTAAAACATAGCTTTTTAAACTCTTCTCTTTTAAACGCCTTACGTCTCCATCCTCTCATGTTAATCGACTTAAAGTCCTCTTCCACATTGTCTATCCACCTTAACTTTGGTCCATATGGATATGAAATAATCTTAATTAATTTTAAGTCAACACGTATTTTTGCTCTAGACGATATTCCTGTTAGTACGGGAGTTATCGAAATTTTCCCGAAGGTCGACATTGTTTTATAAGGGGATAACGAAATTTTAAAACAATGACATGGCCTATAAGCCGGGACACCCCAAACTTAAAATCGTCTTTTTTATATGAGGGGTTCTTCGTCAACCGGGCCACCGCTCTCTCCAAAATTGGTATGGGTTTAAAATTTTTTTAACAAAATTCGAAATTACTTAAAATTATTTACTTTTCAATGCCGAGTGGCGGTTTTTGAATTTCAATATGGTGGATCCAATATATAGTATCTAGATTATTATATTTCAATTACATAATGTTATGGCAGGATGTAAATTCTATATTTTTAATGTTTTTTTAATTATATCTTCCAGGTAATACGAAATGATGAACAAACCTCCTTAATTGTGGACGGTGTCTCACAGAGTCGTACTACTAAGGGCAAAGAATTTCAATTTGGAAAATTTGCTACCAATTCCGATGTGTATGTCGGCGGAATGCCAAATTGGTATAGCACAAAATTGGCTCTGCTGGCGTTGCCTAGCGTAATATTTGAGCCAAGATTTCGAGGCTCAATAAGAAATCTCGTTTATGCTGATCAGCCAGGTGGACAAACCAGGCGACAAGAAATGAAACAGCCACGTGATATTAAGTGCGGTGATGGACCTTGCGACCACGGTGAAATGCCAAAGGAAAAGGTACGAACTTCACGTGGTAGTAATACAACGGACGCATGTGAACGACAGGATCCATGTCAACATGGTGGCATATGCATATCAACTGATTCCGGCCCCATCTGTGAATGCAGAAACCTAGAATTTGATGGCCAATATTGTGAAAAGGAAAAAGCTCCATCAGAAGCTACTTTCCGCGGTACACAGTTCCTTTCGTATGATCTCGGTCAAACTGGCGCTGAACCTATTGTCAGTGCCCAAGATGCAATAACATTATATTTTCGAACCAGACAACCCAATGGACTATTATTTTACACAGGTAATACTAAAAACAGGCTAAGAAAAGTCAATAGAAACTAAAATTTTATTTATTTTTATTTTTTAAGGACATGGCACTGACTACTTAAATCTGGCATTGCGCGATGGAGGTGTTTCCTTGACCATGGGCTTGGCAAATGGTAAACAAGAAATGCATATTAAACCATCTAGGGTACGTTTTGATGATCATCAATGGCACAAGGTGACCGTTCATCGCAGAATACAAGAAATATCTTCGATTACCAGTTTTTGTCGGGTAACGTTAAATGTTGTTAGTTGTACGCCGACGAATTTTGAAATATTGTTTTTGTGATTTCATTTCAGCTTGTTACCGTGGTCGATGATGTTTACACGGATCATTCGCATATTGCCGGTAAATTTACTATGCTTTCATCGTCTCGAGTGTATGTAGGTGGCGCTGTTAATCCAAGGGCATTACTTGGAGCTAGAGTACACAATAATTTCGTTGGTTGTTTGCGAAAGGTAAGAATGTTGTGTAATGCTGTAAATTGAATTCATTTTAACGGTTAATTTTCTTTTTAGGTGGAATTTTCTGCAGATACTTTGTTATTGAATCTTATTGATTTGGCAAAAAGTGGATCTAAGCTAATACAAGTTGCTGGTAATGTTGAATACCAATGTCCTATTGGTGATCCACAAGATCCGGTAACATTTACAACTCGAGAATCTCATTTGGTACGGTATATATTAGAAAATATAAACTCTTTTACAATACTAATATGCCAATGGATTTCTTTAGGTTTTGCCTCCTTGGGAAACTGGTAAACAAAGTTCCATATCTTTTAAGTTTCGTACAAAAGAACCAAATGGTTTAATTATAATGGCAACCGGTTCCAAGCAACCCAGATCAAAAAATGTGAGTTACGATTTTTTTAAAAGTTTGACACATTCTGTTATTCAAGTTTTGCTTTTGTTTAGGCTGTTCTGTTCGCCATCGAATTGCTAAACGGTCACATTTATATACATCTCGATTTGGGTTCTGGTGCAGCTAAAGTACGTGGTTCTAGGCGAAGAGTGGATGACGGTGATTGGCATGATTTCATTTTGCGTCGCAATGGACGAGATGCCAAAGTCAGTGTGGATGGAGTTTGGAATGATTTTCGCACACCGGGCGAAGGAACTATTTTGGAATTGGATGGCCATATGTATGTGGGCGGAACAGGGCCTGCATATAATACTGGCAATTGGCCAGCAGCCATTTGGACAGCCACTTTGCGACAAGGTTTTGTAGGATGTTTAAGAGATTTGGTATTGAGTGGCAAGGCCATAGATATAGCAGCATTCGCTAGGTTGCAAGATTCAGGTATGTACTGCTGAGTTAAAACATGTCAAATTAACCGAAAAAAATGATAAAGCCAACATTTTTGACTTCTGGTTATTTTTCTTCCTGAAATGTGGGGTCTTGAAAGTTGAAAAACTTGTATATATTTGACAAAAGAGTTCTGATATAAATCACGTTATCTCAAAAAGTGCTCAAGATACAGGTCTCAGACAGGTTTCAAATAATAGCTAATAAGACACCCTTTAAATGACATGCATCATGATTTTTTTTTTAGAAATAGGTCAAAGGTCATTGTTTTAATCCTAATTTTTGAAAGGCTTTATCTCAAAAAACAATATTTTAAAAATGTTGGAATATTCGCCCTCGTTATGCTGTCAAGCATCTCCTATACTACTTTAAATACAATTTTCAGGATGTAAACTTCATTGGAGAATTAGATGTTATTTTTTTTGAATTATCCCTTAACAAAAATGTTTTTGTTTGGAACTATGCTACCAAAATACACTGTACTTAATGTGTTCGATGTGCTGAGTCCAAATATGCGCATTGAGCTGGCCTATCGCTATTAGTTTTTGGAATATTTGCACCTTAATGTTCGAAAAACACAGCAATACTATTCTAGGAATTTTCAAACATTTATGTGCAGATATCTCGAAAAATAATAGCGATAGACCAGTTCAAAAGTCATATTTGGACTCAGCGCGCCAAAAAAGTGTATTTTTATACCAGGATACCATAAAAAAATAAATTTTTGTAAGGGAAAATACATAGTTTTTTCTTACCGGTCACTATATTAACAACCTATACAGAAAGAATTTGAAACGAATTTTAATCAACAAACACGCAGATTCAATCAATTTTTTGATTGAAATTCCTCCAATTAAGAAAATTGTTATACCAATCATCAAATTTTATGTTTGATTGAAAATTTTTTCATTCAAACATTTTTTCGATTTGATAAATTTTTTATTTATAGTCAATCAAAATAATGATTGAGTTAACAAATGAATTGTACGCTTATGACAAAATTTTAAAAAAATTCATCTATTTTGCTTTCCAATATGTTGCCATTAATAAAAAAAGTAAAACCCGATTATTTTGTATATTTTTGAATTAATCTATTCAAATAAATTAAAGCGAAGAAAAATCTGGTATGTTGAAAATTTGTAATTCGACAGTTAAAGAAAATAACAAAAATGTTAATCAAAACATCGATTGACTCATTTAAATTTTGTTGATCAATGGATTTAATTAAAAATTTTTAGCCAATAATTTTTTTGTGTGTATGAAGTCTCCATCCTGAAAATGTAAACTTAAGTAGTATAGGTGATTCTTAATAACCAGGGACAGGATCTTCATGCACTAAAAACTATGTTTTAGGTGCCTTAAATATGCACTTAAACTACAAAAATATGCAATAAAAATTAAAAAATTGTACATTTTTACAATTTTGAAATAAAAAAACATTAAAAAAATTTCGTTCAGACAAGTATTTTACCATGTTAATAACCAGGGCCGCTTTAAGGTATGGGGCACACAAAAATTTGGAAAAAAAAGTCGCATGACAAAAAAAAAACATTTTTTTGGTACAAATTAAACTCATGTTATTACCTGTTTAAAGACAAAGAAACTAAAAAAAATATTTTGAGTAGGAATATTCTAGCTCGAGGTCATTTTTCTTTACTTATTAAAACCGTTATATTTGGGTAGAACAATTTGGGTTTAATGAGACCTTTTCCATCTCAGAATCTGATACTTTTCCTGTACGAAAAATGTCTCAAAATCTGAAACTTTTTCTATACAGAATCTGTGACAGTTTCTTTACGAAAAATGTTTTAGAATCTGAGAACATTTTTGTACGAAAAATTTTTCAGTATTAGAGAAATTTTTTTTACGAAAAACGTACCAGATCTGATACTTTCTGAATTCGAAAAATGTCTCAGAATCTGAGACTTTATCTTCACGGAAATGTCTCAGAATCTAACACTTTTTCTATACGAATGTCTCAGAATCTGAGACTTTTTCTATACGAAACATGTTTTACAATCCAAGACTTTTTCTATGCGAAAAACGTCTCAGAATCTGATACTTTTTACATATGAAAAATGTTTCGGAATCTGCAAATTTTTCTATACCAAAAATATCTCAGAATTAGAGACTTTTTCTATATGAAAAACGCCTTAGAATCTGAGACTTTTTCTTTACGAAAAATGCCTCAGAATCTGAGACTTTTTCTATAGAAAAATTTTTAAGAGTCTAAGACTTTTTCTATACGAAAAATGTCTCAGAATCTAAGACCTTTTCTATACGAAAAATACTTTTTCTATACGAAAAATGTCTCATAATCGGAGACTTTTTCTATATGAAAATTGTCTCAGAATGTAAATTTGTTTTCTATACGAAAAATATCGCAAAGCTGAGACTTTTTATTTTGGCAAACTTCTATGAACTTTAGACTTTTAAAATCTCAGAATCTGAAACTTTTTCTGTTCGAAAAATATTTTACAATCTGAAACTTTTTATGTAGGAAATTTCTTTGATTTTGAGACTTGATATAGGACAAATTTCTCACATAGAAAAAGTCTCAGATGTATACGAAAAATCTGTTAGATTCTGAGAATTTTTCGGAAAGAAAATGTGAAAATTTTGTTTAAAAACGAAAAAAAAAAATGTTGCTCCATTTTCATATAAGCAAATTTATTGGCATTTCGGGCCCCCTTAGGTCGGGGGCTCTGGGCACATGCCCAGTGTGCCCTAATGGCTAAAACGGTAATAGTACCGTACATATATTTTTTCAGAAATTTAAAAAAACACTGTTTTTTGAGATATAGCTCTCCAAAAATTAAGGTTAAAATAAAACGAAGACCTTTGACCTTTTTCTACAAAAAACACGTCACATGACATTTTAAAGGCGGTCAGATTAACTATTTTATGAAACCCAAATGAGACCTCTATTTTATGAAACCCAAATGAGACCTCAGCAATTTTGTCAAAACATTTTTGTCAAATATGTATGATTTTTCAAATTTTCAAGACCCCATATCTCGAATACTAGAATGACCAAAAGCCTGAAATTTTATTTTTTTTTTTAAAGTAAAACTCAGTACTAAGTGTCATTTAATTTATAGTGGGTGAGGTCAATCCGTCGGTTGAATTGAGCTGTTTTAAATCTGCTGCAAATAAAATTTTACAAACAAAAAAACAATTTAACCCACTTCTTTATAGCTTCGGTCAAACCTTCGTGTCATGTTCAAGCGAATGTTTGTACTGGCAACCCTTGCTTAAATGCTGGAACTTGTATGGAAGGCTGGAATCGACCCATTTGTGATTGTACTTCAACACTTTATTATGGTCCAACTTGTGGTAGGGAATCGGCTACTCTAGCCTTTAATGGAACTCAACATATGACCGTATGGCTGGGTAATGGTCAGGGTACAAAAACACAAACCGAAGAACTGTTGTTGCGATTTAAAACTGCAAGACCTACTGGTTTGTTGTTAATGACCAGTGCCGAATCGAATTCTCCAGATAGACTAGAAATCGCCTTGGTAGCAGGACGTATACGTGCCAGTGTAAGATTGAGTGATCGAGAAAAGGTACTTTAATTTATTTGCCAAGCAGTTTGATGAACTTTTGATACATACATAAATTTTCTTTTAGAATCTGTTGGCTGGCCAATCGGTACTAAATGACAATAACTGGCATACAATACGCTTCTCAAGACGCGCTTCAAATTTGCGTTTACAAGTTGACGGGGCTCCCCCTGTCAGGGGTATGTTATGTATGTATCACCAGCACCTTAATTGCCCTACTACGTGTCGTGCCGTGTCGTTTTTTACATCTTTTTTTTTCATATAAAAAGAAAAACAATTCCAAGAGATACTTCTTATCTATACATATATATTAGCATCTCTAAATTAGGGCTCTGCTTGTAACATTTTCGTAAATTATCCTTGTAAATAGGTTTATTTATGTGCAGTTTTTTTCAAAAAATTTTTTTTTGAATTTTCTCCCTTATGTTTTCAATAATTCAATGTAAATATTTGTATAATTATGAAAACGAAAAAAAAATTACAAAAGACTTCAAGCTAAATTATACATAATACATATTGGGATTATAACAAATTTCTAGTCATACATACATACTTAAAATGTATAAGTGCAGTTTAAAAAAAAGTTTAAAAAAATTTACACTTTCCAACATATTTAATTTTGAAATTACAGGATAATCATTAAGTCTACAAAGTTTTTTTGTTTATTAACAAATCTCAAGAACTCAGTTATGTAAAGCTCTTTTTTGGCTTTATGCCAAAAATAACTGATAATTATTGTAGACGATAGATTTTAAAATCTATTCATATGTCATTTTGTTTAGAACTTTAAAAGAAAATATGAAAAAAGTTATGTTTTCTCAAAATTAACTTGTCGGATAGTGTAAAAGGAAATAATTATTAGTAAACATTTGATTCACTTGTTTCGTTTTAGTTTTTGCTAGTTTTCAGTTTGTTTTTAAGTTCAATGGCAAAAACTTTTCAGTTCATTCATTTATATTTTATTTGTGTATAAAAAGTTTTACAATTTCCTAACCACCCTAATTAAATCCAATAAACCCATTGCTACCAACCCTACCGTACCCAATTTTCTTTCATTGTTAGTAGTTGTCATCAATAACAATTTGCAATAGAAAACAAAAAAAAAAAAAAACTCCATCCATTATTTGTTTCCATTAACATCTTAATGTAAGTTGCATTACATATGGAACGATTTTGTAAATCTCCATTTCCTATTTTTTCATTTGTTTGTTTGTTTCATTTTAGACAAAAACTCTAACATTCTCTAACTATTTTTTCCGAAAAAAAAAAACTTTCCAAAATTGTATAAAAAACAAATATTAGAATTAAACATTCATACATTTTTTCAAAACCCAAAAAGACGAAATAAAAACATTAAATCTCCATTTGCTGCTACATACTCGAACATACATTACATTAAAAACATTTTCACACCCTCAAACACAGTAAACTCTTGTTTCTGTAATACGAATATGCCAGACGAATGAACATTTTGCATGTATTTTGTTACAAAAACAAAATACATGCAACTTTTTTTTGTATCGTCTGACATGTTTAAGTTATAGTAAACAGTTGGATAAACAAAAAAAAAAACAAATTTAAGTTTTGTAACAAATTTTGTAAAATTTTTTTTAAAAAAAAAGTTATTTTTTACTTTGTACGTTCGTTTGTTTTTGGAATTTTTTGTATGGTTTTTTAAACTAACTTTTTTTCAAAAAAAAAAAAAAAAATCTTGATGTTGTGTTTTTTTATTTGCGCCAACTATATTTAACATTATGTTGATTATCAAAAAAAAAAGAAAAAAGAAAATCATTTATTGTAACGATAAACATTTGTATTGATTCAAAATCCATTTAGTATTTGTCAAAAAACAAGCAAGTCCTCTGATTGTACAACTTCAAAAACAGCAGCTTATTTTGTTAAAAAAAAAAAAAAAACATATGTTAATTTTTTTTGCATAGCTTGAAAGTAGGCAGTAGGATTTGTTGAAAAAACACTCAGCATACATTAATACACTAACGTACGATATTAACTAACGGACGATTTGGAACAATAACTTAAATTTGGGAAACCTTTATGAGAATATATTCGCCAAAAAGAATTGAAAACAAGTTTTAATCACGTACATTTATTGATAAATTTTTTATTTGTGATCAATCAAAACCATGATAAACAAGTCACCGGTACCGGATAGCATTTCTGCACAGGTGCTGAAACAGTCCTCTTCGACGTTGTCCGTTAGTACACCTTCGTAGCTCTTCTTACCGTGCGACAGGTTTTCCCTCGTGCTGGAGGGTGGTCAATAGGGTGGCTCGAGTTTGGACTTTTCTCTCTGATCAAATTCTCACATGCAAAATATCACTCCGATCGGAGTTTATCTTCTGTCTCCACTTTAAGCCTCAAAATTGGGTTTTTTGCAAAAAAGGTCTTAAAAAAAAAAAAATTTTATTAAAATATCACCGCTCAACACTCATTTTCCGGTTTGAATTCTGGTGATCAATTTTAGTAGACTTTGATCTCCTGATTCCAAATCTGTTCTCCAAATTTTTCCATCACGTCCAGATTTTTAGTTATTCATGGTTGAAAATGCGAAAAATTACGATTTTTGCATTATTTGAAAGCCTGCACAGCAGCCATTGAGTGGAATACAAATCTGGTATAAAGCGCAAAAGTATAATTTGTCTTTGGTCTACAACATAGAAAAAAAAAATTGTCTAATTATTGCGTTTGGTTGGGTTACAATTGCGTTTTAAAATGACTCTGTTAAAATTATCATTTTTGAAGAAAAGATAAGGTAGACCTTAGTTTTTTTTTTTGATATTTTTCAAAGAAAAACTAAAAAAATAAATATTTTACAAATTTAAGTTTTCTGTGTTATTTTTCGTACAAACCGGAAGATATCTTTATTGGGTTTAAAAGTCTATAAGAAAGAATGAACTTTTGCCTAAATTTTGAGCTCATCACAGCAAAGATTGATCATCTGTTTTTTTTTTAGAGCCTTTTAAAAATGGTGCTTTTTTTAATTTTTAGCACAGTGTTTTTTTTAAAATACATGTTTGGCCAATAATAGTGCAACAACTTCAAATTTTTTTGATAATATATTTGAGATCATAGTTCAATTCTACTCTAACGCTTTATACCAGATTTTTATTTCACCCAGTGGCTGCTGTGCAGGCTTTCAAAAAATGCAAAAATCGCGTTTTTTCGCATTTTCAACCGCGAATAATTAAAATTCTAGACGTGATGGAAAAATTTGGAGCACAGATTTGGAATCAGCGAGTCAAAATCTTTAAAAATTTTGTATCAAACTTCAAACCGGAGTCAAAAACCTTCCATTTGTTGAGCGGTGTAATTAAAAAGTTATTTTTGTATAATATTATATCGTTAATACTTAAATATGAAATCTAAAGATTTTACGATATCATTAACCCGTTCAAACTTGATACCAAAAAAATGACATGATTTTGAGGGCGTTCTCAAAACACCTTTTTTCAAAATTTTAAAATTTTATTAAAAAAAAAATTAAAATATACAACTTTTTCTTTCTGAATTCATTGAGAATACCTTGGAGGAGAAAAATGGAAAATGTGGCGGATATCCGTAGGGCCACTTTTTTCGGAATCGCGGGGGGAAGTTAGCGGATTTCAAGAAAAAGAAATGTTGGTTTTATCAATAATTTGGATTAATAAAATCTTATAAATTTAACTTTTGGCAAATTAACGATTTTTTCGTGTAGTGGCATTCTATTAAATATTTTAAAGTCTGTCATGAAATCTTACCTATCTAGGACGTCTTTAACCCACATTGGCTGGGGTCCAAAAAGAACCCCCGCAGAAAATTTTAAGTTTAGAGCTTAAATTTTGTGCTACAAACAAGTATCAAATGGCTTCTGTGCTTTTTCCCCAAACTATAATTAAGTAGGGGGTATAATTGGTAGGGGGTCAAAAATGACCCATTCAGAAAAAAAAAATATAAGTTATGACACTATACAAGTAAAGAAGAGATATGACTGAGCACAATCATGGTGTTAAAAATTAATGATCTCGTTTTCATTGCTATTTCAATCTTTGAGCATCGCAAGTGAATTGCTAAGATAAAAAAATACATGTATTTGATGAAGTAGCTCCAATCCACAGTACATAGAGTAGTATGCAATCAGAGTTGCATTTAATGTGTACAAGTATTAGTGACAGCAAACGGTGTAACTTTTGACGTTGTGATTCTTCGAATAACATATCGTCGAACTATATTCAATAAATGCCAACTCGAAAAAGCTTACTGTTCAGGAGAGCTAAAAAACTAGTTATTTCGCATATTATTGTAACAAAAAACAATGTACCTTCCATAAGATGGTTTAAATATTCTAAACAATTTTTACATATGCCAAAAATTTCATATTTTGCACTTGTTTGCGTATTTTTCAGAGATGGCATTTATTACTGCATCAAAAAACTAATATTTTTTTAGAGTTGGCATATTTTGTTGGAAAATAAAAAAAAAAAAATTTTTTTGAAAAATTTTTGTAAATTTTTTTTTTGGTTTTTGTTATCCTTATAGCCGTAATTTCAACAAGCAGATAAC
This sequence comes from Pegoplata infirma, assembly GCA_963921195.1. Taxonomy (NCBI): domain Eukaryota; kingdom Metazoa; phylum Arthropoda; class Insecta; order Diptera; family Anthomyiidae; genus Pegoplata; species Pegoplata infirma. Next base: position 328,545,366 of record OY992536.1, read on the forward strand.
TATCAGTGCATAGATATCTACCGTGTAAGTAAAATTTCGTAAATTTAACTCTTAGGTAACTATAAGTTTCAATGTTAACTTACCGGCCAGGTAAAGATATCTATTAGGTATTTTACACCCGCAGTTACCTACTTGTTGAAATTACGAGCATTAGTACGGTAATTTCAAAAACTGAAAAAAATTAAAAATCTTTGCATATTTTTAAAAGTTACTAGCTCCGAAAGCCTTTTAATTTCAGGGTGGTCAACTTTGGCACTCTGTAACTCACGCTGTATTGCAATAGGGTCACTCCAAACTAGCTATTTTGAGAGTTTATATCATTGACTTTATTTGCCCCACTCATAATGTTTCAATCTGGTAAATAGTTTGAAAGTTACATAAATATAAGCAATTTTTTTTTGCAAACACTATTTACCGATATTTTCAAAATGGCAATATCTCGCGAACCAGTCATTAGAAATCAAAATCTTTACAAGATTCGTGTTCAGCATGGCAAATGCAATAAGATATGTGATATATATTTTTTTTTTAAAAAATTTTAAAAAATTTTTGGAAATTTACAATGGGAGTTGGCATTTATTTTCACCAAAAATATATGTACTTTGATTTAGCAAAATAACAAAAATGGATGTAAAACGACAACAAATTATTTTTTTGCTCTGAAATTTTTATGACAGATAGGTATTATATAGGGGAGCTATTTGGCATCGGAAACTCATTTCGGTCAAATTTGAGTTGGCATATTTTGAATATAGGTTCACGATATATCTTGTTGTTGTAAATAAAAATTTTCCACTTTTTTTTGTCCTCCAACGGTTTTTTTTTTTTTGTAAATTTATATTTACTTTTCTTAAGAATGGAGGGTAAATAAGTTTCGGCAAAGCCGAATATGACACTCTCAATTGTTTATTTTTTTTTTATTTTTAAATTTGGTTTTCAAACAAAAAGTTTACAAAATAATTAGTATTTTTTCCCCGACCATCTAATCAATCTAAAACAATAATTTAAATAATTATAGAATTCTCTTCATCATACATACAATATGTTTAAGCATTTCCTTTTAAAATCAATATTGAACAAAAGACTAACTAACCGTTTTTTTTGTTTGGTTTTTTTTTTTGTTTTATAAACATTTAAAGTTTCAATTTAATATTTTCAGCATTATCAGGAAAAAAAAAAAACAATTAATTAAAATAAATAATATTTTACTGCAGAGAGAAAAAAACGAAAAAAAATCGACACGCAAGATCGGTGATATAAAACAACAACAATTTTTTGTTAAATGGTCATTAGTTAAACTTTCGTTTAATTAAACGGGAGTGTAACATTAAGGCCAACAAAGATTTGTTTTGTAAAAACGCCAGGGCTGTAATATTGCACCAATTATTTATGTATTTAGTTTAATGTAGAATATGTGTAAGTGTACGTTTACATATTAACTACAGCAAAAAAAAAAAAAAAAAAACTACCACCACTTACAAATTTAAATTATTTATTACTTCTACTACTTACTACTTATGTACTACAACTACTACTACTACTTACTACTACTACTCTCATCAAATGCTCTTGTTTAGCTCGTAGCAGCACTTTTTAATAATATTATTAATTAATTAAAAAAAAACTAATAAATAAAGACACCCACAATTTACACAAATGTCCAAATGTGGCCCTGCCTGAAACTTGATTGGAAAATTCTCCATGCGAATTCTCACCCTTTAAAGAGGGAGTTGTCCTCTTTATAGTAGTTGTTTCGTGTTGTACAGTGTTGTTTGTTTGTGGTCTTAAATTCTGTGACACAAGGGCCACTTGGACATTTGCATTTTCTTGCAAAACACGCATAATGAATATTTAAATAAAAATTATTAAAAAAAAAATGGAAAATGAAATTTCCTCACGTATGGCGTTTGCATGACAGCACCAATTTTTTTGCAAATTGCATGCATGAGTCATTAACAACTAAAAATAAAATCAAAAACAGCCTTTAACATGAAATTAGTTCGCTTTCAAATAGTTTTAGTAAAAAAAAAGTACAATATTAGATTATGATGAATTATTTTTTAAAAGGACAAATTTGCACTCGTTCATTCTCAAACAAAAACAAGGAACATGTCACTTAATCATTTTGTTTTAAAAATCTAAATTCAGTTCTAAGAGATTTTTTTCTTAATCTCTCACTCTCTCTGAACAAAATCTTCAGCTGTTGTTTTAGGTTGTAATTTGTTTGTACTAATACATATTTATTATTTATAAGTATTTGTGTCCGTCCATACTATATATACATATATTGCTCACTATGGTATTCGCCAGTAAATCGTTAAATTCAGTTATTGATTTTTTTATCAAAGATCAAAATGTTTTATGAACCATTCATACCCCTCTTCAAGCAATTATTGGGTTTATAAAAATGGTGAAAAAATCGGGTAATGGCACTACATTCCTCTTTATTTAGAACTTCTAAAATCGTTAATACGAAAATCCTAGCTGATCCTGTTTTCGAGTTATTGTAATTACACTGTTCGACAAAAACCTCTAAGTGAAATATCTTACTGACTCTTTCAGATTTTTTTCTCCTGATTCATCAAATCTGCCCTTTAAATTGTTCTAGCACGTACCGTTTTTTGAGATATTCGCCGTTAAAAAGTAAAAAAAAAAATAAATTATCACCTCTGTTACATATTCTTACACCCAAAAAAAAACGTGGGTATTCAATACTAAAAATTTTACTAATGAACTAATTTTTTAGTCCAAAATGATCTAGTGCAGGCGTTGGTAATCAATACTAAAATTTTTTACCAATATTATTCAAAACCAGTAAAAATTACTAATTTTAGTACTTTGAAGATACTAAAAAACTACCGTACTACTGGTAATTAGTAACTAATAAGTAGATTTTGATACCAAATCACTTACTAATATTTTTACTGCAGAATTATTTTGAGTGTACGTTGCTTCCAAAAAATAGGACTTGATTTTATATAAAACGGAACTCCGGATTCCAAAACTGCTATCCAAATTTTTCTAGCATAGCCTGTTTTTGTAATATTCGCGTGAATAAATTATCAAACGCGAATATCTCAAAAACGGAACATGCTGGAATAATTTCGATTTCAGTTTTGGAATCAGGAGTTCCATTTTATATGAAATCAAGCCCCATTTTTAGAAGCAAATATCTCGAAAACGGTAAGTGATAGAAACATTCTGATGACATATTTGAAATCAGGAGATCAAAATGTTGTTTTTGTTGTCGAACAGTGTAATTATTTGGCAATAACTCGTTAACAGGATAAGCTAGGATTTTCGTGCTAACGATTTTTAAAGTTCTAAATAAAGAGGAATGAAATGTCTTTACCCGATTTTGTCACCATTTTTACAAAACCTAGACTTGCTTGAAGGGGGATGTGCATTCTTAAGCCAAATTTCCAGAAAAAATAATAAATGTCAAATCAATGCTTAACTAAAGTGAAAAAAATGTTTAAGTCTCAAGATGTCTCAATCGGAGAGTTCCTTGCAAGTGCTTTAATAAACACCAGTTTAATATTAATGCCACTTATGCTTGTAATTTCAACAAGTAGGTAACTACGGGTGTAAAATACCTATTAGATAAATTTACCTAGCCGGCAAAATAACATTGGAAATTATATTTACCTAAGAGTTAAGTTTACGAAATATCTATGCACCGATAGTTATCTACTTGTTGAAATTTCGGCTATTAGACTGGCATTTATTTTTGTATGGCAAAAAAGTTTTTCTTCCAATTTTGAACGTCCGTGCAAATTTTTATTCTCCGAGGCCTAAGACTTATGTGGTACAAATTTGAGGTCAATCTGATTAAATTACCCCGTGTCTCCCGGCGATTAAAGTTTTTGATTTATGACAATTTAAAGCATCATATTTTTCTTAGTTTTGATGTGCTTTATAGAACTTGGGCAGTCCTTCATTTAAACTTAATTTGATCCAAATCCGATAATTTTAATCCGTGGCGATCTTCGATAAAATTTTTGGACTTTTTTAAAATGTCTACCTAAATATTGGATTTTTAAAAAATGAAATCAGTCGAGCGGTTTTTTTGTACGTTCAAGAAATTTCTTAAAAAAAATCTTAAAATTTTTAGAGCTTGAGCCAAAATATTTTTAGAGTTTGAGCCAAAACATTTTAAAACATGGCGCCCTTTGATCAAAGCTTAGAGTTTTGGTGAACATTTTATAAAAATTAAAACTTTGATCGAAGGGCACCACAGATTATAATGATCGGATTTGGCTAAAATTAATTTTAAATGAAAGTAATTTCAAATAGCGATATCTCGAAGACCGTTCCACCGATTTTTTTTATATGATACTCGTGCTCAGCGCATTAAAATCAGTAAATATGATGTGTAGCAAGATATATTTTTTAAATTTTTGTTTGTTTATAATTTCAAAAATACTAAACTTTGATCTCCGGGCGCCACGGGTTAATTTAATCCAATTGGATCCATTTGTACCATAGCTTTCAGGTCTTGTAGAATAAAAGTTTTCCTAGACACTCGGAGAGAAATGTCTAGTGCCACACATGTATGTATTTCAGTAGCGAAACATTTGGTGTTGAATGCCTTATATATGAAAATTAAATAGCTTTAACGATTTACCAGGAGCCATGATCGTTCGTCACTTTAATTTGCCATTATATTTGAATATTTTATTTTAAACACTCATTCTGCACTCAGATAATCGTACAAATCGCACCATACTTTTACACCAAAATTTAATTTAATAGTTTTTATCCTGTTCTTTTTTTATTAATTAATTGTTTATTTTTTATTTAGTTATTACATTTAATAAAATGAAACTACTGGTATAAGCACAGTAATATCATTAAATTTTGAACATTTTAAATTCATAGCACTTACTGTCAAACGTTAAATGATGTTAGTAATGGGAAAACAAACGCAACCCATTTAAATTGTCAACATGTATCAGCCTTTTTAATTTAACATTTAAGATTTGGATGTCGCAAAAATATTTTCTTGTTGACTTTTAAAAAAATATTAGAATTGTGTTGTTCATAAATGAACTAGTTCAGTTGAACTTTTCTCTTTAGTGAACAGTTTACCAAGTTCGTAACTTTTAGCTCATTTAGGTCATTTCGTTCAATCCGCTCAATTGTAAATTATATCATTTTGTTATTTAAGTTTGGTCCTGAATTCAGTTCAATTTAACCATTTTGTCAATTGCGCTAGTTTTTTTCTCTTTTTTAAGCGAAATAAAAATTGAGCAATTTAACTACACTCAAAAAAATAAATCTGTAATGTTAGCAAAAAAAGCTTGTAAACCTACAAGAAAATTTGCTGATTTTGAACCCACAATTTTTTTGCTAAAGTTAGCAAAAATGTTTTGCCAATAATTAGTTAACTAAATTTTTATTTTTTTTAACTTAGTTCATACACATCTGAGGACCCCATTGGGTTCGGACCCCATAGGTTCAGACCCCGATGGGCCTAGACCTAGTTGGGTTCCTTAAAAATCGTCATAATTTTTGATCCAAAAATTGTGTCCGTTTCGCTCTACCTTGCTTAGTTTTTAAGATACGTGATTATAGGGGACCACTGCGGTCTTGAGAATTAAAAAACTCGATAACTTAAAAAATATTACTCGGAGAGCTTTTGACTGTTTTGCGGTCTTGTTCTACATGTTGAGAGCTACAAAAATGGTTTTGGACTTTTTGTTGTATCGGGAATATTTACCGAGATATGAGCATTTTAAAATTTTCGGGAATGCTAACTTTTTTGGATCCAAAGTTAGGGCCCATTAGGGTCCACATATGTGAAGAGGACCGGCGATACTATGGAGATTCTAAGAACCAAAAATGGCCTCCATTTTGCTCTATCTGGCTTAGTTTCCGAGATAGCGCCATTTTAAGTTTTCTGAAAATAAAAAAAATTTACCATTTATTTTGCTAATATTAGCAAAAAATCTTGTAAAAATGTTGTCAACTCAATTTCAAATTTAGCAAAAGAAATTAGTTCAAAGCTTGTTTAAAATTGCTAATGTCCTAAATGAAGTTTACAAGAATTTTTTGCTGACATGCTAATCTCAACTAAAAATTTGCTAAAAGTTAGCTAACTAGCATTAGCAAAAAAAAATTAGTAAATCTACTAACGTATTTTTTTGAGTGTAGATGAACGAACTAGATCTAAATTTAATTAAAATGATTGAACAATTAAGCACAGGTCTAAAAAAACTAAACAACATTTTATGAATCTTTGGTACAATTTTTATACCCTCCACTCTAGTGATAGAGGGTATATATAAGTTTGTCATTCCGTTTGTAACACCTCGAAATATTGGTCTAGGACCCCATAAAGTATATATATTTATGATCCTCGATCGATTTTAAGTCGATCTAGCGATGTCCGTCCGTCCGTCCGTCTGTCTGTCTGTCTGTCTGTCCGTCCGTAGAAAACACGCTAACTTTTGAAAGACTTTGTAGAGGCTACTGAAGTTTAGCATATATGTTTGTCATTTACCTGGTCAGGTTGGTATTGCAATCCAGCCAAATCGGTCCAGTGGTTCAAAAGTTATGAGCAAAAGAGTAAATTTCGGCAAGGGTGTTTCGCGAATTTACGAGATTAAAAACACGATAACTTTCGAAAGACAACAATGAGACTACTGAAGCTTGGCATGTATCTTTGTCGTTCCTCGGGTCTATTTGGTTTTAAATTTCAGCTTAATCGGTCCAGTAGTTCAAAAGTTATAAGCAAAACCCTGAATTTCAATTTAGTTTCATCTAAAATGCCACGTGTTTTAACAAGTTTAAAAAGCATTGGTGGTAACTAAACAATGCTTTTCAAACTTTTTTAAATTTTAAGCAATGCTTTTTAAACTTGTTTAGTTTTAAAAGCATTGGTAACTTAAAAACCACACTCGAAAAAAATTTTACACTCAAAAAAAATTTTACACTCAAAAAAAAATTTTACACTCAAAAAAAAATGTACACAAAAAAAATTTTTTTTTTTTTTACAAAAATTACAATACGTACGTGCATTCACTCAGAAATATTATTACAGTAAAAACAACATTACACTCGAAAAAAAATTTACACTCAAAAAAAAAATTGTAATTTTTCTTTTTTTTTTTAAATGACAAAAAAAGAGTTTTTTACTCTAAATAAAATATTTCTAATCAAAATTGTTAATTTTTTCACGTTAAAAAATGTACTACCCTTTAAAAAAAATGCATTGTGGAGGGTATTCATAGATTCGGCAAAGTCGAATTTAACTTTTCTACTTGTTTAATCTCAAATTTGTTTGAAAGGCGTTTTTTTTTTGGTTAGGCTGATATATTTTCATTTTTGAAATACATACGTTAAAAAAACCACTGTACTTAATATACCAGTAGTTTAAAAAAAATATTATTTTTTTACCAATTATTTTTTTTTTTAAATTTTAAATAATTTTTTTTTATAAAAAAATATTTTTAAAATATACTGCACCACCCTAGTTTTCTCAAAACTGCAAGTACTAACGTACAAAACTTTTTTTTTTAAATTTGCTTGAAATATTTTTTTTTTTAATAACTTTTCATAGATTTATGTTGAAACTGTGTCATAATGTACAGAGTGACAAATATATTAATGTTCAATTTTATCAACAAGTTTATCGATGTGACATAAATAAAAACAGAAGTGATTTTTGGTAGTCTTTGTATGGGACTGTACCTAAAATTCACGACATTTATAGGAATATTTCCAAAATCAAAAGCATTGAAAAAATAGATTTTAAAAGGTTTGTAAAATATGTATAATCAAAAATTTCGTTTGATTTGCCAAATAACTTCGGAAGTACAAAAGATATTAACAAGATGTATGGGTTATTCTTTTAATCAGAGTAATTCGAATAATTATTTTGTAATTCAAAGATTCCAATTGTAATTCAAAAATTTTAATTGTACTTCGATAAAGATCAATTTTAATTCTTAAAAGATCAATTGTATTTCGTAAAATATCAATTGGAAATCGTAAAAGAACAATTGAAATTCGAAGAACCCAATTGTAATTCGAAAAAGATCAATTGTGATCCGAAAAAGATTAATTGTAATTCGAAAAACGGACCTCAGAGTCTATGTAAGCTGACGTAAACGGGTAAAATTAATATTTTTGTCAACTTTTTTGTTAAAGATCAATTGTAATTTGAAGATTCCAATTGTAATTCAAAGATTATAATTATAAATCGAAGATTTCAATTAATCTTTTTCGAATTACAATTGATCTTTTACGAATAACAATTATTTTTTTTATATCCTTTAACAAAAGTATGCGGGTATAGTCTTTTTGTCATTCCGTGTTGACCCCAATTTTAAACCAAAACTAACAAGGGAAGTATCTCAACCCTTATGAACCGATTTGCATGAAACGTAAAATATAGATAAAAGAGACAATTCTAAGGTTGGGGTGTCTCGGCTTATCGGCCATATCGGGGATTTAGGTGTTCAAAACATGGGTCAAAAAATGGCGAAAAAATCGTTTTTTGGAGTTTACAGCTATTTCTTTTTAAGAAACTATATGATGTTTACATATGAGAAGAAAGGTTTTTTTAATGCCTATCCAACGGTGGCATAACCTTGTAAAAATTTGGCTTTGTTAAATACTTTTTTTATGAAAATGTGAAAATTTTGGGGGGTATTTATATGAAGACATAGAGCAACAATGTCCATATGAATACGAAATAATCCTTATTAAATTTAAGCCGACACGTATTTTTGCTCTAGAGGATATTCCAGTTAGTTCGTGAGTTATCGAAATTTTCCCGGAGGTCCATATGGTTTCATAAGGGGACAACGAAATTTGAAAACACTGATATGGCCGAAAAGCTGAGACACCCCAACCTTAAAATCGTCGCATTTGTATATATTTTAAGTTTCAGGCAAATCGGTTCATAATGGTTAATATAGTTCCCTTGTAAGATGTCACCGAAAAAAGAAATTTAATCTATTTTTAAGAGCAACAACAAATCTTTAATGCATGCTTGTCAAAACTAAAACCAGCCTCATTTTTTTTTTTCAAAGTCCATTTTGGAATTAAAAAAATTGTCCGATCAAAATGAACTTTTTTGCCGTTAATAAGCACAAAGCTCACTAACATTCAAAAATAAAAAATAGAAAAAATGTTTTTTTGCTTATATGGATGCCTCAAAGCGGCACGGGTTCAGGTTATTTGATTTGGGTGAAATTTTGTCTACATCAGTTTTAGACCATGTGGCACAATATTTCGACCAGACAAGGTTAAAATTCCAAAGTTGAAATTTCGCTGCCACCCTAATAGATTATTGATCCATCAATTTTCCGTCCAAAATAAAAGAGCTAGACTACTGAAAATTGGCAAGTATATTAGGGTGGGTCGATGATTTGCATATTTGCGAATCTCGTTAACTAATAGCAAAAAGTCGGTGCGCATTTTTGACCTGATAACGGGAAAACAAGATTTGCGAATCTCGTTAACTAATAGCAAAAAGTCGGTGCGCATTTTTGACCTGATAACGGGAAAAATTAAAAAAAAAAAAATTAGGAGGGTACTTTTAGTCCTCTACAAGCGGTTTTAGTTTGCGGTTTTCGGGAAAAAAAATATTTTTTTTTTAGAAATAAAGCTTATTAAGAAAAAAAAATTCCAAAAAAACTTTAGCTGATCAATTCCAAAAGACAAAAAAATTAGATTTTTTATATAAAAAAATATATTTTGTTTCAAAATAGCATTCAAATCTTACATAAGGCCGAATTAAATACAGAAAAAATTAAAATAAAAAATTGACGTGTATTTACCGCTATCCGCGAAGTGCAAAACATTACCAATTTGCAAAAAAATAATTTAATGGGTATCAAAAATTTGGTAAAATAAAGCGTATTAAAAAAAAAATAAATCAAAATAAAGTTATCTGATCGGTATGGTCCATAAATGCATTTTATACTTTAGAAATTTTTTAAATGAATCCATGGACCGTACCGATCCGCTTACGTATTTTTTTATTTTATTTTTACGCTTTATTTTACAAATACCACGTAATACCACGCCATTTTTTTATTTTTCCTGTACTTAAGTCGGCCTTATGCCATATTTGGGTGCCATTTTGAATCCAAATTTATATGGCTTTTGAAATGAATCTATGGACCAAAATTTATCAGCTAAAACTTTTTTGGATTTTTTGTGCATTATTTTACAAATATTTTTTTTTTCCTAAAAAAGAATATTTTTCTTAAAAACCGCGAACTAAAACCGCCTGTAGAGGACTAAAAGTACCCACCTAAATTTTTTTTTATAATTTTTCCCGTTATTAATTCGAAAATGCGCACCGACATTTTGCTAATAGTTAACGAGATTTGCAAATATGCACCATTGACCCACCCTAACGTATATGTCTCATGGTCATAGTTCGGAAATGGAAAAAATCGGATCAGGGGCAAAAAAGTTCACCCTTAAAGAACTAAACCAACCTGTAAAAAATCGCCATTTTTACAGCTTTATTTTGCTTGTTTGTTAAACAAATAACACCTTTTTATGTCAGATGGAGTTCAATTTCCTTCACCTAACCCCAAGGCGGCAAGAAAATTTCGTTTTTTTTTTTTTACCGGCCCCTTTTGTCGGAAGGAGGGCCGGCTTAGTACCTTGTATTCATTACCAGGTAATCCAATTGGGAATGAGTAGTCACTACCTAATTTTTGCTGGGTAACTTAGGCGTTTTTAAGCAGGAGAGAAATTTGGTCGATTAAAAGCAAATTACACCATTGTATGGGAGTCATGCGAGATTTGTTTCTAGACGTATGTTTCTTTTAATTTTATTTGGCTAGAGTTTATATAAAAGTCCCAGCAAAACTTTTCGGAGTCATTCAAAAATAACTAGTTCTAGAAGTACTTCAAAGCTTGTCACGATAGGTTCTCAAAGAGCGTCCTGGGACTAGTGATGTCACAACTAGTTCTAGAAGTGATCCAAAAGGGTTATATTTTGATTCCAAAGACCTTTTTTGGAGTAGTTTGGGAACTAGTGACTTGGAACTAGTCGTACATGACTTCTGCACCACTTCCATGAAACAAATACTGGTTCTCAAATAACATCTTAGAAGCTGCTTCAAAAACCTATAATTTTTTTCAAAAAAGAAAAAAATATATATTTGATTACGCATTTCTCTGTTGTATCTTGTATTTGGAAAAAGTCAAACCTTTTTAAATATGTACAGAGGGTCGATTCTAAGACATTCTAACGATGTCCGTCCGTCTGTAGAGGACACGATACAGTCCAAAATAAAAGAGCTAGACTTCTGAAGTTTAGCACGAATATGTCTTATATTCCTAGGTAGGTTAAGTTCGGAAATGGGCAAAATCGGACCAAGGGGGAAAAAATTCCCCCTTGGAGAACTAAACCAACTTAAGAAAAACCGCATTTTTTGCAGGGGTTTTTGTACTTTTGCTAATGCAACATTCTTATCACAGAAGAAGTTCAAAAACGCAAGGGAAGGTGTCCCATAACGTCTCCCATCAACCCCCCCCCCCCCCAAAAAAAAAATAAGACGCCCCTAGATTTGTTTTATATTTTGTTTTTTTACATTTTGGAGGGTATAAAAGATTCGGCACAGCCGAATGTAACACTCTCACTTGTTTTTTTTTTTAAATTCCCTTATTCTCCTTCTAGATAATTTCCAATTGCATTAATGACTAAAAAAAATACTACTAATTTTGTTGATATTGCATTATATTTTCAACAAAAAATAATTCAAAAATGTTTTTTTTTGCAAAAAAAAAATGTACAAAATGTTCCTAGACTGCTTCCAGTTCTGATGGTGACAATTCCAAACAAAAATCATGGGTTAAAGAATGGGATAAAGAATTGGTTCTATAATGTCTTAAAGAACCGTTCCATACATGGGTTCCTAGACTACTTTCCTAGAACTAGTTCTGATGGTGACAATTTCAAACAAAAACCATGACTCTGAGAACGAGATAGAGAACTAGTGCCACAAAACCTTCTTGGAACTAGTTCCTGTCGTGACAATTTAAAAGAAAAATCATGGGTTAAAGAATGGGATAAAGACCTGGTTTTAGAAGTAGTGATGGAACCGTTCCATAAAAGGGGTGATTGTTTCTAGACTACTTCCCTAGAACTAGTTCTGAGGGTGACAATTTCAAACAAAAATCATGACTCTGAGAACGAGATAGAGAACTAGTCGAGCAAAAAAGAAGTACTCTAGCACTAGTTCTGGAAGTCATGCAAGGTTTTACTGGGGTGTTAACATGTTAAACAAATTTACAGAATTGTGTTTATTTTTAAATGTAACTGTTTTCTCTCCCGTTTAAACGCGCCTTATCACATATAAGTACTTTCAGCTGCCATTTAAGTTTAGTATAGGTGTGTTGCCATCACTATTGTATATTTGTCACACTGTACATGTTTCATAAAGATTTGTTTTTATATGTAGATATAAAACATATCAGATACTATTTTATGTCAATAATAATTCTAAACGTGCTTCTTGTAATTAACAAATAATTCCACCCACTACAAAAAAAAAAAAAATTAAAAAAAATTAAAAAATATATATATTTCAAAATATTACTACTATTGTAATCTTAATAATAAAATCATAATTATGTAATTAATGTAATGTTAGTTACATACATACATGAATGAATGGGTATTTAAATTAATAATCCATGATGTATGATGTAAAAACGTTAGGTGTTAAATAACTTAGATTGTTTAATTTTTAAATTTGATTGAGATCAATAAATGTATTCAACAGCCGAGACAATACTGGGACGTCACAGTACCATAGAGATACGCTCAATACATTTGGGCGGACTTTTCCATGCCGAAGAAGAAATCCAAATGACATCAACCATGCCAAATTTTGTAGGTCAAATGCAAGGTTTCATATTCAATGGTCAACGGTAAGATTCGAATCAAAAGAGAGTGAGTTTCACGAAATCTAAAATTTGTTCTTATTGAATTTTCTACAGGTACATTGATGTGGTTAAAACACTGGGTCCAGAGCTGTCGGCTTTGCCAAGTGCTACATTTAAATTGACAGCACGCTTTGTCAATTCACCGCTAGGAAATCCATATCATGCAGCCACATTTCGATCTAAACATTCTTATGTGGGACTGCCCATGCTAAAAGCTTATTCGACCATATCGGTCGACTTGCGCTTTAAAACGGTTGAACCGAATGGTCTGCTGCTGTTCAATGGCGGTCGGCGTAATGATTTCGTGGCCATCGAATTAGTAAATGGTCATATTCATTACACTTTCGATTTGGGAGATGGTCCGATAACGATGCGCGATAAGACACGCATTCACATGAATGACAATCGTTGGCATCAAGTTAGCATAAGGAGACCGGGTCCGAAAACGCATACTCTGGCAGTGGATGATTCATTCGAAATAATAACTTTATCGGGCAACAGTATGCATTTAGAGCTATCTGGCATCTTGTATATTGGGGGCGTGTTCAAGGATATGTATGCTAAGTTACCAGCATCGATATCTTCACGTTCCGGTTTTGAGGGTTGTATGTCTTCACTCGATTTGGGCGACACATCACCATCACTGACAAATGACGCTGTAGTACCGAGCTCGCTTGTTGTGTCCGGTTGTGAGGGCCCAACAAAATGTAGCCAAAATGCATGTGCAAACAGAGGCGTTTGTGTGCAGCAGTGGAATGCGTATGCCTGCGAGTGTGATATGACTTCATATACAGGTCCGACATGTTATGATGGTAAGCCATGAAAATTTCGGATCGTTTTCAAGAAATATTCTCATATTCTTTTTTACTTTCAGAATCAATTGCCTATGAGTTTGGCAACAATAAGGGCATTATACAGTATACTTTTCCAGAAAATGCTCAGGCTGATACAGAGGAAGATAATATTGCACTAGGTTTTATAACTACCAAATCTGATGCAGTATTATTGCGTATAGAGAGTGCCACAACACAAGATTACATGGAGTTGGAAATTGTTGAAGGCAACATTTTTATGGTGTACAATATTGGAACTAGAGATTTGCCGCTGGGCGAGATAGGAACCAAAGTAAACGACAATACCTATCATGTGGTGAGATTTAGTAGACGAGGTGGAAATGCCACGTTACAATTGGATGATTATAATGTACAAACCTTGATGCCGCAAGGTAAGATATTTTAGAAATAGGAAGGGCGGAATTAAATTTAAAATAACTTTGATTTTAGGCCATCAATCCACCATGTTCAATACTTTGGCTAACATACAAGTTGGAGGTAAATTTAGTCGCACTGGTCGCACTCGTATTGAACGACCTTTTGCTGGCGTTATCACAGGTCTGTCGGTGAATAAGTTACGTGTTTTGGATTTGGCTGTGGAGCGTGATCCCCACATAACCATACGAGGAGATGTTCAATTGGTAACTGGAGTATTAGATAGAAATGATCTGCAAAGAATGCAGCAGGTTAGGGATTTTATTTTTAAATAATTTGAAATCTCTCTTCAAACTTTTTCAAGTATTTTTCTCATCGTAAAAAAGTTTTTGCTCTATCGTATCGTAAAAAAAAGTTCTATCTCAAAACTCAATTTTTTTTCTGTCGCTCAAATTATTTTTGAGTTTCTGAACCATGTTTGAATTCATTCTCAAACCAAAAATTCCTCAACATTATTGCATTATTATTTGGGCAAAGGAGTAGAGCATGGTTCTTTAACTATAAATGTCTTTCATAAAAAAACAAAAAATATTTAGAATTCAATTAATAATTGTAAATTGTGTATTTTGTGGCATATTCAAAAAAATATGTTTTATAATTTTTTAAAATCTAATTATTACATTCATATTAAAAACCATAACAATTTAACAATAATATTGCTTCATACAAAATTTTGTTTAATTTACATACATAAGTGCATATATATTTTTAGATATATATGTACTTAAATATATATTAAATACTAATTGCACTGTGCACTTGAAATTAATTTTTCAAATTTATTTATTTATAATTTTCTCTTTAAAATTTTTTCCTTCACTTAACAAAAAAAAAATGTAACCCGTATGCCTTCTCTTTTTTGGACTTCATAGACAAAAGTTTTTTTTTTTTTTTTAATTATTTTAATTTACGAAGAAAATTTAATTTAATTAATTAAAGCACTTTTAATAATTATATATAAAAAAAACAATGCACATTTACTAACTTAAAACAAATCAACTTTATTGCATGATACACATGATACAATTAATGATTCCGGTAACAAGAACACATTTTTACTCTACACAAACGCAAAAACTGTACATTATAATACACCGTCATTAAAATACTGATTGTGAGAGCTTTTAAAAAATAATTTCTTGACACCATTTTTAAAGGATAAAAGGAAAAAAAATAAATTTACAAGAAAAAGTTTTGTGAAAAATGTACTACAACTTTTCGAATTAAAATTCAGAAAATATATTGTGTAATTCTGAAATCACAATTAAAATTTAGAAAATCCCAATTAAAATTCAGAAAATCCCAATTAAAATTCAGAAATCGAAATTGAAATTCAGAAAACCGAATTGAAATTCAGAAATCAGGATAGAAATTCAGAAAAACGACATTAAAATTTGGAAAAGCGCAATTGAAATTTGGAAAAGTCCAATAGTAATTCAGAAAAATCCAATTAAAATTTAGAAAATCACAATTGAAATTCAAAAAAGTCCAACTCAAATTCAGAAATCGCAATTGAAATTCAGAAAATCACAAGTGAAGGTCAGAAAAGTTCAGTTGAAATTCAGAAAGCCCAATTGAAATTCAGAAAATCCCAATTGAAATTCAGAAATGCACAATTGAAATTCAGATAAGGGCAATTGAAATCCAGAAAATAGCAATTGAAATTCATAATTGTGTTTTTTATATTGTTGGACTTTATATTTTATAACTGAATTTTATTTCAGTTCGGTTTGAGTCTGAGAAATAATAATTGTGGAGATGTTGAAAGCTTTATTCAAAAGTTTCATTTAAATGCCTAATTTTAATCTGACACATATCAAGTGTTTGTTAAATTAATATTATAAAGAAAATAACAGCAAGTCTTGCAATTTATTTTTGCTACACCATTTACATGTCGCTCCTTTACTTGTATAGTGTCATAACTCAAAAAATGCGTTTTTTGAGTTTATGATGCAGAATTATTCGTTATATCGTGCTTTATATTGTGTCAAAAATTCGTATTAATATCTTTTAAACTCACCGTTTGAGAAGAGTACACGCCATTATTACATTTTCTATGTACCGGCCTTTTTCAATTAAAAACCAGTTTCAATAGTAAACTTTAAACGTGTTTTCTGCAAAATCAAATATTTTGAGTTGTGACACTATACAAGTAAAGGAGCGATGTGTAATTCGTAGATTCTACTTTAATTCAAATATTCCATTTGTAATTAGAAGATTATATTTGTAATTCAAAAAAGATCCAATGTTATTTAAAAAACATAAATTGTAATTCGAAAAAAATCAATTGTAATTCGAAAAAGATCCAATGTTATTTAAAAAACATAAATTGTAATTCGAAATAGATTAATTGTAATTCGAAAAATCCGTTGAAATTGGAAAAAGATCAATTCGAATTTTTGAATTACGTTAGAAATCTTCGAATTACAATTATATTTGAGATAATTCCATCACTGTCTGCAATGTGTCTTATAATTAGTTCACTTAAATTACACAGCTCAACACTCAATTTCCGGTTTGAATTCTGATGGTCAATTTTAGTAGTCTTTGATCTCCTGATTCAAAATCTGTTCTCCAAATTTTCTCATCACATCTAGAATTTTAGTTATTCACGGTTGAAAATGCGACAAAATTGCGATTTTTGCATTATTTGAAAGCCTGCACATTATTTGAAATAAAGGCCTCAGTTCCAAAAAAAGTAATTCACATAAAAAATGTGAAAATAAAAATTTCCGAATTTTTTTGGTGTTCTAGATTTCACATCCGAATTTCTTTTTCGTTTTGTTTCAAAAAAATAAAATTTGGTGAAAGTAAAACGAATGCACTATTTTCCTTATAATTTTTTAAATTTTAATTATTTGATTTCAACTTCGAATGAAAACGTAATCAACAATACAATAAACTTGATTTCATGTGATTCGGAAATTTTCATGTGAATTGAAAAGTTGTGAAAGACAGAAAAGAGGCCAAAGTAAAGAGATTGTAACTCTCTTTACTCTCTTTTTTTGTTCTCACGCGAAATCTGTCTGGGATCAAGTAAAATTTTTGGTTTCTTAAAGTCATGAAATTTGAACTTTATTTGCACTTTTAATAACTTTTTTTTAAATTATATTGAATCATTAACATTTTAAGAACGTAAATTTCATAAATTTGTTTTGTTTAAAACAATATAAAAGCACAGACTAAATACAGACTCGACAGTAGAGTTTTACAAGAAAAAATGGGGAAAACTAAGCGATTTTAGGAGAAAACACAGCGGTTTTTAGTCCGTTTTACGCTAACATGGCAACACTTTCTACGACTTAGGAGTGAATGAAACAACAAAAACCGATCTGGCATCCATTTTTCTCATGGCGCGTTATATCAGTTTTCTCTTTCTAACCTAATTCGTAGAATAATTTGAAAATATTAACCATATGGTTGAAGAATACTTTTTTGACACCTGTCACTTATGTCGAGTCTGTATTAGTCTGTGATAAAAGTGTTTTTTTTTTATAGAAAACAAAAAGCCTTTTTTTCAATTCCTCTTTCAACCTTCATTCTGTTAATCCACACAGTTAAGGCTGAGTTAGGCACCCGTAACCGTAAACAAGCGTAGCGTAGCGATCAAAATCAAATAGAAAATCACGTAGACGTCTGCAAAGAAGAATAACTGCTCTCATTTGTTCTCATATAACGAAAAACTCTCTACGCTACGCTAGTTTAAGGTTACGGGTGCCTAACTCAGCCTTTAATGTTATTTGTCACGAGAGCCACGAATACCCCCTGGTTTCACTTGCTTTTTAAAATGATGCTGTTGAATTTACCATTTTTGTAAAATTTACCTTCGTTTTTTGATACTTTTTAAAGAAAAACTGGAAAAAAATAAAATAAATATTTTACAAATTTAAGTTTTCTGTGTTATTTTTCATATAAACTGGAAGATATTTTTAATGGTTTTAAAAGTCTATAAGAAAGAATGAACCTTTCCTAAATTTTGAGCTCATCGCAGTAAAGATTGATCATCCGGTTTTTGTTTTAGAGCCTTCAAAAAATGGACCCTTTTCTAATTTTTTTCACAGTGTTTTTTTAAAATACATGTATGACCAATAATAGTGCATCAACTTCAAATTTTTCTTATCATATTTTTGAGATCAAAAATCTGGTATAAAGCGTTAGAGTAGAATTGAACTTCTACTGTAACGCTTTATACCAGATTTTTATTCCACCTAACGGCTGCTGTGCAGGCTTTCGAAAAAGGCAAAAATCGTGTGTTTTCACATTTTCAACCGTGAATAATTAAAATTCTAGACGTAATGGAAAAATTTGAAGCACAGATTTGAAATCAGCGAGTCAAAACCTTTATAAATTTTTTATCAAACCGGGGCCAAAAACCTTCGATTTGTTGAGCGGTGTTATAAGTCTCCATTAGGTGTGGGATAGTGCACGAGTTTTCGACTTCGATACGCTAAAATTCGTAAAAAAAATGCATGCATAAAATGGGAGAGGTGGGGTGGTGTCCAGGGGCTGTTCATCGAGGTCAAAGTTGGGGTAAAAATCCACAAAAAGCGTCACTACGGCCACAATCCGAAGTAGCCCCCAAACATTTGCTTTAAACATACCTAAGCCCAACCTCAAATTCTTAAGGGGGCTCCCATACAAAGATTACATTTTTACAAAAATTTGCCAAAATGACCGACAACCAATATTTTTTCAACCCAACATTTTCTCAGAGCATACCAATCCTCTATCTTTAACTATCAAGGCGGTTCCCATACAATTCTTTTATTTTTTTTTTATAAATTTGTTTTATTAAATTCATTTCTTCCGCTCCAATGGTGCCCCTGGAGGGGTAAAACGAAAACTATCAAGAAGATCTAAAATATTGCGTAAATTACATTTTGTCAACGAAGCTGCCGAAAGTATCATCAAATTTTATGGGATTGAAGATAAGGGGTAGGTTTGTTTTGAGAAAATATTCGGGTTTGGAATAGGTTAAATTTTAAAGTTATTGAAGTTATTACACTCAAAAAATTATGACGGTAGAATCCACTACAAAACAGTTAAAACTACTACATTTGTTGTTGTTTAGGCGTTCACTACATTTTACGGTAAAATCAATCAACAATTGTTGTTGTTTTTAACTATTGATTAACAACTACAAAAAACTGTACAAACTACTTCAAATTACAGTTGTTTTTACTGTTACTCAAATTGTCTGAATTTTTTTATTAACAAAAAAAATTTCTAAACGTCAAAAACGGTTAAAATTATTTGGAAATAATTCCTGCACATCCGTTTTTCTAAAAATTTAATAAAAAATTAATAGTTTTTTTTATAGACTAAAAACAACTACATAAAACAACTGTTACAACAATGCAGTAATTTTTTGTATTTGTTTTTTAAAACGACTACAAAAAACAGTTGTTTGAGATGTTTCATACAAAAACAACTGAAATTGTAGTTGAAAACAACAACTACTACTTACTACACAAATGACCGTCATGTAGTAACTGCAATAATTTTCTAAGTGTAGTTGTCGAGTATACTCGTTGAGAAAATTATTTTTTAAAAGATCTCCAAACATACCACTCACACACACACATACATACATGTCTATACATAATCAACTTTTAATTAATAATTAACAACAAAGAAACTAAAATCAAAAGAGCTGCATTGAAATGAATTAATTGTAATTATTTTTGTCTCTCTCTTAAGCAGACTCCTGCTAGTGGATATCCTGGTGCTATAGATGATTTAATATTCTCTGGTGCTGGTTCCGGTTGTCGAGGTGATGACGAAGACGAATGTACACCACCGTTTGAAGCAAGTGGAGATGATCTTATCACACCAGTCTATGTGCCACCAACTAAACAAACGACAATGCCTCAAAACGTCAGCACTGATAAAACCAATGGTACCGAACGGGCCTGCGATGATGAAGATTGCATACACGGTTCCGGGGATTATGGCGAAACAACAGAACAGTTTACATCTACAAGTACGGCTAAAGGTTCAGGTAAGTGTCTTGTGATATTTATGAGACCATCGAATCGATCTTTGTTGTCATTTCATTATTTGGCATCTCTCACAACCACCACCAAAGTATATATGGCGAAGTTATTTTCCTTTTATTTTTATCTTTTTTTTTTGGTTTATGTGGGAAAACAAGTTTAAAGCAGTGTTGGCTACCGTTACCCTTTCAATACCGTTACCGATTAAAAACCCTTTAATATTGACTACCGTTACCGTTACCAATACCGAAATAAAAAATTTTAAATACCGTTACCGATTAAAAACCATTACCTTTATTCGGATTTTTACCGGTATTATATCGGTTTTGTTTCGGTTGTCTTAATATTACTTTTTTTTAGTTTTTTTGCAGATAAAAATCAAATTAAAATATTTTTAATGTTGGTAAAATAAATAAATTTTTATTCATTGTAAACCGGATTGTCATTTGGGCAAAAACAATGAAAAAGTCTGTCCAACCAATGATCACATTCGCAATTTTCTAAAATTTCTGAAGAGAAAAGTGAGTGCCACGACAAACCTGATTCGCTCAAGTTTTGCTGGCGTTGTCATCCACGCAGGTAAGCGTGGAGAGTCGTACAGTCTGAAGAAAAACTCTGTCGGAAAATCTGTAAAACAACTTTCAGTTTGAATTAGAAAGCTTTTACCAGATTTTTCTGCTATAATGAATACTTCTAACTTAATTCTCTGTCATTAAGTTTTAAAAAATAACAGACATTTTTCTGTGTTTTACTGACTCTGTTTGCTTATTTTAAAAAATATTTTTGTTAAAATTTTAGCAGATTATATTGTAATTTTACCAAAAAATTTGTTGGCATTTTTTTTAATTTTTGTTTAATTTAAACGATTAAAACTAAAAATTAATCAAATGTGAAAGAATCAGCTGATTATTTTAATAATTTTACAGTAATTGTCTTGTTTGTAAGAACATTTTCTAGAAAAAAATTAAAAAAAATTGAAAAGTTTATTGAAATGAAAAACTTCGCTTTTTTTATAACAGTTTTTAACAATAATAAGTATTTTTTACTTTAATAAAATATAATTTCGATGTTCAGGCTGTTTATTTGAAATCAGAAGATTTTTCAACTTAAAGCCGCAGATTTATCTGTGGTCTTGACGCATTTTTCTGCAGACTCTGCTAAAACCATCAGATTTCTTAAATGGCTCAAAGTTCAGATATTACTGCTGATTGGGCAGAGAAATCTTATAAACACGTAAAAAATCAATGATTTATTTGTTGAATTACAATATTCCGTGAATACTTTAATTTAATTCTGTGTTAATTAATTAAAGTATTAAGTACTTCTATATAATTATATGTTGAAATGCACAACATTTTTCAGTTTTTACGTGTTTTTAAAAAATTTGTGACTTTAACAAGTTGGGTAAATTTTATTCATAATACCGGTACGTACCGGTATCGTTGTTTCGGTAACGGTTAACCGTTACCTAAATAATCAAAAATACCGTTACCTTTACCGTTACCGATATAAAAAATATGTAATACCAATACCGTTACCGATACCGTTATTCGTTTCGGTTGCCAACCCTGGTTTAAAGTAAGAATTTTAAGATAGAATAGGGACTAGCATACATATACATACATATATATGAAAACAAACTGTATAAAATAAACTTCTGACGCTCATTTAATGGGTTAATCTAAAATGTTTTGTGTATATAAGTTTACATGTATTCATTAACATTTATTTACAGTAGAACTTTACATACAAAAACACCACAAAAAAAAAAAATACTGTTGTGTGCCCTAATCTAACAGTGCTAAACAATTAACAATTTTATAATTTCTAAACTTACAATCGGTTTTAAAAAATATTTCTCAAAGCTATAAAAAAAATTATGTTGTAATAATATACCGTAAAGTTTAAAATAAAAAAAAAAATGCGGAACCCGCACCATTCCCCATCCTTTTTATTTCGTAAAAGATTTTTTTTTGAGATGGTAGAATGAGTGAAAGTGATAAATTCGGCTGTGCTGACACTTTAAAAATGTATATAAAAAAAATTTCAGGGACATTTTTTGGGGGGCGTTGTTTGGCGGGGGAGGTGGAATATGCCCTGCCCTTCAACATGAATGTATACTAATTCCTTTACTATGCTTTATGCACAATAGCAAAACAATTTTATCATTATTTTAATGATTTTTTATATATCCACGACCACAAAAGAGATTTAGCCGAAAAAACGATATTTTTTAATCCCCTGGGTCAAAGTTCAGGTCCTAAAACCTCTTCTTCTCTACAAAAAAATATGTAAGAAAATGGCGTTTCTCAGATGTAGGTTTAGTTCTTCAAGGGGAAACGTTTGTTCCCCTGGTCCGATTTCGTCCGTTTACTTAACATGACTAGGACCATAAGTTGGAATACATCGTGACATCTACAGACAAACTGATGGACAGACGGACATTTATAGAAAGTCTTAAAATCGATAATGAATCAATAATATATGGGTCCCAATCCGATATTTCGATGTGTTACAAACGGAATGACAAAGTGAGTATACCTCCATACTGCGGTGCAAACAATTTTTTTAAATTTTTGCTCTATGCTATTTTGGTACATACAGCTGCTCACAAGAATTTAAGTTTTGCTTTAGCTTTGCAAAATCTTAAGATTTTGAAATTGCTTTTGTTTTATTTTTGTTATATAAGCCTTAAGAATGGCTTTTAGTCATTCTCTAGCTAAAAAAAAATATTAAACTAAATCACTACACCATTTAAATAACGACTGTAATTCGAAGATTTCATTTGTAATTCGAAAATTCTGCTTGTAATTCGAATACTACATTTATAATATGAAATTTCCAATTGTAATTCGAAAAAAAAATCAATTGAATTTATAACAGATCAATTACACAGCCCAGGAAAAATTGTTCAATAGATTCTTGAACATATTCTACGGTAATCACAACAAAATTTTCTATATAAAATTATTTTTCAAAAAAACTACTTGCTCTAAAAAACGATTGCCTTTGGGACAATTTCAAACAAAAATTATTAATTCTGGAATGTTAAGTAGAACCGGTTGCGGGGTAGTTTGATGCGTTCTGGAACCGATTATTTGGAACAGAAAATTTTGCTGGGAGGTTGACAAAATTTGAACTTTTTCAATTTGCATGACCTTTGACAACTGATTTTAGTGTGCTGATTTTTTTTTTTGATATGGATTTTAGTGTGCTGATTCCGAATATGTTATTCAATTGTTTCCATCAGCTCGCGTTCGCGAGCAAATCGCTGTTAAAGAGTCGAAAAAGTGCGTTTTTTACCAATTTTGCTTGGCTATAATTTCCAAAAAAAAATTTAGTGCCTCAGTTTTAAACACGAACTTAACTATATTGGATGCCAGGATTCCAAAACTGGTATAAGCTTTTTTCTAACAGCTTTAGTTTTCGAGTTATTAAAAAGGGCATAAATATTTAGACAAAATTAAAGAGGTCATAAATTTAAAAATTTTATTTTAGCGATATCTCCAAAGCTAAAGATGACTCAACAAAAGTAAGAGCATTTTTGGAATCAGCATATCCAACATACCTAAAATCGTCATTCACTTTTTGGATGTAAGACTAGTGTTGGTAAATATAGACTCACAAACATGCCAAAAACAGCCTATTTTCAAAGTTTCCTTAGGCTATATCTCGAAAACTAGAGCTGACCCAAAAAAACGGTAGCCAGATTTGAAATCAGCGATCCCCTGATACCCAAAATTAGCTATCAGAACTCGGGCACAAAAAAAAAGTGTTGCCCTGTGTTATAAATAGAAAAATATCAATTGAATGTGTGTGTGGAAGAAGGTGCTAAAATCCAATTTTTTGAAATCGCGTTTTTTTGCAAAATCGTATCTTCCTTCAATAGTTCGACCTATTTGCAAACAAATTTGTTAAAAACTTGATCGTTTTCGGTCATAAAATTGACCTTAAAAGTTTAATTTTAGCTATTTTTGGAAATATTTTATATTTTTCTCCGAATACTAACATGGTTTTTGCAGTTAAACTAAAGGTGGTATATCAAAATTCTTGCATGTGCGATGGTTAACGTGTAGAAAACATCACAGGCTTTAACATGTGCCCATTGGTTTGGCCAAAAACGCTTTCATATCTAATCTATCTATAGTTAAAGTGTGAATATGGAAAAAGGTGCTATATCCATATAAAAACACAATATTGTTTTACGAAATACTAAGGGCGGATTTAGATAATCTATCCAATTTTTGAGTTTAAACTATAAAATGGAATGGTTAGTAACTTATATTATAAATTGTGCAAATTTTTTTTAACCCATTACGCGAAAATCGGTTCAAAATAAACCAAAAACCACTTGTTTTTTGTTAAATTAACTACCTTTTATTATTCTTATATAAAAATTAGTATTGCTGGACCCCGTCTAAATTTTGCAGAATTCATCATGCCAAATTTTAATTTTTAAAAAATAACACAAAAAACATAAAACTACTTGGCAAATGTATTGAAATTCCTAGTAGAAATTGTAACATACTTAGCACCTTATTCCACTAGAACAAAATTTCACATGCAATTTTTTGCTACTTCCGCTCATTCTATTTTTATGAAATTTTGTACATAGATGCAAATGGTCAATCTTTGTCGATCTGCAAAAAGAAAATTATGAAATTTAATTTTTTTCGCGAATTATTTAGTTTTTTGCTTCTCCTATACAATTTGGTTTTTGGATTATAGCACCTTGTTCCACACCCACATTCAATTGTAAATCGAAAAAGATCAATTGTAATTTGAAAAAGATCAGTTTTAGTTCGAAGATTCCAATTGTAATTCGTAAAAAATCAATTACACCGTCCGACAAAAATTAAAAAAAAAATCGTTAAACACGAACTGGATAACATACGTTTGAAAGAGAAACTAAATGAGTAAAACACGAACTGGATAACATACGTTTAAAATTAGAGACTAAATGTAGTAAAACTGCATTTACAGTTTTTCATTTCGTGATCCTGTTTCCTTTTAAAAGGACTTCAAAGTTTTCGAGGATTAAAGTTTATAAAATATTTTTTTATATCTGACATATACAGATTACACTAGTGACTGCATTAACCTAGTGACTGCAAATGAAAGAAAAGGATCTCCCCTAAGTAAGTTACGTCCTTTCAAAACTTTATCCTTCAATATCATTCAAAATTTTCAACAAACATTTTAATTAAGTTTTCAAAGGACGTTATTTACATCCTTTTATGGAAAAATTAGGGGAGATCCCCTTTTTCATTTGCCATCACCATTGTCGTCCTAGGACAAGTACAAATATTTCCAAAATATTTTACAAAAAGTTTCAAAACTTTGAAGTCCTTTTAAAAGGAAACAAGATCATGAAATGAAAAACTGTAAATGCAGTTTTACTCCATTCGATCTCTTTTACTTTCAGACGTATATCGTCCGGTTCATGTTTAATATTGGCTGTCAAACGTTGTTATAATTCAAAGAAAATCAATTGTATTTTGAAAAAGATCAATTGTAATTCAAACAAGTGAGAGTGTTAAGTTCGGCTATGCCGAATCTTTTATACCTTCCAATATGTTAAAAAAATTAAAAAAAAAAAAATAGAATTTGAACCTGCCCCCTAAATGTTTACAAATTTATTTACCTTTCGCCCCGCGATAAATGTTTACGTATTCATTTATTATACATTTTGCACTATAGTTATACAATTTTATCATTACTTTAATAAATTTTTTATTCACGCCCACGAAGGCGGACCTAAATAAATGACATTTTCTTGTCCCCTTAATACAACTGCAGGCCTTTGAACTTTTTCTGACTTAAAAATATTCAATTTTCTTAGTAAATGAACAAAAAAAGCTGTAAACAAGTGAGAGTGTTAAATTCGGCTGTGCCGAATCTTTTATACCCTCCAAAATGTAAAAAAAAAAAAAATTGACAGAGGTGTTTCTTTTTTTTGGGGGGGGGGGGGAGTTCATAGGGTCAGTGGGGCACGTTGAGAGCACCTTCCCATCGCGATAAGTATACCAAATGTTTCATTTATTTAACAAAAATACAAAAAAAACATGTAAAAACGTGTATTTTTTAGAGGTTGGTTTAGTTCTTCAAGGGGGAACTTTTTTCCTTCTGGTCCGATTTAGCCAATTTCCGAACTTAACCTGCCTAGGAACATAAGACATATTTGTGCCAAACTTGAGGTTCCTAGCTCTTTTATTTTGGACTGCATCGTGTTAACTACAGACGGACGGACGGACGGACAGACAGACGGACGGACGGACGGACATCGCTAGAATGTCTTAGAATCGATCACTGATCAATAATATATATACTTTATGGGGTCCCCGACCGATATTTCGATGCGTTACATACGGAATGACAAAGTGAGTATACCCCCATACTGTAGTTGGAGGGTATAAAAATTGTGTTTTTTCAGAGGTTGGTTTGGTTTTTAAAGAAGGAAATTTTTCCCCTATAATCTGATTTTTCCCATTTCTGAACTCAACCATCCCAAGACCATAAGACATTCTCTTGTCGAACTTTAGGAGTCTAGCTCTTTTACTATGGACTGTATCGTGACTTCCACAGACGATCATCGCAAGAATGTCTTAGAATCGATCGTTTCTTAGATTTTTATTGTCTTAGAATTTATAGTTATGTTTTTTTTTTCAAATTTATACGTAATGCTATCAGGTTCAATTTGAAATGCTGCAATTCAATACATACTGAATATATTTTCCTTTCTAATTTCCTTATTTCCTTTTCGGCTGGCAAATACTATAAAATTAATAGCATTTTAGAAGTTGTAGATCCGATATTCCGTATTTTTCTTTTGGTTCTAATGGGCTTGGGTACATATTACAAAAATGTTACAGTATTTTTTTATTCATAATTTCTGCACAAGATAAGACAAATAATTAAAAAAAAAAAATTGAAAATTCTTAAACTGGAATTTTCAAATAATACACTTTAATTAAAATGATTTCAGTTTAATATTATAAATTGTGTAAATTTAAACAAAATGTGTAATTTTACTTAAAATTAAATGGAATGTACTCAATTTAAAGTAGTATTTAATTGAAATTTGTTAAAATTTATACAATTTATGGTAGGAAAGTTAACTTTCGTTAAAATCGGAATATCAAAGTCGGTCGGTAATTTTTGTGCTTTCAAAAAAGTTAATCGTTTTCATAGTATTTTTTTATTAATCTAATCTTTTTTGTCTGATATGAGGTTAAGTTTATTTAAAAAAAAAACTTATTCTGAAATTTGTTTCCCTAACCAAACATTCCCAAATGCTTTTCCATCAATCATGGCATTAAAACAAAACCAAAACTCTATAATCGTTTCTCATTCATGTCAGCCATGGACACTATTAAAAAAATGCTAAATTGTTAAAAAAGAAAATATAGCATTACAGTTGGACTTATTTCTTTCAGAAATTAAACTCTGCTTCATAGTACTGACTGTGATTGTGCACCGGCTGCTCAGAAAACCATACTAAATTCCAAACAAAACTTAGCACTGTAGATAAATTTACACACATTCAAAACACCAAAAAATAAAAAAAAAATAAAAGCAGAGCTGGGCAACTGCATCATATATTTCCGTAATCTCTTACCGATAAGCTCATAAGTATATAGACACTAAAAAATATATAAAAAACAACGAATAATAAAATAAATAAATAACACCACCAACATGTATGTATATGAATGAATATGTATGTATGTAAAATTTAAGGAAAGCTAGGATATGAAAAGGATAATAAGCATAATAAGTAAAAGTTCCTGGATTTATTAGAAAAGATATATATATGTAGGTAGATCTATAAACTATATACAATATATATATCAATAAAACAACAAAAAAGTTAAGTATTATTAAGTGTATTTAAAGAAAAATATAATAATAATATACATTAATTGCGCGTAAATACATATGTACCTTAACATTAGGATCTGCTATATACAATATACATATAAGATAAATTTGTGTTCTTAGTTTTAAAAATAAACATACTAAAAAAAACAAAATAATTAAAAAATATAGAAACACTTCTGAAAGCCTCCAGATATGAGCTTACTACAAAGAAGTCCATCAAAACGAACAAATTCTTAAATGCACACAAAGTAACAACACCTACCCAAGCATAGACTCCTCTCCTTACCTTTCTGATGAAAAAGTCATTATTTTAACATTGGCATGATATTGGAGGTAAGTACTTTCTTTGTCATTAAAAAATAAATCAATACATGAAAGATTACAAGTAAGTTATATACTGAACTATTTGTATGTAAAAAAAAGGTAAGTACTTATTTATCTTCCTTAGATTACCCATGTAAAAATAATGACTTTTTATCTGATAGGTTACACTGTACAACAATTTCAAACTTTTTCCAAAATCCCGGGTTACGACCATTGATTCTGGTAGGGGAGACCAAAAAAAATATACGTGTGTCGGCGTTTTGAAAGATCACATCGGAATTTTATTTTGGAGACTATTAAAGTTTTCCAGCTTTGGCCTGTTCTTGCAGCATATCAGTTTATAAAACTATATGTTCACATCTGAGCTGTAAGGTGTGTTCAGCAACTTTGTAGAAAATATTATAGAAAATATTTTTTTGGAATATAACTCCCCCCAAAATTAACACAAAAACCAAAAAACAGTCAAATTCAAGATTGCTTATTAAAAAAATTACAAAAAAAAATTAACCCATAGTGGGCAATCTTGAATTTGACTGGTTTTTGGTGTTTGTGTTAAATTTTGGGCTTTTGTGTGTTCTGACACGTATAGTAAAATTTTATGACAAACATTTTTGTAGAAAATTTCATCCCCACACTCCCCCATTTTGGGGTGTTTTATACGATTTGTTAGAATAGAGTCAAAAATTACCGTTATGGGTACACTCAAAATAATCACTCTGTTAAATTACAGAGATACTCTGCTGAGCCAGCAGAAAATACCATAGATTTCCAACCAGCAAGATTTTTTGTTATTTTACGAAGAAAACTCTGTAAAATGATTTCGATAAAAAAACTGTAAATTTATAGAATTATCTGTAAAATATTGATAAAACCGAAAAGAATTTTACCAAAAAAACTCTGTAAATTTACAAAGTTTTAGGTAAATGCATTTTATGAGTTCAAAATTTTATTTTGACATTAATTAAAATAAAAAAAAATTAAACTAATTAAAATTTAAATTTTGTTAAATTTGCCCGCTTTAATGCTTTCAAATTGTAAATTTACTTTTTGATTTTTGTGAATATTACGAGTTCTTAACAAGTAACTCCAATTTTACACGTCATCATATAGATTTTACTAAGTTAAATGTAAAATAACAGATAAAATTTTGTTTTTCAAGGAAATACAAAGTATTTTCTTAAAATCTGTATTTCGACAGATAACTTTGTCAAATATCTGTCGAATTGAGATTACAGTCATTTTACAGAGTATTTAACAGAGTAATTATTTTTAGTGTAGGAGTTAGAGGGTTAATATGTTCCACAAAAATATTTGCCATAATATTTTCTACAAATATTACCCTAAACATCAGATCTAAAAACCACATAGGCCCTTACCACAAGAAAACAAAAAGTCTATTTTAACAAAAGTTTTATTTTAAATTTCAAATTTTCAATACATTTTTTGAAAGTCGATTTTAAAAACAAAAACAATTTGTATGGAAATAAAATTAAAAGCTGATTTTAAATACATTTTATTTTTCTATGGTAAGGCTGAATTTGTATGGAAATAAAATTAAAAGCTCATTTTAAATTTATTTTATTTTCTTGTGGTAAGGCTGATAGTTTAATAGTCAAATTCAAGATTGCCAATTAAAAAAATTACAAAAAAAAAGTTAGTCATTAGTGGGTAATCTCGAATTTGAATGGTTTTTAGGGTTTTTTTGTTAAGTTTTGGGATTTGGTAAGTTCTAAAAAGTATAATAAAATTATATGGTCAACATTTTTGTATGGGTGCTTTTTACAATTTGTTAGAATAGAGCCCAAAAGTACCATTATGAGGAGGAATTAGGTTAATATATTCCACAAAAATGTTTGCAATATTTTCTACAAAGTTGCTGGATTCAACTTACACCTCAGATGTAAAGAAAACATACACTCAAAATAATAACTCTGTAAAATATTCTGTAAAATGACTGTAATCTCAATTCAACAGATATTTGACAGAGTTTTCTGTCAAAATACAGATTTTAAGAAAATACTTTTTATTTCGTTGTGACAAAAAAACAAAGTTTCCTCTGATATATTACTTTTTACTTTGTAATCTTAATTTAACTGATAATTAACAGAGTTTTCTGCTAAAATACAGATTTAAGCAAAATACTTCGTATTTTTTATGACCAAAAACGTTTTCTGTTTTTAGTAGTTTTTGTTTTGTTACGAAACATTAAAATTTTATCTGTTTTTTTTAGAATAAGTTGAAAAAAGTAGCAAAAAAAGTTATAAAAAAAAGTCTTGTCAGAAATCTTATAAAAATTTTACAAAATAACATGCATCAAATGCATTTTTTTTGCATCAAATGCATTTTACAAATATATGTAAATTTAGATAGTTTTCTTTGCTAAATTGTAGTTTATTTAACAAATATTTTACTATAAACTCTGTAAATTAACAGTTTTTTTATCAAAATCATTTTACAGAGTTTTTTAGTAAAATTACCAAGAAATGTTGTTAGCTGGAAAAGTATGGTGTACTCTGTTAAATTAGCAGATTTTTTCTGTAATTTAACAGAGTTATTATTTTGAGTGTAGTTTTATATACCGATATGCTGCAAGAACAGGTCAAAGCTGGGAAACTTTAACAGTCTCTTAATTAAAATTTCGATGTGATCTTTCAAAACACCGATGCACGTATATCTTTTTTTGGTCTCCTCTACAAGAATCAATCGTCGTTTAGTGTTGTACTGTGTTAAAAGAGATTTTTCGGAGCGGGTTGTTTTTCGTACAAGATTTTAAAGTTACAAATGCTAAAGCTAAGAAGCGAGAGTATCTGTCTTCTTTTAAAATACTACAAATTTTTAATTCAAACTTTTACTTATTTAAATAAATTGCTTTTTTAAATATTCTTTTGACATTTGGGGTTATAGCGATTACAGCTTTCGATTCTAATTTTGCCATTAATCAACACTTTTTGATGCCTAATTCGTTTCCAAATATTAATGCTCCATGAAGTTCAAAAACAGATCAATTAAAATCCCGTGTAAAAAAATAATTGGATCAAAACATATCTCTTTTGGTAAAAACATATATGGATCATATCTAAATGGATATAATCAGATCTACTCCATATATACTCATATCTGCTTCAGATATGTTTTGATCCGTAAATTGAGTCTATCTGGCATATATGACATATATGATCAGACATTTTCAGATATGTTCATATATGTAAAATTGTCAGATAGACTCAATTTACGGATCAAAACATATCTGAAGCAGATATGAATATATATGGAGTAGATCTGATTATATCCATTTAGATATGATCCATATATGTTTTTATCAAAAGAGATATGTTTTGATCCAATTATTTTTTTACACGGGATTCGATTTTTTTTTAATTCTTGAAAAGTGTAAATGTCTGTAAAGTACAAACAAACAATTTTCAATTAAATCTATTGATTAACAAAATTTAAATGAGTCAATCAATGTTTTGATTAAAATTTTTGTTATTTTCTTTAACTGTCGAATTACAAATTTTCAACACACCAGAATTTTTTGGGTTTTATTTTTTTTATTAATGGCAACATATTGGAAAGTAAAAAAGTACCAGATAAATTTTTTCATAATTTTGTCATAAGCGTACAATTCATTCGTTAACTCAATTATTATTTGATTGACTATAAATAAAAAATTGATCAAATTTTTGATCAAAATCGAAAAAATCACCTACAATTTGATGATTGGTATAACAATTTTCTTAATTGAAGGAATTTTAATCAAAAAATTTATTGAATCCGTGTTTTTGGTGATTGAAATTCGTTTCAAATTCTTTCTGTGTATGCCGTATAGATTTGTATACACGTTTACCACAGTATGAAAGTATTAACCGGTATTTTTTTAGTACGGCAAAAAAAATGTTCCTTCTTCCAGACAAATTTGCAAATTATGTAGTAAAAATTTTAGACCAATCATATAAAACTAAGCGCGAATATCATAGAACCCAAATATTAAAAATTTTAAAACCGGTCGAACGGTTTTCTAGATATCACTATTTAAAATTTGCAAAAAAAATACCAGTTTTAATAGTGACATATTCAATTATTCGCTATGTCATGCTTTATATTGGTCATAAATTAATGTCTTTTAAACTCACCGTTTGAGAAAAATTTTTTTTTTGAATTTAAATTGAATTTTTATGAATCACCTTTTTTTTTAAAAAAATTTCAATCGATGTTTTTTTTTTAATTTTAAGTGATCTTTTATGAATTTGGAGCTTTCAATTTTGAATTTCAAATTTGTATCTTTAAATAGAATCCTTTAACTTCAAGTGATCTTTTACGAAAAACTTTTAAAAACTGTGTAATACAAACTAATTCATTATCGGTATTCTGTCAAAAAATACTTCACAGAAAAAAAATTGTTTTGTGTTGTTGTCTCATTTTTAATTGAAACGTTGTTGTACTAACAAACAATTTAATTGTATTGACAAATTGTGTAGTTGTTTAAAATACAAATTTATGTCTTTGTCATTACAATTAAATAACACAGCTCTACATGAAAATGCGTATTGGATTCTGGTATGTGATTTATATGGTGTTTGTTGCACTGAATCCAAATCTGCATCCCAAATATGTCTATCACGTCAGGATTTTGAGTTATTCGTGGTTAAAGTGCCGAAAAAGGCCATTTTGGACCCCTTTTGAAAGCTTATAATATAAGATCCTGACATGTGATTGACTTGGTAATAAGCTCAGTCAAAAGTATGTAATTTTCTCCATAGGTCAAGATAAAATGTTCTTGGAATTTAATTTTTTAAAATGGTAAAAAAATCATTAACAAAAAGCCTTCCATTTTTAAAATATTTAGTTTATTTACACAGTGTTTTTTAACAAATTTCCATACAAATACACACGTAAATATTAGATTTAAAGCACTTGTGGCTAATGATTTTTTTACCATTATAAAAAATTTAATTCCAAGAAAATTTGATTTTGTCTTAAAGAGAAAATTACGTACTTTCGAATAAGCTTAATATCAAGTCATTCGCATGTCAGGATCTTATTTTACAGGCGCTCAAAAATGGCCAAAATGGGCCTTTTTTGACACTATAACCGCGATTTTCTCAAAATTGTGACGTGATAGAAAAATTTGAGTGATCGTCTTGGAATCGGGAAACCAAAACCTATAAACTTTTTTTTGGTTTCATTCAAAACGCAGCGACAAACCTCAGATTTGTTGAGCGGTGTAATTTTTTTAATACAACAACGTTTTATTTGAAAATAAATATTTTCTGTGACCGAATGTTTTTAATCAGATTTTTCAATTTAATGTAATTTATTTTTGTTTTTATTTACTTATTTTTTCAATATAATAAAGTGCTAGAAAAGCTTCTGAATTCTCGTTTCGTTTTTCTAACTGGTTATATTTATGCAAAATTTTGATCTCTAAATGAATAAAATAATTATTCAATATCATTACATGCATATCGTTTCTCTATGTTAAAAATATTACAAGTAATTAAAAAAAAAATAATTAAATTTAATAAATATTTGAATTTATATTTTATAATCGTGTTGTTGTAAATATATACATACATTTAAAAGCTTGTATTAACTTAATTGAATTAAACTTTAAGCTGTATAATTTAATTAATCTTATCAGTTAAAAGATAACAAATAAAAATATGTCTTTATACAGATATGAACAAAAACATTGAGCACAACTTATTTCATACTTTCAATACACGAATCGGCCGAATCAACTTTTACCTTAACTTGCGAATCCTGGAATTGTCTGTATTGAATATGAATCTGGGGTGCTCCACTACTATATTTCGATGAAAATCAAAATCTTCGCCAAAGTTGTTTTTTAAACATCAAAAAATTAACATTTTCAGCTTATCTCGAAAACTATGAGAGATATGAAAAAGTTATCACAAGTGATTTTTTGAGATATCGCTTCCTTTGCGAGTTAATAACACACAAAGTTGCAGTTAATCATTTATAAAAAACATAATTCAAAAATATTTTTTTTTGCAACAAAAGCGATCTAATTTAAAAAAAGTTAGTAAATAAAGAAGTTTTAATCGCGGTATTAACAATTCGTTATTTAA
Source organism: Pegoplata infirma (assembly GCA_963921195.1). Taxonomy (NCBI): domain Eukaryota; kingdom Metazoa; phylum Arthropoda; class Insecta; order Diptera; family Anthomyiidae; genus Pegoplata; species Pegoplata infirma. The sequence goes on from OY992536.1 coordinate 328,579,851, forward strand.
TTTGCGAAAACGCGAATTATTTAGCTCGGATTTTAAAGTTTTATTGCATTTTTCCCGACGAATAACTTTTGTCTTGAGCCATTTTTTCATATCTCTCATCGTTCCCGAGATAAGCTTAAAATGTAAATTTTTTACGTTTGACCGCTATTTTTTTCAAAAACGGCACTGGCGATAATTTTAATTTTCTTTAAAATATAGTAGTGAGTCCCCCCAGATTCATCGTCAAAAAAGTTATTTACAGTGTTCGCAACTTGAGTTGTTTCGGCCGAGGCGTGAATAGGATATGCGCAACACTTTAAAATTTCGAATTTATTAAAAAAAAATTTTAAAAAATGTTACATGTATTTTTAAATTTTATTAAAACTTTAAAGTATTAAGTATTCTATTGCAATTTTATTATTTTTATTCATATCTGTATGCAAATAACAATAAAAAGAAAAGAGTTTAGTTGTTTTTTTTCATTTTAATTTTTTAAATTAAAGGCTTTTACTTTGGTGGCGATCCTGTGATAGTTGTCGCCAATGGTAGACTGACAAATAAAATGTTCTTCCAAATTTAAATTTTTTTTTTTTTCTTAAATTTCAGATTCTCACAATGAAGCAACTACCACTACTGACAGTAACATAAGAAGACAAGATTCAACAACTGAACAGCAGTCTACTTCTACAATGGGTCATACGACCACGCCACAACAAACTACCGCGCTTAGCACTACAATAACTACTACAAGCCAGACATCAGCTCCAACTACACAACTTACAACATCTACCCAACGCACAACTACTACAACTAGCACTACAACAACTTCAACTACTACAACTACGGCAGCTACACCGTTACCCGAAATACGAACCACAGCTACTGAACGCGACACTACCACCTTTGATGTCGTTCAAGTATTTAAGTCAGACGATGATGATGAAAACTCCAATATGATTTATCCACCACAAATGCCCGAAGAGAGACCGGCACCACCACCCATACATGAACCAGAACCCGGCCTACCTTACTATCCGTTGCCACAACCACCGCCACCCTATAGCAACAATAACTATCGACCCAAGGGCAAAGGTGGTAGGATCAATTCTATTGAAGAGGAACGCACTGCCATGATAATCGGTATTGTTGCTGGCATACTTATAGCGGTTATTCTAGTTATTTTACTGGTGTTGTGGCTGAAATCAAATGGCGATCGTAATTATAAAACAGCTGGCGAGAAAACAATCTATGGTACACATAATCCCAATGCCTCCCTATTGGGTAATACCAGCACTAATGGTTCCTATCACCAGCAAAGACAACAATCAAATAATCACCATCCCACACAAGATACACGATCGCGTTCGCACTCGGGCATTGCTATGCGCAATAACGGCAACACCGATATGTGCAACAGATCGGCGCCGATGAGAGTGGAACGCGTATATCATGACTCCACCGATCATAGTGAGGGTGAGGATCGACCGGGTCTGGTGAAAACGAAAAAACGTGATTCGAAAGACGTCAAAGAGTGGTATGTGTAAATTGTTGATCATTGGAGAATGTTCAACGAACCAAGCGTCAAATTAGCAATAATTACTGTGCATAAAATACAACACTGTTGTTAATCAATATCGTTATACGGGGCGGGTAAATTTAGTGCAATACATGAGATACAATACTTATTATAGATTATTTAGGTGGGAGTTCCAAAAACAAAAAAAAAACAAAAATAAATGAATAATTACAAAACTAATTAAAAGAATATAAGGTAAACAAAAAACATCAGTTAATGTACAAATAATTAATTAAGATGCAATGAAAATGATAATAATTATACAATATTTCATCAACCAAATTGTATTTGATTTGAAAAAAATTTACACAACATAATTAATTCGTTACTTATGCGAATCTAGCAAATATTACTTGGGGAATAATCATACGCTCCCATGCACAATACTAACAAATTTAGATATTTTGGACACGGGTGCGTATGCTTAACCATAATTGTTAGATCAGCGTTGATTCGAGATATGCCTTTGGCCAAACAAATATTCTTTCAACATCACTTTGGTTGGTGAGATGTTTTATAAAACCCATTAATTTTTCAGTTTGTTAATATAACAAAATTTTAACTAATTATCAGGATTGTCACACTCGGTACATTCGTTTGAAGTAAAAAAATTCTTTTGATTCAAAAAATGTTCACGCGAAACAGATTTGTTTTGCTTTTAAATGTTTGGTACTTAAAGTTTTTTTAAATTAAAAATTGGAAAAATTCCAGACTGTACGAAATGAAATCATTTTCGAACGAATCCGATGTGATGCGCCTGAATACATATGTATGAATAATTAATATTGAATCAACACTTTTATGAACTCCAAATGCATACACAAAGAAAAATTTGTTTTAAAACAACTACAAAATAATGTGATATTTTCAAAACATCGTTATAATTCGATCAAGCCACACTAAATAACGAAAACGGCTTGGGAAGGGTCATATCGCTCATTTACAAAAAAGAGTGTCGTAACGTGATTTTGTAGAAAACGTCAACAAGATGTCAAAATGTCATATTCACTTCTCATGCACAGAGTATTTTATTTCAATTAAAACTTTAATTGTTATAAACCTTAATATCAGCAATACAGCAATAGTTTTGATCATATGATCAATTATTTTTATTTATTCTTTTCTATTTATTTACAACTCATTTTTAATAAATTCAACCTAACCGAGAACTGGTAACACTGACCGTCGTCTCGTTGTAACGAAAAAAACCAAGGGTTCTGGTGGGAATCGCACCCACGACCCCCACGTTCAAAGGCTAGCACGCTACCAACTAGCCTACGGGGGCCCCCTTAATATCTATTGAATATTTAATTCATTCAATTAATATTTTTTTATTAAATTTAATTAATATTTAAATGTGCGATTTTTTTCGAGTCGAAAACTCTTGCACTGCCTCATAAAATAGAACAAATAAGTACATGGGGGGGGGGGGGGGTTTCGTGTCAACTGACACAACTTTTGAAACCGATGTCTTTCGATCGGGATGAAATTTGCACCAAGGTCAGTCCTATTGGATAGTAGTTCAGACACAAATTTTCAACGAGATCGGTCAAGGACTCTCTGAGTTAGAGGGGGTCGAAATTTGATATTTTGGCCAAAGAGGTGTTTTTTCTCATCCATGTAACATCTTACCTATTGTTTTTAGCAAAATGTTTAGATAGCCATTTCTTCAATCTTTCGAAAAAAAAAAATTATAAAAAAAAAAAAAAAATTTTAAAGCCAAAACTTTTTTGACTTTTTCCTCAAATCGGGACTTTTTTTGGCTCAAAAGAAAACTTAGGTCTTTTTCATTAAGAGCTATGGGGTCGCTTAGTGGGATGCGAGTGGGATTATTAGGCGTGGGATAGCTCACCAGTTTTCGATTTCGATCCGGGGCACCCTCTAAATTTTATATGTTGTAAAAAGAAAGCATGAGCCAAAAAATAAAGGCGGTGGGGTGGGGCAATATGGCCCCTCATCGAGGTCAAAGTTGGGCGTAAAGAGGTAAAAATCCTCCAAAAGACCCACAACTGCCCTAAAAACGGCCCTGGAGGGGTGCAATGTGTGACTGACCTCCATTAATTTTCTGCCCCCAACATTTTTCTCTAACATGCCTAACCTCTATTTCCACTTCCTAATGGGGAGCCCCATACAAAATGACATTCTTATAAAATATGCTCCTACCGCTCTAACTGTCCATAGGGTACTCCTAGAGAAGTAAAATGTATGACCACGAAGATTTTTTTTTATTGAAATAAATATTTAATTTTTTTTCTGTGTGCGATTAGCTTAAAAGATTTTCATACGAATTTTTTACACAATATAAAGAATACTTCTGCATCATGAACTTAAAAATCACGTTATTTTAGATACATCACTTTTTAAATAAATGAGAGATAGATACATGATCTAATAATAATTATTGAACATTGATGTTATGAAAATATACATTAAAGAAAGGCCTTTCTATTTTCATCCAGCGATTTTCATAAGGATTGTATATGTTGTAAAGAAGAGAAAAGAATGAAGAAGAACTCATGTGAAATTTTACCGATAAAAATAATTTCCTATATAACTTTTATTAAAGTCGCTAGGTGACCATAGAAATACGATTCTTGGTAGTTGTGTTTGAACATACACCCTAAAAAAATGAGTCGAGTTTCCTACTATAAATTGGGTAACTTTCAACAAATTCAAAAAATATACTACTATAAATTGAGTAAATTTCCAATATTTTTAAGTAGAATTACACAATTTGTGTAAATTTACCCAATTTATAGTAGGAAACTGAAATCATTTTAATTAGAGTGTATATCACTGTGATGTATTTAACATGATAAACATTTCAATTTACTATCTAAAAACTAGACAGACTTTTTTCAGAATACGTGGTGCATGCACATTTGATGGCCGAATGAAGTTTTATCATTAACTAAAACTGAATAAAAAAAAATTGTTTTTAACCTATCTTATTTCAAAAGAGAGGTCTAAGTCCATGTACAAAGATACCCTTTTACACAAACAAAAAAGTTTGTATTGTATGCTCATTTTCAATTAAATCGTTGTTGAATTAACAAACAATTTAATTGTATTGACAAGGAAAATAATTGATATTTAATTCAACAATATGTCAATGAAATTAAATTATCTGTAAATAATACACCGATTTAATTGATAATGAGCCTACAATACAATTTTTTTTTGTGTAGTGGCTGCTGATGGACAAACTACGTTAAGCCGCCAAATTTAAAAGCCCATTCGCAATTCAATATAGCAATGGCACTATTTACCTTTCTGATAAACTTTTCATGGCGAACTATTTTTTTTCTTTTGATTTTCAAAGCCTAGGCAAATTGTTATGTCACTCGGCCTTAAGCGTTTGGTAAAAAATGTTTAAATCAATTGGATAACATTAACCCCTTGGCGCCCGGCGATCAAAATTTTTGATTTTTGAAAGAAAAAATATCACAACTTTTTTTTTGGAAATTTTCCAAACATCCCAAATTTTGTTCGCAGGGTGCCATGGGATAAAATAATCCGATTTGTATCAAAATTTGATCAAATGACAGTTTATGTTATGTTCCATAAAGAGGTCAAGGCAAAACACATTGCGAATATATTTTTTTTAATTTCTTAAACAAGAAACAACTGCAATATACCCTCCAACCACAGTATACTCACTTTGTCATTCCATGTTTAACACATCGAAATATCGGTCGGGGACCCCACAAAGTATATATTTTATTGATCCATGATAGAATCTAAGATATTCTAGCGATGTCCGTCCGTCTGTCTGTAGAAACCACGTTGCAGTCCAACCAAACGAACTAGACCGCTGAAGTTTGGCAAGAATATCTCTTATCTTACTGGTAAGGTTAAGTTCGTAGATGGGCGAAATCGGACCAGGAGGGAAAAAGTTCCCCCTTAAAGAACTAAAACAACCCCTGAAAAACACAATTTTTTTACGAGTTTTTTTTTTTAATTTTTGCTCAACAAATGTATAATTTTTATGACATATTATGTTTAGAGACCTGCGCTTGGACCAAGAGGATTAGAAAACTCGATTTTTTTAGTCCGCCCGCCTTTTTGGGGCGTGGTCATAGAAAATAATTAAAAATAACAATAAAAATGTATTATTTAAGCGTAAACATCAAATATTAAGCGTAAACATCAAATAATTTGTAAACATTTATGGCAGTGAAAAGTTGTTCCCCACCGACTACGAAAACCCCCCGCCCCCCACACTCCCCCCAAAAAATACGCACCTTCTATTTTTTTTTTAATTTTGTATCGTGTTGTATTCGGCACAGGCGAATTTAACACTGTTACTTGTTTTTTTATTCTTTTTAAAGAAAATTTTTCTTAGTTTCTGAAACACTTTTCACATAGAAAAAGTCTAAGATTTCTGAGATATGTTGCAAATATAAAAACATTTTTTGTGTAGAAAAAGTCTCAGACATTTTTCTTATAGAAAAAGTCTCAGATTCTGAGACCTTTTTTCTTATAGAAAAAGTCTCAGATTTTGAGACATTTTTCTTATAGAAAAAGTCTCAGATTCTGAGACATTTTTCGTATAGAAAAAGTCACAGATAAGCTTACAATTCATTCGTTAAATCAATCATTATGTATTTTGATTGACTATAAAAAAAATTTATCAAATTTGTGATCAAAATCGAAAAACCGTTTGATTAATAAACTATTCAATTAATCACCTACAATTTGATTATTGGTATAACAATTTTCTTTATTAGAGGAATTTCAATAAAAAATTGATTGAACCCGCGTTTTTGTTGATTAAAATTCATTCCAAATTCTTTCTGTGTATTCAAAAAATACTATAAATAATGAAAACATTGTCTATTACAAGCGTATATATCATGAAAATGACTTGGTTGATACTAGTGCCCCCCATTTCCCGGTTCTCGGTATTCCCGGTTCTGGTACCGGTATTCCCGGTTCTGGTACCGGTTTCCCGGTTCTAGATTTATTCCCGGGAATACCGGTATTCCCGGTTCTAATCCTGGTACCGGTTCTCAAAATACAAAAAAATACTATACCATAAAATATTCAAATTACACTATTTAATCCCTATTTCAGAAATACTAAGTTGTGTTTGTAAAGTTATTTAAAAATCATGTACTTAATTTGTTTGTTAAATTAAATTAAAAAAAAAAAAAATTAAATGGTGTTTTTCGCATGTTTTGTATATTTTTTTGGTAAAAACGAAGGAAAAAATGTAAATTGCACAAAATTTTACAAAATATACATCCCGGTAGTACCGGGAATACCGTCAGAACCGGAACCGGGAATACCGGTATTCCCGGAAAAACCGGGAATAGTTCAAGAACCGGGAAACCGGTACCATTTCCCGGGAATACCGAGAACCGGGAATACTGGTATTCCCGGTACTACGCTACTGACCGTAGGCACTAGTTGATACTATCAATTTTATGATATATACTTATCGCAACTTGATACTTATCGCGACAGAAAGTTGCCCCCCAACGTCCCCCAACAATCCCTACCACAAAAAAAGCCTTTGCCATTTTTTTTTACATTTTGGAGGGCATAAAAGATTCGGCACAGCTGAATTTAATAACAATTAAATTGTTTGTTAATACAATGTTTTAATTAAAAATGAGTCAAATATACAATTTTTTTAAGTTAATATCGATTGTCAATTGAAAAAGATGAGCTCAAATCCATTTTTAATTAAAATTCCATTTTTTTTTTTTTAAACCCGTTAAAAAAAATGTTTTTACCACTGCACAGTGGTCGGAGCTGTATGGAGACGGCGGCCAAAAATATTTCCAGCATAGGTATCATCGTGAAACTTCGGTCACGGCTTTTTAAATATGTCAGAACTATTTAATGATAAAATGGGAGTGGTTGATGACTCATAACCACCCCCACCCTCTACCGTACCCAAGCACCCACATTTACCCCACGTAAGAAAAACGAAACTTTGTTTTTAATTCATAACTTTTACAAGACTAGTTTAAAAAGAAAAAATATTGACTTATTAAATATGAAATAATATGTAATAAAACATTGTAAAAAGGTTAAGGGGGGTTGTTACTAAAAAACAGCCTTAATATTGACAATATTTAAACAGCTATTAAAAAAATAAATTCACAATAATTTTTATTTCTGTTTTTTTTTATACGAAAGACAAAAATCGATATATTTTAAAAAGTTTTTACAACTCAAATCTTGGTCAAATAGAATTGCCAGGGTTGCCACCCAATTGTGGGATGCTTTTTTTAAAGGATAAAATTGACTGTAGTTGTACATCAAAAACTACTGATCCGATTTTGATGATTTTTTTTTTTTTTTTGATTTGTAGATTATTAAAATCTCAAGTACTTATCGTGCCCATATTTTATTATTTTGATCCAATTTTTTTTTTAATTAATGAAAAAAAAAAGAAAAATTTTCCATTTTTTCAGTTAACATTAGCATAACTTCAAAAAAAAAAAATCAAAAAACTGTCACGATAAGTACTACACTGATAGAAAAACGCTTCATGTCGCTAATGAATGGAATTCATTAACGTTGTTTCATTACAACAATGAAATATTTCATATGCTGAATGAAATTTCATACATAAAATGCAAGATTTTCATTAATTTTGATTCAATCGATTTCGTAGATTCATTAAAAAATTTCATTAAGTTTTGTTTACAAAATTTGTGGTATTTTGACACCTGTCGTGTCGCGTCTGTTAGTTTACGCGCGCAAAAACAGCTGATCACAGCGTGATTTTTTTTTGTTTTACTTCGTGGTTTTACTTGTATTAAAAGTAAATGTTATAGTAAAATTTTGTGTGAGAAAACTGAGTGAAATCTATAGATAAAATAAAAATATGTGAAAGTGTTTTATTTTTACTTGGTGATTTTGTGATTTTTTCAAACTTTTTTATGAAATTTGAAAAAAAAAAGTAAATTATTATTTTTATACCCAGTTGGCAACGTCCTCGAGCCATCCTCAGTGACGGAGCGATGACATGTCAGAGTCACACCTGACATCCACAAGACATCTCTATGTACTGGGTTGAGGACAGTTTCATACAAATTTTCAAAATGTCCTCACTCAAAGTCAGCAGTGGTCAGGGCTGACCTTCTGGGGACATTTCACCTAAGACTTCCTTGGGGAAATGTCTGACATAGGTCATGCGAAAATACAAAAAAATTTTCGTATTTCCTTTAGTTTTTACTTTTATCCATTTTCCTTTATAAATTATCTTTCTCATATTTAGAAAAAACTTTTCGCCTTTTTAGTCCTAACTGGATTTGAACCTGGAACCTCCAGTTTATTAGTCCCACACCTAACCACTTGTTCCAAACTTTATTTTTAAAATTGTTTGTCTATTTATTACTTTTATTCTACTTGTTAGATTTTGATTTTATTTTAATTAAGTCGATAATATTGCCATCTTTTTCTTGGAAATTGAAGAGTTGCCCAGATTTAAAATTCTAATTTAATATACTGCTATTCTGAAGACATTTCCTTTTAGACGTCTTAGAGGAATTGTCCACACTCTTAAAGCAAACATTCAGTGCTGACAATGTTAGGACATGTCATCAAGGACTGCCTATGATTTGTCAGAACCTGAAGACATTTCCTCAAGGAATCACTGTGGAAATTTCCTCAGTGACACATTTTCCAACTGGGTATTTACTAAATTCGTGCTGTCTTATATTAGTTCGTAGTTTTAATTACAATTTAAGGTTGGAGTAAAATTTTGTGCGAGAAAACAAAGTGAAAACCATTTTTATTATTTTTAATTTTATAAAAAGATCTTAACAATTTCATAAATATATTTCATTTTAAAAATAAAAGTAGCATTTATTGAATGAAAGCATTTCATTTCAAAAATAAAAAGTAGGATTTATTCAATGAAAATATTTCATAAGAATTAAATACTTTTTTCATTAAAGTAATGCAAAATTTTCATAAATGCAATTTATATTTTGTATGAACAATTTTCATTAATTTAATGAAACATTTTATGATACCTATTTCATTAATTTAATGAAACCCTACATAGGTTCCTTTTAAACGCCATTTTTCATAACATTTATGTAGATTTTCATTATTGTCATGTACAAATTTCTATCAGTGTAGAAAAAATTAATGTTTTGTTAAACCTACTTCAGTTCTAAGCGATATAACTTTACTAACATTTGGTTGTATAATTGATGAATAATTTTTTAATGTTTCAAATCGCAAATCATAAGCAGCTGAAACATCAATTTCTGCTATTCGTCGTCGCTTTGTCCTGCTTACACACTCTCCGAAACTTAATCTAGAACGTCCACGATCTTGATTCAAGTCAAGTGTGTGATTTTAATAAAATTAACTCCTTTTTGGCAAGTCAATAAGAATATGTATTTCGAACTCTTGTTTTTATACGATAGCATTTTTGCCAAAATTCAAATTTTTTTTTTTTGAAATTATACTTTAAGCGTGTTTCTAATTGACTTTCTTCTAATGTGTTGCCCTCATTTTTAGTACAACTTTTTACGACATCCTTTACTTTTCGAGCTTTTTTAGCATTTGTACCTATTTCTAAGCCCTAAATATCAAAAATATGTGAGCGCAAAAGTTTGCAATTATAACATGTGCCAATTGCAAAAATTCTTTAAATGTTAAAAACTCTTTAAGAGCTGTTTATACGATACGTATTTTTGGTAAGATTTGTCTTTTCGGAGTATGTTTAATTTTGATCCGCTTGTAAAAACATTTTTTGAATACTTTCAAAAGATGAAGAAAACCATCCATATGTCGCATTATAACAATTTATTTATTTTGGCTGTGTTAAAGCTGTCAAAACAAGTGTTTTGTGCAGACATTTTTGACAGGTCGTTTTACAAGCCTGCTGGTCTAAACTACCCTTAATAAGGATAAAATTAAGAAAAAATAAAATTAAAAGTCCGTGAAAAAGAAAATAAACAATCACATTTCTTTACTCATAACAATACCAGAGCAACGCGGAAATAAATCAACAAAACACCACACAAAAATTCAAAGTTTGACATCCAAAACAACGAGGCCGTTTTGATCTGTGGGATATAACTCAAAGACATGCAAAAATATGCAGCTGATATTATAAATTTTAGAATCTTGAAATATTAACTAATAAACCAAAAAAAATCCGATTGGAGATTTCAGGGGGGAACACAACTAAAACTCTATTTGAAATTTCAATATACTGCCGGACAAACACTAACAATGACACTGGAGAGATATTAATTTTATAAAAACTCCAGAACAAGCAAAACACATTGTAATTATTTTAAAATTTAGTTAATAGCTTCTAATTCAATATTCATTTCGCTTTTCTTCAACAAAAAATTTTTTATATGGTTTTAATTAATTGAAAGTTGAACCTAATTTTCACTTTTTCACACTGCAAAAACCAACTGTTAACTCGCCATCTCTTTTGAAGCCTTTCTTAAAGAGTACAGTTGGTATAAAACAAAAACAGCTCAAAATTTTAAAACGTTGTTTTTATTAGAAATAGAGATGACACACTTGGTGACAAATTTTTGACTTTGATTTTTTTATTTTTAGCCAATGGGATCGACCAGTGTGCACTGGTCTTGTATTTTGTAAAAGTGTTATACACAACAAAAACATTATCAGTTTTTAAACTAGTTGCACAAAACTACGTTCGGCAATCAAAAAAATACAGAAAATGTGTGCCACCCTAATATACCTACATATGTATGTATCTGTATCTGTGTAAACTGGAAAATAAACATATACACATACAAACACTATATATAAAGAAAACAAAATTACTTTAGCTAGCTTTTAGGCTTTATTAATACAATACTAACTAACCCCCTCCCCTTCCATTATCCTTTTTCTTATCCTATTTCATTACCACCACCACCACCACCTAATCATCTCATACTTTAACACTTGTTTTAACCGAATATGAACCTTAAAAAAGATAAACCACTTCAATGTTATTACTTATTATGTAATGTGAATGAAAACTACTCGTCGTATGTATAATTTAAGATTTTGTGCCATAGTAATTTAAGAATAATTTTAAATAATTTTCTTTTTGGTAAACTATGTAGTCTATTAATGTATGTATGTAATGTATTATATAATTAATAATAATTTTATATATATAATCGCGAGTGTAGATAATGGATTAATGATTAGTTAGATGTGTACTATATGAATAAAAAATATATTATGAACTTAATTAAAAAAAAAGAAAATGCTTTAAGAATTAGAAAACTAAATAAACTAAAAATCAACAACAAATGAATAGATCCGATCAGAATAGAACAGTTCAGAACAGAAATAACCTCTAATCTACATAACTAAAAGAAAATGTATGTATTAAGTGACAATAGAAAATTATAAACGAATAAACAAAACAAAAAAAAAGGTGTAAAAATAAACAAATTTAAAGGACAAAGTAATTATTACAAATGTAAAAGTAAACAATATGAAATATTTATGTAAGTTAGGAATGTTTTAAGAAATTTACATACATACATAAATATACATATATGTATATATGTATTCATATATATATAGAAAAATATTTGTTAATTGTTTATTATTTTTGTTGGTTTGTTGTTAGTAATGAAGTGGTTTTCTTGGATAAAGAAAAGATTTAATCTTAAAAAAAAATAACACAAAATATATAAAAAAAAAAAATATTAAACAAATGCAACAAGGGTTAAAGTTAATACACAGATTCACACACACACACCTTCATACATACAACACACACATACATAAACAATTTTTAAAATATTATAATAATTTAACTAAAACAAGGTGCTGTAATCTATAATCGTATATAAAGAAAAAAACAAAATCAAGAACAAAAACAATTTATCTTTCAATGTATTACAACAACCTACATAAATTAAATTAAAAAAACTATTAACAACAAATATCATTAAACTATTTAAAAAATATATAAACTTTTTCAAAAATCATAAAAAAAAAACAGTTAAAAAGGCTTTATTTCAACAAAAAAAAAACTCTAAAATTGTTTTAAAGCTTCATTTTCGTTAAAACTTAAATAATAATAAAACAAAAAAACGTGCAGCTCGGAAGTGCTTAAGCTTTAAAATTTTTAAAGAAACATGTATTATGTACTATTATTAGCGGTTCTCACCCTTGATAGGAAACAAGAAAAGAATCGGAGAATCGAAGAAAACAAGAAAATGTTTGACAGATACAACAACAAAATACATGGCGGCTCGTTTTTCTCATTTTCTTGGTTTCTTCTTTTCTACATAGAAAATTTCTTCGACTTGATGCTTGAGTAAGTTGAAGTATAGAAAAAAATAAAAGTTTCTAGACCAACAAAACAGCTGATTAGAGAGGCATTTAATTATTTTGTGATATTTTCAGACTTTTTATACGAAATTTAAAATGAAACTTAAATGATTAATTATATTTTTACTAAAAATCGCGTTGTTTATTTTTATTTCGTGGTTTTAATTATGTAAAATAATTGGAGGTTATAGAAAATGTTAGTGTGAGAAAACTTGTTTGAATAGTTGTTCACTCTTTAGTGGAAAAAATCGGTAGAAAGTTTTCTTGTAGGAAATTTCCTCAAATGTTTTCTATCAAGGGTGAAAACCGCTATTATAATTAATTTTTTAATCCCCAAACCAACTTCACGCACACACACACATTTGCAAACTTTAAAATTAACATTTATTTTTAGTTTACAAAAAATAAGTGATGTCATGGAATAGTTTTCAAAAAAAATTATAAAAGTTTTATTTACGTTGTGCTGTTGTGTTAGTTGATTTTTAATTAAAATTTTTTAAAGTGTAAAAAAAGTATGAATGCTATATTCGGCTCAAAAATACCTTCCCTGATTCCCAATCTTATTAATATCACTGCGTGACAAAACTAACCACTATTTTAGATAACAAAGGGTACGAAATATATATTTCGGACATGCTGAAACGAATGGCGTACTCCGTTTTTTGATGTATGGTACAGTTTTCTTGCAAAATGTCATTAAAGATTGGCTGATTTTCAGCTGCTTTTTTAAAAAAAAAAATTTCCAAAGCTAATGATTTTTAAATTTTATGTCATGGAAAACAAAGATATAACTCAGAGACCATAACTGTTATGAGATTTATTGAAAAAAGTCAAATTTAACTGTTCAAAAATATTTTTTCAAATAAAAATTAAAAAATAACAGTTTGAATTGATTTATATAAATATCTGTTCAAAATAACAGAAATAAAAAATTTTTATTTTTTATAACTGTTATTAAAAACTCTTTGAGCCTTTTTTAAAAATAACTGTTATAACAGTTATTTACACTAGTGCCCCCCATTTCCCGGTTCTCGGTATTCCCGGGAATACCGGTATTCCCGGTTCTGGTACCGGTTTCCCGGTTCTAGATATATTCCCGGGAATACCGGTATTCCCGGTTCTGATTCTGGTACCGGTTCTCAAAAAACAAAAAAATTCTATACCATAAAATATTTAAATTTCACTATTTAATCAGTATTTCAAAAGTATTAGGTTGTGTTTGTAAAATTATTTTAAAATAATGTAACTATTTTTTCTTAAATTCAAAAAATAAAATGGAAATGGTGTTTTTCACATTTTTTTTTGTATTTTTTTTTGTAAAAGCAAAGAAAAAAATTTAATTATGTAAAATTTTACAAAATATGCATACCGGTGGTCCCGGGAATACCGTCAGAACCGGAACCGGGAATACCGGTATTCCCGGAAATACCGGGAATGATTCAAGAACCAGGAAACCGGTACCATTACATATTCCCGGTACTACGGTACTGACCGTAGGCGCTAATTTACACCAATAAATATAAAATAAAAGTTATTTTAAATTGTTTGAACAAAAAGTTTTTAATAACTGTTATTTTTTACTGTTATTGAAAAAATCAAAAAAATAAAAGTCATTGCAAATTTAAACACGGGACATCTCTAGAAGTCCTTTCATATATAAATTACTTAGTTTGGACAACATTCGTTTCATGATTTTTTTAAAACAAAAAGACACATATAACTGTTATGTTTGGTCTCTGATATAACTTGTAGCAATATTTCTAATGTAAATTTGGTTTAAAGATTTTTATCTTAAGCCCTTAAATTCGCGGATTTCTTAATTTTTTTAAGTTTTCCCGAAATTAACCCCTAAATTGGTCTCTGATAAAAAAAACTTGCATATTGTGGATCATAATGGCATCTATGACACTACGAATAGTGGACAAAAACATATATGTTATATGGACCATCATGATGAAAATCGCGAAAAACCGTTTTTTTGTATATGGCAGCATCACTTTACGAGATGATTTAAGGCTTCATCTTTTAGTATATATTGTGGGAACCTTAAACAATGAACTGACCCAAAATTTGTCCAAAAAAGTTTTCATTTGCAAAAGTTATCTTAACAAAAACTATAATTTTTGTATGCAAAACACTGAAATAATAGTTTTTATTAAGATAACTTTTGAAAATGAAAACTTTTTTGGCCAAATTTTTAGTCAGTTAGTTGTTTAAGGTTCCCACATTATATACTAAAAGATGAAGCCTTAAGTCATCTCGTAAAGTGATGCTGCCATATACAACAAAACGGGTTTTCACGATTTTCATCATGACGGTCTATATAAGATAGCTGTTTTGTGCCCACAATTCGTATTGTTAGGGATGCCTTTTTGATTTACTAAAAGCAAGTTTTTTTATCAAAGACCAATTTGGCTGTTAATTTCGCGAAACCTTGAAAAATTAAGAAATTCGCGAATTTAAGAGCTTAAGATGAAAAGCTTTAAGCCAAATTTGCATAAGAAATATTGCTACAAGTCATATCTTTGTTTTCCATGCCATAAAATTTATAAATCGTTAAATTTGCAAATTCTTTTGTTAAAAAACTGCCTCGAAATCAGCAAATCTTTAACGACATTTTGCTAGAAAACTCTACCATACATCGAAAAACGGAGTACGCCGTTTGAATCAGCATGTCCGAAATATATAGAAATGATGGGTGTAACTCTTGTTTATTTTTTAGTGTTCCGCAGTGTATTTTAACGTAGATAAGTCTTTTATTAATTTTGTGTTAACTATTTTATGACATCTATAAACAATCTTTTTAGCAGCCTTTTCGGAAAATTCAATTCACTTTAAATCTTTATAAAACCACTTGATATTAATTAATATTATTTTGATTATATTTTACAACAACACCATTTCCAATTGTATTTTAGAAATTATTGATTATATTTCAGAAGTTATTAATTGATTTTAAGAAATTGATAACTTCTGAAATGAAATTGATAATTAAAAAAAACAAAAGATATTTTTTGAAATACAATTGATAGTTTTTTAAATACAATTAAAAATTTCTGAAATATAATTGGAAATGGTGTAGTTTACATAAATTCATATTATCAATATATCCTTCTTTCTTCAAAACAAATATATAGTCCATTTTAAAGTGTCTTTTATATTTTAAACTACAATTTTGTGAATATTTCAGTAAAAAAATAAATATATTGCCCCGTATCAAAGAAAAATAAAAAAGTCTATTTAACAAAAGTTTAATGTTAAATTTCAAATTTTCTATACATTTTTTGAAAGTCGATTTTAAAAACAATTTGTATGGAAATAAAATTAAAAGTCGGTTTTAAATTTATTTTATTTTTCTGTGGTTAGGCTGATTAACTTCGAGCTCGAAAAATTGGTCCTTTCACGCAGAGAAAAAACATGTTTGAAACATGATCCCGGCTACTATTCTATATTCTCTGCAACCATACATTGTTAAACCAATCAAGTTATGATTGTTTCAGTATTTTCTAATAATATAATGTTTGCAGGCATCATGATAACATGATTACCACTTTCACTCAAACTAAAAACATGTTTGGTTGACCTGAGAAAAAACAAATCAATTTGCCTAACAATTGCAAAGGATCTTCGAATGACTTTAAAATAATGCCGGAGATATTTTAAGGCATGTTGGTATAATCACACAATATGATTACTACAGTTATAGAATGATTAAATAAAATTTGGACGAAGTTTGGTGTAATCATACACTGCTCTGCAGGAAAAGTAACCGGTCCTTGATAGGTAACGTCAGATATAACCCGATCCCAAAACACCTATCACAAACTCGACATCTTTCACATAAAAATACCTGTCACTTTTGTCTCAACCCCGGGTATAGCACTAGTGACATGTCACTGGACATGTTTTTAAAATAAGCTAACAATTCAAAAATCATCAAAAAAAGCTGTTAAAAGAGCAAATATAAGCAAAAAAATAGAGAAAAAGCCAAAAAAGGCAATAAAAAAAATAAGCAAAAATAAGCAGTTATGGCAAAAAATAATCAAAACAAAGCTCTAACAAATATACAGTGAGTGTCAAAAGAAAGTGTGCAGGTCTAAAGTAGATTTAATTCTTAAACGACAAAGTTGACAATAAAAACCATTATATTATCAATCGACTATTTTTTAAAAAAATACTAAATTTTTAATGCTTGCACAATTATTTAATGAGATACAAGGGTCGCGCTGGAAAAAAATCAACTCATTTTTCCAACGACCCAAACAAAAATCTACATTTTGTTAATGCAATAAAAAAATATGAATTTTTTTGACCTTCAATTTTATTGACCACCAATCACTCTAGTGATAGAGGGTGTATATAAGATTGTCATTCCGTTTGTAACACCTCGAAATATAAAATATATTTATTCATGATCCTCGATCGATTTTTAGACGATCTAGCGATGTCCGTCTGTCTGTCTGTTTGTTGAAAACACGCTAACTTTATGGAGACTTCTGAAGTTTGGCATATATGTTGGGCATTTACCTGGTTCAGTGGTTCAAAAGTTATGAGCAAAAGACTGAATTTCGTGAATTTACTACACCATTTCCAATTGAAATTGAGAGCTTTCTATATGAAATTGGAAAATTCCAAATGAAATTGGGAAAACTCCATTTGAAATTAAGATTTTCCATTTGAAATTGAGAATAAATATTTCAAATGAAATTAAGACTTTCCATTTGAAATTAGGAAAATTTCAAATGAAATTGAGATTTTTTATTTAAAATTGAAAAAATTCCAAATAAAATTTAGAAGATCTATTTGTAATTGAGAAAATTTCATATGAAATTGAAAATTTTTATTTGAAATTAAGAAAATTTCAAATGAAATTGAGAAATTTCAAATGAAATTTAAAAAGCTTCAAATGATATTGAGAAAATTTCATATGAAATTGAGATTTTACATTTGAAATTAAGATATTTACAATTGAAATTGAGAAAATTTTCAACTGAAATTAAGAAAATTTTCAACGGAAATTGAGAATTTTCCGTTTGAAATTGAGAAAACTTTATACGAAACTTACACTTTCCAGTTGAAATTGAGAAAATTTCAAATGAAATTGAGACAATTTCAAATGAAATTGAGAAAATTTCAAATGAAATTGAGAAAATTTCAAATGAATTTGAGAAAATTTCAAATAAAATTGAGAAAATTTCAAATGAAATTAAGAAAATCCCTGTAATATTTTATTTGAAAATTTCTAAATTTCATTTGAAATTTTTTTAATTTCATTTGAAATTTTCTCAATTTCATTTCAATTTTTCTCAATTTCATTTGAAATTTTCTCAATTTCAATTGAAAATATCTCAATTTCTTTTGAAATTTTCTCAATTTCAAATGGAAAGTGTTAGTTTCGTTTGAAGAATTTTCAATTTCAAATGGAAATTCTCAATTTCAATTGAAAATTTTCTCAATTTCAATTGTACTTTTCCCATTTTCATATGTACATATCTCAATTTCAAATATAATGTCTCAACTTCATATGAAATTTTCTCAATTTCATTTGAAATTTTTTCAATTTCATTTGAAATTTTCTCAATTTCATATAAAATTTTCTCAATTTCAAATGATATTTTCTCAATTTAAAATGTAAAGTCTCAATTTAAAATGAATTTTTCTCAATTTCAAATGAAAGATCTCAATTTTATTTGAAATTTTCTCAATTTCAAATAGAATGTCCCAATTTAATATGGAATTTTATCAATTTCAAATGGAAATTTTCAATTTCATATGGAATTTTCTCAATTTCAAATAGAAGTTTTCAATTTCATTTGGAATTTTCTCAATTTCAATTAAAAATGGTGCAGATAAAAACACGCTAACTTTTGAAAGGCAATTCTGTGGAGGCTGAAGCTTGGCATATATATTTGTCGTTCCTCTGGCCTAGTTCGTGTTGAATTTCAGATTAGTTTCACCTTAAATTCACGTGTTGAAAACCCGTTCAACATGTTTAAAAAACATTGGCAAGTCACAAAAATATTTTACAACATATTTTTGCCACTCAAAAATATTTTTTACATTAAAAAAATAAAAGATAAACTCGAACAAAATTTTACACTCAAAAAAAAAAAAAATTTGGTAAAAAAATTTAAAAAAAAAAGTTTTTTCCACAAAATAAAATATTTTTAAACAAAAATGTTATTTTTTTACGTTAGAAAATTTACTATCATTTTAAAAGGGCATTGTGGAGGGTATTCATAGATTCGGCCAAGTCGAATTTGACTTTTCTACTTGTTGTTTATTAATTCTAGTTTATTAATTTTGTTTATTAATTTTATGATGATGATTAATTTTAGTACATCTAAGTGCTTAGTAATGAGAATTGAAAATAATTAAAAATTTTCTTTGTTTACAAAAAATTTGTGGTAAAAAGAATTAAAGGTAAAAAAATGCATATTTTTACTGCACTTAAAGTTTTGATTTTTGTTTGAGTCGTTGGAAAATTGAGTTGATAACTGAATTTAAATTATTGTACTATGGTTGAACTTGAAAAAAATTAACTTAGAAATATTTTTTAAACATTTTCTAAAAAAACGTCTACAAATAATTTCATTTTCCAGCGCGACCCTCGTATCTCATTTAATATTTGCTTAATCTGGACGCTATCAAGCTTAAATTAAAGCATGGAAAATTTCCTATAAAACATTTTGTTAAATAATAGTCGATTGATAATAATAAGGGTTTTTATTGTCAACTTTGTCGTTAAGAATTACATATACTTTGGATCCCAATTAGAAATGTCGTTAAGACATCTCAAAGACTTCCTTATGACAATGTCAGTGTACCAGCTGACTGAAAAATCTCTGACCATACAAAAAATCTCATGACACCTCCTGACTTTATCAAGTATTTTTTCAAAATTCCTCGCCGACAAGTATGCAGGTAGTCAATAGTGCTGACTACATTATGACATGTACATAGTACGTCTGAAATCGTTAAAAAATTCGATTAGACATTCAACATTTTTTAAAAAATTTAAAAAATTACTAATCCCGTCTTTCAATTTACACTACTTATATGCCATTTACATATACCTCGAAATCCAGAAAAAATTGGATTTCAATGAAAATCCAAGTAAATCCCATTACTTTTTTGGATTTCAAATGTCAAATCCCATACAAAAAAAAACTTGGATTTTGGGAAAATAGTAAAATCGCAATTCAAAATCCCAAAAAATTTCTACTACTTAATTGTACAACATGGTTTTTCCCAAAATAATCATCCCTAATGCTTTTTTTCAACGCTGCACACCATTTTTTTTTATTAGCTTGGCAAAATATTAATTTCCTTGCATTTAAAGAAACAGCTGTACATAAAAACACATTTTTTTATATTGTGGTCCCAACATATACTAGTGGGATTGAAAATATTGGCTCCGGCAAAGAAAAATCATTGTTTTTAGAAATATTTATAAAATTGGGTAATTTTTCAACTAACAACCCTGTACACAAATCTTGTCCTGTTATATATATTTCGTCGACTGAATTGAAAAATGCTACAATATAAATTTATCTTCCTCAAATATAAAATTTTTTTAAATATTAATTGGAATTAGGCTTCCTATTTAACAAGATTTTGTTAGAGTTATTTAAGCGTATCTTAGTTGTTTTTAATATTATTTATACAAAACAAAAAAAATAATTTACGAAAAAAATATTGCAGGAGCCCTTTACAATTACGGTGACGATATATTTAATTTATTTTGTTTTTGACAAATTTAAAAATATTATGATTTCAAAATATATTTTATTACAAACAATTTAAAGTTGTGGTTGGCTTAGTTGTCTAGCAGGTTCGACAGCTTACGTGTTGTAGATTTTTGGCCTTGGTTCAATCCCCAGTCGCGGATTGTTTTTAATTTTTTTTTATTGTTTTAAGACCAATTCAATTTTATTTTTCAATTATAAAGTAAATTAAAAGAGTTTTAAAGGATTAAACAAACTTACATCGATTTTACATCGGAAAAAATTTTTTAGTGATGGGTCGGATTTGCTATGTAATTGTCAGCATTAAAGACATGATTTTTCTAAATTGATAAGACAACTTATATGACAAGTCAGTACATTTATAGATCTTGGGGAGCTCCGAAAAATATTATGACATGTCATTAAGTTGTCTTTAGTAAAATGTATTCACTTGCTGACTTCTACCTGATGAATCATTACTGACATTGTCTTAAAGACAAAATTTCTAATTGGGATCTGTACACTTTCTTTTGACGCTCACTGTAGCTTATTTTCTTTAGTTTTTAATGATCAGAATTTGTATTTAATCTAAATAGATTTATCTTTTGAAATAAAATAGAAGTTAGTGCTGCGGATACAAAGTTAAAGACCTTATTTGCGTCTAGTCTAAGCATGTTGTCACCTTTTTTGAATTTTAAGATTCAAACTTTTTAGACTTTTGTCAACCTAGATTTGGATTTGGAACCACAGTGCAGTCACGAAATAGGTAATGTCGGATCAAGAGACACACTTTTCCTGCAGGGTATGTTTGGCAACAATTATAATTCCAATCATAGTAGTTTGCCCCTACATTATGATCACCATTATGATGCGTGTGTAAGAATTCAATGCAACCCTGATTGCATACTTCTCTGTGCTTGTGGTTTGTAATTTTGTCAGTTATGCGAGTTAGTTTAAAAATGTTTACCCACTAAAAATGTTTTTATTAATGAAAAAAAAAAAAAATCTTTTGAGACGAAAATTACCAATATCAACAAATTTTTAAAGTTTTGAATTTTTCTAAAATGTTTAATAAAATTTATCATTAGTATCATAAAGTCAAAGTGGATTTGAAAATCATTAATTTTATCATTATTTTTTAATTTTTTTTAAAAACATTTTTTTGCATACATTATTATGTATGTATGTCATGAATAGACTAATGAAATATAAAACTTGAACATATCAATATTAAAAAAATAAAAAAAAAAAACGAAATTAAGTTTGTAAAAAAAAAATTAATATATGACTTTTATGATAAATTGTGTTGTTTGAATATCAAAAATTTTTGTATGCTCTACATTTTTTATGTATTTTTTTTTTGTATTTTTTTTAGTTTTATTGCACATTTACAAAATTTTATATGGTAAAAAGAAATGTTTTTGTTAAATTTTTGCCGAACTTATAATTAAACACAATGTTAAAGCTGCACAAGGAACTTTTTGCATTTAATAATAATTTCTGTTTTTTTTTTTTGTTTTCAAAAATATTTTCCGTTTTCTGTTTCAAATAAAAATGCATTGTTAAACAAAAAAAAAATAAAATAAATAAAACCGATCCGTTTTTTGAAAAAAATTAAAATTAAACTAAAAGAAATTAACTTTATCTATAGATATTATACATATTTATTCCCATTTTTTGAAAAAGACCCCACCATTTATTTTTGCAATTTAAAAAAAAATAAAAAATAAGAAAAAAAAAATAAATTTAAAAAAACATGCTAAGCTGTACTATGTGAACAAAAAAATTTAAATTAATAAATAATAGATTTAAATAAAATAAAAAAAAAAAACGATCTCGTACTATAAAAATTATATACAACACACAACAACAACAAAAACTAAATAATAAAAATAATTCTTTAATAATTTTTTTTAGGCTTAAATCGATTTATTATACTACAGAAAGAAACAAAAAAAATTTACATATTTATTCCTTACAACTACTTACACACAATTACACGGAGTTATTATTCAATTATAAACACTTTATATACATAAAAAATACACATACATACAAAATTAAAAAAAAAAGAATACCATATAGTCACTTATTAAAGCAAAACATACTCAGACAGACAGACAGACGAACAAACACATCACATACAAATTACACAGTTCAACAAGTAAAATCGGAATTGGATGCAACAAAAATCAAATGAAATTTTACATTTTTCATAACAATACCCTCGAGGTTTTTCTTAGTTTAGTGCTAGATTTTTTTTTTACACTCATTTAAAGTTGTTGAAATATTATTATAATTACTTGAAGGCGTATACTTAATTTTGCAATTTCCTTTAAATAACAATCATACGCAACGGTGCACAGTGGTTTATTTTTAATAATACGGCCATTCAGTAAGTCCTGGTTCGATTGCAGCGAAATTTATACCGGTGATAGCTAATGTGATTTCGAGCTTAAGTTTGGGCGCTGCACAGTGCGTTGAAACATATGTAAACTGGGGATTAATTAAGAAAAGCCCTTTATTATAAATATTTATATTTTTTTAGACTAACATTATTTACATTATTTAGTAAAAAAAAATGTTTTAAAAAAAAAAAATTTATGGAAAATATTTTTTTATTAAAAAAGAAGATATAACCTTTTTATAAAAATTGGCTCCAACCGCTCTATCTGCTCCAATAATGCCCCAAGAGATGTCAAATGTGTGACCGACCCCAAATATATTTTCAATCCCAACATTTTCTTAGAATATACCTACCCTCTATCTTTAACCCTTAAGGTGGCCCCCATACAATTGTTTTTTATTTTTTTTTTTAATTTATTTTATGAAATCAGCTACTACTGCTCCCAGGGTGCGTCTTAGAGTATTAGTCAATAAGGCCGACCCCCATTAATTTTTACCCCCCAACATTTTTTGGAACATACTTATACCGTATCTCCACTCGATAATGGGGCTTCAATATAAAATGCCATTTTTATAAAATCTGCTCCTACAGCTCTAACTGCTCCAAGGGTGCCCCTAGAAATGCAAATGTGTGACCGACCCCCAATATTTTTTTAACCCAAACATTTTCTTAGAATATACCTACCCTCTATCATTAACCCTTCAGGTGGTCCCCACCAAATTTATTTTTATTTTTTATAAATTTGTTTTATGGAATTAGCTCCTACCTCTCCCATGGTGCGTCTTAGAGTGGTATCACTAAGACCGACCCCCATTAATTTTTACCCCCCAACCTTTTTTTTGGAACATACTTATACCTTATCTCCACTCGATAATGGGGCTCCCATACAAAATGCCATTTTTATAAAATCTGCTCATACAGCTCTAACTGCCCCAAGGGTGCCCCAAGAGATGTCGAATATGTGACCGACACCCAATATTTTTTTAACCCAAACATTTTCTTTGAATATACCTACCCTGTATATCTAACCCTTAAGGTGGTCCCCATACACATTTTTTTTTTAATGAAATCAGTTGCTGCCGCTCCATGCTGGCTCCTAGAGGGTGAAATGTGAGATCAACTATCATTATTTTTTCATCCCTAACTTTTTTTCAACCTACGCACCCCGTATCTCCTCTAACTAAGGGGTCTCCCATAATGCCCTTTCTCATATGTTTTTCAGCTTTTTTTAGCAACTGGAGTTCTTTCACAAAAATTTTAATAACCCAGTGAAAAATGTTCAAATGTGAATCATATATATTGCACATATGATTACATATATGAACATATATATTTAATATATGAGCATTAGAGTGTCCCTTATTTTGGAAATGTTGGAAATCTTGAGACGGTACCCGCTCATTTTTTTCCTTTTGACTTAAAAATAACTCAGGAAAAATTTTACGCCCCTAGGACCACGCCTTCCCTACGCGACGGGCCCTTAAAGAGCGGGGCCTAAAAAATCATTTTTCCATACAAACCAAAAAATTTTTTTTTTGATTTTTAATTTTTTTGTTATTATTTATTATATTACTTGGTTTGCTTATTCACAACAAAAAATTTGATTTTGGTGGGATAAGTCTTTCAGCGCTAAAAAATTTTTCGCAAAAAAAAATTTTGAGCCGCCGGGGTCCTACAGTAAAAAATTTTTAAAAAATATTTTTTTTTAGTTTTGACCAGCAACGGTTTTAGCTGCTATGTTGCTTTAAATGATATATATTCATAAAAAAATATTTTTTGTATCTGTGACATCTTAATCGTGTTCTAAAAAAGGGTAAAAAATGCATTGATGATTTTTTTCGATACACGATAAAAATGTCACAAATATGAATAATATTTTTTTTGGAATATATATCATTAAAAACAACATAAAAACTAAAACCATTGCTTTTCAAAACTAAAAAAAAATATTTTTTAAAAATTTTTTACCGTAGGATTCCTACGGCTCAAAATTTTTTTTTCGAAAAAGATAAAGATGTCACAGATATGAATAATTTTTTTTTTGGAATATATATCATTTAAAGCAACATAGCAGCTAAAACCGTTGCTGGTCAAAACTAAAAAAAAATATTTTTTAAAAATTTTTTACTGTAGGACCCCGGCCGCCCAAATTTTTTTTTTGCGAAAAATTTTTTAGCGCTGAAAGACTTATCCCTCCAAAATCAAATTTTTTGTCGTGAATAAGCAAACCAAGTAATATAATAATTAATAACAAAAAAATTAAAAATCAAAAAAAAATTTTTTTGGTTTGTATGGAAAAATGATTTTTTAGGCCCCGCTCTTTAAGGCCCCGTCGCGTAGGGAAGGCGTGGTCCTAGGGGCGTAAAATTTTTCCTGAGTTATTTTTAAGTCAAAAGGAAAAAAATGAGCGGGTACCGTCTCAAGATTTCCAACATTTCCAAAATATGGGACACTCTAATGAGCATATA
Source organism: Pegoplata infirma (assembly GCA_963921195.1). Classification (NCBI taxonomy): domain Eukaryota; kingdom Metazoa; phylum Arthropoda; class Insecta; order Diptera; family Anthomyiidae; genus Pegoplata; species Pegoplata infirma. The sequence continues at coordinate 328,605,309 of OY992536.1, forward strand.
CGAAAATTGGCGGCATGTGGACAGACATATATGAAACATATATGAACACATATGCACATATATGAACCAATACCATATATGTACACATGCCGCCAATTTTCGCATGTGTAACATATATTTACATATATGAACATACATGTCCATATTTGGACCACATATGATTCATATATGAACATTTTTCACCGGGAAGTAAAAAAACGCGGTGCCTCTGCAAAAGTTTGGTATGTAATATATAAGCTAAAATACTATATTAAAATATCACTTAATAAAATTTGCTGGATCGCAACAAGAAATTTTTTAAAACTCTGTGTATATATCGAAAAACCCAAAATATGGAGCACTTTTTAAAAAAATATTAAAAATATTTGCAAAACATTTATCTAAAAAAGATTAATGCAATTATGTAGCCAAATACCTGAAGTTGATGGTTCCATTTTATTAAAATTACTTTTGAAACGCTTAATAAGAATTATCAGCACCCAAAATATCTCAATTTTCATTTTTAGGCACGGCACGAAAAATTTTGAAAAATTATTTGACTTTGACAGCTCACAGTCGATAGAGTAATTTACTCAAAACAAAGGTTAGGTTAGGTTAATAGTGATGTAGAATTTAATTACCTTTCACCCAGTACCACACACGAATGTATAGGGTAAAGTTCAGCTTTTGAATTAATCCTCACTTTTGGTACATTTCAACCCTCTGTGCGCTGGACCCTCACATTTACAATAAGGGTACACACATATTTTTACCAAGATTTTGCTTGTTTCTGATAAAAGTTTAAAAAATATTCATAAGAGTATTAAACCTTTTGTAATTTTACAAACTTTAACTAAAATTATGCAAAAACTTGGTAAAATGTTACAAAATTTTTCATTATTAATGTAAAAAACTTTAAAAACGCATATCCTCCCAAGTTATTGGTAAAATATTTTTTTGTGTGTACCACCAGGAGCCCCTAATGTAGGGCATATCGCTCATTTACTTGTATAGTGTCATAACTCAAAAAATGTGATTTTTGAGTTATATCATGCTTTATATTGTGTCAAAAATTCGTATTTATATCTTTAAAACTCATCATTTGGGAAGAAAATATGTAATTATTACATTTTCTATGTACCGGTCGTTTTCAATGAACAACCAGTTTCAATTGTAAACTTTAAACGCGTTTTCTTCAACATGAAACATTTTGAGTTATGACACTATACATGTAAATGAGCGATATTTAGTATACAAAAATTTGTAAATGCTTTAAAATCACCAACTTTAAATGTGTGTACAAAAAATCTCAAAACTAAACAAAACAAATGAAAAAGTTAAATTCGACCTTGCCGAATGTATTGATACGCTCCACAATGTAAAAAAAGTTTATTAAAAAAAAAAAAAAAAATTGAAAAAAAATCCGCGAAAAAAATTTTGTTAAAAAAAAAAATTCGGCGAATTTTTTTTTTTTGTACAAAAATATGTTTGTACTTGTTTAAATATCATTCGGTGATCAATTCTGTTCACATGTGTCAACCAGCAGCCGAATTAAAGCATTTTGTATTTTTAGGTTATGTTGAATGTACCAAAACCTTACATTTTCTTTCATAACTTTTGAACCGCTGAACCGATTTCGCTCAAATGTAATACCAAAATACTTAGGGAAACAACAAGTAAATATGCAAGGTCTTAGTAATATCTGTTTAAAACTTTGGCCGTGATCACCATTTCCACAGACGGACAGACAGACGGACATAGCTAAAATGTCTTAAAATCGATTACTGATCAATAGGGCAAGTACTTTCATGCATCTAAAAATCGAAAATATGTGCCTATAATATGCATCTAAAAATCAAAAATATGCACTTAAAATTCGAAAAATATGCACTTAAAATTTAAAAATATGTATTAAAATTTTTAATTTAAAAATGAATTGCTTTTACTAAAAAAGGGCTTTGTTAACATAAATTAGATGTTTTCAATTACTTTAATTCCCTTTACAATATTGAATAAATGTTTTTTGAGTGAACTCAGCTTTTAATTGGAAAATATTTTTTTAATGACACATTTTGTAATAAAAAATTTTAAATGAACAAATTTTCTTTAGAAGTCAAAAAATATTTCTGGAACAAATTTTATAAATAAACAAGTAGAAACTTTAAAATCGACTTGGACTTAAAAAAATGTTTAAAAATGTTTGCTAAAAATATTAAATTTGAAGTCAAATACTTCTTAAGCAATTTTTGAAAAAAAAAAAAAAAATATTTTTTTGGGTGTAAAATTTTTTTGAGTTTAAAAAATATTTGAGTCACAAAAATTCTTAGTAAAATATTTTTGTGGCCAAAAATCTGTACTAAAACGTGTTAAGCATTTTGTTCAACACGTGAATTCGGGATAAAACCAATCTTAGTTTCACGGATTTGTTCATAACTTCTTAACTACTGTGCAAATTTCTCTAAAATTCAATACCAATCTGACCTGGAGAATAAATGTTTTTGTATAGGCTTTTCTGTAAGATATTTTTAAATTTAAAGCTTTATTTAAGAATCTAAATTTTTTTTTTAGAAACAAATTTTTATAAAAACTGTCTCAGAATATCATTTCTATCAGAAAATAATATTTTTTACAAGAAATGGTGGATCGGTTTTAGATTATGTTTGTTAGATTAAATTTTTGAAATGATTTTTTAAAAAAATGTTAATGAAAATTAAAAAAAGTGCAATTTATATGAAAATATGCAAAAATATGCATTTATACCAAAATATGCAAAAATATGCAACTACAAATCGATGCCATTTTAATGCAAATTTATTGATTCGGATAGATATTTAATTTAAGTTATGTTTAGAGTGCGGAGTAAAAATATGCATTTTCATGAAAGTACTTGCCCTACTGATCAATAATATAAATATATTATGGAGTCCTAAAAAAATAATCAAAAAAGTCTTTATTATGGAAAATGTGAACTTTCATTATACCCTACACCACTCTGTGGTACAGGGTATAATGAGTTTGTGCTGATGTAACTACCCGAAATATTGGTCCTAGACCTACCTTCAATCGACTCAGAATTACTTTTTGAGTCGATTTAGCTATGTCCGTCCGTCTGTCCGTCCGTATGTCTATCTATGGGTTTAAGCACGATACAGGTCGCAATTTTTCATCAATTGACTTGAAATTTAAAACTTAAGCATCCAAGGACGAAACCTATTGAAATTGGAGAAAACCGGTCAATGTTAAGACCTAGCCCCCACACAAACGCCCCTTTTGGATTCGGCTTAAATGACTCATATAACCGTATTAAAATAGATATCGCGTTTAAATTCAGCAATTAATCAAATTTTATATGCACAAACCACCATTCCAAATTTCAAAGGAATCGGGTCAGTCCTTCTGGTAGCCCCCATACAAACCACCTTCCCGATATTCACATAATTTCCTCCAAATTCATAAAAATGGAAATATTTGATAAAAAATATTATTTTTAGGTGTTAAACGTGTACTTCAGTAACCAAATCAAATCGGAATATAAATGGACCATTTTTGGACTTAGTCCCCCATATAAAAATTTCGACCGATATTCAGTTAAATTGGTTTATTGACAAAAAATAAACCAATTCCACTAAAATTTAATCTGTGTGTGTTTTCTGCACTAAATAAAGATCTAACAAAAGACACATACAATCGGTCCATGTTTGGACTTGGGACTCATTTTCCGGAAAACACTGGTGTACGGTATCATATGGTCGGTCTTAACCGACTATAACTTTCTTACCTGTTTTATTTTGGTTTCATCTCATTCCGATTAGGAAAATTCGATTTTATATCACTGTGTTATTAATGTCCGAACAATCAATTCGACCAAAATATATGTAGTATTTGCGCACAATTCGGATTTAAAAGGAATTTTCGACAAATTTGAAAGTTGCCCGTAAACAAAAATTCTCCCACCAAACTAAAAAATAAAAGCCTTAAGGGTTTTGTTATGGAAAATGTCAACTTACATTTGCTTTTGGATTCATCCTATTGCGATTCGGAAAGCGAAATGCAGCAAAATTCATACCGGTTATAGTTAATGTGATTTCGAGTTTAAGTTTGGACGCTGGACCCCACATGTCCAATAAGGGCACCACCAGGCGCCCCTAATGTAGGAAAAATATCTTAAAACTTATGAAAAGGAAATATTTTACAAAAATGTTGGTCGGATTTGTTAAACGTCTACTTTGGTAACCTTTTCAAATCTGATTATAGATTTTAGACTCACAATTAGTTCTCATATAAAAATTTCGTTGGATATTCAGTAAAATCGGTCTATTGGCAGTAAAAAAGTAGCATATTTCCCTCAATTTTCGCTTTTGGGTGTTTTCTACACAAACTAAAGATATCAAAAAATAGGGTTCCAATCAGTTCATATTTGGACTTGAGAACCATTTTCGGGAAAACCTGGTGTAGAGTATAATATGGTCGGTCTAGACCGGCTTTAATTTTCTAACTTGTTTTTTTTTATGTGGGGGAAACATTTCTTACCTGATCCAATTTCGCTCTTTTTTCCCTTTTGCAGGCTCTATGGGAAGTGCCACGCCCATTATATGTGAAATGTTATAATTTTTTTTGCATGTTGGAGGGTATAAAAGATTCGGCACAGCCGAATTCAACACTTTTACTTGTTTGAATTACAATCAATTTTCTAAATTAAAATTTATCTTTTTCGAATTACATCTGTGAATGGTGTAATGGTAAATACATTTGTTTGAATTATTTATTTTAATGGCATAGCAACTTTAATTCCGTTTGGTCAATGAGACGAAAAAAACTGAAAGTATATACACACAAAAAATTATTGGCTAACAATTTTCAATTAAATCTATTGATCAACAAAAATCAATGTTTTGATTAAAATTTTTGTTATTTTCTTAAGCTGTTTAATAACCAATTTTCTACATACCAGATTTTTTTCCGCTTTAATTTTTTTGAATAGATTAATTCAAAAATATACAAAATTATCGGGTTTTACTTTTTTTTTAATTGTTTGCAACATATTTGGAAGCATTTTTGATAATGCATTTTTTGATAATTTTGTCATAAGCTTAAAATTTATTTGTTAAATCAATCATTATTTTGATTGACTATAAATAAAAAATTGATCAAATTTTTGATCAAAATCAAAAAAATGTTTGATTGAAAAAATTTCCAATAAAAATGTTCATATACTTACAGTTTTTTTAAAGGCGTGTTAAATAAGAAATTAATGATGTAAATGTGCTTTTGAGCTAAACAATGTGTTTGGATGTTTTCAGATAAATCTTATGGTGATTCTTTTCCTGGAACATATTAATCCTCTATTGCTTATTTTATGGGGTCATTGTGGTCCTTTTTTAAAAACTACATATTACAGAAGAATTTAAAATAGATGTGTTTGAGAACAGATTCGAAATTTCTGTATACGAAATTTCTGTATATACAAAATTTCTCGTTATGTTTACATAAGTTATTTTTGTAACACTGCAAAAGTAATTGAGATTTAAAGAAGTCTGTTATGTACCTACACAAATTGTATGATTGTAATATAATATTTGTATGTAGTGATTGTTTCTAATCAAATAGCTTTGATTGTATTAGTTTTTTATAATTTAAGAATTTTTACAAAAAAAAAAAAATAAAAAATCTTAAACCACACATACATTAACTTACATAAATACATTTCTAAAATACTATTAAACAAAAAATATAAATAATAATAATAACAGAACGACTGATTAATTCACCAATAAAAATGAAATGAAATAATTAACAAATGCATATAAACAAAATATATAAATTAATAATAATAATAATCATGTATTATGGTAAAAACACTAGAAATTATAACTAATTAAAAACAAAAAAAAAAAAAGAAAACATGTAATAATAAAGTATTTATTGAATAATATGAAAAATATCAGTTTAATTAATTTCATTTAATTCGGCATTGCCGAAATTTTTTTCTGTGTAGGCAGCTACACAGAAAAAAACGAATTGTTATATTGACCCCCATATTTGTGAATACAATTAATTTTTTCACTGAAAGTGCTCCTATACGGAAATTTGTAATTTCAACAAACGTTTGTAAATTTTGATTGTTAAAAATATTTTTTCTGTTTTCAACAAAGAAATTCAACAAACACAATTAGTTGATCTGACAAAAGTAAAAAAAATCTTAATTTTTTTTCAACAAAGAAATTTAACAAACACAAACACTATTTATTGACATGATAAAATAATTATTAAAATATTAATTTTGAAATAAAATTACTTGACTGAGTTTGTTGAAAACAAAATCGAAGTTTCGTACTATGAACTAACAGGCGGCCGTTTTTAATAAATGTTTGGTTGATATCATGTTTGGTTGATTTACAATTGATGTTTGTTGAATTAAATTTGACGATTTTATTTTCTGTGTACCCTCCTCAATGCGAAAAATAAAAAAAAAATTGAAGCAAACTAATTTAAATTAAAAAAAGAAAATTGTAGTCGATTAAGACCGACCAATTTAACCCTACACCAGTGTTCGCCACAAGATGGATCGACATTCCAAACATGGACCGATTTGATTTACATTTTTTAGCAATATACGAAATTATGAGTAAGTTTTTACAAGATAATTTCAATGTTCATTACTATAAAATGGCGATGTCATTGGAGGTAACCACTATTTTCCTTTTACACCAGTATAGTAGTAGTACACTAGGGTGGCTCGTTTTTGGGCTTTTCTCTCTGATCAAATTCTAATACCCACCAAAAGTGTCGGTCCCCTAAGGGTAACTCACATGCAAAATATCACTCCGATCGGAGTTTATCTTCTGTCTCCACTTTGAGCCTCAAAATTGGGGTTTTCGCAAAAAAGGACTTTTTTAAAAAAATAAAAAAAAAATTAAGTTTTTTTATTAAAATAATTAAAAAATTATTTTTGTACAATATTTGATCGTAAATACTTAAATATGAAATTTAAAGATTTTACGGTATCATTAACCCGTTCAAACTTGATACCAAAAAAATGGCATGATTTTGGGGGCGTTCTCAACACCTTTTTTCAAAATTTTAAAATTTTATTAAAAAAAAATTTTAAAAATACCATTTTTTTTTCTGAATTCATTAAAAACACCTTGGAGAAGAAAAATGTGAAATATGGCGGATATCCGTCAAGCCACTTTTCGGGAATCGCGGGGGGAAGTTAGCGGATTTCAAGGAAATGTTGGTTTTATCAATAATTTGGATTAATAATATCTTATAAATTTAATTTTTGGGCAAATTAACTGTTTTTTGGTGTCGTGGCATTCTATTGGATAACTTTAAGTCTGTCATGAAATCTTACCGATCTAGGTCGTCTTTAACCCACATTGGCTGGGGGTCAAAAAGGACCCCTGCAAGAAATTTGAAGCTTAGAGCTTAAATTTTATACTATAAACAAGTATAAAACGGCTTTTGTGTGTTTTACCTCAACTGTTATTTCGTATTAATATATTATCTTTAAAAAAATCGTTAACCCTTCTTGGTAGGGGGTCAAAAATGACCCATTTAATAAAAAATATAAATTTTGTTGATATCAAAAAATTCAAGCACTATGCCGAAAAGTTTTTGCCGGGGTAATTTTTGACCCCTGGCCAATGTGGGTTAAAGATATCTTAAACAGGTGAAATTTTAGGGCTGATTTAAAGTTATCTAATAGACTGCCACAAATTAATTTTCTTTAAAAAATATATACTTTTTATTGAATGGGCCATTTTTGACCCCCAGCCAAGAAGGGTTAACGATTTTTTTAAAGATAATATATTAATACGAAATAATAGTTAGGGTAGAAAACACAAAAGCCGTTTTATACTTGTTAATAGCACAAAATTTAAGCTCTAAACTTCAAATTTCCTGCGGGGGTAATTTTTGACCCCCAGCCAATGTGGGTTAAAGACGTCCTAGATCGGCAAAATTTCATAACAGACTTAAAGTTATCTAATAGAATGCCACGACACCAAAAAACAGTTAATTTGCCCAAAAATTAAATTTATAAGATATTATTAATCCAAATTATTGATAAAACCAACATTTCCTTGAAATCCGCTAACTTCCACCCGCGATTCCCAAAAAGTGGCTCGAAGGATATCCGCCATATTTCACATTTTTCTTCTCCAAGGTGTTCTTAATGAATTCAGAAGGAAAAAATGGTATATTTAAAAAATTTTTTTAATAAAATTTTCAAATTTTGAAAAAAGGTGTTTTGAGAACGCCCCCAAAATCATGCCATTTTTTTTGGTATCAAGTTTGAACGGGTTAATGATACCGTAAAATCTTTAAATTTCATATTTAAGTATTTATGATCAAATATTATACAAAAAATTTTTTTTCATTATTTTATTAAAAAAACTTAATTTTTTTTTTTTTTTTTAAATGTCCTTTTTTCCAAAAACCCCAATTTTGAGGATCAAAGTGGAGACAGAAGATAAACTCCGATCGAAGTGATATTTTGCATGTGAGTTACCCTTAGGGGACCGACACTTTTGGCGGGTATTAGAATTTGATCAGAGAGAAAAGCCCAAAAACGAGCCACCCTATAGTACACCAATAAGTAGTCAGGTAATGTAAATGGAAATAAGCAAGAAAAAATGTTTTACTCATATTTTTCGTTTTTGCTGTGTTGATTAGAATTTGAATACCGGTATTTCCGGTTTTGGTACCGGTTTCCCGGTTCTAAATATATTCTCGGGTATATCGGTATTCCCGGTTCTGATCCTGGTACCAGTTCTCAAAAAACAAAAAAATACTATACCATATATTATTTAAATTACACCATTTTATCACTATTTCAGAAAATTTAGTTGTGTTTGAAAATTATTTAAAGTTCATGTAACTATTTTTTTCTTAAATTCCTAAAAAAATTGGAAATGGTGTTTTTCACAAGTCTTTTACTTTTTTTTGTAAAAGCGAAGAAAACATTTCAATTATACAAAATATACATACCGGTAGTCCCGGGAATACCGTCAGAACCGGAACCGGGAATACCGGTATTCCCGGGAATAATTCAAGAACCGGGAAACCGGTACCATTTCCCGGTAATACCGAGAACCGGGAATACCGGTATTCCCGATACTACGGTACTGACCGTAGGCAGTACTAAATAAAATAAGTGAGTGGTGGAGAGTATGATTCGTTCTTCGTATTACTGGATCAGGTAAGTTTAAGTTCAAATTCTTTTATACTTTTTTTTATTTTAAATAAAAATTCACAATGCAATGAAATAATGTTTATTTCAGTTCGAGGCCAATTTCCCCATTATGAATTAACATAACATGTACTTATGTTACTCTACTTTCTTTATTAGGATATTCTCCCATTAAATACTCGATAGATTTTCTTGCTTTCAAAATTTTTTTTGGCAATTTTCAGGAAAGAATTGACGATCGTTTCTGGGGATTCCAGTTCCCCCATAATTAGAATTCTGATTTTAATAAAATCATTTTATTATTAATAAAAATTAAACAAACTTGATTAGGTAAAATGTTTAAAAAGCACAATTCTTAAATCTGTCTACTTCAGGATATGATCGCTCGGACTAAATGCTATCAGCATCCTTGCTCAATTGGGGACTTTGAAAACAGATAAAGCTAATTACTGTGTTTTTTAATGTGAAAATTTCACAGAAAAGCCTCAAATCGCAATAAAACATTTAAAAATCAACAACTTTTGACAATTATAAGAAAGAAAGAAAACAGAAATGTCACTTTTTCACAGCAATTTAAATTGTATTGTATAATAAAATTGAGTGAAAACTTTTTTAACAATTTCCCTATAATTCCTCGCGTTGCCAAAATTTATTTTTTTATATGTAGTTTGACAGATTTTTTGCCAGTGAATTCATACAGAGAACTATGCTTTAAATGTTAAAAAACTGTGTTGGAAAGAATCGGTCCATGTTTAGATTTAGCCCCCATACAATCGTCGCTTCTGTGTGTTTTCTACACTAATTAAAGATCTCAAAAAATAGGGATCCAATCAGTCCATGTTTGAACTTGAGATCCATTTTCGGAAAAACCAGGTGTATAGTATAATATGGTCGGTCTAGACCTACTTTAATTTTTTCACTTATTTTTTTTTTATGTGGGGGGTCGCGAGAAATTTGAAATATTTAAAAGGGGTCGCGAAGCAAAAGTAAGTGAAAAGCTCTGCTATAGGAGCTGATTAACCAAAACAAATTTATAAACAATAAAAAAAAATTTGTGAGGAACGTCTTTAGGGCTGAAGATAGTAGGTAGGAATGTTCCGTCATATATTTGACTGCTCTAGGGGAATTTTTTTTTACCATTTTGCATGGGAGACCGTCTCCTGGGTGTCGGTCTCCTCTAGCACGCATTATTAGAGCAGTAGACCTGATTTAAAGATGGGAAAACTGCAATACAAATTTTTAAAAAAATCGAAAAAATCGTAATCCCAATGGGCAACAAATTTGTAAAATTGATTTCCAAAAAATTTAAAAAAAAAAAATAAAAACTACAAACATTTTCAAAACAAAGATACAAATTTGAAAACTAAAAAATGGCACACTACACCATTTACAGATGTAATTCGAAAAAGATCAATTGTAATTCGAAGATTCTATTTGTAATTCGAAGATTCTATTTGTAATTCGAAGATTCCATTTGTAATTCGAAGATTCCATTTGTAATTCGAATACTCCAATTGTAATTCGAAGATTCCAATTGTAATTCGAATACTCCAGTTGTAATTCGTAAAAGATCAATTGTAATTCGTAAAAGATCAATTGTAATTCGAAAAAGATCAATTGTAATTCGAAAAAGATCAATTGTAATTCGTAAAAGATCAATTGTAATTCGAAAAAGATCAATTGTAATTCGTAAAAGATCAATTGTAATTCGTAAAAGATCAATTGTAATTCGAAGATTCCATTTGTAATTCGTAAAAGATCAATTGTAATTCGTAAAAGATCAATTGTAATTCGAAAAAGATCAATTGTAATTCGAAAAAGATCAATTGTAATTCGTAAAAGATCAATTGTAATTCGTAAAAGATCAATTGTAATTCGTAAAAGATCAATTGTAATTCGAAAAAGATCAATTGTAATTCGTAAAAGATCAATTGTAATTCGAAGATTCCAATTGTAATTCGAAAAACATCAACTGAATTTACATTGATAATTTACGAATTACAATTGGAATCTTCGAATTACAATTGATCTTTTACGAATTACAATTGATCTTTTACGAATTACAATTGATCTTTTTCGAATTACAATTGATCTTTTACGAATTACAATTGATCTTTTTCGAATTACAATTGATCTTTTACGAATTACAATTGATCTTTTTCGAATTACAATTGATCTTTTACGAATTACAATTGATCTTTTACGAATTACAATTGATCTTTTACGAATTACAATTGATCTTTTTCGCATTACAATTGATCTTTTTCGAATTACAATTGATCTTTTACGAATTACAATTGATCTTTTACGAATTACAAATGGAATCTTCGAATTACAATTGATCTTTTACGAATTACAATTGATCTTTTACGAATTACAATTGATCTTTTTCGAATTACAATTGGTCTTTTACGAATTACAATTGATCTTTTTCGAATTACAATTGATATTTTACGAATTACAATTGATCTTTTACGAATTTCAATTGATCTTTTACGAATTACAATTGATCTTTTACGAATTACAATTGGAATCTTCGAATTACAAATGGAATCTTCGAATTACAATTGGAGTATTCGAATTACAAATGGAATCTTCGAATTACAAATGGAATCTTCGAATTACAAATGGAATCTTCGAATTACAAATAGAATCTTCGAATTACAATTGATCTTTTTCGAATTACATCTGTAAATGGTGTAGAACACTTTTAGGAATTTTTTACGACTTATATTTAAAAGTACATAAAAAAATGGAATTTAGACCATTTTTGAAGAAGTTATGAGTAAAAGAAGTTGTAAAGAAACAAGCTCCGAATTTTTTAAATTTGATTTCATTTGAATGGAAAATTTACTATGAAGGAGTTTTTAAAAGTTTTTGAAAATTGAGAAAATCTAAAAAAAAGTTTTCAAAGTAACCGATTTGTTACGGAATGCCCCATATATACATCTACCACTTATACCCCCCCCTTACTTTTTAGGGGGGATTTGGTTGGTTGGAGGGACTTTACACACAGACTTTTTTCCTTGCATGTTGCTACTGCATTCGAGTTTGTGGGCAAAAGAGGCAGAATAAGAAAAGAAAACGAAGAAAATTTAATAGGAAATTGAAAAAAAAAAATTATAGAAAAAAGTCTGTGTGTAAAGTCCCTCTTGGATACCATTTTATTTCCTCTCTCTAGATTTAGGCAAGTACATGTAAATCGTATATGAAAAGAGAAATACACTGAATAAACCGTTTATAGAAAATGACAGATTGATGACAGAAAAGTATTCCAAATGAATGGGCGCTTTAATACACGATGATTAACATCAACATACCAACATAAATATGAAATTGAAATGAATTTGGTTACTTAGTAGCTGGTATTCGGTTCCATAACACACTTATTTATACAACAATAATTGTGATAGTATAATTTGATAAAGAATATAAACACTTCAGTTACAAATTCGTCTCGAGAGAGGGGTGAAAAGTAAATGTTTTTGCACTATAATTGTTGATGATCACAAAATGACATCCAAAGTAAAAAAGGGGCTAAACTGATAGAAATAACTGCTCGGGCATATATAAAAACCAACCAAACATTAAAAACTGCACTACACTATCAGAAAAACGCTCAGGAGATACTGCGGATAAAAACAAAAACGGAATAACAATAAAATGAATTTTATACCAACAGGTAAGTCAGTGTAAAATGAAATTAAGTAAGTCAAATGTAAAATGAAATTAAATTGTCCATCCCATAACATTTAGAACATCAGCATAGACGGCTAAACCCGTTAACTGGTCAATGGATATTGGTATGTCCACATCGTATGTTGAGACCGTGGTCAGGTCAACAAGAATCCCCGCAAAAAAACGATTTACCTGAATTCGATCCAACTAATCCTCTATGCCCCGGTGTAACGAGACCTAATGGTGCAGTAAGTAAATTTTGAATCAATATTTTAAACAAACGAAAACAGTTAATCAAGGTTGGGTACCAAATCGATATCGGCATTACAAAATCATTATGGTATTGGTAAAAATATTGATTTTTAGTTTTCGCATTAGTTTAGAAATTATTTTGCTATTGGGAATTAGAAAAGGTTTTGGTGTTATGATTATCATAACGCTATTACCGTTATTACGCATTTTTAAATGACATCTATAAATTGTAAATTAAAATATTTTGGTATTGGCGTTATATCCTTGTTGGTATATTTCGATAATAGTATTAGATTTTAAGTAATATTGGTTGCCAATTTGAGAGATTAATGATTATTGGGTACCCAACCTTGCAATAGGTTTACAGTCAATCTCGGTTATAACGACCTCGATTATAACACGTTCTCGATTATAACGAAATAATTCTAAAGTCCCGACAATGCTTTTAATGCTTTATTCTCAATAAGTAGCCTATTTACGAAAAAACATCAAATAAAACAAAATTGGCCCTATTTTTTTTTTGGAAATAAAACTAGGTTGATAAAAAATATACCCCGCTTATAAAGACCTATTTTTACTGGTCCCTCGGAGTTCGTTATAGCCGGGTTTGACTGTATATGGAACTTGGTTGAATTTTTTCCCAAGTTATTCAATATTTACATACCAACATAAAATATGGCGCACCCTGTATTATGATTTTTATACATTTTTATACCCTCCACTTAGTGATAGAGGGTATATATAAGTTTGTCATTCCGTTTGTAACTCATCGAAATATCGATCTGGGACCCCATAAAGTATATATATTCATGATGCCCGATCGATTTTAAGACATTCTAGCGATGTCCGTCTGTCTGTGGAAAATGCTGTCGCGGACAAAATATTGCACAGAGATGACTGAAACTTAACATATTTATTGGAAGTTCTCCCGAGAAGTTTGGTATTGCATTTGAGCGATATCGGTTCAGCGGTTCAAAAGTTATGAACGAAAATGTAAGCACACCTCAAAAATTTCAGTATACTCAAAAAATTTCATAGGTAAAATGAACGAAATACTTCGTACATTGTACGAAATATTTCGTGGTTTTGCCGGAACGAAATATTTCGTAATATTTACCTATGGCATTTCGTAAATATTACGAAGTTTTTTTTAGTGATATTTACGAAATAAATACGAAAATATTTCGTAAATTTACGAAATATTTAGTATAACTACGAAATATTTCGTAAAAATACTAAATATTTTCGTACATATTACGAAGTTTTTTTTATAAATACGAATTATGTTTATTTTTACGAAAATATTTCGTAAAGTTACGAAATATTTTGTATAACTACGAAATATTTTGTATAATTACGAAATATTTCGTAAAAGTACAAAATATTTTTGTACATATTACGAAGTTTTTTTTGTAAATACGAATTATGTTTAGTTTAACGAAAATATTTCGTAAAGTTACGAAATATTTTGTATAAATACGAAATATTTTGTATAATTACGAAATATTTCGTAAACATACAAAATATTTTGTACATATTACGAAGTTTTTTTTTTTTTGTAAATACGAATTATGTTTATTTTTACGAAATATTTTTTATAATTACAAAATATTTTGTATAATTACGAAATATTTTGGTACATATTACATATTCAAAAAATTATATATCATATTAAATAAAAAATGGCATTTTTTTGGTTAAATTGTATCATCTTATGGGACATGTCATTGAGTACATTCCGTCCGGAAGTGGGATCGAATATTTTTTAAAAACGTAAAACAAAATATTTTTTCGGAATCAAAACACTTCCGAATATTCACTGTAATTTAAAGTGGTTTCTTTACGAAACAAATAGTTTCCCGAGCAAACATTCAATTCCATTTCTAAACGGACATGCCCGTATAACTTTTCACTAATGTCGCAACACCTAATAGACTGCATTAAAAAATATATCTTGGGTGATTTGACTTTGTGTTATGCTGAAAATAATTTAAAATTAGAAACCGTAAACAAAAATTAAAAAGAGAAGGAACAAATTTTTGTTATTCCATTTTTTTAATTGTTAAATCTGTTAAATCTAGTAATTCAGATAAATAAATCAAACCCCTTGATTTTGTGATTTTTTTTCCGAAAAATATTTTGTTAAATTACGAAATATTTCGTTAAGATACGAAGTATTTCGTATTTTTTTGGCTACGAAATGTACTTCGTAAAATAAATGAAATTTGTATTTTTACGAAATTCCAAGTTTTCGTAAAATTACAAAAATTTCGTAATATGTACAAAAATTTCGTAATATGTACGAAAAAAATTTTACGAAATAATACTTCGTATTTTTATGCATGAAATTTTTTGAGTGTACATTCAACATAACCTAAAAATACAAAATGCTTTAACTCGGCTTCTGGTTGGCATATGTGAACATAATTGAACACCAAATGGTATTTAAACAAGTACGAACATATTTTTTGACAAAATAAGAAAAAAATCGCGAAATTGAAAAGTAATTTCCTTTTAAATAAAGTTTTTTGCAATAATCTTTTTGAAATTGTGGAGGGTATCACTACTTTCGGCAAGGCCGAATTTAACTTTTTTACTTGTTTATATTTTTAATGTTTTTTCCTTAAAAAGTAGTTTAATATTGGTACTTTATTTTGAAATAAAACTAAGCTTGATATAAAATATACCCGCTTATAGCGAACTTTGCTTAAAATTAACGATTTTTACTGGTCTCTCGGATTACGTTATAACCAGGTTTTACTGTTTTCTTTAAACACTAATATCTAATTTGTTGTTTTTTTTTTTTACAGACAAACCCTGTTTATGAAAGTACTTTTGTTTTTACCAATGACTTCCCAGCTTTATTAGAAGATATACCATCACCACCTAAAAGTAATGATCCTCTATTCCAAGCAGCTCCTGCAAGAGGTACCTGCCGGGTTATGTGTTTTCATCCTAAATCCAATTTAACTCTACCTCTGATGACTCCATCGGAAATTCAAGTTGTAATACACGAATGGATAAATCAATTTAACGAGCTGAGTGCAAAATACACTTGGGTACAAATTTTTGAGAATAAGGGCTCAGCTATGGGTTGTTCAAATCCCCATCCCCATTGCCAAATATGGGCATGTTCATTTTTGCCCTCTGAACCTGCCCTCAAAAATGAAAATCTTAGAAAATATTATCAACAACATAAAAGGCCAATGTTAAGTGATTACGTGTCGAAAGAACTACAACGTAAGGAACGTGTTGTAATTGAAAATCCTGACTGGTTGGTAGTCGTTCCCTACTGGGCAGCTTGGCCTTTTGAGACAATGATTATATCGCGTAATAATAATAAGCGTATTAATGATTTAACAGAACAACAGCAAAAGAATTTAGCTTTAGTTTTGAAACAGTTAACCACCAAATATGATAATCTTTTCAAGTGTTCTTTTCCATATTCGATGGGTTTTCATGGTGCTCCCACTGGCGAAATGTCTTCTGAAGATTTTAATCATTGGACTTTACATGCCATTTACTATCCCCCACTCTTAAGATCTGCTACAGTTAGAAAATTTATGGTCGGATTTGAATTGTTGTGTCAAGCTCAAAGAGATTTAACAGCTGAACAAGCAGCTCAGCGCTTAAGAGAATTGGATGGCGAAAATCACTATGCTAACAATTAGTCAGATGAAATTGTTATTTAAACATGTTGACCAAATTAGTTAATAGAATTTATTATTAAATATTAAATGAAAAGTTTGAAATAAAACAACAGCAAATATTATTATCGTTCTTTATTTTTCATCAAGTATTTTTTTAGACAAACCAAATAATTAAGTCTTTTTTATTTTTGTTGTATGTTTATAAACATACGGTTATTATTCAAACCATTTTTATATAATTTTTTTTTTATTAATAACAATTTCAAAAGTGTAAAGTTTTAACAACCAACTGGGACATTTAACTAATCACTCTAAATACAAACATTTAATAATACATTAATATTGGCTAAAAAGCAATAACTTTCTTATTCTCTACATACATTCATACACAAAAAAATGAAAAATATACAATAGACATTATAATGCAACTTACTTATAGTTTATATGTCATACAGTCAGAACTTTTAAAGATTTAATTCGGTTTCAAATTTAAACTTAATACACAAAAAAAATAAAATTTCCAATAAACGACTGAACGACTTATGAACAAATTCATACAATTTATTAACTTTTTCATAATACTTAAAAACTTTTTTATGGTATTTATGAAAAATGTTAAATAGTTCTTAAATTTCACATATTATTATTTATTCATAAATACTATGAAAAAGTTAATAAATTGATAAATTTGTTCATAAATACTATGAAAGCAGGGACCAAAAATAACCGTTATGATTTCATAAAAATCAGCCAAAAAAATTTGAAAAAGTTTGTTAATTATTTAACAGCAAATATATGAAGACACATTTTAGTTAAAAATTAACAAAAATTTGCAAAGATTTCTTAAAATTAATTTTTATTTTTTTATTCAAACTTTTCGGTTAATATTTGGATTTTTATTTTCAACCTAAAAATAAAAGTTATTTTTTGATTTGTTTATTTAATCAAGAAATAACTTTTATTTCGATTTTTATTATATTCAATCAATTTTGTAGATATATTTTAGAAACAAATATGTGCATATGAATTGAAGAGCTGATTATTAAATGTGAGAATATTATTCAAAACTTTTTATCCTTCTCCATAATCTCTACAAGATCTGCAAAGCCCTATTATATCAAAATACATTCCGGACGTTGGCCATTAAAGGCTGATTTTAGGGAAAATGTGGCAAATTCAAAAACACAAATTTTGGTCCAAAATTCTGATTAGAATATTTTTTTTTGTAATCTATACAATATTTCTGATCATATTTTCAAGACATTTCATATTAATGGACATTCAAAAACGAAGCATCCGGAAATAATCATTGAGAAAACTAACGATGCCCTAAATCAGCATTATGGGCAAAATCATAATGCTGATTTAGGGAAAAATATGATTAAAATCGCTGTTTTAGGATCATAGAATATTTTGCCATTGTTTACACAAGATTTTAAAAATTTTTGTCCAACAAGAATTTATTACAGAAAGCAACATCTGTGGACCAACCCCGGTTTTAGAATTATTAAAATATTTTGTCCATAAATTACGCGAAACTTTCGAGCAAATTTAACAAAACAAATCATACGAACTTTGATCAACAACTAAATTTCTTTGCGCGCAGTTTGTCTCAAACATTTATGTATTTAAAATTTTATTACGCAATCCGCTCTTTAATCCATCGTCAATTTTCTTAAAGACTATTTGCGGATGCTTCAAAATGTCTTTTTGTTAAACAAATTTCGCTTCACATACATACATACATATATATTTTAAATTTTGTTAAAATTTTATTTTATCCCTGCAAGCATTTGGAAGAAATATCGCCTAAGAGAAATTGCGGCGATATCTTCTTTTTATCGTAATAAAAAATTATTAAAGTAGTATTATTTAAAAATCTTCCTTTTATCACACCGAGGATATTTCAGCAATATAAACAGAAATATGTTTTTTTTTTTGTCATTTACAAAGTATTAAAAATCGCCAAATTATCGAAAATTTATCTTCTAGCTGATTTTTCCCCTAGGCGATTTATATACGATATCTTCCTTTTATTATACGGATGAAAAAAACACGAAATCAAAATATTTTATTTGTTGTCAAAAATATTTTTCTCAATCATAATTTTGTTTTTCTGGTGTTTTGTTGCAATAAATGGAAATTAACAAATAAAAATCAAGCAAAAATTGTTGTAAGAGGTAAGTTACATAAAAGTTCCAAAGCCGTTAAAACATTATGTAAATTGGAAACTTCGAAATATATTAACCGCATTTTTTTTACTCCATTAGGTCCATCAAATTAACGAGTTGCTCAAAAAAATTTGAAGCATTGACGCCTATGTTCCAAAAGAATAAAATATACCAAATGATTCTTATGTGCCTTGTGAGGAATTGGACCACCATTATACAGAAGAATTTTATCTTTTTTGTTAAAAATTTCAAGATTTTTGTAATATACATATTATCTTCTTTTATTTTAATAACACAATAAAAACCATCGTTTTATCTCCTTTGAAACAAAAAAGGGTATATCTTCTTATAGCTTCCAAAAATAGAATTGCGTTTTATCGTTTAGGTGATTATCTGGCAATATCTTCTATATAAAATTTGGGGGATATCTTAAAGTTATCTTCCAAATGATTATCTGGCAATATTGCTCATTTATCCTCCAGAAGAATTGCTTTCGTATCCCCTAGACGTATCGCTTTCGGGACACGATTTCTACCAAAGGGTGTTTCTTCCGCAATACGAAGAAGATATCCCCCGCAATACAATTTATCTTCCAGGCGATACGCTTGCGAATCTTCTTCGTATCGAAATGCTTGCAGGGATTTATTTGAAAGTCAAATAAATTTGTTTGTTTTATTTTTGTTATTTATTTTGATTTTTATATTTGGTTATAAAATAACCGTTATTATATTTCAAATAATAAAAATCAAAATATTGATTGACTATTTTAAATAAAAATCATTAGCAAACTGTTTGGTTTTTGTTGAAATATAAAAATTTTAAAGTATTTAAAAGTTAGTAATTTTTTTAAATATAAATTATAACCGTTATGTCCCTGTATGAAAGTCGTTCATTGGAAAAAAAAATTTTTTGTGTGTATACATAATTATTTTTTTAGGATATAAAATCATATGTAATTCTTGTGAAATAAGTAAAAATGGTTTTTTAATTAATTTTATTCATAATTGGCAATTGTAGATTTTTTTTATTTAATCTGCTTAGATAAACAAGATTTTCTTAAACTTTTAAATTCAATCTGAGAGCATTAATTTTTAAGGGGCCGATTCATAGAAAATAGTTATCTCAATCATAAGTTATGTATTAATTTTGATGTGCTGAACACGAAGATAAAAAAAATTATAATCAGTTTCCGAGATATCGCTGTTTTAAATATGCAAAAATTGCGGTTTTTGCAACGTTCGAAATTTTTTTTAAAAAATATCAAAATATCTTTGCCTTGACCCCTTTATAGAGCTTAAGACAGACTTTCATTTAAAAAAATTTGAGCCAAATCCGATCATTTTAACTCATAGCGCCGTTCGATCAAAATTTAGTTTTTTTTTAGAAAATTTTTACCAAAAACTTTAAACTTTGATCAAAGGGCGGTATGGGTTAAAATTGTCTCAAGCTCAATGAAATAGTCAATAAAAAAACATCTTTGATATTATTTTTTTAAATTTCTCGAATATAGGATAAAATACGGCTTTTTTATATATTGTTTGACAAATTTGAAATGACGATATCTTGAAAACCGCTAGACCGATTTCAGAGTTATTCTTATTTAGCGTGCCAAATTTAACAAAAATAATGTATCGCGAGATATTTTATCTATTTTTTCATTTTTAAAAAATTCTAAACTTTGGTGGAAATTTTTCAAAAAAACCCAAAAATTTGGACGAAGGGTGCCACGGGTTAAATTTACCGGATTTGGCTGAAAATAAGTTTAAATAAAAGGCTGTCTCAAGTTCTATGAAAGGGCCAGGAGAAAAAAAAATTTGGAATTTTTTTAAAAAATTTCTTGAACGCAGGAAAAAAATTTCAAAAAGCGATGTCTCGAAAATCGTTTGACCGATTGTTTTTTGATAGTCGTGTTCAGCGTATCAAAATCACAAAACATATTTTTTTTTAGATTTTTTTTTTTAATTTCAAAGATTGGCTGATTTCCAGCCGGGTTTTTAACAAAAAAATTGCGAAGGTAATGATTATTAAATTTTAGGGCATGAAAAACAAATTAATGACTTGTAGCAATATTTTTTATGTTAATTTATTTTAAAGATTTCCATCTTAAGCCCTTAAATTTGCGAATTCGTTCATTTTGTGAGGTTTTCGCGAAATTAACCCCAAAATTGGGGTTAATTACATTTTAGATGTTTAGATTGTTTATCTGAAATCAGCAGATTTTTCTGCTAAAATCAACAGATTTTTTTTCAAAATCAGTAGTGCTCGGACTTACCCGAGTCGACTTATTTTTTGGCAATTTATTATTATAATTCCAATGACATTAAAAATAAAATGTTAATATTTAACGGTTTAAGTTTAAAAATGAATTAATTAGATAAAAGCTCTGAGTACAAAAAAAATAAAAAATATCGACGTGTAAATTATAACAAAAAGCAACAACTTTTTTTTGGATATCATCCAACAAGTAGTATGGAAATGTCTTAGAATTTCTTCATAACGGCACGTTGTTCCAAGGATTGCATTTCACTCAGCAAAACAGCCACATTATAACGTAAGCGATGAAACATGGCCAACGGTAATTCTAGGGTACGATAACGACCGTCGGACAATTGAAAATGTAAAATAATTGTTGGTGTCACAGCAGAGGGACCACGCGATAATCTTTAAACAAATAGATTGTTGTAACGTAATTATATTGGTAATAAGTACAGGTAACCCTCGGTTTAGTGTTATAAAATTATAGTTTAGAGGTCATGTAAAAAAAATATTGTTGATATGATCTTTATAGAAAAACTACTCTTAAAATAAAATTCAAAATATGTTTGGAATTTTTTTTTTTTTAATTTATTAAAATAAAATCGGATATATCCAATGTGCTAGGTATATTATTCCTGATCTGAACTATAATTCTGCACACAAATTTTTTTTTTTTTCATGAACGATTTTCATAGTATTTATGAACAAATTCATACAATTTATTAACTTTTTCATAATATTTATAAACTTTTTCATAGTATTTAAGAATAAATCATTATATGTGAAATTTAAGAATTTTTAACATTTTTCATAAATACCATAAAAAAGTTTTTAAGTATTATCAAGAAGTTAATAAATTGTATAAATTTGTTCATAAATACTATGAAAATCGTTCATGGAAAAAAAATTTTTTGTGTGTGGACTGTGATCACCCTTTAGCATTAGCGTTAGACGGTTAATATGTTCTAAGAAAAGAAGTATATTTACATTATTTTAAAAAACGTCAGTGGGCCATTAAAAAATTGTAAGTACGTGACCAAAATCGTTTGGGGATTTTTGTCTACTATAAGGGTACATTAATTTTTTTATACTTTTCGTGTTGAACAGTCTAATTTTCATAAGGGTTCCAGTTGAAAAAATGCAGAAGAAAAATTGAATTTCTAAAAATTATAGACATTTCTGGTATTTCCCACACCGGTTTCAAACACCCCAGTTAGTGTTATCATCAGTAGGATTTTAAAAGTCAGTTTGTCTTGTTAATAAAAACTTTTTTTATATATGTGAATATTTATAGTTTCTACAGAATATATTTTGACAGTTTCCAACACTACAATTCTATTTCTAGCAATCTCAACCTGACTTCATACTTTCTTTCAACTTTTTTGTCTCTTACATTATTTCGCAAGGGTTACCAACAAGATCTGGAATTTTGAGTTTACTATTAAGATTTGATAATGTATCGAAGTCTGTCTTTACTAGTTTATGATTAAAACTTTTCGATATTATTTGTAAAAAACTTTGTTAATGTCTAAAAATATTTTGAGGACCAAAAATATGTTATGAAAAATAAGTGTAAAATTCAATAAATGAAAGTAAATGTTTTAAGTTGTAGTAACACATCCTTAAACCTTCTAGAGGAAGAAATCAGGACAATCCTTCATAATTCTTTGTTGTTTTAAATCAAGTTTCAATAAAAATATGTTTGATTTCTGACCACTGTTTCAAATATGTTGTTGCATAGTTTTAGACCTTAAAATAAATTCATAACAGCTAGTTTGTTCTTTGAGCCTAGCAGTTGTCCTTTTAACAGTTTCTACTTATTTTGACGTCAAGTCAAAAACTAAAATGCGTTATTCAGAAATTGAATACAACTTGTAGGTAGTTGAATTCTATTACCGTCCACAGTCCTATAGTGCAAAAAATATAATATATGGCACCAAAAAACACGTAAACCGAGAGTTTGCTGTTATTTTAGTAGATGCGTGTAACTAAACAATAATATGTACAAATGTAACATACCGTTGTGTCAATGATATATTGATGCGCCATTGTAAGTTTTTGGCACAGGAACGTAACATTTTGGCCTCCACGAAGTTTTTCGTCAGCGAAAAGCGATGATTGTGTAAAACTTTTGTTAAATCTTCGACGCACTCATCGCTAAATCTTCAATTGGAATATAAACACAATAATAAATGTTTTAACAATCAAAAGCACCACACACACACGCACTCACCTTAGATCCTCTTTCAAACAGTCCTTTAATTCTTCCGGTTTAACTGCTCCCTTGGGAGTTCGTAAAAATATTTGCATTATTTGTAAAACGGCCGCAAAGAGCTCACAAAAATTATCTGGTATAGTGTGTCCGGCATGTGTTAGTTTATTTAACGCTAGATCCAGGACCTCTGGAGAACATTTACTGCTTTCAATGTAGTGCACAGAGACTTGAATGAGAACCCTCATCACAGGTTTGGTTAGTTGTGGAAAGTATTTGACATATGGTCGTATTGTCTTCACTATTGTATAACGGAAATTGGTTGACATTTTTGTAGAGTATATTCCAAAATAAAAAAAATGAAGCTGATTTATTGTTTTCCGATATAAAGTTTTTCTTCTAATTTGATATAATCTCAACCAACTTTAAGCACAGCACTTTTTTGTTTACAATCTATTTTCTTTGGCTTAATTTTAGTTTAATGATCAGATAGTGCAGTCGACTCGAATAAAAGATGGCGCAAGGCCGCCGCTGATTATTTGACGGAAAATAAGCCGCCGGGCAACTATGCGGTTATTGTCGGCCAGAACTTCGAAGGATTTTAGGCTTGAATTCGATTTGGCCTTTGGAATGAAATTTTAATGTTAGCATCATATTTAAGCGAATCAAATCAATTCGCAATTTGTGTCATTCAATTTTAAAATATCGAATACATTCTATTACTTTTTCATTCGACTTTTAAAAATCGTATGGGCTTCATTTGATTTTTTATAAGTTGAGTGATAAGAAATCGAGAAAAAATTGGACCCCCTCTGGAACTAAAAAAAATGAAATTAAAATTTAAGGGGGCTGGGCCCCGGAGTCCCCTGGAGCTAAAAAACCGCCCCATCAACCTACAGGTTTGTGTGGGTATTTAAAAAATTAAAGGTAATTAAAAAATAAAGGAGGGCTAGGTCCTTGGCCCCTCTAGTTCCAAAAAACCGTCCTGAGGCGATTATTATTAAAAAGTACGTCCACCAAAAAAAAAATTTTTTTCTATTAAAATTGTTTTCTGCTTAACCCGTTTTCGAAAACAAATTCCATAAATTAAAGTACACTCAAAAAAGTATGTCGGTAAAATCTACTACAAAAGACAGTTGTTTTGACTACATTTTGTCGTTGAAAAGGCGTCCACTACATAAACGGTAAAAACAACTGAACATGTTGTTGTTTTTAACTATTGATTTTCAACTACAAAATGTAGTAAAAACTACTACAAAACTGTTTAATACAGTTGTTTTTTCTACAATTGCCTGAAATTTTATTTAAAAAATTTCTTAAACGTTTAAATGATTGATATTTATTTATTTAAAAAACAATACATTTCAGTTGGTTGTATAGAATTTCGACATGATGACAATTTTTTGATGTATTTATCTGGAATTATAGAAGAAAAAAATTATATTAATAAAATGTTAAACAAAATAAATTGTTTGTATTTACCTTTGTTTTTTTAATAGTTCATTTCAAATTTTCACCGCTACTGATCAAAATTTGTCTGGAATAAAAAAAAACGAAATGCTTTGGCAAAATTGATTTATAAAAAAAAGAATTAATTTGAAATGTTTCAAAAAAGTATGTACCTGCTCTGTTGTGTATACAAAGAAAAGAAAGATGGCGCGCTCATAAGAAAACAAAACACTGCACACATTTTATTTTGTTTTTTTCCGATTGGTTTTTACGCACGCTTATGTGAGCGCTATATTATACACACTTGTTATCTCATTTATCCACTTATTTTCTTTCGCTCAAGAATATTTTTCCAAAAACATATTTTTTGTTATAATTAAATTTAATAAATTGTAATTTAATTTATTTAGATATTATTTATTTGGTATAAAAATAATTCCTTCCGCATCCCGCACGACCAACTCGCTCGACACATTCGTTTGCAATAAAAATTTCTAGAAAAAAACGAGTTTTAGAAAAAAACTAAAAACAACTACATAAATCAACTATTGCTACAGTGTAGTATATTTTTTGTAGTTATTTTTTGAAACTACTACAAAAAAAGTTGTTTGAGATTTTTTCATACAAAAACGACCGAAATTGTAGTTAAAAACAACAGCTACTACTTACTACACAAACGACCGTCATGTAGTAACTGCAATAATTTTCTGAGTGTAGCGGGTTAATTACTAAATGCCAAACTTATTGTTCTGAAAGATACTAATACGGCGTTCACACTTGATGTTTTGAAGTGTTTAAGAGTGAGATGTTTAAAAAAGTCTTTGTTATGTGTCCATTACGTTTTATTCTGCTACTGATGTTTTGTTAAACAACTTGTTTAAGGTCCTAGCGAGTGCCATATTAAAAGGATCTAGGAGTTTTGTTGCGCAAGTCAACAAACAAAAATATTTTAGTGTAGCCGTCGCCAAATTGTGAAATGCTTAGGCGTGGCTGACGATTTTAGATCGGCATTATTCTTTGTTAATTACAAATAACGAATAACCAACAAAACATATGTTTTAACACCCAATATATTTAGTAACACAGGGCGAATCAAAATGTGTTCATATTAATGGGTTGTACTAAACTATACTAATGTTTAACCCTTACTAGCACATTTTTTTTTTAAATTTACTTAATTTTTTAGAGTTAAACAAAATAGAGATGGACACATGAGCAGATTAGTGCGTGATTCACGCGTGATCACGTGTGAGTGCGACTGAACCCAATTTTACTCACGTGATTTAGAGTCAGTGTAAAAAAAAGCGTGGGTAAGTTTTTTGCGTGAGAGTGTGCGCATGAGTCGATTTTTTGGCGTGAGTTTGTGTGATATGTTTTCTATTCATACTTCATTTCGTCCCAAAAAAAGCAAAAACAAATGTAAAATTTAGCTAAACCAAAAAATTTTTCTCAAAAAAAGCAAAATATTTTTTGAAAAATTTGGCATAAATTTTTTTTGTATAAATAAGAGTTTCGTGAGTGTGAATAAAGCTTGTGTGAATGCACGTGAGTGTGAGTTGTGTTAAATTTACTCACGTGATTGTGAGTGAGTGTCAGTAGAAAAAAAATAAGCTCGTGATTGAGTGTACGTGATTGGAAAATTCCTGTACCACTCTTTGGTACAGGGTATAATTAGTTTGTCCTGATGTTTGTAACTACCCGAAATATTGGTACTAAACCTACCTTTTAATTGTCGATCGACTTAGAATTACTTTTTGAGTCAATTTAGCGATGTCCGTATGTCCATCCGTATGTCTGTTCATGCAAACGGTTTAAACACGATACAGGTCGCAATTTTCAATCAATTGACTTGAAATTTGAAACTCCACACAAAAGGTAGCAGATTTTAGGCGATTTTTGATTTTATTTGAATGAAAAAACTTAAAAAAACTTGTTAAAAACTTGTTATTTGTCAAAATTTATATCTAGAAATAATGGAAGTCCATTTTCAAGCGGGCATGGAACAATACTTTCTCTTATTTTGATGAATTTTATATATTTTTTTTAATTTATTAAATTTTTACTTTTCGTCTTTTTCAAATCCCGTTATTTTGAGCTTACTTTTTAAAACGGAGTATACCACTAGATTCTACACTAAGAAAATTATGACATTAACTGTTTGTAGGTTATTTAAAAATGTAATCAGTAAAATTATTTTAAAAGAAAAATCACTTATTTTATAAGGGATTTCTTGTTTTCTACTATTTCTGTAGTTTAAAAAAATAATTTACTGTATTAAAAATGAGTTTTCCGTTACATTAAATTTTGGCAGTAAAAAATTTCTTCTACAGTTTTAATGTTTTTTAATATAAAATAAGTAAATATTCATTAGTTTTTACTGCTTTGGTTAGTCATTAAATTAACATTTAAAATTGACTGTAATATGATTATATTTTAAATAAAAAAACAGTGGAATGGTTTTTAAATAAAATTTCATTTGTTTTAAGTGAATATTCACTGGAATTTACCTACATAATTTTTTGAAAGTATGACCCAAAAATAAGTTGGGGTGTCTCGGCGTTTTTGTGTGTCTTTTCAAAAGTTTAAATTTTACTTACAGTGTAATGGAACAGCATATATTTGATAGCAGTTCTTAAAAGAAAAAAGTTTTAAATACTTAAATATATTATTATCAATCTATCAATCAAGCTTTAATTCCAGAGGGTCGCACTGGAAAATGATATTATTTATAGATATTTTTAAGAAAATTTTTTAAAAATATATCTCGAATTTTTCCAAGTTCAAGCATTAAAAATTTAAAAAATAATCCAAAAAATTTTATTCAGTTATCAGCTAGTTTTCCGAACTTTTTCAACAAACCCCTCCTACCACAGACAAAAAATCAAAAATCCCACAGGCAATAAATCGAAAAAAATACAAATATTTTGTTATGTTGGGGGTCCCGAGAAAGTTCAAGTTTGAAAAGTGGTCGCGAAGCAAAAGTTAGTGAAAACATTCGGCCATGTAGAGTTTTACTATTTTTAACTCATTCATGGATTCGATCATGTCGAATTTTGTTATTTTGAACTTGTTATGCATTTGGATTTTTTTTAATTGTTGCCATATCGATAGCACAGAAAAGTCAACAAAATTGCTCTTGGTGAAAGTAATCAAATTACACTAAAAACTGGGTTTTAAATACCATTTTCCAACAGTCAAAAAACCTGTAACCGATTTTTGAATAGTCAAGATTTTAAAATAAACGACCGTTGCAAGCAAAAAAAAAAATAGTATTGAAATACCGTTCGGATTATCGTCGTTTGGAATAGTTTTGTAAAATATTACACATTTTCGATGAAACATTGATAAAATTAGCTTATTAAATGCAATTTAGCTTGAAAGCAACACAAAAACATTTATATTTTTTTATTAATACCAAGGAGAGTCATTAACAATAAGAGAATCATTCACAATGTATGCAAGTTAATTTTTAACTTCTATAGCATTGTGAGCGTTAACACTCACGTGAACTTTGTAAGGTAGAACCACAGACTAATACAGACTCGACAAATATGACAGGTGTCAAAAAAGTATTTTTTAACCATATGGTTAATGTTTTCAAATTATTCTACGAATTAGGTTAGAAAGAGAAAACTGATATAACGCGCCATAAGAAAAATGGATGCCAGATCGGTTTTTGTTGTTTCACTCACTCCTAAGTCGTAGAAAGAGTTGCCATGTTAGCGTAAATCGGAGTAAAAACCGCTGTGTTTTCTCCTAAAATCGCTTAGTTTTTCCCCATTTTTTCTTATAAAACTCTACTGTCGAGTCTG
Organism: Pegoplata infirma; assembly: GCA_963921195.1. NCBI lineage: Eukaryota > Metazoa > Arthropoda > Insecta > Diptera > Anthomyiidae > Pegoplata > Pegoplata infirma. The sequence goes on from OY992536.1 coordinate 328,633,961, forward strand.
TATTTAGTCTGTGGTAGAACACTGATAATTATGCCAACAAAAAAGGCCTAGTAAATATATCATCGTAATAAGTTATGATACAAAAATACAATAGCCTGTGATTACGTTTAGCAGTAAAAAAATATTCTTATTATTTTAAACGAAATACAGGTTTTTCTTAAAGACAACAGATGAAGCCTCTCTTTTATTCTCAAAACAGGGAGGGGAGTACATTTCGTGAGCACTGAGTCATACCTAAATTAACGAAAGAGAAAAAATCTCATTTTATAATGTAGTGCGTGCTAGTGACACCAACCACCTCTCACAATTTGTTGTTTGCTCACTATGAATGTGGCAACACCGATACAATAAGGGTATTCATAGATTAAACTTAAAGGAAATATAACTGAACACACAGCTGGTCTAAACAAGATGTAACCTAAAAGTGCGACCACCATAATTTTTATACCCTCCACTTAGTGATAGAGGGTATATATAAGTTTGTCGTTCCGTTTGTAACTTATCGAAATATCAATCTGGGACCCCATAAAGTATATATATTCATGATGCCCGATCGATTTTAAGACATTCTAGCGATGTCCGTCTGTCCGTCTGTCTATGGAAAATGCTGTCACGGACAAAATATTGCACAGAGATGACTGAAACTTAACATATTTATTGGAAGTTCTCCCGAGAAGTTTGGTATTGCATTTGAGCGATATCGGTTCAGCGGTTCAAAAGTTATGAACGAAAATGTAAGCCTCAAAAATTTCAGTACATTCAACATAACCTAAAAATACAAAATGCTTTAATTCGGCTTCTGGTTGACATATGTGAACATAATTGAACACCAAATGGTATTTAAACAAGTACAAACATATTTTTTGACAAAAAAAGAAAAAAATCGCGGATTTTTTTTTTATTTAGTTGAAAATTTTTAATAATACTAAAGGATACATTTTTGAAAGGTCATAACTTACCTCCTTTTTCCTGATATGTACAATAATAAAATAGGAAAATTAGGAGAGATCCTCCTCTTTCATTTGCTATCACTAGTGGCATCCTAGGACAAGTACAAATATGGAAGTGGAAAAGTGGAAAAAAAAATTGTTTTCCACTTTATATTTTTAAAATAACAATTTTTTTCTGTAATTTTACAATTTTGTTGTGTAAATTTTTATATTTATTTTGGAAATTTACCGATTATTTTATAAATTTACAATTAAATCTTGCGGCTCGAAGGTAATATTTCACAAACAAAAATTGTAAATTTTCCTTTTTACGGTAATTTCCCGTAACATTACGGGAATGTTTGCTAGTGCTTATTTGAAGAAAACTGCTCCGTAAAATTACGGGGATTTTATGTCATTTTACAAACTTTTTTTTTGAGTGTAGGAGTCATTTTGAAATATTTTTTTTTTATGAAACCGATCTTTTATGAAATCGATCTTCAATCAAGAAAAACGCGGTTTCAATTAATTTTTTAATTGAAACTCCTCCGATAAAGAAAATTGTTATATCAATCATCAAATTGGATTCGATTTTTTGATCACAAATTTAATCAATTTTTTATTTAAAGTCAATCAAAATAATAATTGATTTAACGAATGAATTTTAAGCTTATGGCAAAATTATGAAGAAATTAACATTACAAAAAAAGTAAAACCCGATTATATTGTATATTTTTGAATTAATGTATTCAAATAAATTAAAGCGAAAAAAATATGGTATGTTGAAAATATGATAAGATAAAATTGTAAATTTTATCTTATTTTGATAAATAAGATAATTGTCATAAGTGTTTTTTTCATATCTCTCATAGTTTTCGAGAAAATTTGGACACTGTAATTTTTTGTAATTCAACCGCGATTTTCGCACAAAGTGCTCGATCGCAGATTTTGATTTTTGTTGCTAAATTTTTCTTAGACCTCCCAACTATATTAATAAAAAACAAGTAAAAAAGTTAAATTCGGCTTTTCCGAATGTAGTGATACCCTCCACAATTTCAAAAATATTATTGCAAAAAACTTTATTTAAAAGGAAATTACTTTTGAAAAAAAAAATTTCCGCGAAAAAAAATTTTGATAAAGTTTTTAAATGACTTTATTCACATCATCACAGGGTATATCCGCTTCTTTCATTTGCCATCACCAGTGTCATCCTAGGACAAATACAAATATTAAAAAAATATTTTCCAAAATGTATCCTTTAAAACTTTGAAGTCCTTATAAAAGGAAACAGGGTCACCAAATGAAAAACTGAAAATGCAGTTTTACTCCATTTGATCTCTACTTTCATGTGTATTAGGCTGGATCGAATTTGGCTTTTGGGCGAATTTCGTTCCGGCTCACCGACAGATGTGTTGGAATAGACCTAAAAACAATGTTGTTAAATTTTCATGCAGATCGGTGGTCATCTTCCGCTGCCGAAATGACGTTGAAAATCCGCGATTTCTTAAAAAATAGTATATATTTCAAAAAATTGCCAAAATTACAAAAATGACTTTATCTTCTTTTTTATTTCAGTCAATCATTTCAATTCGATCATATTTTCTTAGAAAAAAATTTCAGCTTAATAGGACATTGTTAACCCCTCTAAAACGGTTGCCGAAAATGACCCATTTATTTTACCCTAAACTCAAAACCACCAAATTTAAAAAAGATTTTTTTTTGATTTTAAGTTGCACAATCTAAAGTTTTTATTGCATTTATTTCAAGTATATATAAGTTCGTTTGACAAAAATTTTTTTTGAAAAAATACGAGATTCTTAAACAGCGCGTGTAACGGTCTGTTTCAAGGACATTTTGGGAAAATTGCACTTTTTTTTTTAAACTCAACATTTTTAGTTAAAAACTTTTCATTTTACCACAGATTTATTATAAGTTATAAAACTTAATATAGAAATGTTGGATTTTAAGAAATTCCTTAACCCTAAACAGCTTTGGGCCCTAAATGACCCATGATGAACAAATGCATTTAGCAATAAACCGCTTTTGGCAGGCGACTAACCATTGGAAACATATTTTTTCCATTAAAAATGGGAGCGTGAGTATAGATGGGAGCGTGAGTGAATTTGACCTACTCACGCTCACGAAGAAAAAACATTTTCGCGCAGGAAATTTTTTAAGTTTGCATACATTTTACGCAGGATCACGTGATTGAAACATATTAAACTCGTTCACGCTGTAATCACGCTCACGAAAAGTCAACATAACTATATTTTGATGTGTTTTATTTTTCTGTCACCATAAAAAATCATGCGAACTCTCGAAATTTCACTCACGTTTACGAGTGAATCACGTGAAATTTGTGTCACGTGTGCATTTGTACAAATTATATTTTTAATGCAAAATAAAAAAGTGATCCATATATTTTTTTAAAACAATTTTAAATATTATTTCCCATTTAAATGCACCCACCCTGAAAGCATTATCCCTTTAAATGCCAGAATACAGCAAGTAAATAGTCTATTGAAATTATTCAGCAATATTCTTGTTTAAATGTGAATTACTTTTTGTGTCAGATATAAATAAATGGTTAATAGTGGGTACGAAAAATGCTTTAAGGGTGGGTGCATTTAAGCGGGATACTATTTGAATGCTATTTGAACTTTTTTGTTTTATTTACATTAAAAATATAATTTTTAAAATTGCACTGTTAAACGTGATTAAAATTTCGTGAGTTTGCATGATTTTTTATGGTGACGGAAAAATGAAACACGTCAAAATTTATCTTGAGTGAGATTAAAATGTGACACTCATGTAACCCTGCGTAAAATGTATTCAAAATTCAAAAATTTCTTGCGTGAGAAATTTTTTTTTTCTTCGTAAGCGTGAGTTGGTCGAATTCACTCACGCTCCCATCTCTACTCACGCTCCCATCCTTACTCACGCTCCCATCTTTACTCACGCTCCCATTTTCAATTGAAAAAATATGTTTCCAATGGTAAGTCGACCGCCAAAGCGGTTTATTGCTAGATGAATATGTTCATCATGGGTCATTTAGGGCCCAAAGCTGTTTAGGGTTAAGGAATTTCTTAAAATCCAACATTTCTATATTAAGTTTTATAATTTATAATAAATCTGTGGTAAAATGAAAAGTTTTTAACTAAAAATGTTGAGTTTAAAAAAAAAAAGTGCAATTTTCCCAAAATGTCCTTGAAACAGACCGTTACACGCGCTGTTTAAGAATCTCGTATTTTTTCAAAAAAATTTTTTGTCAAACGAACTTATATATACTTGAAATAAATGCAATAAAAACTTTTGATTGTGCAACTTAAAATCAAAAAAAAATTCTTTTTTAAATTTGGTGGTTTTGAGTTTAGGGCAAAATGAATGGGTCATTTTCGGCAACCGTTTTAGAGGGGTTAACAATGTCCTATTAGGCTGAAATTTTTTTCTAAGAAAATATGATCGAATTGAAAAGATTGACTGAAATAAAAAAGAAGATTAAGTCATTTTTGTAATTTTGGCAGTTTTTTTAAATAAATACTATTTTTTAAGAAATCGCGGATTTTCAACGTCATTTCGGCAGCGGAAGATGACCACCGATCTGCATGAAAATTTAACCACATTGTTTTTAGGTCTATTCCAACACATCTGTCGGTGAGCCGGAACGAAATTCGACAAAAAGCCAAATTCGATCCACCCTAATGTGTATATCTTCCGGTTTATGTTTAATATTGGCCGTCGGACTGTGTTTTCAATACATTAAGCAATTTGTCTTTGACGAAGTGAGTCCATAGGGTGTCTTAACCGAAATTGTTTTAACGTAATACGATAAAATTAATGGAGAATGATCTAAATTAAGATCAAATGAGGATTCAACAGATAACTAACTTCTATCAATATGTTTCATTATTTCAAAATCGATAAAATCAGGAATTTTTCTAGGATACGAAGGTTAATATGTTGGTTGTCCAGACGATATAAAGCCCACACTATTTTCCGTAGGGTTTGTAATTAAATTAAAAACGGAATAAATTCATTAACTAAAGGGCGGTTAGTTCGACTACAAAAAATGTAAGAAACTGTGAATACTTGAATGTCTACAACAAATATGTTAAATGCATTAAATACATAGAAAATAAATTACACTCTCTGTGTTACTCTTGACAGAGCCAAGTGTTTGGTGTGAATGTGGATGAAATTTGTATCTGTAAGATACCCCAGTCAGTTTTAGCTTGGTTTTAGCCAAATTTCTGTTGGATTGCTCAACTTTTATTTCAGTTGCTTGTGAAACGTCGGTTGTGTCGGTATTGTTTATTTATTTTGTCTCAAACTGAACTTTTCAACAAAAAAAGGAGAATCAGAAACAAAAAATATTAAGGGCTTTATTGGAATTTTTGTGTTGAAGCAAATAAAAGCGTTGAGGGTGTGTGTTTGTGTTTAATTTTTTTTTTTTTTCAATTTTTTAACACGAAATATACTATGTAGTATAGTGTAGATGAACAAAATAATATGGATTTTTCTAAAAAAAAAAGAAAAAACAATAAATTCGTATATTCTTAATGAATAATTTGTAAACATAATTTAATTTTATGTACATTTTTTGTAATAAATACATTGTACAGTTTTTTTTTTATAAAAAATTTTCAAGAAAAAATTGCATAATTCTAAGCCAGTTATTTTTTTTTCTTTCTTTGTATTCTGTTTCTTTAAATGGTTTGAGTGGATATTGTGCAAGAATTAAAATTAATACAGAAAAACCTCTTATTTAATAATTTTATTTATTAAATTAATTTTAAAGAAACATTGAGAGAGAAAAGAAAAATTGAAAAGTTAAAGTTTTCTTTGTGTTCCTTTTTGTTAAAGTGACATAACTGTAGATTGCACGAATTACACGAAAACGATGTAAAAATCCTTGAAAAGAAATAATAATAAATTGAAAAATACACATACACCTTAGGATGAATTGCCATTATGGAAAAAACTGTTTTTTTTTTTTTTTTGAATATTAAACGACTTTCTATACCCTCCCTTCTGCAATCGGGTTACAAATTTTTATACATTTTAGGAAGTTCTACTTAAATGCGTCACGGTTTCAAATTGTACGGTTTCTTTTAAATATTTTCTAAATTTATTTTAAAACAAAAAATTTTAACAATTTAATAACACTCTAATATACATACAGAAATTTGTATACACTTTTTGACAATGTAAAAAATTAAGATCAAAGTGGACTTTATCACTATAGTATTTACGGGTTCAATATTATGAGTTCAATATCACAATTTACAGGGTTTTCTGCTTTTGTTGGACCTTATCACCATTTTTTTTTTCGCCAAAAATCACAGTGGATTTCAATATTAACCTTTGATGACCATACATTTTCTGCTAAAACGATTTAATGAAAAAAAAAATTATGAAAAAAAAATTTGTTACATTTTATTCACCAGCTGGGGGAAAAACGTTTTTATTCACCAGCAGGTGAATTAGTATTCAATTAAGAATCGAAGTAACAAACCTTTGTGGTTTTAAGAAAATGAAAACAGCAATTCTTATTTTATTTTTTTTTAGTCAGTACCCAGGCAGAAAAATACGAACGGGAGAGCGTTGGCAAAGTACCTTTTATGGTCGCTTGTGTGCTGGGAAAGCATCACAGTTTAGTACTCTCCCAGCGTAAAAATGATAACCACGGTAAACGGTATGCCGTTGCTTTAAAAGCGCTTTAAAAACAAAAAATATGGTATTATTATAGCACTTTTAGAACAAAAAAATGGGACATATCTAAATTGATAAGTCCCGAAGAAACAACTTTTTTTTGGTGTTTTTTTGAATAAAGAAATTTATTAAATTAGAATAAAAATTGATCGACTAATTTATTATGACAAAAAATTTTGGACAAACTTTGAAATATTTTCTAAGTTGCGAAAAAACTTTAAAAAAATTTTCAAGTCCCAGAAACAATTTTTTTTTGGCTTAATTTTTATACCCTACACCATTCTGAGGTACGGGGTAAAATGAGTTTGTGCCTATGTTTGAAACTCTCCGAAATAAGTCCTAGATCAACCTTTTACCATACTCAAAATCAGTTTTAAGTTGATTTAGCAACGTCCGTCCATGTAAAATACAGGTCGCAATTGTCAATATATTTGGCTAAATTTGAAACTTCTTTTGGCAAAGGACGAATCCTATTGAAATTGGAAAAAATTGGTTTATATTTATACCTAGCCCACATAGAAACTTCCCCCTTTAAATTTGTGTTTAATGACCCTAGTAACCGTATTATAATTGGTATTCTTTAAAAAAATAACAGATAAACGTATTTTGTGTCCACAAATCATCGTTCCAAATTTTAAAGGAATCGCACCAGTTCTAATTGTAGAACCCATATAAAGTTCCATAAGTTCCGGACACAAAAATTTGTGTGCAGTTTTTTTTGAGTTTTGGAATAAAAAACTTATTAAACATGCTTTTAGACCGGATTTACATTGGGCAATTTTAATTGCGGCAATTCTGATTTTTTAGTGTATCAGAGAGAGAGATAAGATTCTTCCCTCTCTCTCCGACAAACTATAAAATCAGAATTGCGGCAATTAAAATTGCCCTGTCTAAATTTGGACTTAGGAAAAAATCCCCAAAAAAAGTGATGTATTAAACCGAAACTGATTGTGTTCCAAAGGGATAACCCAGCGACATTTCACATTGTCGCTTTCGAATTCATACTACCTTATACACAAAAAAAAGTGCTTTGCCGAGACTTTTTCTTTGTAACGGTTGGCAGTTTCTGCCTGGGTAGCTTATATAGTCAAACTGAGGTAGCGTCCTGCATCATTTTTAAAATTAGACACCAGTCTAAAAACATTACAAAGACTTCCAATTTGAATAAACAAGTTGTTAGAAAATTTTTCTGTTAAAATCTATATTTTCAATGAATTCACTGACAATTTACTGGCAGTGAATTCAATCAAAAAGACACTACCCAGGCAGAAAAATACATACGGGCCAGATCTGGCAAAGTACCTAATAAGGTAGAATTAATACTGGCAAAGTACCTTCTTTTTGGGTTTTTAGTACTTGCTAAGATGCTAAATGATAACACCATTTAGTAGTGGCAAAGTACTTTTAAAAGCGCTTTCCCTGTACTTTAAAAAGTACTATCCGAGAATTTTTAAAATAGCTTTTTAACTAAAACAATCCATTACAAAATTAAAAATGTATTTAATATTTTATTATAAAATATTTTTTTATTTAATAATTTGTACATTAGAAGTCTTTTTTTTTAATTTTTAAATTTTAAATAAATTATGTATTAATTACACAGCATGACAAAAGTGACCTCTATTATAGAAAATAAGAGGTATGACCAACATTTCCATCTATTTGAGACATGCTGAGTCGAAAATTTCTTGACTTGTAGCAATGTTTCTTATGCAAATTTGGTTTAAAGCTTTTCATCTTAAGCCCATAAATTCGCGAATTTATTGCTACAACCTCTTAATAGAAATTCCAAATTCTCTCTAGGAATATAAAAGAAAGCTCGGAACCGAGAGTTGTATTTTCTTTCGTAAAAATTAATGGTTTTAAAATAAAACCAATCCATCCAGATAACGTATGTTTACTCGACAATGAAAATGTAATTAAAGTTACTGAAATTTTTTTTTTTTTTTTTTTTACGTTGAACCAACACTCAGGGGATGCCCCTACTAATGCAGTGCATTGTGTTGATATCAGGAAAATAGGTTGTGAGGAGGAGGAAAGAGGGAGTAGTGTTTGTGGATATTTGACTTGAATTTATCTACATTGAAAGAAGCTGGGAAGACCTCCGCTGGGAGATTATTCCACATACGGCTAGTACGACTGATAAACGAACCTTCTCTGTAATGCGATGTGCGATCAACTGGACAATCGACAACAAATGGATGTGATCTACTAGACGACCGAGTGCTGCGAACAAAAACTCGGGCTCTAGGGATAAGTTCACTTATCTCAGCGGAACACTTTCCATGATAATATCGATAGAACAGAGTCACACAACCCACATTCCGACGATGCTCCAGTGAGTCAATAGAGTTGGATACCCTATTGTCATTGATAAGCATCAACGCCCTCCTTTGCACACGGTCCAAAAGCTCCAAAATAGACTTTGAAGCCCCTGCCCATATATGGGAGTTGTATTCCATCTTCGGTCGGATGTAGGTGGTATAAATAGTTAGGAGATCGGATGAGGTGAAGTACATCTTACACCGGTTTAAAAAACCGAGACACTTGAATGCTTCTTTCGACACTTGAAAAACGTGTTTATTCCAACGGACATCACACTGAATTTTCATGCCCAGAACATCAAGAGCGTCCGATTCCTCGATACCTATACCACCCATTTGTACAGATGACGCTGGTGATTCCACATTTCTGTGGGTCAACATACAACATTGGGTCTTGCGTGCATTAAACTTGACCCTATTCGCAAGACCCCACTCAGAGATTGTCGACAGGTCCTGATTAAGTGTGTCATTCATAATCCGCCTTTTTTCCTCAACCTGAACAAGGCTTGGCCTACGATCGAAGGAAAATGAATGACAAATGTTGCTGTCATCTGCAAAAGAGTAGATAGGATTTGAAGTTTGACTTAGGAGGTCGTTAAGAAAAATAAGAAAAAGGGTAGGAGAAAGAACAGAACCTTGCGGTACCCCTGATTGAAGCTGAAACTCATCCGATGAGAAACCATCTATAACAACACGTATAGATCGGTTCCTAAGAAAACTCGAAATAAATCGAGAGAAGTCATTACCGACACCAAAGGCATTAAGCTTAGATATGAGTGCATCGTGCCACACACAATCGAATGCCTTAGAAATATCCAGAGCAACCACCTTACTCTCACCAAAACGGTGGATCGAACGACTCCAACGTTCCGAAAGGAACGCCATCAGATCCCCAGTAGAACGAGTTCTACGAAAACCATATTGTCGATCGTTTAAAAGTAAGTTAGCCTCAAGATACCTTACAAGATGGCAATTTACCATGCTCTCCATCACCTTCGAGAGCGCTGAGCATATTGCGATTGGGCGGTAGTTATCAGGGTTGTTAGCCGTTCCCTTTTTAGGGATTGGCTGCACATTGGCAACCTTCCAACATGAGGGAAAGACTCCCGCACGGTAAGACGATATAAAAAGGTTGGCCAGTGGACGTGCTAACGTCGTAGAACACTGTTTCAGCACCAGTGCTGGTATACCATCCGGCCCCGGTGATTTATTTACGTTAAGATCCGCAAGAACCCTTTTAACTGCACGTGCTCGGAAAAATATCCTGGGCATAGTATGGGATACCCTTTCGAGTTCGGGCAGTGGTTGATTGCTTTCCGGCAAAAAAGAGTTTCTTGCAAAAAGACCAGCCAAGAGGTTAGCTTTATCAACCGGTTCAGTGAATACTTGGTCGTCTTTTAAAAGAGTCGGGATAGAAGAACTAGCATTTTCCCTGACTCTTTTAACAAACGACCAAAAGCTCTTACTGCCCCGAGGAGCAGCAAGAACTTTAGCACGAAGTCGCTGTTCGTAAAGAAGCTTTTCACGACTAAGTACTTTTACACACGCGGATCTCGCCTGTTTGCGTAGCAGATCAGTATTGGCGTTTTTATTGTTACGCCAATTTCTGAATGCTTCCTCCCTGGATCTGACTGCGTTCCTGCAAGTCTGGTTAAACCAACATTTATCCTTTGATTTAGCCGAAATGAGCTTCGATGGAATGAATGACTTCATTCCAAGCAATATAACGTTTTCAACCATTTTCGCCGCGGCGTCGACGTTGCCGTCGAGGAAACAAAGTTTCCAATTGAAACGCCGAAAAAAGTCGTTGAGCTCAGCCCAACGGGCCTTCTCATATATGAAAACTGAACGCTTCGTAGCTGTTGTTGAAACGTTACGAAGATCGGAGTACGAAAAGGATGCGGAAATGGTGCAATGATCCGAATTACCCAGAGGTGCAAATGTTTTTACTTCGTATTTGTCAGGATGCGAAGTAAGAAATAGGTCGAGAGTATTTTGGTGTTCATTCCCAACGCCCGTTAAGCGCGTTGGTTCATTCACTAACTGCGACAGGTGGTTATGCGCGGCGAATAACTCAACGTATTCACCAATCGGAGACGAATGGTTTGAATGGAGAATCCATGAAGAGTTGTGAACATTAAAATCACCTGCCACTACAATTTCACTGCTCGGGCAACTCTCCAGGATTCTCGATATCGAATTTGAAAGGGCATCAAAACCATCTAAAGAAGAAACCCTTCCCGCATTGGGACTCCTATATAAAAATAACATTGAAATCAGTATCCATAGTAGAATCAAAATGTATTCATACTAAATTTGATAATGACACCATTGTCATAACTTTATAACATAATTGTTTTCAAATTAAATGTTAAAATTTTATTAAATTATTAAAAAAAATATTTCAAATAAATAAACCGCCTTTAGTTTGGTAAAAAAAGTACTAGAAAAGTACTTAATTCGGTGAAACCAAGTACTTTACTAAAAAGAGCTTGCTATACAAAAAATAAATTGCTTTGCCAGTACTTTTTTTTTGGTACGGTTGGCAATTTCTGGCTGGGTACATATTTTACTGATATTTTATTAAAAAAATTTATTTCGAAGATTCTACCTGAAGAGAGAAGATTTCATGGTTTCATAAAAATCTATGGGCAAACACCAAAGTTATAAAGAATTTTATGAAACCACGCATAAAATTTTCCTTGTATTTAAATTTTTTTTTTTTTGTATTTTAAATACAACAAAAAAACATTTCGTCGCTGCTCCGTCGTAATTTGGTATGTGTTTTTAATGAAGTTTTCAGGAGAGCAAAAAAACCGTTTTATTTTGTCATTTTGCCATATTTTATAAAAGTCAAGCGGCTTTAAAATACATAAAGATGTTTTATATATGTGTACCACAAAAAAAAGAATGATTTTTTAGCTAAAACGAAGATATTAACGAATTACATAAAAAACTACACATAACACATTTTGTTGGAACATTTTTGGTATTATTTTTTTTATTTTTGGGCATTTTTATACACATGACCGTTTTTGTTCAAAGAACTTAAGTTATAAAATTTGATAATAGTGCAAAAAATTGTAATATTCATTAAAGTGATAGTAAATACACTTTTAAATCCCATATTTTGTACAAATCTGCATCCAAGTGCTGAGTTGCTTCAATGAATTTTGTTTTTTTTTTAGCGAAAAAATTTTACTTAAAAAAATTTTACTGAAATTTGTGCCATGAGATCTGACCATCATTTCTATATAATTGGGGCATGATAATTTCAATGGTGAAGTCCGTTTTTGAATCAATGGAACAGTTTTCATTGAAATCATCGTTAAAGTTATGCACATTTTGTTGCAGTTTTTTTTATTAAAAAAATTCTTCTTTTACAAATGCAAATTTGTTTGGTATGGAAAATGGGGATTAGACTCATAACGATATAATAGTACAAATTTGGATAAAAATTTTTGCGTTAAAATGGTAAAAATCGCGATTTTTGTGATATTTTAATGATTTTGCGTTTTTTTGCAACCCTATAAATATTTTTCCGAATTGATTTCATGTGTATGAAAAAACTAAAGTATGTAATTAATTTCTGCAAAAAAACTGTTTAGATACATATAACTTTTTTTTGAAAATCGCGAAAAATCGTTTTTTTATAATGGCAGCATCCCTTTAAAATGTAATCTCATACTTCATTTATTAGTATAGTATGTAAGCATGCCTAAAACCCTTACGTTAAAAATTTTAAGCAAAAATGTTAATATTTGCAAAAGTTTTCTTAGCAAAAACTGGTTTTAAACTACACATACCACTTTTTTTTGGAACATTTACATATGGATTTCACATAGCTTCTTTTGCTAACTTCCAAACCATTCAAGATATCGCTAAACGGTTTAGTGGGCAGACGGATGCCCTATAGAGGTTTCATATTATGCAATAAAAAAAAATCCAAAAATGTCACATACCAAATCACGACGGAGCAGCGACGATTTTCAAAGGCGTTTTGAATAAGTAAAAAAAAAGTATTAAATCTACTTCTGAGTTAAATAATGTAAGACATGTTTTTAGTGAAATTAGATGGCGGTTATTTGCTTAGAATATATTAACCCTTTATCTCCCATTTTTAGGGGGCATTTTGGTCCTTTTTTCAAATATCCTCAAAGAACACCAATAAAACATGCGTTTAAAAGGTTAACATGTTTTACAAAAATTTTCTGCATCAAATTTAACTAGGGGTTGTCAAAGATCAAAAAAGAAAAGAACCGCCATCAAATTTCACTTAAGACATCTGTTATCGTTATTTATGTCAGAAGCAGATTTATAAAATTGTTTCGACTTATTTCACACGAATTTGATGAAAAACAATCTAATAGTATGTGACAATAAAAAATTTTACTTTTTTAAGCTTTTGCACTTTTCGCACGAACTTTTGATCTTCGACAACCCCTAGTAAAATTTGATGTTAGAACATTTTAACCCTTTAAACGCACTATTTAGCGGTGTTTTATGAGTTTATTTGAAAAAAGGACCAAAATGACCCCTAAAAATGGGAGATAGATGGTAAATATATTATAAGAAAAGAACCGCCTTCAAACTTTACTGAAGACATGTCTTAACTTGATTAACCTCAGAATTACACTGAAAGAATTATTGTTCATTATATCTATGAACAAATTTCATAAAACCAAATTCATAGAATCTATTAAACAATTCATTGGCTGAATGAATATTCATTAGTATTCTGAAATATTTCATAGAATTTTATTCATAGATTTTATTAAATTCATAGAAAAAATTCATAGAATTAATGAATGTCATTCATAGAAGAAAATGCCATCAATATGCCTTTTAATTTTTTTAATAATAAATTTATTAAAAAAATAAAAAAAAACATTAAAAAAATATCATTGCTGCCCTGACCGGGGTTCGAACCCAAGACCTTAGCTATCAGCGCCACCAAAGAAGAAAAATCTCGCCAACTAACGCTTGGTTTTATAACGCTTCATTTTTGTAAATACACAAAATATTTGTTTTCTACAAACATACACACAGCTTTTGGCAGAGCATTGTGACAGAGCATAGACACAAACTCAATATGTTAGCAGAATATTAATCAAAACTGATTTTAAGTGTTGTTACTTGTTTATATAATTTAGCTAAGTGTCTAGAGACTAAGCTTCACGACCAACAGGTTCTATGTTCGAATCTCGGTGGGGATAAGTTTAAAAAACATATAAATTTTTAATAATAGAAAATTGTAAATAAATAAAATAATAAAAATAAATAAAATTGAAGTAATAAATAAAAATAGAATTGAATAATAAATTTTTTTTCTATAGCCTATGAACTTTTTCATTGGTTTCTGGATTCTATGAATTTGTTTCATAGATTCTATGAAGGGCATCATTGGCTCACTTCTAATGATTTTTTTCATATAATCAATGTACGTTTTCATAGCCGTAATGAACAAAATTCTTTCAGTGTAGATTTAATACTTTTTCTTTGACTTATTCAAAACGCCTTTGAAAAAATTGGAAAACTTCAGTGTGCCATAAAAAAAAGAATTCTATAAGGATATATGCAAAAAAAGACCAAAATGACCCCTAAAAATGGGAGATATAGGGTTAAGATGTTCTAAGAAAAGAACCACCATCAAATTTTACTGAAGACATTTTTTAACATTATTTACCTCAGAATTAGATTTAATACCCTTTTTGACCCATTCAAAACGCCTTCAAAAAAATTTAAACTTCTGTGTTCCATAAGAAAAAGAACTTCAAAACCCTTCGGGGGTGTTGGTCTACTATTTTTATACTTTCATTATTTTTAGTCCCAAACAATATACAATAAAACTATCAATATTACCCAAGGAAATTTTCGGGTTTTATAAAATCATCATATCCCAAAATTATTCACCAAAAGCGTTTAAAAATCCCTGTGTTTTCTATTACTTCAAACTTGAATGTATAAAGTCCCAACAAGATTGTTTTTTTGTGCCAATTTTAATTGGATATTATTTATGACATCCTTGAAAGGGAAATTTTAGGTATTTGTGCAAAAACAATATCCTTTCAAGGTACTCGTATTGTAATCCTTTACTTTCTTCCTTTCGGAATATTTATTAATCAATAAAAATGATGACTTTTCGATTTTACCGTTATTTGATTTAAAACCGAAATTTGTTTTGAACGAATTTTTAAGGATCAATTTTTAATGAATCCTTATAAATGAAAAGTAAAAAAAAAAATACACAAATATTTAACAAAAGTAATAACAAAAAAGTACTACTAATAAAAAAGCAACACGAATAATGGAAGAAGAAAAGAAAAATCAATTTTAAATGAGATTTTTTTTTTTAGTTTGTCGTATAGAGCAGAGCGTATAGGGTGTTTAAACGACCCCAAATCATGAATAAACATAAAGTATATTAAATTTATGCAGACGGCAACGATGACGACAAGTACAACTAACCAACCCATAAACAGAAGCAATAAAAGTAGTTTGTCACTAATTTCCAAAAACGCTTATATAATAAAGAACCAACAGACAGACGGACGGACGGACGGACAGACATAAATGCACTGGGGGTTGATTTGTTTGGTTATTGTTCCGTCTTGATAAGACTTCTTAAGGATTTAAAAATTAACTAAAACTGAAATGTATTATCTTCGCCACAGGCCATTTAAGAAATTCGCAATTTAAAGATTTCAATCTTTTTTTTATTTTTCTCCTTTTCTCTCTCTCGTTTCGTTTTGTAGATATCGCGTATCACTTGTTTGTTCAATTGAACCCTTAAGAATAAGGAATTCAATATCCCATCCCGTTTATGTTAAAAAAAAAAAAAAATATAAAAATTCAATAACACAAAAACAAAAAAACACATTTCTATTCAAGTGAATTTTTTGCTTAACAACGTTACGAAAAGAACAAAAAAAAAAAATATTAAAAAAAAAGTAAAATAAAACAACAAGAATATAAAAACGAAATAAATATAACGACGATATAAATTGTTTGTGTCGCCTGCCGTTTGTTGTTAGTTCGTATTTAGCAATGTATATTCGCAGTCGTAGTGATGGTGGTGGCGGCGGTGATTTTGCACTATATTTGCAAACTGTATTTGCATTTTGTTTGATCCTAGTACCACAATTGGCAACGTCTACTGTTTTAGATAAGTTGCGTGATGATCCAGATTTATCACAGGTAAAATTTAATTTTAGCTATTATTATTATTATTTTTAATATTGTTTTTAAGTTTTAATCAACCTTATCACCATATTTATGAACTCCCGTGAGGTATAAATTCAAATTTTAATTAATTCCAATTATAATTCAAAACAAATTTAGGAAATATGATTGTAAATTGGTTCCCATAAGACTAAAAACAGACAGACTTTAAAATTGGTGATTTTCATTCAAATTAGGAAACTGTCAACCGTGCCGTGCTTGTTCTGTTCATACTCAAAGTTTAAAAAGAAGATTTATTGAATCCAAGGTAAATTTATAAAAGGTATTATCCATTAACCTAACTTTTCCTCTATAGCACGGTTTAGATATATCAGGTTAAGTAAGATTGGACAACTGGTCGGCCATGTCAATTTTTTGACAAGTTTCGGTGTCTTCTTTTAATTTGTATTATTTGCAAATTTCACACACTTTTAGCAAAAACAATTCCTTTATTTTATTTAATTAACAAAAATTAATAATTTTCAAAAAAATTACAAAAAATCACAGTTTTCTAAAATTTTAAACAAATTTACAAAAAAAATTAAATTGACAGTTTTCACAATTCCTTTTTGGTTCGACATTTTATTTTTTTAGTACACACCGATTTCTGCCGTTCTTCATCCTTCATTCGTGCTCTATAGTAAGTTTTTTTTGACAAATTTTAAAACAATAATATTATTCGGTCTGGGACCCCATAAAGTAGATATAATTGATCAGTGATCGATTTAAGGACATTCTGGCTATGTCCGTCTGTCTGTGGAAATGGTGATCACGACCGAATCGCGGATTTTTTTTAACAATTTTTTTTTTCGCTGAAATTTTTTTTCAAAAAATTTTTTTTTTTTCAAAAGTAATTACTAGGGCAAGTACTTTCATGCATCTAAAAATCGAAAATATGTGCCTATAATATGCGTCTAAAAATCCAAAATATGCACTTAAAACTTAAAAAATATGCATTTAAAAATTATTGTTTTTACAAAAAAAAAGGTTTAATAACATTAATTAAATTTTGTCAAATACTTTAAGGACCTCGACAGTTCTTACAGCGGTATTTTTGAGTAGTAAAATATTTTTAATAAGTAAAATATTTTTTTATTGACACATTTTGTGATAACAATCTTTTTAATTGAACAAATTTACTTGAGAAGTTTTTTTTCTTTGAGTCAAAAAATTTTTATAAACAAAAAAAAAAATATTGAAGTAAAAATTTTTTTAGAACCATTCCTAATATTAAATATTTTTTTTTTTTTTGAAAATGCTTTAAAATGAAAATGCTTTAAAATTTTTTTTTTCACTTTTTCCCCCATTCTGAAGTCAATAAAAATGAACTCAAAGACAATAGACCCCACTCTGTCTCTAAGCGAAATAAAAAAAAATCAATTTTCCTGTAGGAAATTTTAAATTAAAAGAATTTTTTTTCTTTGCGATTAGTAAAATGTATAAGAATAGGAAACATTTTTCAGAATCTAAACATTTTACTTCCAGAAGCAATTTTCTATAAGAAATGACTCAGAATATGATTTCTGTAAATAAAAATATTTTTCCATAAGCAATAGGTGATAGGTTTTGAATTTTCCTAAGAAAGTTTTGATAAAATATTGATGAAAATTGAAAAAAGTCCAATTTATATGAAAATATGCAAAAATATGCATTTATACCAAAATATGCAAAAATATGCAACTACAAATCGATGCCATTTTATTGCAAATTTCTTGATTCGGATAGATATTAAGTTTGTTGTATGATTAAAGTGCCGAGTAAAAACATGCATTTTCATTAAAGTACTTGCCCTAGTAATTACCTTTTAAATAAAGTTTTTTTGCAATAATAGGTCTATTCGATTACCCAAATTTGTTACTATTTTTTACTACAACTGGAAAGTCTTGTTTACTTTTTGTATTGAAAATTTCCAGCTGTAGTAAAATGAGTAAAAAATATTAGATTGTAGTACGGTAATCGAATAGACCTAATCTTTTTGAAATTGTGGAGGGTATCAATACCTTCGGCAAGGCCGAATTTAACTTTTTTACTTGTTAGACTCTAAAATAAGTTTAATAAAACCAAAAATGTTTTTTAGACAAATTTTCAAACAAAATACTTATAGCTTTGTGGAGTGTTTTTTGAAAGGTTCTTTTTTAGCTCCAAAAATAGTTATATTTTACAAAAATTTTTTGATAATAAATTCATATTTGAATAATTTTGGACTCTGAAAAAATTGCACCCATAAAAATTTTTTTTTCTATGAGTTTTAAGAAAGTCTTATTTTGGAACGCTCTTAAATTTGTTTTTATTTCAAGTATCCTATCCAATAAAAGTTGGAACGCTACAAAATAAGAAAAATTGTGAGTTTTGAGGGCACTTTTTTCAAAGTCCAAAATGATTCAAATATGGAAAAAAATTTTGGTATCAAAAACACACATTTTTTTCTTTGGTAATTTTTTTAAAAATGTTTTCTAAACTTATTTTCGTAAAATAAACGAAACTTTCGTGTATTTTACGAAAGAAAAAGCTTCGAAAGTTTATTTCGCAAAATGTTGCATGGATTTTATATCACATCTTATACGAGATTTTAAAGATCAGAACTGATCCGCGTAAGATCAGTACATTTCCGAGATTTGAAAGATCAGTACTGATTCTTCACATTTTTACTTGGGAATTCATATCATTTGAAAACATATAAATATACATTAACCGTACAGAAAGCATTTTCAATGCAAATTTATTACCCAACAAAATCATTAGGGAATCGGAGAGTGATCTTAATAACTAACACCTGTTGCGTTCTGAAGACTCTTCTGTATCGTAGGTTGTATCCAGTATAAATGTTATTAGTAGAATCGTTTCATTTTTTAAAAATAGTTTTTCCCTTCTTGTTAAAATAATATCATATTTATAAAAATATGTACATCAAAACAGTTCATTATTTTACACAAAGACCACAGAATCTTCCAGTTATACCCAGCAAAAACTTTCATTACCTGTCAGGAGGTAAGATCTTAAATTTTCATTACAAAAAAATTATGACACATAACGAAATTGTATTTTTTAAAAAAAGACTTTCATTTAATATTTAATAAGAAAATTTGCTGGGATACAAATGATTCACACTGTTTTTAAACAACAATTTGTAAAAGAAAACCTGATGTGTCTGTGTTTGTATGTTCGTACCACCAGCCACGTTAATATAGAATTCTTCCAAACTATTTCCCAACCTTAAGACAAGATAGATATAGCAGCGATATACAGACTAAACAAACAAATGGTTGCAAGAATGAATGAAAGAAACTGACTTTTGGCATTACCCAGATTATGTTACCAAGATCTTTTAGAATACATTCATATCTATTCAAAAAACAGTATTCGTACAATTGTGAAAAGAAAATTATTGTATTTCAAATTCCAAACGATTTAAAAAAAGTAAAAGAAAACTCCCCGAGTAAAAAAGTTTATATATAAATATATAATGTGATAAAAATTATATATAATTATATATAGTGGATAAAATTATGTAATATTTCATAAAATATAATCTTATACTTTTATATGTAATTTTATTAAATTATTTATAGCTCCATTCGATTACCTACTACAATTTACTTTTATTTACTCAATTTACTATTTTTGCTCAAAATCCGTTCGAGTACACCTAAAAATAGTAAATGTAGTAACCAATTTAAGAGAAAATGAATTTCTCTTTTGCTTAAATTTTACTACAATTTACCGGCAAAATTTCAATGAGTAAACAAAAAAGTTATGTCAAAAAAAATTATTGACAAATTTTTATAGTTTTTATATTTTATTAAAAACAAAATTAACACACAAAATATGTATAAAAAATGGAATATCAATTTGCAAATCAATTTACAATGGGATAAATTTAATAATAGATACACATCTCAACAAAAAGCTGATTAAAATCAATGGAATAACATTGATTTTTGAAAGGAAGATGAATTATTTTTCGCGAAGAAAACTTAATTGTGTACTTCAATATGTAAAAATGTACGTGTATTTTTTTGTCTATTTGTGATGCAACGGAATTTTCCTTTTTCTTTAGTTTCAAGATGCTGAGAAAAATTCCTTAAATTCTGAGTTTTTATAACCTCCAACGACAAAACGGGAATCTCAGAATGAAAATATTAGTCTTGACCCATAATCTAATTTAAGATATTCGAGCGATATCTTTCCGTTCGTCCTTTGAAAGTACACTGCAATCCATGCCAAAACAGCTAGACTCCCGAAGCTTGCCACGAATAGGTATTGTGTTCAAAGAGTGGTCAAGTTCTAAAATATCAACATCGGACGTAGGGGAAAAGTTTCCCTTACCGATAGGCGTTGGCCGACATTTCCTCACTTGACATACATTTTTATTTATTTTGATTAAAAAAATGGCATTCTCAGAATCTGAGACTTTTCTATAGAAAAAATGCCTTAAAATCTGAGACTTTTTCTATAGGAAAATGTCTCAAAATCTGAGATTTTTTCTTTAGAAAAATGTCTCGAAATGTGTCAGAATCTAAGACTTTTTCCATAGGAAAAATCTCTCAGAATCTGAGACTTTTTCTATAGAAAAAATGACTCAGAATTTAAGACTTTTTCTATAGGAAAAATGTTTCAGAATCTGAGACATTTTCTATAGGAAAAATGTTTTAGAATCTGAGACTTCTTCTATAGGAAAAATGTCTTAGAATCTGAGACTTTTTCTATAGGAAAAATGTCTCAGAATCTGAGGCTTTCTCTATATGAAAATGTCACAGAATCTGAGATTTTTTTCTATGTAAAATGAGACATTTTAGTTCAAGGGAAAGCGGCTGGGAAAAGATTCCAAAATATGTGCAGATACATACATAATTTAAAACAAATAAATGTTTGGGCCCCCTGGAAAAAAAGTCCTGGATATGCCCCTGGTCATGAGATTCTTTCGGCTTTTATATTCAAAACAACCTTTAGATTATTAAGATTTTCCCACAGGTTTTTGTAACAGAACAATTCTTTGGATGCAGACGTTTTTTCCATTGGAAAAAGTGCTGCAAATCTAAAAAGGCTCCCGATATAAAATTTAGGATTGCTCTAAAGAAAATAATCCCAAAGTTTGCAGAAGTTTTTTTATGTTTTTTTTTTTAAGAAACTCATTTGGAAAATGTTTTGAGGATTATTAAAATTTAATACATATTTTAGAAAACAAAATATATAAAAAAAATAAAATGACAAATATATTTTTACTATTATTTTACTACTTTTCATTTTTTTACTTTTTTGGTTTTTTCTCTCAATGAGTAAAATTTACAAATGTCTCCCTTTTACTACTTTTACTACATAAAAAGTAATCGAATGGAGCTTATAATTATATATAAAACTTTTTTACTCGGGTTTACTTACTTACATACGCAAAAACATATTTCAAGAGATAATATTTCGTGTTAATAAAGATTTTTTTGTTTTATTTTAAGAAAATGAAACAAAAAAAAAAAATAAAAAAACTATATCTTGTACATTTGCAATAACATTAGTGCAATATATTATTACATGCTGTTGATATACGGTTTCAGTTAATTTAGATGCATTTGTTGTGTAGGAATTCTTAAAATAAAATCCGTGTAAATCTAATGTTAAAGAAAAGTTTTGATATGGGTTTTCAGTTAAAAATTATGTTTTATATTTTTTAATATAATTTGATACAATCAAATTATATGGACAATTGTCATTAACTTTTAATACTTGTGATATTCTCTTAATTTCGCAATAACTTTTTTATTTGTAAATTAGGTGGTACCTGTGAATGTGGATAAGTTAAGGAAACCTTAAACAGTAATTGTGCAAAGGCACAGCTCAAAAGGTCTCATTAGTTCATGGTAAGGAATGTTCAAAGTTGAAAAATGTAAAAAGCTCGCTTGATACACTCACGAAATTTTTCGTTCAAAGTTTCATATTGCTGGGTGCGTTAAAGCTATTACTCC
The DNA here is from genome assembly GCA_963921195.1 of Pegoplata infirma. Lineage (NCBI taxonomy): Eukaryota > Metazoa > Arthropoda > Insecta > Diptera > Anthomyiidae > Pegoplata > Pegoplata infirma. Next base: position 328,656,104 of record OY992536.1, read on the forward strand.
AAAATTAATATCGCTTAATCAGTAGACTTGAGCAATTATTTGGTGTAGGTTCAGTGGATGTGCCATCAATAAGAAAAAATTTACATGGACCTAAATCTTTGATACCAATTTTTTTCAATTTTAAATTTTTCGAGGTTTTTTTAAGTGTATTATGTGTAATTAAAAATATACTATACATTTTTTCAATACTGAGCTAATATTACGTTATATATTCGGCAAAAACCTAAATTTAGTTAAATTAATGAAAATTATTTTTGTCTTTTGGTAAAAAATAGCAAAAAAATTTTTTTTTTACAAATTAAACAAACATTTTTTTACCATAAAAATAGAATTAAAATTAATTAATACGGATTTTATATTAGTGAAAACGATATCACATATTTAAATCGAAACTATATCGTTATCGCCTGTAATAACTATAGTTTTTCGATGAATTCTGGAAAATGGCGGTTATAACTGGAATTATAGATAGAGAATTTTTTTTTTTTGTTGGAAAAACGATATCATAAGGAAAGGTAGATTAAGAAAGAAAATACTATCGTTTTCGTGTAATCTATATATATAAAAGAGTAATGTGACTGACTGACTGACTGACTGACTGACTGACATACTCATTCATCATCGCCCAGCCCAAACCGCTGAAGCTAGAGACTTGAAATTTGGACTGTAGGTCCACCTCCCGGAATATAGATCCACTAAGGCTGGATTTTTGCCAATGTTGATTCTAAGGGGGTAAAAAGGGTAAAAAACTGTACTTTTGGTACTTTTTATATCTCCTGAAATAATGGTCATAGAGACTTGAAATTTGGACTGTATGTTCTCCTCCCAGAATATAGATCCAGTATAGCCGTATTTTTCCCAATGTTGATTCTAAGGGGACAAAAAGGGTAAAAAACTGTACTTTTGGTACTTTTTATATCTCCTAAAATAATGGTCACAGAGACTTGAAATTTGGACTGTATGTTCAACTCCTAGAATATAGATTCAGTAAGGCTGGATTTTTACCAATGTTGATTCTAAGGGGGTAAAAAGGGTAAAAAACTGTACTTTTGGTACTTTTTATATCTCCTGAAATAATGGTCACTGGAACTTGAAATTTGGACTGTATATTCACCTCCCGGAATACAGACCCAGTGAGGCTGGATTTTTGCCAATGTTGATTCTAAGGGGGTAAAAAGGGTAAAAAACTGTACTTTTGGTACTTTTTATATCTCCTGAAATAATGTTCATAGAGACTTGAAATTTGGACTGTATGTTCACCTCCCGGAATATAGATCCAGTATGACCGGATTTTTGCCAATGTTGATTCTAAGGGGACAAAAACGGTAAAAAACTGTACTTTTGGTACCTTTTATATTTTCTTAAATAAAGGTTCTAGAAACTTAAAATTTGCAATGTAGGTTCACCTCCCGGAAAAAATATATTCACCAAGGCTTAGTTTTTGCCAATGTTGACTCTACGGGGGTAAAATGGAAAAAAGTGTACCTTACCTTACCTTACCTTACCTTACCTTACCTTACCTTACCTTACCTTACCTTACCTTACCTTACCTTACCTTACCTTACCTTACCTTACCTTACCTTACCTTACCTTACCTTACCTTACCTTACCTTACCTTACCTTACCTTACCTTACCTTACCTTACCTTACCTTACCTTACCTTACCTTACCTTACCTTACCTTACCTTACCTTACCTTACCTTACCTTACCTTACCTTACCTTACCTTACCTTACCTTACCTTACCTTACCTTACCTTACCTTACCTTACCTTACCTTACCTTACCTTACCTTACCTTACCTTACCTTACCTTACCTTACCTTACCTTACCTTACCTTACCTTACCTTACCTTACCTTACCTTACCTTACCTTACCTTACCTTACCTTACCTTACCTTACCTTACCTTACCTTACCTTACCTTACCTTACCTTACCTTACCTTACCTTACCTTACCTTACCTTACCTTACCTTACCTTACCTTACCTTACCTTACCTTACCTTACCTTACCTTACCTTACCTTACCTTACCTTACCTTACCTTACCTTACCTTACCTTACCTTACCTTACCTTACCTTACCTTACCTTACCTTACCTTACCTTACCTTACCTTACCTTACCTTACCTTACCTTACCTTACCTTACCTTACCTTACCTTACCTTACCTTACCTTACCTTACCTTACCTTACCTTACCTTACCTTACCTTACCTTACCTTACCTTACCTTACCTTACCTTACCTTACCTTACCTTACCTTACCTTACCTTACCTTACCTTACCTTACCTTACCTTACCTTACCTTACCTTACCTTACCTTACCTTACCTTACCTTACCTTACCTTACCTTACCTTACCTTACCTTACCTTACCTTACCTTTTATAAAAAGTACCTTTTAAAAAAAGTACCTTTCTGAACGGGGATACAAAGTACTTTTAATATTTGCTGAAACAATGATCCTAGATAATTGAAATATGGATTGTAGGATTCTTCGGTGAAGAAAAAACATTCTGGAAGAGGTACTTTTTTTAAATTCCGTTTCTAATGGGGGTAATTAAGTGTACTTTTGGTACTTTTCTTGCTCCTATAATAATGACCTTAGAAGATGGAACTGGAAATGAAATGGCGTAGAACGGGGAACATTATGAAATAGATATAGCAGGGAACAATATGGAATGATATTTTCAACTAAAATTTTTGGTGTTTAGCTTTTTTTACTCCATATTTTTTTATTCCAATTTCTTTTTTCACTGAAATATTTATTCACTCAAAATCCAAAATCCCGACATAAGGGTAGAAAATTCTCATTATATTTTTCCCCCGGAACGAACATGATAACGTACCAGCAAAGTTATTCAAATTTTATTGTTTAAATTATTCATTGAAATATTTTTTTATGGAAGACTTTAACGTCCACAAGTAAATAAAACAAAGACTACGTAGGGGAATTTTTTTAAAATCGATAGAATAATTCTGATCCTTCTATTATCCGGTATTCAATACAACCGGTAACGAAGTACCGGGATTGTAAGCTAGTATGAGATAATTAGGTAATGTTGCCTCAAAATTATAACGATATCGTTGTACAAGTTTAGTTGGAATATTTTGCGGTACATAAATTTTACAGTAATATTGATTTTTCAACAAGTTATTAGAAGGTCAAGGCTATTTGGCAGGTGGGATGATGTTTTTTTTAATACACATTCACCTAAAAAAATGTGTATGTAGTAAAATATAAAATCTGTGCTGTTGTTATTAGGGTGGGCTGGAATCAAAAAAATTTAATAACTTAACATTTGCAAAACACTAATGAACAACTAGTGAACTAACAAACGATTGCTTTCTTAATAATTTTGTATAAGAATCATCGACTGTAGAATGTTGAGTAGAATCGAAAATCAGATAACATTGGATTTTATAGCACGTTCACCAACCGATTATCAGCAATAAAAAATTTAACTGGGAAATCAAACAACAATGACACTTTTTGCAGGGATTTTCTAAAAAAAACATTGGAAACTTAAAATTTATTTCCAAATACCGTACAAAGGGACAATTATTTTTTTTTTAAGGTAATGTTGCCATTTGGACTTTCTTAGTAGACATGTCTTAAAATTGTTTAATGTATACAAAACCTTGTCTCTGCAAAATTCATATTTTAACCACTGTAATATTTTTAACGAAATATACTTTTCAGTCCACCTTACACTCATATTATATCTGTGTTATTGTACATCCGCATCCGTATTTTTTTTTTGTTGCTATTGTTCACAAGTATTGATTCCCAGTTTGTCTGTATGTAATGATGCCGTACAACCTGTAGTACATGGAACAATAAAGACAATTTTAAATATTTATGTACGAGTATGTAGATGGATATTTAACGTTAAGAAATTTATGTAAACCAAAAAGAAAATTGTTATATGATTTTTATTTTTATGATTCCGAGCCAACATACGTTGTATTAAGTATGTATGTATGTATCGTCATATTTTTATTATTCCATTTCAAGGATGAAACAGACGTAAATTTTGTACTTCAATGGTTTCAAGTGTTGTGCCATTTACTTTTTTTTTTTTTTTTTATAAATATACATGCAGGTACTATGTATATTTAATTGTACTGCAATTGGATGTGCATATGTAGGTCAATTGAAGTTCATAGAAGGATACAATGTCCAAATCCTTAAGATTTTATTATTTAACTGAGATATTCAATCAATCTCGACCATCGGAATATCAGTGTTAAAATTTTAAATTATTTTGACTTGTTAAATGACTGCGTTAAAATATTTTCAAAACTTTTTCTTCAATCACCTTTAATTTTTAAATAAATATTAAACAAAATTTTTTTTTAACACATTTTCTTTATATTTGTCTATATTATTAACACCGGTAATCAAAATGTTGTTTTAACCACTAAACTGACAGTTGTCTAGGTTAGGTTGAAAAAACGTTTATGGTTTAAAAGATGTATGTAGTGGGTACATTTTTACATATTTCATGCTAACGTCTACAACAATAACAAGTACTTTGCTCAAGTTACCATGACATTTTGTTAAAGTTGTGAATGTTAACTAAACATGTAACAATATACTTACGTACATAGCTACTGAACCTTTTGGTGGCGTAATAAAGGTACAAAAAAAAAATCGGTATATAGAATAAGAAATGTTTTATCATATACAGGGAAAACATTTGATTAAAGAGGCTCACAGTTTGAAATTTTTCCAACTGTGTGTTTTATTTTATTAAGGAGGTTCACAGTTTGCTATTTTTACAACAGTTCGTTTTTTGAACAAGTTGTAACATTTATTTATGAGAAAATAATGTTTTCTTTCAAAATGGGAAAATGTAGAAAAAGTTGCTACAAATAATTGTTACGATAAGATAAATTTTTACACTCCGTCTTTAACTTGCAATAAATATCGTTGGCAATAAAAATAACTCTTTTAGCAGCATAAATTAAAATGAGTAAAAATGTCGGCCTTGTCGAATAAATTGATATCACCCCACAATGTAAAAAAGATTAATGCAAAAAAATTTTTTGAAAAAGCCTTTTTGTGAAAAAATTTTGTTGAAAATATTGATAAAAAAATTATTTTTTATAAAATAAATGCAATATTGTATAATTATATTAAATTATATAAAAATATATAAAATTATATAAAATTACATACAATTATTTATAATTGCATATAGTTATATAACAATTTGAACTTGATATAATTTTATATTATTATATACATATATTTTCATCGGAACTTTTCGATTTTCCAGTCAAAAAATGAAACCCAAAGACATTGCCCTACAGGTCCAATTTTATTTTGTTCATAAAATTTTTAATTAATTTTGCCCATCTATGGTTTAGTGATATTTTCCGTTTTAGGGTGAATTTAAATCGACCGATACCTTTTTTCCAGCAGGGATCAAATCGTGTGGCTTAAAATAAGTTAATTAAAATCAGAAAACTGTGAATGTACTAATATTCAGATAAAAAATAAGTAAAAATATTTTTGGCCAATTTTTTAAAAGTGCTCAAAGAACTTTTTAACTCACACTGATAGAAAAACGCTTCATAATGAATGGAATTCATTAACGTTGTTTCATTACAACAACGAATTTCTTCATATGCTGCATGAAATTTCATACATATTGTGCAAGATTTTCATTAATTTTGATTCATTAGACTTCCTAGTTTCATTAAAAAATTTCATTAAGTTTTGTTTACAAAATTTGCTGTTTTTTGACACCTATCGTGTCGCGTCTGTTTAGTCTGTTAGTTTACGCGCGCAAAAAACAGCTGATCAGGGCGTGATTTTTTTTTTTTTTAATTTTTATACGAAATTTAAGATGAAATATTATTGATTAATTGTAAGTATTTTCGTGGTTTTAATTATGTATTGAAAGTAAATGTTATAGTAAAATTTTGTGTGAGAAAACTGTGTGAAATCTATAGATAAAATAAAAAACATGTGAGAGTGTTTTGTTAACTTGGTTATTTTGTGATTTTTCCAGACTTTTTTATAAAATAAATTATTAATTTTATATCTACTAAATTCGTGCTGTTTTATATTAGTTCGTGGTTTTAATTATATATTACAATTAAGGTTGGAGTAAAACTTTGTGCGTGAAAACTAAGAGAAAACCATTTTTTATTATTATTTTTAATTCTATAAAAAGATTTTTACAATTTCATACATATATTTCATTTTAAAAATAAAAGTAACATTTATTCAATGAAAGTATTTCATTTCAAAATTAAAAAGTAGGATTTATTCAATGAAAGTATTTCATAAGAATTAAATACTTTTTTCATTGAAGTAATTAAAAATTTTCATAATATACAATTTATATTTTGTATGAACAATTTTCATTAATTTAATGAAACTTGTTCTTGCAATTACATTTTATGATACCTATTTCATTAATTCAATGCAACCCTACATAGGTTCCTTTTTAACGTCATTTTTCATAACATTAATGTAGATTTTCATTATTGTCATGTACAAATTTCTATCAGTGCAGTTGTGTCTGTGAGTTGCCTTATTATGTAGAAAAAGAGAGAGTAAAATGTAAAAGTTGAGAGGGCAGATTGTAACATAAATACACAACGTTCTACTCTGTTAAACAAGTAATAATGTTTAAAAAAAAAATGTAATTATTTTTATAAGAATAAAGTGAAATTTGTTAACAGTTTACAAAAAAAGAAACAAAATCAAATGTACCCAGCAAAACTTTGGTAATGGGTAGTGATTATATAACACATTACCAGGTAATGTATATACCTTATTTGTAGCATTATTTTAGGATATCTTACCAAACATTTGTTCCACAACGTATTATTTTAAAGTGAAAAATAATGCATTACTAATAATTTGCTACGTAATGCAAGATTATTGGAAAAAATAATCTTCATGGATGAATTATATTTTGGTTACATTATGTATTATTTGAAAGTTTAAAATAATGCATTATTTATAATTGGATGCATAATGCATTACAATAATATAAAAAATAATTATTTTATTAAAAAATGCATAAGTTTAAACTAGAGATGGGCTCACGACAGGAAATTTCTAACGACACACACTCACGAGCATATTTTATCTACTTACACTCACTTACAATCACGTGAGTAAATTTAATACAAAATTACTTTTTCACTACTTGTAACACCTTATATATTATCTTCTGGTATGCTATATTATTTCATTTCTCGTAACCTACAAAGTATCATATATTTTACACCTTACTCGTATTCTTTGTTATAAATTTATGACTTATTTTATACCTTACTGGTATTCTTTGTGATAATGTGGATGCATTACTTTGAGTCTCATCGCCTGTTAAAATCATCAATGCTGCAATGTATAAAATAAGAGATCCTATACCTTATTTTATACCTTATTTGGTAATCTAAGTTTTGCTGGGTATGTTATGATTTTGTTTAAACCAACAACCACTTGTATGTGTGGATGTTGCCATCATGTACCATAAAATGTCATCGACTAAAATTTTCGCATAAAGGAAATTAAAAAAAAAAAAAAAACTGAAAATCAAAATAATGAGAATTAAATGATGACAGTGAATTCTTCAATTGTTAATAACGTCATGATTGACCTTTTGAATTGTCATTCATTGTCAACGTTGTTGTGTTTATGACCTAACTTCCTGTGTATCTGAAATTACATTGTTGATGCTGATGATGTTTATCATCATCATCAACATCTTAATCATCATCATCATAATTATGCGAATGCATGTGATAGATGCAGTTTCATGACATTTTGTTTTTCTTTACTTTTAAGCTTCTTTCAGCACAAGTAATTTTAAGAAATTATTACTTTCATAGTTATTATAACTATACAGTACCTGTTCACAAAAATAAGAACATGTTTTTACAAAAAAAGGGAGAGAAGAGGGTTTAAAACGGAAACAAATTCATTTACAAATTTTTATAAAACAAAAAAAAAAAAAATCAGGGATGCTTCATTTTTATAAAAAAATTTTAAAAGTTGTTTTTGGTACGTTTTCTATTTCCTGAAGTTATACATCTAGAAAGTTGAAATTTGGAATCGCAGAGTATTTTTTGGTAACTATTGAACTAACAAGTACCCCAGAATTTCTAAGTTAGAAGTTCAAAGATTACAGCATTTACAGTTGGCTTTATGTCGTAGTTTATAATGTCTGATTTTTATATTTCGCCAAGGCTGTCAAATCTTAATAATAAAAACATTAGGAGTGAAACCTCAAAAACTGAAGCATTATTTGTAAATGTCGAGCTTTTCGTCATTTTCGATCTAGCAAGTCTAGCTCCATGGATTAACCTATGTTTGTACCAATTTCCGCACAACAACAACAAATTACAACGATTAAAATTATATTTCTACATACTGTATTTACAAATTTGTAAAAAAAAACGTCATACATTATGCACTTACCTCGATAAATATTCCGCCCTCTCTTTGGCGTTTTTCTTACATTCTCTGCACTTACTTTGTATGGTTACTTAGTAAGCGAAATTTTTGTAGGTTGTTGTTTCATCTTTTCAACGATCATATGTGTATTAAAATGCAATGTTGATCATGATCATGATAAATATGCTGATGACTATGATCATCATGATGATGCACTCATTTGTTCAATTAAATTTAATTAAGATTAAAACACACATTTGCCTGTGTGTCTTTTTTTTATTTTTATTTTTTAAAAGTAACGCCGTTGACCTTAATGTGGTTGATGTCGATAAGTATTTCAAACACTGGTCTCATAAAATCAACTACGAGTATGTACGAATTTATAGAAAACTGAAATTAAAAAAAAAAATAATACAAAATTGAGTTCCTTATATTAAAGGGCCAGTTTTTGAGGTGTAGGTTATAAATTTGTTAAGTGTAGTTTAAACTATAAATGCTGTTTTTCGTGTACAGTAGGGAGGACAAATTTCGATTTCGCTTGAGAGTCGGTATCGGAACAGTTGGCTTTTAGCTCAATATAAACACACAAACATAATTTGCATCTGTGGGGCAATGTCTTTGTGTTCCTTTTTTGACTACAAATAAAAAAGTTCCGAATAAAGTTAAAAATTCATTCATAATACTCATTATAACAATAAAATCTCTCAAATAAACTTACAGATGTGTTTAGTATAGTAGGAGTATCAAATATTAAAATTCATAAAGGTATATCTTCGAAAAGAAGTTGATTATTTTAAGCAGATAAAAGATCTGTTTATTTACCCAAATTTCTTACAATTTTTTTACAATTGAAAAGTTTTGTTTACTTTTAGTATTGAAAATTTCCAGCTGTAGTAAAAGTAGTAAAAAATAGTAGATTTTAGTAATGTTAACGAACATAGATAAAAGGTCGATAACTATTCAAGCTTTAATTTAAAAACAGCTTAAGTTTAACAAAACAGTTTAATCGACATTTTAAAAACTAACCCTAAAAAAGGAATTTTTGTGATAGTTAAGCAACTTAACTGAGTACTGCGTTACTTCGCCCACTTAAAAAATATTCTCAACAATATTAGAAAATCTTAATTGCATCTTACAATTATTGACGTCTCGGTTGACTTTGTTTCGTTCTTAATTAACGCTTTAATAAAAAAAATTTTTAAATATAAATTTTGTTCCATTTTGAGCTCATATTTTTCGTTTATTAAAAATTATTTTTAATATAAATTAAAGAAATATGCGGCATATTCTACTATATCTAAACAAGCATGTGCGCATAAGAGTTTTATTTTTCGGGTAATTTAATTAAAATTAGGTTTACATTTCTAATTAAATGTTAAATTCTGTAATTCTGTTCATTCCCCTAATATGTATAAAACTTTCTTACACAACGGACTGACTAATAGTTTCATATTAATTGGGAAATGGTTTTATTTTAATTGTGTAATTTAATCGTAAAATAAAAAAACTTCATTCAAGTTATTCCAATCAAACTACACTGTCTATCATCATAAGTATTATGAATCTTTTAGCACTGGATTAAGATTTCCCCATACTCTTTGGAGGTTTATTCATTATTGCAATTTTTCTCGAATAAAAAAATCTGAAAAAAAAAACGCTATAAAATTTTTCCAAAGAAAATCAAAAAACTAGTCAAATACTTAGTTTTCCTTGTTTTTTGACAAATAATTTTCGATCGAAATTTACATTTGTAATTTTACAGTTTTTCTTGTAATTTTACAAATTTCCAAGGTTTTTTACAAAAAAAAATCTAGTAAATTTACGAAAATTCCTTGTAAGATTTATTTCGCCAAAAAAGTTGTAAATTTACGAAATTATTGGTGAAAAAAATTGTAAAATTACAAAAATTCTCGTAATTTTTACTAGGAATTCTCGTAAAATAGGAGGTAGCAAAATATCTAGTAAAGTTACGAAACCTCGTTGTAAGTTTTATCGCATAAAAAAATTGTAAATTTACAATTTTATTGGTAAAAATCTTGTGAAATTACAAAATTATAGGAAGATTGTAAAATAACAAGAAAGATTGTAAAATAATAAGGAATTTTTGTCAAATAGGACGTTTAAAGCACGTTTAAGTGGTGCTTCAAAATGATACTTAAAAAAGGGCCCTTTAAATTACAGATACACTAACAAAAAAACGTTGTATAACGACAAAAAAGTTCGTGACTTTTTTTTTTGCTACCTCCTATGTATATGACAATAATTCCTTGTAATTTTACAGGCTTTTTATCAATAATTTTTTAATTTTACAAGCTTTTTACCAATAAAATTGTAAATTTACAAATTTTTTGACATGATAAAACTTACAAGGATGTTTCGTGACTTTATTAGTTTTTTTGCTACCTCCTATTTTACGAGAATTCCTAGTAAAAATTACGGGGTTTTTTGTAATTTTCAAAATGTTTACCAATAATATTGTAAATTTACAATTTTTTTGGCGCAATAACACTTACAAGGAAGTCTCGTAAATTTACTAGATTTTTTTTTTAAAAAACCTTGGAAATTTGTTAAGTTACAAAAAAAATGTAAATTTTGATCGAAAATTTTTTGTTAAAAAAACAAGGAAAACTGTCAAATATTGGTAAAATTGTATTACGAGACTTTTATAGTAATTTGAAAAGGGTTTTTTTTTGTGTGTAGAATGTTAATATGTTATCAAATTTAACTAAAGACATCTATTAACATTATTAAGCTCAGAAGTAAATCAAATATTTTTTTTACTTAATCCAAACTCATTTAAATACAATTGATCTATTTCTAATTACAGTTGATATTTTATGTACTACAATTGTTCGTTATTAAATTACAATTGTTTTTTTCGAATTACAATTGGTATTTTTGGAATAACAATTTATCTATTTCGGATAACAATTGATCTATTTCGAATTAAAATTGATATTATTTGAAATACAATTGATCTTTTTTTTTTGATTTTTGATCTTTTTTGAATTACAATTGATTTTTTTCGAATTATAATTGATCTTTTTCGAATCACAATTGGAATCTTTTAATTTCAAATGGAATTTTCGAATAACAAATAGAATTTTGAAATTACAAATGGAATCTTCGAATTACAAATAGAATCTTTGAATTACAATCGATCTTTTTCGAATTACATCTGTAAATGGTGTAGAGATTGTCCTCTTTTATATGATACATAAACTGATGAGTAGAAATATTTGAATAAATGCTTGGAAATTTTAATATCCTCAAAACTCAAAAGTCCATCTAAATGGAGAAAACATTACAAAATGAAAAATTGATCACGCAGTTTTACTATATTTCAGCACTACTATAAATCAGCAGAAACATCTGCTGAAAATACACCGATTTGAGCCATAAGAGAAATCTGCTGATTTTAGCAGACACGATTTGCTGAAAATCTGTCATGGTTATCTAGGTGAAATCAGCAGAGAAATCTGTCAAAACAGCAGAGAAAAGAAAATTTTCTAGAATTTTTTTTGTTTCCCTGAAAACTTTGGATGCGCCCGCAATACTTTCACGATTAAAATACTCTTTCTTAATTGTATTGGGGACCTTCAGTTTACCATACAATTTAAAGTTACAACAACAAAAATTAAGGCCGCAAAAAAGCGGTCTTATGCATTAGAGTGTTAGTGTTTCTTCACAATACAGCAGCAAGCAGCAGACAGCAAAATTTTTACATGTATTTTGTTGTTGCGGCAACAACAAAATACATGTAAAAATTTTGCTGGCTGCTGCTTGCTGCTGTATTGTAAAGAAACACTTAAGGTGTATTTACATCATTCTACTTGTTAGAATTTAGACCTGTCAACCACTGTTGCCAGATTTGACGATTTCTCTGCATTTTGACGATTTTTACTCCCCAAAATAGCAAAATGACGATTTGACCATTTCTGCCCAAAAAATTACGATTTTTAAAAATAACAAAAACCTGTAAATTTTATCTACTTTTTAAATTTTTTTTTAATGAAACTTTAATATTCAATGAATACTTTTTCTTATTGTTAGTTAAAAAAAGTATCCACCAATATTTTTGTACAAAAAGGCACAAAGGGAACAAGTTAGAGTTACATTCTCCTTTTCCCTCCAAAAGTTAAAAAAATTATAGGGGGTTTTTTTTGGCGGAGGACACCTTTGTTTTCGTGATAAATGTTAACAAATTTATTTATTATAATATTTACGCAATTTTATCATTATTTTTTTTTATGGAAGTGTCCACAGAAAAGAGCGGACGGAAAAAAAAATTCTAATTAACTTGACCCAACTGCATGACCTTTTCTTTCATAAAAATATTTCATATGTTGAAAAAGGTGAACAAAGAATATAAAGAGGAAATTTCGGAGGTAGGTTCAGTTTTACCAGCGGGAACTTTCCCAGCAAAATTTTCTGTTCCAAATAATCGGTTCCAGAACTCATCATATTACCCTGCAACCGATTCTACTTAATCCAGAATCAATGATTTTTGTTTGAAATTGTCCCGAAAGCAATAGTTTTTTAGAGCAAGTAGTTTTTTTGAAAAATAATTTTAGATAGAAAACTTTGTTGTGATTACTGTAGAATATATTCAAGAATCTATTGAACCAGGAATTTGTTCCAAGAAATTTTCCTGGACTGCATGGATTTAGCTCTTTTGGTTTGAACTGCATCATGTCTTCAACAGACGGGCGGACATCGCTTGATCAATGATAAATATACCTTTTTTATTTTGACAATTTTTTGACGATTTCTGCAAATGGGATGACGATTTTGACGATTTTTTTTTTTATAAAAATTGTAAATTTTTGACGATTTTGTATCCAACAATTCTGGCAACCCTGCTGTCAAACAATAGTAAGTTATTAGATTTTGTTGACAGACAAATATTTCAAAATATAACTGTTAGACCAGTGAAAACAGCTATTTTTTAAAAAGATTCTTGAATTTTGTTTTTTGGTATAAAATCCAAAGACTTGATGCGATAATGTAAACAGACTTTTAGTTATTTAAACCTCAAATAACACTTTCAAAACAAACCAGAAAATATTTTTTTCCTAAATCCATTAAAAAATTTTTGGTTAGTATCAAAATAAGTGAGATTAGAATATAGTCTAGTCAAAAGTCTTCTGTTTTTTATAAATGTTTTATGTATGTATGTGTAACATTATCCTTTTAAAAGCCACACACACGCACATAAACAGAAACACAAACCCAAAATACTTGTTCTAATCTTTCTCTCTCTCTCCAAAAATAAACAATCCACATACAACATACTCGTTACATACAAACATAAAAAAAAAGTTCAACAACACACCCATATTTAGAACCATTAAAAAACAAAAACGGTTTCATTTTTGGCCTTGATAAAAAATGGTTTTGTTAAAAAACGTGTTTTATGGCCTTTTTTCTTACAGACTGCAACGCTAAGGAAACTAATGCCTGTTAGGGTAAGATATCCCAAAAACAAAAAATTAAAAAAATTAAAAAAAAGTTGATGAGTTTTGTTACATTGTTTGTTTTTGTGTTGCAATCATTTATTTTACTTTGTTCTTTTAAGTTTTCCATTTTGTGATAGTAGATGGACACCACTGTATAATTTATTTTAAATTTTTTGTCTTTTACTTGATTATATTTTGAGAAGTACTGACTTCTTTTGTTCTCTTTTTTTGTTTATTTTCTATTTTAGTTGTATTTAAGGCTTGGCTTGTAAAAATGTTCATTTAGACAAATAAAAAAAAACGCAGGGTTATTTTAGTTTAGATTTATAGTTGCATATGTCACTAGTGCTAGTGTCAATATGTCAAATATCCTTTATCGTTAAACAAAAATATCCAAAACGCAAACCAGTCACTCTATCCTATTTCATACAACAACAGTTAAACTTTAGTTGGTACAGTATTAATTTGACAATTGTGCACAATGTTTTGTTTAGAAAATGGTAAATTGCCCCCAAATATCATATTTATGACATAGTTTCATAAATATTTTTATCATTAAACTTCATCGCTCCCTTACAGCCCCACACTGGGCGCCATTTGTATCAGTCACATTTACAATCTATGTATAACTTCTACCTCTATATTATTAAACCCTACACCACCCTGGGGCTGTAACACCAAAAGATGATGATGATGATGATGACACCACCCTGTGATATAAACGACTTTGTATTGATATTTTTAACTACCCGAGATACCATCTGTCCATGTAAACGGGGTTATAATGGTACGGGTCACAATTATTTAAAACTTAAGCTTATTTTGGCCCAAGGACAAAGCCTAATGAGTCCCCATACAAACGTCTTCTTTAAACATGCTCAAACAATATATAATACTTGGTCCTTACCGATATTCACATAAATATTTCAAAATTTATGAATATTGGAAACTTTACACTTAAAATAATACATTAGTAGATTTACTTTTTTGCTAATGCTAGTAAGCTAACCTTTAGCAAATTTTTAGTTGAGATGAGCAGATTGGCAAAAATATCTTGTAAACTTCATTTACCGCATTAGCAATTTTAAATAAAATTTGAACTAATTTTTTTTGCTAAATTTAAAATTGATTTGACCAAATTTTTACAAGCTTTTTTGCTTATATTAGCAAAAATAAATTGTAAATCTCGGGCTCTCAATATCATCGCCGGTCCTCTTCACATGTGTGGACCCTAATGGGTCCTAAGTTTGGATCCAAAAAAGTTAGCATTCCTTAAAATTTTAAAATGCTTATATCTCGGTAAATATTGCCGACACAACAAAAAGTCCAAAAGCATTTTTGTAGCTCTTATATACAAATACTCTCCGATTAATATTTTTGAAGTTATTGAGTTTTTTTAATTCTCAAAACCCCAGTGGTCCCCTAAAATCACGTATCTCAAAAACTAAGCAACACTCAAAAAAATAAAACTGTAAAGTTAACAAAATTTTTTTTGTTAACTCGAGTTTACTGGCTTTTTAGCAAATTTTTAGTTAAAATCAGCGTTTTAACTACTTTTTTAAGTTAAGTTCTATTTACAAAAATACTAGTTTTGTACAAATTTTGAATTAATTTTTTTTGTTGACTTTAAAACTGAGTTTACGAATTTTTACTAATTAATTTGCTGATTTTTTGTAACATTTTTGTCAAGTGAAAAATTTTAAACATTTCTTGTGTAGCCTCCTATGCAAATCTCATAAGTCCTACTTAAGCTGTGAAAAAAATAAGAAAAAACAAGTGAAGTGTTAGTGTTTAAAACCAATATTTAACAAACTTAAAATTTTTTACAAAAAGTTTAGCTGAATTCAACTAATAAAAAAAGTTACGAGATTTTCAGCTGAATTTTTAGTTAAAATTACGGTTTTTTTGCTACATTCATTCTACGAAAAGTTAACTAAATATTTTTTGTTAAATTAACCAGAAATTTAGTAGGTTCAAAATCAGGTGTTTTTTTAGTTAATATTAACAAAATTTTTTGCTAACTTTACAGTTTTTTTTTTTTGAGTGAAGGTAGAGCGAAACGTACACAAATTTTGGATCAAAAACTATGACGATTTTTAAGGAACCCAACCAGGTCTAGGCCCATCGGGGACCTATCGGGTCCGAACCCAATTGGGTTCTCAAATGTGTATGAACTAAGTTGAAATAAAAAAAATTTCAGTTAACTAATTTTTGGCAAAACATTTTTGCTAACTTTCCCAAAAAAATTGTGGTTTCAAAATCAGCAAATTTTCTTGTAGGTTTACAAGCTTTTTTTGCTAACAGTTTTTTTTTTGGTTGTAGATAAAAATTTTGATAACGGTGTTAAACTAATAAAAGGAACATTGGAGTCGGTCCCTTCAACATTTTGGGAAGAGTAAAGGAGTTGCTGTGGATCCAAGGCCATCGATCGTGTGTAGCACAAAGCACGAAATTTTTCCCACCAAAAAATTTTTTCCGCGAATTTTTTTTCGCAAAAAATCTTTTTTTAAATTGTGGGGGGTATCTATACATTTGGCAAGGCCGGATTTAACTTTTTTTACTTGTTTTAATTAAAAAGTATTAGCTTCTGAGACAACTTTTCTGTAGAAAAAGTAATAGATTTTGAGATATTTATTTTTGGATTAAAATATTTTCAGATTCTGCGAAACTTTTAGATTTATAGCCTTATTTTCTTAACAAAGAATAATGGAGTCTACTTTTTTTTAAAAAGGTGGATGCAAGTGTTTATTTTGTTTTTGTAATAGTCGTCAAGCAAGACCATTCACGATCAAAATCGCATTTTCATCCAACAAATTGTATCGCAGTATCGTGTATGCACCCACTAATATTTTTTTGTTGTAGATAGAAATAAATTTGTTCTGTAGAAAAATCTCAGATTCTGAAATATTCTTTCTATAGAAAATTTCTTAGATTCTGAGACATATTTTTTATAAAAACTGTTTCAGACTCTGATGTATTTATTTTAATAATAAAACTTTTTCACTCTGAGCCATATTTTCATTAAAAACTGTCGCAGAATCATTTATTTTACAGACAAATTTTCAGATTCTGAAATATTTTTGCAATAGGAAAAGTTTCATATTCAGAGGCATTTTTTGAATGTTGTATTATTCTCTGTTAATTTTTTCATTGTTTTTTCTAAAAAAAACTCTTTTCCCTGCAAATCTTATGTTAATTAAATTAACCGTAACCGCACGATTTTTTATGCGGTTACGGTTACGGTTAAATAATGCGGTTAACCGCGGTTACGATTAAAACCGCATCTCAAACCCTATGTAGAATGTACTAAAATTTTCGAGGCATACTTACATTTCGATGATAACTTTTGAACGGCTGAACCGATATCGCTTAAATGCAGTACCAAACTGCCCGGGAGAACTTTCAATAAATATGTCAAGTTTCAGTCATATCTGCTAGAATGTCTTAGATACAGACAGATAACACAGGGCAACACTTTTTTTTTGCCCGGGTTCTGATAGCTAGTTTTGGGTACTTGGGGTACGCAGATTTCAAATCTGGCCATCGTTTTTTTGGATCAGCTCTAGTTTTCGAGATATAGCCTAAGGAAACTTGGAAAATATGACATTTTTGGCATGTTTGTGAGTCCATATTTACCGACACTAGTCTTACATCCAAAAAGTGAATGACGATTTTAGGTATGTTGGATATGCTGATTCCAAAAATGCTCTTACTTTTGTTGAGGCAAATTTAGTTTTTGAGATATCGCTTAAATAAAATTTTTAAATTTATGCCCTCTTTAATTTTGTCTGAATATTTATGCCCCTTTTAATAACTCCAAAACTAAAGCTGACAGAAAAAAACTTATACCAGTTTTGGAATCCCCGCATCCAATATAGTTAAGTTCATGTTTTAAACTGAGGCTCTAAAATTAGTTTTGGAAATTATACCCAAGCAAAGTTGGTAAAAAACGCACTTTTTCGACTCGTTAACAGCGATTTGCTCGCGAAGGCGAGCTGATGGAAAAAATTGGATAACATCTCCACTTTCAGACGTATATCATGCCGGACGATGGAATCAACCGATTTGGCTTAAAATTTGATCAGTCACTTATTTAAGAGCGTTTAACAGGAGCAGCAAAGATCCAAAATTTTCAAAATAAAGACAACTCTAGTTCACATGGATATAGTTTTTTTTGTATGTTTGATAAATTCTTTCATTTCCAAAACTTCACTAATACACATTATAAATCTACCTTGCTATACTCTCAAGTTTTATATATTAAGAATTAGGTACAATTAAATAAAAGTAAAAAAAAATATTCGCCAAGTGCACTTGTCCACTGTTAGGCTGACCATTCGTACTGACTTGATCAGCACATGTACCGATTTTTAGTCACGTGTACTGATGAAAAATCCATGTACTGATTTTTGAAAATATGTACTGATTGTACTGATTTTTGACCATTTCAACACAAAATCTATTTTATTAAAAAAATTTAGGATACAAAATCATTAAGGGTTTTTACAAGGAATTTCTCAGGATGATGTAGTTTTAAATAAAAATGAAATTGAAGTGATTAGGTTATGTAAATTCATCAGAATTTAATATCGACCTAAAGTTTGCAATGACTGTTTTTAAGAAATATGTGCTTAATATCTGGAAGTTTTTAAAAAGAGGTTTTCTACATTCAAAAGATTTGTTTGGTAAGACTCTCTAAATGGAGTTGTTTGAGGTGACTATAACAATTTATGAAAGTTGTTTTTAAACATTGTTTTTTACTGAACTACTATTTAACTCCAAACAACTACATCTGTTCACCAATTTTTTTAATTATTGAAAACATTCATCAAAAAAATTTTTTTTTGATAAAAAAAAATCATAAAACTTGGGCGTTTAGAAAAAATTTGAGTTTATAAAAAATGGTCACCCTATGTTAGTTATATCCCCATTATTAGGTGTTATATTAATGTGGACCTCCAATGTATGGAAAAAATTAAAACTCATTTGTTTCAAAATTGGAGGTCAATTTTGTGTGAGGTTAAAATAAAAAAAAAATTGACAAAAATATGAGCTTGATCGGTTGAAAATTGCAGTGCCGCACGCACATTAAAGTTAGTTTGTAAGAACAAAATTTGGGGCAAAATAAAAAAAAAAATAACTGTCTTTATCAATTTTGAATATCCAAAAATTTTTAAAATCGGTCGAATGGTTTTCGAGATATCGCTATTTGAAATTTTGAGATTTGATTTTTAAGAATTCTTTATCGTAGGAAAACAACGTCATTTCTTGCCAATTTTATGGATATCTCGTAAACTGTTTGACCGATTTTAAAATATTTTTGATATTCGTGTTCAGCGCATCAAAATTAAAAGCAAGACGTATAATTGTATTTTGCCCTAATTTTGTTTTAACCTCACACAAAAAAAGTCTGCAATTTTGGAAAATCGAAAATAAAAAAATAAGGTCTACCGTAGTGTTAGATGCATTTTGTTTTTTGGCCCATTTACGATTTGGTTTTTTTGCTAGCTACAGTATATTTATATAAGAATTGACCAACTGATTTCAGATTTGGATTTTTCTTGCCCGATTGGCCCAAAATCACACAACATCTATTCATAAAACGAAATATTTTTTTAAAATACATATTTTCCCCAAAGAGTAGTAAATTGAAGGTAAAAAATTGAACTTTTTAAATAACTTAATTAACCTTTTTTTTATTGGTTATGACATAATTGTGAAATTGTCTGCTACGTTTTTGTTTTTAACTTTTAAAATGCACAGAAAATACAACAACACATGGCACCAGACTGTCCGGCTGCTAAATTGTAGTGTTGATATTATCGTTATTCTTGTGGATGTAATTTCTTTGCTAAATATTAATAATTCAAATTACTAATTTTGCATTTCTGATACTTTTTTTTGCTTTGATTTACAATATTGTTGAAATCACACACAAAATTTTGGATTTTTATACAATAGGAATTTGAAATATTTCTTAAGCCTGAATTAGTTCAAACGTACAAGAAACGTAGACTCTTAAATGTTGAAAATAGAATTTCTGTACACACAAAAAATTATTGGCTAACAATTTTCAATTAAATCTATTGATCAACAAAATTCAAATGAGTCAATGAATGTTTTGATTAAAATTTTTGTTATTTTCTATAACTGTCGAATTACAAATTTTCAACATAACACATTTTTTCGCCTTAATTTATTTAAATAGATTAATTCAAAAATATGTAAAATAATTGGGTTTTACTTTTTTTTTTATTGTTGGCAACATATTGGAAAGCAAAAAATATGATTTTTTTCATAATTTTGTCATAAGCTTACAATTCATTTGTTAAATCAATCATTATTTTGATTGACTTTAAATAAAAAATTGATCAATCTTTTGATCAAAACCGAAAAAATGTTTGATTGGAAAAATTTTCAACCAATTACCTACAATTTGATGATTGGTATAACAATTTTTTTAATTGGAGGAATTTCAATCAACAAATTGATTGAATTCGCGTTTTTGTTGATCGAAATTCGTTTCAAATGTGTTCTGTGTGCGTTTCAACGTGACAAAACATACAACGCGTTAGACAAAAACAAAACATTACTAAAAATGTTCTGTACTCATTTTACTTACTTTTACTTACTGATTTAAACTAATTCAGGCTTTATCCAAATTTACCAACTAGAAAAGTTTGAAATTTATTTTTCATTTAAAAAATATTCTTGACAGAATTCCTTAATTCAAATATGATAAATGTTCTGAAAAATCTGAATTTTTCATAATACTTAAATAATTTGTATGAATATTTTTTTCAGTTAAGAATAAACACCAAAACGATAAAGGTATTGGTTTTGAAAATTATCGGCATTGGTTTTCATATTTTGTTGTATTAATAAAGGTATCGGTATTGGATTTCAATAATTTTGGTATTGGGTATCGGTATTGCATCGTTTTAAATTGATATTGGAATTAAAAACAACATACATATTTAAATTGCCAAAAATAATTTAAATTGGTATTGGATTTTTATCGGTATTAGTTTTGTAGAAGAACAGTATCTGTTGGTTTTTAATTGGTATTTGCAGTCGGATAACGGTATTTGTTTTTTATCGGTATTTGTAAAAATTTAAATTGTTATTAACGGGTTTTGGCATTGAACAGGTTTTTATAACCATTCCTCCTTTCAGTGCATAACATCGTTCACACAGAGTTATTTTGCACGTAATATTGATTTTAAATTATTTTTCTTTATGCTATTACATTTCGTTGTTAATTTAAGTGTATTAAATTTATCATAAAGAACAAACAAATTTTAACTGCAATTAAATTACTTAATCGAAAACTGGTTCATTCATATTCGTATTAAAATATTTATACAAAATTACATGTCACAATAGGAAAGGCAGGGCGGACTTTCCGACATCTTTCGGGACTTGTCATTTTAGTGATGCCACTATATCTTCCATCAATAATGCCATTTATGTCATATTTACGAAGTTCAGTAATATTTTCATGTTTAGTACGAGTTGGATGTTTAAGATACTCGCGTAAATATTATCCTTATCCAATGCCCTACCCAGAAAAACAAAACCTTTTAAAATATCCGCGTTTACAAACCATCTATGAATGATTCATCATATTAAATTAAATGCAGTGCAGTTGTTGGAAGTTTTCTATGAAGGTACATACAGTGGGTGACAAAACAATAGGAACTGGGCTATGGCAGATGAATTGCACGCGGTTAAGAAAATGTTAAAAATATAACACAGCCCAGAAAAATATAAAAAGGAGCTGACCCAGAAACTAGGCTCACTAATTCTTTTGTATTTTGACCTCCTGAATTGGACTCCGCCATCAGAATTGACTTCTATCGTTGAGGTTTGCCTTAATTTACAAGGAAAGTCCGCAAAGTTAACCTACCTAATTTGTAAATTTGACCAAGTTTTGACCAACATTTTAAATTTTATTTTTGTATATAAAGCTGAAAATTTAATCCTTTAAAACTTTGAAGTCCTTTTAAAAGGAAACAGGATCACGAAATGAAAAACTGTAAATGCAGTTTGACTACATTTAACCTCTAGTTTCCAGTTCGTGTTTAACGACTTTTTTAATTTTTGTCGAACGGTGTTATCAAACGAGTATTATTTGCTTCTCAGGGAAGAGCCCACCTATCTCAGTTGAACACTTACCGTTCTTATATCGATAGAACATTGACACACAACCCACATTCCGCGGATGCTCCAATGAATGAATAGAGCTGTCATTGATAAGCTTCGTCGCTCTCCTTTGCACCCGGTCTAGAAGCTTTAAGATAAACCTTGGATCGTTGCATTCTATTTTCGGTCGACTATAGGACGTATAAATAGTAAGGAAATCAGACGTTTTAAAAACCAACACAACACTTCTTTCGACACCTGAAAAACATGCTGGTTCCAGCATGTTTGAAGATCTTTAAGAACATAAGATAAAATGTAGGAGAATAAACGTAACCTTGCGGTACCCCTGAATTAACCAATGCGGATTGGTTTGACAACACTTTTTCACGGAAATCAGCTGTGTGTGTTTATGAATCCAATCCAATTCCAATCGAAGAGAAAATTTCCGTTCCAATCCAATTTCGTTGTGGATTCATGAACGACCTGAACATTTAGGCTGGATTACTCAATGCTCCGTTATAAAATTACTCTCCGTAAAATTTTACTTTTTCATACAAATTTTGACATAAGGCTCCGTTAAATCGGCAGTTAGCACCTAACTTTTCATTGAGTAATCCGCCCTTAGTATTGTTAATTTTATCTTAACCGAATTGCATCTGCTATAGTCCAGTTTTCATTGTTTTGTCACCCACTGTATGTATGAATATTGGAAAAGTGAAACACGGTAAGAGTATTACCAGCTCTTAATATGAAATATGCATTTTACAAGCGTACAAATGTAGCACTTTCTATAAAACAGAAGAACAAACGTATGTCATGACATGATTCCATAAAAATAACAACTTAAAAATGAATTAAAACACACAAAAAATAACACAGAAAGGTGGTGACAACAGTAATAACATATGGTGGAATAGGGTGGTTAGGTCGGCAGACAAGGTAGGTGACTACTGCATGTGCCATTCATGCAGTCATTCATTGATTGCATGGACAGGTGAAACAACTAAATGTGGTTAATATACAGTAGTATTTACTAAGGGTGGATTTCTATTTCAATAAGATGGTCAAAAATATTGTGACGACGCATTATA
Source organism: Pegoplata infirma (assembly GCA_963921195.1). Lineage (NCBI taxonomy): Eukaryota > Metazoa > Arthropoda > Insecta > Diptera > Anthomyiidae > Pegoplata > Pegoplata infirma. The sequence continues at coordinate 328,679,217 of OY992536.1, forward strand.
AATGACGTTACCAACTAAAACAAAGAGAAAACAAAACAAAAACTATGTACTAAACACAGTTGGAAAATTAGATTTTTTTAAAGGTACTAAAGCGGTGTTTTATAATTTTTAGAATTAGGATTTTGCACAAAAACAAGGCATTAAGTATCCAGTATTAAAACTCATTATTGCTTTTGCATAAAATTTTTTGCAGCATTTTTTTTTTAATTTTTTAAAGCATACTTTGGGGTGCGTAAACTTCCTAATACAGCGCGTTCTAGAACTAAAAATTAATTTTGAATATAAATTTTATTTACCAGTTAAATATCGAAAGGATAAGGCAAGTTAAAGGAGACGTGTGTGTGTGGCGGCTAATTCTAAATATAGGCAGATTTTTTTATGTATTTCAGAAGACTTAGTCCTTGGATGGCAAACTTGAAATGTATATACACTCAAAAAATTTCATGCATAAAAATACGAAGTATTATTTCGTAAAATTTTTTTCGTACATATTACGAAATTTTTGTACATATTACGAAAATTTTGTTATTTTACGAAAACTTGGAATTTCGTAAAAATACAAATTTCGTTTATTTTACGAAGTACATTTCGTAGCCAAAAAAATACGAAATATTTCGTATCTTAACGAAATATTTCGTAATTTAACAAAATATTTTTCGAAAAAAAAAATCACAAAATCAAGGGGTTTGATTTATTTATCTGAATTACTAGATTTAACAATTAAAAAAATGAAATAACAAAAATTTGTTCCTTCTTTTTTTAATTTTTGTTTACGGTTTCTAATTTTATATTATTTCCAGCATAACACAAAGTCAATTCATCCAAGATATATTTTTCAATGCAGTCTGTTAAGTGGTTAATGATACATTAATGAGACATTAATGAGAAGTTATTGGGGCATGTCACCAAGTAAATTCCGTTTGAAAATGGAATTGAATTTTGCTCGGGAAACGTAAACTATTTTTTTTCCGTAAAGAAACCACTTTAAATTACTAATCGTTTGATCGTAGGCCAAGCCTTGTTGAGGTTGAGGGCAAAAGGCAGATTATGAATGACACACTTAATCAAGACCTGTTGACAATCTCTGAGTGGGGTCTTGCGAATAGGGTCAAATTTAATGCACGCAAGACTCAATGTTGTATGTTGACCCACAGGAATGTGGAATCAACAGTGTCATCTGTACATATGGGTGGAATAAGTATCGAGGAATCTGACACTCTTGATGTTCTGGGCATGAAAATTCAGTGTGATGTCCGTTGGAATAAGCACGTTTTTCAAGTGTCGAAAGAAGCATTCAAGTGTCTCGGTTTTTTAAACCGGTGTAAGAAGTACTTCACCTCATCAGATCTCCTCACTATTTATACCACCTACATCCGACCGAAGATGGAATACAACTCCCATATATGGGCAGGGGCTTCAAAGTCTATTTTGGAGCTCTTGGACCGTGTGCAAAGGAGGGCGTTGATGCTAATCAATGACAATAGTGTGTCCAACTCTATTGACTCATTGGAGCATCGTCGGAATGTGGGTTGTGTGACTCTGTTCTATCGATATTACCATGGAAAGTGTTCTGCTGAGATAAGTGAACTTATCCCTACAGCCCGAGTTTTTGTTCGCAATACTCGGTTGTCTAGTAGATCACATCCGTTTGTTGTCGATTGTCCAGTGGATCGCACAGCGCATTACAGAGAAGGTTCGTTCATCAGTCGAACTAGCCGTATGTGGAATAATCTTCCCGTAGAGGTCTTCCCAGTTTCTTTCAATGTAGATAAATTCAAGTCAAATATCCACAAACACTACTCCCTCTTTCCTCCTCCTCATAACCTATTTTCCTGATATCAACACAATGCACTGCATTAATAGGGGCATCCCCTGAGTGTTGGTTCAACGTAAAAAAAAAAAAAAAAATCGAAATTTTGTATAATATGTGAAAATTATTTTGTAATTTTACAAAATACTTTGTAAATTCACGAAATTTGTTTCTTAAAATTACTTAATATTTCGTAATTCTACGTAATATTTCGTACCGTAACGAAAGTAAATTCGTATTTACAAAAAAAAAATCGTAATATATATAAAAATATTTTTTTTCCACGAAAAATTTCGTAATTTTACGAAATATTTTGTAAAAATAAACTAAATTCGTTTTTACAAAAAAAAAACTCCGTAAAATGTAAAAAAATATTTTGTATTTTCATATTTCGTAATTATACAAAATATTTCTTAATTAAACAAAATATTTCGTAACTTTACGAAATATTTTTGTAAAAATAAACATAATTCGTATTTACAAAAAAAAAACTTCGTAATATGTACAAAAATATTTTGTAATTTCACGAAATATTTCGTTATTATACAAAATATTTCGTGGTTATACAAAATATTTCGTAACTTCACGAAACATTTTCGTAAAAATAAACATAATTCGTATTTTCAAAAAAAAAAAACTTCGTAATATGTACGAAAATATTTAGTATTTTCACGAAATGTTTCGTAGTTATACTAAATATTTCGTAAATTTACGAAATATTTTCGTATTTATTTCGTAAATATTACAAAAAAAACTTCGTAATATTTACGAAGTTCCATAGGTAAATATTACGAAATATTTCGTTCCGGCAAAACCACGAAATATTTCGTACAATGTACGAAGTATTTCGTTCATATTACCTATGAAATTTTTTGAGTGTAGGATCAATATTTTGGGTAGTAACGACACTTTAATTTCTAATTGCAACAAGTGAAAAAATAAGTTAATAGACAAATCGATGAAGAAAATGTGCTAAATCGGTCGTGGAAGTACTGCGATAGTTTTTAGAATAGAAAAGTACTGAATAAATTCCTAAATTTTTCATCTCTGGTATTACCACATGTCGTACATGTAATAGAGGGTGTAAAGTGAGGGTGGTATTTAGCATTTAATATTTTTTGTCATGTACAATGTAGGAACGAACATACATACTTAGGCTTCTTATTGTTATAAACATAAAAATTGTATTTTACATATAACATGGTTTCCTTTCATATTTTGCGAAATTTGTCTTTTGTACAAAAAATGAAATGGTAAACACGCATACATCATATCAATATTAGAATAGTGGTGGTTCAATAATCGAATATTTGTTATGTTACATTTTTATGAATTTTGTATTGCGTTTAATTTTGCATAACAACCAGAGTATGAACGGAATCAATTCCAAAAGTCACTTTTAATAACTTGTATTCTTTCTTAATTCACATAATAAAATTATTTATGTAAAATTACAGGTTTTGTTGGTAAAGTAAAAATTTGTAGAATTCATCTACCAAATTAAATTTATATAATTACGAAATTTACAGAAGTTTTTTTTTCAGTGTAGAGTGTAAAACTTTTTCATTCTTGACTTGGGTAAAACTTGCTTGTTCTTTAAGATGAGAGACCTGTAATAGAATAGGAAGAACGGAATCAATTCCAAAAGTCAATTTTAATAACATGTATTCTTTCTAAATAATAAAATTATTTATGTAAAATTACAGGTTTTGTTGTTAAAGTTACAATTTGTAGAATTCATCTATCAAATTTAATTTATATAATTACGAAATCTACAACTTTTAGAACGGGGGTGCAAGAACTTTAAAACGTTTTTTTTCAGTGTAGAGAATTGTGTAAAACTTTTTCATTCTTGAATTGTGCAAAACTTGCTTGTTCTTTAAGATGAGAGACCTGTATACTATAGTGTATACTTAGATAGCACACAATCAAAATCAGTTATTGACAGAATTTCGAAGAATTTGATACCTTTCCCAAGTGGAAACAATTGATTTCTATGATATTCTTGGTGAGAAGTCAACGAGACATCATTTAGGCAGTGCAGGTCATCGAAAAATATTCGCCCCAAATACTTAGGGCGACGCTTCTTCCGTTCTAGACATTCACATATCACATAGTAATATCCACCTATCGTTCATCTCACTTCCAGATATATAACACCGTCCGACAAAAAATGAAAAAAATCGTTAAACACTAACAGAATAATATACGTTTGAAACTAGAGACTAAATGTAGTAAAACTGCATTTGCAGTTTTTCATTTCATAATCCTGTTACCTCTTAAAAGGGCTTCAAAGTTTTATGGGATACCTTTTGTAAAATATTTCTGAAATATTTGTACTTGTTCTACTTAGGATGCCTCTAGTGATAACAAATGAAAGAGTAGGATCTCCCCTAATTTTCCTATTTTATTATTTTTACATATCAGGAAAAGGGAGGTAAGTTACGTCCTTTCAAAACATTATCCCTCAATATCGTTTAAAATTTTTAACAAAATATTTTGATTAAGTTATCAAAGTACGTTATTCAAATCCTTTTATCCTGATATGGCAAAATGAAAAATAGGGGAGATCCTCCTCTTTCATTAGGCATCACCAATTGCATTCTGGGGGGAAAAAATACAAATATAAAAAAATATTTTATAAAATCTAATACTCTAAAACTTTGAAGTACTTTTCAAAGGAAACAGGATCACGAAATGAAAAACTGAAAATGCAGTTTTATTTTATCTCAACTTTCAGATGTATAACATCCGGTTCATGTTTAATATTGGTTGTCGGACGACGTAATTAATTATGTTCATAACCTTTGCTAGAGGAACTGAGATGTCAAGTACCACCTGTTCCTTCACCGACACAGACTCAAAGCCAAAAGTTCTTAAATATTCTGCGTATGGATAATAGACAGGGATAATTGCAGGTAATAGAAATAGAGTCTGCGATAACCCACGCGTAGTCAGTCAGATGAACGATAGGTGGATAGTACACCTTTCGTTAATGCAACTTCCAGCTATATCCTTATTCTGTTCATAACCTCTGCTAGAGGAATTAAGATGTCAAGTTTCAAATGTTCTTAATTAGACTCACAAGGGAAGTATATCAACCCTTATGAACGGATTTGCCTGAAACTTAAAATATATATAAAAGAGTCGATTTTAGGGTTGGGGTGTCTCGGGTTATCGGCCATATTAGTGGTTAACAATTTCGATGTTCCCTTATGAAACAATGTGGACCTTCGGGAAAATTTCGATAACTTCCGAACTAACAGGAATATCGTCTAGAGCAAAAATAAGTGTCAACTCTAATTTAATGAAGATTATTTCGTATTCATGTCTTTACTTAAATACCCTCCAAAATTTACACATTTTCATGAACAAAATATTTAACGAAGCCTAATTTTTCAAGGTTATGACACCGTTGGATAGGCATTAAAAAACCATTCTTCTCATATGGAAACAGAATATAGTTTCTTAAAAAGAAATGGCGGAATTTTTTTATCCATTTTTTTAACCCCTAAATCCCCGATAAGCCGAGACACCCCAACCTTAGAATTGTCTCTTTTATATATATTTTAAGTTTCCTGCAAATCGGTTTATAAGGGTTGAGATACTTGTCAGAGCGATTTCTTGCACTTTTATCAGCCAAATCGTTTTCAGCAACACTCAACACGAAAAAAATATATTTGTAGTATAAATTTTTAAACAATTTTTTTCTTGCGTTAGAGGAGGGTATTGATGGATTCGACCCAGTTGAATTTAACTTATCTACTTGTTTTATTCTGTATAACTTTTTCGACATTTAGTTCTGTAGGTAGTTACCGTTATAGAGTTCTATGTATTTAATAAAAATTATCGCAAATTTCAGGCTAAAAAAATACTTTTAAACAAAATACATTTTAATTAAAAAAAGTAAGAATAAAAACTTATCCTGTATTGTACATTAAACAAACTAAATTCTTTATTTTGTCTCCTGAAAACTTTTTTGTTTTTTAACAATCTCATAAAGTTAAGTTTATTATCCTTATTTTTATTATAGAACATCATAGAACTTTGTATGTCCAACTATTGTCTCAATGTTACTTTAATGTTTCTTTCTTTTGTTCTGTTTTCTTTTTTCATGTTTTGCAGTTTTACAGTCTATTGGAACAAAATCAAATTGCAAATTCCACTTTATCACTAAGAGCCTGTACATTATTTGTACCAACAAATGAAGCATTCCAGCGACATCATGGTACAACACATGTACTGTATCATATGGGTGGGTGTACCAAACATAAAAATAATCCACAGATTTATTTAATAAAACGTTTCTCTCACTCCCACAATTGCAGCTACATTCGCAATGTCTCAGGATCAATTAACTAAAACCATACCATCGGATATGGATGGCAATCCGCCATTGTATATAACAAAAAATCGTAATGGTGATATTTATGTTAACAATGCTAGAATTATACCGTCTCTGTCGGTGGAATTGACCAATAATGATGGTAAAAGACAGGTGAGTCAAAGACGATAAAAACTTTTAATTGTATTTTGTTTTAATAAATGTCTGACGATAATTGTCTTTGTTTCTGTCTGTAGGTAATGCATATAATAGATGAAGTTTTAGTACCGCTTACCTCGCTGCCAACATCCAAGTCGGAAATTACAAATCCAGATGCATTTCAATTACTGCAACAAGCTGATTTACTCAATATAGGAGAAAATCGTTTGAGGTTCGATAATCTAATTTCCTTTTTAATGTTGTTGTTTTTTAAATGTTGTTTTAAAAATAAATCCAATCTAGATCGTATCGTTCTCAAGTCACTGTTATGCGTAAGGAAAGTTTATATCAGTCACCTGGTGGTCATACTTTCCTAATACCAGTCGATGAAGGTTTCAAGGTAGGTACTTTAAAGATTTTGCTATTTTTTTTAAACAAATTGAAAAATAATAATTATTTTTTAGCAAACCACCCGTAGCAGTTTGGTGGATTCTAAAGTTATCGATGGCCATGTTATTTTAAACAATGTGATATTTACTTCGGCTGCTCAAATTGAGGTGCCTCAAACCACTGCCGCCTTTGAGGATAATATTAAAGTAACAGTTAGTTTTTTTAAACAAAAAGATGGAAAAAGTAAGTAAATTTAAGTGTAGTTTATCGAAAGATATCACTAAAAAGTAATAACGTAATTAAAAGGACTGCTATAAAAAAATCGGTTCTGTATTTTCCTCCTCTTCAATTATGCTTCTACACTCGGACCTCTTAAAATATTTTCCTTGTAAGCCACACCGCAAAAAAAGCTTTGAAATGGCTACATGAAATAACTCCCACATGATATATTTCCCAAAAATAAAATAAGTCCCAATGGAGAAAAAATTAAATAACTTTTACCTACGAAATGAAATAACTACTTACCATTAAAAATTAAAGAAATCCCAATAAAAATAAAGTAAGAAGTCCCGATCTTACTATCGGTACAATACAAACTTGTTATAAAAAGTCCCAACAAAAAATTGTGTTAACACCGAAGCAGGTTTGTAAGGGAAAATTCTTGATTCCTCCCTTAGAAACCTGCTTCGCGGAGGCATGATTTTATAAAGGCGATCTCCCAATAAAAAGCACTTGTTTGTGGTCTAAAAAGCGCATTATATGCAGGTTTTGTTTTTAATATTTCATGCCTGAAAAAGAGCTTCCTTGAAGCGCTTCATTCTTTCCTTTTTTCATGCATATATTAGGCACAATTTTTTAATATTATATGCCTGAAAAGTCTTTAACCAACCATTATTATACTTTTAACCATTATTTACTTTTCCTTGAAATTTTTGATACCATAAATCCTTGAAATTTTTGATACCAAAAATTTCTGAAAAATACTAACTTTTTTAAAAAAAACACTGCTTCCAAAGATTTGCTACCAAAATCACAACGAATTTTGATTTAAATTTAATAATAATTCCTCACACCCCTCTTCTAGCAAGTTTAGACTGTATTAATTTGCTCTCCTGAATCCAAATCTGTCATTCAATTTTTTTTTAGCACGTACCGTTTTTGAGATATTCGCTGTTAAAAAGTAAAAAAAAAAAACAATAATTTCGTACTTTTGGTGGTGCACTGTTACAGATTCTTCAAAAAATAGGGCATTATTTCATATAAAATGGACCTCCTGATTCCAAAACTGCAATTCAAAATTTTCTAGCTTGTTCCGTTTTTGAGATATTCGCGTTTGAAAATGTTTCCACGCGAAAATCTCGAAAACGGAACCTGCTAGAAAACTTTGGATTGCAGTTTTGGAATCAGGAAGACAATTAATATGAAAGCAAGTCATATTTGTTGGAAGCACCATAACAGGGGACCTCCACAAGTGCGAAATTATTCGTTTTGTGACTTTTTGACATTTCATAAATACTATGAAACTCTTTCATAAATATAATCAAACTTGTCATTAAAGTTCGTCCAATGTAACTGTGTCGTAAATATTATGAAATTTTTCATAAATACTATGAAACATTTCATAAAAATAATATTATTTTTTTAAGTATTTTGTTAAAATTTTGGAACTATTTCATAGTACCAATGAAGTGGTTCAGAAATAAATACTATAAAATTGTTTCCTAATATCGCTCCTTTACTTGTATAGTGTCACAACTCAAAATATTTAATTTTGCAGAAAACACGTTTAAAGTTTACTATTGAAACTGGTTTTTAATTGAAAAAGGCCTGTATATAGAAAATGTAATAATGGCGTGTACTCTTCTCAAACGGTGAGTTTAAAAGATATTAATACGCCACAATATAAAGCACAATATAAAGCACGATATAACGAATAATTCTGCATCATTAACTCAAAAAACGCATTTTTTGAGATATGACACTATACAAGTAAAGGAGCGATATGATAAAATATTTAAAAAAAAAAATAAATCTATGAAATATTTTATCATAAAACATTTCATTATATTTATTTCATAAAAGTTTATGTAGTTTTATTCATTATATTTATGAAACCTTTCATAAATATTATAAAAAATTTAAATAATTTGTATACCCTCCACCTACAGTATGGGGGTATACTCACTTTGTCATTCCGTGTGTAACACATCAAAATATCGGTCTAGGACCCTATAAAGTATATATATTTATGATCAGTGATCGATTCTAAGGCATTCTAGGGATGTCCGTCCGTCTGTCCGTCTAAAGTTAACACGATACAGTCCAAAATAATAGAGTTAGACTCCCGACATTTGGCACGAATATGTCTTATGTTCCTAGGCAGGTTAAGTTCGTAAAAGAGCCAAATCGGGCTAGGGGAAAAAAGTTCCCCCTTGAAGAACTAAACCAACCTCTGAAATATATGATTTTTTACATGATTTTTTGTGTTTTTGTTTAACAAATGCAATATTTTTGTGCTACAAGAAGTTCAAAGTCCTGCATTTGGACTCTGCGAATTAAAAAATGTCGTTTTTTCGGTCCGCCCCTTTTATGGGTGTGGAATAAAAAATATTTTTAATTATGATAAACTTTTATTTCTTTAGTGTAAAAAGCATAAGAATGAATTTTTAAGCACACATTCGAGAGGAAATTTGCACCCCATTACCACTACTGACCCCCCCAAAAAAAAATAAAACGGCCCTGAAATTTGTTTTTAATTTTTTTGCATGTTGGAGAGTATAAAAGATTTGGCACTGCCGAATTTAACACTCTTACTTGTTTTTTTTTTCAAAATTCATTAATATTGACCCTATAAACAATTATGAAACTGTTTCATTGTATTTAAGAAACTGTTACATTGGACGAACTTTAATGAAGATTTTCATTATATTAATGACAGTTTTCATAAATATAATGATGCCTTTTCTTTGAGTGTAGAAAACGTTAGATGGCAGATTTGGATTCAGGAGAGCAAAATCTATAAGAATTAGTTGGATATTTCACTGGGAGTTTTTTTTTTTTGTCGAACAGTGTAATTATTTAGCGATAACTCGAAAACAGGATCAGCTAGGATTGTCGTGTTAACGATTTTTAAAGTGCAACATGTAGAGGAGTGGAAGGAAGGCCATCAGCCGATTTTGTCACTATTTTAACACAACCTACACTTCCTTGAAGGGGGGTGTGCCCCATTAATATTATGAATCTGAGTGTTGGTTTGTCTGTCTGTTCCGCAATCAGGGAAAAACGACTGAACCAAAGCGTTAACTACACTCAAAAAAAAAACTGTAAAGTTAGCAAAAAAAGCTTGTAAACCTACAAGAAAATTTGCTGATTTTGAACCCACAATTTTTTTGGTAAAGTTAGCAAAAACGTTTTGCTAAAAATTAGTTAACTGAAATTTTTTTTATTTCAACTTAGTTCATACACATTTGAGGACCCCATTGGGTTCGGACCCGATAGGTCCAGACCCCGATGGGCCTAGACCAACTTGAGTTCCTTAAAAATCGTCATAGTTTTTGATCCAAAATTAGTGTCCGTTTCGCTCTACCTTGCTTAGTTTTTGAGATACCTGATTTTAGGGGACCACCGGGGTTTTGAGAATTACAAAACTCGATAACTTCAAAAATATTACTCGGAGAGCTTTTGATTATTTTGCGGTCTTGTTCTACGTGTTGAGAGCTACAAAAATGCTTTTGGACTTTTTGTTGTGTCGGCAATATTTACCGAGATATGAGCATTTTAAAATTTTCGGGAATGCTAACTTTTTTGGATCCAAACTTAGGACCCATTAGGGTCCACACATGTGAAGAGGACCGGCGATACTATGGGGAGCCCGAGAACCAAAAATGCCCTCCATTTTGCTCTATCTGGCTTAGTTTCCGAGATAGCGCCATTTTAAGTTTTCTGAAAATAAAAAAAAATTTACCATTTATTTTTGCTAATATTAGCAAAAAATCTTGTAAAAATGTTGTCAAGTCAATTTCAAATTTAGCAAAAGAAATTAGTTCAAAGTTTGTTTAAAATTGCTAATGTGCTAAATGAAGTTTACAAGAATTTTTTGCTAACATGCTAATCACAACTAAAAATTTGCTAAAAGTTAGCTAACTAGCGTTAGCAAAAAAAAATTAGTAAATCTACTAACGTATTTTTTTGAGTGTATGAAAAAGAGCGATCGGAAAAAGGGGCGTAAAATGCCATCCACATTTTTTTTATTGAGCGTTATTCTGTCTTTTCCGTAATCACGCATAAACGGATGAACCGATTTAAATGAAATTTTTTCCAGTCCTGAGTCCTTAAGGGCAAAATTTTTTCCTCTTTGTTCGATTTTGTCCATTTCTGAACTGAACCAAAGGAGTTTAGTTCTTCTAGTTTGGACTGCATTGTGTTAGTCCACCTTTATTTTTGTTTCATACAGGATTCGGTAAGTGTAATTAAACAGTGTAATTAAACTGTTTGAAAAATCATACTGCGTACGATTTAGTGAGTGATCAAGCTTTCAATTTACAAAAGCTACTAAATGTGTAAAAATAAAAACTATATTTTATTTTTTCCTCTTTTTCAGTGTATGTTAAATCAAATACCCTATTGGGTGATTCTAAACATGCCACTGGAGTGGTATTGGCAGAGATTGTTAAAGCCAATATACCAGTACGTAATGGTGTTGTACACTTGATACACCGACCATTGATGATAATTGATACGACAGTAACACAATTCCTACAGGTAAGCTAACAATTTACAACACACACACACACAAAAATACACAAAAAGACAATCCACAAAGAAAAACTTTACCAACAACATACAAACACCAAGCTAAAAATAATAGCAGTATTTTAGTAGCAAGGAGAACATTTTTAAAATTTTGAAATTTAGTAAAGGAAATAATATATAAATAATATTATGAATACATACTTTAGTAATCCTATCTCAACTAAGGATTTAAACAAAAAACATAATCGTATAATTAGTAGAGTAGAGATATGATTTTTAGAGGCTTGGTTTAAGTTTAAGAGGATTATGTATACAGTAAATTTACATAAACAAATGCTAATACTACATATATGTAAAGTATATAATAAGTTTAATATTTTTTAATATCTGAAAAGGAGATTAGGAGTAAAAAAGTTAAGGATACATTAACAATAATACATGCGACTTTGATTTTATGTTGGCTCTAGTTTTGTTAAATTACAAAAAAAAATTTTTGCTATAGCAATTTGCTAAGAATATTCTTAGCAGTTGCACACCAATAGACTCAACTAAAAACAAAGTCTTCCAAAAGCAATGCCATTTTACAAATACACACATTTCAAAAAAAAAGGTCACTTTTAAAAATTCACATAAAAATCCCAAAGACAGATTTTACGTTGAACTGAATTAAAAAAAAAAAATAAAAATTTCAAAATTTTTTTTGAAAAACTTAAAAAATTTATTCGGTTCTTAGTAAAATCAAAAGCAAAATTTTATTTTAAAATAATTTTTTAAAATATAAATTTTATTTTAAAAAAATTTTGGGTGTAATGTAAGTATAACAAAAAAAAATTGTAATAAAAAAAAAAAATTCAGAAATTCATACAATTCATTAAAGAGTGTGTAAAGATCAAGAAGAAATCTATTCAGAGTGTAAATTTGTATAAAATTTTTACCTAAAATAATTTTTTAAAGTGTAAATAAAATTTAAATTGATATTTATGTCTATCAATAGATTTCTGTCTCTGTCTAAACGCACGTAAATGGAATATTTAGCGTTGTAGTTAAACCGCCTCCGGAAAGCTATAAAAAAAATAGCTTCTCCAGGAATATAAGAAACAATCTCTCTCTCCCGGAAAATGACCATCTGATTTGTATGAAAAATTTATTTTTTTTATTATCTAAATTCAGAGCAACACGATATTGAATGGGACTAAAAAAAATTAAGTAAACTTTGATGTCGGTTTTTTCTTAGAATATTTAACTATTTTTTTAAATATCCTCACAAACGTGCGTTTAAAGCAGTGTCGAACATTTTTGCAATTCCTATTTCCGCGGGATCAGGCTAAAAAATGTTGTTTGTGCGTAGTCGCTTGTTATGTACACTCAAAATAATCACTCTGTTAAATTACAGAGATACTCTGCTGAGCCAGCAGAAAATACCATAGATTTCCAACCAGCAAGATTTTCTGTTATTTTACGAAGAAAACTCAGTAAAATGATTTCGATAAAAAAAAACTGTAAATTTACAGAATTATCTGTAGAATATTGATAAAAGCGACCAGAATTTTACTATTTTATTTACTATTTGATTTCTGATCAATTTCTTTTTCCTTATTGTTCAAATAGTGTTGACAATTGCAAAATGCCACCGAGTAAATTTGCCAGCTTTAATGCTTCCAAATTGTAAATTTACTTATTTTTATATATTTGAAAATTACGATGTATTTTACAAGTACCTCCAATTTTTCCCGACATCCTCGTAAAATTTACCAGGTTTTATTGTAATTTAAGACGCTTTTTAAAGAGCGGTTGAAATATTTGGGAGTTTTTTATTTAAAAACTGTATTACAGAGCAATAAGTAAAATTACAGTTAAAATTTAGTATTTTGGTTACGAGAAAATGTATAAAATCTGTATTTTAACAAAAAAACTCTGTTTATTATCTGTAAAATAGAGATTACAAAGTAAAAAGTAAAATTACAGATAAAATTTTGTTTTTCGGTTACAAGAAAATACAAAGTATATTCTTAAAATCTGTATTTCGACAGATAACTTTGTCAAATGTCTGTCGAATTGAGATTACAGTCATTTTACAGAGTTTTTAACAGAGTAATTATTTTGAGTGTATATTCGGGAGAATGTTGCGTACCAACTTCGGCCATATCTCGGTTGTGGTTATTTGGATTTTAACTCACTCTGGGTTAAATTTCAAATAAGGTCACATCATCTCCATTTCGGGTTCTTTATAGGAGCCCAAATATGGAAACGGAGAGGTCACATAGTGCCTTTGACTATATTTCCAACTCCATCACCAGGATTTTTGAGAATTTCCCGGACAGCGAAGACGTTGTTGCTGGCGATATCAATGTCCACAATTCTTCCTGGCTTCGTTATTCCAGCCGCACAACTCCTGAGGGCCAATTCGTTGAGCTCTTCGCTGCACACAACCACTTTGTGGAACTAGTGAATGACCCAACACATATTCGGTGTAGAGAATGGCAGTTTCATAATATTCTTGACCTTTTCCTCACTTCGTACCCTGAAAAGTACGATGTTGACTTGTTGACTTACTTGCGACTCTCGAAAATTCGTATCACCTTATCATTTCTGATTATATGCCCTTATATGGGCGGGCATCTTCGGCCTGATATATGCGGTATAAATAGTGAGATCGGATGGAGCGAAGTAATTCTTAAACCGTTTTAAGAAACCAAGAAACTTGAATGCTCCTTTTGACACTTAAAAAACAACTTGGTTCTATCGAATATCACATTTAATTTTCATGCCTAGAACATTAAGAGTGTTTGATTCCTTAGTAGTAGGCGAAACTAAATAAAAAACGACGCAGATTCGAAGCCACGGAAATTTTGGAAAGACCCAACTTCGAAACGACACAAACCGAAGCAACGCAAAGACCGGGGTATTGATAATACTTTAACAATCGTTTACTTTATTTTTTTTGTTTGGTCCCATTCAAGACCCTAAATTTGTTGTACAGTGTTATTTACAAAAATAATTTTTTCAAATCATTTTAAAAAATTATAAATAGATTAAGTTAATACTTCCCAAATTCCCTGCCAACTTAAATTTCATTTTCAGATTCCAATTTCGGATTTTGTGAATTTTTGATTGAATGTTTCAAAACTATAATTTTCTAGTGTCCGACCGAACAGTTCCGCCAAAAAATGATATTAGCCAAAAATCAATATTTGCAAGTACTTTTAACAGCTTTTTCTGATGGCCATTTGTTTGGTTAGGCGATAGAAGACTATTCAGACTTTCAAATTTAATGGCGAGGACGAACTTAAGCACCAATTTAGATGTTCGGTAACCGAACGTTCGGCCAAATTGAAACAAGTTCGGTTACCGAACTTCGAAATTGCTGCTTAACTTCGTGCTCGTTCTTAAATTTTAAACTCAGAATCGACTTCTATCGCGTCAACAATACTACCCCATATAAAAAAAGTTGTTGAAAGTACTTCCTTATACCAAATTTTTGATTAAATGACGTTTTTTGGCCGAACTGTTCGGTCGGACACTATAATTTTCAAACATTATCACTTATGGTGGGCAAACTAACATTCGCGAAAACGTGAAAACATTTGTCACCATAGTTTTTTATGGCCTATTCGAATAGCCCTGTAGCCCTTATGTTTATAGAGAAAATAGATTCATTGAGACAGCTGAGTTTGTGGCCAATCAAATGGATGGACTGAATATTTAGACATTTATTGACAACAAAAATTCATTTAGCAAAAATGTGGTAGTCGCCCGGATCCTTTATTATTTCTCCCAAGTACGTGATGTGAATTCACCACATAATGCATGCTAACAGGCCGTAGTTTGACAAGAAAAAAAAGAAACTAAATTTGATTCTGGCCTCTATGTTACTCTAATACCCGGATCATTCAATTGTCACAATGAATAATAGAAAAAACCAATCCACCAAAGATATTAGAGGTATTCAGATTCTTGCTGCCTATCCTGGCAATGTAGCAAAAGAGTACTTCTTTCAAAAAATACATGTGTTTTGAAAGGTAGTTTGAAAAAGTGCTCTTTTACCACCACTACTAGGTCTGACAATCAAAACTCTGAATACCACTATTGAAAAAAACTACAATGCTAAATAATTCCAAGAAATCTGGTTCACATTCTATTGCATATACTTCCTTTACACTTTAAAATCCAAAATTATTAAAAAAAATAATAAAAAAAAATATTGAATGTTTAGTTTAGGGTTGAAATTTAGTTTTAATTGGCAAACTTAAAATTTAAGTTCAACAACATTTTTGAGTTTCTTTTAGTTTTTTTTTTTAACAAAATTTATATTTATAAGATTAATTGGCTATAAAGTTAGATTTTTATTTTAGTTTTCACTCGACTAGCCATTTTTCGTATATTTTACTTTTAAATTCATTTTAATCGTTATCGCTCCAAACTCATACAAGAATTATTATGCCCATTTGTATGATTTCTTCATTATTCAATCTCTTCTTGATGTATTTTTCTATGTGATTTCCCTATTAATTCAAGATAATTTTTTGCTTTAATTGTTTTTATTTTTGTTTTTGTCAATGTTTTAATTATGCCTTCTGGATTTGAAATTCCGTCTACAATAAATGTTATCAATTTTGTAGTCTTTTAAGGTAAATATTGGGTTTTAATACATTTTTATATTTAATATGAAAACATTTATTTACTTTCATACTCTTTTTTTTATAAACTCGTCGGTTCTTTTTTTTTTTTTTGTATGTTGTCCCAATGTTGCATGTTTTTTTATTTATTAAATAAACAATTAACACTTTTTGTTTTTAGTTAAAAAAAAATATATGCAATGACTTAATTCACAAGAGTCAAAGTGTGCTGACTTTAAGCGTCACCAACCACTTAAAACGTAACTGCTAATTAAAGTTTTAATCAATGCTACGAATCTCGTCATAGGTAAAGATTAAATAAGTTTTTACTTGAACTAATAATTATTGTTTATTAAATTTAACTTTTATTTTTAAAAGTTAACTGTTATTAACAAAATGTCCTTCCATATTAACCCACCACTCTTTAGCAGAGGGTTTGTGCTGATGTTTAAACTACCTGAAATATTGGTCCTGGACCCAACATCAAGTACACCGATCAGTCGATTTAGAGATGTCAGTCCGTCTGTCCATGTAAACGTTGTAATCACGATACAGTTCACAATTTATCAATATGTTTGGCTAAAATTTTAAACTTAAGCTTCTTTTGACCCAAACACCATGTTTTAACCTAGACCCCATACAAAAGTCCCGTTTAGATCTATTAACCGTGTTATAAAAGGTGGGATTTCTACACTAATTAAAGATTTAACAAAAGTTAGATCCAAACAGTATATGTTTGGACTTAGGATCCATTATCCGGAAAACACTGTTGTAGTTATATGGTCGGTCTTGACCGACTACAATTTTCTTGTTTTTAGATAAGTCATTGCATAATTTTACATGAAACAAAAAAAGTTGAAAAGAGTTAAGGCCATATTCATAACCAAAAATCGAGTGCCTCTTATCGAACTGCAATTTTTAATAAGGGAAAGTGAGGCTATCGATGTAAGGTACTTGCTTTTTCATAATAATAACAAAAAAAAAAACGTTTTTCTGCACAGACTTCTGGAATACATTTTCTAAAGTATTTTGTCCTCCTAAACACGAATCTGTAATCAGTTCTAAGCGCTAAAACGGAAAATATGCTCTTAATATATAAAAGATATGCCCTTACAAGTGAAGCTCTTCCATAAAATTTTGCATAAAAAAAAACGAAAATACAAAGGTTTTAAGTTTTATTTGAGAAATTAATAGTTGAAACTAATTTTTTTAAACTTTTTCATAAATTAGCACTTTCCAAACAGTTTCTGAACAAAAATCCATGAGTATATCTTGAAACAAAAATTAAATTTTAAATTGATCTGAAAAGAATAAATACCTAACCCATTTATTAATTCAAAGCACACACTCATAAGAACAACTCTGCCCAAAAATCTGTAAAACAACTTTCAGTCTGAGTCAGCAAACTTTTAGCAGACTTTTTCTGCTGAAACGGATATTTTACCAAAATTCTGTTTCACTTACCCAGTCAGAAATTGCCAACCGTACCAAAAATTTTGTGTTGGTACAATATCGGGATAGCCAAAAATACAACATTGTATAATGTAAAACCGTTTTACTAAAAATATTGTGTTGGCACAACTTTGTGTTTACATAAAACACTACACTATAGATTATAATTTAAAAGTTTAACATTTTTATTTTTTAAAAAAAGTTTTTGATTTACATAGACCTCTACTCTTTAATCTAAGTGAACACTTAAGTAGTTGCTTTTTCAACCAATTTGTACAAAATGGTAACTAAAAAGCCCTACATCGAGATTTTCAATCCATCCCTAAGCAAAAGTTAAATCCAATGTCGTAAATTTGTAAAATCAATGTTAACCCAACGTCAAAACAAAAGTCGAGCGATCGTTGGCCACTGTTATCATTTCAACCTCGGAATGACGTCGTAGACTTAGAAACGGGTATGATTCGCCAACGTTGGTACCGTCGCCGCCAACGTCATTCCAACGTTGGCCCGTTTGTATTTTTCTGCCTGGGTAGTTTTAAAAACCAACATAAATCAGCAAAAACTGCTATCACTTTTTTATAAGTTTTAGAAAAACTACATTGTCTGTATGAAACCAGCAGATTTTTCTGCTAAAATCAGCAGCTTTTTCTGCCGAAATCAGCAGATTTTTCACACACAGAGTAATAACATGTCTGGAACATGATTACAGCTTACCAAATCACCCATAATGGAATAAAAAAAATTTTTGTTAGGCAAAATTCTACTTTATTTATCAACATAGTCTTCTTTAAAAGCGATAAAATCACTTCAACGCCTTTCTAACATTTTTATACCTTTTTTATAGAATGATCTATTTGTGACCCCCAAAAAGGCCACTGTTTGGGCCAGTACCTCTTCAATTGAACAAAATTTCTTTCTAGCAATCATTATTTGAGGTTTAAAAACAAGTAAAAATCTCTGGGAGCCTAATCTGGCGAATTCGGAGGGTGCAGAACCAATTAAAGGTGTAATTCATGCGATTTGACCTCGGTAACCAACGACATGTGACACGGAGCTTTGTCTTGGTGAAAGAGCAAACGCGGCACCCATTTCGAAAACAGATTTCTCGTGGACAAATATTCATGTAAAATAAGGGCGACACGTTCCTTAGATATCTTTAAAGCAGTCATGCGCATTTTTGTAATTCGTATTCCCGCGGGAATAGGCGCTGCTTGTGCGCTGTCGACACACATACACTATAAAATTCTGTTGCTTGAGCAAATTTGTTGACTTATTGCTTGCTACTACCCACACAAGCATAAATGTTATAGTATGTGTGTGCGCACCGCTGCTTTAAAGTATCAGCTATCTCATGCAACTTCAATTTGCGGTCTGCCAAAACGATTTTGTAAAATTTTTTGATGTTTTCCGGTATTAGCACCTCTTTAAGGCGACCAAATCATTTGGTGTCATCGGTGTTTGTATGACCACTTTTAAAGTCAGCAAACCACTTCTCTACCATTTGTCTTGATCAAGTCAAACTTTGGCTAGAACAGTGTTTTTCACACTAAAAAGCAGTGATAAGACACGAAGTTGCATTGAATCCATTGTTTATACAATCGCAAAAGTCACTAAAATAGCTGTAACTTGTTAACTAATGAATGAATTGTTATGAAATTTTGACAGGTAAATAAATACAAAACACAAATATAAAAATACTTTCAGATGAAAGTTGATACTTAGTGGCGCCACCTATATATCATCCTACGGACAGATCAGCCGATGTGTTAGTATGGTTGATCCATTTCATCATATGT
Organism: Pegoplata infirma; assembly: GCA_963921195.1. Lineage (NCBI taxonomy): Eukaryota > Metazoa > Arthropoda > Insecta > Diptera > Anthomyiidae > Pegoplata > Pegoplata infirma. The sequence goes on from OY992536.1 coordinate 328,698,516, forward strand.
ATATATGATTGTAGCAATCTTTTATCATACTATGATTAGCGAAGATCATAATATGATCGCTACAATTATGTTATGATAAAGTTATTAATCATACTATGTTGCCCCTCCATTATGGTTGTCATAATCAAGTTTCTTATCTGCGTGCAACACAAATCAGCAAATGTTTCTCCTGTCTTAACAGATTTTCAAATATGGATCATAATGGTGTATTTTCAGCAGATTTTCTGCTGATTGGATGAAATTTTGATTGGAGGAATTATTTTGAGTACAGGAACAAAACATGAAATTGCATATTTTTTTTATAAAAATTTGCTTTTATCATTCATTAGACGTTCTAAATATGTATTTCGATTTAGATCTGAACAAGAAATAAAAAAAAACAGAAATAAAGGGAAATAATCTGTTGTGCAAAAGGTTTTTGGGAACAAACTATGTTTCTCAGAAGGTTTCTTGACTTTTTTATAATTTTTAAAATTTCGTGATTAAATTTGTTTGTTGAAAAATAAACCTGTTAAATTTTTGTTTACTTTATTCAATTGAAAACTAATTAATTTAGAGTATCTTAAATATATAAATATTGAAACAATTACAAAATTAATTGAACGTTTTTTTTTTTCAACAAATATATTAATCACGACAACTTTTTTATGTATATAATTTTTCAATTCTCTGATAGCAAGTCAGGGAATTGGGAAATAACTATTACAGCATAACTCTATATAGACCCTTAAATTTATTTCAAAAGAATTTTCTATAAACTAATTTAGAATCAGTTTAAGACACAGTGTCACAATAATAGTGCGAAAAAATAAAAAAAAAACTGGAACAAAAATTGTTCTTCATTTTGAATTTCGTTTATTTTTTTTACGAAAGTTGTTTTTTACATGCATATATTTTTCATAAAGTTTTATAATCATACATCATAGTTTATTTAAAAAACAATATAAATAATTTTAAAAAAAAATACTAAATTTGCAAAATGTAATTGATTATTTTTGATACAACAACATGGGATTACGATTGCAAATTGTTACAAAAACATTAAATTGATTTGAATGGTGCGATCACTCAACTACCTGATATTGTCAAATCAAATATTATATACAACATCCTCGAAAAAAAAAAACTAAATGTGCAAATATAATTATAGGCTATTGTAAGTATAAATTGAAAATTATTTAAATGAGAAAAAAGAGCTTGTTTTAAAATTCGAAGCATATTTCATCATGAAAATTTTCACAGAACAAATAAAAAAAAATTACAAAAATCAATTGGCGAACTTGTAAAATCACAAATGCACAAATCAAAATTTTAAAGAATTCTATATTTTTTTTTTCTGTTTTTCATCTCATTAATATATTTGTATGTACAGTTAATTTATATTTGCTTTAATTAGTTAAGTAATAAGTAAATCGTTGTTGAATTTTCTTTTTGGTTATCTAAATGTTTAAATATTTTATGATTTCTGTATAGCTTTATAACTAAATTTGTAAAGGATCTTTGAATACTGAAAAACAACAACACACTCATACAAGAATTGTTTCATTAATCAACATATCGACACCAATACTTTTAAACAAAATAATTTAAAAATGTTAGTTTTGAGATAAAAGCCTTTAAAGTTTAGTTTTTAGTTGTTTTTTGTACATTTTTGCTCATAACTGTTTTACATTTTTGTTTAAAACTTTTGATTTGAGAAATTTTCACCAGAAAATAGTTTTAATAAAAACAGGATAAGTTGATTTTATATAACGATGCTTTAAAGGAAGCAAAGGCGGGGTACACAAATTACAGAGTTATTTAAATTTTAATGCTAACCCTAAAAACGTCCTTTAATTACACTGTGCAACAAATTAAGGGTCACTGAGTATATCTTGGACCAAAGAAAAACTAAAGTAAACTGATGTTTGAATTTTTTTTCCAAAGGAATTTGGAATAAGTCAAGAAAAATGTATTAAATCTGATTATGATCTAAATGAGGAGTTCATGCGAATAAGGCAAAATATACAATATTTTCGAGAACACGTTTTTATTGCACAAATGCAAATTTGAAATTGTACAAACAAAAACCACCTTTATTCATACAAAAAAATTTTAACAAATTTGCGAAAAAAAACTAATTTAACATCCCGTGTAAAAAAATAATTATATCAAAACATATCTCCTTATGGATCATATATAAATGGATCTAATCAGATCTACCCCAGCAAAACTTTGGTAATGGGTAGTGATTATATAACACATTACCAGGTAATGTATATACCTTATTTGTAGCATTATTTTAGGATGTCTTACCAAACATTTGTTCCACAACGTATTATTTTCAAGTGAAAAATAATGCATTACTAATAATTTGCTACGTAATGCATGATTATTGGAAAAAAATGTATTTCATATTTCTTATTTCTAAACATTAAATCATGGATGACTTATATTTGGTTACATTATGTATTATTTGAAAATTTGAAATAATGCATTATTTATAATTGGATGCATAATGCATTACAATAACATAAAAAATAATTATTTTATAAAAAAATGCATAAGTTTAAACTTGAGATGGGCTCACGACAGGAAATTTCTAACGGCACACACTCACGAGCATATTTTATCTACTTACAATCACTTACAATCACGTGAGTAAATTTAATACAAAATTACTTTTTCGCTACTCGTAACACCTTATATATCATCTTCTGGTATGCTATATAATTTCATTTCTCGTAACCTATAAAATATCATATATTTTACACCTTACTCGTATTCTTCGTTATAAATTTATGACTTATTTCATACCTTACTGGTATTCTTTGTGATAATGTGGATGCATTACTTTGAGTCTCATCGCCTGTTAAAATCATCAATGCTGCAATGTATAAAATAAGAGATCCTATACCTTATTTTATACCTTATTTGGTAATCTAAGTTTTGCTGGGACTCCATATATATTCATATCTGCTTCAGATATGTTTTGATCCGTAAATTGAGTCTATCTGACAATTTTACATACGGGATGTAAAAAAATGTTTAAATTTCTCTGAACACATGTATAAACATTATTTAACTCACAAGCACAAGGGAAGTATTCCAACCTTTATGAACCGATTTGCCTGAAACTTAAAAAATATATAAACAAAAAAAAAAATTCTAAGGTTGGGGTATCTCGGCTTATCAGTCATATCATAGATTTACGGGTTCAAAAAATGGGTAAAAAAAAAATGGCAAAAAAAATTAGTTTCATAAGATCAGTGTTTAAACACTGATAAAATTGTCTCGTTTATATATGTATATTTTAAGTTTAAGGCAAGTCGGTTCATAAAGGTTGGAGTATTCCCTTGTCAGAAGTATACTTAACACATTTTTCTTGACTTATTCCTAACGCCTTTGAATAAAAATTAAAAAAAAAAAAAACTCAAGCTTATTTTTCAAACCCCTTTGGGGGTTTTCGGTATACTAATGGTATATTTTGTCACCTAAAATGCAAAAAGTCCTAACTAAAATTTTATTAATTTAACAGGAGAAGCAAAAAACAGTATTGAATGATATTTTAAATTTGTTAGTAACTTCGTTGTTATTTAATGAATTTGGCTAAAATTTTGTGAGGACGTTCTTTTAATACATATGAATAAAAATAAATCAAAAAGTAGAAAAAGTGTTTTGTTTAGTTACTTCCATTGGCAATTGCCCAAATCACATAATTTTTTTTTTTTGGCTATAAAATCTTTTGAGGTGACGTGTATGTTGATTAAATAATCCAAAACCAATAAAAAAAAACTGAATTTGAATTTTTTGTTAGTTAGGGCCTTTTGCATTTTAGGTGACGATATACTTTTTATTCTGGTTCCATTGAAGATACAATCTTAATCCGATCTTCCTAATATTTTTGAGCTTGGAAGCAAAGATCAGTATAAAATGACGAAATTACAGAAATTTTCGCACAAATTACGCGATATCTTCATCTCAAATTTCACAAAATGTAGCTTAACGAAAAAAGTTAATTTTTTTGGTGAGCTTTTTAAAACGGATCTCCTCAATCATCATAAAATAAACCAAAGTTTTTTATTAAAGGTGTGCGAGGTTTATATAAACAACACTATTTCGAGACTCTCTCTTGTACATACATATTTTAAAGAAAGAAAATTGCATGAAAGTAAGCTTTATCGCTTTGAAGAAGTTATATTTCCTAAACCAGAGCATACCAAAAACAAGAATAGGTAATCAATGCAAACAAAAACTCTACAAAAAATTATGGACAAATTTTCACTTTTTTGGGGACAACCCCTCTCATATTTTAATTATTATTTTAAATTCTTGTTTTGCTAAAGACTGTCTTGAAATTAATATCCTTAACTTTTTTACTAATCGACATTGCTCCAAATGCTTTGTAATTTTACCTTCAAATTCATAAAATTTATTTTAAAATCTGGCCGTAATAAAAATCGAACAAAATATTAAACTGTCGCACAAGATTTTTTTTTTAATTCTCTGTGTTTTCATTTAGGCATTCCAAGACAGTCTTTAATGCTTAAACTAAATTCGATTTTATATTATTCTCAATATTATTTATTATTATCCCATTTATTAAATTACCAAGCAAAAACGTCTATAATCACAAATGTATATTTATTATTTGTAAACGCTTGCATGTTTCTTAAAAGAATTATGTTAAATAATTTGTTTCTTCATTAACGTGGTTTTGTTTTGATTTATTTAATGTAGGAAAATGAAAATGGAGCTTTACGTAAATTCCTGGATGTTATTATGGATATTGGTGGTGAAGTCTTAGATGATATCAGTAATTTCGGTGATGTTACAATTTTGGCACCCAGTAATGAAGCCTGGAATGCTTCTTCCATTGATAATATAATCAGGTTAGTGTTTAACAAATTATCTGAATAGATTTTAATTTTTTATTTTTTTTTTATTATTTAGAAATCGTCAAAAAATGCGTGATATTCTTAATATGCATATTATTAAAGATCGCCTAAGTGTGGAAAAAATCAAGCATAAAAATCAAAATTTGGTAAGTTTGCTATTTTATTTTGAACCTTAAATATAGTTACAATTTGTAAGTGGTGATACAAAACAAACTATAGACAGTAAAACAGGTAAAACTTAAAACGAAACAAAACCACAGATCTGGACTTGGGTCTTCAGATTTTTTCTTATTGTGTATATAGATACCCTGTGGAGCCATTTAGACATTCCCATATACAGTTTAATTAAATTAAAAAAAAATTTAAATCCCAAAAAATTTAAAAAGTCTTGTAGTTTGAAGAGCTATAACTTCTAACGTAAATATCGGATTTAAAAAATCAAAATTGAAATTAAAACCTTAAGTTCTATTCTTTAAACTTAAAAGAAAAAAAAAATGTGACATTCAAAAAATGCATTTTATATGCAAATGCATTTTTTGAGTGGATTTTCGTCAACTTTTACCCCTTTTGATTTTTTTTAAATTAACATATTAAAGTTTGGCATTTCAAGAAAAAAAAATCAGTCATCACTTCTATTTTTAATATTATTATTTTTTTAAATTTTGGTAATTTTTCCCCATTTTTAAATGGAAAAAAAATAAATATTTTTTTTTTTTGTTTTTTTTAATTTTTTTAATAAATGTTTTCTAAATTGTTTATCAATGTATGTAATTTGAAAAGCCATAACTTCCTAAAGGGTACTTTTCACTATCACATATTTCCATTATACAAGCGTAATTTCACCATGTTAGCGAAATATTTTTTTAAAAAACTTGGCCAGAAATTGTTCACTTATTAGATACGCCTAGGTTTCAATCAAAAAAGAATCCAAAAATCTAAAAATGGAAAAGTGTGATAGTGGAAAGTACCCTTAAGTAAATATCATCGGGTTCTATAATCAAAGCTAAATTTTTTTGATCTTGTTCGTTCAATTTAGAGGATTATAGCTTTCAATTTTGAAATCCGATATTTACTTTAGGAGTTATAGCTCTTTAAACTACATTGATAAAAAATTTTAAAACCCTAAAATCATCCCAATAAGCACTTTTAAAATTCAAGTGCAAATCAAGTAAAAATCAAGTGTAAATCAAGCCCTTAATTCCAGTCTATGCTTGAATTATACTTGAATTACACTTGAATTCAATAGCATTCTCCAGCAAAACGGATACTTGAATTCAAGCGCTGTTTTTACACTTGAAAACCAGTGAAAAGGCTGTAAAAACAGGGCTTGAATTCCAGTGTCCGTTTTGCTGGAGTATGCTATTGAATTCAAGTGTAATTCAAGTATTAATCAAGCAGGGGCTGGAATTTAGGGCTTGATTTACACGTGTTTTATACTTGATCTGCACTTGAATTTTAAAATTGCTTATTGGGATTTATTAACAAAATGTTGAAAAAAGTTGTCAAAATTTTTTAACAAAAACAATATTAACAAGCAAGATTAAAGTCGGTCAAGACCGACCATATAATACCCTACACCAGTGTTTCCAGGAAAATGGGTCACAAGTCCAAACATGGACCGATGTCATCTATCTTTAGTCAATTGCATAATAAGTGTAAAAAACATTCACAAATCAAATTTTAGTGAAATAGGCTTATATTTGTTGCCAAAAAACCGCTTCAAGTGAATATCGGGCAAAATGTTCATATGGGGCCTAGGTCCAGAAATGGTCTGATTATAACCAGATTTGATTATGTTACCAAAGTAAACGTTTAACACACACAAACAAAATTTTTATAAAATATTTTGGATTTTCATAAAATTTGAGAGATTTATATGAATATCGGGAGGGTGGTTTGTATGGGGGCTACAAGAACAACTGGTCCGATTCCTCTAAAATTTGGAATGGTGTTCCTATAAAATTTCAAAAGGATATCTTTTATACAACGGTTATTATATTTGAGCCAAAATAAAAGGGGACCATTGTATGGGCGCTAGGTCAAAACATGGACCGATTTTTACCAATTTCAATACCGTTCGTCCTTGGGTCAAATAAGCTTAATAGTGCATTTACACTGGTCCTCTAAGCTAGCTTAAAGTAAATTGTGGCTCCAATCCAGTTTCAATCTATTAGATTGCCCATACAAATTTATATTTTTCAATCTACAACATTTACAGATGTAATTCGAAAAAGATCAATTGTAATTCGAAGATTCTATTTGTAATTCGAAGATTCCATTTGTAATTCGAAGATTCCATTTGTAATTCGAAGATTCCATTTGTAATTCGAATACTCCAATTGTAATTCGAAGATTCCATTTGTAATTCGAAGATTCCAATTGTAATTCGAAAAAGATCAATTGTAATTCGAAAAAGATCAATTGTAATTCGAAAAAGATCAATTGTAATTCGAAAAAGATCAATTGTATTTTTGTAAAAGATCAATTGTAATTCGTAAAAGATCAATTGTAATTCGAAGATTCCAATTGTAATTCGAAAAATATCAACTGTATTTCCATTCCAATGTTAACGAACTATAAGTTTCAAATTTCAGACAAATCGGTTCAAAATTGCGACCTGTATCGTGCGCACAACGTTTACATGGACGGACAGACGGACGGACATCGCTAAATCGACTCAAAAATTGATTCTGAATCGATCGGTATACTTGAAGGTGGGTCTAGGACCAATATTTCGGGTAGTTACAAACATCAGCACAAACTCATTATACCCTGTACCACTGAGTGGTGTAGGGTATAAAAATAGAAAACTTTTGTGTCTTATTAAAATGATGATTGATTTTTTTGTAAAACTGTCATACTTTAATAATATGTTTATTAAAAAAAAAAAAATGCATTTGCATTAAAATGCATTTGCATTAAAATGCATTTTTTAAAGATACAATTTTTTTTAACTATTACGTTTAAATAAGAGGACTTTACACTCAAAAAATTATGTCATTCACTGTTTGTAGTTTATTTTAAAAGTTTTCCGTTTAGTCGTTTTTAAAAGAAAAAACATTTGTTTGATGTTCAGTTTTTATTAATGACTACTTCAGTCCTTTGTTTCAAAAATAACGCACTAAAAAATAAAGACTTTCATTAACATTTAATTTTTAAAGTCAATTATTTTTGTTCTGTAAGTAAAAACTACTAATTATTCTTTTGATTTTTAATGATTTGTGTAAGTATTTTTTTTTTTAAATTGTTGGTATTTTTTAATGAAATATCATTAGTTTTTACCTACACAAGTCAGTTATTTTTTTGTAGAAACAAAATCAAAAAAATATATATGGAAATATAAAAACATGTTTGTATCAAGTGGCTTTGGCACGATGGGTAGAGTGTCTGGCCAGAATGTAGTTGATTGCGGGATCGATTCCCCAAAAATTTTATTAAAAATTTTTAAAAAAATATTTCAATAAAAAATTGTAAAAAATTAATTACGAAATCATTAATTTTTATTGTTTTCGTAGGTTATTTTTTTGAAATTTGTTGGTAAAAATAACAGAACTATCATTAATTTTTAATGTTTTCGTTGGTTATTTTTTTCGAATTTGTTGGTAAAAAAGAGTGAAAAAAAACGTAATTTTTTTAATGTTTAATGTTATTTATTTTAGAAAATTTTGTCAACAGTAAAAAATAAATGTTGATGTTTGTTAAAACAAATGAATAATTACTGGGATGGTTTTCAATTGTTTATTCACTGGTTTTAAGTGTGTTTTTCATTTGTTTTTGCCTACAAAATATTTTGAGTGTAGCTTTTAATTTAAGTTTTGATTATAAAAATCCAATATTTACTTAAGAAGCTATAGCTCTCAAAACGACAAAACTTTTTAAATTTTTTGTGATTTTTAAAAAATTAAAATCGCGAGTTTTTGGAATTTAATTAAAGTGAAAATGGGAACGGGAATGTCTAAATGGCTCCATAGGGTATCTATATACACAATATGAAAAAAAAAAATCTGAAGACCCCATGCCAAAAAATACCCTTTTTCTCGAGCTGTTATATATAAAAGACGATATAAAAAAAATTTAAAAATGTTTATTTTAACAATTTTTATGAAGTATATTAATGAACTCTTCTCACACTTCCTAGATTGCCCAAGTTCCCACAGTAAACAATCGTACATTCCTATACTTCAACATTAATGGCGATGGTTCTGATGAAATTATTACTGTTGAAGGTGGTGGAGTTAATGCCACAATATTACAAGCTGATGTTGCCAGCACTAATGGTTATGTTCACATTATCGATAAAGTTTTAGGTGTTCCCTATACTACTGTTTTGGGAAAATTAGAAAGTGATCCCATGCTAAGGTAAATTAATGTCCATCATGTCCTGTCTTCTTAAAGACAATTAACATGTTTTTTTTTTTTTGGTTTTTCAAATAGTGATTCTTATAAAATTGGAGAATATTCCACATTCAATGAGCAATTGAATAATACCCAAAGGCGTTTTACTTACTTTGTGACGCGTGACAAGGGTTGGCAGAAGACCGAATTGGATTATCCTTCGGTACATAAAAAACTATTCATGAAGGACTTTGCTTATCATGTAAGTAAACCACAAAAGATTTAAATAAAATCAAAAATAACTTTATAACCTTTAAATTGTAATTAACATTTCTAGTCGCGCTCTGTTTTGGAACGTCATTTGGTAATTGCTGATCGTGTATTCACCATGAAAGATTTAGTGGCCATGACCAAAGAAAGCGAATCAATTGTTTTGCCCACCTTTAGAGATTCATTGAAAATTAAAGTAGAAGAAGAGGCTGGACGTAAGTACTATTTTTGTAATGATTTTTATTTTAGTATTTCTTAAGATTTTTTGGGGTTTTAGCAAATGGCTAAATTATTGTGAGTTTTCAATTTGATTATAACTGCTTTGTTGTAAACTTTTAACTTTTTTTACTAACTTTTTCGTTTTCCAAATCTAACAAAATATAATATACAAGGTCTTCATGATGAATTTGCTTCTCATGAATGGACTGGTGAGTGAGCAAAACTAATCATGCCTATAGAAAAATAACTCATAAAAATTCGAAATAATAATTAAAAAAAAAAATTAAATCATTCATTTATGTAGAAAGAATATTAGAGTAGAAAGTATTGCAAATCTTATACCATTTTAAACTCCCCATATTTATAAAAAATATTTTTATATTTGGTGGAATACTATTTTAGTAGAACATAACTCCATTTATAATAGAAATAGAAATGTCATCAAACGCACAAGGCCGCTCAAAATTTGTTTGAACTGTTTTTTTTTTTTAAACAAACCCAAAACTTCAGGCGAGTTTGGGAATTAAAATGAATGACATAATACATATTTTTTTTATAACTGAAGATCCAAAAGTTTATTCACTAGGGTAAAGAAAATCCCCACTTATCTCTGAAACTAATAAAAATATTAAATTGTGGCGCATCCCACCTAAAAAAATACTTTCAAATTATTTTTGTACAATTCTTACTCAACATCTATGTAAATAACATTGTGCTCTACCAAAAAATGCAGGGGTTCTCATAAAATTCGGGTTGGTTGGAATCCATTGAGTACGGAAATACTTATAGTTTTTCTCAATCACCTCGTTAAGTACTTTTTTTTATTGGCAAATGTGTTAAAAAACCAAAACACTTAAATTTAAAAATTCATAAAATTATAACGTTGCTGTTTAACCAGACGCGGATCCAAGGGGGGAAATGTGGGAAATCCCCCCCCCCCCCCCCAAAACCAATTTCGAAAAAAAAGAAGAAGAAATAAAAGGAAGAGAAGAAAAAAAAGAAAAAAAAAGGAAGAGTAGAAAAAAAATTCCTTCAAATTTAAAAAAAAAAATTCAGAATCTAAAAAATTTTCTGGTATTTGTCTGAGAACCAGAGACCATAACAGTTATGAGATTTATTGAAAAAAATCAAATTTAAATGTTCAAAAATATTTTTTCAAATAAAAATTAAAAATAACTGTTTGAAATTATTTATGTAAATATCTGTTCAAAATAACAGAAATAAAAAACTTTTTTATTTTTAATAACTGTTATTAAAAACTCTTTGAGCCTTAAAAAACTTGAGTTATTAAAATAAAACAACAACAAACACGTGCAGAAGAATCCTATTGATATCTAATACTTCAATCATTGATTTAAAGATATAAACTTTGATTGATTTTTTTAAAAATAACAGTTATAACAGTTATTTACTCAAATAAATATAAAATAAAAGTTATTTTAAATTGTTTGAACAAAAAGTTTTTAATAACTGTTATTTTTTACTGTTATTGAAAAAATCAAAAAAATAAATGTTATTGCAAATTTTAACACGGGACATCTTTAGAAGTCTTTTCATATATAAAATACTAAGTTTGGACAACATTCGTTTCATGATTTTTTTAAAACAAAAAGACACATATAACTGTTATATTTGGTTTCTGCTGAGAACCTCAAAAATTTTCTTATGGAAAAATGTTTAGACTTTAAGAAATTATCATTACCAAAAATTTTAATGATTTTTTATCTGAAAGAATCTGAATTCTTTTAAAGATTTTTTATTGGAAATCTGAAATTTTTCTAAAAGAAAAATTGTTTTTTAAAATGTAAAACATTTTTGTAAAAATCTGTGAATTTGAGGCAATGCTGCCTATCAACTACTAGTGTAACCGTGATGTTTCTTTCGGAAAGGGGATAGAAGAGAGATGAAAGATTTGAAAGATAGAAGGGCTTCAGTATGGCAACACTGTAATTGCGCGTGTTGATAATTTTGAGTACAGTTGTTGCATCGCCATCTGTTATTGATCTGGCGAATTATTTTTGAAGCTGTGTTTAATAGCCATTATTTTATTATTTTACTTCGTTGACGTTTTTAGTGCTATTTATCAACGAAGGAGGGTACTGCGATAGATATTAGTTATAAATAGAAACTAATAAATATCTGACAAAAATGTTGTTCTGCCTGAGCCGGGAGTCGAACCCAGGCTTGCTGGCTAGTAGTCCAACGCGCTAACCACTAAGCCACAGCACCCCTAATGTGCTACACTATGGTAAGCGGTAGGGAAAATTAATGCACATTTTTGCATTTTTCTAGGCTATGCACTACTTAGTAATGCATTTTGGGTGGTTCTAAGGAATGGAGCTTGAGTTAAAAAAAAACTTCCCCCCCCCCAAACTCAAGAGCTGGATCCGCCCCTGTGTTTAACAATAGATTTTTTACATATTTTTTGGTTTTGTTTGAAAGATATTAGTCTTATCTCTTAAACATTTTAAGAATCAGTTAAAAATTGGCTGAGCTGAGGCGTTTTGTGTAAAAAAATTAACTTTTTCCAAAAATTTTTATTTTTATTTTTTGACCAATTTTATTCTAGCTCGAGGTCATATTTCGTTTACTAAATTAAACTATGATATTCGCATAGAATAATTTTCAAGAAAATTACACCGCTCTACAAATCTGAGGTTTGTCGCTGCGTTTTAGACGAAACGAAAAAAAGTTGATAGGTTTTTGTGCCCCGATTCCAAAACAGTCACTCAAGTTTTTCTATCACGCCACAATTTTGAGAAAATCGCGGTTAAAGTGTCAAAAAGGCCAATTTTTACCATTTTTGAAGGCCTATAAAATAAGATCCTGACAAGCAAATGACTTGGTATCGAGCTCATTTGAAAGTGTGTAATTTTCTCTTTCAGACAAGATCAAATTTTCTTGGAATTTAATTTAAAATGGTAAAAAATCACTAGCAACAAGTGCGTTAAATATAAAATTTACGTATGAATTTGTATAGAAATTTGTTAAAAAACACTGTGTAAGTAAACTAAATATTGAAAAAATGCAAGGTTTTTTGTTAATGATTTTTTTACCATTTTAAAAAATTAAATTTTTAGAACATTTGATCTTATCTTTAAGAGAAAATTTCAAACTTTCGAATGAGCTTGATACCAAATCAGTCGCATGTCAGGATATTATTTTATAAGCTTTTAAAATAGGTCAAAAATTACCTTTTTCGGCTTTTTAACCGCGAAATACTCAAAATCCTGACGTGATAGACAAATCTGGGCTCCGGATTTGGAATCAGCGCAACAAACACTATCCAAAATCACTAACCAGAATCCAATACGCATTTTCTTGTTGAGCTGTGTTATGTTTCTAATTTACATATATTTATAATAATGGTTTAAGTTAAAAAATGTAGAATAAAAATTTATTTTCTAAAGAGTAGACATTTCTGGTATTCCTATACCGGTTTCAAACACTTCCATTTATAAGTGTTATCTTCAGTAGGATTTAAAATGTAGGTTTGTTTTGTTTAATGGTAATTGTTTTTCAAATATGAGAATTTTTATTAACATGTATACTAGGGTTATAACCATTTGCGTTTTTTTGCAAATATCGAAAAGGACCTATCATATTGAGAATGTAGATGAAAAATCAAGAAGAAATGTGTGTTCTTTTTTTCTCGAATGTTAAAAAAGGTTCGGCACCGATCGCGATGAAGTTTTCGCTAATATTTTTTTTTATTATTCGGAAAACCCGTATTTCTAGTGTCGAAGACCATTTTATAAATTTGTTGTTTTATTTTTGTTGTAAAACGACAAAAAGCCAAAAAACGGTGGATGGGAAGGAATCCCACCATAAAACATAAAAAAATGTAAATTTATGGTGTTTTAGAAATTGCAATCGGTGCCGAAGGTTTTTGGACCAAAATGTCCCCGGATAACGTTTTTTGTTATCAGTATAAAATTGCCTATACGATTATGATAGGTTCCTATTTTGGTTATATCCCTAATGTATACGCAGTAAGGTGGCAGCGAAATTTCAACTTTGGAGTTTTAATCTTGTCGGGTCGGAATATTGTGCAACATGGTCTAAAACTGATGTGGACGAAATTTCAGCCAAATTGAGTGTAAAACGAAAATTTCAAATTCTGATTAATTTTTATTAAAAAAAGAAAGAAAATTGTTTAATTTGACCTTTAAAATATTTTATTTTGAGTAGGTTTATTCTATATTTCCTTTACTAATTAAAACTCTGATATTCTCATAGAATAATTTTCAAAAAATATATTCTGCTGTTTTAAATTTATTTAATCACAATAAAAAGATTTCAGGCTTACAAAAATTACCAACATAAATAAATTTAAAACAAAAAAATAATTTTCTTAAAAATTCTTCTATGAGAATTTCACAGATTTAATTAGTAAAGGAAATATGACCTCGAGCTAGAATAAACCTACTCAAAATAAAATAGTTTAAAGGTCGAGCTAAACAATATTCATTTTTTAATACAAATTAATAGAGTCCCACCGAATACACCTTTTTTGGCCGAAGCCGAATATTCGGCCAAATTTTCACTATTCGGACAAACCGAAGCCGAATATTAAAACAAAAAAATATTTATGTAGTAAAAACAAGAAAAAAATAAAAGTCGACTCGGCGGGATACTCAAATGCATGAGAATGTTGTCTACAATGATTTTATTTTAAGCAAAATTTTTTTTTTACATTTTTGTAAAAAAATATATTTTAGAGTGTAAATTTTTTTTGAATGTAAAAAATGTTTTTAGTTGCAGAAACACTTACAATTAGTAAAATGTTTTTGTGGCTTACTAATGTGATTCAAAGTTAGTTTAGTATGTTTTTCAATACGTGAGCACAAATATTATACAATTATTCGGTATTCGGCCTATTCGGCCAAAATTGTGGCCGAAGCCGAATAGTGCTTTTTGGCCGAAGCCGAATATTCGGTCGGACACTACAAATTAATCAGAATTTAAAATTTTCATTTTACACTACAAGCTGATCTTGGGTTATTTTATTACAATATTTTATTTAAATTTCTGAAAATTTTATTAAACAAAACTCCTAAAGCTAACAACTTTTTAAACGGTATTTGTTTAAGACATCCTTAAAATTAAACATTCAAAAAAAGTAGGGGTACCCTCCTGTCCCAATTTATTTTTGGAGCTATTACATTAATCTAAAAAATTACACTTACAAAAATTATTAAGTTAGAAGTAAAATTTTAGTTAAAAATTCGGAGAAATTCGATTAAATTGTAAACACAAAAAAAAAACAAAAATTTCTAAAAAAAAGTATTTAATAGAAATATATTAGTTTAACGAATTACATTCAAAAATCCTTCATTAATAATTAGAAACTTTTTAATACCTATCATATGTATTTTGACATTATACAATGCAAAAATATCTAATTCAAATTTTAATAATTTTTTTAGGCTATGTCATCATTTGGAATTACAAAAAAATCCATGTCTATCGTCCTGATGTTGAATGCACCAATGGAATTATACATGTGATTGACTATCCCATGTTGGAGCAAAAGGATATCGTAATGGGCGGAGGTAGCTATCAGATTCAGACTAACTTCTGCATATTTTTTGCAAATCTCTTCATAATAGCAATAGCAAATCTTTTCTAAACCAAAAACTAAAAAAAAAATCCCCAAAAAACAAACCATAAACGAACCAATTGTGTAAAAAGTGAAAAAAAAACACATCTAAATAAAAACATGATAAGATCATTATAAAAAGATTAAAAAAAAAACATAAAATCATAAAACACAAACAGACATTAGTACATAAACACTTGCATAAAAAATAAAAACATAAATACACTATTAGATCATACCTACAACATTGATACATTTAAAACATACATACATTTTGCATAATTTATAAATTTATAAATCTATAATATTATTATGATTACTATGATTATTATTATTATTATTGAAAATAACTCAAGCCACTCTAGCCTTAATCACGCATTATAAATACAAACATACATACATTCGAAAGTATTTCCTTCCAATGGAAATCTTTAAAAACACAAATATTTATTTATTTTAACCGACTTTAAAATTATGTAGTACGTAGTGAAGAGTTTTCCAATTTTTTGTTCTTTTTTTTTCTAGAAATGCCTACAAAAAAGATTTTATTTAAAAATGTAAACATTTAGTGTAATTTTTAATTTTTGATTTTATCTTTTTTTTATTTAATTTGTTTGTAATCAAAAACACTTTTGCCTTCTGATATTTTATTCATATTGTAGTACATAGAAAAACTTAATTACATTTTGTGTATATTTAAAATCAGCTTTTTGTTTGATATTAGTTTTTAAGTTTTACATTAAAAAAAAATCACATTCAAATCAAGTCGTTTTCTTTTAATTATAACATTAAAAAATAAAAAAAAAATGAAACAAGATTGAAAATAACTAATATAAAAGCAGTTTCTATTCAATATATGAAAAAAACACAATTTTTTCATAACTAAAATAGTCTTTTAAAAAAAAGTTTATAAATCAAGTTTACTTAATATAGATTTATTCATTTAAATTCATTTAATCATCGGAATGATCATTTTAAATCATTTTAAAAATATATCATCATAATAAGCAATAAGTGTGACATTTTTACCTTCAATAAAACAAAAATCTTTCAGTTTTTATCTAAACAAAATAATTATTTTTTTAATACAAAAAAAAACAAATTTGTACAAATCCTTTTCAAAAAAAAAATTAATCTAATCATTTTTTAATGTTTGTGTTCAGATATCAAATAATTTCAACATTTAAATTTAAAAAAAAAAAGTACAATACTAAAAACATGTTTAACAAAAAAACATTAAAAAATAAATTTATATTTTCAAAAATAACAAACTGCCGTTAAATTAAACTTAAAAAAAAAACATCATTTGTATAAAATAATTGCATATGAAAGAAAAAATTTAATATTAAATAAATGTTGTCACAATTGTAAGCAATCATTAAGAAAACATCATCGTCATAATTTTGTTGTAGTAGTGATTAGCTATGTAGTTAATACACTAAGCGAAATTCAATTAAGACCTCTCCTCCTTATTCCTTTAATATTTTAGAGAAATGAAAAAAATCGATTTTACCCAAGTAAAAAAGTTTTTTATACACTAAAATAATTACTCTGTTAAAAACTCTGTAAAATGACTGTAATCTCAATTCGACAGACATTTGACAAAGTTATCTGTCGATATACAGATTTTAAGAATATACTTTGTATTTTCTTGTAACCGAAAAACAAAATTTTATCTGTAATTAGACTTTTTACTTTGTAATCTCTATTTTACAGATAATAAACAGAGTTTTTTTTTTAATACAGATTTTATACATTTTCTCGTAACCAAAATGCTAAATTTCAACTGTAATTTTACTTATTGCTCTGTAATACAGTTTTTAAATAAAAAAACTCTTCAAAAAACTCCCAAATATTTCAACCGCTCTTTAAAAAGCGTCTTAAATTACAATAAAACCTGGTAAATTTTACGAAGATGTCGGGTAAAATTGGAGGTACTCGTAAAATACATCGTAATTTTCACAAAAATAAAAAAAGTAAATTTACAATTTGGAAGCATTAAAGCGGGCAAATTTACGCGGTGGCATTTTCCAATTGTCAACACTACTTGCACATTAAGGAAAGAGAAATTGATCAGAATCCAATAGTGACCGTTGTGTAAAGGCCATATGAAGCGCATTAAAAAAGTAAATAAGTCAAGGCATTCTTAAACGATTTCCCTTTAATTTTATAAGTGTTTATTGGAATGACCCCGCTCAAATGTGGCACTGAAAATGAGAAGTTTATGGAAAAACACCGTGAGAATATCTAGCGAGTTTATAAATAATTTCTACAAAGTTAAACATTCACGTGCGACAAATTTAAGCGGACGCATTTAAATGATGGCATTTGCCTTTATTTTGTGACAAGTTATAACTTATCCATGCTTCTTGCAAATTACAGTCGAAGAAAATGAATAAGAATTCTTAAGGTTGCCACTTAAAAAATGAATTTAAACAAGAAATTAAAATATAAAGTTTCGCGTGCGCACCATTAAAGTGTGGAATGCATGTAATCAAATTTTAGTTTTTTCCCTAAATTTATGAAAGTACTAGAGCTTTTATCAACATTTTACAGATAATTCTGTAAATTTACAGTTTTTTTTATCAAAATCATTTTATAGAGTTTCTTCGTAAAATAACAAAAAAATCTTGCTGGTTGGAAATCTATGGTATTTTCTGCTAACTCAGCAGAGTATCTCTGCAATTTGACAGAGTGATTATTTTGAGTGCAGATTTTATACATTTTCTCGTAACCAAAATGCTAAATTTCAACTGTAATTTTACTTATTGCTCTGCAATACAGTTTTTAAATAAAAAACTCTTCAAAAAACTCCCAAATATTTCAACCGCTCTTTAAAAAGCGTCTTAAATTACAATAAAACCTGGTAAATTTTACGAGGATGTCGGGTAAAATTGGAGGTACTCGTAAAATACATCGTAATTTTCACAAAAATAAAAAAGTGAATTTACAATTTGGAAGCATTAAAGCGGGCAAATTTACGCGGTGGCATTTTCCAATTGTCAACACTACTTGCACATTAAGGAAAGAGAAATTGATCAGAAATCAAATAGTAAATAAAATAGTAAAATTCTGGTCGCTTTTATCAATATTTTACAGATAATTCTGTAAATTTACAGGTTTTTTATCAAAATCATTTTACAGAGTTTTCTTCGTAAAATAACAAAAAATCTTGCTGGTTGGAAATCTATGGTATTTTCTGCTGGCTCAGCAGAGTATCTCTGTAATTTAACAGAGTGATTATTTTGAGTGTATAATTATAAATAATTTCATAAAATTATATAAAACTATATATAATTATATACAATTTAAATTTTCTAAAAAATTATATATAATTTGATAAAATTATATTTCTTGGTAGAAGTTTTTAAGGGAACCCTTTGCCTACAAATTTTTCTAATTGGGCCGCTGTTCCAAAAAAAATAATTCACATAAAAAATGTAAAAATGAAAATTTCCGAATTTTTTTTGGTGTTCTAGATTTCACATCCGAATTTCTTTTTCGTTTTGTTTCACATAAATAAAATTTGTTGAACGTAAAACGAATGCACTTTTTTCCTAATAATTTTTTAAATTTAAATTATTTGATTTCAATTTTGAATGAAAACGTGATCAACAAAACACTAAACTTGATTTTATGTGATTCGGAAATTTTCATGTGAATTGAAAAGTAGTGAAAGACAGAACAGAGGCCTTGGCCTTCATAAAATATATAATATTTTTTTTTGAAAATATGCAAAAAGTTTTTTATTATTAAATAATCAAATTATATAAATCAAAAAATTTCTTATGACGGTTTTTTTTTAAACATTCCATTAAACACATTCCACGCTAATTTGAAAAAAATCAGAAATAAAAATCAATCATATAAATTACCATTTCTTACGATTTTTTTTAAACATTCTACTAAGATATTGAAGAAACACAGGTCCCAATTGAATTTTTCTTAGTGTAGAACTTAATTTCATATTTGATTTGTGCATAAAACATTATATCAGCTGAATTACTTGCTAGTTAGATAATAAAAAAAAAAAAAAAACACATGAAATGTATGTTCAATAAAAGTTATTGTTTCTTTGACATGATGTCGTACGCATTTTGATTCATAACACAATTATGTTGTTAATATTAGTTTACACATTTAAATTATTAAATCCGTTTCCTGCCATATAAACACTTACACTATCCTCACTTATCTGTGTTTATGTTTCTTTCTGTCCACTACCCGTATCCATTTTATTTTATTATTAAAAAAAAAATACAGATAAAGCTTTCAATATTTATTATTAAATTATAATTATTCTTAAATGATGAACATGTTGATGATGATGATGACGATGATAATGAAAATGACTAAAATAAATCGTTTTTATTATTATTATTTTATAGGTTAGGCTTTTAAAGAAATATATAAACAAAACTCCCTTCAGAATACCAAAAAAATTAAAAAAAAAATTACTAATTTCAAATCAAAACCTGCGAAAGAATGAATGAAACAATACAAAAATAATAGAAACCAACACTTGTCAGTCATACTTGAAAACGTTTGAAAGAATGAAATGCTATCTATCAATCAATCAGTCTATCAATCTATCCATACCATACATTATGTATAAGATCAACAAATGATTTTGTTTAAATCTATTCTAAATTGTAGCCTTTAATGTAGTTAAAAATTAAGTAAAAAATATAAATAAAAAAAAAAACAGTAAAATATTATTAAAAAAAAGATGTGTGTGTATGATTTCGTCTCAATTTATTTAATTCAAATTTATATTTAATGTATATTTATTTGGACTCGTTTTATGCTAAATCAAAATCTGATCATTAGTTAATTGATTTTTCAATTAATACACGCATATAGTAGAATATTTAAATAAAAACAAAAAATACACACCCACCAATATGAAACAAATTATTTAAATTTAAATGTTTTTAAATAATTTTTAATTAGCTATGATAATTTTGAATAAAAAATATTGAAAATTTAAGAGGGCAGTTGTGAATTAACTTTTCGAATATTTACCTTTGCAAAGTGAAAAACTATTAACAACAAACACAAAATAAAATGCAACATTAATTCCTCTGAGTTTGTTGAATAAACATTGTATTTTGCATGATTTGCAAACTTTAAAGCTTTATAAACATTTTTTTTACTATGCAAACAAAATTTAAAGTCAGTTTTAACAATTTGCGCCCACTACATCATTTTCCAATTTCAAAAATTTCAGAAATAATCAATTGTATTTCAGAAATTATCAATTTTGTTTCAGAAATTATTTAAATTATTTTAGAAAATATCAATTGTATTTAAGAAGTTATGAATTGCATTTCAGAATTTATCAATTGTATTTCAGAATTTAAGAATTATATTTTAGAAATTATCAACTTTGTGTTCAGAAATTATAAATTGTTTTTTAGAAGTTATCAATTGTATTTTAAAATTTATCAATTGTATTTCAGATATCAATATATTTTAGAAATAATCAATTGTATTTCAGAAATGATTAATTTTATTTCAGAAATTATCATTTGTATTCTAGAATTTATAAATTTTATTTCAAAAATTATCAATTGTATTTTAGCAAAAAAAAAAAAAAATATAGTACACCCTACATTTTACGAAGGTAATATTTTTTCTTTCTGAAATACAATTGATAACTTCTGAAATTCAATTAATAATTCTGTGACACAAGTAGTTAATAGTTTCTGAAATACAATTGATAATTTCTGAAATAGCTTCGATAATATCTGAAATACAATTGATAACTAAAAACCGTTGCTAATACCTGAAACACAATTAATAAATGCAATACAATTGGAAATGGTGTAGCTTAGACACTTAAAATGTTTAAGTGTCATTTCTGACATATAGAGAAGTTTTTTGAAAAAGCCACACACTCCAGAAAATAAATAAAATTTATATCAAACAAGTGAGAGTGTTAAATTCGGCTGTGCCGAATATTATACCCTCCAACATGCAAAAAAATTTAAAAAAAAATTTGACAGGGGCGTTGTTTTAAGAGGGGGCAAGGAAGGGGGAGGGGGCAAGGAAGGGGGAGGGGGCAAGGAAGGGGGAGGGGTCGGTGAGCTGGGGTGACTTCTACGAACATAAAAACGTCTCATTTGGTTCACAAAAATACAAAAAAACGTCAAAAAATTAGCATTTTTAAGAGGTTGGTTCAGTTCTTCAAGTGGGAACTTTTTTCCCCCTGGTCCGATTTGGCCCATTTCCGAACTTAACCTGCCTAGGAGCATAAGACATATTTATGCTAAACTTGAGGGGTCTAGCTTTTTTATTTTGGACTGCATCGTGTTAACTACAGACGGACGGACAGACAGACGGACGGACATCTCTAGAATGTCTTAGAATCGATCACTGATCAATAATATATATACTTTATGGGGTCCCCGACCGATATTTCGATGCGTTACACACGGAATGACAAAGTGAGTATACCCCCAATGGACCTCAGAGTCTACGTGTGTTGACGTAAAACGTCAGCAGCCACTTACAACCTAACCTTACAACCTTCAACCTGTAGTTGGAGGGTATAAAAACATAAAGTAATATTTGTTTGGTTATTTTAAGAAATAAAGTGTAACTAAACCAGTGGTCGGCAGAAAGAGGCATATGAAAGTATTAGTGTTTTAATAAAAATATGCATGTGTTGGTGTATTTCTTCAACAAAGCGACATCAACCTGCTTTGAAGAAAGTAAGCTTGCTACTGAATAAAATATTTGTTTTTTTTATGCTCTTTGTTGATTTTTTGTTGACATTCGTGTTGTATATATGTGAATTACCGATTGTGTTCGGCTCCAGCGTGCAATGGGTGCCGACCACTGAACTAAACAGATCATTAGAACTGTTCTTAAATACACAGAACAATTTTAAACTGTATCGGATAAGGGAATCACGTGTCAAAAATCGATTAAAAATTTCATAAGGAAAAAAATAATTTTTTCCAAATAATTCAAAAATAACTGGATATTTAATACACAATTATCTTTCAAATCATTAAAAAAAACTGAAATCAGATGAAAAATTGCAAAGTTATAAACACTTGAGCAGACCATAAGACCGTAATTTTTTTGGTGAGAAAACTTTTTTTCATTAAAATTGTCCAATTGGTGTCAATTTTGTTTCACATCAGTTTTAAACCTTACGGTCAGTTTAGACCTTATGGTTGACCAAAAATTGAAAACACTAGTTTACAACATAAGAAAATAAACTAAACTCAAAAAAATTATGAATTTTTTTTTCACGGATTCAGTAATTAAAAAAAAAAATTATTTTAAAAAATTATGCATAAAATACAAATTGTTTCGTAAAATCTGAAAAAAGGAATTTTTTGTCATAAATTACTTTTTTAACTTTAACCCATTTTCGGCATGTGTTTCTCTTACCCGATTGCCACTAAATTTTGAATTTCTTATTTTTCGATAAGCATAATTGGGCCCATCCAAGTGGTAAACACGAATATTGATTTTAAGAACAGGTTATCCTGATTTCATCAATACATTTACTTATTTTTAATCGCGTGTTCTAAGAACTCTTGATTATGGTGAATTTCATTGAACGAACATCACTTGGAACTGGAGCACTTTCTAGCTCGTTTTTATGACATGTTTTTATCCAAATCTATTAAAAAAAATTCTTAAATTAAAATTGTTTATTTTCAAAATGAAAGCTCTCCCTCTTAGAATTTTCAATAATAAAATAAAACATTAAAGCTTTAATTAATATTTGTAATTTTTAAGTAATAATTGAATTAATCAAAATTAAAAAAAAAATTAAAAAAAACATTAAATATATAAAACTAAATAAAAATCATTGAAGCTTCTTTGTTATGAGAGTAGTAGTAGTAGCAGTAGTATCAGTAGATATTTAAAAGTAAGTAAGTACATTATTTAAATAATATTTATAATGTAAAATGATGCTTAATATCACAAAAACCTTCAAACAAAAAAACAAAAACAAAATCCTGATTATGCTAAATGACAAGCTTTAAATTAACAAAAAAGAAAAAAAAAAACAAAATACTAAAAATAAACTTCATCAATATACGGTGGTAAAACAATTTTACAAAAGTTAATTTAATTAAATGTAAACCGTAGTCAGTAGTTACACGTTAAAAATAAATAAAAAATATGGTCAAATAGAATTATAAATCTTAAAATATATAAATATTTACAAAATATGTAGATAGATTAACGTGTAACTAGTGCCTTACTAAAGTAAAACTCATTACCTTAAATAATTAAGAGAGTACACTGTAAAAAATATATATATAGATTGTACTAAAACCAAATATTACAACTAAATAAAACAAAAAATACTCAGAAAATTCAACAATAAATAAATCTATTAATATTACGAAAGCAATTCTGTTTTATTTTTCACTTTTTATTTTCTAAATTTTTACCTAGGTGCTTTTTTTTAAACTCGTTCTATGGTCATAGGTTTGAAATTATTTTTTATATCAATTAACTAAAGAGAAGGCTTCAGTAATTGAAAAATTCGATATTGGGAAAAGAATACTTTAAATTAAAATATAAAAAATGCAAAATACAAATTGTGTACATAAAAATATTAATGGAATTCACGTCAGAAATTTTAGTCTTGCAAAATTACGAAAGTCAAAATTACAACTTTAGTTGCTTGTTACTTTGTAAATAGAAGCAATTACATTACAATTGAAATAAATTGAGAATCTTTTCTTGCAACGACGCATCATGTAAAAGGTAATACACTCAAAATAATTACTCTGTTAAATACTCTGTAAAATGACTGTAATCTCAATTCGACAGATATTTGACAAAGTTATCTGTCGAAATACAGATTTTACTTTGTATTTTCTTGTGATCGAAAAACTAAATTTTATTTGTAATCTCTATTTTACAGATAATAAACAGAGGTTTTTGTTAAAATACAGATTTAGGAAAAATACTTTGTTTTTTTCTCGTAACCAAAATACTTAATTTCATTTGTAATTTTACTTATTGCTCTGTAATATAGTTTTCAAATAAAAATCACTTCAAAAAATTTCCAAATATGACCGATAAACCCCTCTTTAAAAGTGTCTTAAATTACAATAAAAACTGATAAATTTTACGAGGATGACGTGTAAAATTGGAGTTACTCGTTAAAAACTCGTAATTTTCAGAAAAATAAAAAAAGTAAATTTACAATTTGGAAGCATTAAAGCGGGATAATTTATTGTCTATTAATTATTTTTTTTTTTTTAATTTTAATTAATGTTTTTGAAGCATAGAAGTTTTACTCATAAAATGGATTTAACTAAAACTTTGTAAATTTACAGAGTTTTTTGTAAAATTTTAAATTCATAATATGCATTTAACTAAAACTTTGTAAATTTGCAGAGTTTTTTTGGTAAAACTCTTTTCGGTTTAATCAATATTTTTCAGATAATTCTGTAAATTTACAGTTATTTTTATCGAAATCATTTTTCTTCGTAAAACAACAAAAAATCTTGCTGGTTGGAAATCTATGGTATTTTCTGCTGGCTCAGCAGAGTATCTCTGTAATTTAACAGAGTGATTATTTTGAGTGTAGAAAAATAAAAATTTTATTAAAACAATTTTTCTTTTAAAGTTGCAATATTGCACTGTTGCAAGGGTCAAAAATCTCTGAAGTGAATATCCTGATTATTTTGAGGAATTAAAATTTAAATTTGGAAATCTTAAATTTATAATTAAGAAACCAAAAATAATCTGAAATTAATTTTCAATAAACATAAGGGAGTTTTATGGGGAAAATCTAGATAATCAAAATAGAGATGGGCGCTAGTCACGTGATTTGCGTGATTCACGTGAATCACGCGTGAGTGTGAGTGATTTTCATTTCAATCACGTGATTGTGAGTGAGTGTGAATTGAAAAAAAATCTGAGTGAGTGATTAGTGAGTGAGTCATTTATTTTTTGCGTGAGTTTGCGTGATAAGATTTTTTGATTTGCCCAATTTTTTTTAAATTTTTTGTAAAATTTTTTTTTGGATTTTTTTTTTCTTTTTGGTAAGAAAACTTTATTGCGTGAGTAGATTTTGCGTGACTCACGCGTGAGCGTGATTGAATCTGGCGTGAGTCACGCGTGAGCGTGAGTAAGTTTTTTATTACTCACGTGAATGTGAGTGAGCGTGAGTAAAAAAAGAAATTGCGTGAGTGATTAGTGAGTGATTCGATTATTTTTTGCGTGAGCGTGAGTGAGTCAAAATCCACTCACGCGCCCATCTCTAAATCAAATTTTAAATTAAAAAAAAAAACTGGCAAAAAAAAAAAATTCCGAAAACTTTTTTAAAGTCCCGGACATAAAAAATGTTTGGCAATTTATTTGCGTTTTAAAGTAAAAAATCATTTAAAATGTTTTTAGATTTTATTTTGTGAGGATGTTTATTCTGGCTCGAGGTCATTATTTTCTTTACTAATTAAAACCATGATATTCTCATAGCATAATTTTCAAGAAAATTATTTTTTGTTTTAAATTTATTTATGTTGGTCATTTTTGCAAGACTTAATCGACACGTGTTTCGGAATTTGTCAAGATTCCATTGTCAAGATTATTTAGCAAAAATAGAAACGATATACTACAAAGTAGCAAACGAGTCTAATGACAAATCGTTTGTGCACAAACTAAAACATTAATACATATTCGACTCTATCCACAATGTGAATTAGAAAGACGAAGAAATTGTACTATGTTAGTAAGTAACGATTGTCAATAACCAACAACATAGTACAATTTCTTCGTCTTTCTAATTCACATTGTGGATAGAGTCGAATATGTATTAATGTTTTAGTTTGTACACAAACGATTTGTCATTAGACTCGTTTGCTACTTTGTAGTATATCGTTTCTATTTTTGCTAAATAATCTTGACAATGGAATCTTGACAAATTCCGAAACACGTGTCGATTAAGTCTTGCAAAAATGACCAACATAAATAAATTTAAAACAAAAAATAATTTTCTTGAAAATTATGCTATGAGAATATCATGGTTTTAATTAGTAAAGAAAATAATGACCTCGAGCCAGAATAAACATCCTCACAAAATATAATATTTTAAAGGTCGAATAAAACAATTTTTATTTATTAATAAAAATTAATCAGAAGTTTTTAGATTTTTTTAAAAGTTTTTTAAGTTTCGAAAACTTTTCTGTTTAATTGTTTGTGATTTTATTTTAACAAATTATTAACCGAATTAAAATATAAATTTTTCCTTGGAGTTTTTATCGCTTTGATGACTTTAATGAAACGTTCTCAAAACACTTTTTTATATTGCTTTTAAAACGCTTTAACCTAGCGTAGATTGATGCTATCATTCTGATCTTCTGAAAGCATGTCCAATGCTTTAGCAAAGCTGTTGCGATTTGTTCCCTAATTTGGATGCGCTGAATACAAATTTTGAAATATCTACATATGAAATTTGCCAAAAATTTTGGTTTTTGAAAAAAACTCAAAATTTGTTCGCCTTTCCTATTTAGTACACAAATCAGTAGAGCCTGCGATAAAATTTTTGTATCGTAAAATTTTTATCGTAGGGCTAGGTTTTTATTTAGACCACATGTTAGGAAAAAGGCCACTTCCCCACGATTAACTGTTTTATTTATTGTTTACCATATAATTACAAATCATTTACTAATTTCAACCTAACCCTGACCTGTAAACATTGATAGTCGTCTCGTTGCAACAAATTTTTTTTTTTTTTTTTTTTATTAATATTCATATAAAATACATTAAAAGTTGTTTAAATCTATACCCGCGAAACCATACGGTTTGTCTGCAGGATAATAAAACTAATTTTAAATTCATTTAAATATATATTGTTCATTGCGAATCTATGAAAAAGTTCTTTATCAACTTTTTCCTTCTATTTTCGTTGAGAATATTTATTAAGTCAACAGGAAGTTTATTTAATATTGTGGGTAAAGTTACATGAAGTGTACTTTTTCCGTAAAGATTATGATGTCTTCCTATTTTAAATCTGCCTTCAGCTCTTTGCCTAGTGTTATGTTGATGATCGATTACATTTAAGAATCTAGAATCGTTGTAGAATTCGTTTAGTACAGTTGTTTGGTAGACATTTTGCACATTTAGAATTCTTAACATTTTTTGACATGCTTTCTGTGTTGTTGTGAGGTGTGTTTCCATTTCTAGTTGGTAAAAAAATGGGGTTGTTGTAAATAACGTTGTTGTTAGCGTTGTTAGAAGAGTTTATGTTGTTAGTGCTGGTGTTGTTGTTGTTGGTGTTGTTGTTGGTGTTGTTGTTGTTGGTGTTGTTGTTGTTGGTGTTGTTGTTGGTTTTTATTGATAATCGTTGATTTTTTTCCAGGATTTTCAAAATTCTGTCTTGAGATTGCTGCACACTTTTACAGTATTTTGCGCTACCCCATGCTGTTATTCCGTGTCTGATGTATGATTCGGCAAGTGAGAAATATGCTTGTCTAAGTACACTGAATGTGGAGCAATTGCTTAAATGATACATCATATAAGATGCTTTACGTAGTTTTTTTTTTAGTTCATCAATATGATTTTTCCATTTGAAGTTATGATCTACATAGATGCCAAGGTATTTATAACTGTTAACTTGGTCTATATAGACGTTGCACTGGTCATTGTTATTGTTAATATTATTTACACTGTTGTGTAGGCATTCTGTATCGTGGAATTTTAGTTTGATAACTTTGGTGGAAATATGAGGTGGTTTGATATGCATTATCTTAGTCTTATTTGCGTTTATTATTAGACCGCTATCGTGACACCATTTTGTAACTATGTCTAATTGATTTTGTATATTTACCGAAGCCTCATCAATGTTTTGGTGCGATACGATGATCGCCGTATCATCTGCATATGCGAAAGTCGTACAATTTTTTAACATGTTAATCATATCATTCGCGTAAATTATATAGAGTATTGGGCCTAATTTGGATCCTTGCGGTACTCCTTGATTTGATGGCATTTCCTTGCTTAGATTATTTTTTATTTTTACCCGATATGATCTACAGTAGAGATAGTTTTTAAACCAGTTTAATAAATTTCCTCTTATACCATTCCTTTCTAAGGTTACGATTAATTTTTCATGAGGTAGTGTGTCGAAGGCTTTAGAAAAGTCAATAAACAATGCTAAGCAATGGTGATTTTTGTCTAGACAGCTGTTTATGTAGTTTGAGAAGTTTCCTAATAATTTGTTGATATTTTTGCCTTTTTGAAAACCGAATTGGTTTTTATTTATAACATTGTATTTTTCCATGAAATTTGTAAGCCTACGGACAATAACCTCTTAGATGACTTTTTCAATTACTGGAAGAATTGAGATGGGTCTGTAGTTGTTGTAGTCAGATTTTGTTCCGGATTTGTAGATAGGCCTTATAATTGATAATTTCAAGATATTTGGAATCAACGCGTTATTTAGACTTGAGTTGATTAATGACGTTAATATTGGTGTTATGTAGCTTGCATTATTTCTTATGTCTTTCGGTCGTATCCCATCTGCTCCAGCACCTTTTTTGATGTTTAGATATTTTAATATATTAAAGATTTCTTCCTCGCATGTAAGTTCAAAGTAAACTGAGTTTTCTATTGTAGATTGTGTTAAGTTTGATGTTTTTATATCACAATTGTGTGTTATATTTTGAACGTTTTCATTAAATTTGTTTGCAAAATTGTTTAAAACACTATTTAAATTTTCATTTTTAAAGTTTCTCATTATGGTTTCATCAATTTCGTTTGATTTTTTACCAATTATTTCATTTATTATTTTCCAAGTGGCTCTTATGTTACTTCTGTTTTCAATAAATTGCATTCTATAATAATTATTTTTCGCGTAGTTAAGTTTTTTATTCAAAGAGTTTCTGAATTTTTTATATTGACGTTCGTAGATTATATTGTTTTTATTATTCATCCATTTTTTATAAAGTTTATCCCTATTATCACAACATTTAATTAATTCTTCACTTAACCATGGATTTAAAGACCTTTTTTTTGTTATATTTAGTGCTTTTTTCGATTTTTCATATATTTCACAAAAAGTTGATTGTATTTTATTAAATAAATCATTAGTGTTTAGATTTTGATTTATTATATTGTTCCAATCTATTTCTTTAATTTTTTTATTAACAATAAAACCATTAACTATTGCACTCTGTTCAGAAAAGTTTGGGGTCCACTGGTTTGGATTTTGATCAAAATAGTTTGGGTTACGCTGGTTTACTTCGTTCTCTTCCTTTACACAGCAACATATAGAGTAATGGTCGGAGATACTTGTTTTAATTACAGCAGCAAGTGTTGATGTGGTGGTTTTGTTAACTCTTACTAGCAGATGGTCTATGCATGTGTTTGTGTTTCTTATTGCATCCTCTCTTGTTGTCTCATTTACTGCACATTGTAGTCAATTTGATAGTATCATGTCTAGGTATTTGGTTGTTATGCTATTTTGCCGAAGAATATCAATATTAGTATCACCAACAACAATTACTTCTTGTTTTTTATTTATTTTGTTTAGTGTTTCGTCGATCTCTTTAATGAACCTTTTCTTTTTTGTTTTTGGGGGACAATAAACTGATAGAATTGAAATTATTTTGTTGTAGATTTTTACATTAATTTGTATTGCTTCAAAATTTGTGGTTTGTAAAGGAATATTAGTAAAGGAAAGATTCTCTCTAACATACACAGCTATACCTCCTCCTTTACCTCCTCTGTTTTTGAATGCAGCATTAAAGCCATTAATGTTGTATAGGTTAGTTTCATCATCTGTTATGTTTGTTTCCACTAATATTATGAAATTAAGTTTATTAATTATGTTGTGTATAGTTGCAAGAAATGGTGTAAATCCAGTACGTAGTGAACGAATGTTCATGTATGCTAACGATAAGGGATAACTTAAGCAGTTTTGGTTTATTTGACTAAAACTCTCTAGTGTTTGGTTTTGGATATTATTCATTTTTATTTATAAAAAGATTAAGGGAAATATGAAAAAAGTTTTTTTGTTGTTTTATTTTTTTTTTTTTTTTTTAAAACGTATTTTTATTTTTTCTAATAATTTGACAAAGGTTGATTTTTTAATTATGCAATTGTTTCAATATCAGCAGAGTTGGATATTAAGATTGTGGAGGAATTTTCATTTTTCTTAGCAACAACATGGCCATTACGTATCCATACGAACTTCCAATTACAGTCCTTGGCTTAATTTTTTGCCATCCATAGCAAGTGACGGTTGTGTGGTGTAAGTTGGTCGTTGATGTAGATAAACTCTTTATCATTTTTTGTTTTATTTGATTTGGAGGGATCATTGTTATTGTTATTACTACCATCAGGAATAGTGTTGTCTGTAGTGTTTTTGTTATTTAAAACTACTGCATTAACTCTATGCCTCTTTATCTTGCTCATCAATTCCTTTTTTTTATTATCCGATCGATCGGGTACTGGTGGGAATCGAACCCACGCTCATAGGTCAGAACGAGACCTAATTTTAAAAATATTTTTAAGCCGATTTTTTTAAAAAAAGGTCTTTTCTAAAAGATGTCTTTCAATAATTCCACTTTTTATTATCTGGAAGCTATTAAGGTTAAATTAAAGCTTGATAAATTACCCACACAGCACTTTTTACAAAAATACTTGATTAATGACAAAAAGGTCTATTACACTACTCTACAAAAATCCATTTTTTTTTTGCACAGACTTCTAAAGTACATTTTCTAAAGTATTTTGGTCTCCTAAACACGAATCTGTCCTCAGAAAATTTGTGTCAAATCGCCTTCACGAGATGTAGGCATTTTCATTTTTAGTGGACCAAGCCCTCAAAACAGACAAATTTTTTAATATTGGAAAAGTCATTCATATTTCTTTTATTCAAATTCCCAATAAAATTACCTAGCTTTTGTAAGAAATCCGGACTCGATATGATCAGATCAAGGATATCATCAGGACATTTTGTTCAAAAGTTTGACTTCTTTTGCAAATATTTCAGGAAATACTCAATGGATTTTCATATCTGCTTTGAACAGTTAGTTTCTTGCAAAATTCGGATACTTATAAGGACATAACGAAAAAAAGGACAATTTAAATTTCCTTATAATGTCCTGATGGTGTCCCTGATAGTATCGAGTCCGGATTTCTTGCGAAAGTTAGGTAATTTCATTGAAAAAATGTGTATAACTTAAACATACACTTTTCCAATATTAAAAAATTTCCCTGCCTATATCTCGAGAAGGCGATTTGACACAACTTTTCTGATGATAGATTCTTGTTAAGGAGGCCAAAATACTTTAGAAAATGTATTTAACATATCTGTGCAAAACCCGTGTCGAGTAGTGTTATTGTTAACCTTCTCTTTAACGAATTACATCTACTATGTAGTCGTACGTAGGCTTTTGTCGGCCACTGTATATACATGTGTTTCAATTCAACATATAAATAAATCACACAAATAAGGGCCGTCTTTTAACATAGCAATATACCACTTTTTTAACATAAACATTTTCTTGACAAAAAATACAATGAAATGCAAAAATACAAATAACAAAATTTAACCCTCTAATCCAATGGTTAACAACCTTTTTTACTCCACGCCCGACTTTTTAGTTAAAAATATTCCCTTGTCCTCCCCCCCCCCTACACTCAAAAAATATTTGTTAATTTTTCTAATTTTTGTTTCTAATGAAAAATAATGAATTGTGTATTTTCTGTGTAATTAATAAGAAAAGTGTCCAGGAAATTATAAATGGAAAGAAAATAATAGAATAGATTGAATTGTATGTATCGCTACTAAAAACTTCATTGTAATAATAACAAACAAAAAACTTTATTTATAATCGAAAATATTATTATCGAAAACCAAAAAAAAAATATATATATTTATTTATTTATTGATTGCATCTATGTATTCAAGTACATTTTACATAAAATGAAAATAAAAAGGATCGTTATACAATTGTATTTAGTTTAAGCAGATGAAAGAGTAAAAAATACTTAATGACAACAGACAGGACAAACGGACGAATGAATATAAGAAGCTTGTATATTTTATTTTTTCTGCCAATATATGTATACAAACAAACAAAAAAAAGACATATAGACAGACAGTTGAACCTTAAAAGATATAATAAATATTTATTTTTCTATGTCATATTAAAACATGAAAAAAAAATATAAAACAAAAAAAAAAAACAATAACTGCATACTTACATACAATACATACTACTAATACTACTATTCAAATATATAAAAAATAAAATAATTTAAAAAAAATATACCACTGTAGACAGGCCATCCACATGCAATAAATAATATGTAATGAAATAATGAGTGTCACGCTTAAAAGCCAATAAAGAAAGATTTTTTAAAAACTCTAAAAACGATTTTTTTATTTAAAAAACAAGTAAGAAGTTTTCCTTTTCCACACCTCACGTTATTCAATTCTTTTAAAAATTATGTATGTGAATTTAAATATTAAAATTTATTTTCTTAAAATTTTGGGTTTAAAAAAATTTTTGTGATATCTGTCGAGATGTGTATTTTTTAAATATATTTTTAGTACACCGAAAAAAATCCATGCAACATTTTACGAAAAAAAGTTTCGTACTTTTTTTTCGTAAAATACACGAAAGTTGACTACATAGTACGAAGAACTTTAGTACTGAATTTCGTTTTTTTACGAAAGTAACGAAAATATTAGTAAATATTTTTTTCGTAATATTTACGAATGTTGACTACATATTACGAAAAAAATGTTGTAAAAACTTTTGTAATTTTACGAAAGTAACGAAAGTAACGAAAAAAATAATGTAAATGCTTCTTTCGTAAAAAATACGAATGTTGACTACATATTACAAAAAAAAGTGTACAGACTTTCGTATTTTTACGAAAATAATTCGTAAAAATTTCATTCGTAAAATATACGAAAGTGGACTTTATATTACGAACAAAAAATAATCAAGAATTTTGTAATTTTACGAAACTAATGAAAAAAAGAAGAAATCTTTAAATGGATGCTTAAAGAGTGTTTTTATGCCCTCCAACTACATTATTGGGGTATACCACTTTGTCATTCCGTGTGTAACGCTTCGAAATATCGGTCGTGGACTCCATAAAGTATATATATTATTGAGTCATGATAGATTCTAAGGCTTCTATTAATGTCCGTCTGTATAAATCACGGATACCATCCGAAATAAAAATGCTAGACTCCTGAAGTTTAACACGAACAAGTCTTTTGGTCATCAGCAGGTTTAGTTCATATGTGGGCAAAATCGGTCCAGGCGGAAAAAAGTTTCCCCTTAAAGAAATAAACCAACTCTGAAAATCACAATTTTCTTAAAGTGTTTTTTTTTTTCATTTTTGTTAAACAAATGAAACATTTTTATGTCAACATGATTTTAAAGTACTGCGCTTCGACCCAGGGGATTAGAAAATGCCTTGTGGTCGTGGGTATAAAGAATTAATTTCAATAATGATAACTCTGATAATTTTTTTTACATATTTGGGATATCAAAGATTCGGTACAGCCGAATTTAAAGCTCTCACTTGGTTTTTATTTATTTTAAGGATCAAATAAAATTTGAGGCTAATCGGATCAAATAAAATTTGAGGCTTGATCATATAAGGTTTTTTTTACATGTGGGGAGGTGGTCCTCCAAAAAAATCATAAAATCATCTCAACTTATCATCATAAGTTCTTGTAGTGTGAAAGTAGCCTTAAACGAAATCACTGTAAATAATGAATGAAATCTTATAAGTCTCTGTTAAGAAGGAACAATTAATTGCTTGTAAGATCTGTAAAAAAAATAACGAAATGTTGCAGTCAAAACGTTGTTCTTATTCTTAAGAAAGAAATTTTACATGTACATAATTTCATTTATTTAACGATTTTTTTTTTATTTTACGAAAGATTTTCGTAAAAAAAAATATTTCGTTTATTTTTCGAAATAATTTCGAAAAACACAAAAAAATTCGTTTATTTAACTAAAATTTTCGTAAAATACGAAAATTTATTGCGTTTATTTTACGATTTTTTTTTTTTGTAAAATACAAAAAGGTCATTATTTCCTTTGCAAATTAAAGGTATATGATATTCTCATAGAATCATTTTCAAGAAAATTATATTTTTCTATTATATAAGGTTATTTAGAAGATCCTACATTTTTTTAATTACATTTATTAAAAAAAAAAAAAATATTTAATACCCTGCAAGAAGTGTGAAGGGTCCTTTATAGGGCACGTGACATGCCACACGAACTTGACTACTTTTATATAAAAACACATGTCACATTTGTAAGGAAATGTCTCAACTCCGGATACATCACTAAAACACAAACCGTGAAAATTTAATAGTGGCATGTTACAAAATACATCACAGAAATATTTCTTATGACCTATTACTGACCTTACACCTTCCATATGAAACCATCAGTCATTTTGTGATGAAGTTTTTGTGCTAGCAACTTAAAAAAATTTTCGGGACTTAAAATTTTTATTTGTTTTAAATTCGTTAACAAAAATAAAAAAATAATTGTCAATTTTATTTTTCCTTAAGAATTTTTTTTAAACCAAAGCGCAAAAAAAATTTTCCCCGGAAATTTTTTTTTAAAATTTTTCGGAAAATTTAAAATTTTTCCCCTAAAGGTTTTAATGAAATTTGAAAAAATTTAAAATTTTTTATTTTCCTAAGTATTTTTAATTTTTACACTTTAACTATTAATATATTAGATAAGAAAGCGTTTTTTGCCAAACCAATGGGCACACGTTAAAATCTAGGATGTTTTTTAAACGTTAACCATCTCTCATGTAAAAATTTTTATATACCGCCTATACCGGCAAAAAATATAAAATATTTCCAAAAACAGTTAAAATTTAACTTTTAAGGTCACTTTAATGACCGAAAACGATCAAGTTTTTAACAAATTTGTTTACAAATAGGTCGAACTTCCAAAAAATGAATTATAGCATCTTGTTCCACACACACATTCAATTGTAGAATGCTTTTTTTAAAGGACAAAATCAGCTGCAGTTGTACAGCTTAAAGTGCTGGACCAATTTTGATTAAATTTTGTTTGATTTGTAGACTTTTAAATTCTATAGTACTTATCGCGGACATTTTTTAAAATATTAACCTAATTATGTTTTTTATGAAAGAAGAAAAGTAAACTTTTTAATTCTTTATGTTTATATTAGGTGTGTTCCAGAACGTTACCGCGGGTGCCCGCGGGTACCCAAACCAGCCCGAAAAGCGTTCCCGTACGCAAAAATTGGGTAAATGAGAGAGTTTTTGAGAGAATAAATTAGTTTCTCATTTTACCGAACTTACCCGCACTTTTTTTTCGGGTAAATTGGTAACAGTCAGATGTTTAAAAAACAGCTGATTTTTTTTGTGAAGCTAAATTGGAAATTTAAATAAAATAAAGAACTAAACCAAGGAAATGTGTTATTTCAATACAAAAAAAGATAATTTGTTATTAAAATGAACTTTTACAATTTGTTTTCTTGTTTAAAGTAATTTTTCTTACGAAAATATTTTAGCGTTATTGGATTGTTTACATTTTCTATTATTTTGGGCTTGAAATGTGGTTTTTAGCGTTCCCGTACTTTTGTGCATTTTTGTGGTATTGTGAGAGATTTTTTGATTTTCTCTCATTTTACCGAACTTTACCCGGAAAGTTCTGGAACACACCTATTAGCGTAATTTCAACAAAAATAAATATTTTTCAAAAAATGGCCACGACAAGTACTAGAGAATTAAATAATTTACAAATCAAAAAAAAAAAATCATCAATATCGGTTCATTTGTTTTTGCTGTACAACTGCAGCCGATTTTGTCTTAAAAAAAATTCTACAATTGAGTGGCAACCTTGGCAATTCTTGTTGACCAAATTTTACGTTATAAAATTTTAAAAATATTACAATAATTCATCTTTCAAATAAAAAAAAAATAGAATTAAAAATATTGCGTATTTATGTATATTTTTATAGCTGTTAAGTAAGACTCTTTTTTTCCTTTAAACCCCATTTAAAAGAGTTTGAAATGAAATTTTTAAAGCTTGGTATCTGTGAATTGAAATAATTTTAAATCTATGGGTAGGATATTCCACACCTTAGTTATACGTACATGAAAAGGTCATTCATATATAGATGAGGATATACGGTGATATATTATCTACTTGAATCTAGAAAATCTAAAATTATCCCTAATGTACTCGGGAGAATTTCGTATAACGACTTTTCGAAAAAGTAACAGAATTCTCAATTTAATAAAATTCTCAAAACAAAACCCAAAAAAGTCCATTACAAAGGGATCCCTTAATCTCACAAGGGAAGTATCTCAACCCTTATGAACCGATTTGCCTGAAACTTAAAATATATATAAATGAGACGATTTTAAGGTTGGGGTGTCTCGGCTTATCGGCCAGTGTTTAAAAATTTCGTTGTCCCCTTATGAAACAATGAGGACCTTCGGGAAAATTTCGATAACTCCCGAACTAACAGGAATATCGTCTAGAGAAAAAATACGTGTCGACTTAAATTTAATAAAGATTATTTCGTAATAATATGGATATCGTAGGTCTATGTCTTCATATAAATACCCCCCAAAATTTGCACATTTTCATGAAAAAAATATTTAACGAAGCAGAATTTTTACGGGGTTGTGCCACCGTTGGATAGGCATTAAAAAATGCTTTGTTCTCATATGCAAATATCATATAGTTTCCTTGAAAGAAATCGCTAAAAAATCCAAAAAACGATTTTTTCGCCATTTTTTGAACCCCTAAATCCCCGATATGGCCGATAAGCCGAGACACCCCAACCTTAAAATGGTCTCATTTAAATATTTTTTAAGTTTCAGGCAATTCGGTTCATAAGGGTTGAGATACTTCCCTTGTCAGTTTATAATTGTATCTAATAATACGGTTAAAAGTAAGATGCTGCCATCTGAGAACAATGCTGTTGGTACCTGAAACAGGGGTAACTCATAAATAGTAGTGCCAGTAATAACGAAGTCGATATCAACAGATGGCAATCTTTTTTTGAAAGTATTTGGGAACGATTTGGGAATAACGAAAAATAAACATTAAAAAATTTTAAAATTGTGAATGTAAATTATTGTTGTGTCACTTGAAAATAAAAAATACATAATAAAAAAAAGAAATGAATATAATTAAATCAAAACAACCAGCAAAATTAAACGAAAAATAAAAGGTAAACAAAATTTCCAGCTTTCCCAGATACCATTTGTAAAACTAACACCACCTTTAAACGTAAAAAAGAATTGACTCTTGCATAGTCTTTATATATTTAAGTTTTTGCCTGAAAATACTTCCATAGCATAAATAATCTAAAAAATATTTTTGGAAAAGTTTCACAAGCCCGCCCTTTTCAAGGGGATCATCAACATTAAACGTTTATTTACATTTATTATTCATAAGGGGTCGAAAAGGAGTCGTTCCTGAAAGTTTTGTCAAAAAAATCCAACGTTTAAATTTCTGGTCAGAAATGGGTTAAAGGTTTTTGAATAAGCTTTCGAAAGAATATTTTGTTTTGTCCGGACCTTTATTGCAGAAGATATTTACATACATAATTTAATATCCAAACTTTGGAGGCAATTCGGCAAAATTACAGTTTATAGGGCACACTGAAATCGAAAAAAAACTAAAAACGCCATTCGCTCTACAATTAAAAAAGAAGAAAAAAAAACATAATTATTGATAAGTGGCGCCGGGTTCTTTTTTTGGTGTCCTTTTTAATGGGAACATCCAGGGACATTTAAAAAAAAAAATTATGCGTAGCCTTCGGCCGGGCTTAGGGACTATAATTGTATACAAACTCCAAAAATTATTTTAGGGGCTTCGCTAAACCCCGAGTTTCTGTAATGTTTTGGTGTCCTTTTTAAAGGGAACATCCAGGGTCATCTTAAAAAAAATTCTGCGTAGCCTTCGGCCGGTCTTAGGGATTATAATTGTATACAAACTCCAAAAATTATTTTAGGGGCTTCGCTAAACCCCGTTTCTGTAATACGATCGCCATTCTTCTGCGACGAATTTGCATGTATTTGGTTTTTGTTACAAGTTTAAAGTTTTTTGGTGTATCAAGCCTTTTGCCCGGTGCTAAATTCACTACTTTATGGGGGCTCAGAGGAGCTTCCCGAGTCCGGTGCCACTAATCATTAATTTAGGTTTTTTTTTAATTCTTGATGGGTGGCGGGTGTCATTTTTAGTTTTTTTAATCCGTCTGCCCCATAAACTGCAATTCAGTGCGCAATTCTTATAAATTTGTATAAAACCAAAAAACTTACCACTTAAAAAACAGTTGAATGCAAATTCCTATGGAAATATTTACATTGTGACACTATTTTATTTACACTGTTGAACAGTTTTTAATACACGAATCAAGCAAGAACAATTTATTTCATTTAATTAAAAATTTTAAAACTTTTTTGCCATCACAATTATTTTTAACGCCATTTTTTTTCAACACTGATTAGTAGTATTCTTTGGTACTAATAGTAACTACTACTTTTTTAAAGTAACTCTGTTCGTTATCGATAACTATCGATAGTTTAAATAGTAAATCAGAAATCTTAGTCGATATGAAATATTTAACGGCGGTTAAAAGAAAATATATCTTAGGCGGCTTGAATTGTCATTTGGATTTTCAATTTTTATTAAATATTAATTTAATTTTAATTATTCTACTGATAAATTTGTTAGTTAACTTACTCGTTTC
Source organism: Pegoplata infirma (assembly GCA_963921195.1). NCBI lineage: Eukaryota > Metazoa > Arthropoda > Insecta > Diptera > Anthomyiidae > Pegoplata > Pegoplata infirma. Next base: position 328,737,549 of record OY992536.1, read on the forward strand.
TGCTAGAAAACCCCAATATACGGGCTGCACAAAAACTTAAAAAAAAAAACAACTAAAAAAAGTTTATGTACTATATTATACTCGATTTGTATTTTTACATTAAGTGCGTGCAAAATAATACAAAAGATGAAAATTTATTTTTCTTTTTGTAATAAATTGCTATAGTTCCAAAAATTGATTTTCAACTAAATTATTTAATTTAATAATAAAAATTGATGCTACAAAATGTTTGTGATACAAAATAATTATTACGTGAATAATGGAAATTAATCGAAATTATGAAAAGTGGTAGTAGAGAAATTAAAGAAAAATAATACAGTAAAAAAAAAAATACAGAACAGGCAAGAAGAACTAAGGTAGGCGTATACGTGCTATATGCCAGGTAAACCATGGCTACCAAATGCAATTTTGCCAATCTCCAAAAAGACAAAACCCAAGAACTCTATGGTGTTTGGAGTGAAAATGCAGTGGATCAAGATGAAAGTCTGCTTAAACAACCGCTAAGAACATCTTTAGCAGGATTTCGAGAAGCCAAAAAGGCCTATGAAAATGGTACTGATAAGGTAAGTACACGAGTATACATTAAAGTGGGTAGTTTCGCTGAGGAGTCTTAAAGCTCCTAAGAATGACCGATAACAATGATGATGTTTTTCACATGTCAAATTTAAGATTATAACTATTGACCTGTTTTCCAGGTTCGTCGTTTGCTGATGCAAGAATGCTCTCTCATCTATGAATGCAATGTGTGTCGCAATATGTTTCGTAGTTTGGCTAATTTTATCAGTCATAAACGTATTTACTGCAAACAGACAACAGAAGACAATTCATACCATTCATATTCGGTAAGTGTACAAGTATTCAAGTAATTTTGAATTATTCTTTAGAGCTTTGAATGAATTGATTCGCTGGTTTTTGGAATGTTAGTTGATTTTAGCCTAGGAACCCATAAAGTATAATTATTCATGATCCTAGATCGATTTTAAGTCGATCTAGCGACGTCCGTCTGTCTGTTGAAAACCCGCTAACTTTTGAAAGGCTGCTGAAGTTTGGCATATGTGTTTTTAATTTACCTGGTCGGGTTGGTATTGTATTTCACTTTCGAAAGACAACTCTGATGCTACTAAGGCTTGGCATATATATTTTTTGTTCCCCGGTCTGGTTGGTATTGAATTTAAGCAAAATCACAAGTAGTTCAAAAGTTATGAGCAAAACCGTGAATTTCAGATTGCAATTTAAAACTATGGTTTTACCTTTACCCCTAATCGGCTGACAGTTTACAAATTAAACTTTCCGACTTAGGGTTATTTTGTTTTCTATAAGAACTTCTCGAAATTCTTGAAACTTCATAAGAGAACTAAAAATTTAATTTTTAATCGAAGACAAGAATATAGATGTGTAGGAAAAAACTTTTGTGCCTCTCCAGGCACAAACTGCCAACCGTTCCAAAGAAAAAGTCTCGACAAAGCACTTTTTTTCTTGTATATAAAGTAGTATAAATCCGAAAAAGTGCTTTGCAAGCGCTTTGCCAATGTTTTTATTTAAATCCGTTTAAAATATAAATTTGTAATTAAAATTTATTAATTTTCATAAGAATTTAAATATTTCTCACATCCCTGCAGGATAAGTGACCGGTACTTAATTTCTCATATCCCTGCAGGATAAGTGACTGGTCCTTAATGGGTCACGTGACATATCACTCGGGCACAATGACCTATCACAAACTTAAAAAAAACAAAGCATTTTCTAGTCCCCTGTGTCTATGTGCAGGCAAAAAAGGATCCATTGGTTTAACAAAAATGCAGGAACAAGTGAAAAAATTAAATTTTTTTAAGAGGTTGGCTTAGTTCTTCAAGGCGGAACTTTTTTCTTCTAATCCGTTTTCCGAACTTAAGCAGCCTATGACCATAAGACATATTTTTTGCCAAACTTCAGGAGTCTAGCTCTTTTAGTTTGGACTGCATAGTGCTTTCCACAGATAGACGGAGAGACATTTCTAGAACGTCTTAGTATAGATCATGGATCAATAATATATGTACTTTATGGGCTCCCCGAACAATATTTCCCCTGTATCAGAGGGAGAGTAGGGAAATATGATTAAGGGAATCACAATGGGCCTTATGGCCTCCGAGTGAATTCGCCAAATGGCGAGCGCCCATCCAACCTAACCTAACTAAAGATCGGAGGGTGTATTTTTGAGTGCATTTTAGTTGTAATTTAAAAACAATAAGGAGAGATATATAAAAAAAGATAATTGCACTTTGAATTCAACAAATAAAAGATCCAAAAATATGCACTTATTGTTCAATATGCAAAAATTTTAATTTCCAGAAAAATATGCAAAAATATACAAACGAATCTATGTCACTTTAAATCAATTTCATTGATTTGCACAGATATTTAGTCCTCTTCTCTCTTTGGTTATTAATATCTCCTTAATTGTAAAATATAAATCATCAGAACTTAAGTTTATTAAAGATTTAACAAAAAAATAAAAAATAAAGACAGTTTTGTATGAAAACAAAATTCACCAAGGTAAATAAGACACCCGCGTAAGTGCATTTTAAATTCGTCAAATGCCATGTTTTAATTCGTAAAGCGTTATACTAAATTTTAAATGCTATAAATATTTTAATATAATCCAATTCAATATCTTGCAGACAATAAAATAATTAATTATTTCGAAGCTCTGTATGATTCATATGTATTTAGTTACGGGTAATTTACCTAATTAATATTAAACATATATAACTTTTATTTTTAGGGACACAGTTCAAGTGTTCTCATACAAACGATTGAACGTCCAGAGCCCTGGTTTAATAAAAGTCGCAGCACCGGATCTTCACCTGTTCCTTCAACAAAATCATCAAATCGCGATTTAAGTAAGGTAATAGAACGCTTAAAACGTGTAGAAGTCTCTGCGGAGCCTAAAAAACAACAACAGGAAATTAAAACACAGCCGGCCTTGCAAACTGCGTCAGTGGCGACAGATCCTGTTTTACAATTAGAACGTGTACCAACCACAACCCAAGCAGTTTATCAAACACTGAAGACACAAAATGCATCCGATAGTATTAAAACTGAATTGGAAGAGGTGCACAATTTATTAACAAATCAAAAAACTCTGTTGGGAGTGGATGGCAAAGCGATCATTCATCATGGCTTTATAACTGGAACAGATCCCACAACTATTCCCACTGATGAGCTTTCATCACTGGCAGATGTAAAAAGTTTGCAAAACATGAACGTTTTGGGTGGTATTTCTTGTGAAATTTGCCAAATGCCCTTTCAAACAGAGAAAACATTAAAAATTCATACTCAAAAGAAACACAACTCTTCAACGTATGTTTTTCAATGTCCTACATGTTCTTTGACATTTTTGCAACCTGCTGCTGTCATACGTCACTTGGCCAATGAACACAAGTAAGTTGTGGTTATCATACACATTGGCGAATATTTACATTCCTCTTTATGAAATACTAGCACCGTGATACCAATATTTCTGGATCGTTAAATTTTATGTTGATCTACAGTTAATTTTATGTGATAATAGCCTTGTTCTTACCTTATATTTTATTTTTTATACCCTTCACTCTACACCATTTCAAATTGTATTTTAAAATTTTCCAAATGTATTTTAAAATTCTCCAAATATATTTTAAAATTGTCCAAATATATTTTAAAATTGTCCAAATAAATTTTAAAATTGTCTAACCCGCAGTTTCTGTAATTCGAACGCCACCATTACAGAAACTGGGGGTAAATATATTTTAAAATTGTCCGAATTGATTTGATTTGGTGATTTTTATTCAAAACTCTAAGATCGATTTTGTAAGCCAACATAGATGTTTGGGATTATCATTGATAACAGGCTCAGTTATGAGTCTCATTTTGAATAAATAAATAAAACAAATATATTTTACAATTGTCCAAATGTATTTTACAATGGTCCAAATCATACATGGGCAATTTTAATTGGAACTAATGCCAATGCCAAAAAAAGCATAAGCATTTATTGCCAATGAAATTTTTTGGCATTGTTTGTGCTAATGCCAATGAAACCGCACAAATGTCTAAAAAACTATTTACAATTGATAAAAAAGCATTTGTTTACAATAAATATTACTTTATTTAAAAAACTTTAAATGGCGATATCTCGAAAACTAAGCCAGATAGAGCAAAATGGAGGGTATTTTTGGTTCTTAAAATCGCTATAGGTTCGCCTAGGTAAATCGCCATAGGTTTGCATAATAAGTCCTATCTTTGAATCCCAAAAATGTGTCATTCCCGAACATTTAAAAATGCTCATATCTCGCCAATTACTCGAAAGTCCTCACAATAATAGTTTTTTAGTTATTCAGTTTCTAAAATTCTCAAGACCCTCTCGGGCCCCTAAATTGCAGTACCTGGAAAATCTATACCAAACCTTTAGAGACCTAGGGGACTGGACCTAATGGGGTGTGGAGTCCAGACTCTGGACCCAATAAGGGAAATGGACCAGCAACTTTGGACTTTTCTTTCGTGTTGGGAGTATTTAACTTGGTATGTTCATTTTTAAATTTTCGGGAGCACCAATTTTTGTAGATTCAAAATTTGGACCCATGAGGGTCCACACATGTAGAGAAACTATGGGGATTCTAAGAGCCAAAAATGCCCTCCATTTTGCTCTATCTGGCTTAGTTTTTGAGATAGGTCCATTTTAAGTTTTAACCAACAAAACATTTTTCAGAGAGTAAACAACACGCCGAAGATCTCCGACGGAAATAAGACGTTTAATATTGCTGATGTTTTGTTTAAATTAAAGTAGTTTCTATTTATTAGTCCATTTATTTAAATAGTCCCATGCATGGTCCAAATGAATTTTAAAATTGTCCAAATGTATTTTAAAATTGTCCAAATATTTTTTTCTTAAATTCATAAAAAAATGGAAATGGTGAATACCGGCAATAATTCAAGAACCGGGAATCTGGTACTACGGTACTGACCGGAGGCACAAATTAAAACTTAAATAATGAATATTTACGTTTTAATATTAGATTTTTATCATATATCTGAATTTAAACTAAAATTATATAAATTTTACTCTATCTTATAATTTGATTTTTTTTTTCTTATAATTTGAAATACCCAGTAGCAGATAATAAAATGCTTCTTTTCTAATCTCCTCAACTTATTTTTCTTTTTTACAGGAAACCCTTACGACGAATACGTAAAATGCGTGATACGATTCTTAAAAAACGTATTCAAATCGGTGATGTACAAGTAAAGGCACCAAGTCGTGAGGTCAGACGTCTCAAAATTAATGAAACCAAAAATGTAGAAGACAACATGTTGCAACAACATAATGGCAAACCAATATCAACTTGTACGTATTGCAAAAAGAATTTTGAAAGAAGAGCTGCATTAGCAACGCACTTAACCAGCTGTCCAGTCAGAAAAGACGGAATGTCAACCAAATCGGTCTTGACCAAAGAAGACTTAAAGCCAATCAAAACACAAAACACAAATCAAAATTCGGCCCAGAATCAAAATAGTAAAGATAAAATCAAACAGTTGGAACAAAATGAAACCATAGTTAACATTAAACAAGAACCTCAGGAAGAATTAGATTCGGCCACAACGACAACGTCGTCCATAAATGAAATGTTTGAAAATTTGGAAAAACAAACTTTTGGTAATGGCTTGCACACTGTTTCATTTGATAAGTTGGATATAATGTTGGAAAAAGAAAAAGACGAAGAAGTTTCTAAGTTAGAAACAAATGAAAAACAAACCGAAGAAGAAGAGGAAGACGTTGTCAATGATAAAATAGATGGCGATACGTCGGCAAATGGTGAAAAGATAAAACTTAAGCGTTTTCGCAAAATGCCGGCGTCTAAAATATTGGCATGTCGTTGTAAGATCTGCAATAAGCAATTTAATGCTCTAAGCAATCTCAGACGTCATATTTCCATGTTTCACTACAGATCGAGACGTTATGGTTGCAATTTTTGCGATTATCGTGCCTTCAGACGTTATGATGTAGTAAATCACTTAACTTTTGTTCATAAAATGACCGGTGAACGTGAATCATTGGCTGTTGACAATGTTATTGTCCATGACGTTAAATATTCCAAAGATGATGTGGAAGGTGATATTGTCGTAGAACATCAACAAGCTGATGAGGATGGGTCACAAAAGTTGAAAGTGCCTCCAGAAAATACTCTTAAAACATATGAAAAGCAAGGAAAACGTAAAAAAGTATTAATGTCATTGAATAATGATGAACAGGAGACGTCTTCGGAGCAAATCAATGAAACTGAAGCAAATATGTCTGTTGATGATATATGCCAAAAAAAAGTGTATCGTAAAAGATTTAAGAAAACGTTGGATCAACAAATGGAAGACCAACAGAAAAGGCCGATAAGAAATCGCATTAAAACGGTCAACAAAGATTTTGTATATGATCTTCCGACAGTGAAAGAAGAAGAGAAAAATGAACCAGCACGTCTTGCCATAAAAAGACGGAATACTATGTTTGTGGAACAAAAGAATTCCGCGAACGTTGAACTGACACCACCCATCAAAATAACACCCTACAGATTAAGGACTGAACCTTTAATTCCTTCCAACAGAGAAACTATCAAAGGTTTTGCGGCCAGCATTTATCGCAATGTAGTTCATGAGGCTCTGGCTGCTCCTTCGACACTACCAGAATTACCTACAGAACGACCCCAAATGCGATCTCGACTTATATCTGCGTCGAGAAATGACTCAAATACTGTTCCTATTATTGAAACAACTGAATTAGAGGCGGCTCGTTTAAAATCAATCTTCTTTGATGATTCGTTTTTAGAAAAGTTTGCCAAAAAAGCAAATCCCTCTTTTAGAATGAAACCTCTTTTGGCCTTACAACACAGTCCACTCAACTCAATACTGCAAAAATTCGATACAACATTTCAAAACAACTTAAATAAAGAGGTTATACCAAACAATGATATAACAAAAACAGAGGAATATAGTTTTTTAAAGCCTCTTGAAATATTGAACACCTCACCGCCTACCGCATGCACGCTATCATCACTTACAGAACAAACTCTACAAGAATTGGATGTAACACCAAATGGTAAACATATTGGTGAACCCACTTCGCCACCATCAACCCCAAAGAAACGTGTAACACTTATGCAACGTCTTGCTGAAAATCGAGCCAAACGCCGCGATAGTTTTTTGCGCACCGCATTGGAAAATTAAAAAGTCTTCTTAAAAATTATTTATAATTTTATTTATATATTTTATTATTCCATTTTACATACATATATATTTAAAATTGCATATGTACATAAATAGAAACATATACATACACCTTATAAGATGTATTATTTTCGTGTACAATTTAATAGTATGTACCTTAAGTTAAATTATTTTATGAATTAACCAAATTTCTTTAAAATAATTGACGATATTATCATCACTCACTTTGTAACATATAGAACTCTTGTATTATACATAAGGGTGCATGCGTCAGATTTAGGTTTTTGGCGAATTTCGTTTCAAGCAGAACGGTAGTGATCTTCCGTTAAAGTCGAGCCGTTGAAAATTCTCAATTTTAAAACAATTAGTACTTTTTTAAAAAATTTTAAAAAAATTAACAAAATTACAAAATCCACACCATCTTCTTCTTAATTTATTCAATTTTATCATATGAGCTTTTCGGAAGCCAATGTGGCCAAATCCCGCACAAAATATTTCGAGTAAATCATTGTTGAAGTTTGAAGGTTTTTTAATATTCCCTATTAAATACTTATTGAAAATCTCATAAAAAACTAACTCAAATCTCTTATCATACCTACTTTAGAATTGAAGAAATTGTTAGTTGCAGCAAAATGTAGTGGGTTTTCATTGTTTTCTGATGAAAAGTAAAAAAATCTTAAATAAATTTTTTAGGTCAATTTTGTGTTTTTATCCTTTTTTGGTTTGTTTTGATTTTTAGGAAAAATAAGTTGATTTTTTAATAGTGTTGATTTTTAAATTGATTTTTTAATAGTGTTTCGTCACTTTGGCCTCGAAAAAAATTTTAAAATTCTTTAGTGGTTTTTTTAGTTATTTTGTTATTTTTACCTTATTTTGATTTGCTATGAGATTTAAAAAAAAATTTAATTTTATATTTTTTATCTTATTTTTATTTGCTTTTAGATTTAGACAAAAAATATTTAGAAAATTTTTCTAAAAAAATCATAGAAAATGTTAAAAAAAAAAATTTTTAATGGCTTCGGAAAAAATTGAAAAATTCTTCATTGAATTTTTTTTTCACAATTTCACTAAAGTATTTCTTCATTAATTTTTTTTTAAGTTAGTTTTATATTTTATTTAAAAAAAAAAAAAAAATATAAAAAAATCTTAAGAAAAATCGATTATGTTAACCTGGGAAAAAATTAAAAAAAAATTCAGTGATTTTTTTTTTAATTAATTTTATATTTTAAACTTATTTTGGTTTGCTTTGAGATTTAGAAAAAATCTTAATAAAATATTTTTAAAACAAAAAGTGTTTTTTTTTAATCTTCAGTGATTTTGTTTTTACAATTTCACTGAAAATTTTCTTCATTGATTTTTTTTAAGTTAATTTTATATTTTTAACTTATTTTGGTTTGCTTTGAGATTTAGAAAGAAAAATCTTAAAGAAATTGATTTTGGCCACTTTGGCTTCGAAAAAAATTAAAAAAATTTTTAGTGAATTTTTTTTTTTAATTTTATATTTTCATCTTATTTCGATTTGCTTTAATATTTAGAACAAAATAAAAAAAAAATTCTTGAAGAAAATTTCTTAACAAAAAATAAAAAAAAAATAAAATTTTTTAATGGGTTTGGTCACTTTGGCCTTGGAAAAAGTTTAAAAAAGTTCTTCAGTGAATTTTTTTTAGTTAGTTTTAGATTTTTATCTTATTTGGATTTGCTTTGAGATTTAGAAAAAAAAAACAAAAATGCTAAGAAAATTTTTCTTAAATAAATCGATTTTTTAAAGGTTTTTGGTCATTTTGGCATCGGAAAAAAATTAAAAATTCGTCAGTGATTATTTTTAAGTTAATTTTATATTTTTAACATATTTTGGTTTGCTTTGAGATTCAGAAAAAGTGTTCTTAAGAAACGTCGATTTTTTATTTGAAAAATTCTTGTGTGATTTTTTTTTTTTATTTTAAATTTTAAACTTATTTTGGCTTGATTTGAGAAAATATTTTGATTTATATCTTGATTTTGTAATATTTTGTTCCTTATCCGAGATACATTAACCTTAACTTTAAAAAAACCTGTGTTTTCACTATATCCATGGTATTTTCGCTATTTCGATCGATTTCGCCTTTAATCAATGGGTTCTTTAAAAAAAAAAACAGTTTTTCGCTATATACACCGTATTTTTGCTATGCAAGTTATCGAATGCTAAATAATTTGTTGCCGTAAAAAAGGCGAAAAATCTATCGAATTTGGATATTTCAGAGAAGGAACAATATAGTAACATAGGTTAAACCTTTATTTTAACGAAGCATGTTTTATAAACATACATAAACTCGCACAGTTATAACGTCTCGAATATCGCGAGAAAGTTTTTTTTTAAACTTTAAGCTAAGATATATTGAAAACCTAATTTAATGAAGACATTCTAAGATCAGATTCGGATTCAGCGAAAATCAAGCCATAAAAAAATTATACTTTAGTCTTAGGGTTTCTACTTTTTTCAAATTATGTTGGCATGTGTTTTAATAGCTTGGCGGCAGCGAAAGTTTGCCACCGATCTGCATGCAATTTTTACTAGATTGTTTTTACATCTATTCCAATTGGTGAGCTAGAAATAAATACGCCAAAAAGCAAAATTTTATCAACCTGGTATAATTATAATGTAAGACAATACCAAATTTTTGTAAGAGGTATTCAGAATGTAATTGCGAATACCGCTAATTAAAAATTAATTATAATTATGTATTATTTAAAAATACCCTCTTTTCTGACTTAAAATATATTTTCAATTTAGTCCATTTCCATAAAAACTCTCAAGGTTTTGAAACAAAGTGAGTTTTATAAGAGTTTTAAATTTAATGTGTTTGTTTTTTTTACGTCTTGCGCAACGCAATTTGATTCTGGTTCGACCCTAATATGTATAATTGTTGATTAACAAGTTTGTTATAAAATGTGTACAAAAGATCATGAGCATTTAGTTTATAGATTATTGTTGTTTTTTTTTTCGAATTGTAGTGAAAAGGTATACCTTGATTATAATCAAATAACCTACATATAAAAATTATAATCCAATTCATAAAATTAAAAAAATAAAAATAGAAATCAAAATAAAAATTCTCGTATATTTTTTATAGTTGTTATAAAACTTATGTTATATGTATGTATGAACACTAGATCGCGTCAAAAAGAGTGTAATTTTCCGCGCTTTATGTATTTTAAAGCCTACCGAAAAAGTTCCACTGCCAAAATATTACATTATTAGGTCGCCCCATTGTCATTTGATATCACTGCGTGACAAAAGTGACCACTCTTTTAGAAAACAAGAGGTACGACCATCATTTCTATATATTTCGGACATGCTGAATCGAATGGCGTACTCCGTTTTTCGATGTATGGTACAGTTTTCTTGCAAAATGTCGTTAAAGATTTGCTGATTTCAAGCCAGTTTTTCAACAAAAAAATTTGCAAAGTTAATGATTTTTAAATTGTATGGCATGAAAAATAAAGATATGACACTCAGAAAATTATGTAAGTTACTACATGTTAGTTGTTTGTATATTTTACAGTAGTTAGTTGTTTTCAACTACAAAGTCAGTTATTTTTGTATGAAAAATATCAAACAACTATTTCTGTTAGTTATTTAAAGTCGTTTTTTTGAATAACTAACAAAAAAGTACTGTAATGTAGTAACAGTTATTAAAAGTAGTTAATTTTATTTTATTATCTCTGAAAAATTTTCAAAGTTTTTTCCAAAAAAAAAATTTAATTTTTTTTATTTTTCACAACTTTAAAAAAAAAAAAAAACTTGGAAAAAATTTGATCTTCAATTTTTTTTCTGAAAAATTAATTGTTTATTTTATTTTTACTACATATTAGTTGTTTTGACTACAAATGTTAGTAATTTTTACTACATAAGTCAGTTGTTTTTTGTCAGGTAAAATAACTAACATTGTTAGTTGATTTAACTGAAAAAGTAGTTGACCCCAAAATAACTTACAAAGTAGTTATTTTAACTGACATTTTCAGTTGATTTTACTAACATAATTTTTTGAGTGGACTTGTAGCAATATTTCTTATGCCAATTTGGTTTAAAGCTTTTCATCTTTAGCTCTTAAATTCGCGAATTTATTAATTTTTTGAGGTTTTCGCGAAATTAACCGCCAAGTTGGTCTTTGATTAAAAACTTGCTTTTAGTGAATCAAAAAGGCATCCCTAACAGTGAGAATAGTGCACAAAAAAAGCTATGTTATATGGACCATTATGCTGAAAATCGCGAAAAACCGTTTTTTTGTATATACCAGCATCACTTTACGAGATGATTTAAGACTCCATCTTTTAGTATATAACGTGGGATTCTTATATACTAAAAGATGGAGTCTTAAATCATCTCGTAAAGTGATGCTGGCATATACAAAAAAAACGGTTTTTCGCGATTTTCATCATGATGGTCCATATAACATTGCTGTTTTTTGTCTACTATTCGTATTGTTAGGGATGTCTTTTTGATTCACTAAAAGCAAGTTTTTTGTTAACGACCAATTTGGCTGTTAATTTCGCGAAAACCCTAAAAAATGAAGAAGGGCTTATGATAACAAGCTTTGAACCAAATTTGCATAAGAAATATTGCTACAAGTCATATCTTTGTTTTCCATGCCATAAAATTTATAAATCATTAACTTTGCAATTTTTTTTGTTAAAAAACTGGCTCGAAATCAACAAATCTTTAACGACATTTTGGAAGAAAACTGTACCATATATCGAAAAACGGAGTACGCCATTCGATTCAGCATGTCCGAAATATATAGAAATGATGGTCGTAACTCTTGTTTATTTTTTAGTGTTCCGCAGTGTATCCGATTGTTAGAAAAAGGAATTTAAGGCATCTGTTCTGTCTTTCAAAACTTTTCTATTCACATGAAAATTTCCGAATCACAGGAAATCAAGTTTAGTGTTTTGTTGATCACGTTTTGATTCGAAACTGAAATCGAATAATTAAAATTTAAAAAATTATAAGGAAAAAAGTGCATTCGTTTTACTTTCACCAAATTTTTTTTATGTGAAACAAAATGAAAAAGAAATTCGGATGTGAAATCTAGAACACCAAAAAAATTCGGAAATTTTCGTTTTCACATTTTTTATGTGAATTACTTTTTTTGGAACAGCGGCCTAAGAAATTTTTCCTTGGAAGTATGTAATTTAATTAATTAACCAAAAAACTGTATTCATCATATTGAAAAATTTCTTCAATATGATGAAATTTGCCATCAAATATGATGACAACAAGTGATGAAACCGTTTCATTAATATAAAGAATCATTTTCCTTAAGAGTAGGGTTTTATAGTTGAAAAGTCGATTAATGGACTTTATAAATAAAAAATTCGAAATCGATTTTTAGGATAGAAATAGATAGAAAAGTCTCTATAGGAAAAATGTCTCAGAATCTGAGTCTGTTTCTATAAAAAAAATTTCTCAGAATCTGAGACTGTTTCTATAAGAAAAATGTCTCAACATTTTTTTCTATAGGAAAAATGTCTCAAAATCTGATACTTTTTCTACAGGAAAAATGTCTCAGAATCTGAGACTTTTTCTACAGGTAAAACGCCTTAAACTCTGAGACTTCTTCTATAGAAAACATTTCTCAGAATCTCAGAAAAAAAGTCTCAGAATCTAGACTTTTTTTATAGAAAAAAAGTCTCAGAATCTAGACTTTTTTTATAGAAAAAAAGTCTCAGAATCTAGACTTTTTTTATAGAAAAAATGTCTCAGAATCTAAAACTTTTTTTATAGAAAAAATGTCTTAGAATCTGAGACTATTTTTATAAAAAGAATGTCTCAGAATCTGAGAATATTTTTATACACCGAAAAAATTACCCAGTTAGATAGTTACGAAAATTCCCAGTTGATTTAAAATAAATTTAAAATATCTGGGGTAGTTTAAAACAACTGGATTTTTAGTTAAAAAAACAGTCTCTCTGTTACCCTGTAAAAAAAATTGCTTACAAACTTCAAAAATAAACATAATTTTATAAAAACAAAAAGGATTAAAGAAAATAGATTTTAATTTTGTGCCCTGGTAAGTCTTTATTAGCTAATTTTAATTCATTTTTAAGTAAGAAAATAACTAATATTAATTTTTCAGATGGAGATATAAGATGTTTGTGGATTTGCAGCATGTAAAGAAGCTAAGAAGAAGTTGATGCTCTGACAAAAATGCAAAAATAAAACGGATGAGAAATCTGCCAATAATGTAATTTATATAAAAATTAATTTTCAAATAAAATATTAGTGATAAAGATAAAAAATCTTTCATTAAATGGAAGCATCAAACCAAAAATGTGCAGTACCAAATGACCATTTATATTTTGTTCCCAGTTACTACCAACTATTTAGAACAATTTTCAAATTTCAATTACTATTTAGTTTCCAGTAACTGGGCATTCAGTTGAATTTAAATTTTTTAAAAAAATTAGTTATCATCAACCAAGTTAAACAACTGGGACCCAGTTAGGTGTATTTTAACTGGGACTTAGTTGATTTTTTAGTAGCCAGTAACTGGGAAATTTTTTGGGTGTAGAAAAAATGTCTCAGAATCTGAGACTTTTTTTTATAGAAAAAACGTTCTCCGAATCTGAGAAATTTTTAATAGAAAAAACGTCTCAGAACCTGATACTTTTTTTATGGAAAAAATTTCTCCGAATCTGAGAAATTTTTAATAGAAAAAACGTCTCAGAACCTGATACTTTTTTTATAGAAAAAATGTCTCAGAATCTGAGATTATTTTTATAGAAAAAATTTCTCACAATCTGACACTTTTTTTATAAAAAAAAATTTCTCAGAATCTGTGACACTTTTTTTATAGAAAAAATTTCTCAGAATATGATACTTTTTTTCGAAAAAATGTCTCAGAATCTGAGACTTTTTTTATACAAAAAAATTTTTCAGAATCTGAGACTTTTTTTATAGAAAAGTTTTCTCAGAATCTGAGACTTTTTTTATAGAAAAAATGTCTCAGAATGTTTGTTATTTTTTCTGTTAGTACAGATCGAGCACGGGCTCTAATTATTTTTGTTATAAGGGTTTGAGTTGAAAAATGTGAAACAAAACGAAAAAGAAATTCGGATGTGAAATCTATAACACCAAAAAAAATCGGTAATTTTCATTTTCACATTTTTTATGTGAATTACTTTTTTTGGAACAGTGCCACATTTGGCCAATCTTTCACGACAAAAATAAAAAAAAAAAAGTTCCTCGATTTTCATGATATATTTGTATGTATTATAGAACATTCCTAATAGCACGGAAATAATCATATAAGAAAGATAATTCTGTTCGTTACTAACATGTGGGTGCATAAAGTTGCATCTTGTAAAATCCTGTAACTAGTGTACATTATTTCCAGTGTTGCCAGAACTTGGTAGTCAAAAACGGCTAAATTCATTCGAAAAAACGGCTAAAAAACGGCTAAAAAATGGCTAAAAAAAGGCTAAAATTTTCGTTTCAGTTTTACACATAAAATTAAATAAAGAGATCTTATGTTATATATTTGGTACGGTTTTGACTTATTCTAGATAAAAACTAGAGTTCAAAACAGTTTTCCAATGATTTACCTTTCTTTAAATGCAAAAACAAAAAAAAAAAAAAATTTTTAGTTATTTTTGTTTAAAAAAAAAATGAGGTAAAATTTTTTGTTGAGTGCAAATTATTATTTTTTTTTTTGAGTGCGAAAAATTTTTTTAGTTAATTTTTTATTGTAAAAAAAACACTGCGTATATTTATTTTTGGCTTCTTTTGGAAGTTGGCGCATTTGCAACACGTGAATTCTAGGTAAAACTTTTTACTCCAGGAACCGATTTCGCTGAAACCTGACTTGAAGAATGACAAAAATATATATGCCAAGATTCAGCAACCAGTCTTTTAGTTGAGTTTCGGACGTTAGTGTATTTTTAACAGAGAAACTGGCATCGATAGATCGTCGAAGATTTAGTATAATGTTAATGGTATGAATATGACAAAAATAGCCGTTGTCCGATTCCAGACTGGAACTAATTAAAATTCATATACATATATGTATGAAAAACAAGTACCTACTATCAAAACAAACAGATATTAAAAATCCTGCTGATATAACTGGAGTGTTTTTAATTTTTATAAATTAAATTTTCTTCCACATTTTTTAACTAAAACCTTTAGACCAAATAGAATTGCAGCCTGTGCTTGATCTGTGTTAACAAAATAACCAATTTATTCTTTATTTTAGTATAAAAAAACACTAAAAATTACTTTTAAATTAAAAAACTCAAAAATGGCTAAAAAACTGCTAAAATAATTTCGAAAATGGCTAAAAAAACGGCTAAGAGCTAAATGCATTTTTTTCCGGCTAAACGAGTTCAAAAGGAGCTAAATCTAGCCGGAAAATGGCTAAAATGGCAACACTGATTATTTCGCATAAATTAAGTTGAGTTTAAACTGTTGTAACTTTTGAACAAAAAGAGATATTTATCCACCTTTTTTTGGTAATTTTAAAGGATATTTAAATGCTTTAAGTCATATCCCTCCTTTTAAACATTTTTTTTTATTTTTTATTAAATTTTTAACAAAATACAAATTTTTGAAAAGAAAAATATATATGTATTTATTTTTTTTTTTTTATGGAATAGAACATTTGTTTTTGGTCCGTATTGGTCGCCGGACTTATTCAGATATATTGACCAATATCCATAGTACTTATTTCAACGGCTAACTTTTGCGACCGTCTGCGACGCCGACTACAGTGGGGCGATATGTAAACCTTGTTTTTACATATTTTTTAAACATATTTTAAAAAAGTGGGCGTGGCAGTTGGTGATATTATTTCTTTTTTTGTGATATATTTTCTCAATTAGCGTATACATTAAGGGTGTTCTTATTTTTTTATTTCGGATTTTTGTGTTGCACTGGGCAGAATTTTGTTCCTTTGTACTAAAAACTTAATAATAAAAAATTTGGAGTTAATCCGATAACTTTAAGTGGACGCGGAAACGACCTGAAGTTTGAATAACGGATTACAAGGGGAAAAAATGACTTTTTACTGATTTCCTCAATTTTTTCGATATTTAAAGTTAAGTTTGAATTCAAATGGTTACAGAATTGTGATGTGGAGTACATAACCTTTGTAATAAGGCAATAAAAACTAAAATCGGTTAAAAATCAGCCAAGTTATTACAAATGCCCCAGGCAACTAGCGTGTGGCAGACCACTTGATCAAAGATTTCGAGTTCAATTTTTGAAATTGATTGAAATTATCTACGATAGCAACATTTTTTTATTATTTACTTCCCAATGTACTAAGGTGATAGGTATTTTTCATATTGTGTTATGCTAACTTGTTTTAAATTAATGTTAAAAAGGTCCAAATTTTTCAGCCCTGTTTTCAAATCTCCAATTTTAAATTTTAATTTTTTTAAGCAAATAAAATTTAAAAAATCGACCATTGGACCATAGGATTTTGTTAAGCACATATGAGGCCCTTAGGTCACTATTAAATAACAAAAATAAAATTTCAGTTTTTTCAAAAAGTGGGCCTTTGAGGCATGGTCAAAAATTTAAAATTTCAGAATTTTTTGCCTAAGTATCTTTATTTCAATATTTATGCCAATGAAATGAAACACAGTGATGTCTTTAAAATAAAAGTTTTTTATAGATTTTTGTATGGGCTATCGATTAAAAAAATAAAAAATGGAAAATTTTCAGAAGAAGTTCTGAATATTTTAAATTTAAATTTAAACTTTATTTATCAAAAAACATGCCACAATTTTATTTCTTTTTTAAATGTTCAAAAATTAGCTAAGGTGTATATCTATCTGTTCTGAAATTTTCAGAGATGCATTTTTCCTTGTTTTCGAGAAAAAAAAATGTTGAACATTGCACTATGCTTATAATTTACAATAATGGGGTATATTACGTATGCGAAAAACATTTAAAATAGAGATGTGATCGTGGGTAAGTTGTTTTTTTACCATCACGCTCTCTCACCAAGGAAATTATTTTAATCACGCATGCTCATTTATTTTTCTCACGCTCAGTCACGCTCACGTGAGTATCGTGCACGTGACAAAATTTTTTTCAACTCACGTGAGCGTACGTGAACGTGAGGAAAATGAAAAATCGTGCGTGATTAAAACTTTTTCTTCGTGAGCGTGCGTGATCGTCAAAAAAACTCACCCACAAAAACATCTCTATTTTAAATGATTTTTAAGAGTTAATATTACTCATTCGCATACGTAATATACCCCACTATTGTAAATTATAAGCATAGTGCAATGTTCAACATTTTTTTTCTCGAAAACAAGGAAAAATGCATCTCTGAAAATTTCAGAACAGATAGATATACACCTTAACTAATTTTTGAACATTTAAAAAAGAAATAAAATTGTGGCATGTTTTTTGATAAATAAAGTTTAAATTTAAATATAAAATATTCAGAACTTCTTCTGAAAATTTTCCAATTTTTATTTTTTTAATCGATAGCCCATACAAAAATCTATAAAAAACTTTTATTTTAAAGACATCACTGTGTTTCATTTCATTGGCATAAATATTGAAATAAAGATACTTAGGCAAAAAATGCTGAAATTTTCAATTTTTGACCATGCCTCCAAGGCCCACTTTTTGAGAAATCTTAAATTTTATTTTTGTTATTTAATAGTGCTCTAAGGGCGAATACTTTGCAAATGATATCCTGTTAAAACCACCATGGTTTTTCTGTAGTGGAACAGTTGGTGTGGAATGACTCATATATGGGAATAAAAATTACAAAAATTGTAGACATTCCTTTTTTCATTCGTCTAGTTTAGCGATTTTAATTAGGCGGATTTCGAGATTATAGTGATTTTGGTAACTTTTTTAGCTTTTACTTAATTTTTTTATTTTTTTTTAACAAACTTCGTATTTTTTCTACCGAATTACTACAGATCAATATAGAATACTTCAATTCCTTTAATCAGGGCAAAATTGAGACATGAAAAATTGACCCAGTTCAAGGTCAAAGGTCAAATTTTAGAAGAATTTGAATTTTTAAAGATTTACAGATTTTTCGAGCGGATATTAATGAAAGTCCTAAATGTTATATTAATAAGATATAAAAATTAATGGCTTATACAAATTCAGAACATTAACCCTTAAGTGCTGTTGGGGTCTATATGATTCTATGAAATAATATACTTATATTTTCTCCATTAAATAAAAAAAAATTTAGACCCCAATAGCACTTATGGGTTAATTTTTCGAATTTTAATAATAAGCCATTTATGTTTAGTCATATTAAAATAACATCAAGGAGTTTCATTAATATCCGCTCAAAAAAATTGTTAATCTTTAAAAATTCAAATTGTTCTCAAATTTGACCTTTGACCTTTAACTGGGTCAATTTTTCATATCTCAATTTTGCCCTGATTAAAGGAATTGAAGTAGTCTATATTATTCTGCAGTAATTCGGTAGAAAACATATGAACTTTGTTAAAAAAAAATAAAAAAATTAACTAAAAGCTAAAAAAGTTACCAAAATCACTATTATCTCGAAATCCGCCGAAATAAAATCGCTAAACTAGCCGAATGAAAAAAGGAATGTCTACAATTTTTGTAATTTTTATTCCCTTATATGTGCTCAACAAAATCCTATGGTCCAATGGTCGATTTTTTAAATTTTATTTGCCTAAAAAAATTAAAATTAAAATTGGAGATTTGAAAACAGGGCTGAAAAATTTAAACCTTTTTAACATTAATTTAAAACAAGTTAGCATAACACAATATGAAAAATACCTATCACCTTAGTACATTGGGAAGTAAAGAATAAGAAAATGTTGCTATAGTAGATAATTTCAATCAATTTCAAAAATTGAACTCGAAATCTTTGATCAAGTGGTCTGCCACACGTTAGTTGCCTGGGGAAGTTGTAATAAATTGGCTGATTTTTAACCGATTTTAGTTTTTGGTATCTTATTACAAAGGTAATGTACTCCACATCACAATTCTGTAACCATTTGAATTCAAACTTCAAACTTAAAATATAGAAAAAAATTGAGAAAATGAGTAAAAAGTCATTTTTTCCCTTTGTAATCCGTTATTCAAATTTCAGGTCGTTTCCGCGTCCACTTAAAGTTATCGGATTAACTTCAAATTTTCTATTATTAAATTTATAGTACAAAGGAACAAAATTCTGCCCAGTGCCAAGCAATTAAAACATTTTAAATTTTTCCCTTACTGTTAAGAACACCCTTAGTATACATATTAGAGTTAATTTTGAAAATTTGATCTGCGGATATCATCATTTTTTTGAAGGATTTAGGGGAAATAAAAAGAATGGCGGTATTTTTTGGAAAAAAATTCGCTCCTTGGGGTGGTTCAACGCATTTGAAAACGCGAATTTTGAGCTGATTTTTCAGCAGAGCTAAAACGGCTGAATATATCGCAAATCTGATTTCATCAGTCGATTCTACAGCAAAAAATAATACAATGGTCATTTTTCAAACTCTTGAAAAAAGTTCCAAAAATCCACCACAGAGGGCGGAAATATAAGGTTTTTCCATTTTCTTTTTAAATTAATCTTTTAAATATGCATAATTAAAGGGCATTTTCAGCTTGACAAAATGGTACTAAATTGTCCGTTCTATCACAACCCGTTAAAAAGTTATCAATTCTCAAAAAAGGACAAAAACACGTTTTTTGAGAACTTTGACCTCAATTTTCTCGAAAACATGACGTGATAGAAAAATTTGAAAACTAGACTCAGAATCAGCATCGAAATGTTAATCGAAAACAAGTTTTATGATCCCAGAATATCATCCAAAAACATCACAAAAAATTCTCTCAATAATGCACAAAAAATGAGTTTTTTGTGAACTTTGACCTCAATTATCTCAAAAACCTGACGTTACGGAACATTTTGGAAACCAGATTTAGAATCAGCATTGAGATGAAAATCGAAAACGAGTGTCCAGACCGCGGACCCATCCAAAAAATTTTCAAATTTCGGTTAGTGTTTTATAATTTTGCTATTAGGAAAAAAACTTTGAAGCCTTATAACTTTTTAATAGGTTGTGATAGAAAGGTGCTTTTCGTACCAAATTTCTTAGCAAAAGCTGCCTCTTCATCGTGCATGATTAAAAAAATAATTTAATTTTTTTTTTTTTAAAAATCGATTTTTCCGCCCCCTGTTGTGGGTTATTGGAACTTTTTTTACGAGTTTAAAAAATTGCTATTATTTTAATTTTTGGTGTAGAATCGACTGGTGCAATCAGATTTGCAATATATTCAGCCGTTTTTTCTCTGCAAAAAAATCGGCTCAAAATCCGCGTTTTCAGATGCTTTGAACCACCCCAAGGAGTGAAAATTTTTCCAAAAAAAATACCGGCATTCTTTTTAGCTCCCTTAAATCCTTTAAAAAAATGATGATATCCGATAAACAGATGAAGTGACATAGTCACCAAACGAACTCTAATACATATATACCAAATTTAAAGAAATTATAACCAAAATTACAAATTTTTAAAAAAGTGGGCGTGGCCCTTGACCGTCCTCCCATATTTTTCATAATGTTATTTTCGAAGTCGAAACGAACATTTATACTGAATTTCAAGTTAATATAATTAAAATTGGATATTTGTCGTCCTAGATTGGCCAAATGTGGCACTGAGCAGCGGCCAGAATCTTAGACATTTTTTATAGAAAAAATGTATTATAATCTGAAAATTACATATATGTAAAAAAAGAAACATTTTTGGGCCCCCGCGAAAAAAAGGTTCTAAATACGCACCTGACCCAACATTTCCACCCAACATTGAAAAACCCCGCAGGGATAGAATAAACCGAAAGTCGACTATTGCTATCGACATAGGGTTAATATCTGTGGCAAAAAGTAAAAAGTGCATAATTCGAATTATGTTAATCTTGTTTAGTTACTTATATTCGATTACTCTTTACATTTTAACATCTAGTATGATTGTAGAAATAATCGACAGCATATTTTTTTTTTTGAAAATGTCAATTAACAGTGATTTTGTATTAAAATTTATATCTCAAAAGTTCTCTCGAAAAAAAAAATATTAAAAAACACGTACTGAAAACATCTAAATTCACTCAACTCAGAAGTGTATTTACATAACTTATTTCACTTATTACACACGCCTTTAAAAAAACTTCAGTGGGCCATAAAAAAACAGCAAGTATGTGACCAAAATCCTTTGGGGGCTTTGATCTGCTATTAGAGTACTTTAGTTTTTTGTCTCAAACCAAATACATATTAGGAAGAAGTCACACTATTCTGATTAATGTTTGTGGTAATTAATCAATTAATTTGTTACTTAAATTAATTTTCTAATAAATGTAACAGATGTGTATTAAAAACAGTTACATGCTTAGCTGCAGAATAATGCAATAACGTCCTACATGTACTGCAAATGCTAGGTATGTACTCGTAATATGTTTGGGCGTTTACTTTCGGTTTCTATTTAAACACTTGTAGGTAGACACAGATACTATTTCTCACATTCACACACATACCCACAATTAAAATTGTTGCAGTGAACTACTTTTCATAGATCAATGTATTTATTTCGAGGTTATGGTTAGATTGTATTACTGTGCTCCTTAAATATGAAGTTTTCAATTTTATTTTATTTCTGTGTACAAATTTCTAAGTCCTCATAGTTATATGGCTCTCCTAAGACTTTAAAGGAGAGCCATATAACTATGGCTCTCCTTTAAAGGATCAATTTTATTATACTTTAGTTTATAAACATTTGAGGAATAGATTGTTACAGGAAAAAGTTTTTGGTGAGTACTAAAAATATTAAAAAATTGGGAAAAGCTAAACTTAACATTTTTGAAGCGTCCGATTTGGCATAGAATATATATACTTAATTGAATGCTTGACTGATGTTTCGATGCATATCGCACCCAACACACAAGATTTTTTAATTATGCAAGGAGCCAATTTTAAAATTAACGAGAATTTTAAAAAAATATTCTGGCTCAAATTTTGACTTAACAGCTGGAAACACCACGATCGAACATACTTTTTTTTTAAATCTAAGAAAAAATACATATCTAAGGGAAACTCTAGTATGAAATACCAGCATATGCACATTATTTTGTACATAGTACATTTATAAATATGTATTTATTTGTACTTATAAGACTAAATTTTATATCGACATATAAAATGCAGATAGCGCTAAATGCAAAAAAAATAAATATTGGAAATTTTATTTTAAAAAACTAGCTATACCCGGTCCGCGTTGCTGGCCCTTAAAAAAAAAATGTATTATATTGCATCTTAATTTAAATAAAGTGTCCAAGGATCCAGATAGTAACCTTTGGTTCCACCCTCGGTTAGCACTATCTATAGAGAAATCTCAACAAAATCGGTTCAGCCGTTTTTGCGTGATTTCGAAACAGACAGACATAACGTTAAGAATAGTACACTCAGAAAATTATTGCAGTTACTACATGACGGTCGTTTATGTAGTAAGTAGTAACTGTTGTTTTTAACTACAATTTCGGTCGTTTTTGTATGAAAAAATCTCAAACAACTTTTTTTTGTAGTAGTTTCAAAAAATAACTACAAAAAATATACTACACTGTAGCAATAGTTGATTTATGTAGTTGTTTTTAGTTTTTTTCTAAAAACTCGTTTTTTTCTAGAAATTTTTATTCCAAACGAATTTGTCGAACGAGTTGGTCGCGCGGGATGCGGAAGGAAATATTTTTATACCAAATAAAAAATATCTAAATAAATTAAATTACAATTTATTAAATTTAATTATAACAAAAAATATGTTTTTGGAAAAATATTCTTGAGCGAAAGAAAATAAGTGGATAAATGAGATAGCAAGTGTGTATAATATAGCGCTCACATAAGCGTGCGTAAAAACCAATCGGAAAAAAACAAAAAATTTCTTGTCGGCTTGGTTGCCTGCGTGCCATCTTTCTTTTCTTTGTATACACAACAGAACAGGTACATACCTTTTGAAACATTGCAAATTAATTTTTTTTTTTTTTATAAATCAATTCTACCAAAGCATTTCTTTTTTTTTTTTTATTTCAGACAAATTTTGATCAGAAGCGGTGGAAATTTGAAACAAACTATTAAAAAAACAAAGGTAAATACAATCAATTTATTTTGTTTAACATTTTATTAATATATATTTTTTCTTCTATAATTCCAGATAAATACACCAAAAAATTGTCATCATGTCGAAATTCTATACAACCAACTGAATTGTATTGCTTTTTAAATAAATAAATATCAATCATATAAACGTTTAAGAAATTTTTTAAATAAAATTTCAGGCAATTGTTGTAAAAACAACTGTATTAAACAGTTTTGTAGTAGTTTTTACTACATTTTGTAGTTGAAAATCAATAGTTAAAAACAACAACATGTTCAGTTGTTTTTACCGTAATATGTAGTGGACGCCTTTTCAACAACAAAATGTAGTCAAAACAACTGTATTTTGTAGTTGATTTTACCGACATACTTTTTTGAGTGTAGTACAAAGGGGCGGGTCATTTAACGCATTTTTATCGAATCGTGATAGTCTAAAGTTCCATGGTGCATCCTCGATTAGTACTATCGGTTACGCAAATTTCATTGACATCAGTTTTGCCGTTTTTGTGTGATTTCGAAAGAGGAGGAAATAACTTTTTATTTATGAAAAACGGGAGTGACATTTTATGCTGTCTAATCGCGCTCTACATATGACCTACAGTTCCCGCTCGGTTAGTTCTATCAGTAGTGACAGATTCGGCTTATCCGTTTTTGCGTGATTTCAAAACAGGCAGATATAACGTTCATTATAAAACAAAGGTGCGTGGCAATTTACGTCTCTTTGTTCAATCGTGGTCAGTATAGTACAAATGGCATTGCAATTTAGATCCCTTTTTCCAATAACGATCTTATATGGCCTACATATGCACTTGGTTAGCACTATATGTACACACAAAAAAAAATATAAAAAAATTGTGTCCGTTTTGGGGATAATACAACCTATAAAGTGGTTTTGGATAATTTACCTAAGTTTTTTAGAGCAAAAACTTTGGTAAGTTATCCAAAACCACTTTATAGGTTGTAATTAAACCAAAAACTGGCACATTTTTTTTAATTTTTTTTTGTGTGTAGTGAAAATGTCAAGAGAATCGGTTCAGCTGTTTTTGCGTGATTGCGAAACTGGCTGACAACGTCCAGTATAGTACAAAAGGTCGTGGCATTTTACGCCCCTTTTTCCAATCGTAGTATAATATGGCCTATAGTTCCGCAATCGGTTAACACGATCAGTGCTGAAAATTTAATTAAAATCGAATCAACAGTTGTTGTGTTATTGTGGAGCATGCAGAAATAACATTCAATTCAATACAAAGGGGCATGATGTTTTACGCCCATTTGCACGATCACGCTATAATTTGGCACATAGTTAGTACTATCGTTGGTTTACATTTCATCAAAATCACTCTATCCGTTTTTATATATAGATGGCATTAGTGGTGCAATGTAAAAAATAGATTTTGCCCACCCCTTCGCCCACAGGCAAAAAAGCATGGCATTTTACGCCCAATTGCCCGATCACGCTCTAATTTGGCATACTATCTTTGGTTTAAATTTCATCAAAATCGGTTCATCCGTTTTTTTTTTATATATTGATGTCATTGGTGGTGCAATGTAAAAATTCGATTTTGCCACGCCCCTCCGCCCCCACGCTAAAAATAAAAAATCTGACTGGACAGTGTTACTCCCTAGGCTATTCTGAATAATCCCTGAAAATTTCAGCAAGATCGGTCCAGCCGTTTTCGAGTCCATACGGAACATACATACCCACATACATACACACATTCATTTTTAAATTTATAGATTAAAAAAAAAAACACAATAATTTTGGAAAAGCAGAAAAATCCAAAATTGTTTTAATAATAACATTAACCTTATTTTGGATTTTTTTTTAATATCAGCTCTTTAATACGCATTGTATGTCATAAGGAAAAGCTATCTCAAAAAAGTAATTTCATAAAAAGTCTAATTTTTTCATAAACATGCAGTTTATGAAACTTCAAGTAACATATAGCTGAATTTTTATTTAGTTCGGTTTGAGTCCATATTAATTATTTCTGAGAAATAAAAATTGTTGTACAATGTGAAAATCTGAAAAAAGTCAAGTGACCACACAGGCTAAGTGGAGATGTCGACAGCTTTCGGAAGATTCCACCCTTCCATCATCAGCACTCCTTCGATTTCCACACACTTAATGTATGTCAGATTAAAATTAGCCATTTAAATGAAACTTTTGAACAAATTGAAAATCGGAATTACTTATCTTTATGTTGAATAACCGTTATTCAACATAAAGAATAACCGTTATTCAACATAAAGAGAAGTAATTCCGATTTTAAATTTGTTCAAAAGTTTTATTTAAATGGCTAATCTTAATCTGATACACATTAAGTGTGGGGCAATCGAAGGAGTGCTGATGATGGAAGGGTGGCATCTTCCGGAATCTGTCGACATCTCCACTTAGCCTGTGTTGTCACTTGATTATTTTTTTAGATTTTCTCATTGTACAACAATTATTATTTCTCAGAAATAATTAATATGGACTCAAACCGAAATAAATAAAAATTCAGTTATAAAATATACAGTCCAACAATATATAAACACAATTACTACTTCATATAACATTCAAATTCCAATCGTATATTTCCTCTGCCATGATGGCATTTTGAATTTAATGTGTCGATATTTGGTATCTGTGTTTGTGTGTATTTAGACAATTTAAAAAATCTGGTGTTCAAAGCGAGAAGAAGCATGTACGGAACTATCCAACAACAAGTAACTGCATAAGTTTGTATGACCTAAAAGTACACCGACCTATTATGACCCTGACACAATTAACATTATTCAATGCCTGGTTTGAAAAAGAAGTATGCATATTAAGTTTATAACTTTTATTATTATTTTGCAAATAAATGAAAATTAACATAGAACTTGCATTTGTTTATCCACCAAACGAGACGAAATTGTAAATTTATATATTTATATAAAATTACTTAATGTTTGCAATGCTATTTCTCAATAATTTATT
Source organism: Pegoplata infirma (assembly GCA_963921195.1). Classification (NCBI taxonomy): domain Eukaryota; kingdom Metazoa; phylum Arthropoda; class Insecta; order Diptera; family Anthomyiidae; genus Pegoplata; species Pegoplata infirma. Next base: position 328,763,862 of record OY992536.1, read on the forward strand.
ATAAAGTTTATATAAAAAAAATTTTTGGATTTTAAAAAATGCTTTTAATGAAAGACTGTTTAATTGTTTGGCGATAAATTCTTTAATTTTTAAATATTGGTTACATCCCTAATCTTTCATGTAGCTAGATTGTATATGCAATTAAAACAGAAGGCAGCACTCAAAGATAAGTTAATAATAAAATTTAAAAAAAAAAAAAATAAGAAAACTTATAAAAAATAATAACTGGATTGAGTTTTTTTTTTAATTTGAATTCTCTGAAAAAATAAATTATGTAATAGCAACTTTTAAATTTTTATGTCCAACGGTACGTATGATTGCTAAATAATCCAGTTTGTTAAATTTATCCTTCATACGCAGTGTATGACTAGGTTGGTGTTATTAACAATCATACGCAGTGTATGACTAAATTTGTGTTTTTAACAATCATACGTACCGTGAAACAAAAAAAAAATATACATTATTCATACGCACTGTGAGACATGGTTTGCGTTTTAACAATCATACACAGAAAATCAACCAAACATTGAGTAAAAAACATCGATTTTGTTTTCAAAAAACTCAGTCAAGTAATTTTATTTCAAAATTATTTTATCATGTCAATAAATAGTAATTGTGTTTGTTAAATTTCTTATTGAAAAAAAAAAAAAAAGAAAATAATTTGTCAGATCAATAAATTATGTTTGTGTTTGTTGAATTTCTTTGTTGAAAAAAAATTTAGATTTTTTACTTTTGTCAGATCAACAAATTGTTTGTTGAATTTCTTTGTTGTAAAAATCAAAATTCTTTTTTCAACAATCAAAATTTACAAACGTTTGTTGATATTACAAATTTCCGTATAGGAGAACTTTCAGGTTCAAATAGTGTTCCCAAAAATAAAAAAAACATAAGAACCAGTGATGGAAAGGTTGACAAGGTTGACAATAAGTTGACAACTTATTCAAAAGACGAGTTATGCACCTGTAGCCTAACGTAGCATATATGGACGGAGCTTTTCATTACATACACTCAAAATAATCACTCTGTTAAATTACAGAGATACTCTGGTGAGCCAGCAGAAAATACCATAGATTTCCAACCAGCAAGATTTTTGGTTATTTTACGATGAAAACTCTGTAAAATGATTTCGATAAAAAAACTGTAAATTTGCAGAATTATCTGTAAAATATCGATAAAAGCGACCAGAATTTGACTATTTTATTTACTATTTGATTTCTGATCAATTTATCTTTTCTTAATGTGCAAGTAGTGTTGACAATTGGAAAATGCCATAGCGTAAATTTGCCCGCTTTAATGCTTGCAAATTGTAAATTTACTTTTTTTATTTTTATGAAAGTTTTTTTACGAGTACCTCCAATTTTACACGACATCCTCGTAAAATTTACCAGGTTTTATTATTACAGAGCAATAAGTAAAATTACAGTTGAAATTTTGTATTTTGGTTACGAGAAAAAAACACAAGTATTTTTATAAAATCTGTATTTTAACAAAAAACTCTGTTTATTATCTGTAAAATAGAGATTAAAAAGTAAAAAGTAAAATTACAGATAAAATTTTGTTTTTAGGTTACAAGAAAATACAAAGTATGAATATTCTTTAAATCTGTATTTCGACAGATAACTTTGTCAAATATCTGTCGAATTGAGATTACAGTCATTTTACAGAGTTTTTAAAAGAGTAATTATTTTGAGTGTATGTACCACAAAAAAAAATAATGTTGGTGGATTTAACCCAAACTTACAGAGCTTATAGTCCTATATGGAACTAACAAATCGTGGAACAAAAGTTTAAGTTTTTCATGGAAATGGTTGATATAGTCGTGGTAAAACATGGAAAAGTGAGCAATTTTCGCATGGCATCGCTTTATAGTTATTTTTTCTACAGTATCTAAACAATTCTGAAGTTTTTGAAACACACTTATTTTTTTTAGGCTGCTGAAGTTTGGCATATATGTTTGACATTTAACTGGTCAGGTTGGTATTGCAATTCAGCGAAATCGGTCCAGTGGTTCAAAAGTTATAAGAAAATAGTGAATTTCGGCAAGGGTTTTTTTTGCCAATTTACGAGATAAATTGTCAAAATTTATCTCGAAAGACAAACCTGAGGCTGAACCTTGTGTTTGTCGTTCCCCTGGTCTGATTAGTATTTAATTTCAGCAACATCGGTCAAATGGTTCAAAAGTTATTAGCAAAACCGTGAATTTCAGATTAAATTCACGTATTAAAAAACCGTTAAACAAGTTTTAAAAACATTGGTTAGTCACAAAAATATTTTACAATTTATTTGTATCACTCAAAAATATTTTTATAATAAAAAAATAACACTCGAAAAAAATTTTACACTCAAAAAAATTTTACAATTAAAAAAAAATTGTTTGTAATTTTTCTTTTCTCAAAAAAAAAAAAATTGTTACACCAAATAAAATATTTCTAATCAAAATTGTTATTTTTTCACGTTAGAAAATTTACTTAAAACATTAAAAATTAATTATTGTTGTGTTATTTTTACCAACAAATTCAAAAAAAAAAAAATACCTACGAAACATTAAAAATTAATGATTTCGTAGGTTATTTTTACAATTATAATGAATTTTAATTTAAAAAATGTTTAATAAATTTTTGGAGAATCGATCTCACCATCAACTACCCAGCAAATTTTTCGGTTGCAAAGAACCGATTGTGGAACAACTTATACTTCCCTAGAACCTGTTCTAATTCTTGTGCAACACCGATTCTTTTTACAAAGGGATTGTCCCAAAAGCAAACAGGTGTTTGTAAGCATATTTTTGTTCCTCGGAATCGGTTCTAGAAGTAAAATTTGCAACAGAAATAAGAATTAAAAAATATATTGAATTGCATTAATTTATTTAACAAAAACAAAGACAATCATATATTAATAGAATATTTACATTTTTTTAACACACATTTATCCTTTTTCGCCTCCAAAGTAACATTTTGGGCCTTACAATAATGACATACCAAAACATAGATTTTCTGCAAAAAAAATAAAAAAACATAATATTATTCGTATTTGACCCGACCCCGACAATGAAAATTTAATTTACTCACCTTTGTTTCAACAATTTTCACGATTATATCCTGCTATTTTAGTAGAATTTCGTGTTTTTTTTTTTTGGTTAACAAAAATAATTTTATATTTATTTTATAATTTTTTTGACACATAATTTTTTTTTCAATTCCTGAGAACCAAAATGTTATGAAACTTTGATTGCAGAGAACAAGCTTCACAATAATTTCCACTTAACTTATTCTGAATAATTAAAGTGTTATAGTGTATGGTTACCGAAGAACCTGTTTTGGAACAAGTGTTGTCAGAATCGGTTCTGAAAAATTTTCCTGGGTACATTCTGGTCAGACACTCTACCCATCGTGCCAAAGTCACTTGATATAAATATGATTTTATATTTCTATAAATATTTTTTTTGAGTTTTTTGTCTACAAAAAAATAACCAACACAAGTAGGTAAAAACTAACGACATCACTTAAAAAAATGCCACCAATTAAAAAAAAAAACAAAAAATAACGAACGCAAATCATTAAAAATGAAAGAAGAATCACTTATTTTTACTTACAGAACAAAAATAAATGACTTTAAAAATCTAATGCTAATGAAAGTCTTAATTTTTTATGTTGTTATTTTTGAAACAAATTTTTGTAAGTATATATATAGAAATTAGTAACCGATTATGACCAATGGGATAGGTTATAGAAAATGAAATAAATAAATACTAAATACTAAATAGTCATTTATAAAAAGTAAGCATTGAACAAATGTTTTTTCTTTTAAAAACGACAAAACGTAAAACTTTTTAAATAAACTACAAACAGTTAATGACATAATTTTTTGAGTGTATTAACTTTGTCTAAATGTCCGAATATCGCAAAGTGATGTTCTGCAAAGTAGTTAAGATTAACGCCAGCTACAACTATACTGAACATTACTTTTCGATATTTGGTAATTTAAATGGTCAAAATGTACGAAAAAGGCACAAAACTACAATTTCCCCTATAACTTCAAATCGATATATTTCGATTACTAGAGCTAACCAAGCGAATCATCGGGACACATATAACTTTTTTTGACCGATATAACTTTCCCCGGTAAGCAGTTTCTTAAAAAAATTTCCTTACACTAAAAAAAGACTTAACTTAAATTTTGGAAAAATGTTCTTCAAAATAGTTTATAAATTTTCCCACAATTTAGTTAAATTTAACTTAAAGTTGGAAAATTTTCTTAACTGTTTAGTTCATGTACTGTTAAAGAGTCTATAATTTTCCTTAAATGGAATTCCCTAATACATGGAAGAAATTTTTACCGCCAAAGAAATTTCCCTTAATATATGAAAAAAAATTGTATTTTTGAGACATATTTCTTAAAACAGAATATAGTTAAAAAAATTCAGTTTTAGGACCTAATTTACTACCAATTAGTTCATTATATTTATCTTCTTTAATTTGAGGAAGTTTTTTCCACTATTTTAGTAAATTTTTCATAACTTGGGAAAATATTGTTTTCTTTTTTTTTGTCATGCTTACTTGCGTAGTTTATATTCGGTTTATTATTTGAAGTATATGAATACAAAAGTTTGATCTTGTATAACAAGTAATGTTTACATTTTTTTTTTCTATATATAAATACAAAGTCTTTGTTGTAATTTAACTCTAAAATCTAATGAAATTTATTACTTGACTATACAAACAAAAGTTTCTTTATATTTATAATAAAATATGTACCCAGCGAGAATTATGTGTGTATTCACATGCTATTCTATAAATAAACCATCCACTAATTTTAAGGAAAAATGTCTTGGATTTAGTTAATTTTCCCATTTTTTAGTTAGTTTTTTTTTTCTGAGTGTAGAATTTCGTTAAGATATTGTTTTTGCTTTACGCCTATTTATAAAAAAAAATTTACCCACCCTAACACACAGAATTCTAAGCAAAAGTGAAGAAGATGAACAAATATTAATTTATTTATCTAAAAAAAATTATAAAAATCTGAAGCCAGTGCGGCTTATATCCACTTTCGTGTTTTGTTGAACAGGATTCAATATCGGCCGTAATTTGTTTATGGAAAAGCACACTATCATCTTTACCTAATAAACTTCGTATACATTGACCTTGCACTAAAATTTTATTTAACTACAACATGATAGATTCTAATTTGTTGTCACTTTGCTGTAGATGGTTCTATCTGCAAGATGTTTGTAAATGTGGACCACATAACCTACTTACAGATAAAGGTTACAAACTACCATAGTTGATAACAAATTTTATCCTCTCTCACACACATACACCCACAAATCGTTTACAGAATCGCGGTCAAAGTCGTATAAAAACAAATAAAATCTAACATGGCATACATATTCACGAAGACATATTAAGCAAAAAAAAAAAGCTTTAATTCAAAAGCTTTAAAAAAACAAAATCAGGACATAGAATGAATAAACGATGATAGGACAATCATTATAAATACGTATGTGTGTGCGTTTGTTTGTATTTAATAAAACGATAACGACAACGCAAGTCAGCAGCAGCAGCATTATCTCTACAACAGAAGCTTACAAATATTTAAGTATGCTCTTAACAAGACGATTATGCCATCATCTCCTAAAGGCGGGAGGGCAGAATTAAAGTTGTTATTAAGATAATTTCAATATTGGTATATTTGGTGATGGCCAAAATGATTAATTTTTAAAAAATTTATACATAAAAAAAAATTTTCGTTTAGTTTATGCTAAAATTTATTTATTTTTTAAACATTTAGGGCTGGTAAGTTCGAGACCTTAGAACAACAAGGTTCTATTTGCTTAAAGAAATAGGCACAGATAGAACCTTGTTGTCCCAAGGTCGCGAGTTATCAACAGCTAATCAATTATAAAAACTAATCACTTATTAATTTCATATAAAAATGACGTTTGCAAACATTGATTAGCACTAATCATTGATTATATTAGCATACGTTATCAGCTCATTACCTAAAAGTGCATCCAAACACATTTCACACTAAGATTTTTCAATGAGTGAAGTGTTTAGAAATAACATTAAAAAATTTAGGGGTTTTTTTAAATTGTTATTTAGATTTGCTGTTAAAACAATCTCTCTCTCTCGATGTAAGTTTAGTTGTTTGTATATGTGAGTATATTTTGTAGGAGAACCTCTTTGTATGTATGTGTGCTGGTGCTACCATATGTTTTCGGGTCGTTGCCGCTAAAGCTGAGCAGCTAACGCATGTAAGATAGACACATGTTGTGTGAGACCTAGTCAAAGACAACTACACTAACAAATTATTGAAGGACGCCAAATATGTCTGTTGTTGTCAGTTATGCAAGGATTACACACAATAACACATGTGTGTGTCTGTGTATACATACTATGTACCAATGTTTAGACAGCACTTGGCCAAATAATTAAAAAATAAATTAAAACTTGTGATAGTTTTAAATTCGTCCTTGTCCATAACAATTACAATTAAATATGTAATTATTGTGTATTTTTTTATACCCTCCACTTAGTGATAGAGGGTACATATAAGTTTGTCATTCCGTTTGTAACTCATCGAAATATCGGTCTGGGACCCCATAAAGTATATATATTCATGATCCCCGATCGATTTTAAGACATTCTAGCGATGTCCGTCTGTCCGTCGGTCCGTCTGTCCGTCTGTCTGTGGAAATGTTGATCACGACCAAACCACTACACGGATATGACTGAAACTTAACACATTTATTGGAAGTTCTCCTGAGAAGTTTGGTATTGCATTTGAGCGATATCGGTTCAGCGGTTTAAAAGTTATGAACGAAAATGTAAGGACACCTTAAAAATTTTAGTACATTCAACATAACCTGAAAATACAAAATGCTTTAATTCGGCTACTGGTTGACATATGTGAACATAATTGAACACCAAATGGTATTTAAACATGTACGAACATATTTTTTGACAAAAAAAGAAAAAAATCGCGGATTTTTTTTTACGAAAATTTTTTTTTCGTGGAAATTTTTTTTTCAATTTTTTATTTTTTTAAGTAATTTCCTTTTAAAAAAAAGTTTTTTGCAATAATCTTTTTGAAATTGTGGAGGGTATCACTACATTCGGCAAAGCCGAATTTAACTTTTTTACTTGTTTTTTTCTAGCGTGCATTGTTGTTGGAGACTTTTCCCTCGCGATAAATATTACTAAATTGATTTATTATGAGTTTTGTAATGCAGTTTTGTTTCCTAGATATCTCCAAGTTTCAACAAAGGTCTGCTTTCTTTGTGATTACACCGTCCGACAAAACTGAAAAAAGTCGTTGAACACGAACTGGATAACATACGTTTGGAACTAGAGACTAAATGTAGTAAAACTGCATTTACAGTTCTTCTTTTCGTGATCCTGTTTCCTTTTTAAAGGACTACAAAGTTTTAGAGGATTAAATTTAATAAAATATTTTTTTAATATTTGTACTTGTCCTAGGATGCCATTTGTGATAGCAAATGAAAGGGGAGGATCTCCCTTAATTTTTCTATTTTATTATTTGTACATATCAGGAAAAAGAAGGTAAGTTTCGTCCTTTCAATAATGTATCCTTCAATATCATTAAAAATTTTCAACAATATATTTTGATAACGTTTTTAAATGACTTTATTCACATCCTTTTATCCTGATATGACAAAATAAAAAATGGAAAAATTAGGGGAGATCCTCCTCTTTCAATTTCCATTACCAATGTGATTCTAGGACAAGTACAAATATTTCGAAAATATTTTACAAAATGTATTCTTTAAAACTTTGAAGTCCTTTTAAAAAGAAACAGGATCACAAAATGAAAAACTGTAAATGCAGTTTTACTCCATTTGATCTCTACTTTCAGACCTATATCATCCGGTTCATGTTCAATATTGGCTGTCGGACGATGTTAAATCTGTGGTAAAAACCCATAACTGCATAAGTCGGTTTATGGTCAAAACGTGTTTTTGCATTTTCGGAATCTTCATATCCATTTTCGTATTGTATCAATTTTTTATGAAAATCGGGCCATTTCATTTTGATATATTGACTTTCGAACTTCACAACTCATTTTTTTTTTAAGAAAAAATTAAAAACGGTAATTTACTTGTATTCTGTTGTTTCACAATAGCGCATGAGTAACAAATATTTGAAAAATGTTACTCATACGCTATGTTGAAACAAGAAAATACCATAAATAACGAAATTGTTATGAAATTCAATATTAAAAGGCAATTTTCTTGAAAAAAAAGTAGGGATGTCGCGAATAGTGTATTCGGCATTTTACCGAATATTTACTATTCGGTATTTGGTTTGAACCGAATACGAATACTGCCGAATAATTTTATTATTCATACGCCTGTATTTTACCTATGTGAAAAATTAAAAAAAATGTACCAGACTAAAAGACAACAACGCTGTTTTTGACACTATTTTTTCTGTTACCTTAACACTTCGAGTTTTAATCAAGTTCTAAAGTTTTTTTGAATAAAAACATACTGAAATGACTACAAAACAAGAGTCAAACGTTAATAAAAAGTGCTTTTTTAACTAATTTAAATTTTGCCGAATATTCGGCAAACTGTTACCGAATATTTATTTAACCGAATATTCAAAAGAACATGCCGAATACCGAATAGTGATAAATATTCGCGACGTGCCTAAAAAAAGAAAAAACGCCCTTCTGATTTGTTTGTGTGGAGAGATATACATCTAAACTAGTATTTGGGGTCCGGGAATTCCCGGTTCGGATTTTTTGTTTTTCCCGGGAAATCCGAAATTTTATAAAATAACCCTTTTACATAAAAACGCTTTTTTAAATTTATTTTTTAATGTATCTATCACATTAGAAAACTTGTTAAATTGTTAAAAAAAGAGACCACTAAAACAGCATCTTTATAAAAATATGGAAAGGAAAAGTTTGGGCAGTATATCCATCTAGTTCATAATATAAAGACTACACTAAAAAAAAATCTTGTAAAATTACAAGAAAAGTTTGTAACTTTTTTTTGCTACCTGCCACAAGAATTCCTTGTTATTTTACAAGATTTTTAGCAATAATTTTACAAGCTTTTTTAAAAAAAATTGTAAATTTACATTTTTTTGACGCGATAAAACTTACAAGGAGGTTTCGTGATTTTACTAGATTTTTTGCTACCTCCTATTTTATTTATTTATATATTTTATTTTTTAATCCATATTGTATTACAAAGCCATTAAATCCAAAAAACGAGAATTTCTAGTAAAACTAATTTGTAATTTTTAATTTTACAAGATTTTTACCAATAAAATTGTAAATTTACAACTTTTTTTGGTGAAATCAAACTTACAAGAAATTCTCGTAAATTTAATAGATATTTTTTGTAAAAAATCTGGGAACTTTGTAAAAATAAAAAAAATTTAAAAAATGTAAATTTCGATCGAAAATTATTTGTTAAAAACACGAAAAACTGTAAAATATTGGTAAAGTGGGATTCAAGACTTTTTTTATACACTCAAAAAAATAAAATTGTAAAGTTAACATTTTTTTTTAGTTAAGTTGAGTTAACTGGCTTTTTAGCAAATTTTTAGTTAAAATCAGCGTTTTAACTACTTTTTTAGTTAAGTTCAATTAACGAAAATACTAGTTTTGAACAAATCTTAAATTAATTTTTTTTTGTTGACTATTTAGGAAATTTCTTGTGTAGCCTCCTATGCAAATCTCATAAGTTCTACTTAAGCTGAACTTAATGCTGTGAAAAAATAGAAAAAAATAAGTGAAGTGTTAGTGTTTAAAGCGTAAAAAAATTTACAAAATATTTTGTTAATTTTAGTTTACGAAAAGTAACAAAAATTTTAGCTGAATGCAACTAATTTTTTTGTAAATATGTGCATAAAAATGTTACAAAATTTTCAGCTAAATTTTTAGTTAAAGTTACGTTTTTTTTTGCTACCTTCATTCTACGAAAAGTTAGCTAAATATTTTTAGTTAAATTAACTAGAAATTTAGTAGGCCCAAAATCAGGTGCTTTTTTAGTTAAATTTAACTAAATTTTTTGCTAACTTTACAGTTTTTATTTTTTGAGTGTAGGAAAAATGTCTGTGTGATTTTTTAGTTACAAAAAATGTCTGAGTATCTGAGATTTCATTTATAGAAAATTTTTCTAAGAATATTTTTCTTACAAAAAAAGTCTCAAATTCTTTAACCTTTTTCTTTTAAAAAAAGTCTTATGCTATAAAGAATTTTTGAGATATTTTTCCTATAGAAAAAATCTCATATTCTTAGATTTGTTTGGTTTAGAAAAAGTTTTAGATTCTGAGAACTTTTTCAATAGTATAAGCCTCAGATTCTGAGATCTTTTTCCTATAGAAAAAGTCTCATAGACCTTTTTCCGATAGAAAGGTCTGAGTCCTTTTTTCAGATTCTAAGACATTTTTTTTTTATAGAGAAGTCTCAGATTTTGAATTTGAGACATTTTTCATATAGAAAAAGTCTCTTATTCTGAGATATTTTTCGTGTAGATTGATTCTGAAACAATTTTCCTATAGAAAAAGTCTCTGATTTCGAGATATTTTTCTTATAGAAAAAGTCTCATATTCTATAAAAAATTACTTCAATTCTGAGACATTATTCCTATAGAAAAAGTCTTAGATTCTGAGACATTTTTTTTTTTTTAAACCTAAGATTCTGAGACATTTATCCTTTAGAAAAGGACATTTCTCCTATAGAAAAAGTCTCAGATTCTGAAACATTTTTCCCATAGAAAAAGTCTCAGATTCTGAAACATTTTTCCTTTAGAAAAAGTCTCAGATTCTGAAACATTTTTCCTTTAGAAAAAGTCTCAGATTCTAAAAAGTTGTTCTATAGAAAAAGTCTCAGATTTAGGGACATTTTTCGTATAGAAAGAGTCTCAGATTCTAAGACATTTTTCGTAAACAAAAAGTCTCTGATTCTGAGACATTTTTCCTATAGATTAACTCTCAGATTCTATAGAAAAATTCTCAGACTCTCAGACATTTTTCCTGTAGAAAAATTCCTAGATTCTGAAACATTTCTCCTATAGAAAAAGTCTCAGATTTTTTCTACAGAGATTATGAGAATTTTTTTTCTCAGATTCTGCGACATTTTTCATATAGAAAAAGTTTCATATTCTGAGCCATTTTGCCTGTAATAAAGACTCAGATTCTGCGACATTTTTTCTGTAGAAAAAGTCATGTTTTAATAAAAAATTGTCACAATCACAACAATTTTTCCTAAAGAAAATGTCTCTTCATAATAAGAACTTCCAGATTGACAGATATTTTTATCACAAAAAAATTTCAGATTTAGTCACATTTTTCCTTTAAACATCTTCAGTTTTTCACTATAAAAACTTTCAGATTTTTCCTTTAAAAATGTTGAGACCTTATTCTATGAAAATTTTTCGGATTTAATTTTTTTTTTCCTTTGTCCCAATTTAGACAGGGCAATTTTAATTGCCGCAATTCTTACACTCAGAAAATTATGTTAGTTACTACATGTTAGTTGTTTGTATATTTCACAGTAGTTAGTTTTTTTCAACTACAGTCAGTTGTTTTTGTATGAAAAATATCAAACAACTATTTTTGTTAAGTCGTTTTTTTGAACAACTAACAAAAAAGTACTGTAATGTAGTAATAGTTATTTATAGTAGTTAATTTTATTTTTTTGATATCTGAAAAAAGTTTTTTTTACAAAAAATGAAACTGAATTTTCCTTTTTTTTTAATTTTTCACAACATTAAAAAAAAAAAAAAAAATCTTTGAAAAATTTTGGTCTTTAATTTTTTTCCTGAAAAATTTTGAAAAAAAAATTATATATTGTTTTTTTTTTTATTTTTACTACATAAGTCAGTTGTTTTTTGTCAGTTAAAATAACTAACATTGTTAGTTGATTTAACTGAAAAAGTAGTTGACCCCAAAACAACTTACAAAGTAGTTATTTTAGCTGACATTTCCAGTTGATTTTACTAACATAATTTTTTAGTGTAGTTTATAGGAGAGCGAGGTAAGAGGAATGGAAAGGTGAAAAACTTGCTCGTACTGGCAATTCGTTGTGTTTTTTCATTCGCAACTCTCACTCTGTAGAGTATTTGCACATTTCTTTTTGGAATTGCCGAACAGAATTGAACATATACGGCAAGTTCAAAAGAAAAACATAAAAATTGCCGCAATTAAATTGCCTATTGTGAATTGGAATTTTTTTTTCTTCCTTTTTCTTTTCTTTCCTTGTTTTTCTTTTTTTTTATACCCTCCAACTACAGTATGGGGGTATACTCACTTTGTCATTCCGTGTGTAACGCATCGAAATATCGGTCTAGGACCCCATAAAGTATATATATTATTGATCAGTCATCGATTCTAAGACATTCTAGCGATGTCCGTCTGTCCGTCCGTCCGTCTGTGGAAGACACGATACAGTCCAAAATAAAAGTGCTAGACTCCTGAAATTTGGCACATATATGTCTTATGTTCATAGGCTGGTTAAGTTCGGAGATGGGCAAAATCGGACCAGGGGGGAAAAAGTTCCCCCTTGACGAAGTAAACCAACCCATGAAAAAGGTAACTTTTTATAGGTTTTTTTGTATTTTTGTTAAACAAATGAAACATTTTTATGCTTGAAAAAGTTCAAAGTCTTGGACTTGGACCCAGGGAATTTGAAAATGACTTTTTTTTTGGTCCGCCCCCTTTTGTGGGCGTGGGTATTAGCAAATAATTTATATAATGATGAAATTGTATATCTATTGTACAAAAACATAGTAATTAAATTTGTAAAAATTTTTGACCAGAGAGAAGGTGTCCCCAAGGACCCCCGACAAGCCCCCCCCAAAAAAAACGCCCCAGCAATTTTTTTTTTATTTTTTTTTTTTCAACGTTGGAGGGTATACAAGATTCGGCACAGCCGAATTTAACACTCTCACTTGTTTTCTTTCTTTTTTAAATTTGGTCTGGGGAGGAATTAGTATTTAAAAAAAAAATGACAAAAAAAAGTTTTTTACTCAATTTAGTTTTGTTATTTTTCGACCTTTTTTATTAAATGTTTTTTTAAATTAGTATTCGACTTTCAAAGAAAGTTGAAATATTGTTTTTTTTATGTGATAAATTTTTAATTTGTTGGCAAAGTACTGTTTTTGACTGTGTGTGTTTGTATATGATTATAGGTGTGTAAAAATGTGTGTGTATCACATTACATACAAATTGTATGGCTGGCTGTTGTTAATGTCGTCAAGTTCTCGTAAGAAGGATGTTATATGTAGCTTTTGTTGTCGTTGTTTTCTTCTGCTTCCGATGTTTAGTGTCAGCACTAAAGTATTATTCGTTATTAAGATGACTTCGCCCCCACCTCACTAACACAATCAATTTTAGCCGTAGAAAAAAACAAGAGAAGCATAATTATACTAAAGCAAGGTAAGCAATTAAGAGAATTAGAAATTGAAAACTTTTTTGAATTTTTATAAATTTAAACAAAAAGCCTATTGTAATAAATAAATTTTTCAACAAAAAAGAAATTAATAATAAAAATAAAATAAATTTTCCAAGATCCACCACAAAATGTTTTTTAATCGTTTAATAAATTTACTTGCAAAAATTTCAATTAAATTTTAAGCTTAATCTGTTTCTCTTTTAATAAATAAGGATAACTTCCCTTGTTGAAAATATCAAAGCTTTTTTGAAGCTACTGCTAAATGTGGCAGCAGCGCAGCTACTGCTTGTAGGAGTAGCAAGCATCTTTGTTAAGCTCTGTCAGGCAGTCAGTTGTACAGTATCCATCAGTTGAATCACGGCCGTTAACTTAAACTGAGGTGTGCGTAAGAAAGAGCGTCTAACTAAAAAAAAAAAATAATTAAATATAACAAAAAAATCCCTAAAAAAACAACAACAACACATATTTGGATAAAGTAAAAAATAAAAAAAAAAAATTATATATAAAAAATAAGCAGTTTTCCACTTCTATAACTTTATAAAAGAAATCTTATTAACAAAAAAAAATTAGAAAACCTAAGCCGTAAAGCAGCAAAAAATTAAGTTGAAAACTACAAAGTCATTCCGACACTCTGTCTGCCCAATACAATAATTATTTTACTTGTAAAAAAAGTTGAACGTTATTTTCCTTTCTTTCTTTTTTTTTTTTTGATATACAGATATACAATATAAATTTTTGCGAGCAAATTCATTAACTTTGTCGATTGCCGTATAAAAGCACTGAAACAATAGAAAAAATCCAATTAAAAGTTTTTCTTTTTTTTTTTTGTTTGCCACATACAGGCTTCACTTCATTCTATACTCTATACTACGATATTACACTTCATTACGCTAAAATAAAGAACTGAAAGAAAAAAAAAATAAAAAAATATTGTATAAATGAAAAGAATACATATTTAAAGACCAAAGGGAAGACACAGCTATATAAATTGTTTTTAATAAAAACGGAAAGGAAACATAAGAACCAGAATACAAAAAAAAACCGAGGAACTTTTTGTTTAGAATTTTTACATTTTTAAGGGGGTGTCGTGTTCATCTTTTCTGACAAAAGAAAACGATACTACTAGAACAAAGGCAAGAAATAAAAAAAAAAAATTAAGTAAAAGTGAAAAATAAAGAAACGGACGGACGGCCATCGCAGACAACCTCATCATCATCAGTAGCAGGCCACACACAAGAATTCCCATATCATTTGTGAGAGTCTCAAGCAACGGTTGATTCTGATACAGTTTGCAGAGTAAAGCAAAAGAAAAAAACACACACATACGAAAAAGGCGTTGTACATGGTGTTCTTTTGTAAAATTAAAACAAACACACAAGAACAAAAACAAAACTAAATAAATTATTTATTTTTTAAACTATTAAAATTCACAAGAAAATCAATTCAATTAAGTTTCTTATACATGTCTGTGTGTATGTGGTATTGTAAATTTATGTAAATGATCTAACGGTGACATCATTTATTTCATAAATGTTATTAACTCTTTTCCTTCTTCTACAAAATATTTTCCCAGTGATTTTTAAGAATAATCTAAAGTTTTGAACTTAAATCAAACTTATACACACATTCAAACAAATTAAAGTAAAATTTATCAAAAAAAGCTAAAACCAACTTAACAAAAAACACACACAAAAAAGAAAGAAAGATATAAAAAGCAGTCATTATGTTTTCCATGTGTTCCAAAGTCAAACCCCGAAATTCTCAAAATCTTCAACAACAACAACAGCAGCAGCAGCCAACGGGTAAGTACTGACAACAACAAAAAAAGAAAGAAAAAAAAAATCAAAAGTGAATGGGCGAGTTATTTTACCACCCATAAACATTTAAAAAAACACACACTCACACACACACACACACAACAAACATAATGTTAATTCTAAGATAAAGAAGACCCTATAAAAATTATATCCCCCGTTTTCCCCCTCATTCGTTCCCTGAAACCAATTCATTTTGAATCTAATATCCACATACATAGACAATTACATACTCACACTAAATGTGTTAATGGCGGGATTTGCAATTTTTCTCAATGAAACTTACATTCACATATAAAACACATACACACACATACACAGAACAAAGATACTCACACATACATAACACAACAAAAAAAAATTGCTTTAACAACAACTGCTTTAAAGAAAAGCACCAGCCAGCCAGCCAAACGAACCCCTAGTGATTTTTGAATGGAAATGTTTATTCACAGTGTGTTTAGTTGTTTATGTGTGTGTGTGTGTGTTTATACGTTTGTGTAAAAAAATACTTTTTGTGTATGTAAATTATGCTTAAGTGTGTTTGTGGCTATTAAGGTGCTCAGGAGACATCCTGTTTTGTTTTTGTTGGTGTTGTTGTTCATAAAAAAAAAACTATTTTCGTTTGACATGACGATAATGTTAAACATCATGTCAACCACCAAGTTTAAAAAAAAAATGCAAAAGGGATCTATCATCAGCATCGCTGGTGTACACATACATAAACTTTAGCTATTCACACACATACATACGTAATTTGTATGTGTTTCTATGCATATGCACACATATGCATGGAGGATTTTCATTCAAACATACTTAACCTAATCTCTCGAATTACACGGTACATCGGTTTCTTTATAAAACTTAAATTGAAAGATAACGAAATGGTACACTCACAAGGGAAGTCTCCCTGCTGTCAACTTCCAATCTTCATGCATTTATACTGGAGAAAGTTGAACATATTCAGTTTTTTTACGATTTGCGCCTTTTTAATCAAAATAAACGTAGGTATTTAAAAAACCTATCTTTTGACGCAAACGCGTGCCAAAAAAGAAAATATTTTTCGACTTATCAACAAAAATGTCTTAAAATTTTGGTATTTTAATAAATCCCTTGTGAGCAAATTTTTGTGGTTCACTTATAGAAATATCTTATTCGAAAAATTAGTAAGCCTCTTGTAGATCAAGTTTGACAGAATTTAATAAACATAAATGTCAATATAACAAAATTCAATAGTTGGTGATTTGATTAAACGTCAACCTGAATTATCTGGGAATAAAAAAAAAAAATATTTTAACATGATAATGTTTTTAGGCTGGTAACTAATTTTAAAAATGTTGCAGGACGCCACCTTAGTTTGACTATAACAAAAAAGAAAATAAGAATTACTGTTTTCATTTTCTTTAAACAAAAATTGTTTGTAACTTCGGTTTGTAACTTGGTTAAAAATTCACCTGGTGAATAAAAACGTTTTTCTTTTTCATAAATTTTTTTTTGTTTTATCAATTTTTTTTTTTCATAATTTTTTTTTTTTGCATCAATTTTCTTTATCAATTTTTATTTTTCATAAATTTTTCATCTACTTTTTTTTCATCAATTATTTTTTTTTTCATCAAATTTTTTTTTCATCAAAGTTTTTTTTCATAAAATTTTTTTATAATTAATTGTTTTTTTTCATCAATTTTTATTTTCATTAATTTTTTTCATCAATTTTTTTTTCATTAAATTTTTTTTTTTATAAAATTTTTGGTTTTCATCAAATTTTTGTTTTTATTAAATTTTTTTTTCATAATTTTTTTTCATCAATTTTTTTTCAACATTTTTTTTTTCATAATTTTTTTTTCTCCCTTATTTTTTTTTTTTCTTCAAAAAAAATTTTCCAGCAAAAATAAATCGAGATTTTGGCGACACAGCATATTTTTATAGCATACCGAAGCGCATCCAAAGAGCGCTCTTAAGGATGCCGTAAAAGTAAGGAGAAAAAATTTAAATGTTTTGTTATGATTTTTTATATAAAACTTGTAATATGAAATTATTTGCTTTTCTTTTTAATATTTTTAACACTTTTTGAGTGAAAAAGGATGAGTTTTGAGCAAAGACACGTGATTTAACTGCATCATTATTGCGCATTAATCAGCTCTGCAAAGAGTGCTTCAATCATAATATCTTTAACACATTTTGAATGATGGTAAATAGGACAACCAAAAAACAGCAAATGCTTATTTGTTATTTTAAAGAATAAATAAATTTCCATTTTCATTTCAGAAATTTCTGTTTATATAACAGAAATTTCCATTTTTACTACAGAAATTTCTATTTATGCTTCAGAAATTTCCAATTGTATTTAAGAAATTTAAATTTGTATTTCCAAAATTTTCAAAATACTTTTAAGAAAATTTCATTTGAATAAATTGTCACCTTTGAACTTTTTTTTTAAATAAAAATCCTTATTTTTTTTAACAATACTACAAAAAAACTAAAAAAATACGTTTTCAGAGGTTGGTTTACATCATTTTCAATTGTATTTCAGACATATTCAACTGATTTTCAGAATAAGTCAATTGTATTTCAGATTTTCCAATTGTATTTCAAAAATTTAGTATAGTAATATTATTTAAGAAATACCTCTAAAAGTGTTTAAAACAAATTCTCATAAATAAAAAATCATTAAATTACCCGATAATCCACAAAAAAATTACGACTAGATAAAAAAAAAAAAACGCTAGATTTAGTTTTAAAAACGTTAAATTGCAACATGTTTTTATTATTTATATCGAATTTAAGGTATTTTTTTGGTCTGATCAAACGTCCTGTTCGATGGCGGACTTAACATATCTTTATTATTAATAATCTTTGTTTTAGTTCAAAGTTTTTAAGAGTGAGCCACGAAGAGCGTGATTGTAGTAGGTAATCGAGTGGAGCTACTGTCTTAAAAAATAATTTCCCGTTACATTCAATTTCGGCAGTAAATTCATCACAGCTTTTCTGCTTATAAGCATTTTGAAAAATCTAGGTATAGATGTATTCATACACAGAAAAAAATAAAAAAAGTAAATTTTTAATACTATTGAGTAAAAAATTACTCAATTTTGCACCAGTAAACGATTTAATAGTATTGAGTAAATTTTTAATAAAAATTTATTAAATGTTTGCCA
Organism: Pegoplata infirma; assembly: GCA_963921195.1. Lineage (NCBI taxonomy): Eukaryota > Metazoa > Arthropoda > Insecta > Diptera > Anthomyiidae > Pegoplata > Pegoplata infirma. The sequence goes on from OY992536.1 coordinate 328,782,259, forward strand.
AAAAATTGAGTAAATTTTTAGTTGACACAATTAAAAATTTACTCAAAATTTATCAATTTTTTTTTTTAAAGTTTAAAAAAAACAAAAAACTAGTTTTTTCAAACTTTACCAAACATATTTATGTCTGAAAGACATAGGAAAATTTTATAAAGACGATTACAAACTTTCATGTACCCGAGTAAAAATAAACATATATTACAATATATAACTTGATACAAACATAATAAATTATATATGATTATACATCCGTGAGATATTTTCTAAATTTTTTTAATGCAGTCATATGTAGTAATATATAATTGAATCATGATTCGGATTAAAAGGTGTACGGTTGATATAATTATATAAAATTACATGAGGGTCAATACAAAATTTGTTTTTCTGTATAATTTAATATAAAATTATATATATCCTATTCTGTTCCATATATAACACTATATGTTTCCATTTAACCAACAATTTTCTAAGTTTTTAAGGCAAAGTATAAGAAACTTTTTAAAATGTTCCTAAACATTTCCTTGTTAGGGTTATGTATATCACCTATCTGGTTCGAAGCGTACCCGAACATTTTTTTGTTTAAGAAAATTATATGTTTGGTGAATGTATCGTTGACCTGTGGTGTAACTCAACCCAAACCAAAAAACACCAGGATTTTACATGTTTTTATGCAATTAGATCTAATTAGATCCACTAATATATGGCGATGTCTGGTCAAAACTCGGATGAAATCAAATCATATTTTATACAAATTGATCTTTTTTAATGCAAAAACATCCACCATTTTTCGGATCAAATTGCGTTTAATTATATATTGTATTACATATCAATATATATTGCATCATATAACAATTTTTACTCGGGTACATATACAAAAAACTTTAAACTAAACGAGAATTCAAAAAACTATGAGAGTTAAAAAAAATTTAAAAAAAAATATTAAATTTTTATTAAATTATTTACTTAAATTGTTTTTAAAATGTTTGACTAAATTTTTAATTGCGTCAATTAAAAAATTACTTAATTTTTCTTTTTAAATTTAAACAAGTGATTACTCAAATTTGTTTCCTCCATATTTTTGTCTGTGTACTAGGGGTATAACCAAAATAACGGTATAGGGAATGTTATACTGATAACAAAAAACGTTTCCGAGGTCATTTTGGTCCAAAAACATTCGACACCAATTGCAATTTCTAAAACACCACAAATTTAATATTTTTATGTGTTATGGTGGGAATCCTTCTCTTCCTTCGTTTTTGGGGTTTTTGTCGTTTTAAAACAAGAACAAAATAACAGTATGGTTTTCAACATTAGAACTATGGGTTTTCTGAATAATGTAAAAAAAAATATTAGCGAAAACTTCACCGCGATCGGTGCTGAACCTTTTTCAACATTCGCGAAAAAAAAACAAAATGCAAAAAATGCAAAAGGTTATACATTCAAAAAAATAAAACTGTAAAGTTAGCAAAAAATTTTGTTAAATTTAACTAAAAAAAACACCTGATTTTGAACCTACTAAATTTCTAGTTAATTTAACTAAAAATATTTAGTTAACTTTTCGTAGAATGAATGTAGCAAAAAAAAACGTAACTTTAACTAAAAATTCAGCTGAAAATTTCGTAATATTTTTACGTATGTATGTATTAACAAAAACATTAGTTAAATTCAGCTAAACTTTTTGTAAAAAATTTGTAAGTTTGTTAAATATTGATTTTATACACTAACACTTCACTTATTTTTTCTTTTTTTTTACAGCATTAAGTTCAGCTTAAGTAGAACTTATGAGATTTGCATAGGGGCTACACAAGAAATTTCTAACATTTTTTCACTCGACAAATATGTTACGAGAACTCAGCAAATTAATTAATAAAAATTCGTAAACACAGTTTTAAAGTCAACAAAAAAAATGAATTCAAAATTTGTTCAAAACTAGTATTTTCGTAAATTGGATTTAACTAAAAAATGTAGTTAAAACGCTGATTTTAACTAAAAATTCGCTGAAAAGCCAGTAAACTCGAGTTAACAAAAAAAAATTTGTTGACTTTACAGTTTTATTTTTTTGAGTGTATCCCTAATGCATACACTTGTATTGTAATGCATTTGTAAGTTTATTTGAAAGGCTTTATGACAAGTACAAGTGAAAGTTGCATTTTGTATGAATTTAGTTTAGTCTGGCTTAAAGAAAATTCATAATGTATTTACATAAAGTACGTACTTGTGCATTTACAGTAGAGTGGATGACAAAAAAAGTAGATGCAAAAAAAATACTGCTTACTCTCGATTTATCAAAATTTGTATGAAAAAGTTAAATTTAACGGAGAGTTATTTTATAACGGAGCATTGAGTGATACAGCCTAAGGTGGTTGTTCATAAAACCTGAAATATATTTTAAGTAGGTTTATTTGACAGATATTGCAGGAATAATTGTCAAATAAACCTACAATAAGTCTACTATAAGTATTATGAATAAGAGCCTAAGTCTTTAGATTTAAGCGTTTGTGTTCTTTTAAAAAGTCGTATACATTTACAAAGTCAACAGCATATAAACTTGCGCCATCTGGGTTGTGTCACATGAACTAAAAATATGGATTAAGATAATTCAAAATTGCAAAAAAACAAGCCTTATATGAACTAAAGTTGTTTTCTTCATAGTTGAACAAATTTTCCACTTTTTAGTTAAATTTAACTTATAATTTTAGGAAAATTCATGAACTATTTTTAACAAAATTTTTTCCCAAATTTAAGGCATGTCTTTTTTTTCAGTTTATATGTGGTTTAAAAACCAATAAATCGATTCAGTGTAAAAATATGGATTAAGATAATTCAAAATTGCAAAAAACAAGCCTTATATGAACTAAAGTTGTTTTCTTCATAGTTGAAAAAATTTTTAGTTAAATTTAACTTAATTTTAGGAAAATTCATGAACTATTTTTAAAATTTTTTTTTCCCAAATTTAAGGCATGTCTTTTTTTTAGTTTATATGTGGTTTAAATCCAATAAATTGATTCAGTGTGATTGCGAAACAGACATAACATTCAGTATAGTACAAAGGGGCATGGCATCTATGCCCTTTAGTGCAATCGTGGTATAGAATAGTCTACAGCCCCCCGGTTAGCACTATCTGTAGTTAAAATATCAACAAAATCGGTTCTACGGTTTTTACGTGATTTCGAAACAGGAATACATAGCGTTTAGTAAAACACAAAGGGGTGTGGAATTTTATACCATTTTTTTTTTATTGTGTCTAATGTGACCTTTATTTCCGCCCCCTGTTATTACTATCTGTACTGCAAATACACTCAAAATAATCACTCTGTTAAATTACAGAGATACTCTGCTGAGCCAGCAGAAAATACCATAGATTTCCAACCAGCAAGATTTTCTGTTATTTTACGAAGAAAACTCAGTAAAATGATTTCGATAAAAAAAAACCTGTAAATTTACAGAATTATCTGTAGAATATTGATAAAAGCGACCAGAATTTTACTATTTTATTTACTATTTGATTTCTGATCAATTTCTATTTCCTTATTGTTCAAGTAGTGTTGACAATTGAAAAATGCCACCGAGTAAATTTGCCAGCTTTAATGCTTCCAAATTGTAAATTTACTTCTTTTTATTTTTGTGAAAATTACGATGTATTTTACGAGTACCCCCAATTTTACCCGACATCCTCGTAAAATTTACCAGGTTTTATTGTAATTTAAGACGCTTTTTAAAGAGCGGTTGAAATATTTGGGAGTTTTTTGAAGAGTTTTTTATTTAAAAACTGTATTACAGAGCAATAAGTAAAATTACAGTTGCAATTTAGTATTTTGGTTACGAGAAAATGTATAAAATCTGTATTTTAACAAAAAACTCTGTTTATTATCTGTAAAATAGAGATTACAAAGTAAAAAGTAAAATTACAGATAAAATTTTGTTTTTCGGTTACAAGAAAATACAAAGTATATTCTTAAAATCTGTATTTCGACAGATAACTTTGTCAAATGTCTGTCGAATTGAGATTACAGTCATTTTACAGAGTTTTTAACAGAGTAATTATTTTGAGTGTATCTGTGCATTGCAATCGGTTGAGACGATTTCCGTGATTGCGGAAGAGGAAGCAAAAACTTTTTAATTTAATAAAAAGGGTGTGGTCTTTTCATAGTAATCTTAATCAAATATAGATCTAATCGGTCTATTTTTGAACTTTAAACCATTTTTATGTTCTATGGATTTTTCAGATTAATAAAAAAAACACTGTTAATTTTTTAGAGTCTTGAAACTTTTTTCTTGATGCACTCTAATGCATGGTAGTATAAAATGTCCTTCGAAAGGCTCTCTTAATAGTAGTAAATGTGACAGCCAACGACATTTTTAATCTGTCTGCAGCATGCTACGTAAAGTGGATTTTTTTTTTCTTCCAGCAAACAAGTGTGTGCACATCATAGGGATGAAACTAAACAGTTTCTGAGATGTGTATGTATTAGTGACAGCACGCGCATTTAACTTTTGACATTTTATACAAAATATAAACAAACAATTCAAATGCAGATGTAAAAGCTCACACGTACATACACACGTATACTAGGCAGCATAGCGAATTTAGTAGCATTTTGGATGCTTCCATATTGAATGTACCAAAATAATCATGCTTGTTGCATGTCTTTGATGCACACACAATTACATCGATACTGTTTAAATTACGTATTTAGTTATTTTTATACCCTCACTTACAAGGAAGGTCTTTCACAGGGCACCCACCAATTATCCTGAAATTCTAAAATGGTAATGAGGGGGAAAAAATAAGAGTTACCTGTTTTTTTTTAAGCTGCCCAATCTCAAATTTTAAAAAGGGTTGTCACCTTATGAAAAATTAAGGGCTTTCGGGAAAATCCGTATAAAAGCCGAACTAGTAAGAATTTCGCCAAACGAAAAAATACGGGTTGATAGAGATTATTTTATATGATTTTTGGCGTTTGTACGTATTTACATCTCCATATAAACTACCCCAACGATTATACATTTTTGACAATAAGGAACTTAACAAAGCCGAATTTGGAAACGACTGATTCACCATTGAATAGGCCTTCAAAAACCCTTTCGATCTGTATAAAATGTTCATATAGCCTCTTTTGAAGAAATGATAAAAATCCTCAAAAAACGAAAAAAAAAAGTTTTTCTCCCTCCCCTTTGACCCACTAAATGTGAGATTGGGCCGCTATAAAAAAACCGGAACCTCTTAATTTGTTCCCCTCTTTCCCATATGCAAGTTTCAGGACAATCGGTTGGTGCCCTGTGAAAGACCTTCCTTGTTAGTGATAGAGGGTATACTATATACAGTCAAACTCGGTTATAACGACCTCGGTTAAAACGAATTCTCGGTTATAACGAACTAATTTCAAAATCGGTCGAGGTGGAAAAATGCTTCCCCTTGAAAGACTAAGACTTGAAAAACGAAATTTTTTTAATGATTTTTTTGTATTTTTCTTCAAAAAATTAAACAATTTTCAGTACGCCTCCTTTTGTAAGCGTGGATAAAAAAAATAATTTTAATAATGATAAAATGGTTTTAATATTGATATAAATTTAATAATTAAGTGCAAAAATCATTATAAATCAACTTGCCAACATTTTTTTCATGGGGTAAGGTGTCCCCCAATATGGGGATATTAAAAGATATTGAATAACAATTTTAAGAATTGGTTATTGGGATTCTCCAGAACAATTTTTAATTAAAAAAATTTTAGAGCGTTGTTTTTCGACTCTAAGTCAAGAAGAAAATTAAGGCTTTAAAGGTCCAAATATCCATGTTCGTCATTTATTATCTTGTATTTGTTAATCAAAATTTTTCAAGTCAATGTGGTCAATGATTTTTTTTTTCATCAAAATTTCTTATTTTTAACTGTAAATTAACCGAATTCATCAAAAAAGCACATCTTAAGCGAACCGGTTTGATACCAATAAATTGACTGGAAGGTAAAAAACGAAAAAAAAATTTGAATTAAAAAAAATTTTGGGTAAAAAATTTTTGGGGAAAAAATTTTTTCCGGAAAAAATTTTTTTTTTGGTGACTACCATAACTGTAAATAAGAAATTTTGATGAAATTTTTTTTTTTTTAAAAACGGACAGACGGCCAGACTGTCATAATTGGAGGTCATAAGTGGAGGGTATAAAAAAGCTATATCATGAAAACTAGAGCTGATAGAGACAAACTGATTACAGATTTGAATTGATTGTTTGCCTGTGTTATCTATCAATAGGATTCTTTTTTATGCGTTTATTTTAGTTTTACGCAAATAAATCAAAAAAAGTTTTTCTCAAAGAGTGTTTGATAACAGTTATAAAAAATAAAAGTTTTTTATTTCTGTTATTTTGAACAGATATTTATATTAGTGCCCCCCATTTCCCGGTTCTCGGTATTCCCGGGAATACCGGTATTCCCGGTTCTGGAACCGGTTTCCCGGTTCTGGAACCGGTTTCCCGGTTCTAGATATATTCCTGGTATATGATCCTGGTACCGGTTCTCAAAAACCAAAAAAATACTATACCATAAAATATTTAAATTACACTATTTAATCAGTATTTCAGTAATATTTAGTTGTGTTTGTAAAATTATTTAAAAATCAGCAACTATTTTTTCTAAAATTAAAAAAATAAAATGGAAATGGTGTTATTCACATGTTTTGTAGTTTTTTTGGTAAAAGCAAATAAAAAATTTTAATTGTACAAAATTTTACAAAATATTCATACCGGTATTCCCGGGAATACCGTCAGAACCGGAACCGGGAATACCGGTATTCCCGGGAATACCGGGAATGAATTAAGAACCGGGAAACCGGTACTATTTCCCGGTAATACCGAGAACCGGGAATACCGGTATTCCCGGTACTACGGTACTGACCGTAGGCACTAATTTATATAAATTATTTGAAACTGTTATTTTAAATTTTTATTTAAAAAAAAAAAATATTTTTGAACAGTTAAATTTTAGTTTTTTCAATAAATCTCATAATAGTTATGGTCTCTGGTTATAACGCGTTATTTGATTCTGAATTAAATTTTTACCTTTTTCTGGACTTATTCCAAAAGGCGTAGAAAAAAAATTTAAAACTACAGTGGGCCATCAAAAAAAAGGCTCGAACTAAGTTTTCAAAACCCTTCGGGGGTTTTGGTCTTATATTGGTAAACTTTAATTTTTTGTCCCATTCAAGATACACTCGGTGACCAAAATTTGTTGTACAGTGTAATTAAACAATAAATTAAAATTGATTGGTGGCATTTTTATTTACATACATCTGCACATATGTACATACCAACATTCGTTTACATATTGTCCTTCCGTTGGCATCTGTCTTAACGACAAAATATTTCAAGTATGCCATGTACTCAAATACCCTCAAGTTTAGCAATATGTAGTTGTTTTTTGATGGAGATAATATTAAAAGATTTTTCCTTTAAAATCTGCAACTGTGTTCTTGAATTTTTAAAGATTTATAGTATTATGCACTCACTAGCGGACCCTGTGCACACTTTGTAGTACAATTGCTTATCTATCCCTTTTATCCCTAGATATTTTTCAACTTCAAATTATGTCCTTTTCTTGGATGTTAATTTTTTTTTTGTTTTTTTTAGGTCTATTTATTTATTTGTCTATAGAATAAATCCTTACAGACTATTTACAAAAATATAAAAAATTTAAGGAAAAAATTATTTTAATTAAGTTGATTTTATTGATTTTTTTTATTCAGTATCTTCTTTAGCAAAATATACTAAAATTAAGAGAAAAAAATCTATGATTTCTTATTCATTTTTTTTCACCAAAAATTCAAAATGCCGATATCTTAATACAAAAATTAAAAAATCTTAAAATTAGCAAAAAAAAAAAAAATAGCTAAAAAAACTAAAATTTATACAAAATATGACTAAAAAATATGAATTTATAGCGAAATAATGGCAAAATATGCTACAATATGAACTTTAAGCAAAATATCCAAAAATATGCATAAACGAATTGATGCCATTCTTGCTGCTCTATAACCAAAGGGGAAAAATTATGCATTTGCATGAAAGTCCTCTCCTTGCTTATAACTAGGGATGAGATTTTCATGCACTAAAAAATCGAAAATCTGCGATAAAAATTCAAAATATGCACTAAAAAACCTTAAAATATCCACTAAAAAATAAAATGACCTCATATCGGGCCAATTTTCGGATCAGATCATATATGAACATTAGAGTGTCCCTTATTTTGGAAATGTTGGAAATCTTGAGACGGTACCCGCTCATTTTTTTCCTTTTGACTTAAAAATAACTCAGGAAAAATTTTACGCCCCTAGGACCACGCCTTCCCTACGCGACGGGCCCTTAAAGAGCGGGGCCTAAAAAATCATTTTTCCATACAAACCAAAAAATTTTTTTTTTGATTTTTAATTTTTTTGTTATTATTTATTATATTACTTGGTTTGCTTATTCACAACAAAAAATTTGATTTTGGTGGGATAAGTCTTTCAGAGCTAAAAAATTTTTCGCAAAAAAAAATTTTGAGCCGCCGGGGTCCTACAGTAAAAAATTTTTAAAAAATATTTTTTTTTAGTTTTGACCAGCAACGGTTTTAGCTGCTATGTTGCTTTAAATGATATATATTCATAAAAAAATATTTTTTGTATCTGTGACATCTTAATCGTGTTCTAAAAAAGGGTAAAAAATGCATTGATGATTTTTTTCGATACACGATAAAAATGTCACAAATATGAATAATATTTTTTTTGGAATATATATCATTAAAAACAACATAAAAACTAAAACCATTGCTTTTCAAAACTAAAAAAAAATATTTTTTAAAAATTTTTTACCGTAGGATTCCTACGGCTCAAAATTTTTTTTTTCGAAAAAGATAAAGATGTCACAGATATGAATAATTTTTTTTTTGGAATATATATCATTTAAAGCAACATAGCAACTAAAACCGTTGCTGGTCAAAACTAAAAAAAAATATTTTTTAAAAATTTTTTACTGTAGGACCCCGGCCGCCCAAATTTTTTTTTTGCGAAAAATTTTTTAGCGCTGAAAGACTTATCCCTCCAAAATCAAATTTTTTGTCGTGAATAAGCAAACCAAGTAATATAATAATTAATAACAAAAAAATTAAAAATCAAAAAAAAATTTTTTTGGTTTGTATGGAAAAATGATTTTTTAGGCCCCGCTCTTTAAGGCCCCGTCGCGTAGGGAAGGCGTGGTCCTAGGGGCGTAAAATTTTTCCTGAGTTATTTTTAAGTCAAAAGGAAAAAAATGAGCGGGTACCGTCTCAAGATTTCCAACATTTCCAAAATAAGGGACACTCTAATGAACATATATGGAGGCATATATGATAATATATGGTTATATAAATCCATATATGATCCATATATCTTTATATATGATCATATATATTTCATTTTTACCCGGGACATTAAAAATCTTGTTTTCATAGGAAAAACTTTTTAAAAAGCAAAAAAATAACGCCGGGCTTAAATAGTAACATTTAAAACTTTATATAAGCAAAATTTTTTTAATAATTAAGAAAATCTATAAAAAAAAAATAAAAAGAAAAAAAAATTTTTCTTATTTTCAAAATAAATTTTTAAAATTTAAAATAGTTTTTGAAAAAAACGAATTTTAATCTGTGTTTGTGTTTTTGTTAATTTATGCCAAAATATGCAAAAATATGCATCATTGCTCCAATAAAGCACAAAAATAATGTATTACCGTCACTAAAGTCTTAATGCCTGAAAAGTTTGTATGAAGGAAGTACTCCTCGAAAGCACACAAATAATACGACAACAGTTTTAATGTCTGAATAGTGTGTAGTCGAAACTTTTGTTTTCACTTTTGCACATGCGTACACGACCGTTGGCGCAACAGCAAAATACATTTAAAAATTTTGCTGTCTACTGCTTGCTGCTGTATTGTGAAGAGACACTTACGGTAGTGCATACTTAACCTGACCAACCATCCCGCTTTTGGCGGGATTATCCCGCTTTTTGATGTCTCATCCCGCCTTGAATTCCGATCCCGCTTTTTAAACAAAAGTCCCGCTTCATCCCGCTTTATCCCGCTTTTTGACTTTTGGAATAGCAAATAATGACAATTTTTAGGTTATTTTAATAATATTTTGAGAAATATATTTTTGAGCATATTAACTATTTCTTACCGTATAAAGAAAATGTTAAGAAAAATTTTTTTACTCAAAAAAACTGTTCACAAGAGAACCCTACTGGACTGATTTAAATCAAAAATAAATTAAAACTAAATTTTTACCTAAAATTTTTTCACTGTGATACTTCGAATATTCCGAAAAAAGCTTTCAAAAAAAAGTATTAAACTTAAATACATGTTTCCTAATTCTCAGATTTTTAGAATTTTTTTGTATACAAAAATCCTCAGATGCTGAAACATTTTTCATAAAAGAAAAATCTCAGATTCTAAAAAATTATCGGTTTCTAAAAAATTCTTCCTTGAAAAAAAAAATCTGATACCCTTTTCTAAAAATGAATTCTTAAATTTTGTACTTGAAAAAAATTGATTAGATCCGGTCTGATTTGTAAAAATCTAATGATGGCATTTGCATCTGATAAGATCTACCAATTTCTATCCAATTTCGAACTCTGATCCGTAATTGAATCTGATCAGATCCTGAAATTGTGGAAAAATGTCGGATCAAAAAGACCTGATCAGATAAAATTATATTTTTTAGATCCAAACAGATTAAATCAGATCTAATCGATTATTTCAAGGGGCATTTTTCGATAGAAAATATTTGAGAAGGGGAAAAAAAAGAAGGGAAATTTTTAAAGTTCCAATGTTTTCTAAGATAATTTCATATAGAAAAGTTATTAGGTTCTAAGGCATTTTTCTAAAGAAAAATTTAAGACGCAACTTCAGAAGAAAAATTTACAGACTCAAAGACACACTTCCTTTATAAAATTTCTGAACCCTAGTAAAAAAGAAAAAAAAGTTCATGACTAATTATATCCCAAATATGGCGGATACAATTACTTTAATAATTATCTACGGGTATATTTTATGATCTACCGGGATAACCTCATATATAATGTGATACGTGAATTGGGTCTATATAATTATATTAGTTGGAGAAAACTGATACGATTAAATATAATTTAAAACCATTATAACTGATCATATATTGCTCTTTATAACGTCATATAAGTTGGATAACATTAAATATAATCATATGCACTTTATGTAGTGTTATATACAAAAATATGTTCTTTATGTAGAGCAAGATCTAACCATATATATTTATGTCTTATAGTCTCAATTTATTTAATATTGTATCAGTCCGGATCAAACTGATAAAACTAGATAGACCCATTTTACGTATCATATTATATATAACATTATCTGTTCAGATCTTGTAGGATAACCGAAGATAATATTTGAAACAATTGTGTCCACCATATTTGGGATCTAATTTGTCACGGCTATATATAACTCTTTTTTACTCGGGAACAGAAATATTTCAGATTCTGTGAGATTTTTCATACAAAAAAAACTTAGATTCTGATATAATTTTCTATAGAAAAATTCGAAAACATTTTTCTTGTTGGAAAAAATCATAAATTTTGAAAAACTTTTCCTATAGAAAAATTCTCTGATTCTAAAGTATTATGTATTTAAACAGGAAAAATCTCTTTTTCCATATAATAAATTCTAAGATTCTGAAATATATTTCTTATAAAAAAACTATCAGATTCTGAAACGTTTTTCCTGTAGAAAAATTTTCCGATTTTAGATTTTTTTTCCAGAAAAATTCTTGTCAGACTCTAAAATATTTTATTCTAAGGAAATTAACAGTTGCCAATGGATGTTTTCTATAGAAAATTTACAAGATTCTCAAACATTTTTCCTACAGAAGAATTCTTAAAATTTTAAATAATTTTTCTTTTAAAATATTCTTAAATTCTGAGTCAAATAAGTATCTAAGTCCAAATTCAGACAGGGCAATTTTAATTGTCGCAATTCTGATTTTATAGTGTATCGGAGAGAGAGGGAAGAATCTTATCTCTCTCTGATACACTAAAAAATCAGAATTGCCGCAATTAAAATTGCCCAATGTAAATTCGGTCTAAGTATTTTCTAAAGACAGTCTCGAGTTCTGAAACATTTTTTTATAAAAATTTACTTTCTTTAGAAAATGATAAGAAAAGTTATCAGATTCGGTCTACGACTCTAATTTAATTTTAGTTTTTCATATGCAATTTTTTTGATTCTTAAATATTTTATCCCAAGGTTGGTAAAAAAAATCCTTAGACTAGAGACTATGTTTGCTGACGTAATCAAAATAAAATTTTTCTAGTCAAAGTTCTTATGCTTTTTTTTACATAAAAAAAATTACAATCCCATAAAAGTATTTCCAGAATTTTGTGCATTTTGGAGGGCATTCGTGGGTTCGTTCAAGGCAAATTTCACTTATTAAAAAAAATCCCGCTTTTTTTATCAAAATCCCACTTTTTCAACCTTTCGATCCCGCTTTTCAGTCAAAAGCAGTTGGTCAGGTTATGCATACTAGATGCACTACTGTAGCGAATGTATTTAAAAATGTCTGTGTTTATTCGTAATTTATCGAAAAAATTATATTTCTATCTAGTATGCACTACTGTAAGGAAGAAATATCTATGTACTGAAGACGAAGCGGTTGTGTACGCCAGAAAAATTATGAACTGCTTCCACAATCTTGATTACTTTTTGCTGGGAACTCTGTAAATACTGCGATAGAAAGTTTTTAGTTCTTAACTTGTAGAATATAACCGACGAATAAATACTATTCGAGTTATAATTTTTGGTTTGTTTCATTTTCAAAATTTTCTCAAGAACCCATACCCATTACTAGTAATGAGTATAGAAATTAGTAATAATTATTGGTATGTACTTACTCATTGCATGAAACACTACTTATTCTATAAAGGCCGTGAGATAAAAATAATTAGTGCCTACAAGCTTACGAGTAGGGAGATAAATAACTACTTACCTATAAATAGTAAAATAAGTAGTTATTTATAAGAAATAAAATAAATAGTTGCAAACAGAGTTTGAAGTAACTATTCATCATTAGATTATTCGTTTTCGCGAAACTTTAAGCTAAAAAGGTAAAACAAATATTGTTTTTTTCTGATTGGACTTAATTTCCCAAGTGAACTTGCAAATAAGTATTTATTTTTAACATTCTCAATAACTTATTATTTATATTATTGCAAATAAGTACTTACATATTACAATATAAGCTACTAGTTGCTTTTTGGACTAAAGTAATGCAGTGGGTAATGAGTAGTTGTTATAAGTAATGTAATTGACAGTCATTACTTTTCACAACACATTACCTAGTTTTTGCTGAGAACTATTAAAAATAGCAACCAACTACGTTAATTGGCTGTAATTTTTAAAAGTTTTAATATTTTGGGATTATAAGATTGTCATAAAACAAACCCGTTTTAAGACAATTAGAAAATTCTATTCAAGACTCTATTTAATATCTCAGAAATTTCAATTGATCCGCTTAAATTCAATTGATTATTGACGATTTTGAAATGGTTTTAAAAAATCTCTTTGTTGTTGGTACTTCCCAACTATAAACAATAAAATCGATTCTCAACCATAAAATAAAAAAAATGTCCTTGCACTATCGAGTGCTGGAAACGCCACTGCGTATTTATATATATTATCTTGTTATTCTTTGTTTTCTTTTGGATTGAAATCTATTCATAAGTATGAATAAATCAATCATATTGAAATACTGTTTTTATTTTTTCAAGATTTACGAGTGTTTATCCATTGTATATAGTACCAGAATTCTATGTGGTTTGTAAAGATATTACACAAACTATGTACATATTTACAGTGAATAGCAACATTATACGTAACTATATAAATTATTTTGTCAGGACTTCTGCGACACAATTAACACAGTGTACACTAGACTGGGTCGACCATAAAGGAGAAAAAAAGTTCCCATTGGGCGGGCTTAATTTTAAAGCTTACCTCCAAAAAGTTCCATAGCCAAAATATTAGATTTTTAGGTCGCGATTTGGTACCGCCGAAATCGTTATTTGTTCATAACTTTGTCATTTGATGTCCGATCGTTAAAAAAAAAAAAATTGTTAGAAAGTCCTCATCGAGTACTAAAGTTGACTCATATCTGGTTTTAACCTCAGAGGTCATCTTCTTGTTATGATTGTTAGTTTCTCATCTTTCTACCCACTTAAATGATTTTTATTTTTCCATTAAATTATAGCACTAAGAAAATCATAAAATCCTTCCCTTGGAAGTATCCAGTTAAATTTATTAACAAAACCAGATATGGGTCAAATTTAGTACTCGCGGAGGACTTTCAAACAAATTTTTTTTTTTTAACGATCGGACATCAAATGACAAAGTTATGAACAAATAACGATTTCGGCGGTACCAAATCGCGACCTAAAAATCTAATATTTTGGCTATGGAACTTTTTGGAGGTAAGCTTTAAAATTAAGCCCGCCCAATGGGGACTTTTTTTTCGACCCGGTCTACATAGTGTACACTAAAGGTGTCCTAAAGACTAAGGTAATTTTTCAAAATCACTTTTTAATACGTGGTAGGGTCCTAAATTGTAGTTTTGTATCTAAAAATGAGTGAGCCAAAATTTGGAGACAATCGGATAAAAATAACTCGTGCCGAAAATGGATTGAAGTTTTGGGACACTATTATCTGATGAAAAAACACGTTTTTTCTAGTTTTTTGAAAAATATTGGTATATGCTATTTTTTGTTAATTTTTTTGTTAAGTAATATGAAAATGGTAATAAATTACCTTTCCAAAAAGCTTAAAGAAATTCAAATCGGATGAAAAATAATCATTTTACGCATACATGCCCCAGACCATTGCATGGTTTTTAAAGCCAAAATTTGAAAATTTTCAAAATTTTTAGGCAAAAAAATAAAAAAAAATTAAATTTTACTTTATAATTATATTAAATACATGTTATAGATAAAAACTAACATATATGGTAGTCTAACTTTTTTTCATTTGGCGTGGGTAGTGATATAATTTCCGCGGATTCCAAAGAAAATGAGTTTTTCTAAAATAATTTAGCAAATATGGGAAACAATTTTCTGTATTGTATTATACGAAGTGAAATACATAAATTCTGTAAATTTTTTGAGAATTCGGACATCTTTAACCTATTTTCGTCGAGGTGAAATGACAAATTTGAGACGTTATACATTTCTATAATACAAAATATCTGCATATATCCGATTTCTCAAAAGTTACAGAATTTACGTTTTACACTTCGATCCGCACAATAGAGCACAAATTTTCAAAAATTTGCTAAATTATTGTAGAAAAACGCATTTTATTTGGAATCCGCGGAAATTTTATCACTACCCGCGCCAAATAAAAAAAAAGCTTGACTACCATATCTGATATTTTTAATCTTAAACATGTTTTCAATTTGATCATAAAGTAAAATTAAATTTTTACTATTTTTTTGCCTAAAAATTTTGAAAATTTTGAAATTCTGGCTCTAAAAACCATACAATGGTCTGGGGCATGTATGCGTAAAATACTTATTTTTCATCCGATTTTAATTTTATTAGTCGTTTTGAAAAGGTAATTTAGTACCATTTCCATATTATTTCACAAAAAATTTAACAAAAAATATCAAATACCAATGTTTTTCCAAAAACTAGAAAAAACGAGTTTTTCGTTTTTATAAGAATGTCCCAAAACTTCAATCCATTTTCGGCACGAGTTATTTTTAGCCGATTGTCCCCAAATTTTGGCTCACTCATTTTTAGATACTAAAGAACAATATAGGACCCTACCAGGTATAAAAAGGCGATTTTCGTTTTTAAGGACACCTCTAGTGTACACTAAGGTGGCACAAATGATTACTTTTTTCAAATTTCGTAGATTCGCCGGTCAAATTATGTTTCGTTTTGGTCCAAAAACTCTATGTTTAAATTTTTAGCCAAATCGGACAATATTTACCCGTGCAGATGGGTGGTTAAAGTTTTGCTCTAAAAATTTTTTTATGCAAACCAACATTTTTATTTAGATTTTTTGATGTTTTTTAATTATTATTTTACTTGATTAGCTCAATAACGACTAAAAATTTAATTTTGGTGGGATAAGGCTTTCAGCTTTAACATGATAATGTTTTTAAGCTGGTGTATAATTTTGAAAAAGGATGGACGCCACCTCAGTTTGACTATAAAATCTACCGACAAAAAAAAAAGAATATAAGAATTACTATTTTTATTTTATTAAAATCAAAAAGGTTTGTAACTTCGATTTGTAACTTGGATAATAACACTACTATACATGTAAAATGCGACGGGCCTTATATACTTGATTACAATAGTTCTGCTGGTCAAAAATCCGGTCTCTAAACTTTTCCATCACATCAGGTTTTTGAAAAAAAATTAAGGTCAACATTAAAAAAAATCGCCGTTTCAATCATTTTCGGAACATTATATCGGATGAACCCGATGTGTTAGCGAGGGAAAAGCTTAAACATTGCTCTTAAGGATCCTGCACTCATTTGTTCAGTCGCAAAAATGCCAAAAAATTAATTTTTTTTTTTTTGTTAAAAATTTTTTTTTTATATTTTTTTTTCATTCAAATTTTTTTTTTTTTCAGTAACATTTTTTTCATCAATATTTTTTTCATCACAAATTTTTCATCACATTATTTTTTTAAGTAAATTATTGACAAAAACATATGTGGTCAAACTTTTTTTATGTTATAACAGCGTTGTAATGGTTTTGAAAACAAAAAAAAGCAAATACAAATATTTTTTGCAATAATCATGTATTACGTAGCAAGTTATTAGTAAAACATTATTTTTCACTTTGAAAGAATAAATTGTTGAACAAATGTTTGGTAAGACATCCTAAAATAACACTACAAATAACAAATACCTTATCTGTAACAAGTACCTTATTACATACCAAATTATGTCACACATTACCTGGTAATGTGTTACATAATCACCACCCATTATCAAGGTTTAGCTGGGATAGATAATTAAAATAGTGAACTTTTACATGTTTTACGAGCACAATCGGGGTATACATAATTTAGTGAGCAACTGTAAATTATATACTTCTTTTGTGTTGTTTTAGAAATGAAACCTTCCGTTGTTTGGTCTTTCATACATCCCCATGTATCCATCCATCCAGTCATTCATGAACTATTCCTTTCATTGTAATCTATTCGCTTTTTTCTAGCAGCCGTAACAAACAGTCTATTCGAACCCGATTAAAAATATTTTTACACATGTAGGTACTGTAAATTTTCACATAACAAAGTATAAATATTATCATAACATTTTCCGCTTTGAAGTTTCAATCTCAATATTGTTTGGTGAAAGTGTCGTTGACTTGGGGAGGATTACTCAATGAAAAGTTTGCTGTTAACTGCCGATTTAACGGAGCCTTATGTCAAAATTTGTACGAAAAAGTTAAATTTAACGAAGAGTTGTTTTATAACGGAGCATTGAGTAATCCAGACTTGGTGTGATATTCACTTAAACCCAATTTTACCAAAGAACTATAAATTTGGATGGACAAAATCAGAATAAAAAATCGGAATTAAACTATTTTTATATCAAATGATCTACTCATTTTTGGGAACGAAGTCCGATCTTATCATGTATTATATTATATCGCTATAAATAGAGAATTTTCACTCGGGAATGTATATATTTTTTTTTCTTGTTTTGCATCATCTTAAAAAGCAATTGTGGCAAATGGAATTACCTTGAATAAGTTTATTGTTCAATGTTTTTGTAGTTGTTATAAATTACTTACTATAGATTCTTTTACTGCTGCTGCTGTTGCCATCCATCATACATTAGAATGTCCCTTTAAATTGAATTTTCTAATGACGGCAAAATAAATAAAATAATTGGTGCATAAATTCAAGGAAATTTCATAAAAATACATGGTAGACCATGTATTTTGAGTGTATAAAGTTTATATTATTTGATAAAATTACACTGTGGAACAAATTCAGGTTAGCAAAAGTTAGGTCGATTCTGAGAGTTAGGGGTGAAAATAGAGGCTAAATTATAAGACCAGTATCGCAGCGTTTGTTTATGTTAGTTCGAATTTGTTTTTTAATATATCACATTAAAACGGAATGCACCACAATCTCAAAAATTTACATTCTTATATAGTTTTGTACATTCTTATATCGATTAAATTTTTTTTTTTTGGAAAATTTTCAGAAAAAAAGGAATTTTCTAAGTTCCATATAGGGCTATCCATACAACCTATTCAGAAGTTTACAGTACACATGTTTTTTTTCGCTGGACATTTGGTGTGGAATGCCTCATATATGGGCAGGGGCTTCAAAGTCTATTTCCGAACTCTTGGACGGTGTGTAAAGGAGGGCGTTAATGGTTATCAATGACAATAGGGTGTCCAATGCGGTTGTTTTATTAAAATAATTAAAAAAATATTTTTGTATAATATTTGATCGTAAATACTTAAATATGAAATTTAAAGATTTTACGATATCAATAACCTAAAAAAAATCTGATTTATAAAATTTTATAAATCCAAATTATTGATAAAACCAAAATTTCCTTGAAATTCGCTACCTTCCCCCCACGATTCTCGAAAAGTGGTCCGACGGATATCCGCCATATTTCACATTTTTCTTCTCCAAGGTGTTCTTAATGAATGCAGAAAGAAAAAATTATATAATTTAAATTTTTATAAAATAAAATTTTGAAAAAAGGTGTTTTGAGAACGCCTCCAAAATCCTGCCATATTTTTGGTATCAAGTTTGAACGGGTTAATGATATCGTAAAATCTTTAAATTTCATATTTAAGTGCTTACGATCAAATATTATACAAAAAAAGGTTTTTTTAAAAAAGTCCTTTTTTGCAAAAACCCCAATTTTGAGGCTCAAAGTGGAGACAGAAGATAAACTCCGATCGGAGTGATATTTTGCATGTGAGTTACCCTTAGGGGACCGACACTTTTGGCAGGTATTATAATTTGATCAGAGTGAAAAGCCCAAAAACGAGCCACCGTAGTTTCCAACTCTATTGACTCATTGGAGCATCGTTGGATTTGTGGGTTGTGTGACTCTGTTCTATCGATATTACCATGGAAAGTGTTTTGCTGAGATAAGTGAACCTATCCCTAGAGCCCGAGTTTTTGTTCGCAACACTCGGTTGTATAGTAGATCACATCCGTTTGTTGTCGATTGTCCAGTTTATCGCATTGCGCATTACAGAGAATGTTCGTTCATCAGTCGTACTTGCCGTATGTGTCTTCCCAGTCTCTTTCAATGTAGATATTTTCAAGTCAAATATCCACAAACATTACTTCCTCTTTCCTCCTTCTCATAACCTATTTTCCTGATATCAATAAGGGCATCCCCTGAGTATTGGTTCAAAGTAAAAAAAAATGGAATAAATGATTTCATTCCCAGTGTTATAACACAGAAAAAAATAAAAAAATATTTGAGTAAATATTTAATGCTATTGAGTAAAAAATTACTCAATTTTGCACCAGTAAACGATTTAATAGTATTGAGTAAATTTTTAATAAAAATTTATTAAACGTCTGAAAAAAAATTTGAGTAAATTTTTAATTCACACAATTAAAAATTTACTCAAAATTTATCTATTTATTTTTTTTAAGTTTAAAAAAGTTTTAAATCTTGTTTCAAAAAAAAAAAAACTTGTTTTTTCAAACTTTACCAAACAAAACATAGGAAAATTTTATGACGACGATTGTAAACTTTCATATACATACATACACAAAAAACTATAAACTAAACAAGAATTCAAAAACTATTAAATTTTTATTAAATTATTTACTCAAATTGTTTTTAAAATTTTTAAGTAAATTTTTAATTGCGTCAATTACAAAATTACTCAATTTTTGTTTTTAAATTTAAACAAGTGATTACTCAAATTTGTTTCCTCCATATTTTTTTCTGTGCACATTCATAATCATTTCTTCAGCAGCGTTGACATGTCATCACACAATTTGCCGAACAATCGAAATGTAAGCCATGGAATAACTTCCTTGTTAGTGGGTGGTACAAAATCTACACTGTTTTCCATCCATTGAATTTTTATACCCTCCACTCTACACTCAAAATAATTACTCTGTTAAATAGTCTGTAAAATGACTGTAATCTCAATTCGACAGATATTTGACAAAGTTATCTGTCGAAATGCAGAATTTAAGAAAATACTTTGTATTTTCTTGTGACCGATAAACAAAATTTTATATGTAATTTTACTTTTAACTTTGTAATCTCTATTTTACAGATAATAAACAGTTTTTTTGTTAAAATACGGATTTTAGAAAAAAAAAAAATGTTTTTTACTCGTAACCAAAATACTAAATTTCATTTGTAATTTTACTTATTGCTCTGTAAAAATAAAAATCACTTCAAAAATCTTCCAAATATGACCGATAAACTCCTCTTTAAATTACAATTAAAACTGGTAAATTTTACGAGGATAACGTATAAAATTGGAGTTACTTGTTAAAAACTCGTAATATTCAAGTAAATTTACATTTTGGAAGCATTAAAGCGGGAAAATTTAACAAAATTTTAATTAATTAATTTATTTATTTTTTTTTAATTTTAATTAATGTTTTTGATGCGGGGAAGTTTTACTCATAAAATGGATTTAACTAAAACTTTGTAAATTTACAGAGTTTTTTGTAAAATTTTGAACCCATAAAATGCATTTAACTAAAACTTTGTAAATTTACAGAGTTTTTTTGGTAAAATTCTATTCGGTTTTATCAATATTTTACAGATAATTCTATAAATTTACAGTTTTTTTTTTATTCAAAGCATTTTACAGAGTTTTCTTCGTAAAATAACAAAAAATCTTGCTGGTTGGAAATCTATGGTATTTTCTGCTGGCTCAGCAGAGTATCTCTGTAATTTAACAGAGTGATTATTTTGAGTGTAGTGATAGAGGGTATCTATAAGTTTGTCATTCCATGTGTAACACCTCGAAATATTGGTCTAAGACACCATAAAGTATATATAGTCATGATCCTCATTCGATTCTAAGAGGAATCTAGCGATGTCCGTCCGTCCGTCTGTCCGTATGTCTGTCTGTCTGTTTGTCTGTTGAAAACACGCTAACTTTTGAAAGACTTTACGGAGGCTCCTGAAGTTTGGCATATATGTTGGGCATTTACCTGGTCAGGTTGGTTTTGCAATCCAGCGAAATCGGTCCAGTGGTTCAAAAGTTATAAGCAAACGAGTGAATTTCGGCAAGGGTTTTTCACGAATTTACGAGATAAAAAACACGATAACTTTCTAAAGGCAATTCTGAGGATCCTGAAGCCTGGCATATTTATTTGTCGTTCCTTTTGGCTGTTTTGTATTGAATTTCAGTCAAATCGGTCAAAAGGTTCAAAAGTTATAAGCAAAACCGTAAATTTCAGATTCGCCTCACCTTAAATTCATGTGTTGAAAACCCGTTAAACATGTTTTAAAAACATTGGTAAGTGACAAAAATATTTTACAACGCATTTTTGTCACCCGAAAATATTTTTACACTAAAAGAAAAAAAAAAATACACTCGAAAAAAATTTTACACTCAAAAAAAATTTTACACCCAAAACAAAATTTAGTAAATTATTTTTTTTTTTTTTTTAAATTAGTTTAAAAAAAAAGTTTTTTACACAAAATAAAATATTTCTAATCAAAAATGTTATTTTTTCACTCTAGAAAATTTACTATACACTCAAAATAATCACTCTGTTAAATTACAGAGATACTCTGCTGAGCCAGCAGAAAATACCATAGATTTCCAACCAGCAAGATTTTTTGTTATTTTACGAAGAAAACTCTGTAAAATGATTTCGATCAAAAAAAACTGTAAATTTACAGAATTATCTGTAAAATATTGATAAAACCGAAAATAATTTTACCAAAAAAACTCCGTAAATTAACAGAGTTTTAGTTAAATGCATTTAATGACTACAAAACTTTACAAAAAAAACTCTGTAAATTTACAAAGTTTTAGTTAAATCCATTTTATAAGTAAAACTTCTCTGATTCAAAAATATTAATTAAAGTTAAATTAATTAAAATTAAAATTTTGTTCAATTTCAGCTTTTTTTATTTTTGTGAAAATTACAAGTTTTTAATGAGTAACTCCAATTTTACAAAATTTTGTTTTTCGGTCACAAGAAAATACAAAGATTTTTCTTAAAATCTGTATTTCGACAGATAACTTTGTCAAATATCTGTCGAATTGAGATTACTGTCATTTTACAGAGTATTTAACAGAGTTATTATTTTGAGTGTAACTTAATAAGGGCATTGTGGAGGATATTCATAGATTCGGCCAAGTCGAATTTAACTTTTCTACTTGTTATAAGTACAAATCTTTGCAGTTATTCATATTATAGATTATTGTCGTATTTAAATAGAATACTGTTTTAACATAAATTTTTCTTTTTCTTTTAGGTAACTTTGGTAAACAAGTAAAAGGAGGATATTTATTACGATATAAAAGTAAGTTTCAACTGTTTTATTCAATATTATTTTCAAATCTATGTGTATCCAATCTTTGATCTATGGTCAAACTATTGGTCATTCTTTAAGTTTGAAAAAGTTTTTAAACAGTTCCAGCCGCATGCCCAATTGGCTAATGCGGCTGAAGCGGTTTGCTTTTTTCACTGTTGAATTTGAATGCAAATTTACTGCCAAAACTATTGGCTTAAAAATCTCTCCCAAATCAGCTGATTCAAAAAATATTGGCTCTTTTCTTTATGCTATTACAATTGAGCAATACTTCTATTACAACATATTTTGCGAAAACATATGCTGTGTTTTTCAATAAGCGGATTAATTAGCGGAAAATTCTTATTTAGTTTAAAAAAAATATTTAACATGCCAAAACAAATTTTAATATTTTTTTCCATAATCTACGATAAATTTCCAATTATATTTCGGAAAAATTATACAAATTTTTTTAAAAATAGAAAAAGACTAAAAAGGACAACTAAATTTTAGAATTTAAATAAGTCCATTTTGGATTAATTTTGATTCATTTATGTCTTTTTTATTTTCCAATAATTTTTAATATTTTTTCGGATTATAATTACTAAATTAGCGTAGATTATGAAAAAAACTATTCCAAATTTATTCTGGTTTGTTTAAATATTTTTTTTAAACAAAATAAAATTGATCAGAAAATAAGTCCATTTATTGAAAAACACAGCAATATTGTTTTGAACAGTAGACAAGATGTTCATGTTCTCTAACAGATTTTCTCCAAAAAATTCATTAAAAGTTACATTTACATTTTGTTAAAAGTTTTAAATATTTTAGAAACACGTGCAGGATGTATACTAAACTACAAGTACACTACATTTGTATGTAGTGTATAATACAAAAAAAAAAAACAATAAAACAACATAAATGACTTCTCTTTATGTTTAAATACGAGATAAACTACAGAAACCCAACTTACCTACTTCCTCTACTAACAAATATGAATTTGTATTTTAAATATGTCTATGTATGTTGGTATGTGTGTGTGTGTTGTACATAAGTTCGCAAGAGTTACAACAGCACATTGTAATAATGTGCCAAATCAGCACAAGTGCAATTCACACTTGTATGACACAGCAAAGTTTGAGTGTATGTACTAACTAGTTTAGTAGCCATGATAAAACAAAAAAAAAAATACACACAAATTGTGCGAAGGATAAACTAAAAATTATCTTAAATTATCTAAAATAGAATAAAATTATACATATTTTAATATATTGATATTAAATTAATTTATTTGTCAATAAAGCTTATCTGAGATTTTTTATTATTTAGGCTGGATTACTCAATGCTCCGTTATAAAATAACTCTCCGTTAAATTTAACTTTTTCATACAAATTTTGACATAAGGCTCCATTAAATCGGCAGTTAGCAGCTAACTTTTCATTGAGTAATCCGCCCTTAGTCCCTTAAATTTCGTGGTTAAATATTGGAAAAATGATAAAAATTTGTGGCGAGTTCGCTGGATTAAATTTTTATCAAATTATAACGAAATGCAGCACAATTTCAAAAATTTACATTCTTGTATATTTTTTGTGTTCTATAGATTTAAAATGTTTATTTTGGAAAGTTTTCAGAGCCTGTTCTGAAATATTTAATTTTTTAAAAAATAAAAAAATCCGGCAACAATTTTTTTTTTAATTTTTTTTAAAGTTTAGATGTTTTTCTATCTACACAAAAAAATTCTGTAATTCTCTTTTATTGGGTCAACACCGCGTATGAGTAACGAATATGTGCGAAAACAACGAATTTTCGTTACTCATACGCGGTGTTGACACAACAACATACAAGAGAATTACAGAATTTTTATGAAATCCAATTTTTAAGTGCAATTTTCTCGAAAAATACGAAAAATTCACTTCTGATTTATTTTGTGTAGATGGGCCATTCCAGAAAATTTAGCTCAAATTTTAGTCATTTTTGGAAATGGTGTCTCAGATTAATTTGAACCTTGACACATAGATAGCCCTCATAAATATGATATATGTACCATATATCGTTTTTTTACATTTGGTGTATTTAACGAATTATGGCGGGTCAAAGATTGACTTTTTAAGCAAAAGTAAGAAAAATACATCACGTTTAAAGAGCTGTAACTTCTTAACCAATGACCCGATTTTTACAAATTTAGGCTCATGTGAAAGCTGGGGTTTTTTTTTTTTAGAAAATATTTTTAAAATAACACAGTTTTTTTTACAGAAATGATGCAAAAATGCAAAAACATTTTTTCTTTTCGAATATTTAAAAAAACACATCTTCGATTTTTTTTAAAAAAATTCTGGTGAAAAATAACAATGTATTGTATAACATATTCAAAATTCAGAGTGGGATCTCCATGGGATCAAAAACTATTCTGTTTTAAGTACGAGATTCTCATATTTTTCCCTTAGAAAATTTAAATTTCTAATGTTTTGAATGTTTTTCAAAATTTTAATAGTATAATTTTCTTTGAAAATTTAAATTTTTATATTGAAGAAACATAAAATTTTAATTTTCTAAGGTAAAATTTAAAAACTTCGTACTAAAACCAGAATATTTTTTGATCCCATTGGGATCCCACTCTGAATTTTGGATATGTTGTACAAAACAGTATTGTTTATCACCAAACTTTTTTTAAAAAAAATCGAAGATGTGTTTTTTTAAATATTCGCAAAAAAAAATGTTTTTGAATTTTTGCAACACTTCTGAAAAAAAACTTTATGCTTTTGAAAATATTTCCTAAAAGAAGAAGAATTAAGCTTTCATATGAGCCATTACTTGTGATAATCGGATTACTAGTTAAAAAGTTAGAGCACGTTAAACGTCATGTATTTTTCTGACTTTTGCTAAAAAAGTCGAACTTTGACCCGCGATAATTTGAAAACTACAGCAAATTTTGAAAATCCAAAAATGCAACATATCTCATATAAATGTGGATATCTATGAGCCAAATTCTCAGTGGCGTCCAAAGGCATGTTTCCGAACAGTGGGGCGAAAATTTTTGGAATTACCCAGATAGACAAACATCTAAACTTTAAAAAAAATTGTGGCCGGATTTTTTAATTTTTTAGGGTCTTGAACTTTTTTATACCCTTTAACTATAGTATAGGGTATACTCACTTTGCCAATCCTTATGTAACGCATCGAAATATGGGTGTGGGAACCCATAAAGTATATGGGGCATTCCATGTCAAATCGGACACTTTGAAATTTTTTTTTTAGATTTTCCCAATATGTTTACAGTTTTTAGTACCCTTGGAAAACTCTTTCGTGGTAAATTTTCAGATTTTTTTGATGACCCGTTCAAAAGATATCGAATTTTTAAAAATTGGTAGTTTGTTCCTTTACTCAAACTTCTTTTACTCATAACTTTTTCAATAATGGTCCAAATTTCAAATTGTTTTTTTTTTTAATTTTTGTTTTCTTACGCATTTTTAAAATTTGCTCTAACCGCTCTTACTGCCCTAATAGTGTACTTATAGCAACAAATTGTATGATCGACCCACAATATTTTTTAATCCAAACATTTTCTCTGAACTCACCTACCCTCTATCTTCAACTGTTAAGGCAGTCCCCATACAATTTTTTTATTTTTTGTAAATTTGTTTTATTAACTCAGCTTCTACCGGTCCAATGGTGCGTCCGAGAGGGGTCATTAGTGGGACCGACCCACATTTATTTTTACCCTAAAAATTTTTTTTAAAACATACCTAAGCCCTATCACCACTCTCTAAGTAGGCTCCCATACAAATAACAGTTGGAGCAAATTTTATAAAAATGTAATTTTGAATGGAAGCCTACTTAGGGAGTGGAGATAGGGCTTAGGTATGTTTTAAAAAAATGTTATAGTGTAAAAATAAATGGGGGTCGGTCTCACTAATGACCCCTCTCGGACGCACCATTGGACCGGTAGAAGCTGATTAAATAAAACAAATTTACAAAAAATAAAAAAAATTGTATGGGGACCGCCTTAACAATTAGAGATAGAGGATAGGTGCGTCCAGAGAAAATGTTTGGACTAAAAAAATACAATTTGTTGCTCTAAGGGCACTATTAGGGCAGTTAGAGCGGTTGGAGCAAATTTTAAAAAATGTCGTTTTGTGTGGGAGCCCCCTTAGAAATTGGAGATAGGGTTTTAGTTTGTTCCAAAGAAATGTTAAGACGTAAAAATTAATGTGGGTCGGTCTTATAAATGACACCTCTATGACGCACCATTGGAGCAGTAGAAATGATTTTAAGATTGTAAAATTACAATATTTTTTTTTTAAAAAATTTTAAAAAATAATATATAATAAAATAATATTATAATCGTTATCCCACAATCCTCCTGGGCAAAAAATTTGTAGAATCGATAGAATTTTACACAAAAAAATTTCCAAAAAATGGAGGAGCACAAACATTTTCAAAAATGAGATTTAAATTTTAAAACTTAAAAATCGCATACTAGAGCGCTTTTAAGAATTTTTTGGGATGTTTTTTTAAAGTACGTAAAAAACAAAAATTAAAAAAAAAAAAAACATTAAAAAAAGACCATTATTGAAGAAGTTATTAGTAAAAGAAGTTTGAATAAAGGAACAAACTACCAATTTTTAAAAATTCGATATCTTATGAACGGGTCATCAAAAAAATCTGAAAATTTACCACGAAGGAGTTTTCAAAGGGTACTAAAAACAAATTGGGAAAATCTAAAAAAAAAAATTTTCAAAGTGTCCGATTTGACATGGAATGCCCCATATGTAGTTTGAATCCTTGATCGACTCTAAAAATAAGACATTCTTGGAATGTCCGTACCCAGTTGGCAACGTCCTTGAGCCATCCTTAGTGACGGCGCGATGACATATTAGAGTCACTGCTAACATCCACAAGATGGATGTCACTATGTACTGAGTTGAGAACAGTTTCATATAAATATTCAAAATGTCCTCACTCTAAGTTAGCAGTAGTCAGGGCATGGTGACTTTCTCGGGACATGTCACCTAAGACTTCTTTGGGGAAATGTCTGATATAGGTCATACGAAAATACAAAAAAACTTCATATTTTCTTTTGTTTTTACTTTTATCCATTTTCCTTTATAAATTATGTTTGTCATATTAAGAAAAAAACTTTTCGACTTTTTTAGTTCCAAGTGGATTTGAACCAGGAACCTCCCAGTTTATTAGTCCCACACCTAACTACTTGTTCCAAACTTTATTTTCAAAATTGTTTGTCCATTAATTACTTTTATACTACTTGTAATATTTTGATTTTGTTACAAATAAATCGATAATCTTTTTCTTGGAAATTGAAAAGTTGCCCAGATTTAAAATTCTTATTTAATATAATGCTATCCTTAAGTCATTTCCTTATTGATGTCTTAGAGGAATTGTCCACGCTCTTAAAACAAACATTCATTGTTGACAATGTTAGGAAATGTCATCAAGGATTACCTACGATTTGTCAGAGCCTGAAGACATATCCTTAAGGAATCACTATTGGTGTGTTTTTCAATTATTTGTACTTATTAAGTAAGAGCTTTTACTTCCTGCATGATTTGATGTGCGCCCTTAAAGTATGCTTTAAGAATATTACAAAAGCTCTGTATAAAATACATTCCACAACAGGGAGAGTCAAAGGTTTGCTAATCCGTAAAAATAATAATATTTATTAAGTCCACATAGGCAAGTCATAGGCAGGGGAAAAATGTTCCACCTTGGACTAAATCAACCCCTGAAAAAACACTTTTTTGGTATTTTTGTTAAACACATGAAACATGTTTATGCTAAAATAAGTTTTTTTTACATGTTGTAGGGTATGAAAAATTCCGCACAGCGGAGTTTAACACTCTCACTTGCTCTATTCTTAAATGATACCTGGTCACATAACTAATCTAATCTTTGAAGGTGCCCGGACATAGCCTCCACAGACATTACCCCGATTAAGATCGAACAGAACGCGGTCACCCCATATTTGTTACGGGGACTTTGATTACGTTCAAAACAGCCATAATACCCATGGTTTTCTAAAGAGATTATTGCGGAAATACGTTCATTCATAACCACCATTATTATTGGGATTTTGCCAAATAAAAAATGATTTATTTTGCGGAAAGGTTGGGTTTATTGCATGGAGTTTGTAATCCGTCGCTAAATTGTATTTCCAATTTTTTTTTTATTTTGAAATTTATTTATGAAAATGTGTAAAACACGAAGCATTTCAGGAACAAAAATTTTCAAAATAAAATATCTTTTTCGCGGAAAAATATTTTTTTGTCGAAATGGAAACATACTTACAAACGAATATAAGACGTTCTGTTGTGCCAAAAACCATTGTCAGTTTGCTAAATACTCTTGATTCGACGAGATCTAAACAGGTTTCAAGTATGTCTGCGAAATGACTAACTAATCGATTTAAAACAAACAAATTTATAATTAGTTTCTTAAAATTTGTTACTTTGAATAATATCATCGTAATAATTAGTAAAGAAATATGACCTCGAGCTAGAGTAATTTTTGTCAAAATAGCATTTATAGGTCGGATAACAGATATTTTTTATTTTTATTTAAAAAAAAATATATTAACTAAAAAATTAAAACATTAGTTTAAAAAAAAAATTGATTGGCCCACGTATAAGCCAACAATGAGCAAACAATTTTTTTTAATCTTCTACTTAAAAAAGGAAGACACAGTAGCATAGAATTTTCTACACATAATATGAATTAACAGTATCGTATACAATATGAGCAGAGCAACAATTTTTATCACATTAACCCCCACCCCCTTAAAACGATTTAAAAAAATGTCTGCGAAGTTTGTACTCTTGCCTAAACCATTGAATCATGTTAATGTTTTGCTGTATAAATAGGTGATTTCCAAAGCAAAATTTTTTTAGAAAAAATAACGCTATATTAATTTGTCATTCCATGCAAAACGCATCGAAATATCGGTCGTGGACCCCATTATGTTCATATATGAGGCATTCCACACCAAATGTCCAGCGAAAAAAAAACATGTGTACCGTACATTTCTAAACAGGTTCTATGGATACTCCTGTCAGAATTGTACCATTTATTTAACCAAGTTGCCCTTGACTCCAATCTTATCTTTTGACAGATAATAGAAAGTGAAGGGAACACGTCAGATTCTGCTGTTTCTTGTGCGAGCTCTCTGCTCTCTTTCGTGCAAGCTCATCGGCTTTTTCGTTTCCTAGGAATATTTTTGTATCCAGCTAAAAAAAAACTCCCCCAAATGGAACTCCTGAATCCCCGCCAGCATTACAGGAATGTATTTCTGAAGCGGACTCAAAGATCTTTCTTTTAGTTTAAGAGTATAGCTTCTTAGCGAGTTATTAGCACTTACATTTTAAATGAATCCAGCAGTTCATATCAGATTGTTTTCCTCGTCAAGGTAAAGTTATGTATATTTAAATGGATTAAATGAAAATATTTAAATTAAATTGCATTTTGTACACTGCTATTATTCTAAATGGTAATGTATGAAGGTACTTAAATTTACACACACACACTCACTCAAATACCCACCCACACATACATATTTGTCATAAAAAGTGTTTGACAGCTAGACCCATGAGATTGTTTTTGTATGTTTGGTGTAACAACAAACAACATATGTACGACGTAGGTACACGTTTTCTCTTTAATAGGCGAAAGATATAATAACTTATGATGATAATGATGATGATAATAGAGATGATGATGATGATGGCATTCACAAAGAATGATGGTGAATTTTACAGTTTTCACATAAATATTTAATATTTTTCCCTTCGAGGATGTGTGATACATGGATCCTTTTTTTTTTTTTGTCATATATTCAAATTGTTTCTTTATAGTTTTAGTTTTAATGACAGTGGTGGGTGTGTGGTAATGGCAATCATACAATACGCCACATAGTGTGAACATTTAAGGGATTTTGACAAAAAATAAAAAAACTGTTACGAAAAATATTAAAACCGCTGTGAGAGCAATTGAATGTGTTTACCAAAACACTATGGTTAATTTCATTATGACTTTTAAATAACTTTTCACGCAATTTTTATCAGTGTAGAACATTCATTTGAACTCAAAACTTTCCAGGCAGATACCAGTATATTTGGAAAATGGCAACATCTAACATTTGTGTCTACAAAATATAGATCATATCTGGAAATTTTGCAAAATAAGTACAAAGATCAGAATTGATGAAGGAGAGGAAGAAGAATAATGATTACTAGATATGGATTATATTAACGCACATTACAATTACAACTCTTCTGTACGAAAAAATTAACATTGAAAAATTTCAAAATTATGAATGAAAATTATTGCTGTGTCACTAGAAAATAAAAAAATACATAATAAAATAAAGAAATTAATACAATTAAATCAAAATAAGTAGCAAAATTAAACGAAAAATAAAAGGTAAACAAAACTTCCAGCTTTTCCAGATGGCATTTGTAAAACTAACACCACCTTTCAACGTCAAAATGAACTGACTCATGCATACACTCAAAATAATACATTAGTAGATTTACTATTTTTTGTTGAGATTAGCATGTTAGCAAAAAATATCTTGTAAACTTCATTTAGCGCATTAACAATTTTAAACAAAATTTTAACTTTTTTTTTTTGCTAGATTTAAAATTGAGTTGACCAAATTTTTACTAGCTTTTTTGCTAATATTAGCAAAATAAATGGTAAATTTTTTTTTATTTTCCGAAAACTTAAAATGGCGCTATCTCGGAAACTAAGCCAGATAGAGCAAAATGGAGGCCATTTTTAGTTCTCGGGCTCTCCATAGTATCGCCGGTCCTCTTCACATGTGTGGACCCTAATGGGCCCTAACTTTGGATCCAAAAAAGTTAGCATTCCCGAAAATTTTAAAATGCTCATATCTCGGTAAATATTGACGACACAACAAAAGTCCAAAAGCATTTTTGTATCTCTCAACACGTAGAACAAGACCGCAAAATACTTAAAAGCTCTCCGCGTAATATTTTTGAAGTTATGGAGTTTTTTAATTCTCAAGACCCCAGTGGTCCCCTATAATCACGTATCTCAAAAACTAAGCAAGGTAGAGCGAAACGGACACAAATTTTGGATCAAAAACTTTGACGATTTTAAAGGAACCCAACTAGATCTAGGCCCATCAGGTTCTGGAACTATCGGGTCCGAACCCAATGGGGTCCTCAGATGTGTATGAACTAAGTTCAAAAAAATAAAAATTTAGTTAACTAATTATTGGCAAAACATTTTTGCTAACTTTAGCAAAAAAATTGTGGGTTCAAAATCAGCAAATTTTCTTGTAGGTTTACAAGCTTTTTTTGCTAACATTACAGTTTTTTTTTTTTGAGTGTAGTCATTATAAATATAAGTTTTTGCGAAAAAACAACATTAACAACCAAATACGAGCTGAAAACCATGATAAAGTTGATACTTGCTTAACAGACAACATAGCGTGTCGGTCTCCTCGAAACATTTCTCAAATGTATTTCCGACCAACATTTTCTCAAAAAATACCTACCCTAAATATCCAACCCTTAATGGGTCCCCATACATTTATTTTATTTTCAAATTTTTTTAAGACATCAGCTCCTGCCGCTCACATGGCTCCCCCTGGAGGGGTAAAATAAAAGACCGACCCCAATTTCTTTTTCCCACCAAAATTATTTCAGAATGTACCTACCCCCTTCTCCATTTCCTAAGGGGGCTCCCATACAAAATTACATATTTTTCCCAATTTTGGGCGAAAATTTAAAATGTAAATTTTCAATATGCAGTTTTTGTTTGTAATTAAATTTTTAATTTATATAGGGGTTTCTATAGGAAATTTTAACACAAAACAAAATGTATAGATTTGATAAAAAAAATTTCATAATTCCCAATTTGATTGTTTTCAAGTTTCAAAAAGTGTAACATTTTAAAAAAACAAGATATTTCCTTGGTTATGGTTTAAAAAATCACAAAACTATCTAGTAAAAAAAATCAAAATCGGATGTTATGGGACCTCGCTATTCCCAAAAAACTGGAATATTTTCTCTTTAAATTTTTTTATGATTGTTCTACAACAATTACATAAAAAATTTTGATTTTGAAACTAATTCGTGAAGAGATATTCATAAATATCTTAGAATAGGAACATTTTAAACAGGAAAAATCTTTCAGAATCTAAAATTTATACTTCCAGAATCCATTTTCTTTAAAAAATGCAATAGAATATGATTTCGATAAATAAATACATTTTTCTATAAGAAATAGGAGATATGGTTTGAATTTTCCTAAGGAGAAAAATATTGATGAAATTTAAAATAAGTCTAATTTATATCAAAATAATTAATTTATATCAAAATAATTAATTTATATCAAAATAATTAATTTATATCAAAATAATTAATTAATTAATTTATGCTATGTTTACAATGCTGAGTAAAAATATACATTTTCATGAAAGTACTTGCCCTAGTTATGACTGTTTTCTATGAATGGGCCCCTAAATTAACAAATTACATTCATTTTTAATTTACAGAACAACTTCTTTGGAATCGATGGTCAGAAGAGTGGGTTGTATTATATGATGACTCAACAATGGCGTGGTTTACAGAACCAGGGCGTTCATCTCCAGCTGGAAAAATTCTAGTCAAAGAAGCACCTGAGATGTTAGCTATAGCGCATTGGACTGGTCAAATTCCGAGACGTCCGCCTCTACCCGAAGGCTGTAGCGTCTCTCAGTTAATAGCATTGGGTTCACGAAGAAAACGTTCTAAGGTTTATTGGATGTTGGCAAAATCTGAGCAGGAAGTTAGGTAAGCATTTATTACATACATATGTACCTCAATTGTGATTCAGCGAACTAACAGTTTTATTTCATATATTTTTCTTTTTTTTTAGCGAGTGGATCGATGCTATTACAAAAACAGTAAGTATCCAAAAGTATAAATATGTAAAATTTTTGTTAAAAATAACGCAGATAGAAAAACGAATTTTGTAAAAAACAATAGTGTTTTACAAAAACATACACAGAAAAAAATAAAAAATAAATTTGAGTAAATTTTTAATACTATTGAGTAAAAATTTACTCAATTTTGCACCAGTAAACGATTTAATAGCATTGAGTAAATTTTTAATAAAAAATTATTAAACACTCAAAGAATTATGTAGGTAAATTCCAGTGAATATTCACTTAAAACAAATGAAATTTTATTTAAAAACCATTCCACTGTTTTTTCATTTAAAATAACAACACATTACAGTCAATTTTAAATGTTAATTTAATGACTAACCAAAACATTAAAAAACTACTGAATATTCACTTATTTTGTATTGAAAAACAGTAAAACTATAGAAGAAATTTTTTACTGCCGAAATTAAATGTAACAGAAAATTCGTTTTTAATACAGTAAATTATTTTTTTTAAACTACAGAAACAGTAAAAAAATTAATTCCTTTATAAAATAAGTGATTTTTCTTTTAAAATGACTATACTGATTACTTTTTAAAATAACCTACAAACAGTTAATGACATAATTTTCTTAGTGAATGCTTACTAAAAAAATTTTAATGGATACTATTAAAAATTTTCAATTTTTTGAGTAACTTTTTAATTGTGTCAAGTAAAAATTTACTCAAAATTTATCAATTTATTTTTTTAAAAAGTTTAAAAAAGTTTCACATTTTTTTTTTCGAAAAAATGTTTTTTCAAACTTTACCAAATATATTTATGTCTTGAAGACATTGGAAAATTTCATAAAGATGATTTCAAACTTTCATATACATACACAAAAAACTATAAACTAAACGAGAATTCAAAACACGAAGAGAATAAAAAAAAAATAAAAAAAATTATTAAATTTTGTATTAAATTATTAACTCAATTTTTTTTTTTTAGTTTTTGAGTAAATTTTTAATTGCGTCAATTAAATAATTATTCAAATCTTATTTAAAAATTTAAACAAGTGATTACTCAATTTTTTTTTCTCAATATTTTTTTCTGTGTAGAAAATTGATTAGGAAATAAAGTTGCTTGTTTAGAAATCACTTCTAATGATATATACACACAAAAAAAATTAAAAAAATATTTTTTTCAGTCACAAATTCACTAAAATTTTAAAATTGGTTTAAAAAGTGTTTTTAAAAAAAAACAAGTGAGAGTGTTAAATTCGGCTGTGCCGAATCTTTTATAACCTCCAAAATGTAAAAAAAAAAACAAAATAAAAAAAAAATGCCAGAGGCGTCTTTTTTTGGGGGGGCTCTGATGGGGGCATTGGGGGACTTCGAGAGCAACTTTCCATTGCGATAAATATACCAAATGCTTCATTTATTTAACAAAAATACAAAAAACATGTAAAAAAGTGTATTTTTTCAGAGGTTGGTTCAGTTCTTCAAGGGGGAACTTTTTTCCCCCTGGCCCGATTTTGCCCATTCACGAACTTAACCTGCCTATGAACATAAGACAAATTTGTACCAAACTTCAGGAGTCTAGCTGTTTCATTTTGGACTGCATTGTGTTATCTACAGACAGACAGACGGACGGACATTCACAGAATGTCTTAGAATCGATCATGGATCAATAATATATATACTTTATGGGGTCCCCGACCGATATTTCGATGCGTTACAAACGGAATGACAAAGAGAGTATACCTCCATACTGTGGTTGAAGGGTATAAAAATACTAAAATTTCAAATGTCAAGAAAAATCAAGCTTTTATTTCTAGATGTCAAGAAAAATCAAGCTTTTTTTCTAAATGTCAAGCTTTTTACCATTTTCGATCTGGCAAGCCTAGATCTGACAGTTCGTTTTTTATTAACTTTTCGATGCAGATTCTGAATCTGGATTCCAAATTTTTTTGGTACGTTAGGTGTTTGAGAAAATTAAAGACAAAGTTCACAAAAACGTATTATTTTGCATTTTAAAGAGCATTGTTTGTGAAATTTTCGGATGCGTCTGGGATCTGACCACTTTTTTCGATTTTCTTTTTGATACTGATTCCAAATCTGGATCCGAATAACGGATCTAGATTCGTGATTGAATAAAATTTCGATCACTACCAAACATTAGTACATAATTTTGAAAAAAGAACTATAATTACTCCAAATTGGACTTTAAATGCTTTCTTTGTAAAAATTTCTTCATTTCTGATCAGGTTTAACTGGTGTTTTTCTTTTATTTTCGGAAATAAAAAATCTATGAAGATAGTAAGTTTCGATATAAAATGCCGTAGTTCGGGACTTGGTTTTCAAATTTTTGAGAAAATTGAAGTCAAAGTTCATTATTTTTTTTATTTTTTTTATAAGTTTTTTACTTGAAATATTTTGGTATGCGTCTGGGATCTGGCCACGCGGTTTCGATTAATCTTTCAATGCTACTTCTGAGTAGCTAAGTATAATACGGTTATTAGAGTCAATAAAGCAAATTTTAAAGGAGTGTTTGTATGGGGACTAGGTCTTAACATGAACCGATTTTTTCCAATTAAAAACAATTTCAAATTTCAAGTCAATTGATTGAAAATTGCGACCTGTATCGTGCTTAAGCCGTTAGATGGACAGACAAACGGATGGACGAACGGACATCGCTAAATCGACTCAAAAACAAATTCTGAACCATTCGGAATACTTGAAGGTATGTCAAGGGCCAATATTTCGGTTAGTTACAATTTTCCGGTAATCCCGGGAAATTAATTTTTTATTTCCCGTTTCCCGGAAAATTAAAAAGGGAATTCCTAAACACTACCTGTACCACAGACACGGTGAGCCTCAGCGATGTTTAGGTTGAACTTAAGTGTCGACGAAAAGTGTAAGCGCAGTTCGATTTCTATAAGAATAAATATCACAAAACTGTTAACAGCGAATTCGTAGCTGCTCGCATTCGCGAGATAACGCGAAATAAGTATTTTTAATTTTTTTTTATTATTTATTTATATTTTAAAACCGGTTCTGTAGAAATAATAAAAAAAGTGGTATGCAGTTTGATTTGAACATGTCGAAAGAAATTAAAACTGCCCACCAAAAATTATAGCTGCTCACTTTCGCGAGAAATAGCGAAAAACAGCTTTTTGGGGGTATTTCTTATTTTAGTTAATAAAAGATGTTTCTTTAACATTGTTGAAAAACACGAAATGCAGTTTGATTTGCTATTGATTAAAGGTGATAAGGCTGTTAACATTTAAATTCTACACTCAAAAAATTATGTTAGTAAAATCAACTGAAAATGTCAGTTAAAATAACTACTTTGTAAGTTGTTTTGGGGTCAACTACTTTTTCAGTTAAATCAACTAACAATGTTAGTTATTTTAACTGACAAAAAACAACTGACTTATGTTGTAAAAACTACTTACATTTGTAGTCAAAACAAATAAAATGAAGTAAAAATAAAAAAAAACAATAAATATTTTTTTTTTCCAAAAATTTTTCAGAAAAAAAATTGAAGACCAAATTTTTTCAAAGTTTTAAAAAAAAATTGTGAAAAAATAAAAAAACGAAAATTTATTTTTATTTTTTTTGGAAAAAAACTTTAAAAATTTGTCAGAGATAAAAAAATATAAAATTAAATAGTTTTAATAACTGTTACTACATCACAGTACTTTTTTGTTATTCAAAAAAACTACTATTCAAAAAAACTACCAACAGAAATAGTTGTTTTATATTTTTCATACAAAAACAACTGACTTTGTAGTTAAAAACAACTTACTACTGTAAAATATACAAACAACTAACATGTAGTAACTTACATAATTTTCTGAGTGTAGCTGCTCAATTCTTCGAGATATCGCTAAAAAACTCGCTAAACTACTATTTATTCATTACTTTGTGTTATTTTTGGTCTGTAAAAACACTTACTTAAATTAACGACAAAAATGTCGTATGCAGTTTGAATTCAAGGTTATTAAAGTTGACAGAACTTCAAGTATAAAAATTATATATCATCAATTTCCCGAGAAATTGCAAAATTAATGTTCAAGCTTTTATATAAATTAATTTATTTTTTCTTTAGTGTCAAAAATAAAGGAAAAAAATCAAGAAACGACAAATATATTGTATGGAGTTTAAATTTTATGTGGTTAAAGGTGGTAAAACTGCTCAAATCAACATCTTGACTTCGAGCTTACGCGAAAAATAATTTTTTTTCCATTTTTTTTTTTTTTTTTTTTTTTAATTTTGCGATTTTTTGCGAAATTGAGAAGATACGATTTCGATGTTAACTGTTTTGTGACCTGTAAATAAATACAATTAAATCTGAATACTCAGTTTTTGAAGATATTTAAAAAAACTTCATTGTCAAAATTTTAGAATATACAAAAACACTAATTTCGCGATATCTCGCGAATGCGAGCCGCTACGATTTCGCTGTTAACTATTTTGGGACATTTAATCAAGTAGAAATCGAACTGCGTTTACACTTTTCGTCGACACTAAAGTTAAACCTAAACATTGCTGAGGCTCACCGTGCAGAGTGGTCTACGGTATAAAAACCCTTATTAATCTATTTGTTGACATTTTTCGCGAGCTATTGCTATTTTTACATTTGAATATTAATTACAATATTTCAACTCTATTTCATTCACAGTTACCACCTCCACCTCAAATTGAACTAGTTGTGGACAAACCTCATTTAATGAATGTTTTAAGACGACCATTGGTACGCATAAGACGTAAGTGCAATCTAAAATTATTTTCTTTATCAATATATTTTACAAAAGAGAATTTTTTTTTTCGTTAATTTGTTTTAGCTGCCACCACAACAGAAGTAAAACAAAGAAAATCATTGTCCGGAAGTAAAACAAAACACTCGACTCTGGCCAGTCAAAGAGCATTTTACAATCAGAATCCTTTAGTAAAAAGTGATGCTGCTGTGGCGATTTTAAGTAAAAATCCTGATTCTAAAGCATCACTGGCCTGTGTTTTACCCTGGGGTCATGGCTGGGGTTGGGCCACACTGCCAAATGGTGTATGGAGTGGAGGTAAGAATATACTGACAAATACTGACCAAACAGTTAAATATAATTATTATAATTTTTATTCAGGTTTAACTTGGTCACAATGTGAAGATACATTCACATTACATGCACTGCCAACTACGCACTGCACAAATTTAATGGATACCGCCTGTAGCGGTGCTGTTTATCATACCGATATAGGTGGATTTGATTTTCACTCATCTACTGTAGAAGATTTGGGTGGTGAAGATTTTGATTATGCCATGGATTGTGGCGATTTTATATTTTAAAACCAAACAAAAAAAATACAAAAAAAATCTAAACTTAAGTTTAAAAATACGAAAAAACCAACCCCACCCTAAATAGAAGCGTTCGAAATAAAAACGCCTTAAGCTAGCCTTTTGAGCCAGCTCTAATCTAAGCAAAACAAAAAAACCCAAAAACAAAACAAAAAATGATATTGAGAGTTGAGTTATAAACGTCAAAGAACTGCAGACAATAGTTGTAGTAGTTGTTAAAATTGAATTGTAAAGAATTAAAGAATTATTAATTAAATATTAACGCGCAAAAGATGCTCATGAACACTTTTATAAAAAAAAAAGATAACCTCAAACAAAAACAAAAAAAAAAAAAAAACTAATGAAAATTATATACGGGTATTTCATTTAATACATAGAATTTATTTTATAAATAACAAAATCAAGAAAATTTCTCACCACCATTAACAGAATTCAAAAAAGTTAACCGTTACTACTGGTTCAAAAGATAGATAACTTAACAGTTACTTATACCGAATCGAATAAAAATACCGTAAATAGCAAACTAGCGTTATTTTAAAACGATATCGGTTGACAAGCTAGACAGAAATTCAAAAATAAACACATAGAAGCTCCCAATTAAATTTATAAAACAAAACTACATTCAAATTTATATACAAGAATCTCGAAAACGTTAAAATTAATGAGAACATACGTTTAAATTATTTTTTTAAAAATACGCAACCCCATATTAAACAAAAAATCCGTGTTTTTAGAAAAACAATCTGTTTACAATTTAAAAAAAAAGTATTTTTTGAAAATCGTTGTAGGCAAATAAATAAAAAGAAACTCCCTGTAATGTGCACTATTTAAAATTTAAAAAAAACATGGGCTTCTTTTTTAAATTTAGTAGATTTTTTAATGATTTTATAGGAATATTTTTTTTTTGGTGTAAAAAATAATAGAAACAATTCGGCTTTGCCGAATCTTTTTTAACCTCCAATATGCAAAAAATTAATAAATTTAGACAGAAGGAAACCTTGCCACTCGCGGTAGATGTTTGCAAGTTTTGTATTATTTTTATCCACGCTTTCAAACCACGTCCCTATAAAAAACCATATTTTTCAGTCCTCTGGGTCCACATGCAGGACTTTGAACATTTTGACCTAAAAAATGTTTCATTTATTTAAACCAATACAAAAAAAAAAAAACAAGTGAGTGTTAAATTCAGCTGTGCCGAATCTTTTATACCCTCCAAAATGTAAAAAAATAAAAAAAAAAATAAAAATTGTCATGGGTTTTTTTTGGGGGGGGGGGTGATGGCTGTCAGTGGGGGACTTTGACAGCACCTTCCCATCGCGATAAATAAACCAAATGTTTCATTTATAAAAAAATACAAAAAAAAACATGTTAAAAAAAGTGTATTTTTTCAGATGCTGGTTTAGTTCTTCAAGGGGGAACTTTTTCCCCCTGGCCCGATTTTGCCCATTCACGAACTTAACCTGCCTATGAACATGAGACATATTTGTGCCAAACTTCAGGAGTCTAGCTGTTTTATTTTGGACTGCATTGTGTTATCTACAGACAGACGGACGGACTGACAGACGGACATTCACAGAATGTCTTAGAACCGATCATAGATCAATATAATATATACTTTATGGGGTCCCCGACCGATATTTCGATGCGTTACAAACGGAATGACAAAATGAGTATACCCCCATACTATGGTTGAAGGGCATAAAAACATCTAAAAATCGCTTTTTTCAAAAGTTTGTGTAGTTCTCCAAGGAAGAACTTTTTTTCTCCAACTTTTCGATTTTGCCAACTTACGTACTAAATCTGCCTACACTAAAAAAAAAAACATTGTAAAATGACGGAAAAAACTTGCAACTTTTATTTTTTGCCACCTCCTATTTGACAAGAATTTCTTGTAATTTAACAAGCTTTTTACCAATAATTTTGTAATTTTACAAGCTTTTTACCAATAAAATTGTTAATTTACAATTTTTTGACGCGATAAAACTTCCAAGGAGATCTCGTGACTTTACTAGATTTTTTGCTTCTCCTATTTGACGAGAATACTAGTAAAAATTACGAGCTTTTTTGTAATTTTACAAGCTTTTTACCAATAAAATTGTAAATTTACATTTTTTTTGGCGAAATAAAACTTACAAGGAATTCTCGTGAATTTACTAGATTTTTTTTATAAAAAAAAGTTGGAAATTTGTAAAATTACAAAACAAGTTTTAAAATGTAAAAAAAAAATAAATTTCGATCGAAAATTTTTTGTTAAAAAACAAGGAAAACTGTAAAATATTGGTAAAATGGGATAACAAGACTTTTTCTAGTAATTTGACAAGGTTTTTTTTGTGTAGGACCATAAGAAACTAGAAGTCTAGCTCTTTTATTTTGGATTACATCGTGATAACTACAGACGGACATTCATAGAATATCTCAGAATCAATCATGGATCAATAATATACATTCTTGCGGAAAGACAAAGTGAGTATAAATGAAATAGAACCCATCTTTATTTTACCCATCGTTTTTTTCCCAGAGTATCTTTAGAAAATGTGTATGGGTACAATAGCTCCTTCCGCATTAATGTGCTCGATTCTGGAATACGACTTCACCATTCACCAAATTTTTAAAAAATTGATATTCATTCGAATTTTAAGATTTTTAAATTTGGTCTTGTAACTACACAGTGATACAAAATCGAACTTTCGGAATCGGAATGGGATGAAACCAAAAGCAAATGAAAGCTGACGTTTTCCATAACAAAACCCTCAAGGCCTTTTTTTTTAGATCAGAGCTAGATTTTATTTTACACGCATTTAAAGTTGGTGATTTTAAAGCATTTAAAGTTTTTGTGTACTAAACGTGTCCAACTTTAAAGACCCCTGGTGGTGCCCTTATTGGACATGTAGGGTCCAGTTTCCAAACTAAAGCTCAAAATTACTTCAGCTATGACTGGTATGAATTTTGCTGCAATCGGTCCAGTACCTATTTACTAAATAGCCAACTTATTAAAATAAACCATGTACACCGTTGCGTATGATTGTTATTTAAAGGCAATTATTAATATAAATCACTGGACACCGTTGCGTATGATTGTTATTTAAAGGCAATTACAATATTAATCATTCGCCACTAATACAGTTTTCAAGCATTTTTATTGTAATTATAATAAAAGTGCACTAACTTCAAATGCGTGTAAAACAAAATCTAGCTCTGAACTAGAAAAAAGCCTTGAGGGGTTTGTTATGGAATATGTCAACTTTCATTTGCTTTTGGTTTCATCCCATTCCGATTTTGGGTGTTGCACTGTGTTATTAAAGATATTAACTAGATCTTTAATTGTTATAAGAAAAAAAATTTAAATCTTAAAATTTAAAAGAATATCAAAAATTTAAAAATTAGGTATTCTAGAATCGAGCACAATGTTTTTTATGCAATCTCATACAAACGACAATTACTTGGAGAGTTTGCACCTTCTCTTTAATGCGATGTGCGATCGACAACAAACGGATGTGATCTTTTAGACAACCGAGTGCTACGTACAAAAAATCATTAGTTCAGTTATTTCATCAAAACATTGTCCATGGTAATGGCAACTTAAAAACTCGATTGGACATTTATTTTTCTGTGTGTGGTATGAAGCATAAGGAGATCAGATGAGGTGAAGTACTTCTTACACCGGTTTAAAAAACCAAGACACTTGAATACTTTTCCAACACTTTAAACACGTGTTTAATAAATATATACTTACTATATACGATTTTCACAAAAACAATAAAACAACTGAATAGATTAGAAACCCACAATTATAATTCCTGTTATTTTTCTAAGTCTTACTTTATTACAATGTTTTAGGATTTTGTTTAACCTTTTATACGTACATATTTATATAAAGAACATGCTGGTAATGTTCATTTAATGTTATATAGTATTAAGATAGACCAGCACTTGAAAAAAAAAAATTAAAATTAAAAAAAATTCACAAAATTCATACGAAAATATATATATATTTGTATAATTCTAGCTATATTGGAAGGTCATGATCATTTCAAACTTTAAAAACAAGGGCAAGAGCCAAAAATTCAATTTTAAAAACCCGAAACATAATAGCTAAGAAACCTTTAATAAAAAACATACATGAACGTTTTTATATACATTAAAAAATACTGCAACACTTATACGCCTCTCCACCATTTCCCTTTTGGAAAAATTTAACCATCGTGTTCAAATCCAATGGGGTCTGCACTTCAAATGTGTAACAAAATTTATATTAAATTAATAAAAAATTTGTAAAGGTTCACATTGCCCAGAAGTGGGCGAGAATCGAAGTTGGGAATCAGCGAACTATACCGATAATTTCTAAAAGCAGGTCCGAAAATAAAAAAAACGTGTCTCCCAGTTTTTCTACATCAATTTGCATTTGTGGGAAATACTGCAAAAAACAT
Organism: Pegoplata infirma; assembly: GCA_963921195.1. Lineage (NCBI taxonomy): Eukaryota > Metazoa > Arthropoda > Insecta > Diptera > Anthomyiidae > Pegoplata > Pegoplata infirma. Next base: position 328,825,452 of record OY992536.1, read on the forward strand.
ATTTTGTTTCACCAAAGTAGTGTGAAATAAATCGAAAAAATGTATTAAATATATTTCTCAGCTAAATAATGTCTTTTAAAAAATTAAATTTAATTTAATGATCTTTCTTAGAACATACATACTGTCCTTATAGTCGTTTTTTTAAAATATTTTCATATAAAAGCACTTAAACGTAAGCATCACACGAACTTTTGGCCTTTGAAAACCCATAGTGAAATTTAATAAAGTTATGGATAGAGAGTTATTATGTTATTCTAAGAACCACCCAATTTCACCGAAGATATTTATAACCATTATTTAGCTCAGAAGTAAATTAAAAACTTATTTTCGAATTTTTGCATTTTTCGCGAAATAAATGAACTAAAAAGAAACAAAATATGGCATTGTTTTGTAATAATTTTTAATAATTTCCGTGTTTTTATTTTTATTAGTGTAGCGAATCGCCGCACTGTGGCGCCTTTTGACTTTTTTCGTTGCATAAATCATAACTTTTGAACCAATGAAGATATTTTAAAAATTTAAAGAGCATTCGAAAGAAGACTTCCCTAGCTTCAAAATATATGAGCCACAATGTAATAGGTCAGCCGCGGCACTGTGCACAGTGTCGTATTTTGACTTTTTTCGTTGTAAGCATTATAAATTTAAAGTAATAAAGATATCAAGATTTATAAAGCATTTGAAAGAAACCCCTTTAGCTTAAAAATAAGTAACATTGGCCCACTGCAGCACAGTGCATCGTTTGGACTTTTTTTTCGTTGCAAAAATGATAAGTTTTGAAGTTATCAAGACATTTTTAATGTTTGCAACGCACTTTTCTCCTTTAGCTTCAAGAAAAGCGCATCCGCATTGTAATAGGCCCGCTTTGGCACTGTGCAAAGTGATCCGGGATCCCGGGATTTTGATTTTCAAATCCCGAATCCCGGGATTTTAAAAAACCGATCCCGTTTGACAGCCCTAGTAAATACTAAACATCCTCTGTTTAATAGTTCCTGTCACAAACCGTCACTTTTTTAGTTCTATTCTATCAAATATAGAAAAAAGACCGAAATATGGTGTGTTTGCAAATCTGCACCTAAAAACAAAGTATTGGACCAAATAACCCGTTTTTTATATCGTTTCATTTGAAATAATATACCTTTCAAACGACACCAAAAAAATAATGATCGGTTGCATAGTTTGCCTTAAATTCAATTTAAAAGATGATATATTTTTTTTAAGTTTTAACTTTTTTCTGCAGACTGAAAAATTACCAACATTGGGTTGCTCTATAATTCATAATTTTTATCCGATTTCAAAAATGTTTTTGGATTCTTAATCCATAGAAGTTTTCAATCACACTCAAAAAAAAAACTTAGTCAAAATATTAGTAAAAGGTGTTGTAATTTACTTCAACCAAACTTTAGCAAAAAAAATTGTAAAAATTTAACTTTTACAGTTTTTTTTTGGCAATTTACTATTGGTAAAATACAAAAATTTTTTGGTACTTTTACTATATTTTCTTGCTAGTTTTTTTTTTTATTTTACTATAATTTTAGCAAAAATATTAGTATTTTCCTTAAAGAAATGGTAATACTTTTTATTTTTTTTTTCTTAGCTTTAAGAAAAAAAAAATTGTTTAAAATTGCCAAGAAGAAGGCAAAAGATGTTGCTGCCAACACCATAGCAAACTAGCCTTTTATCAACTGCATGGGCGCTCAAAAATAGGCTACACAATCTTTAGTATTTTTACCATATTTTTTGCTAATTTTACCATATTTTTTGCTAATTTTATATGAAATTTTCTTTAAAATTTGCCACCTAAATTGTTAATAAAAAGTTGATAATTTTGAAAAATTATTTTTTTTAAATTTTAACACATACTTAGATATCTAATCTTTAATATCCAAAAGTTTTTTTTTATTTTTTTTTTAAATACATGTGAAAAAAATTAAAAATTCGAAAAAAAAATTATAATTTTTTACAAATTTAACGTGAAAATGTAAGAAATTTCTTGTGTACTACTACTACGCAATTCTCATTTGTTCTACTTAAGCTAAAAAAATGACGCAAAAAAAAAATAAAAAACGTGAAGTGTTTTTCTTTAAATTTTTTGTTTAAAGTGTTGAAGTGAAAAAAAAATCATTTTGGATTTTAATGTGGTTGGAAGTCCAGTTACTGCAACTACAGCTGATGAAAAGAAGATGCCATCAAGCCGAAGAAACCATCCAACAACTGAAGTAATAGTTGATGCTGCTATTACTACATTTAAAGAACGTGGTGCTCAAAAACAGGCAAAAAAATTTTTAGTATATACACCAAATTTTAAATCAACTACTAATCAGAGAAAAAAAATACTAAATAAAACAGTTTTTTTTACCAAATTACAAATTTTTTTACTATTTCAATTTTACCATTTTTTTTTTTGGTAATTTTACCATATTTTTTGATAATTTTACAAGGTTGATTTTTTACAAAAATAAAATGGTATTCTTGTAATTTTACCATTTTTTTCCTAATTTTTTGATTAGCAAAATGGTTTTGCTAATATTACCAAAATTTTTGCAACGTCCAAAACTACAGTTTTTTTGCTAATTTTAACCATTTTTTTTGCTAGTTTTACAATATTTTTTTTTTGAGTGCAGATGTAATCATTCATTTTATCAAATTCTTCTGTCAATTTTTGGATTTTTGCAACGCTTTTAGGGAAAAGGCGTCACAGTGCGCCGTATGCAAGAGGCCGGTGTATTTTTTTTTTTTTTTAATTAAGCACTCTTTAAGAATTTTGTTCATTATAGATATGAAAATGTTCATGCAATCTATGAAAAATTCATAAAAAGTGAGCCAGTAATTTATTTATATTAAATGAATGATTTTTTTCATAAAACTTAAGAACAATTGCAGTTATAAAAAATTTCATACATTTAAGGAAAAAGTTTCGTAGAAAATAAAATTCATAAAACTAATGATTATTTTCATTAACGCACTCAAATTTGGGCATACTATTTAAGAAAAAAAATTGTTGCCATTTAAAAAAAAACATTTATGTAGCGAAAAAATTCCTTGGCTCATTACAAATTTCAAATTTTTGCTGTACACATAAACAGGACCAAAAATTCTAAGAGTTATGCCAAAAAGAAATCAATCAATTAATTTCCCATACATATTTTTATTTTTAAATCCTTTAAATTTTACAGGTTTCAATAATAAAACATAAATAAAACAAAATTAATATATAATTAATACATTTTCATTGACAGTTTGGGGTAAACAAATAATAATATAATAAATTATTTAAAAAAAAATTAGTAAATGTATTCGTAAATCGCTGTTCAAAAAAGAAAATAAGTAAATTTAAAAAAATATACAAAAATTAACAGCTTAATGAAATGTAAGAAAAAACAAAAATAAATATATTTAATAAATAAATTTTATGATTTTTATGTAAGTGTAAAATTAATTAAGCATATGTGTATATAATTAATAAAAAAAAAATTCTGTAGACTAAAAAAGACTTAAGCAATTGTCGCCAGGACGTTAAATATTAAAGAAAAAAAATAATAAAAAACAAAAAAATATATATAGATGAAATAAATAGAAATTTATAAATGTCAGTTAGAGCATTAAATGTTGGCTTTACCGGAAAATTAAAAAAAAAAACCCAAACATACAAAAAAAAAAAAATAAGTGGTATTAATAAAATGTAGAAAATGCAAAACAATTATACAATATATTGTCACATATATTGTCATATATACATATATTTATACAAAAAAAATATGTATGATTGTGAAATGATAAATGTAGCAAAAATAGACTTAATAAATTAATTAATTAATATTTTATATGTTTTCACAAAAATACAAAAGAGAACAAAAGAAAAAAAAAACACACTAAAAGAATTGATTAATATTAATAATTTTAAATTAAAAGAAAAAAAATATGCGCAAACAAATACTCCGACAATCACTGTTTTTATTTATTTCTTTAATAAAAAAAAAAAATTCAACATTTTTAATTTATTTGTTTTTTAGTTAATTCTTTTTAGGGCGTAGGGACCAAAATAAACCAAAAGGAAAATTGAATCGATTTACAAAAAAGGCAATAAATTATGAGAACGATTTAAGAAATTGTAAACCATTATCAATTATAAACCACGCCCTGTTACTCTAAATAATTAAATTAAATATAAAACAAAAAGAAAAACAATTAAAAGCCTGCCTTTTACAAATGTGTTCATTGGAAGATAAATTTTTAAAATGGGCAAGAAAATTCACAGTCAATGAAAATAGTTCAAATTGTTGAAAACAACAAAAAATGGTCATTTAATAAAGAACTACAAAAGCAAGTTTTCGTTTTTACAAAATAATTACGATCTCTGGAGCGTAATAAAAGGAAAATCGTCCAGCTCAAAAATAAAAAAAATTGGGTATCACAGCAAATTTTTTGAAATATTTTCTTAATGTATCAAATTCTGGAGTTCAGAAGCTGTTTTCCATGATTATTACTGTTTCTTCGTGTCATCTAGAAACAGAGATAGAAATAGTTTACAAAAAAAAAAAATGGTAGGTCGCGGAAGAGTTTCAGGAAGGTCGCGAACAATTTTGTTAAAACTTAAATTTTTGGTAAATTTAAAACTCATTTTTTTTATTATTGTGTTATAAAAAGATACAAATACTTTTATCACCAAAAAAAATTATTTCCATCGCTTAAGGTCCCTCCGTAATCACTGTGCAGTTGTTAATTTATCGGGTTGCCCAACACTGATTTGTGAAGTTTTTTGGCTGAGTCTTTCCGATGCTGATTCCGAATCTGGGTTTCAATGTTTTCTAGTACTTTAGGTTTTTGAGAAAATTAAAGACAAAGTTCACAAAAACGTATTCTTGTGCATTTTTAAGAGCTTTGTTTGTGATATTTTTGGATGCGTCTGGGATCTGATCACTTTTTTCGATTTACTTTTTAATGCTGATTCCAAATCTGGATCCGAATAACGGATCTAGATTAGTGATCGAATTTTGAAAAAAGAACAATCATAACTCAAAATTGGAAATTGAGGTCATAGTTCCCAAAAATTTTGTTTTTTTAAATTTTTTTTGAAATTTTTCACGTGAAATTTTTGGTATGCGTTTGGGATCTGACCACACGGTTTCGATTAATTTTTTAATTCCGCTTCTTAATTTGGTTTCTAAATGTTTCCATTATTTCAGTTTTTAAAAAAAAAACTGAGGGCAAAGTTCACGTTATTAATTTTTTTTGTGGGGGGTCGCGAAAAATTTGAAATATTGAAAAGGGTCGCAAAGCAAAAGTTAGTGAGAAGCTCTGTTTTAGGTATTGAGCGATCTTTTGATAATACTGGTTATGCAGGCGCGGATCAACGCGAATTCAAACAAAAAGAAAAATATTGAAAAAAGGAAAAGAAAAAAATAAAATAAGAAGAATTGAAAATAGTCTGAACATTTTTTCTATAAAAAATGTCTAAGAATCTCGAAATTTCTGTATAGGAAAAATGTTTTTGGAATATTAAAATTTTTCTTTAGGAAAAATATGAGAAAATTTCTATTTGAAAAATATACACCCAAAACATTTTGTAGTTGTATAGTTAAGGATTTCTGTAGTTGAATTAAAAATGATTTCAAATAACTATTGTAATCACCACTAACTATTAACTTCGTTAATAATAATTATTTTTAGTTACCCTGTTTTTTTAATTTTCTTTTGATTTGAAATTGACAGTCATAAATTTTGAAAAAAGAAATACTGCCAAAACGAAAATATATTTTCATTTTATGTTATTATAATAATAGTATGACTTATAAATAAATTTGGGAAGAGTTAAATATTTAAGATGATGCAAAATTATTTGGTAAGTTATAATGCATAATTTGTTTGATATTTTACGTTTAATCATTTTACGTTATATCATTTTATGTATATTGTATTTACAGGAATATGGCGAAATGAAATAATCCTTAATCCTGAAGGTGGGATGAAGAAAATTAAGTGGAACTTTAAAGAAGTAATCGATTTTGTTTACTATGTATCCTGATTTGTAAATAGCTGCTTTAAAGGTTCTAAAACGTTTTCCAAGGACTCTGACATTTTTTCTATGAAAGCTTCAAAGATTCTCAGAAAAAATTGTCACAGAATCTGAGAATTTTTATATAAGAATCTCTCAGAGTCTGAGTGGTTTTTTTAATGGAAAAATTCTCTACATCTATATTCTTAGATTCCGAGACATTTTTTTACAGAAAAATTCTCAGATTATGAAATATTTTTTATGGAAAAATTCTCTGATTTTGAGATATATTTTTTAGAAAAATTCCCAAATTCTGAGAAATTTTTTTAATAGAAAAAATCTCAGCTTCTGATACTTTTTTACTGTAGAAAAATTCTCAGATTCTGTAACATTTTTTCTATAGAAAACTTTTCAGACTCTAAGTCATTTTTTATAGAAAAAACTCTCGGATTCTGAGACATTTTTCGATAGAAAAATTCTCCGATTATGAGTCATTTTTCTACAGAAAAATTCTCAGATTCTGAGACATTTTTCTATAAAAAATTCTCATTCTGAAACTATTTTTCTATAGAAAAATTCTCGGATTCTGAGATTATTTTTCTATAGAAAAAATCACAGATTGTGAGACTATTTTTCTATAGAAAAATTCTCAGAATCTGAGACTATTTTTCAATAGAAAAATTCTCAGATTCTGAGACTATTTTTCTATAGAAAAGTTCTTAGATTCAGAGATTATTTTAATATACAAAAATTCTCAGATTCTGAGACTATTTTTCTATAGACATATTTTCAGATTCTGAGACTATTTTTCTATAGAAAATGCTCAGATTCTGAGACTATTTTTCTATAGAAAAATTCTCAGATTTTAAGACTATTTTTCTGTAGAAAAATTCTCGGATTCTAAGACTATTTTTCTATAGAAAAATTCTCAGATTCTGAGACTATTTTTCTTTAGAAAAATTCCCAGATTCTGAAACTTTTTTTTCTATAGAAAAATTCTTAGATTCTGAGTCTATTTTTCTATACAAAAATTCTCAGATTCTGAGACTATTTTTCTATAGAAAAATTCTCAGATTCTGAGACTATTTTTCTATAGAAAAATTCTCAGATTCTGAGACTATTTTTCTTTAGAAAAATTCTCGGATTCTGAGACTATTTTTCTATAGAAAAATTCTCAGATTCTGAGAATCTGAGAATTTTTGATAGAAAAATTGTCACATTCTGAGACTATTTTTCTATAGAAAACTTCTCAGATTCTGAGACTTTTTCTATAGAAAAATTCTCAGATTCTGTGACTGATTTTCTATAGAAAAATTCCCAGATTCTGAGACTATTTTTCTATAGAAAAATTCTAAGATTCTAAGACTATTTTTCTATAAAAAAAAAATTCACAGATTCTGAGACTATTTTTCTATAGAAAAATTCACAGATTCTGAGACTATTTTTCTACAGAAAAATTCTCAGATTCTAAGACTATTTTTTTATAGAAAAGTTCTCAGGTTCTGAGACTATTTATCTATTTTTCTATATAAAAATTCTCAGATTTTGAGACTATAAAAAAATTCTCAGATCCTGAGTCTATTTTTCTGTAGAAAAATTTTAGATTCTGAGACTATTTTTCTATAGAAAAATTCTCAGATTCTGAGACTATTTTTCTTTAGAAGAATTCCCAGATTCTGAAACTATTTTTCTATAAAAAAATTCTTAGATTCTGAAATTTTTTTTTCTATAGAAAAATTCTCAGATTCTGAGACTATTTTGCTTTAGAAAATTTCTCGGATTCTGAGACTATTTTTTTAGATTATTTTTTAATAAAAAAAATCTCAGATTCTGAGACTATTTTTCTATAGAAAAATTCTCAGATTCTGAGACTATTTTTCTATAGAAAAATTCTTAGATTCTGAGACTATTTTTCTATAGAAAAATTCTCAGAATCTGAGAATTTTTTTTATTAAAAAATAATCTGAGAAAAATAGTCTTAGAATCCGAGAAATTTTCTAAATTCTATAGAAAAATTATCAATTATTTTTTGATAGAAAAATTGTCAGGTTCTGAGACTATTTTTCTATAGAAAACTTCTCAGATTCTAAGACTTTTTCTATAGAAAAATTCTCAGACTCTGAGACTATTTTTCTATAGAAAAATTCTCAGATTCTGTGACTGATTTTCTATAGAAAAATTACCAGATTCTGAGACTATTTTTCTATAGAAAAATTCTCAAATTCTGAGAATATTTTTCTATAGAAAAATTTTCAGATTCTAAGACTATTTTTCTATAGAAAAATTCTCAGATTCTGAAACATTTTTTCTATAGAAAAATATTCAGATTCTGAAAATTTCTTTCTATAAAATTCTGAAACATTTTTTTGTAGAAAATTAATTAGATTCTGAATTATTGTTATTATACTTTTGATTAATTTTAATAAAAACTCTTAAAACTTTCAGAATGAGTTTTATTGTAAATAAAAATTCATATTTACCTTATTCTAATTAGCTAGCAACTAAAATTCAACAATTAAATAATTATCGGTAACTAAAAAGGTAGTTAAATATAAAATTATTTACTTAATCGTTATATTTAGCTATTTGAAGTTGTTTTCAACTGTTCTTATAGTTGTTTTCAGCTATTTTTTTTAAATATGTCAAATAAAAGTTGAAATCAACTAAATATTGGTAATAGTAACGACTTTTGTAGTTAATTTTTTATTTTGGTTTATTTGTAGTTATCAGCAACTTAAGAAAATCAACTAAACTTTAGTTAGTGGTATTTCACCTACAAAATAGTTGATATTTAAGTTGTTATCAACTACAAAATTTTTTGGGTGTATGAATTTTTTAATATGAAAAATGTTAGAATTTGTCAATAACATTTCAGTATTTTTCTATGGACAAAATTTGAGAGTTTTACTATGGAAAACAATTATTAATATCAGAGACTTTCTTCATCAAGCAAATGACTCAGAAAATTTCAAAATTAAAAAAAACATTTATTGATGAAACATGTCGAGTTCTATATTCAAAACCCTCTATCTAAAAAAACACAACTTTTGAGGAGAGCCAAAAAACTGTTTAATTCGTGTATTGTTAGAGTAATTAAAATTCGAAATTCTACAGTATTTTTTTAAATCAACTACTGAATCTCACATATGGTTTGTTTTTAAAATTTTGCACTATTGGGGATTTTATGATAGATAGAGGGTTTTGCCACTCAAAAATATTAAGTACAGGAATGAAAATGATCAGATAGAGGGTTTTGCATTTTAATAAAAAATAATTATTATGATTTCATTTACGACATCGGTAAATTTTCAACGTCATTTATTGATGATAACGGCTTATAAAAAATTCCGAAATCGCGGTTTTGATCCTCAGGTGCTGAATTTTAAGACAAAAATTTTTTTTTTACCGAATTCATCTCAAAAGTTGACAAATTGTGGAGTATGTTATGTGAAAAATAGTAAAAAAAATATAAACGCGATTTTGGTCCACAGATTCTGATCAGCATCGCGATTTTTAAAATTAAAATGTTTGTTTCCTAATGTACATAAGACATCCAAATTTTAAGCCATATTTTTCAAAAAAGTCAAACAAGAATTTTCAGAAAAAATCTTAACTAATGATGCAAATCCGACATAAGGATCCCAATAGGAAAAACTTTTTGAGTAAAAAAACTATTACTTAATTTAGGTTCAGTTTCTGTAGGAAATACTGCTATCCATCTCTCTAAATAGGTAAAATATCTGAGAGTAGTTATGGATTCGAATCTTACTTGGAATTCAAATTTGGACAGCATTATCAAAATGGCTATGGGCCCTGTTAATCGTCATGTGGATCTACAAGATGATTTGTAGACCGATCATGACATACGCAGCCATAGTCTGGTGGCCGGAATTATGCCGGTCTCTAGAGTGTTTTGGTACCCCCCCCCCCCCCCAAAGCTGACCGGGCGAAACAAATTTTTTTTTATTTTGGATTCTTGGTCATAGAGGTTTTGAGGGTAATGAGATAGCGGATGAGCTTGCTAAAAATGCCTCCGCTACTCGAACTGGTGTAAACTGGTCCACCATCTCGACCATAGGGGTTTAGAAAGGACAGACTTCTTAAACTTGTGGGAGAATTCAGGAGGTCCATGACAATCCAAAGTACTTATCGCGTCACTATCCTATGTAAGAATTCTTAATAACACCAAAAGTTACACTAGGTTACTGACAGGTTTTCTTACCGGACACTCTAAAGTTAATTATCACTTTTATAATTTAAACCTTTGTACATAGTCTTTGTGTCGACTTTATCTGAAGGAAATAGACAGGGAATTACTTTATTCTGGGGATATAAGGATGGCTTTTCCATCATCTGCTATAATTTTTATTATGAACATTAAACAGAGTTTGAATTAAACCCATAGGAGTCGCAGTGACGGCAGTAAGGGCTAGATCTCCCCTTGTATAATAATATATTAAAAACTCTTTAATTGCACTGTGCAACAACCAAAATCGGAATGGGAAAACACCAAAAGCAAATAAGAGTGGAGTACACGTAAAACACCTACAAACTAAATTTTAATCAAAATAATTTTTAAGAATAGTATTTGTTTGTTTGTCAAAAACTTTGTAATTTAATCTCGTTTACGCCGATCCGTGATTTGATTCGGCTCGGAATCATTGTCCAGATACTTTAAAAAAGTTTAGATCATCTATGTACTTTTAAGTGTACTAGCAATTTTATCAAAAGTTTTTATAAAAATGTAGATATTTTTAAAAATATCTATATTTTATAGGTATTTTTGATTTTTTTTTTTTTTTAAATCGACGACACTTGAATATTTTCCAAAAAAAACAGATGTATTTGTTAAAGTTATTTTAGTATTTCCAATAATTTTACCAACGAAACTAGTTGAGTGCATTTGTATTCCCAATTATGTATATAAAAACTACACTTATGTACGGTGACGAGCAAAAGTGTAACAGGGTTCACATTAGAGGTATTCAGAGTCTTGTTGCCACCCCTGGCAATGCAGCAAAAGAGTACTTCTTTCAAAAAATACATGTATTTTGAAAAGTAATTTTGAAAAGTGCTCTTTTACCACCAGTGCCAGGGCTGGCAAGCAAGACTCTGAATACCACTATTGTTTAGACATTCTGCTCTATGTTTTAAACTACACAAGATAAAGTATTGAATTTTTTTGATAATTTTATTAGTTAATTGATCAGAATTTATAAACATTATCGAAATATGCTGTAAAATTTTTTATAAAAAAAATATAGTAAAAATTCCATAAAAAGGCAAGTGTTACATTATTGCACTCATGATTTTTCTACATAAATCTTTAGGACAACTTTTATATTTCGCGCATATAGACCCGGATTTTGCAATTTTTTTATAAAACTTAATAAATAACATAAAAATAATTCATTTGTTGAAAAGAAATTTTGGGTAAACATTATTTTTAACTCAAAAGTCCGTCCTTTTTACGTTTTTTGGGGAACCACGCATATTTATCGAGCTAAGAATTTGCAGAAATTATTTTTTTTGAATGGTGTTTATATCAGGCGATAATAGAGACCATTTATAAAAAATGTCGTAAATGGATTGTTGCTTTTGCAATTAGTAAAAAAAAAAGTTATTGTGTACTGGGGTTGGGTTTCTGGAGGAATTTCAAATATTTTTGCCGAAATTCGACATTTTTCGGCTGAATAAAGGCCAATTTTGCCTCAATAAGTGTTTTCTTAATTCAGCCATAAATAAATCAATAAGTTATATCACCAGTTGATCATAAATTTTGTTAAGAATGGGTTTATGCCATTTAAAACCACTATCACATTTCGTGGTTTTGGACATTATCCTCGGGGTAGTGCCATAGTGTCTAATTATCGAATCAGAACGCAATCTTCGGAGTTAATTTTTTCAAAAAGAACAAAAATAAATAATGTTTAATAAATAAAAGTCTTTTGCTGCTCTTATCATTGGACGAAATTCACTAATTCAATTTAGGTACCCCAAACAATAATTTTAAATAGGGATTTAATAATAACTACATTCTTTATAACAATATTGTCAATCTACTGATGATTTTAATTGACGATATATTTAAGACCGAATATAGAAAAAACATCATCGGCCAGAATTGGCTCGTATTCATCCGAAAAATGTTGAATATCTGCAAAAATATTTGAAATTCCGCCAAAAACCCAAATTGAGTACCCAATAAAAAAATTGTATTAATTGCAAAATAAACAAACCACTTATGAATTTGATTATAAATGGGCTCTACTATCGCCGGATATAAACGCCATTCCAAAAAAATAATGTCTGTATATTCTAAGCTTGAGTAATACGTGTGGCTCTCCTAAAATCATAAAAAGGACGGACTTTTGAGTTAAAAAAAATGTTTAGCCAAAATTTCTTTTCAACAAATGAATTATTTTTATGTCATTTATTAAGTTTTATAAAAAAATTGCAAAATCCGGGTCTATATGCGCGAAATATAAAAGTTGTCCTAAAGATTTATGTTGAAAAATCATGAGTGCAATAATGTAACACTTGCCTTTTTATGGAATTTTTACTATATTTTTTTTATAAAAAATTTTACAGCATATTTCGATAATGTTTATAAATTCTGATCAATTAACTAATAAAATTATCAAAAATCTTCAATACTTTATCTTGTGTAGTTTAAAATATAGAGCAGATTATCTAAGCAATGTGAACCCTGTTACACTTTTGCTCGTCACTGTATAAACAATATTTAGTAAAATATTAAAAAATGTCTGCTTTATAAATATATACAATGATAGGGTGTAGAAATAGTTCGCATACTCAATATTCGAAATCAACTTGTTCTGATGCTGTCGGTCGCAAATATGAAGATTAGGTCATGAAGCCTGGCATACTTTTTATAAAAAAATTATTCATCATAAATTTTCTCGAAAAGGAAAAAACTCTCCTTTTTGATATTGTTTAGCTATTTATTTGATTATTTTTAATCAAATTAGTTTATAAAAAATTAAGACAACGCCTATTTTTCAAAAATTAAAAAAAAAAAAAAAACAAATGTCAAATAGTTTGACGAGATTTTATTTCCTTGTTGGACATTTGCTGTGGTATGCCTTATATGTGCAACATATATAAAATAATGCAGATACTCCAATTTTCTTCAATCAATTATTTGTTTTTTGTTTTTATTTATATATTTTAAACGAAAAATGTTTGCGTATTTAAATCTTTACTTATAAGTGGTTCCCAGAAAACATTTATTTAGTATATAAAAAACAAAAAAATAAACCGAAAAACTCGTAGATAGATGTATTTGTAATTTGTTAATCATTTAGAATTTTGGAACAATAAATTTAGTATTAAACAAAAAAAAAAAGCCGCAAAAAAGTATTAAGTTTATGTATATTAGAAATAAAGACGATGGATAAAAAAAAGAAAAAGAAAACTGCATTTGATCTGTAAGACAGATGTAGTTACGACATACATACATTAGAGTGGTCTAAAGATAAAATATTTTTTTTTAAACGTGTTAGTTTTACTTGGAAAGTTCACAAAATTTTCATGTGATTCAAGTTTGATCTTAGCGCAGTTATGATTTTAAAAATTCCAGGATTTAGTAGAAAATGACAAGTAAAAGTAGAAAAGAACTTAAAAAAAATAGAAAACTTTTCAGAATCTGAAATTTTTTCTTAAACTTTAGACTCTAAAGGAAAAATGTCACAGATCCTGAAGCTTTATATACACAATAAACAGTTCTTTATTAAACTACTACTTTGTAGTAAATCGTTTCTATTTTTGCGAAATAATCTTAACAATGGAATCTGACAAATTCCGAAACACGTGCTGATTAAGTCTTGCAAAAATTACCAACATAAATAAATTTAAAACAAAAAAAAATTATTTTCTTGAAAATTATGCTATGAGAATTCCATGGTGTTAATTAGTAAAGAAAATAATGACCTCGAGCCAGAATAAACATCCTCAAAATATAATATTTTAAAGGTCGAATAAAACAATTTTAATTTTTTAATAAAAATTAATCGAAATTAAAAAAAATATAAACATTTTTTGGCCCCTCCGAAAAAAATACGCTCCTGGTTATTTACGTATGCAAAAGGACACCGAAAGGCAATATTTAATGGTGTTCTTTTCTTAGAAAATTTTAATCTTCTATCTCCAATTTTTAGGGGTAATTTAAGTCTTTAACTTGTTCTACAAACATTTTCTGCATCAAATTTTAACCATCTATTTTTACCATTTTTAAAGGCGTTTGAAAAAATAAAAACTTCAGTGGGCCATAAACAAGAAGTCGATCTAAGTTTTAAAAACCTTTGGGGGGTTTTGGTGAGCTAATGGTATACTACTTTCATTTGACCCCAAATTTGTTGTACAATAAAATAAAAATTTTGTAGACCGGAAAACTTTGGAAGCGATTACACAGTGCAACAACTAAAATCGGAATGGGATGAAACCTAAAGCAAATAAAAGTTTAAATTTAAAAACCCCTCAAAGTTTTTAAACCTTGAGTGGTTTTTAAATTGGTGAACTTTTATTACAATTATAATAATAATTACTTGAATACAGTATAAGTGGCGTATACTTATTTTTGTAATTTCCTTTAAAAAACAATCATACGCAACGATGCACAGTGGTTTATTTTTAATAATTTTGATATTCAGCAAGTAAGTAATGGACCGGTTGCAGCGAAATTTATACCGGTTATATGTAATGTTATTTCTAGCGTAAGTTTGGAAGCTAAACTCCACATGTCCAATAAGGAAACCACCAGGGCCCCTAAAGTAGGATATATTTATTATACAGAAACTAAAAAGGCCTTGAGGGTTTTGTTATGTAAAATGTAAACTTTCATTTGCTTTTGGTGTCATTCTATTCCGATTCGGAAAGTTCGATTTTGTATCACTGTGTGATCAAACGTAAATCTACTTAAAAAAGATTTTTTGTTGCTACAATTTGTGCTCTCCAGGTATTATTTTTATTTCAGACCACTCTAATATACATACATATTAAAAAGGCCATTAAGCAATAATTAAAAAATATGAATCAATGACGAAAGAATATTTTATGAAAATATAATTTTTATTTACAAACGAGATTATTTGCGGTGAAAAAAAAAATTTAAATAAAAGAAAACCGTTTATGAGATAAACCAAAACATAACAAATAATTAAATATTAAATAACAAAAAAAAAAATAAAAATAAAAAACATAAATTGTATTTGTATGTATGTAAATTGTAAGTTAGCTGTCATCTTTGTCGTTGTCGTCGTCGTTGTAATTATTGTTGTTTGTCGTCATCGTCAATGTATTTTTGCGTGTCGTTGATGTCATTGTTACAAATGTATTTTGTATATGTGTATTTGTATTTGTACTTGTACACCAACCACAACCACCTTAGCTCAGAGTAAAATAAAAAAAAAAATTTAAAAAAAAAATTATACGCTTAAAAACAAAAAAAAAAATAGATAAATTACACTGTACACCAAATATATTAAAACACAAATGCAAGAAGAAATAATTAAACGAAAAAAATATATTTTAAAAAAACTACATCATGAAAACAAAAAAAAAATGTAGTTATTAACAAATCAGAATTGTATTTAAAACAAAAAAAAATGTAGAACAATTTAAAAAAAAAAAAATATTTTTTTAATTTAAAATTTTATTTTTCAAAAATGGTCGTCGTCGTGGTTTCATTTCCGGTTCATACAATATGACATTATTTTTTTTTTTATTAAATACAATTTGTTTATCTGTATTAAACATAAAAAATAAAAAAAAAATATAAGAAAAACAACAACAAATAAAACTGAAGAAAAAATCTCATGTATGTATAGTGTTAAGTAGTTTATTTTAAGTAAAAATTGTATTGGTAAATTTGTAATTGATTTTTTAGAGAATATTTTTTAATAAATGTTATAGTTTAGTTTGTCAATTGATTGATTTATTTCTTGTTATTACTTGGGATCTTTTACAATAATAAAAAAAAATCGTGGGTATTCAATAGGGTGGCTCGTTTTTGGGATTTTCTCTCTGATCAAATTCTAATACCCGCCAAAAGTGTCATTCCCCCAAAGAATAATTCACATGCAAAATATCACTCCGATCGGAGTTTATCTTCTGTTTCCACTTTGAGCCTCAAAATTGTGGTTTCTGCAAAAAAGGACTTTAAAAAAAAAAATTAAGTTTTTTTATTAAAATAATTAAAAAATATGTTTGTATAATATTTGATCGCAAATACCTTAATATGAAATCTAAAGATTTTACGATATCATAAACCTGTCCAAACTTGATACCAAAAAATGGCATGATTTTGGGGGCGTTCTCAAAACACATTTTTTCAAAATTTCAAAATTTTATTAAAAAATTTTATATATAAAATTTTTTCTTTCTGAATTCATTAAGAACACCATGGAGAAGAAAAACGCGAAAAATTCAAAATATGGCGGATATATATATATATATACTTGTTTATAGCACAAATTGTTAGCTCTAAACTTCAAATTTTCTGCGGGGGTCATTTTTAACCCCCAGCCAATGTGGGTTAGGGATGTCCTAGATCGGTAAGATTTCATGACTTAAAGTTAGTTAATAGAATGCCACGTCACCAAAAATAAAAAAATAAATTTATTAGCTTTTATTAATCCAAATTATTGATAAAACCAACATTTCCTTGAAATCCGCTAACTTCACCCTGCGATTCCCGAAAAGTGGTCCGACGGATATCCGCCATATTTCACATTTTTCTTTACGAAAATAATTTTTTTAATATTTTAATAAAAAAAACTTAAACTTTTTTTTTTTGTAAGTCCTTTTTTGCAAAAACCCCAATTTTGAGGCTCAAAGTGGAGACAGAAGATTAACTCCGATCGGAGTGATATTTTGCATGTGAGTTACCCTTAGGGGACCGACACTTTTGGCGGGTATTAGAATTTAATCAGAGAGAAAAGCCCAAAAACGAGTCACCCTAGTATTCAATACTAAAAATTCAACCAACGACTAATGTTTTGGTCAAGGACCCAGTGCAGGAATTGGTAATCAATAATAAAAAATGCATTTGTAAACATTTATCGCAAAGGGAAAGTAACTTTTGATTTTTTTTTTTTGACCAACACTCAGGGGATGCCCCTATAAATGCAATGCATTGTGTATAGATCAGGAAATATAGGCGTGGGAAGGAGGAAAGAGGGAGTAGTAATTATGGATATTTGACTTGAATCTGCTAATGTTATATGTGTCAGAAAAAACGTGGGCGGGAAGTCTGTTCCACAAAAGTTCGGCCAAAGAAGGAATTCTCTCTATAGTGTGTTCTGCGGTCCGTTGTCCAATCAACAACAAACGGATGAGCTCTGCTAGATATACGCGTATTTCGATTAAATACACGCACCTCCGGGATGAGGCTACCTATCTCAGCAGAACACTTTCCGTGGAAAAATCGATAGAACAAGGACACACAACCCACATTTCGACGATGCTCCAAGGAATTAATGGAATCAGATGTAGCATTACATCTGTTAGCATTAACGCTCTTCTCTGTACGCGGTCAAGAATTTCCAATGCTGAGGTTGAAGCACCTGCCCATACATGAGAGTTATATTCCATTTTAGGTCGGATTTAGGTGGTATAGACTGTTAGGAGATCAGCTGGAGTGAAATATCTCCTACACCATTTCAAAAACCCTAAGCACTTGAACGCTTCTTTCGACACTTCGAATATGTGTTTATTCCAACGGACATCACACTGAATCTTCATACCCAGAATATCAAGAGCTTCAGATTTCCTAACGTTAACACCACCAAAGGATAAAACAGGCGGCTCTAACCTTTGAAGACGCTTGTGAGTTAGATGGGTCTAGGTTAAGAGAGCTATCTATGTGCCTTCTCATGCTCCCAACCTCAGATTGGCTTGGTCTATGGTCGAAGGAATAAGAGTGGCAAATAGTGCTATCGTCCGCAAAAGAACCCTGCAAAAAAAGTCATTACCACATCTCAGTGGAGTGCTTTAAAACTATAACAAATGTAATGAAATACAACATAAATAACAAAAAACACAAGACAAAAACACACAAACAGTTTTTTCTACTCCAGAATACATAGATATTCAGCACTTAACTCATTACCTATCGCGACACCTCCATACAAATGTAAGTAGCGACACCTCCATACAAATGTAAGTAGATATTCAGTAGATAAGAACTACTCCGTGGAAGTAGTTGGAAGTTGTTTGAAAGCTCGGAGTACTTCTTATCTACTGAATATCTACTTACTTTTGTATGGGAGTGTCGCGGAAGGTAATGAGTTAAGTGCTGAATAACAACTTTTTATGGAGTAGAAAAAACGGTTTGTGTGTTTTTTTCTTGTATTTTTTGTTATTTTTGTTGTATTTCATTGCATTTGTTATAGTTTTAAAGCACTCCAAATAGAAGTACTCCGCACTTTTTTTTTGCTGAAAAAGGTAATAATGACCTCGAGCTAGAAAAACCTACTCAAAATATAATACTTTCAAGGTCGAATAAAACAATTTTTATTTTTTTAATAAAAACTAATTAGAATTACAGATAAACTTTTGTTTTTCGGTCACAAGAAAATGCAAAGTACCTTTTTAAAATCAGATAGCTTAGTCAAATATCTGTCGAATTGAGATTACAGTCATTTTACAGAGTATTTAACAAAGTAATTATTTTGAGTGCATTTTAAAATGTCTAATTAACGTCCATTACAGTTTGTCCAACCACTGTATGTAGTTAATAATGTAGTCATCTTTTTTTTCTAAAAAAAAGTGTGTAAATAAAGATACAGTTTCTAAGTACATATTAAAGATTGAGGGAATTCCTCATACAAGTTTATTTTTTGTCTTATGGAAAGAGCAAAACAATTGAAATGTGTGGTGAGTTTCTCTCATCTATCCACACTAGACACTTAAGCTAACTAAAAGTGAGATACAATTTATTTTCTTTTTGTTCAATTCAAATATGAACGAGAATGTAAAAAAAAAAAAAAAATGTTTAACTTGTGGTTGGAGACTTTGTTGGAATGTTTTTTAGCTCCACAGTTAGTCTTTGTATAAACTTCTAACTAAACGGCAACGGAAAAGACTCATACTTCGCGTGTTATACCACGACGCGACCCAACATAACAAAAAAATCAAAATAAAAACAACAACAATAATAATCGCAATACACATGTGAATAAACGGTTGGTCAGCTGTTAAAGTCGGTCGGTATGTTGGTCAATTTGGACAATTATAGAAAGTGACACTTTTACGAAGGATAAATAATCACTAAATAGATAATTAAGGGTTTCTTTCTGTTATTTTTTTTTAATGCTTAAATAAATGATTCAATTGTGTTATTGACCAAATCACAATTATAGAAGTGACTCAGTAAAATACCATCTGAGTTTGAAGAACTTAAAAGTCAATAAACTTACAAGTGTTTTTTCGTTTGGTCGCCAGTAAGAAGTAGGTGCATATGTTTGTAATGTAAATTGTAACAGCACACCCGCTTGGAATTTTTAAGGTGCAGCCCTTTTTAAAATTATGTATCTTCATACAACATACAAACGTATCGACATTAGGATGACATTTTCTTATTTAGTGAGACAAATAGTTTCTTTACTCCTCTCACGGTCATATTAATGAAATTTTTATGTAAATTTCAAAATACAGAAGGTTTAAATTACGCAAGAATTTTCTGAAATTAAAATAAAAAATCGAAATGACCACGCAATTTGTTTTAAACCTAATAGCTCGCAAGTTGTTCACCAGTGAAAAAAAAACACTGAGAAGTACGAAGTTAAGTTACTTGCGCCATTCGGCAATTCGGATCACCTTATCATTTCTGAATTATTTTCATATTCGGTAATTCGAAATGATTCACATCCAGCGCCAAAACGCTCGGTATTTGTCTATGAAAAGGCGGAATGACAAAACCCCAATTATTGTTCGGCTACGTAAACAGGCGAGAAATGAATGTGCCAGAGTATTCAGATGTGAAAAGTTTCTATACGAATAACGTCTGCGTACAATAGTTCTTGCTGCTCCACGGGGTAGCAAGACCTTTTGGTCATTTATAAAAAGAGTAAACAATAATGCTAGTTCGTCTATTTCGACTCTTATAAGGAATGACCAAATATTCACTGACCCAGATGATAAAGCTAATTTTTTCGCAGAGATTTTTGCAAGGAACTCGAAAGAGTATCCTATACTATGTCCAAGATTTTTTTTGGGCTCGTGCAGTAAAATGGGTTCTTGATGATCTCAACGTAAACAAGTGTTCTTCGACGCTCGCTCGTCCATTGGCTATACTTTGTGGAGTGCTCTTCCCTTCTACCTGAAAGATGGCCAATGTTCAGACCATCCCTAAAGAGGATGAGGCCTCTAACTCTAACTGTTACCGCCCAATTGCAATTTTGTGATCTATATCTAATCTTGTGATCTATTGTCTAATTCACTTCTATGCGATCGCAGTATGGCTTTCGTAGAAGTCCTTCTACGGAAGACCTGTTAGCGCTCCTTACAATTTGGCGAGAGTAAAGTGGTGGCTCTGGATATTTCCAAGGCATTTGATAGTGTGTGGCATGACGCACTTGTATCAAAACTTATTGCATTTGGTATCGGTGATGGTTTCTCTTGATTTATATAGAGTTTTCTCGGGAACCGCACTAGTTGTTTTGAATGGGGATCCATCCAACGAGTTTTAGCTTAATTCAGGGGAACCACAAGGTTCCGTTCTTTATCCCACCCTTTTCCTAATATTTCTTAACGATCTTCTTAGTAAAACCTTCGATCCTATATACTCTTATGTAGATGACAGCAATATTTGTCATTCATTTTCTTTTGAGGAGGTTCAGGCCATGAGACAGAATGTGATTGTGGGGTCTGACAAATAGGGTCGATTTTAATGCTCGCGAGACCCAATGTTGTATGTTGACCCACAGACGATCTGTGGAATCAACGTCATCTGTATCCATGGGTGGTATAAATATTGAGGAATCAGACACTCTTGAAGTTCCGGGCATGAAAATACAATGCGAGGTTCTCTGGAATCAACTTGTTTTTCAAGTGTCGAAAGAAGCATTTAAGTGCGTCATTGTTCTACCGATATTACCATGGAAAGTGATCTGCTGAGATAGGTGAACTTATCCCCGAGACTCGGGTGTTCGTTTGTAATACTCGTCAATCCAGTAGATCACATTCGTTTGCTGTCAATAGTCCAATGAATCGCACAACGCATTACAGAGAAAATTCAATGCACTGCATTGAGTGTTGGCCCAAAGTAAAAAAAAAAAATATTGCTAATAGTGTTGATGTGTATGGATGAAATTATACCGGGTTATTTAACGGGGTTTTCACAAGCGAAAAGAATACAAAAATCAAATTTTGTTTGAAAATTTCAAAAAAATAAAGACCTGCAACCCAGAAGGTCTTTAAATTGACAAATAATTTAAAATTTTGAGAATTTTTATGATCGTGTTTACAACAAACACTGGGAATATGAAGTTTAAAAAAATTAAATTAGTCATTACCAGTCATAATTGTGAATAGCCTGTAAATTGCCAGTTAGCAGCTTACTGGATTTTGAGTAATGCAATCTTACAGAATCACAAAATTTTAAAACGCCCTACTTGAAACTCAATCAAAAACGAAAAATGTGACCCTAATGAACATATTAAACAACAGACCATACCCAATGAAAAGGCGAAAACTAAAACCCAACAACATTAACATTTTTTGCAAAATGACAAGAAATATATCTAAAAATGTAAAATAGTTGTTAATTTATATATGAGGTATTTCACAACAACCACTGCAAAACAAATTTTATATAATTACATCGTTGGCCAATAATTTTTGTAACCTCTCCATCAAAAACCAAAAATATAAGCTAGTGGTTACCTAACAATTTCAGTGATCATTACTTTAACATGGCGATGTCATTGGAGGTAACCAGTTTTTTGCCTTTTACTTCAAAGGGTAATCCTGATAGTAATTAGCAATGAGCTATTCTTGAGTGGTCAATTTATCGGTCCAATATCCTTTGCAATTGGAATGAAGGAAAACTTGGATATGCCATCGGATAGGATATACTCTGAGTGAGCTTCGCTTTGGACGAAATTTTGCTATGGTGATACCGAGTAGATCAGAATAAGCCTAAAATTTGTATACAGTTGGATCAGTGGGAGCTGGTGTTTACGGTCTAAACACGTGGATCTCCGAGCCTATCGGTAGGAGCCCTACAGTTTTTTAGGCTGAAATTCAGGTTATAATAATATGTGCTAGAGTTAATATTGCAAAGGATATTAAGGGTACTCATATTTCAATCTTGTCTGGTAGCCAGGCAGAATTTCAAACGCTGAATTCTTGGGAGTTTAAATCGAAACTGATACTAGAGTGTTTTGATACCCTCCAACAGCTAGCCAGGCGAAATAAAATCACCCTATTTTGGATTCCTGGTCATAGAGGTTTTCAAGGTAATGATATAGCGGATGAGACTGCCAGGAATGCCTCCGCTACTCCTATCGCCGAAACCGAACTGAGTTGTGGGGGGTAATTTGGTCTACCTTCTTCTCGGGTTTTGGAGAGGATAGACTTCTTAAACTAGTAGGAGTATTATTAACCACTTCAAAAGTGACATTAGGTTACTAACAGGTTTTCTCACCTGACATCATTAAGTAAATTATAACTTTTATAATTTAAATTTTTGTACAACGTCTTTGTGTCGACTTTCTCTGGAGGAAATAGAAACAACGCTACACATATTGTGCGAATGCGTCGCAATTTCTAGGATCAGAAGACGGTTCTTAGACAGGGTGTTACTTAATTCTGAGGATATAAAGCTGGCTTTTCCATACTCTGTCCTAATATTTGTTAGGAGAATTCAACAGAGTTTGATTTAAAATTATAAATCTTGGCACAAAAACCCACAAGGGGTGCAGTTCCGATCGTAAGGGCTAGATCTCCGCTTGAATAAAAAAAAATAAGATACACCATTTTTGACCGAATACACCTTTTTTGGCCAAAGCCGAAGCCAGAGCCGAATATTCGGCCAAATTTTTAACTATTCGGCCGAAACCGAAGCCGAATATTAAAAAAATATATATTTATTTAGTAAACACAAGAAAAAAAGTGAAATTCAACTTGGCGGAATTCACAAATGTATACAAATGTTGTCTAGAATGATTTTATATTTAACAAACATTTTTTTCGACTTTTTTGTAAAAACATTTTTCTTGAATGTAAATTTTTTTTAAATTTTGTTTAAGCTGCAAAAACACTTGGTCAAATATTTTTTTGGCTTACTAATGTGATTCAAAGTGTTTTCAGTGTGTTTTAACACGTGAGTGCAAATTTTATACAATTATTCGGTATTCGGCCATATTCGGCCAAAAATATGGCCGAAGCCGAATAATGGCCGAATAGTGCTTTTGGGCCGAAGCCAGAGCCGAATATTCATTCGGACAATAGTTATTTGTTAAACTTTTGTTTGAAACGGAATATATTTTGTGAAATGTCTCATATGTATATGAGGCATTCCACACCAAATGTCCAGCGAAAAAAAACATGTGTACCGTAAACTTCTGAATAGGTTGCATGAATAGCCCTATATGGAACTTAGAAAATTGCGTTTTTGGTTTTTCAATTTTTCAAAAACTGGCCTTAGGAGGCGTGGTCAAATATTGGAAAATTTGTCAAATTTGTGGCGAGTTGCCTTGATTAAATATTTATCACAATAAAACGGAATGCACCACAATCTCAAAAATTTACATTCTTACATAGTTTTGTATGGGCTATCGATTAAATTTTTTTATTTTGAAAAATTTTCAGAACCCGTTCTGAAATTTTCCATTTTTTAAAAAAGTCAATTTATCAAAAATCCGGCCAGTTTAGATGTTTGTCCATCCAGACAAAAAAAATCAGAAACACGTTCGTCGTTTTTTTCAAGAAAATCGCATTTGAATTTTAAATTTCATAACAATTTTGTAATTTGCTTGTATTTTCTTGTTTCAACAGATCGTATGAGTAATATTTATGCAATTGATAATACTCATTCGCAACGTTAAAACAATAAAATACAAGCAAATTACAAAATTGTTATGAAATTTAAAATTCAAATGCGATTTTCTCGAAAAAAACGACGAACGAGTTTCTGAATTTTTTTGTGTGGATGGACAAACATCTAAACTTTAAAAAAACTAAATTAAAAAAAAAAAAAAGTGGCCGGATTTTTGATAAATTGACTTTTTTAAAAAATGGAAAATTTCAGAACTGGTTCTTACAATTTTTCAAAAAATTTTAATCGATAGCCCATACAAAACAATATAAGAATGTAAATTTTTGAGATTGTGGTGCATTTCGTTTTAATGTGATAAATATTTAAGGCCTAGGCACTTGAGCGCTGCTGTAGCGGTGCTGTAGCGTGACGGGGCTGTTGTATTTTTCAAGCACTTACTGATTCCGTTTCAACGTGTCATATTAATTTACAAATTTTATTTTAAAAAGTGGTTATTTGTGATTTTTTTTTAATTTATATTTCCAGAAAAACATTTTTTTTTGTTTATTTATATTTATTTGTCAATTCTGCCACACAAATGAAAAAATTTCAACACAAAATAAAAAATAAAATCAGCTGCCACGTAAAACGTACGGAAAATCAAAATTTTTTAGGTTCGGCCGCTACATCACCGTCACGTATTCGTTTAAATACCTATTTCTATTTATTTTAATACAAGCTAACATATCAGCTGACACGTCTCCGAACCGTATTCGCTCAAGTAATTATGCCTTTAATCAAGGAACTCGCCACAAATTTTACCATTTTTCCAATATTTGACCACGCCTAAGTTTTTGAAAATTTGAAAAACCAAAAACGCAATTTTCTTAGTTCCATGTAGGGCTATCTAAACAACATATTCAGAAATTTACGGGACACATGTAACTGTAGCGGGACATTTGGTGTGGAATGCCTCATATGAGAAATGTTTGTTAAGAGCAAAAAGTCAATTTACATACCATAAATTCCAATGTGTGATACAATAAAATAAAATAAAAAACAAAACAAAAGAACACAACAGAAAGAAACTTAATATAGACCGTTATATGTAACATTTAGCGGTTTATCTTTCTCTGATTTTATTGTTTATCATTTCATAACGATATTTGAATCAGACAATTTCACAGGGAAACCCTATAAGAACTATCACATACATGTTTGATGCTGCTACCGCCATAGCTCACATACATACATTTTTGTTTCCTCGTCCGCTTAAAGAGTATTTCACTGTTCATAAATACATAATTGTTTATTTATTACACTAAAAATAATTACTCTGTTAAATACTCTGTAAAATGACTGTAATCTAAATTCGACATACTTATATTTAAAGATATCTGTCGAAATACAGCTTTAAGAAAATACTTTGTATTTTCTTATGACCGAATTTCATATCAGTAATTTTACTTTTTACTTTGTAATATCTATTTTACAGATAACAGAGTTTTTTTGTTAAAATACAAATTCTTTTCTAATGCATGGTATTTCTCCCCACTATGTAATTTAACAGTTTTTTCTGTCGAAATCATTTTACAGAGTTTTTTTCGTAAATTAACAAAAAACCTTGTTGGTTGGAAATCTATGGTATTTTCTGCTGTCTCAGCAGAGTATATCCGTAATTTAACAGAGTGATTATTTTGAGTGTATACATATATCCAAATCAATTGTGTCAATTGATTTTTAAATTATTGTTTTTTTTTTCTCAATTAGCTGTCATTTAATAAAATATTAATAAAAACAAAAATTTTTCAATATTTTTAATGTTAAAAATTCGCTGTGCTTCCAATTTAATTATAGTAGTATATTTTTTTGTTATTGTTTTGCCTAGAAAGAAAAAAGTGTAAGTGGTGATAAAATAAAATTAAATTAAAACCAATAACGTTTAACCACAAAAGCTGTTATAGTTTCCATTTCACCATTTTTGGTAAGATCAATGTCATATAAACCGCGCATTTATTTTTATTATATTTTTCAAATATAAATTTTAAATTCTCCATACTGATTAAATGGGAGACACGGCCTACACTTAAATTAAGTATCAATTGTCGCGCAATTACATTGAAAACGTATTAATGCAGTAATAAATGTTATTTCTTCCCGTTTTTTGGACGCCTACATGTAAAGAAAACAAAATGTTCCGTTTCCCAGCAAAATTTTCTGTTCCAAATAATCGGTTCCAGAACGAATCACATTACCCTGCAACCGATTTTTGTTTGAAATTGTCCCGAAAGCAATGGAGTTTTAGATCAAGTATTTTTTTTTTTTTTGAAAAATAATTTTACATAGAAAATTTTGTTATGATTACCAGGGACAGGACCTTCATGCACCAAAAAACTATGCTTTAGGCGCCTAAAATATGCACTAAAAAGTCTTGAAATATGCACTTAAAATCTTAAAATATGCACTAAAATACATAAATATCCACTTTTTTTTTTACTTTTATAAAAAAAAATAAAATTTGAATTTAGTCTGGCATTTTAAGCTTAGATATAGATATATACAGTGTGCATAAAATGTTATTAAAAAAATAAAAATTAACTAAAAAAATTTAATAATTGCTTTATTGCAAAAAAAAAGAATATCATAAAAAAATGTTAAAAATAGCTAAAAATACTAAAAAATTGCTAAAAGACTAAAATTTATTCAAAATATGACCTAAAAATATGCATTTATAGCGAAATAATAGCACAATATGCATTTTAAGCTAAAAATGCAAAAAAATATACACTAACGAATCGTAGCCATTTTAAAGCAAATTCTTTGATTCGCAAAGATATCTTGTTTATGCTATTCTATGATCAAAGGGAAAAAACATGAATTTGCATGAAAGTCCTCTCCTTTATGATTACCATAGAATTTATTCAAGAATCTATTGTATCAGGAATATGTTCCAAAAAATGTTCCTGGGTTATAACACTGTGCAATAGGGTGGGTCGATGATATGCATATTTGCTAATTTCGTTAATAGAAAAAAGTCGCTGATAAAGGGAAAAAATTATAAAAAAAATTTAGGAAGTTTTTTAGTCCTGATTTTTATTTAGATATTTTAGATTCTTTTTTATAAAAAAAAATATTTTTTTTTCGAAATGGCACTCAAATGGTGTAAAAGGCCGAAGTACAGGAAAAATAAATATAAAAAATTGGCGGGCTTTATCGCTATCCGCGAAGTGCAAAAAATTAAACATTTTCCAAAAAAAAATCAAAATGGGTAACAAAATTTTGGTCAAATATAGGTTACAGTCTTTAGTACCCTTCGAAAACTCCTTCCTGGGAAATTTTCAGATTTTTTTGATGACCCGTTCAAAAAATATCGTCTTTTGCCATAATTTCTTCAAAAATGGTCCGAATCCCAACTTTTTTTTAAATTTTAGTTTTTTTACATACTTTCAAAAAAAGTTCCTAAAAAATTCTTAAAGTGTTTTAGTATGCAGTTTTTAAGTTTTACAATGTAAATCTCATTTTTAAAAATGTACGTACTCTTTGGTTTTTTATGGACTTTTTTTGTGAAAACTTCTATCGATTCTACAAATTGTTTTGCCCAGTAGCATCGTGGTATAACGATTACGACGATTTTTTTCAAATTTTTGAAAAAATTTTGTTGTAATTTTCCAAACATTTCTACATGTTTAACAAAATGTTGCAAGGTAAAAAACATGGGGATCGGTCTCACTAATGACCCCTTGTCAAAGTAACAATTTTCAAGAAACTAAATACTCTTGACAATGGAATTTGACGAATTCCGAAACACGTGTCGAGCAAGTCTTGCAAAATGACCAAACCAATCAATTAAAAACAAGTAAGAAAATTATAGTCGGTCAAGACCGACCATAAAATACCCTACACCAGAGTTTCCCGGAAAATGGGTCCCAAGTTCAAACATGGACTGATTAGATCTATATTTTGTCAAATCTTTAATAAGTGTAAAAAGCACTCACTAATCAAATTTGAGTGGAATAGGCTTCTTTTTGTTGACAATAAATCACTTCAACTGAATATCGGGCGAAATTTCCACATGGGACCTAAGTCCAAAAGTGGTCCGATGATAATCAGATTTGATAAGGTTATTAAAGTACGCGTTTAACATACACAAATAAAATTTTAATTAAATATTTTCTATTTTCATGAAATTTGAGAGATTTATGTGAAAATCGGGAAGGTGGTTTGTATGGGGGCTACAATAAGAACTGGTTCGATTTCTTTAAAATTTGTAATGGTGATTTGTGTTGATAAAACGTGATTACCTGCCAAATTTCGAATAGATACCTGTTAAAATGCGTCTATTAGAGTCATTTGAGCCAAAACTAAAGAGGACCTTTGTATGGGGGCTAGGTCTAAATATGGACCGATTTTTTCCAATTTCAATAGGCTTCGTCCTTGGGCCAAAAGAGGCTTAAGTTTCAAATTTCAAGTCAATTGATTAAGAATTGCGACCTGTATCGTGTTTACACCGTTTACATGGACAGACGGACGGACAGACGGACGGACGGACGGACGGACGGACATCGCTAAATCGACTCAAAAAGTGATTCTAAGCCGATCGGTATACTTAAAAGTGGGTCTAGGACCAATATTTCGGGTAGTTACAAACATCAGCACAAACTCATTATACCCTGTACCACAGTGTGGTGTAGGGTATAAAAACAAAATAGTTTCTTGAAAATTGTTACTTTGACAATATCATCAAAATGATTACACTCAAAAAAATAACTCTGTTAAATTACAGAAAAACTCTGCTAATTTAACAGAGTACACCATACTTTTCCAGCTAGCAACATTTCTTGGTAATTTTACTACAAAACTTTGCAAAATTATTTTGACAAAAACAAACTGTTAATTAACAGTGTTCCTAGTAAAATATTGGTTAAATAAAACACCATTTAGCAAAGAAAAACTCTGTAAATTTACATATATTTGTAAAATGCATTTGATGCAATCAAAATTTTACAGCAAAAAGCTCTGTAAATTTACAGAGTTTACTTAAAAAAAACATGTTATGTTATATTGTATTTTTTAAATACTGATAAAATTTTGGTGTTTGTACAGAAAACTCTATTTTTAACTATGAAATTAAGATTACGTAGAATAACTAAAAATACAGATAAAACCTAGTTAATTGGTTTAAAAAAATACAGAGTATTTCGCTTGAATCTGTATTTCAGCAGAAAACTCTGTTAATTATCTGTAAAATTAAGATTACAAAGTTAAAAGTAATATAACAGATAAAACATTGTTTTTTGTCAGAACAAAATACAAAGTATTTTCTTTATATCTGTATTTTGACAGAAAACTCTGTCAAATATCTGTTGAGTGTAGTAAAAGAAGTATGACCTTGAGCTAGAATAATCTTTCTCAAAATAGAATTTTAAAGGTCGAATAATAAATAATTTTTATTAATTTAAAAATTAAAACACAATTGAAGAATTAAAATAAAATTTAAAAAAATAGTAACAATCATTATCCCACGATCCTACAAAAAAAAAAATCAAAAAAATTAGAGTACTATACATTTTCAAAAATGAGATTTAAATTTTTAAACTTAAAAATCGCATACTATTACAATTTTAAGAATTTTTTAGGAATTTTTATTAAAAAGTACATTAAAAAATAAAAATTAAAAAAAATTTACAGGCCTATTCACAGTTATGACTTGTTATGACTAATTTTATTATTTTCAAACTTCATATTCCCTGTGTTTGTTGTAAACGCAATCATAAAAAGTCTCAAAATTTAAAATTATTTGTCAATTTTGAGACTATCTGGGTAGCAGGTCTTTATTTTTTTGAAATTTTCAAACAAAATTTGAATTTATTTATGATTGTTTACAACAACCACATGGAAAAAATTGAGTTATGATTGAGTTGTGACTTTTTTTGTGAATAGGCCCCTTAATTTGGACCATTTTTAACGGGTTGTGATAGAACGAAAATTATGGTACACCCAAAAAATTTCGTAGTTGATTACAACTTAAATATCAACTATTTTGTAGGTGAATTACCACCAACTAAAGTTTAGTTGATTTTCTTAAGTTGCTGATAACTACAAATAAACCAAAATATAAAATCAACTAAATAAGTCGTTACTATTACCAATATTTAGTTGATTTCAACTTATATTTGACATAAAAATAGCTCTAAACAACTATATGAACAGTTGAAAACAACTTAAAATAGCTAAATATAACGATAAAATAAATATTTTATCTTTAACTACATTTTAAGTTAATAATAATTATTAAATTGCTGTATTTTGGTTGCTTGGAGGGTATTTATACACAGCCTTTTTTTGCTTGCAATAAAGTCTTGCAACTTTTTTTTGTAGGCAAACGGGGGTGAGAAGCATAGAAGAAGAAAAACAGAATTTGTGATTTTTTTTTCTACCCCGTTTTCTTTTCACCCCCGTTTGCCTACAAAAAAAAAGTTGCAAGACTTTATTGCAAGCAAAAAAAGGCTGTGTATAAATCCCGTCTTGCTAATTAGAATAAGGTAAATATTTTTTAATTTAAAATAAAAGACGACCTGGAAGTTTTAAGAGATTTTATTAAAGTTAATCAAAGGTTGTACTACACTAATTTAGCATCTGATAATTTTAATATAGAAAAACTGTTTTAGAACCTTAGAATTTTCTTATAGAAAAATGTCTCAGAAATTTTTCTATAGAAAAAATGTCTCAGAATCTAAGAATTTTTCTATAGAAAAAATATCTCAGAATCTGAGAATTTTTCTATAGAAAAAATGTCTCAGAATCTGAGAAGTTTTCTATAGAAAAAATGTCTCAGAATCTGGGAATTTTTCTTTAGAAAAAATGTCTCAGAACCTGAGAATTTTTCTATAGAAAAAAATGTCTCAGAACCTGAGAATTTTTCTATAGAAAAAAATGTCTCAGAATCTGAGAATTTTTCTATAAAAAAAATGTCTCAGAATCTAAAAATTTTTCTATAAAAAAAATGTCTCAGAATTTTTCTTTAGAAAAAATGTCTCAGAATCTGAGAATTTTTCTATAGAACAAAGTGTCTCCGAATCTGAGAATTTTTCTGTAGAAAAAATGTCTCAGTAGCTGAGAATTTTTCTATAGAAAAAATTTTTCTATAGAAACAATTTCTCAGAATCTGAGAATTTTTCTATATAAAAATGTATAGAAAAATTCCCAGATTCTGAGACATTTTTTCTATAGAAAATTCTCAGATCCTGAGACATTTTTTTTATAGAAAAATTCTCAGACTCAGAGACATTTTTCTATAGAAAAATTCTCAGATTCTGAGACATTTTTTCTAAAGAAAAATTCTCAGATTCTAAGACAGTTTTTCTATACATAAATTCTCAGATTCTGAGACAGTTTTTCTATAGAAAAATTTTCAGATTTTGAGAGTTTTTCTATTAAAAAACTCTCAGATTCTAAGACAGTTTTCTATAGAAAAATTCTCAGATTCTGACAGTTTTTCTATAAAAAAAATTCTCAGATTCTGAGACAGTTTTTCTATAGAAAAATTCTCAGATTCTGAGACAGATTTTCTATAGAAAAATTCTCAGAATCTGAAACCGTTTTTCTATAGAAAAATTCTCAGATTCTAAGACAGTTTTTCTATGGAAAAATTATCAGATTCTGAGACAGTTTTTCTATAGAAAAATTCTCAGATTCTGAAACATTTTTTCTATAGAAAAATTATCAGACTCTGAGACCTTTTCTCTATAGAAAAATTCTCAGATTCTGAGACATTTTTTTATAGAAAAATTCTCAGATTCTGAGACATTTTTTTATAGAAAAATTCTCAGATTCTAAGACCATTTTTTCTATAGAAAAATTCTCATATTCTGAGACATTTTTTCTATAGAAAAATTCTCAGATTCTGATACATTGTTCCTATAGAAAAATTCTCAGAATCTGAGACATTTTTTCTATAGAAAAATTCTCAGATTCTGAGACATGTTTTCTATAGAAAAATTCTCATATTCAGAGACATTTTTTTCTATAGAAAAATTCTCAGATTCTGAGACATTTTTTCTATAGAAAAATTCTCAGATTCTGAGACATTTTTGAAATAAAAAAATTCTCAGATTCTGAGACATTTTTTCTATAGAAAAATTCTCAGATTCTAAGACAGTTTTTCTATAGAAAAATTCTCAGATTCTGAGACATTTTTTTATAGAAAAGTTCTCAGATTCTAAGACAGTTTTTCTATAGAAAAATTCCCAGATTCTGAGACATTTTTTCTATAGAAAAATTCTCAGATTCTGAGACATTGTTCCTATAGAAAAATTCTCAGAATCTGAGACTTTTTTCTGTAGAAAAATTCTCAGATTCTGAGACATTTTTTCTGTAGAAAAATTCTCAGATTCTGAGACATTTTTTCTATAGAAAAATTCTCAGATTCTGAGACATGTTTTCTATAGAAAAATTCTCAGATTCAAAGACATTTTTTCTAAAAAAAATTTCTCAGATTTTGAGACATTTTTTCTATAGAAAAATTCTCAGATTCTGAGACATTTTTGAAATAAAAAAATTTTCAGATTCTGAGACATTTTTTCTATAGAAAAATTCTTAGATTCTGAGACATTTTTTCTATAGAAAAATTCTCAGATTCTGAGATATTTTTTTCATAGAAAAATTCTCAGATTCTGAGACATTTTTTCTATAGAAAAATGCTCGGGTTCTGAGACATTTTTTCTATAGAAAAATTCTCAGAATCTGAGACATTTTTTCTATAGAAAATTTCTCAGATTCTTAACATTTTTTCTATAGAAAAATTCTCAGATTCTGAGACATTTTTTCTATAGAAAAATTCTCAGATTTTGAGATTTTTTTCTATAGAAAAATTCTCAGATTCTGAGACATTTTTTCTAAAGAAAAATTTTCAGATTCTGATACATTTTTTCTATAGAAAAATTTTCAGATTCTGAATTTTTTTTTAGAAAAATTGTCTCAAAATATCAATATTTTGTTTGTAGAAAAAAGTCTCAGAATCTGAAAGCTTTTCTGAAGAAAAAATGTCTCAGAGACTGAGTTTTTTTTTTAGAAATTTCAAATCAGTAATTTACAAATCAGGATAATGAAATAAAAAGAATTGGTTTAAAAGATTGACTTCCAGTTTTTAATGCCTGATGAAAACAAAAGCTCTTCCATCTAAAAAAGAAAAAAACAATACATTATAAAAAGAAACAAATAAAGACTATTTTATGTGTTCATCAATGTCAATTTTGTAGGGGACTCCTCTTAGGGAGTAGTGATAGGCATGTTTAAAAAAAAAATGTTGGGGAGAAAAAACTAATTTGAGTCTGTCATGCATTTCGCCCATCAGATAGGCACCATTGAGCAACGGTTGGAGTAAATTTTATGGACTTGTCAATTTTTATGGGAGCCTTTCTAAGGAAGTAAAGAAAGGATGTATTTTTATACCATGGTAGCTAATTTCATAAAAAATTACAAAAAATAAATTGCACGAGGACTACATAAAGGGTTGAAGATCGAGGGAGGGTGCTCTGAAAAAATTTTGGTATAAAAAATAGTCGGTCATAAATTTGACACCTTTTACATTTTTCCACACCAGGGGCGATTTCGGGGCAGTTATGAGACTTTTTGTGTATTATTAACTTGTCCTATTTCCTGCACCCTCTCCACATACATAATCATTTCCATTATGACCACACATAACTTAATTCCACATTACTTACCGAATAACAAATCATCGTTTTACATCCAGCAACATATTGAAAACTCCTGTAGCACCAGTCCGTATCCTCCCTTGGAATATATTATTATTCAATACTGCAAAGCCACCAATTATCCTTCCCGCACTCCAGCTGTAATGTCCATCCAATCTTGTGTACATTTTCAAACTATTTTTCAATGAAAGTTTCTCATCAAATTGACAATATATTTTTTTTTTGACACTTTAAAATAATTTTTTGAATAGTGCAAATCAACTACGAAAAATGTTGTTGCTATCAACTAAAACAATAATTATTTTCGATTACTATAGTTATTTTGTATTTTTTTTAATCAACTACAAATTTTCTTAACTACGCTACTACAAAATTTTTTGGGTGTACCATTTTGTTAAGCTTCTTTAAAAAATAATTAAGAAAAATTAAAAAAAAAAAATATGTTTTTGGATTATATTCTAGGATCTAACCATTCGTTTTTGAGTAATCTTTTGATGCTGATTCTGAATTTGGTTATCAAATTTGTCAATCACGTCAGATTTTTGGGAAAATTGAGGTCAAAGTTCTCAAAACAAGTGTTTTTTTTGGCATTTTGGAGAGCTTATAACTTATTAAATGGTTGTGATAGAACGGTACCATTTTGTTAAGGTCAAAATATCATATTAAAAAAAAACGATAAAAAATTTTTTTAAAAAAATATATTCGGAAAAATTATATGAAAATTAAGAAAAAAAAGGAAAAAAGTTCTGAAAAATTTAGGTATATTAAAACCAAAATCAAACAAAGAAGTAAAATAGAAAATTTCAGAGAAATATTAGTTTAAAAAAATTATATCCGAAGTAAACTAAAGTGCCGACATACAAGAATTAAAAGAAATTATAATTGAAACTCACTTTAACAATTTATTTTTTTTTAATCTAATTTAGGAAGAGTACGAGAAAATAATCAAGCAATATTGAACCCGGTTTATTGAATTAAATCCAAAACGAAACAAAAAAAAAAAAAAAAACGAAATTTATTTAAACAAGCTTTTTAAATGGTAAAATTATTAATGTTGTCATCGGCTGTGGTTTGGTTTTAAAAATAAAAACTATAAACACAGAGGAGATTGTGAGTCATAATTGTAAAAACACAACAATTAATTTAAGTTTGGCTTAAAGCAAGCCAAAATAACAACAAGCTGTTTTTGGACGATTGCTCACACGTACAAACGCGTAAGCTTTGCCCACACATCGTCTTATAGAAACGATAGACTCTCTTGATTTTGCATAACTACCGCTACCTACAATCGCAACACTAAACAACAATTAGTCATTCTCCTCCGTTACACAAACAAGATTTCGATTCGATTCTATTCAATTATATTCTTACGTCGTCTACTAAAAACACTTCCCATCTCTATTGTTTAACAAACAGACAGTCGTCGAACAAACAATAATTAGTTGTCGCGAACTTTTTCGTCGTTGTCATCGTCATCATCACTGTCGTTAAAACCATCTACATATTTGGCGATGTCGTCACAAGGTGTCGCAGCCAATTCGAGGCTAGCTGAAATGCAGGTAAGTTATTTATTTAGTATTTTATTTAAAAACTTTTTTAAATATTCATAGATTTATGAAAGCTGTTATACTAATTTGTCTATAGTACACAAAAATATTGGAAAAATTAATTTGAGTAATAACTTTGTTAAATTTAAAAAAATTAAAGAAATAGTAATTTTTAAATTGGCGCTAGTAAAAATTTACTGCAAAATTAGTACAAAGATTTTAGTAAAAATTTAGTAGTTTTTAAATATTTGTTATACCCTCCACTCTAGTGATAGAGGTCTAGATATTGATCTAGGAACCCATAAAGTATATAAAGCAATGTCCGCCCATCTGTCTGTCTTTTGAAAGACTTTAAGTCATTTCAGCGAAATCAGTCCAGTGCACAGTGATTCGTTTCATTGGCAAAAATCAAAAAAAAAAAGTATGTCTTCAATGTTGATGATTTTTTGTATTTTTACAGTTTAATAGTAAACTAAAAGAAATATGTACTTTCCTGATTTTTAAGAAGTCATATGTTGCCACAAGAGGGCGCTAAAGTATGGAAATTCAACGCTATTGTGTTAAAACCTAAAAATTGATTTTTATAGGTTTACTAAAATAATTATTAAAAATCGAATTTTAAAGAAATCAACGAACTTTTTTTTGCAAAAGTTACTCTAATATATTAGCTAAATGTTGTATTTCCATTTTTTTAGAATTAATCTTAAAATACATTTTTGTATTGCTCTGAAATCTATATTTTTTCTACCGAATTCCCAAAAATTTACAAATTTTGATGGAATGCATAAAAAAAGTTCGTGAGTCAAAAAATTATTTTTTTCGCTTTTTCGATAGCTCGGACTATGGTTTATAAGGCAAAACAATAAAAATAACTAAGTTTTTGTCTGAAGTTGGAAAAAAGTTAGGTTATTTTTGTGTCTTTTTTTAATTTTTTTCAAAAGCTATATTATTAATGGAAAAAATATTAGAAAAAAATCCAATATTAAGTATTTTTTCTTTACACATTGATATATTATATAGTATTCTGTAAAAATATAATAAAAAATCAGAAAAAAATATG
Source organism: Pegoplata infirma (assembly GCA_963921195.1). Taxonomy (NCBI): domain Eukaryota; kingdom Metazoa; phylum Arthropoda; class Insecta; order Diptera; family Anthomyiidae; genus Pegoplata; species Pegoplata infirma. The sequence continues at coordinate 328,861,768 of OY992536.1, forward strand.
CAGTACGTGGGCCGTTTTGCTTTAAAAGTTATCTTTGACTTTTACTAAAATCCCCAAAATCACCAAATTTAAATGGCCTTCATAAAAAAAGTTCGTGAATAAAATTTTTTTGTTTTTTATTTTTTTTGTAGCTTTAACTATGTTTTATAAGATCAAAAAATAAAAATAACTAAGTTTTTTTTTTTAAGTTGAAAAAATTTTTTTTTTTTAAAAATCTAAAATTGGATTATTTTTTTTTATTTATTTTATTTACTGTAAATAAATTTAAAAAATACATCAACATTTTAGTGTTTTTTTATATATAAAGGGATATATTATATTGTATACCATAAATTTATAGTAAATAATTCGATAAAATAAGTATACAGTGGGCCATTTTGCTTAAAAACCAGTATTTGATTTTCGTTGGTATCCCAAATCAAAACCAAAATTTTTTTGAAATACATAAAAAAAGTTCGTACTTAGAAATTATTTTTTATTGATTTTTTTAACATCCTGGACTGTTTTCTATACGATCAAATAATAAAAATAACTAAGTTTTTGAATAAACGAAAAAAAAAAAATAAAAATTTTAAGTACCCAAAAAAATTTTTTTTCAAGTTTTTTGTTATTAACGGGGTATGTACTTAGGAATAAAGCAAATATTAAACAAGTTTACTTAAAACTTATTTTGAATAAATTTATTTTTCGGAAATAAGTGTTGCGAATGTTTTGTTTTTGCAGTTATTATGTATTTTTATATTTTTGACTATATTTAAAAAAAGGATATATTAACAGCTTTTTTGTTACCGCAAGCAACTCAACGAAATTTGGCACACTTATTGACGCCATTTGATCTAATCTATATTTAAAATTTGATAGCAATTGAAAGATTTTTAAAATAGTTACAGCGATTTCAAGAAAAAGGATATATGGCAGCCACGCGAGTCCTTGCTCAGATTAAAATACAAATGTTGTACGTCGATAGTTATCTAAATTTCTAAGACAATTACTAAGTTTAGTAATTTTATAGCAAGTTTTGCGGCTAAAACTCCACTTTTAAGTTTCAGGACATACGACAGGTACAAATGTCCTTCGACCGATTTGCTCAAAATTTTTATTTTTTTTGTACTAATTAATTTTGTGCTTGCGTACCAAATTTGGAAAATCTTTGACAACTCTTTCTATTTTATTTTTGTGATTAAATTATATTAACACTTTATTGCAGTTTTTAAAAAGGATATGTAAATAACTTTTGTTTTAAAAAACCGATTTCAGCGAAATTTGGCACACACATTGACATCACTTATTCAAATTTTTACAAAAAATTTCAAGGGTATCGAGTAATTTTTGAGCGATTTACAATATTTTTAAGAAAAAGGATATATGGCAGCCACACGAGTCCTTGCTTCAATTTAGAAAAAAATTTACACATAAAATACTATATCAAAATTGGTAACAATGACAAAGTTTGGGAATTTTGTGACCATTTTTGTAGTTTTAATCACATATTTAAATTTCAGGATATATGGGGGGTAGGCGTGTCCTTGCTCCGATTTTTCCAAAAACTCGTTTTTTTCTTGATTAGATAATTTAATGCTTGTGTACCAAATTTCAGAAATCTGCGACCAATATTCTATTTTTGCCCACTCGATATATGGGAACGAATCACTGTGCAGTGGTTCAAAAGTTATAAGCAAAAGAGTGCATTTCGGCAAGGGTTTTTCGTGAATTTACCATAAAAAAAACCTCGATTACTTTCGAAATACAATTCTATTTGTCGTTCCCCTGGTCTAGTTTGTGTTAAATTTCAGCCAAATCGGGCAAGTGGTTCAAAAGTTATTAGCAAAAACGTGAATTTCAGAATGGTTTCACCTTAAATTGACGTTTTGAAAAAACCGAGCTTTAAAAAAACACGATTTAAAAACATAAGCGGCCACAAAATTTCTTTACAAAGTATTTTTGTCTCTCAAAAACATTTTTAAACTAAAAAAAAAATACACTCAAAAAAAAATTTACACTCAAAAAAAATTTTTTAATTTTATTTTTTTTACAATGACACAAAAAGTTTTTACTTAAAATAAAATATTTTTAATCAAAATTTTGATTTTTCGCGTTAGAAAATTTACTATCCTTTAAAAGGGTATTTCTAATTGTTTTAATTATCCTTGTATTTTAAATTTTCATTTAGTTCATAGATTTTTATACCCTCCAACCACAGTATGGGAGGTATACTCACTTTGTCATTCCGTTTGTAACGCATCGAAATATCGGTCGGGGACCCCAAAAAGTATATACATATATTATTGATCCATGATAGATTTTAAGACATTCTGTGAATGTCCGTCCGATGGCACAATGCAGTCCAAAATAAAAGAGCTACCCTCCTGAAATTTGACACGAATATGTGTTAAGTTCGTAAATGGGCAAAATCGGACTGGGGGGAAAAAAGTTCCCTCTTGAGGAACTAAACGAACCTCTGAAAAACACGATTTTTTTGAAATGTTTTTTTATTTTTGTTAAAAAAATGAAACATGTTTATGCAAGAAAAAGTTCAGAGTCCTCCACTAGGACCGGGGGGACAAAAAAAATAGTTTTTTCTTGGTCTGCCCCCCCCCCCCCCCCCCCCTTTAGGGCGTGGATATAACAAAAATAGTTTAAATAATGCCAAATTGTATAACTCTAGTGCAAAAAGCATAATAAATTAATTATTAAACATTTTTCGAAAAGGGGAGGTACCCCCCAACAACCCCCCGACCCAAAAAGATGCCCCTGGATTTTTTTTAGCATGTTGGAGGGTATAAAAGATTGGGCACAGCCGAATTTAACACTCACACTATGAAAGTTTGCAATTATTTTTATGAAATTTTTCTAGGTCTTTAATAATCAGCCTTACCACAAGAAAATAAAAAAAAAATTAAAATGAGCTTTTAATTTTATTTCCATACAAATTGGCCCTTACCACAAGAAAACAAAAAGTCTATTTTAACAAAAGTTTTATTTTAAATTTCAAATTTTCATTACATTTTTTGAAAGTCGATTTTAAAAACAAAAACAATGGCCCTTACCACAAGAAAACAAAAAGTCTATTTTAACAAAAGTTTTATTTTAAATTTAAAATTTTCAATACATTTTTTGAAAGTCGATTTTAAAAACAAAAACAATTTGTATGGAAATAAAATTAAAAGCAGGTTTTAAATTTATTTTATTCTTCTGTAGTAAGGCTGAATTTGTATGGAAATAAAATTAAAAGCTCATTTTAAATTTATTTTATTTTCTTGTGGTAAAGCTGATTATTGTTTTTGGTTTTAAAATCGACTTTCAAAAAATGTATAGAAAATTTGAAATTTAAAATAAAACTTTTGTTAAAATAGACTTTTTATTTTTCTATTTTATTTTTTTTTTATTTTTTACACTCAAAAAAATACGTTAGTAGATTTACTAATTTTTTTTTGCTAATGCTAGTTAGCTAACTTTTAGCAAATTTTTAGTTGAGATTAGCATGTTAGCAAAAAATTCTTGTAAACTTCATTTAGCACATTAGCAATTTTAAACAAACGTTGAACTAATTTCTTTTGCTAAGATTTGAAATTGAGTTGACAACATTTTTACAAGATTTTTTGCTAACATTAGCAAAAATAAATGGTAAATATTTTTTTATTTTCAGAAAACTTAAAATGGCTCTATCTCGGAAACTAAGCCAGATAGAGCAAAATGGAGGGCATTTTTGGTTCTTAGAATCTCCATACTTTCGCGGATCCTCTTCACATGTGTGTACCCTAATGGGCCCTAACTTTGGATCCAAAAAAGTTAGCATTCCCGAAAATTTTAAAATGCTCATATCTCGGTAAATATTGCCGACACAACAAAAAGTCCAAAAGCATTTTTGTAGCCCTCAATACGTAGAACAAGACCGCAAAACTGTTAAAGTGGAATTGGTGCGTTTTGTTATGGACCTCCTCATATATTTATATATTTTATGGGATAATAAACTTATAATTCTCTACGTTGCACATGGAGCGACAATGTAACTATACCCCCGATTTGGTTGGAGGATATTAAAAAAAACTTTGAGCATTGCCACTTAAGTTAAGTTGTTCCTAAATTTTCGCGTTTTCTGTGCAAAATATGTAAACCTTAACGATAACACAGGCACACAAAATAAAAAAAGTGGCCAGACCCAGAGGGTAGACCCTGCTATTTCTAGGTTTTTGGGGTCGCTGAATCCGAATATGACCATAAAAAATCGTTTCAATTGCCAGTTTTTCCCCTACCGCCCCCCTATAACCCCCCGGAGGATTGACTTTTAATTGTCATACAAACTTAAAATCATTGTGTACTTTTATGTTTTTTTTGCAGCTAATCCCTAAACTGACAACAAAAAAAATATGTGACCCTTCCCTCAACCCCTAGCACGTTCTTACAAACCCCTGAAAGGGGACGAATTTTGAGTGTTCATAAAAAATCAAGATCTATATGGATTTCTATGTTTTTTGGACCGCCAAAGCCGAATAGGACTACAAAAAATGTATAATACTCCTCCCTCAGTCCCTAGCACCCATTACTACGCCCTATAGGGGATTTAATTTTAAAATTTACCTTCATAATTATTTTAGTCTACAACTTAAGTTTTATTGAAAATTTCAAAATTAAATCCACTATAGGGCGTAGTAATGGGTGCTAGGGAGTGAGGGAGGGGTATTATACATTTTTTGTAGTCATATTCGGCTTTAGCGGTACAAAAAACCTAGAAATCCATATAGATCTTGATTTTTTATGAACACTCAAAATTCATCCCCTTTCGGGGGGTTGTAAGAGCGTGCTAGGGGTTGAGGGAAGGGTCACATATTTTTTTTGTTGTCAGTTTAGGGATTAGCTGCAAAAAAAACATAAAAGTACACAATGATTTTAAGTTTGTATGACAATTAAAAGTCAATCCTCCGGGGGGTTATAGGGGGGCGGTAGGGGAAAAACTGGCAATTGAAACGATTTTTTATGGTCATATTCGGATTCAGCGACCCCAAAAACCTAGAAATAGCAGGGTCTACCCTCTGGGTCTGGCCACTTTTTTTATTTTGTGTGCCTGTGTAATTATTCAATGCTTATGAATTAATTGAATATTTAATATTTTTTGAAAGATAACGTTAAAAAAGTTTAATTTTAATTAATCCCGAAATCCCGAAAAATCCCGAAATCCCGAAAAATCCCGGGATCCCGAAAAATCCCGAAATCCCGAAAAATCCCGGGATCCCGGGATTAAGATTTTAAAATCCCGAATCCCGGGATTTGTAAATGTCAATCCCGTTTGGCATCCCTACCACAGACGGACTCAGCGTGACAAAAGATTTTACAAAAATTATCTGTCCATTAATGAACGTAACCTGTGTAGATTATAGCTAATTCTTTAATAATTCAATTAAACTTTTTGTGAAGATCAATTTGATCAATTTAATATCTTGTGAATTTGAATTAATATTTATTTTGATCATTTTAAAATTTTGAATTAAATCTTTAATTTGTAAATGGATTTTTAATTAAAAAAAAAATTATGTTAAAATATACTTAAATTATTTTTTCAATAACTAAAAATCATGTTTTTAGTTAATGAAAAAATAATTTTATCCCGGGATGAAATTCCCCGGACAAAAACTCTATTTATATTGTTAAACTGAGGTGGCGCCCTGCATCAATTCAAAAATATTACACAAGCCTAAAAACATTATTATGTTCAAGGCAAATTTATAAAAGGTATTATCCAATAACCTCACTTTTCCTCCATAGTAAGTTTTTTGACAAATTTAAAAACAATAATATTTACGAATTTTCAAAACGAAATAAAAATATTTTGTTCGGCATAAATGACTTGAGATTACACTTCACTTTTTATGCTTAAAAATATTTAATTTTTTTTTTAATTTTTGTCGTGGAAAGTAAAAGAATTTCGTTTGAATTTCAATATTTTTTTGTGATTTAGTTGTTTTCTAAAATTTCAAAGGCTTAAAAAGCGTTTAAATTGGTTAATGTGTGCATTGATTATTTAAGTCGTTTTGGCCGACTAAAATGATTTTGAAAGAAAACTGTTTTCATTTACGTCACTAAAATATTACCACAGACTAATACAGACTCGACATAAGTGACAGGTGTCAAAAAAGTATTCTTGAACCATATGGTTAATATTTTCAAATTATTCTACGAATTAGGTTAGAAAGAGAAAGCTGATATAACGCGCCATAAGAAAAATGGATGCCAGATCGGTTTTTGTTGTTTCACTCACTCCTAAGTCGTAGAAAGTGTTGCCATGTTAGCGTAAAACGGACTAAAAACCGCTGTGTTTTCTCAAAAATCGCTTAGTTTTTCCCCATTTTTTCTTTTAAAACTCTACTGTCGAGTCTGTATTTAGTCTGTGATATTACCTTATATAAATCTACCTTGATTATGTTAAACATTTTTAGAATATTAAAAAAAAAAAAAAATTCACCCTAAGTATATTATCGTATCACGGGTATATTGTTGTAACCACAACCATGACAACGACGTTTATAACGTGCAATCCGGTAAAGGATTCAAATGAAAAAAAAAAATACACAATACAATTCAACAAATTCATTCAATCAGTTAAGTTTTCATTCACATAAAAACGTTTACCTTAATACTATTCTTCATATTTTTTTTTCTGTCTGTTGTATTAATAAACAAAAAAGTTTTTCTGTGGCTTAAAACTGATTTCAAAAGTATTTTGAAGGCCATTAAAGAAAAGGTTATTGTTTATCAACTTTAAAAAAATACAATAAACTATTAACACGAGGCCAAATCAACTAAAAAAAAAAACAAAACAAGTTAAGGAAAGAAGAGGTTGGTAAGGACATTGATTAAAATTCCATTCTACCCCTCCGGTTACATGTGTGTATAGTGCACATGTTGTATCCAGTCAAATGAGACAAATTTAATATACAAAACAACTACAACATGTGTCTGAACTGTTTTTCTCTATATTACTGGTCTAACTTAATTGTTAAATAAAAGCGAGTGCACATGTACGAATGTATTGGTGTGATTTATATAAGTAATTGGCATATGTAACTATGCATGTGTATAGAATGAAGTTGGCTAAAAATCCAAAAAAAAAAATCTAAAAACCATCATGTAAACGAAAAAATGCTAAATTGAAGTTTTGTGTTAGCGTATTTTAGAGGATTTCAAATAAAAATAAAGTATTCTTTGACTGCAGGAATCACTAGATTTTATAATATAATCTTCTTTATGCAGTCCTGCGAAAATATTATTATGTTAAGGGTTATGCACCGTTTTTTATTATCAGGCGTGGATCCAGCAATTGAAAATTGAAATATGGGGAAAATTGAAATATGGGGAAAACCCCATACTCCCTGGTGCTAACATTTCTGTACAAAGAAAATAAAATCGTCAAATTTAAATCAACAAACATCAATAGTAAATCAACCAAACATGATGTCAACCAAACATTTAGTAAAAACGGCGGCCTGTTAGTCCATAATACAAAACTTCAATTTTGTTTTCAACAAACTCAGTCAAGTAATTTTATTTCAAAATTCTTTATCATGTCTATAAAAAGTGTTTGTTGAATTTCTTTGTTGAAAAAAAAAAAATAATTTGTTAGATTAACAAATTGTGTTTGTGTTTGTTGAATTTCTTTGTTGACAAAAAAAATTTAGATTTTTACTTTTGTCAGATCAATAAATTGTGTTTGTGTTTGTTGAATTTCTTTGTTGAAAAAAAAAACAAAATTCTTTTTTCAACAATCAAAATTTACAAACGTTTCTTGATATTACAAATTTCCGTATAGGAGCACTTTCAGTGAAAAAATTAATTGTATTCACAAATATGGGTGTCAATATAACAACTCGTTTTTTTCTTTGTATTCAAAAGTATAAAACATGGGGGACAACCTGTGAATAGGGCCGGCAATACTATGGAGATTAAAAAAAATTAAATTTGCTCAGCTTTGCTCTATCTTGCTTACTTTTCGAGTTATGGCCACTTTAAGTTAAAAATAAATAAAAATTCTGCTAAGTACGCAAATAGTACACTAAAAGCACATATTCTGTTTGTGATCGTTTAAAAAGCACACAACCATTATATTGAATGTTTGTGAACATAGTAAAGTACATTATCGTAGAGTTTGTGTTCGTCGACTCACAGGCATAACGTTCGGTATTTTTTTTTTGTGTACTAATACACAAAACGTTGCGTATAGATATAGATGTGGCAAAATATTCCGACCCGACGATGTTCAATTAAAAAAAAAAAAAAAATCGCCCTAACATTTCGCTGCCATCCAAATGCATATGTACATTTTTGTATACATGCCGCTTTGTTTGTTTTCATTTAATTGTCGTCAATAATAATATGTAGTATGTACAGTGTCGGACAAAACATATTTTTAACACTCATGTTAATGTGCACTAATGTGTGAAAAATTTTAGCACGATGTAAACCCTTAATATCCTAACAATAAAAAGTTTAACTTTATGTAAAACATTTTGTTAAACCCTCAAACAGCTGACTATACCTATTTTGACTGACTGGTTTAGGGGTTAAGACACTTGCTAGTTTTTGTATTGGATTAATACTGACGAAAAATTGACAAATTCGCTTATGAGAATGTAATGTGTGTGAAGAGTACAACTACACTCATAGAAATATCTTAGTAGAAAAATTAGTAAACCCATTGTAGATCAAGTTTTACAGAATAACCCGAGTAAAAATGTTTAGATATAATTATATCTAAAAAGATATGATGATATATATTTATATCTTATACAAGATCAAATTATATATAACCAGATATGTTAGATCTGTTGTTATATATAACGATATCTTGTATCATATCTGGTTATGTCTTCTATCATATATGTCACTATACCAATATTTATATCCACATCAACTATAAACTCAATCAAACCACCAAGCTTTTTACAGAATTCGATTTTTAATCAACACCCTCTATTTTGAAAATCTTCATCATTGTTCTTTGTTTTGATACAAAATGAAAACAAAATAAAATATGTTGATAAAAAATACAAAAAAAAAAAATAGAATTTTCTGTCAAAAAAAATATTTCAAATAAAAAAAATTATATATTTTGGAAATAAATCACAAAATATTCACTAATTCCATCATAATATGGGAAAACCAATTTCAGTGCATCTTTAAGAAGTTTTTACGTTGATGTAAGTATGACCACGAAAATTTAGAAATAAAAGTATTAACAATTTCTCTTATTTTGCAGATTTTTTTCAAAATACTAAAATGGGGCATATGTATGTGCAATTTTATCATCATGAAGATTAAGAAAAAGTGTTATCAATAGCTATATGATGTCTACAAAGTGAAATAAGGAAAATTACCAAAATGATCCGTTTGTTAAAAATTTAATAGGATATTGGGGTATATGTCAATACCATTTAATGTATATTTGTACAAATTTTAAAGACTCAATTAGTCCTGATGTAATTTAAGATTTTGTATATGGATATTTTCAACATTACGAACATTTTAACTGGCAAGTAATAGTGTCCGACCAAACATTTCGGCCAAAAAATGTTATTGTCGGCATTCGCAAGCATTATGGCCACCTTTTTCTGATGGCGTTTTTTGTTGTGGCGTTAGAAGACTTTTCTGAATTTAAAATTCTAGGGCAAGTATGAAGTTGAGCACCGATTTCGAATTTGTTTACCGAACATTGAAATTGTGGCTTAACTTCGTACTCGTTCTTAAATTTTTCTTCTATCGCCCCAACAGTCATACCACATATGAACAAGAATTGTTAAAAGTACTTCCAAATACCAACTTATAATCAAATGCCGTTTTTTGGCCGAGCTGTTCGGTTGTACACTAGCAAGTATACCTACGTAGGTTATATCATGATACCTGCTTTTCAAGGAACTTAATCCGGGTTTTCTATGATAATTTCGATAAATTCAAACAATAATTTTGAAATTATCGAAATTCAAATAGAAATACCCTGATAAAGGTACTTGAAAAGATAAAAAAGGTGGTATTATTCCCACTATGATTAAGCAATACTCAGTATTTCCCTTATACCTCTACCTTACATTACATCAAGACGAAATGAGCCTTAAGATTTGTTATATTCAAAAATTATCCTTTTTTAAATCCTTTTTTAATTATATTATTATATGTAAAAACATTATTAATATTAAATAAAATTGAATAATTGCCATTTTAAATAAAAATGTTTATTATTTGGAATTAAAACAGACATTTTGCAAAAATAGCTTTTATTACCATATAATACAATGTCAATTCTGATCAATTCAGATCTAATAAGATCAGAATATATGTGGGACAAATGTCGGATCCAACGAGATCTAAACTGATCAGTTTGTATCGGAACTGATATAATTAGATCAGGTCAATTTCCGGATCTAATAAGATCTGATTATATATTGAAACAGATCTAAATAGATATGGTGCAATATCAAAATTTTTACTCGGGAATGCCGTATTCAACAAGAATTAATGTTGATATCGTTGAATAATCAGTAAAGTTGAATCAACTCTTTACAACGCTTGTACAGAATTCAATAGATAAATCAAAATAGAAAAAACAACCCTGTTCGTTCATTTTTTTTTTTTTTTTATTGTTAACGAGTGACGAGTGAGTTGGTAGCAATGTGAATCGTGTTTATCTCTTATAAAATTATTTTGTGTGTTTGTTTTTTATAAAAATATTTAATATTATAAAAATAAATAAAAAAAGGATCTGATTTGTAAATATTTGGTAAGTAAAAAAATGCATTGATTACTTTATGTATTCATACTATATTAAAACTTTTTTGTTTTTTTAAGGATTTTGTTTGATATCATCTGAAAACTGGAGAATAGCTTATGAGTGCATAACATGAATAAACGAAGTGTTTGTGAAAATCTTTGTGAAAATCTTCAAATATTGCAGCTTAAAAAGCCGACGATAATACAAAAATATTGTGATTTATGCTTAATAAAAGAATATTAACAAATAACAACAAGTTTTTTTTATTAATAAAATTTCTTATATTAACAAAAATATGAGTTGAATTTATAAATAATAAGAGTTGATTTACAAAAAAGCGAGTTGATCAACTTTTACAAAAACTGACAATAATTTTTATTGAAATCAACATAAATATTTGTAGGGTCAAAATCAACAATGATTTCTGTTGAATTTACAGCGATTTTCTTTGGGAATACAATGATTTTCGGTTGAGTGTATATAGAATTAATCTAAATCTGTCAAATTGAAATCGATAATGCTGTTCTCTAATATGATTTACATTGCTGTCAAATCTTAATCCAATACAAAAACTAGCAAGTGTCATAAGTTATGACTCATAACCCCTTTAACATTTGTAAACTTGCTTACATCGGATAAGTTTTTATATACATATTTAAATGGTTGTATATATTTTTAATAGTTCTTTACATTTTTCTAAAATATATAATACGGCGTTCACACTTGCTGTTTTGAAGTGTTCAAGAGTGAGATGTTTAAAAAAGTCTTTGTTCTGTGTCCATTACGTTTTTATTCTGCTACTGGTGTTTTGTTAAACAACTTGTTTAAGGTCGCTAGTGTGAACTCCATATAAGGGTCGAACCAGAATCAAATTGATTCGCACAATACGTAAAAAAAACAAAACAAACACATCAAATTTAATTCATTCATAGCATTCTTTTTTCAAGAAAATTTTCTAAGTTTTTTTTCAAAGCGTTAATTTTTTTTTTATATGCAATCAAAACGATTTTTTTCAAAATATTTTAAGCAGATTATTTTGTAATTTTACAGAATAGAAATAGTAGTTGTAATTTTACAGAAATAGCTGTCATCCTTTTTTAAAGAAAACTTCCTTAAGTTTTTTTTTTCAAAGTGTTAAGTTTTTTATACAATTAAAACGATTGAGACTAATAATTTTCAAAACTAATAAATAAAATAAATATGTAAATAAAATATTGCTAATTTTACAGAACACTTTTTTTAGTAAAGCTTAAATGAAAAAAAAAATATATTAACGTTTTCATGAAAACAAATTTTCTAGAAAATGTCTGCAGATTTCTCTGCTGAGTTCACCTAGATAATCGTGGCAGATTTTCAGCAAACCGTGTCTGCTAAAATCAGAAGATTTCTCATATGGCTCAAAATGGGTGTATTTTAAGAAAAAATGTTGTCATTCCATTCATTAGAATTTTGTTTAGTTAAGTTTGCGTGCATAAACTACAGAACTTCTCTTCTTTGAAAGCATCAACTGACAAGCCGAAAAAATTATATTTGTGTATCATGTGTTTGTTTCTGCATCTTTTGCATTATAAATTCTTAAAATCTCAGATATTTAGTAACGCATTTAAGCGGGAGCTATTTATTTTTGTCCATTTTAATATTCAGATACTGACATTTGATTTGTATTTTTGATAGGCTGATATTAAAAAAAATACTTGAAAAAATATAACTAAATATATCTGTTAAATTAACAATATAATCTGCTTAAAATCTGTCCAAAAACTTTGTAAAATAGAGTCAATTAAAAGTTCTACGAAATTTCTGTTGTTTTCAGAAATTGAATGGCAGAGAATTCTGTCAAAATATTGATTTCAGCAGAAAAATCTGTTAAAAATTTGTTATTTTAAATTGAAGGAAATCTATATTTTCTTTTTGTCAAATTTACCGTAGTTCGCGTTTTATTGCTATTCAAAGATGTGATTTTTTAGTAAAATTATAAAAATACATGAACTTTATACACTGTTCTCACGTCCAGCTAAAACCCGTTTTAAGCAACAATTTCTGTCAATATACTGTAATAGAATAAAGAAGGTGCTAAAAATATTGTTGCTAAAATCGTTTAATTTTATGCGTGTTAAATTAAATTTTATTGAATTTTTCTATTGTTTAGTAATTTTTTTTTAGTGTATAAATAAATGATTAATTTGTAAAATATATTCTGACCGGTACTGTAAATATTAATGGTATAAAGTGGTTAAAAAACTAATCAATCTACTCATACACACACATTAGGCAGGAGCGTTTTTATTTTTTTTTTTGCCACTTTCATAGAAAAGAAGTTTAGAGAAGTTATGAATGGATATAAATTATGAAATTTTCAACATATTGTTAGACAAAATCAAATTATGCTTGGATTAATTAGATTATTATCCGAAAAAAATAATAAAAAATTTTGGAAAATAAAAAAATATATAAATAACCCAGTTGGAATATGTGTCACTGAGGAAATTTCCACAGTGATTCCTTGAGGAAATGTCTTCAGGTTCTGACAAATCATAGGTAATCCTTGATGACATGTCCTAACATTGTCAGCACTCACTGTTTGCTTTAAGAGTGTAGACAATTCCTCTAAGACGTCTTAAAGGAAATGTCTTCAGAATAGCAGTATATTAAATTAGAATTTGAAATCTGGGCAACTCTGCAATTTCCAATAAAAAGATGGCAATATTATCGATTTATTTAAAATAAAATCAAAATCTAACAAGTAGAATAAAAGTAATAAATAGACAAACAATTTTCAAAATAAAGTTTGGAACAAGTAGTTAGGTGTGGAACTTATAAACTGGAGGTTCCAGGTTCAAATCCAGTTGGGACTAAAAAACCGTGAAAATTTTTTTCTAAATATGAGAAAGATAATTTATAAAGAAAAATGGATAAAAGTAAAAACTAAAGGAAATACGAACATTTTTTGTATTTTCGCATGACCTACGTCAGACATTTCCCCAAAGAAGTCTTAGGTGACATGTCCCCAGAAGGTCAGCTCTGACCACTGCTGACTTTGAGTGAGGACATTTTGAAAATTTGTATGAAACTGTCCTCAACCCAGTATATAGAGATGACTTGTGGATGTCAGCCTTCCGTCACTGAGGATGGCTCGAGGACGTTGCCAACTGGAAAATTAAAATTTATTTAAAATGGACATATTAAATTCTACGATTTACTTGAATTAATTATGATTTATTTATTTCTTTTTTCATTTTCCAAATTTTTTTCTTATTTTTTTGGATTATAATTGCTAATTTATCGTGGATTATGGAAACAAATATTCCAAATATGTTTTGGCCTGTTAAAAAAATTTGTTTAAACTAAATAAAATTTATCCGGAAATAAATACACTTATTGAAAAACACAGCATATATCAATTTAAACTTTTGATGAAGTTAACAACAAAATTTTAAAATTTTATTTACATAATAGTTTTTTATTTTTTTGGGAACCGGGTTCAGAACCGGGAATACCAAAATCTTGTATTCCCGGTTCTTCAGATCTATATCGGAAGCTTTATTTGATTGCGATTGAGCTTAAAATGCAAATATTTTGTTTATAAAAATAAAAAAACATTACTTTTCCGTATTACTCTGCTTCTTCTAGGGCTTCCAATATTTTTAATATTTTTTATTATTTTTTTTATAATTTGTATAAAATTGAATTTTGTGAAACACACAACAAAAAAATCCGTAAAAAGTTTCGTCTGTTGGTAGGAGCAAAAAGTGAACCTTTGCGAAATCTAAAGCACAGATTAATACAGACTCGACATAAGTGACAGGTGTCAAAAAAGTATTCTTTAACCATATGGTTAATATTTTCAAATTATTCTACGAATTAGGTTAGAAAGAGATAACTGATATAACGCGCCATAAGAAAAATGGATGCCAGATCGGTTTTTGTGGTTTCACTCACTCCTAAGTCGTAGAAAGTGTTGCCATGTTAGCGTAAAACGGACTAAAAACCGCTGTGTTTTCTCCTAAAATCGCTTAGTTTTTCCCCATTTTTTCTTACAAAACTCTGCTGTCGAGTCTGTATTTAGTCTGTGTCTAAAGCTTGCAAAAAGATTCTAAAAACTAATAGTGGTTTGACAAAAGGGTTTTTGACACATCTTAAATCCTTAAGTTCAAACTGTTTTAATTTTATGTTTTTCTAAAAGAAAATAAAGCTGCAAAAAGTTTTTTTTTTTATTTTTTGAGAACCGGTTAAGAACCGGGAATACCGAGATCTGGAAAATGAAGACTCTACTTTGGATGTGAAAAATAAGTTTATAAAATATTTGAATTTTAAAAACTTCAGATCTTTAGCGGAAGCTTCATTTGATTGCGATTGAGCTTAAACTTCTAATATTTTTTTATATTTCTATTAACAATACTTTTCCGCATTACTCAGCTTCTACTAGGGTTTCCAGTCCCAACATCCCGATTCCGGATATCCCGGTATTTTCGGGATTAGTTGAATCCTGAATCTAGGGATTTCTGATTTTTAATCCCAGGATTTACGGGGTACCGAGTTTTTTATATATTTATAATTTTTGTATAAAATGTGAATTTTGAGAAACACAAAACAAAAAAATCCGAAAAAAGTTCCGTCTGGTAAAAAGAGCAAAAAGTGAACCTTTGTGAAATGTAAAGCTTGCAAAAAGATTCTAAAATCTAATGGTGGTTCGACAAAAGGGTTTTCGACACATCATAACTCCTTAAGTTGCAAACTGTTTTAATTTTATGTTTTTCTAAAGCAAAATAAAGCTTCAAAAAGTTTTTTATTTTTATTTTTTGAGAACCGGGTTCAGAACTAAGAATACCAACATCTGGGAAATGGAGGCTCTATTTTGGATGTGAAAATTAAGTTTATAAAATATATAAATTTTAAAAACTTCAGATCTTTAGCGGAAGCTTTATTTGTTGCGATTAAGCTTAATACCATATTCACATTGGCATGTTTAAATTTAAACATGTGTTTCCCCATACATTCAAAACAAAACATCGTTTAATTTTAAACATCTCGAAAACATCTCCAAAACATCTCGGAAACACGAAATAACAACCCTGTGTTAAGTTGTCATGAAAAAAACAGCCGCTGCTAAACGAACCAAAAGAGAAGCGGATGCTTTTTTAAACTACTGGCAATGCGAACACTTTCGTTTAATTTTAAACACAAAAGTTAAACGATGTTTTAAACATTGTATGCGAATATGGTATAAACTTGTAATATATTTTTTTTTAACTCTATTAACAATACTTTTCCGCATTACTCTGCTTCTGCTACACTCAAAACCCTATTCTACAGTAAAAGGTTTAGTAAGTGATTTTGTACTTAAATCTCCTAAAAAGTTACTAATTACCAGTAGTTTTTTAATATCTTCAAAGTACTAAAATTTGTAATTTTTGCTGGTTTTGAATAATATTAGTAAAAAATTTTAGTATTGATTACCAATTTCTGCACTAGACCATTTTGAAATAAAACATTAGTTCATTAGTTAAATTTTTAGTATTAAATACCAACGTTTTTTTTTTTTTGAGTGTAGGGCTTCCAGTCCCGAAATACCGAACATTTTAAAATATCCCAAAAAAAATCCCGAAAATTTGCAAAAAAAATCCTGCGAAGCCCGGTACACAAAATATACTGAAAATATCGGGATTTCGAGATTGGAAAAATTTTGCCACAATCTCGAATCCCGGGATTCAGAAAAACCAATCCCGATTGCAAGACCTACCCTGTGAGTAAAGATGAGCCAATTGATCTAAAAGTGTCTATCCTTTGACTGGTAAAAATAGGACTGATCCCCAAACTGGTGACATGTTAAGGTGAAATCTGTGACATGTTTTTGAGACCAGTTATGTGACATGGACATAGCCATGTAAAAGTGATAGGTTGCTTATAAGGAAAAATTCTGGTCTGGAACCGATCCTTGTCACTTTAGACCAGTTCAGAACCGGTCACAGGACCGATTCTTTTCCGCACAGGGTAGCTTCTACCAATGTTCAAATCTCAAAAGTTTAAATCGCTCCGGTTTAACACACATAAGTTTTATTATAAACATGTATTTGTATTAAAATTGAACATTACAAAAAATAAAAAAAAATAAATAAAAACTACTAACGAATATTAGTTAGTTAGTTGTCTGTCTATAAAAAAAATAATTGTTGTTGTTGGTGTTCCTGTTATTTTCGTGTCCTTCGTCGATGTGTTGTGTGTTGTCCATTTTACTTCATACATAGTGGAAAACTAAAATTTTCCCTCTTTTTATTTGTATTGAAAAACAACAATCAGTTTAGGATTAAACGTCATAACGTTAAAGGTACTCAACGAGAAACGACTCGCAACATATTCTTCCCGTAAATTAAACTGATTTTTATTTATATATATATTAATGTGTATGTATTTGTTTACACAACAACCAACACATACTCGTATATATGCGTGCTAAGTATGTAGTCTTTTAAGAATATTACAAAATAAACAAAATGGATAAATACAACGGATACGAAATATTTGACGATGATCGTCAACAACAGGAAATACAACAGGATTTATATACAGAATACTTTGTGCCGCTAAAACTGAATGAATCGTGGGCTGGTAGACGTCTTATAGAGGCATTAAGTCAATTACCGCCAAATAATTTAAGTTCATCACTGGATGTGAGTTTTTTTCTTTATACATAAATACAAATTAACATACATACATATCGTAATCTAAAATGCAAAACGCCCCAACTAAAAAAAAATCAAAATCGGTATTTTATTTGATTCTGGTGTATTTTATTAAGTTACACGTCCTTACAAAAAATTAGGGTCAAATAATAAATAAAAATTGGCGATTTTATAGCCAAAAATTAAAAACATGTGAATTACGAAATCGCCAATTGACGTAACTGGAAAAATATTTTTACATCATTTTGTGATTAACTTTGATAGATATTAAAAAAAACGTATGTCCTCACAAAATTTTATTATATTTTAATCAAAACCAACAATGTTATTAACAAATTAAAAAATTTTATTTAATACTGTTTTATGCTTCTCCTGTAAAATTAATAAACTGTTAGTTAGGGCGTTTTGCATTTTAGGTGACGATATATTTGTATGAGAAAACACAGGGCAAAACATATAAACGGAAATAAAATTATACTTGATCAATGTTTAATTAATTGGGCGTTAAATAGTTGCGACAAATTTATGTTGGTGTTAAACACCGTTATGCTTTCAAGGAAATTAATTAAGCGTAACATTTAGTTTTTAAAAATATTTGTAGACTTTAATTTTATATTAGTTTTATTAACATTTGTTGCTTTTTTTCAGATGAAGTTCCAGAAAAAACAGTTATTAGAACGAGAACAAAAGAAATTAGCTTTAACGGGTGGCGATGGTTCTGCTAGCGATACTTCAGTTACATCTAAAGGCAGTATTGGTAATGGAAAGGTAAGAATGACGATAAAAATAAAATGAATTTAAAACATGCATGTCGGAACCTTAAGTTGCGAACACTGTAAATGTTTTTCTTCATTATGAATCATTTCATTATGAATAAGTAAAATCTAATACCATATTCACATTGGCATGTTTAAATTTAAACATGTGTTTCCCCATACATTCAAAACAAAACATCGTTTAATTTTAAACATCTCGAAAACATCTCCAAAACATTTTCAAAACATCTCGGAAACACGAAATAACAACCCTGTGTTAAGTTGTCATCAAAAAAATAGCCGCTGCTAAACGAACCAGAAGAGAAGCGGATGCTTTTTTAAACTACTGGCAATGCGAACACTTTTGTTTAATTTTAAACACAAAAGTTAAACGATGTTTTAAACATTGTATGCGAATATGGTATAAAACACAAAAAAAAAATCGGAAATTTTCATTTTTAAATTTTTTTGGTGAATTACTTTATCAGAACAGCGCACAGTGTGAGCGTTTTTATTTTAGGGGTACACAATTCCAAAATTTATAAAAATTTTAGGATTTTTCATCAGATGGGCGAGTTTGGACTAAAACCACGCCAACATTTAATAGAAAAAATATTATATTATATAGATTTTGAATTGAAAATAGACTTGTGCTTAATCGTTCAATTGAGTGAGCGCTCATTCCCGTTCATTTCAGATAAAAGACCTAGTTCGTTCATCTAGTTCAATCGCTCTTTTGGCTTTTTCGTTCAACAGTTCGTGAACGAATCATTTTGATCATGTCTGTGGTCGTTCATCTAGTTCAAATCGGTCAATTATGGTTTCCGTTCAACAGTTCGTGATCGAGTCATTTCGATCATGTCTGCTGTTTTGGCTTTCGTTCAAAAAATACAAAAATGTTGTATAAAAACATTCAGCCTTACTACAAGAAAATATAATAAATTTAAAATGAGCTTTTAATTTTATTTCCATACAAATTGTTTTTGTTTTTAAAATCGACTTTCAAAAAATGTATAGAAAATTTGAAATTTAAAATAAAACTTTTGTTAAAATAGACTTTTTATTTTTCTATGGTACGGCCCATTAATTAAAAAAAAAAACAAAAATAAATATATAAAATTTTTGTAAAAAAACACATAAATGATGAGAAAGCATGCCAAAAGAGGGGAAAAAACTAACGCCTAATGACAAAATTAACAAAAAAAAATTTAACGACCGAACTGAAAGATCAAAATGAAGTAATGACCAATTGAGCTGAATGAACGAAAAGACTTATAAGAGCTGAAATGAACGAACTAGATAAACCGCTCAGTTAAGTGAATAGTTCAATTGAACTAGTTCGTTCGTGAACGACACAACTCTAATTGAAAAGTCGTGTATATAATTGCAGTGACATTACGAGATAATGTACGCTTTTGTATTTTTCGGCCACTTTAATTATACCCTACACCACACTGTGGTACAGGGTATAATGAGTTTGTGCTGATGTTTGTAACTACCCGAAATATTGGTCCTAGATCCACTTTTAAGTATACCGATCGACTTAGAATCACTTTTTGAGTCGATTTAGCGATGTCCGTCCGTCCGTCCGTCCGTCTGTCTGTTCATGTAAACGGTGTAAACACGATACAGGTCGCAATTCTTAATCAATTGACTTGAAATTTGAAACTTAAGCCTCTTTTGGCCCAAGGACGAAGCCTATTAAAATTGGAAAAAATCGGTCCATATTTAGACCTAGCCCCCATACAAAGGTCCTCTTTAGTTTTGGCTCAAATGACTCTAATAGCCGCATTTTAATAGGTATCTTTTCGAAATTTGCCAGGTAATCATGTTTTATCCACACAAATCAACATTCCGAATTTTAAAGAAATCGGACCAGTTCTTCTTGTAGCCCCCATACAAACCACCTTCCCGATTTTCACATAAATCTCTCAAATTTCATGAAAATAGAAAATATTTAATTAAAATTCTGTTTGTGTATGTTAAACGCGTTCTTTAATAACCTTATCAAATCTGATTATCATCGGAACATTTTTGGACTTAGGTCCCATGTGGAAATTTCCCCCGATATTCAGTTGAAGCGATTTATTGTCAACAAAAAGAAGCCTATTCCACTCAAATTTGATTAGTGAGTGCTTTTTACACTTATTAAAGAGTTGACAAAATATAGATCTAATCAGTCCTTGTTTGAACTTGGGACCCATTTTCCGGGAAACTCTGGTGTAGGGTATTATATGGTCGGTCTTGACCGACTATAATTTTCTTACTTGTTTTATTTGTATTAGATTAAAATAAATTGACTTCACCAGTTTTTTTAATCTTATAGCATTATAAAATGATAAAGAACAATTGAGAATATTATATCTTATATCTTTGACACCCTCAATTCGGTAAAATTGAAGCAAAATCGTCTATATATCGATTATTAGCTTCTAAGGCAGTTATCATTTTTTTTTATTCATATAATATTTATTACAATTTATAAGGGCCTCAGCGCCACAAAAGGGCATTATAGAGGCAAGCTGGCAAAAAATTTAATATTTTTGTTTAAGTAAAATCACTTTTTTAAAAAACTGAAAATTTTAAAAGTTGCCAATAACTCGAAAACTGTTCTACTTTTGAAACTTTGTACTGCATTTTCGGATTCAGCGCTAGATCTTAAATTTTATGTAAAATGTCGGTAGTCAAAACTTTTCAAAATCGAGACAAAAAAAAATTGAATTTTGTACCTTTAAAATTAAAAATCTTACACTGTGCAGCGGCCTAAATTATAATTATTTCCGTACACGGTGCGTATTATTAATGTAAAATATGCATGATAAATTTATTCAGTATACGCACCGTATTCGGAATAAATTTACTGCGACATTTTATAAGTACATTGACTCGCAGCTTATTTCGTGTGTTAGCAATCCATTTAAGACAAAGCTTGCAATAATAGACCTAATTATTATGAAACAAGTATTTCTGTTAAAAGTGCTGTGCAGGTAATTTATCAAGTTTAAATTTAAGCTTAATGGCGTCAGACTGAGTAAATATTAAACGTGCCACGAGGGTCGAAACGGAGATTAAAATTATTGAAAGACCTTTTTAGAAAATTTCCTAAAAATACTTTAGGTCGATTTTTCCCAAGCTCAAACATTAAAAATTTAAAAAATACTCCAATGATCCAAACAAAAACCAAAATTTTTAAAATGCAGTAGAAGAAATCAGATTTTTTTTTTTAAAATTCTGACCAGGGATGGAAAAAGCTCGCTCGCTCAGCTCTCGCTCTATCCAACGAGCGAGCCAAAAAAATTTCGGCTCGCTCGATTTTTAAAACGAGCGAGCTTAAAAATTTTGGCTCGCTCGTTTTTTAAAAAGAGCCAGCCCAATTTTTTTAGCTCGCTCTATGCAAACGAAACGAGCCAGCAAAAAAAGCTGGCTCTTTTTTTGAGCGAGCCAGCTAATGTATGGCTCACTTGTTGTCGTTACTTATGGTTAAAAAGTGGCTCTTTTTGGCTCGCTTCCTATAGTATCCAATTAAATTGAAGAAATTATTATGATCAAAACCATTTCCTGTTAAGTAATAGAAATTAACAAAAATACAATATTTAAATCGTTTCCATATAAGTTTCTGAAACTATGTGAAAAAAATTGCGACACCATTTCCTTCAGATTTCTGAAATTATGATAAATAATTTACACCATTTCCAAAAGCATTTTTTTGTTTTATTTTTTTTTTATGAATTTGGGTAAAATAATTGTTTACCCCATTTCCAGCATTTTCAGTTTTATTCTATGGATATGGTGAAAAACGTTGCTTACACCATTTCCAATGTAATTCAAACAAATTTTCATTGCCTTTTTATTTTATGAAAAATTGAAACTACACCTTTTCCTTTTGGCATGCAAAAATACTGCTTGGGAATAAATTACACCATTTCCATTTAAAACTTAAAAATTTAATAAAGTTACATTATTTTAAACAAATTTTAGTTAATCACAAAAAAAAAACTCAAATACACCATTTTATGATTATTTAAAATTATTTATGATAAATAATTTACACCATTTCCAAAAACATTTTTTTGTTTTATTTTTTTATGGATTTGGGTTTACCCCATTTCCAGAATTCTCAGTTTTATTCTATGGATATGGGGAAAATAGTTGCTTACACCATTTCCAATCTAATTCAAATAAATTTTTGTTGCTTTTTTATTTTATGCAAAATTGAAACTACACCTTTTCCTTTTGGCATGCAAAAATACTGATTGGGAATAAATTACACCATTTCCATTCAAAATCTAAAAATTTAATAAAGTTACATTATTTCAAATAAATTTTAGTTAATCACAAAAAAAAACTCAAATACGCCATTTTATGATTATTTAAAATTATTTATGATAAATAATTTACACCATTTCCAAAAGTATTTTTTTGTTTTATTTTTTTATGGATTTGGGTTTACCCCATTTCCAGTTTTATTCTATGGATATGGGTAAAATAGTTGCTTACACCATTTCCAATCTAATTCAAATATATTTGTATTGCTTTTTTATTCTATGCAAAATTGAAACTACGCCTTTTCCTTTTGGCATGCAAAAATACTGATTGGGAATAAATTACACCATTTCCATTCAAAATTTAAAAAATTAATAAAGTAAAATTATTTCAAATAAATTTTAGGTTATTACAATAAAACAAACTCAAATACACCATTTCCAATTAAATTTCTTAAATTAAGTAATGTAAACAAAATATTAATTTTTATGTGGTATTTTTAATTTTAAAATATGTGTTACTGTATATTAGAGATTAAAAAATATTTACACAATTTACATTGAAAATTGTGAAATTAATAAATTCGCGATACGTTTTCAATTAAGTTTTTCGAAGTTAAAAGAATAATTTTGCTATACCATTGACACATACATTTCAAAAATTTTTATAATTTTAATAACAGCATTTCCCTCATAATTTGTAGAATTTAGGAAAATATCGATAACACCGTTTCCAATCTTATTCACCAATATTTTAATTGCTTTTCTAAACTTATATGAAAAAGTAAAATTACACCTTTTCCACTTGTTCGGTAAAATACTGCCAATAATTAAATTACACCATTTCCATTCGTATTTGAAAAATTTAATAAAGTTAACTGATTTCAATTTAACTTCAGTAACAAAGCTTTAGATTTCAATTAAATAATTTCCAATTAGTTAAGTTACACCATTTCCAATCAGAAATAACGTAATCCAAAATAGGAATTTTCAAATTGAATTTTTTTTAACACAAAAAAAGTTTAATGGTAAAAAAAATTAGAAATAATTTTTTACCATTTCCATTGAAAATGTCAAACTTAAAAAAAAGTATATTGATTTTAAAAATTAAATGCAAAATACACGATTTTTGCTTGAATTAAAAAAATGAATAAAGACACCGTTTCAAATAAAATTCTTAACATTTTTACTTAGACCGTTTGCAACTGTTTTTTAAAAGTATGTTAAACCCGTTTCCAATTCATTTTCAGAAAAAAGTAAACAATCATATCAACACCATTTCCAATATTATTGAATAAAAATAAAGCACTTAAAACACAATTTTCCAATTGCGAAATGTGTAATTGAAAATTTCATAAATTTTATTTGAATTTTTTTAATTATGTGAACTTTATGTCAGGAATTTTTTGTTGAAATATTGTTACTACATTATTTGCTTTTTCTTAATCCAACAGTAGATGCTATATTTTGATTCCTTAAATTTATATTGTGGCAATTATATTGGATATGGTTTTTAAAATCCAATCGGAATTGGAATTTAATTGAAAATGCTGTATTTAGGTTAATTTGATATTTTTTGGAAAAGTAGATTGGAAATGGTGTAAACACTGTTTTTTAAAATCTAATCGGAAACAGTTAAAAAAAATTGTGAAATTTTGTTGGAGTTAATACATTTTACTGCAATACAAATTTTTGGTTTAAATAAGTTTCACTACTCTAATAAAAATTACATAATATTTAATTTTAAGTTAATCCATTAAATCTATTGGAAATGGTGTAGGTTCTTGTTTTAGTTTATGAAAAACATTTGGAAATGATGATGACATAAATATCCTGACATAAGAAAAAAAAATCTTTCAAAAAAAGTAATTATTTCACGTAAAGCTCGCAAAAGAGCTGGCAAATTACGCTGGCTCGTTTCGTATTTTTAAAAAGAGCCTTGAAAATATATGGGCTCGTTTGGCTTGTTTTGAAAAACGAAGATATTTTATTTTTTTTATAAAAAAAACTATAAATAAAATAATGCGACGCAAAATAAAAATACAGTAAAAAGACTTGAAAAATATTTCTTTAATTATATCATTGTTCTGAATTACACCATTTCCGACGATACTTATTAAATTAAAAATGTGTTTTACACCATTTGAAACAGCGTTTTTAGTTTTAG
Organism: Pegoplata infirma; assembly: GCA_963921195.1. Lineage (NCBI taxonomy): Eukaryota > Metazoa > Arthropoda > Insecta > Diptera > Anthomyiidae > Pegoplata > Pegoplata infirma. Next base: position 328,886,385 of record OY992536.1, read on the forward strand.
TTTTTTATGGATTTGTGGAAAAAAGTTGTTTACACCATTTCCAAAAGCAAAAACACTCCTTGGAATTAAATTACACCATTTCCATTCAAAATTGAAAAATTGGTTTATGTAAAATTGCTTCAACTTAATTATAGTTAATTACAAAAAAAATAGGTCTAACACACCATTTCCAATTAAATTGCATAAATAAAGTAATCTAATTCAAACATTTATTTATATATTGCATTTTCAATAGAAATAAGTGATTGCTTTATATTTGAGATTCCAAAAAATATTTACACTATTTCCATTAAAAATTTTGAAATTAATAAATACGCCATTCGTTTTCAGTTAAGTTAACGAAGTTCCATCTCAATCCAGCTTGATTTATATTATTAATGAAAAAATCAATTACACCGTTTCTAATCTAATCCAACAACATTTAAGTTGCTTTTATAAATTTGTTCGAAAAATTAAAGTTGCACCAATTAAAGTTACTGCTAAGAATTCCATTACACCATTTCCATTCATATTTGAAAAACTGAATTAAGCTAACTTTTTTGAACTTAATTGGAGTAAATAACTTATAACGAAAAATTGTTGTGTTTTTTCAATAAATGAATGCAACTTACACCATTTTTAGTTAAATTTAAAAAAAATGGATTTTGGCATACATATTTACACAGTTTCACAAAATTTTTACTTATACTATTTCCAATTGTATTTTATAAGAATGTTAAATATTTACACCGTTTTACAAAATTTTGACTTACACCATTTACAATTGTTTTTAAAAGTATGTTAGTACCGTTTCCAATTTAACTCAAAATGGTGTCAGTTGCATTTATTTATTGAAAAAACACAAAAATTTTTCTTTATAAGTTATTTACTCCAATTAAGTTCAAAAAAGTTAGCTTAATTCAGTTTTTCAAATATGAATGGAAATGGTGTAATAAAATTCTTAGCAGTAACTTTAATTGGTGCAACTTTAATTTTTCGAACAAATTTATAAAAGCAATTTAAATGTTGTTGGATTAGATTGGAAACGGTGTAATTGATTTTTTCATTAATAATATAAATCAAGCTGGATTGAGATGGAACTTCGTTAACTTAACTGAAAACGAATGGCGTATTTATTAATTTCAAAATTTTTAATGGAAATAGTGTAAATATTTTTTGGAATCTCAAATATAAAGCAATCACTTATTTCTATTGAAAATGCAATATATAAATAAATGTTTGAATTAGATTACTTTATTTATGCAATTTAATTGGAAATGGTGTGTTAGACCTATTTTTTTTTGTAATTAACTATAATTAAGTTGAAGCAATTTTACATAAACCAATTTTTCAATTTTGAATGGAAATGGTGTAATTTAATTCCAAGGAGTGTTTTTGCTTTTGGAAATGGTGTAAACAACTTTTTTCCACAAATCCATAAAAAACTAAAACTAAAAACGCTGTTTCAAATGGTGTAAAACACATTTTTAATTTAATAAGTATCGTCGGAAATGGTGTAATTCAGAACAATGATATAATTAAAGAAATATTTTTCAAGTCTTTTTACTGTATTTTTATTTTGCGTCGCATTATTTTATTTATAGTTTTTTTTATAAAAAAATAAAATATCTTCATTTTTCAAAACAAGCCAAACGAGCCCATATATTTTCAAGGCTCTTTTTAAAAATACGAAACGAGCCAGCGTAATTTGCCAGCTCTTTTGCGAGCTTTACGTGAAATAATTACTTTTTTTGAAAGATTTTTTTTTCTTATGTCAGGATATTTATGTCATCATCATTTCCAAATGTTTTTCATAAACTAAAACAAGAACCTACACCATTTCCAATAGATTTAATGGATTAACTTAAAATTAAATATTATGTAATTTTTATTAGAGTAGTGAAACTTATTTAAACCAAAAATTTGTATTGCAGTAAAATGTATTAACTCCAACAAAATTTCACAATTTTTTTTAACTGTTTCCGATTAGATTTTAAAAAACAGTGTTTACACCATTTCCAATCTACTTTTCCAAAAAATATCAAATTAACCTAAATACAGCATTTTCAATTAAATTCCAATTCCGATTGGATTTTAAAAACCATATCCAATATAATTGCCACAATATAAATTTAAGGAATCAAAATATAGCATCTACTGTTGGATTAAGAAAAAGCAAATAATGTAGTAACAATATTTCAACAAAAAATTCCTGACATAAAGTTCACATAATTAAAAAAATTCAAATAAAATTTATGAAATTTTCAATTACACATTTCGCAATTGGAAAATTGTGTTTTAAGTGCTTTATTTTTATTCAATAATATTGGAAATGGTGTTGATATGATTGTTTACTTTTTTCTGAAAATGAATTGGAAACGGGTTTAACATACTTTTAAAAAACAGTTGCAAACGGTCTAAGTAAAAATGTTAAGAATTTTATTTGAAACGGTGTCTTTATTCATTTTTTTAATTCAAGCAAAAATCGTGTATTTTGCATTTAATTTTTAAAATCAATATACTTTTTTTTAAGTTTGACATTTTCAATGGAAATGGTAAAAAATTATTTCTAATTTTTTTTACCATTAAACTTTTTTTGTGTTAAAAAAAATTCAATTTGAAAATTCCTATTTTGGATTACGTTATTTCTGATTGGAAATGGTGTAACTTAACTAATTGGAAATTATTTAATTGAAATCTAAAGCTTTGTTACTGAAGTTAAATTGAAATCAGTTAACTTTATTAAATTTTTCAAATACGAATGGAAATGGTGTAATTTAATTATTGGCAGTATTTTACCGAACAAGTGGAAAAGGTGTAATTTTACTTTTTCATATAAGTTTAGAAAAGCAATTAAAATATTGGTGAATAAGATTGGAAACGGTGTTATCGATATTTTCCTAAATTCTACAAATTATGAGGGAAATGCTGTTATTAAAATTATAAAAATTTTTGAAATGTATGTGTCAATGGTATAGCAAAATTATTCTTTTAACTTCGAAAAACTTAATTGAAAACGTATCGCGATTTTATTAATTTCACAATTTTCAATGTAAATTGTGTAAATATTTTTTAATCTCTAATATACAGTAACACATATTTTAAAATTAAAAATACCACATAAAAATTAATATTTTGTTTACATTACTTAATTTAAGAAATTTAATTGGAAATGGTGTATTTGAGTTTGTTTTATTGTAATAACCTAAAATTTATTTGAAATAATTTTACTTTATTAATTTTTTAAATTTTGAATGGAAATGGTGTAATTTATTCCCAATCAGTATTTTTGCATGCCAAAAGGAAAAGGCGTAGTTTCAATTTTGCATAGAATAAAAAAGCAATACAAATATATTTGAATTAGATTGGAAATGGTGTAAGCAACTATTTTACCCATATCCATAGAATAAAACTGAAAATGCTGGAAATGGGGTAAACCCAAATCCATAAAAAAATAAAACAAAAAAATGCTTTTGGAAATGGTGTAAATTATTTATCATAAATAATTTTAAATAATCATAAAATGGTGTTTTTGAGTTTTTTTTTGTGATTAACTAAAATTTATTTGAAATAATGTAAGTTTATTAAAGTTTGAATGGAAATGGTGTAATTTATTCCCAATCAGTATTTTTGCATGCCAAAAGGAAGAGGTGTAGTTTCAATTTTGCATAAAATAAAAAAGCAATAAAAATTTATTTGAATTATATTGGAAATGGTGTAAGCAACTACTTTCCCCATATCCATAGAATAAAACTGGAAATGGGGTAAACCCAAATCCATAAAAAAATAAAACAAAAAATGCTTTTGGAAATGGTGTAAATTATTTTTCATAAATAATGATTTTAAAATTCAAGGATTTTTTTGGAAATGGTGTATCTGTTTTTCACTTTATTTCATAAATACGATTGGAAATGCTGTAGTTGACGTTTTTTGTAACGTGTGTGGAAATGGTGTAAAATATTTTTCTTAAATTCAGAAAAGCTATGGGAAATTGTGTAAACATGTTTTTTACATTATTTAAGAATAAAAATTACAAATTTGTGAAATACAAATGAAATAGTGTAATAAAATTTAAAAAGCATTATACTAAAAATAATGTACAGGAGCGAGCTAAATATTGGCTGCGAGCCTGAAATATTGAGCTAGCTCTTTTTTAAAGCTTGAGAGCCTTTATTTTAAAATCAGCTCGTCGGCGAGCCTTTCAATTTTCAAAAAGCTCGTTTTATTTTTTCAACGAGCTTTTTTAATTTTGAGCAGCTCGTTTCATATTGGCTGCGAGCCTTTTATGTTTTGAGCGGCTCGTTTTGGCTCGCTCTCGAGCTTTTTCCAACCCTGATTCTGACTTCTTCTACAGAGTTTTAAAAATTTTGTTTGGGTCTTTGGAAAAATTATTTAATAAATAAATAAATATTAACTATTGGACTATTTTTAAAATTTTTAATGTTTGAGCTTGGATAAAATCGACTTAAAAATATTTTTAAGAAATTTTCTAAAAAAGGTCTTTCAATAATTTAAATTTCGACCCTCGTAGCACATTTAATATTTACACAATCTGAACGCCATCAAGGTTTAATTAAAGCTTGATTAATTACATACACAGGACTTTTTACAAAAATTCTTATTTGATAATAATTAGGTCTATTTTGGTTAACTTTGTCTTGAATGGATTGATAACTAATATCTTTTACACGAAATAAGCTGCGAGCAAGAATTACTTACAATGTTAGTTTTTTTGGTGTCAGCTACACTTTCAGTCAAACCAACTAAAATTTTTATTTTAGTGGAAGTCGTTTTAAGTTCAAACTCAGAATGGTTTTGAGGCAACAATTAAAAGAAGAAAATAAAAAAAATAACATAAAAATAAATTACATACCATTCACTATAATTGTATTCAAAATATTTTTTTTTCAATTTATTGTAGGTACGTCAAATGTTTGATGACCGTCGTCGAGGTGTTGGAATTGATCGTAGTCATCCATTAAAGCCAATTACGACAACTACTACTACAACGTCAACTGTTACGACTAAAACCTCTACAAAACCGCCATCAACAATGAAACGTCTAGCTGGTGGAGCAAATGCTACCAGGCGCTCCGTAGTTACAAACAATACTATAAAACAACACACCACAACCTCAACAACAGTGCGTGGCATAAACAATAACCATTTATCCGCGAATGGCAACGGTAATGTTTTCGATGGTGCTTTCGATGATGTGGATAATCTAGATAATGAGACATTTCCCAAAGAGTTTTCATCGTTAAGTTTGGATAATACGCGTGTTATGGGATCTCATATTGTTGCTGACCGTTTTTACAACAACAACAATATTAATAATAACGTTGGAGATGCATTAGATGCAACAATAACCATTAGTAAAATAAATAGCACTAAATCTAATGGAATCAAATTAAATCCTGTGATTATGAAAAAATCACCAACTACAACGGTAACAAGAACAACAACAGCTCAGCAAAGAACTCCTGGTAGTGGTAGTAGGGTATCAACATTATCTAGAACTACCACGACCATAACTCCGACTACGACGAAATCGCCTTTACAAAAATCGACAGCATCAACAACTAAAAATGTTAAGGTATGTAAAATTTGAGTAAGGATAATAATGACTCCTTTATAGCTCATTCTCCCCACTATTCCCATACTCGATTGTTACGGATGGCTGATACTGTTAGGTTAGGTTAGAGGTGGCGGAGTTAAAGACTTCTCACATAGACCGGATGGTCCATAGTGAAATCACAATAATTTCTCAGCGACGCTGATACTGTTAGAGTTAAGACAGTTTTCTGATCCAGTGTCAGATATTCATTTTGTAATGTGGATTACTGTTGTTAACAGTATTTTTTTCTTACAAACTTCCGAAATACTTTCTTAGGCAATTTTTTTCCATTCTGCTCCTAATGTGAAAAATATTTTTTTGGTTAAAACTTAAGGGTGAAGACAAAGAAGAAGAAGGTTAAAACTTAAAATGGCTATATCTCGAAAACTAAGCCAAATAGAGCAAAATGGAGGAAATTTTTTTATTCTTTTTTATATACACTTTATTTTGGCTATTATTGAATCGCCTTTCTTAGGCCTAACAATAAGTATTTAAATCTTAAAACTCTAACTTAAAATAATAAACACTCCAAAGGAACCATTTTGTTATATGGAGGAAATTTTTGATTCTTAGGACCTCTTCACATGTGTGGAACCTAATGGGTCCAAATTATGAAGAAAAATGAAGTTTCACAAAAATTCAAAAATGCTATCCATTTTGCTTAGTTTTCGGGATATCGCCATTTTAAGTAAAAATAAATTTGGTTTCATTGGCATTAGTACAAATCGTCACCTAAAATGCAAAACGCCCTATCTAACATTTTATAAATTTTACAGGAGAAGCAAAAAACGTGTTTATATAAAAACTATAAAAGTTTTCATTACAAATTTCTTAAATATTAGTAAAAACACACAAACAAATTCATTTCTGTTAAAAAAAAATATAAATTTTTAATATTTGAAAAGTTATGTTAGTAACGCCCTTTTGTCTTGTAATTTTCAGAAACACAAAAAGCCCTAACTGCACTGAAGATGTTTAAAAACACCAAGCAGATGTGTTATAAAATGTAACAACATGCTAACAAAATTTTATACTGAATGTTGAACTCTAACAAAATGTGGGCGGTATTGGAAAAACGGGCGTGGCACCTGCTATATAACCTAACACTGCAAAATGTCTCATTTTGGATTCTGTTAAACACATGCTAACTTAATTTGATACAAAATGTCAATTTACCATTTTAAAGCTCCATGTCAAATGAGGGTGGAACAGGACAAAGGGTATGGCCCGAAATAACCTAATGCATTAAAATGCGTTAACCTTTTAACGACCACAGGCAACTATACTTCCCAAATGATTTTTTGAAATTTTTTTGTTCAAGTAAAAGATAGGATAAATGTGCTAAAATATGAATTATAGAAGAGTTTTAGAGAAACAAAAGTTTTGTTTTCATTAAGTCTCTAACTGGGTCCACTTACTCACTATAAATTCTCAAAGTTTGCGAAGTAATAAATATATTAGGGACAAAATCATATTTACTTGACAGGCGAAATAAGGGTAAAGAAGGGGGTTCAGAAATCCAAATTCTTGTAGAATAACTATTATTAAGTTGCATATCTTAAAGATCACAGCGAGTACCAAAACAGCGTAATATGGTTGAAGGAGGGGCCCAATTTTTTTATGAGTAACTATTATTAGGTCAGAAATTACGAAAATTGAAAGAGAATCAAAAACACTTCGGTCAAAAATGTATGGTCGTCAAAGCGTTTACTCGGCTTCTGGAAAATTTCTTAAGATCTACAGTAAATATTGGCAATTTGATAGATATCTCACTCGCATCCCACAAAGCTTCTAAAGGAAAATACCTTAGCTTTTTTTGAGTTAAAAAAGGGCCGGTTTTAAAAAAATGCCAAACAAGTTTTTGATTTTGCAAAAAAAAAGTAAATTTTTTTTTTTTTGAAAGATTAAAGAAATAGCTAACTGAAACTCTCTGGACACATTTTACTAGGAACATTAGGTAATTAGTTACATGGATGCAAAAAACACCTGTTTTGCCAAAATGTAAAATTACGGCCCCCTCTAACTCAAAAAGTTATTTACCGATCTCGCTGAAAAATTGTGACTAAACTACTATTGGTTTTAAAAGTTGTGTCACTTGAGATGAAAACCCCCATATGTAAATGATGAAATTTGGCACAGGTTGTTATTTTATCTTTCCTAAGCCCTGTATTTAATGTTAGCGATATTAGACATCAACTTGTTTTTTATTTCTGTCCCTTTTTATGAAGAAATTATAAGCTTCCCAATAAAGCTAACGTTTTTTATTATATACTGGGGGTAATTATGAAACTTGATAGTCGGCAAACGTATCGTTTCCATCGTTATTCCATTACCATATAGTGCCATTTTATGGTAATAGAATAATGAGCTCACAATGACGATTGACGATTATCAAGTTACATAATTAGCCCCCTGTATCTTTTGTAATAATAGCAAAAATTATAATTAAAAACAATTTTTTTTTTTTACTAATTTAACGAAAAATTTACTTTGAATTTTATTCAATCGGAATAAAGAACTTCCAATCATGTTTTTTATAGTCATTTATTATATTGTTATTAAATTTTATGTAGAATTTATATCTTACTTAAGACTAATTGTACTGCATAAATTGCGATTTCTATAGCTGAAAAAGGAACAAGGAACACGGGCCTGAAGGGGTTAATTGGTAAATTTCTAAACTTCATTTTTTTTGTACATATACATATATTTTTAATATTGGTGGACATTGTGGAAGAAGAAGCATCAAAAAATGTTTAATCTTAAAAAATAACACTTGCATCGGCAATATTATGTATACAAATGTGTAGTTGGGGCTTTTTGGTTTAACAAATATCAAAGCATGTAGTTAGGGCTTTTTGAATTTTGTTAATAAAATCCCCATTTTTGATCAAAAGAGTCTAAATTTTTTTGTGGACATGTATTTTGATCCAATACATAAGAATCAATTAAAAACGCGATTTTGAATTTTTTGTTAGTTAGGGCGTTTTGCATTTTAGGTGACGAAATAATGTTTATGTCAAAAAATTTTAATGTTTTTTTTGGCATTGGCATTAGTTTTATCTAATGACAACGAAAATTCAATGCCAATTTGAAATTCCCATGTATGCTAAAATAAAACATATTTACTTCTTGTTGTCCGAGCAGTATGGTGTTGCATATGAGCGAAATTAGTTAAAGGGCTCATAAGTAATAAACGTAAATGTAAGGGCGCCTCGAAAATGTTGGCACATTCTACATAACCCAAAAATACAAAATGCTTTAATTCGGCTGCTGGTTGACATATGTAAACAGAATTGGACACCGAATCGTATTTTAAGAACAGGCATATTTTTTTACAAAAAAAAAATCGGATTTTTTCTTTGCATTTAATCTTTTTACATTATGAAGGATATCAATACATTCGGCAAGGCTGAATTTTAAATTTTTTACTTGTTTTGACTTCTTGAAGATCTTTTTTATTCTCTTTGCATCCTATTAAAGTTTGGTAAGAAAATTAATTAAATATCTTGCTCTTTTGTTTTGCAGACAACAGCAACCAAAGCAAGTGTCGGAAAGCCAGCAACATTTGTAATGGTAAGTTATTTTGAATATAAATGTTAGTATTATTCTTGTTAGCAAGTTTGACCTTTGGAAAAATTTCTACTACCATAAGTTTCGAATTTTTCAAATTTTTTAAAACTAAAATTTAATTTTTCAGGCAGTTAAACCGCCTCCCAGAGTAAGTACACCTCCACCTGGTATGGCCGCGTGTCACTTTTGTCAACGAAACTTCAATGAAGATCGTTTGGATAAACATGAAGAAGTGTGCAGAAAGATGACAAGTACCAAACGTAAGATATTTGATGCATCAAAACATCGTGTGAAAGGTACTGAAGCAGAAAAATACTTGAGAAAGGGTAAAGGCACCAAATCCTCGAGTGCCCCGAAACCTACAAGCGTTGTTGCAGCTATTACTGCACAAACACAACCAAATGCTGATGCAAAGAAAGGAAATTGGCGTAAAAAACACGAAGAATTTATAGCAGCGATACGAGAAGCTAAAAAAGTTCAGGCATATTTAGCGAAAGGCGGTAAACTTAGTGATTTGCCACCTCCACCACCATCCGAAAATCCCGACTATATTCAATGTCCTCATTGCAGCAGACGCTTTAATGTATCGGCTGCAGAACGTCATATACCTAAATGCGCCAATATGCAGCATAATAAGCCAAAACCAGGAGCAAATGCTGCAAAAAAGCGTTATTAGGATTTCAACTAAATAGATGATGATACTGAAGATATTGTTACATGTGTTGCGCTTTTAAAAAAAGCCGTCATCATATCGGTTTTGTATCACAAATGTTGTGTAACTTTTAAATTATTTTTTTTTTTTTTTGTAACCGCTAACGACCACTTAAATTGTAATTATTATTTGATTTTGTACTAATTAATACTACATACATACTTAAAAACAAAACGAATGCGTTTTAATTTACTCCTGTACATGTGATAAATTTTTATTTTTTTCGTTAAAATTAATTTGAATAAAATTAAAAAAAAAAAAAAAAAACTAAGGAGACATTAAATTTGTTGTTTTAATCAGTTGTTTCCATTTTGATTTCCACATCTTCTACATCATCCTTTACAGAAATTTTACTTGACAAACGTTCAATCAGTGCTTTGACAGCTTTGGCAGCTGTATTAATTTCTAAGCCCTCCATAGTATAAGCTAAATTATCTAAGCTAGCATCGTCATCATCGGCAAACCAATTGACCAACATAGCGACACAGCCACCATCACGATCTCGGTTTTCAGTCTCAAAGTACAACATCTCATCGGCGGTATAGCCTAATTTCTTGCCCAACTTTTTCCAATCGTCGCCTATTAAGGGAGCCAATTCTTCAATTTGTTCCTTTGAGGCTGTTACAGGCTTCGAGTGGTTATTGTCCTCTTCATCGGCTTTATCTAAGTCATTGGCTTCTTCCTCATCGCCCAAAACACCTTCGTCGTTACCATCGTTTTCTTGTTCTTGCAAGGCAACTGTTTCCTGACACTCCGACGATGTTATAGTATTTTCTAAGTTTGTTCCATTGGCATTCGCTGCAGTTTGTTTGGCAGCATCTAAACGTTCTTTTGTTAACCGTTTTCGTACTGCTTCCAAATAATCAGCTATTTTATAAGAGGGCGAATTGATGAAGGTAAAAAAGTGTGGTGATTGTCGTGCTAATAAACGTAATGCTCGCCATTCAAAGGATGTATCATTTTTGTCGCGTGAACTTTCCAAATAAGTTTCTACTTGTGGTAGGAAATTGCGTTCTTCACTTTTGCAAGCTTGCAAATTATCGGGAGAGTAGTTCCAAAGTCGTGTTAGAACATCACTAAAATGAAGAGTTTAAGGATTAAAAAAAAATTTAAAGTTTTACAGTAGGTAAATTTATGGAGATTTCATAAAAAAAATCCAATCAATTAAAATGGAGAAATAATAGTTTTTAATTGAATGTTTCGTCAAAAAATAAGTTTTAAAGTTAGTTTTATATTATAAAAAAAAGTATCGGTTTCTGAGAAAAACTCCCATTAAACAGTCAAAGTCATCAGGGGAAACTTGTAAAACTTAAATCTGTGTTACGGCCCTGCGGTCATCCATGAGCCACAGGCAAAAGGAAAGAGAGAAGGCATAGGATATTGGTTTGCCCTTTATAAAGCCAGGCTATTGGGTTCGTCTCTCTACAGGGACCATAAACAAAAATTTATCAGATGTCACTATATAAGGACCTAATCCTTTCTGACCTCACTTTACCAACCTACACTTTGCTTTGTTTGATAAGGACTTTATGATGTTGTTGTCCTTGGGTCTGCCCACCCCATATAAGTTTACACTTATCCGTGGTTATTGCTCGACCGAGTTTGCAATAACCCCTAAATTGTTTCTTGTTTCACTTTTTATTTAGCTACATATGATACCTTCAGCATCCCACCCAATTAAAGACCAAATTTAGCAATTCATAACAATATAATCACATTCAAATATCACAAAAATAATTAAGCATATTTGCTTCACTTAAAGTTAGTTTGTGTATCATTAACTTTCTATACACGTTTTATAAGACCTGAAGGGTTACACATGTTAATTTAATTTAACCTTACTTTTACGTTACGTTACCGCTATCCGACTCGAGAGAAAACCATATATAAACAAATGTACAAACACTTACTTGTTTTGATCCTTAAAAAGGATGTACCATGATTCAAATGAAAATGATGATGATTTTGTCAATGATTTAATGTTCCATCAGATGATGTTGAGCGCTCAAAATCGTCGTGTGTGGATGAATATGATGATGAATGTAATGGTCATTAAACGTTATGAATTATGGTGTTTTCTCTAGTCATTATAAAAAAAAGAAAAAAATTATATTAATATTTAAATACTAAAAAATGTATACATAAGAATAAATTTTTATAAATTACAATTCATTATACATTTGATAAATACATTTTATAATGTATATGTGTGTTCTCAACACGTTTTTATAAACTCAACTTTAAATTCGGTATGGTCACCTTAATCAAAAATGAACATAACCTATATTATGTTGGGTTCATAAAGTCGGTGCGGCTTGATTATTAAAATTTCATAAAAAAAAAGTACTTAAATTTATCTAATGTATTAATTAGATTTTTGTTTCCATATAAATGGTGGGTTGACAACGATTCATTTGGTGTTACTGTTCGTCCACATGGATTGATGTTGTTGTTGAACTTAACCTCACTTATGCGCAAAGTGGCATGATGTTTTTACACAGGCAAATTTTAGCAACGGCTTCCCACAAGTAAACGGCACGATCTCATCACAGGCTTTTACTTTAACGTTTATTCAGCCTTTGTAGTGTCCATACCCACGATCAGTTCTTGGCTTTGTGATCACTTACTTGGTCATGGACACAATATTGGATGACAACTTACGATTTAGCTGGCACTGATATTAATTGGTGTAATAGGCAATACGATTATTGTTGACCCATTGATTTTGTATGTGGTGTTCAATTGATGTTGAAGAAAATTAATTAATTCATCCCGTGGTTTGGTAGGCACGGGTTAGGAAAAAACGATATAACCACCTTGTGGTCGGTGTCCCAATGAAAAGCACGGAATGTTTGACTGGCCTCGTGCGTGAATTTCAACTTTGGTCGTAAAATAACCCTGGTATTTTTGTTGGCACTATTAACAACGTTTTACCGTTCACAATCAGGAGTTTATTTTGTTAAACACAGCCAATTTTTATACTTTTATAGTGTTCAACTTGCTATACAAATTCTTTCTCCTCGTTTTAATTACAATCACGCACCACTTAACCTCGTAGGCCCACGTTTTTGCAAAAATTAATTTTCATGACGAATTTGCACAACAAAAGCAAATGTCAAAATAAGCCAGTGTTGCCACTAATTACTTAAATGTGATCATGGTGGATTATTTGGGCTACTTACTAAACACAACTCAAACAACCCAATAGGAAATACCACAACAAAACCAAAAGCTTTTCAGAACCAGAGATGGAAAAGAATTTGGGAAAATGGTATTAACCATCTACCTATACAACTTCCCAGTGTGGCACGACCCACGAACCCTTACAAACCAATAAGAATTTGCTTATGGTCTGATATCCTTCGCATGGAAGACACCAATTATCTTTCCTTTCTGGTCTTCTAACTGATATAAGTTATTTCCTACGGTTGAATGAATCCTAGCCTTTTTATACTTAGGAGCCAGTTTAGCATTAAAAGCTTTACTGAAGTCACTAAGCTGAAAATTACGACAATATATCTCTTGACCTGGAACATAAACTACTTTTCGAGTACGCAAATTATAAGTTTTAGCGCCTTTATCATATGCCTTTTTTAAATTCTTTCGAACAGATTCGTCGATGAGTTTCATAGCATCAGGCTTCGAAACTACCTCGATTTCACCGTCGTTTACACTATGTAACTTATGCAGGAGTGGAAATGCTGAACCATGCACGACCATCTGTCTTCCAAACAACGCATAAAAAGGAGACATTCCTATAGCAGAGTGTACCGAGCTACGCAAAGATAACGCAATTGAATGCAACCGTTCATCCCAGTTCGAATGATCATTGTTAACGTACGAGCGAATTGCCGCTAATATAGAACGGTTGACCCGTTCGCTTGCGTTACTTTGTGGGGCATAAACACCAGTGAAAATTTGTTTAACCGAGTACTTATCACAAAATTCCTTGAATTCTTTTCCAATGAACTGGCGTCCATTGTCACTGTGAATTGATTCAGGGACTCCGAAAACAGAAAAGATTCGATTTTCTAAAAATTGAACGATAGAAGTCCCATCAGCTTTTCTCAAAGGTTCTGCAAAAATAAATTTCGAGAAATGATCAAGGCATACCAAAATGCAAGAATGACCCATTTTCGAACGGGGGTAAGGTCCCAGCAAATCGACATAAAGCTTTTGAAAAGGTCGCTCGATCCTACTCTGACAGCCCATGGGTGGTCTTGTTATGAAATTTGGTGCTTTGGTGGTCTTGCACACCTCACAACTGGAAACGAAGGTTCTTACTTGGCATGCCATTTGTGGCCAATAGTAATTCTGACGTAACCTAGACAGGGTTTTTGTAATGCCCCCATGTGCCGCCTGAGGAGGATCATGGGATGACCTAATCAAAAACTCTGTTAACCCATTGGGTACCCACAGCTTCCACGAAAGGGTATCACCCTCGTCACTACCAGTGGAGAAATCTGTCTTTTTATATACGAATTTGCCTATTGCTTTAACATCTGGTAACGATTCTTGATTATCTAAAACGTTTTTCCTAAGATCTTTGTAGTCATCGTCATCAAACTCAGGAGCATCCAGATCCACCTCTACCGTGCAAAGTTGAATAGAGGCCAACTCGTCCGCGAATGCCCGAGAAAGAGTGTCCGGCACAACGTGGTCACTACCTTTGCGGTGCTCAATTTCAAAATCATAGGCAGTCAGCGCCAAGCTCCAGCGAGCTAACCGACCCGAGAGGTCTCTCTGGTTCATCAACCACCGCAGGCTTGCGTGGTCGGTGATGATTTTAAAAGGGAGCATCTCAATGTAGGGTCTAAATTTCTTTACGGCACACACGGCCGCCAAACACTCTAACTCGGTCACCGAGTAATTTCGTTGAGCCTTGTTCAACTTTTGCGAATGGTAGTAGATGGGTCTTTCTACACCTTCGTCATCAACTTGACACAAAACCGCTCCAATACCGGTGCTTGATGCATCGCATTGAACTAAGAATGGCTTTGAGTAATTGGGGTGCACCAGCACTGGTGCAGAACATAAGGCTTCCTTGAGTTGTTCAAGGGATTTTAAAGCACTTTCAGTCATTTCAAATTTCTTGTTTTTCTTTAAAAGATCAGACAACGGAGAACTTAAAGTTGAAAAGTCTTTTACGAACTTTCGATAGTAATTAGCAAGTCCGAGAAATCGGCGAACTTCTTTAGGATTTTTAGGCGTATTAAAATTTTTAATTGCACTGATTTTCTCGTCCGTTGTGCGAATGACACCATTGCCAATTAAAAAACCTAAGTAGTTTACTTGCTTCATACAAAATCTTGATTTTTCTAAATTGATTGTAAGTCCACTCTGTTGAATACTTTTTGCGACTTGTTCCAACAACACCATATGTTCTTCAAACGTCGGTGAGAAAACGAGCAAGTCGTCTAAGTATACAAATACGCGCAATTTTAACTCTGCCGGTATAACATGGTCCATTAGACGCATCATAGTTTGTGGACTGTTACATAAACCAAAGGGCATTACAGTATACTGGTAGAGTGGCCTACCAGCAACTGTAAAAGCTGTTTTCTCTCTAGATGCTTTTGACAGTGGAACCTGCCAAAAGGCATCTTTCAAGTCTATGGCAGATATGAAAAATGTATCGGCAAGGCGCATAAGGAGGCCCTCTATATGGGGAATTGGATAAGCATCCTTAACGGTCACCTTGTTGAGATCCCTACTATCTAAACAAACACGCGTTTTTCCAGGTTTCACCACAGTAGCTACAGGAGACGACCAAGGACTTTTACTCTCCTCAATGACACCTAATTTTAGCATTCTATCCAATTCCTCATATAGAAGTGCCTCCTTAGCAGGCGATATTGGATAGTGTCGTTTCTTAATAGGAGTTGCGTTCCCTGTATCGATATTATGTTCGATCAAGTGCGTTTTTCCAAGACCAAGCTTTGAAAAAGAAGGAAACATTTGTTTTACCTTATTCATTCGTATAGTTTGAGTGGGATTCAATTCATGGGCGTTCGTATCCACGTTTGTGTGCTGAGTTGTAATTTCAGACACAAGAAATTTATCTAAACCGAATAGAATCCAGAAATTAAAACCCAAATACAAAGATTGACTTAATTCTGGTGCTACATACAATGTAATTGGTTTTGTATCACCGCGGTACGTAATCTCAGTCTGAACTTTACCAATAATAGGTAATGAAGAACCATTTGCAACTTTCAATGAAGATTTTAAAGGTTGAAAGTTTATATTGTTCTTACGCATCAGCTCTTCAGATCCTGCACCTAACACACTTATGCTGGCCCCACTATCAAGTAAGCCTGAGATTGTGTTGCCCCACAAGTTAACTTCGGCATAGGGTCTTGGATCTAAATTGTCTGGACTAATTATTGTACTAACGATTCGGTTGTATTCAGTTTTAAGTTCTTTATGACGTTTTCGTGTCTTTAAAATACGAACTGGCAAATCCTTGCTTATTTTAGGAGTTTCAATTTCATTAAATATTCTATTTCGAATTTTACTATAGTGCTTCCACTTATTTATAAATGACTCCTGAAAAGCAGGAAGTACGTCATGGCAATTTATCTCCTGAGAGATAATAGGTAAGTCAGGTATTCTAATTTTGTCATCACTGGTAATTATTTTGTCACGATCTGGTAAATTTGTTTTGTCAAGGCTTTTTCCGAGTGAACTATCTAAGAGTTTGGTACCCCGGTTACCCAACTCTGTTGAGCGTTTTTTTCTTTACAATAAATACAATTGGAAACTACATAGTCGTCTTTTCCGCATCGATAACAGAAAATTCGACCAGTTTTCTCTTGGCAATTTAAAGCGATATGCCCAATTTTCTTACAATCGAAACATGTCAATTTTGAATGATCGGGAGCTTTACGTTTAGTATTATAACTAAGAGCATCTACTGTTGGTAACTCTTCTTCAGACAAAGATAAAATTTCTTCTACCAAACTAAGCTCATTTACTTTTCCACGACTTTTATTCAAACTTCCCTCAACTTTAGCTAAGTCTCTTTCACCGTCACGACATTCCTTTAAAAATTCAGATAAAATTTTCGTTTTAGAACCACGAATAAAAATTGTCATTTTAGGATTTACATTACGTTTTAAGATGTCAATTAAATCTGAGTCAGTTCTTCTATTTTTCATTCTGGAATTTAATTCAGTAATTACATGGAAGAATTGATCAAAGCTCTCGTTGGACTTTTGAGATCTATTCATCATAGTATGTTCGATATCGCAATCGGTATCAGCAGTACCAAAATGATCTTTCAATTGCTGTTTTAAATGACTCCAGGTAGGATTTGGATTTTGAGAAAGCCATCTAAAATACCAAGATGCGGCTAAACCTTTCAAAAATAAATAAATATTACGAGCAACATCACTAAGTGATCGTCTTTGTGCATTTGCAATATGTTCTAACCTCTCAGTAAATTCATCTACCCGTAGGCCTGTTCCGTCACCTGAAAAATATACATTCCAACGATGCATTTCGAGTGGCTTAAAATCATTACGTTCATTATCATTTTGTCGATGCAGTAAATCGTCAATAACGCTAGAAGCTCTTTCCGGTAGACCTTGTCCTAAGTCGTCGTTTGGTATGCCATTATTCGAAACCGTGTCATTATCTTGAGCTTCACTAGCCTCTTCAGCACGATTATTAAAATAACTCGCATTAGTATTAAGACTTATCGCACGACCTCGCCCTCGACCTCTAAGATTAGATACGTTTGGCTTCTGTGAATCAAACATAGCTGAAAATCGCTGAACAAGTCGTTCTTCTAAAATTTGCATTTCAGTCAGAATCTGTTGGGAAATTTGTTGGTTTAAAGGCGCAGCTTCCTGCTGACCAGTAGCTTCGACTGAATTTTCCTGATCACCAGGCATCGCTGTTCTTTCAATTACTGTCAAGTCACCTAAACTATCCATTTGTTCACCGTCTGGTTCACGAGATGTACTCGAATCGCTAAAACCAGCAAAAGCTGTAGTGTCAAACAAAGATTCTTCAAAATAAATGGGTGTACTAGATCTACTACTTTCTTGGGATTTAGTACTCGAACGTGTTACACGCTTCATGAAAATTTAACTTTATCAAGTGGCTTTTCAAATTTACAAAAATTGTTTTTTGTCAAATCAGGGTATTATAAAAATTTTTCAAATCGTAAAGATTTAATCAGTCAAAATGTTTTTTTTTTTTTTTTTTTTTTAAATTTCCAAAATCAAAATAATGAATTTCTAATTGGGTATATGGATGCTAAAAGTTTTATCTCATATGTAGCTTAACAAAACAATAAGGGTAATCTTAAATATATCGTCGGTAATCAACAACAAAATTTCGGATTCCAAAATATTCGGACTGACGACCTACGACATACTTGCGTCGCTTGAAACTAATGACACAAACTTGAAATCGCAATTGGCAATTATCAGTGATATCATTTTTGTTCCATAGACAAAAAAGATTTCCACAGTACAGGTTGCTAAAGGTTGGATACAAACAAAGTTATATAAACACAAAGTAATTCAGCATTTGCTAGCACAATTGCAGGAAGTCACTGGCTTCACTAGTCAAGCTGCTAGACTAAACCAAACCACGTTTATGAATATAACAATTAAAAACGACAATTAATCAAAATTAATTTGCTGGCTACATTTCTGTACAACAACAACTATTTTTCAAAATTACAAATTTTCAAAATTAACTGAATGTACCTTATCTTTTCTTTTAATCAGATTATTCATAGAAACTTATTCATATAGAATTTCAGTTTCCATTTGAGAAATAAATTTCTCGCTGGGAAACTAATTCAACTTCCCGTTGGGCGCCATTGTTACGGCCCTGCGGTCATCCATGAGCCACAGGCAAAAGGAAAGAGAGAAGGCATAGGATATTGGTTTGCCCTTTATAAAGCCAGGCTATTGGGTTCGTCTCTCTACAGGGACCATAAACAAAAATTTATCAGATGTCACTATATAAGGACCTAATCCTTTCTGACCTCACTTTACCAACCTACACTTTGCTTTGTTTGATAAGGACTTTATGATGTTGTTGTCCTTGGGTCTGCCCACCCCATATAAGTTTACACTTATCCGTGGTTATTGCTCGACCGAGTTTGCAATAACCCCTAAATTGTTTCTTGTTTCACTTTTTATTTAGCTACATATGATACCTTCAGCATCCCACCCAATTAAAGACCAAATTTAGCAATTCATAACAATATAATCACATTCAAATATCACAAAAATAATTAAGCATATTTGCTTCACTTAAAGTTAGTTTGTGTATCATTAACTTTCTATACACGTTTTATAAGACCTGAAGGGTTACACATGTTAATTTAATTTAACCTTACTTTTACGTTACGTTACCGCTATCCGACTCGAGAGAAAACCATATATAAACAAATGTACAAACACTTACTTGTTTTGATCCTTAAAAAGGATGTACCATGATTCAAATGAAAATGATGATGATTTTGTCAATGATTTAATGTTCCATCAGATGATGTTGAGCGCTCAAAATCGTCGTGTGTGGATGAATATGATGATGAATGTAATGGTCATTAAACGTTATGAATTATGGTGTTTTCTCTAGTCATTATAAAAAAAAGAAAAAAATTATATTAATATTTAAATACTAAAAAATGTATACATAAGAATAAATTTTTATAAATTACAATTCATTATACATTTGATAAATACATTTTATAATGTATATGTGTGTTCTCAACACGTTTTTATAAACTCAACTTTAAATTCGGTATGGTCACCTTAATCAAAAATGAACATAACCTATATTATGTTGGGTTCATAAAGTCGGTGCGGCTTGATTATTAAAATTTCATAAAAAAAAAGTACTTAAATTTATCTAATGTATTAATTAGATTTTTGTTTCCATATAAATGGTGGGTTGACAACGATTCATTTGGTGTTACTGTTCGTCCACATGGATTGATGTTGTTGTTGAACTTAACCTCACTTATGCGCAAAGTGGCATGATGTTTTTACACAGGCAAATTTTAGCAACGGCTTCCCACAAGTAAACGGCACGATCTCATCACAGGCTTTTACTTTAACGTTTATTCAGCCTTTGTAGTGTCCATACCCACGATCAGTTCTTGGCTTTGTGATCACTTACTTGGTCATGGACACAATATTGGATGACAACTTACGATTTAGCTGGCACTGATATTAATTGGTGTAATAGGCAATACGATTATTGTTGACCCATTGATTTTGTATGTGGTGTTCAATTGATGTTGAAGAAAATTAATTAATTCATCCCGTGGTTTGGTAGGCACGGGTTAGGAAAAAACGATATAACCACCTTGTGGTCGGTGTCCCAATGAAAAGCACGGAATGTTTGACTGGCCTCGTGCGTGAATTTCAACTTTGGTCGTAAAATAACCCTGGTATTTTTGTTGGCACTATTAACAACGTTTTACCGTTCACAATCAGGAGTTTATTTTGTTAAACACAGCCAATTTTTATACTTTTATAGTGTTCAACTTGCTATACAAATTCTTTCTCCTCGTTTTAATTACAATCACGCACCACTTAACCTCGTAGGCCCACGTTTTTGCAAAAATTAATTTTCATGACGAATTTGCACAACAAAAGCAAATGTCAAAATAAGCCAGTGTTGCCACTAATTACTTAAATGTGATCATGGTGGATTATTTGGGCTACTTACTAAACACAACTCAAACAACCCAATAGGAAATACCACAACATCTGGCCTCTGTTCTGTCTTTCACAACTTTTCAATTCACATGATAATTTCCGAATCACATGAAATCAAGTTTAGTGTTTTGTTGATCACGTTTTCATTCGAAGTTGAAATCGAATAATTAAAATTTAAAAAATTATAAGGAATCATGATCATGTTTCTGAGGCTGTTAATACCTTTTTAGGGTGTTCTTTTACACAATATTTACAATTACGTAATTTAATTTTCTTTTACAAAATTTTTAAAAGCGGGGTGCCTAATTACTTACTTACAAGGTTTAGATTTTCAAGATCAACACGAAACCCTCAAATTATTGAACCCCTTATTACATGTTCACTATATGAACGATCGTTTCTCATTAGAACTGCCAGAGACTGGAATTTTTTGCCATATTCCTTAAAAACATTTGCTTTTTTAAACAATGTATTCAAGAAAGAACTTTTATTCCACTTTCAAGGTAGAAACATTCAAGGTCATCCATATTAAAGTTGCTTTAATTTGGAAAATTGCTCAAGGGTTTGTGGCTTTCACCGATCGGGACTTATAAACGCTGATTATGACTTGTCTTTACCATATCCAAGAGTCGAAAGTGTACAATTTAAATATTTTTTATCCTACTAGAGGATTTCTTTATATCTACTTATTATATTTAATATAAGAAATTTTTGTGAATTATTGTTATAATTAATGAAGTAATCCAGCAATACGTCTTTGGCCTTAAAGGCTTATTGTATTGCAAATAAATAAACAAATAAATAATAAAATAAATAAAATAAAAGTACATTCGTTTTACTTTCACCAAATTTTATTTATGTGAAACAAAACGAAAAAGAAATTCGGGTGTGAAATCTAGAACAGCAAAAAAATTCGGAAATTTTCATTTTCACATTTTTTATATGAATTACTTTTTTTGGAACAGCGAGCGGCCTCTGTTTATAAATTGTTTCTTAAAGAACAATCGATTTTATCGATTTTTTCTGATATTGTTTATTCAACAACCTAAAAATTCATAAAAGATCAATTTTATTCCCAATATGGTGAGATTAAGTCTGGTCAAATCGGTTGAAAAGTGACAAAGTTGTGAACCTTGTTTTAAAAAATGAAATTTAGGCTTCTGTTCTGTCTTTCACAACTTTTCACTTCACATGAAAATTTCCGAATCACATGAAATCAACCTTGTGTTTTTTTGATCACGTTTTCATTCAAAATTGAAATCGAATAATTAAAATAAATAAAAAAAAAGTTGAAATCGAATAAAAAAAATTATAAGGAAAAAAGTGCATTCTTTTTACTTTCACCAAATTTTATTTATGTGAAACAAAACGAAAAAGAAATTCGGATGTGAAATCTAGAACACCAAAAAAATCGGAAATTTTCATTTTCACATTTTCTATGTGAATTACTTTTTTTGGAACAGCGGCCTTACATTTTGTATAAAACCGCCGTTCGGATAATGTTCGTAATAGTCCAAATAAGGTTTTTACGGAAAGAATAATTATTTATACATTTGGACAATTTTAAAATACATTTGGACAATTTTAAAATACATTTAGAAAATTTTAAAATTCATTTGAACAATATTACAATATATTTGGACAATTTTAAAATAAATTTGAACAATTTTAAAATACATTTGGACAATTTTCAAATACTTTTGGACAATTTTAAAATACATTTGGAAAATTTTAAAATACAATTGGAAATGGTGTATTTCAAATATTCAACTTAAGTTAACAATTGTTTAATTATTTTTTTAATATGTCAAAAATATTTGTCCATAGATTGAGTAAAACTTTTTTTAAGTACATGGATCTAATAAAAAAATCCATAGAGGTATTCAAAGTCTTTCTGCTAGACCTGGTAATATAGCAAAAGAGTACTTCTTTCAAAAAATACATGTATTTTGAAAGGTAATTTGAAAAAGTTCTCTTTTACCAATACTAGGTCTGGCAATTCAGACTTTGAATACCATTAATATTGCATACTTACTTTCCTAAAAAGAATTTCCCTTGTCTGTTTGCATCTTTAAGGCAATCGCCTAAGGTTTTACGTTCCTTTTTAGCTGGCGGAGGCTTATCGTCTAAAGATGCATCATCTGGTTTTTTAAATTCTTTACAGCCTTCATTTTTCCAGTTATTCCACATTTCCTCTCGTGCCAGCATATGTTTAACGGTACGAGCAAACCGTTTGCCATTGGGAGGTGTTTCTTCTAATAGTTGATACACTTTGGTGTCGGTTTCTTTAATGAATTCCGATTGAGTCGGAGTCAGTGTATTTGATTCTCTGTAAAATAAATTCAATGTGTATGATAATGTTCACACGATGAAAGTTTTGCTTTAGCGTTCCAATTTCAGACAAATGGCTTACTAATGGGATTTTCTTCGTTTAATTACACAGTGCTACAAAAGTGACAAAAAATGTTTAGAGGGTCACATATAAAAATTCAGAGTTAGAAAATACTCATAGTTTTTCTCGATCACTTCGTTTAATACTTTTTTATTCCCACATGTGTTGAAAAGCCTAAATTCTTAAAATAAAATTTCAGAATATCATAAGGGATTTGCTATTATTTTGTGTTGTTTTAAAGATATGAGTATTCTTTAACAAAACAAAAAGAAAATATGGTTAAGAAGCTTTTCAAAACAACAAAAACTATAAAAATCAATTAAAAAATTGATGATGTGATAACATTTGGTGAGGGTTTAAAAGAGTATTTAAAAAAAAAAAATATGGATTAAGAAATTTAAAAAAAAAAATCTGAAAATTTCATTTCATTGACCTATTCAAAAAGCTTGAAACAATTGTTTATTTAAACATCTGTAATTTGAGCTCAATCCAAATATTTTTGACCCTTTAAAATTTCGAGTTTTGGGGAAATTTCCACAAAAAATGTAGCCTTTCGATCTAAGTTATAAATTATTAAAAAGTTTTTAAAAATTAAAAATGTTGATGGAAGAGCGTTACGGGTTAAAAATATCGGATTTGTTTAAATTAAGTTTAAATGAAAGTTCATCTTAGGGGCAGGGTAAAAAAAATTAAGATTTTTTTTAAATTTCTTAAACGTAGGAAAAAACAAATCACAAGTCATATTTTTTACTTTTCAAAATTCTAAAGAAAATTTAAGTTTTTTGAAAAAATTGTGTATTTTTTACTTAAATGTGCTCAGCATATTTTAAACCAATTCTCAATATTTTTGTTTTTTTAAGAGGTAAGATTTATACCTTTCAAACAAAACCAAATAAGATGAAATTTTATGATTTTTTAAATTTTAATTTAAAAATTTCGGTTATTCAAAGCATTTGCCAATAAAAAAGTACTTAACGAAGTGGCCGAGAAAAACTATGAGTTTTTCCATACTCGAATTTATTTATAAGAAACCCTGCATTTTTTGGGAGTAGCGCAGTGTTATTGTATTGGTGAATTAAGTAACAAAAGAAAGGTTTTAGAAAAACTACATATCGGTGTATACAACGAGCCCAAACCTGACCCATTTTTCGCGTTGTTAAAAAAAACAACAATTCCGAAATTATTTTTAAATTACTCAATCAATTGAGAGTGTTTAGCAAATGAAATGAAATCCAATGAACGACTTTCATAGTATTTATGAACAAATTCATACAATTTATTAACTTTTTCTTAATACTTATAAACTTTTTCATAGTTTTTATGAAAAATATTAAATAGTTCTTAAATTTCACATATTACGATTTATTCATAAATACTATGAAAAAGTTTATAAGTATTATAAAAAAGTTAATAAATTGTATGAATTTGTTCATAAATACAATGAAAGTCGTCCATTGGATAATTTCATTTTTTTATTTATTCAAAAACCTTTTATTTGATACCAAATTTAACGAAATATTGAACTTTTTCATTTACTAAATAGAACTTCCTTAAAAGTGAAATTGGGCGGCTAAACTATCCCGGCAAAAAAATGGGGACTACTTTTATTTGGACTGCTTCAAAACTATAACAAATGTAATCAGTTGTGCATTTTTTCTCTTGTGTTTTTTCTTATTTTCGTTATGTTTGATAACATTTGTTATAGTCTTGAAGCACTCCTCGAGGAAGTGGTAATGAGTTATTGAAAAATATTTTTATTACTTACGATTTGAATTTAACAGTCAACTGCAAATACTGGAATAGAATAAGAAATTGTACCAATACCGCCCGTCGAAAGTTTGCATCTGAGAGTTGTAGAGCCAAAAGTTTGGGATTTGTTAGAAATTTAGCAAAAAAGTTATCAACCTTTTGAACTGATTGAACAATTCCGGTTTTAAAATCACTAGTATAACTGAGATCCAAGTCCATTTTTTCAATAAAATCTTCATTGGACTCATCTTGTGCAGAACTCGAACGTGTATCTTCCAATTTGAAACTGGCAAATGACTCCAAAACGGTAGTAGCATGCTAAAGAACAAAATGAAAATAATTAAATTAATAATTATTGTTCAAACACCAAAATCCTTACTGTTTGAAACATTTTCCACGATGCCTTGCTGTAACATTGATTGGGATTGCGAAAGAAATCTTGAAGAGACCAAAATTTACAATATAAATTGTAATCTATTTTAATTGGTATATCCTCGATATCCTCCAGCGTATCGTCCAAGTCCTTGCCATCTATACCATAGTCGGTGACATTTTCCAAATTGAATTCGGAAACAATATTGAGTCCAGATCTTTCGGAAAAGGGAAAGAACTTAGAAAGAAACAATAAGATACGACCACAAAAGACCGTATTCTGAGCACGACTCAGTCGTCTCAAGAGATCATTACACATTCTTAGTATGTTGTTTTTACACGAGGAAAAGAATATTTCCTCTTTCCAAACTTCCACCA
This sequence comes from Pegoplata infirma, assembly GCA_963921195.1. NCBI lineage: Eukaryota > Metazoa > Arthropoda > Insecta > Diptera > Anthomyiidae > Pegoplata > Pegoplata infirma. The sequence goes on from OY992536.1 coordinate 328,911,851, forward strand.
TGGCCTCAACATAATTGAAAATTTTCTCACATTTGTCCAGAGTGACTGTCTCGAAAATATCACCCAATAATACCACTGGTATAGTGATCGAAACAATTTCCGACCGAACCGCCGCCACAGAAAGTTTCACTAACTTCCCAATCAACTCGACATCGTTGCTTAGTTTAAATATCAGTAATTCTCTGAATGCCTGGTCCATGGGTGGTTTCTTATCATGATCAGAGTTGTTGGAAAAGCTGTCATAAGATTTTTTTAGAATTTGAACATCATCCTTTTCGAAGGCTTCCTTTAATGTTACCTGAAACAATTGATACATATGTATATTTGTTAAAATCTTTTGTCCACCTCTAACAAAACATACCGTGAATGTTGCATGCAACCCAGAGAAGTCTGTAGTTTTTTCAGTTTGTTTACTCATTAATAAGCTGGTGGTGCTTTAAGTATAATTTAATTATTTATAATAATTTACACAAATTTGATTGAACTTTTCTTTAATATCGGCTTGCAAAAATTTAAGATGTCGTTCATGAATGAACTAGTTTAATTGTAATATTCACAATATGACCTAGTTCAATTCATTTAGCTCTTTAAAAAAAAAAAACCCTCATCTTTTCCGGCTCGTTTAGCAGCGGTTGCTTTTTTGGTGACACACAAACACAGGGCTGTTATTATGTGTTTCCCAGATGTTAAAAATTTAACGATATTTGGGGATGATGGCAATTTTTCCTAATTTATGTTTAAAGTTTGCATAATAATAAAAAAAAAAATTCAAAACCAGAATACTACTAAATACTGGGGGCTAATCACGTAAACATTTGACATTTTTTTTTAGAAAAGAACACAAAAACATATTTTTTGGGGCAAAATGCAAAAAAAAGGCACATTTTTGTCCAGAAAAGAAAACACCATAAGTAAAATTTTAATTGATATGAGCAATTTTTTTTCAAAACTCATTTTTTTTTGTGTAGCCATGGGGCTAATCACGTAAAACGTAAACGACATCAAAATAAATATCGTTTTGAAGGGAAATTTTAAATTTTTTCTTTTTGATTTTATTAAAGAGTGTTGTCTAATCCTGGAACACTAAATAATATGGAAGAATTGTGTTTAGTTTAGGAGCAACAAAACTCTAAAAATCTACGATAGTCAACTATCGTTTTACGGGATCACAGTATATATTAGTGTTGAACCAGAATCGAATTGCGTCGCGCAAGACGTAAAAAAACAACAACAAACATATCAAATTTGAAATTTTTACTTCCGTTTGATTTACTTCATTACTTCATTTTATTTCCGAATGTTAAATTTCACCGCTTTTTAAATGGTCTGTACAGGTGGGTAAGTTGCTCGGTTTTCACGTGAAAATCTGTCAAACTCCATATAAAAAAAACATAAATTTCACACTGGCTTTACAAAAGCGTAAAAATTTCGCTGAAGAGGTATTCTGTTCACTGGTGAAAAACCGGCAAAATAACCCGGTATATGTTGCATCAATACGCATCAACACTATAAGCAACATTTTTTTAAATTGTACAGACCATTTAAAAAGCGGTGAAATTTAACATTCAGATGTAAAATGAAGTAATTATAAGTGTTTGGGACTGCAAACATTAATAATATCATATAACTTACCAAAAAATATTATTTAAAGTTATTTTATGTATTCTGACGCGCAAAACATAACCAAACATATGACTGTCAAATTTTCGCTACAAATTAATTGATGTTTCGAAACATTTTTTTTCACCGGTGAACAACTTACTTAGCTTACAATTTAAAAAAAATGTTGCTTATAGTGTTGTTGCGTATTGATGCAACATATACCGGGTTATTTTGCCGGTTTTTCACCAGTGAACAGAATACCTCTTCAGCGAAATTTTTACGCTTTTGTAAAGCCAGTGTGAAATTTATGTTTTTTTTTATATGGAGTTTGACAGATTTTCACGTGAAAACTGAGCAACTTACCCACCTTATAAACGAAAAATTATTGGGCGTTAAGCTAAGTAAGTTGTTCACCGGTGAAAAAAAATGTTTCGAAACATCAATTAATTTGTAGCGAAAATTTGACAGTCATATGTTTGGTTATATTTTGCGCGTCAGAATACATAAAATAACTTTAAATAATATTTTTTGGTAATTTATGTGATATAATTAATGTTTACAGTCCCAAACACTTATAATTACTTCATTTTACATCTGAATGTTAAATTTCACCGCTTTTTAAATGGTCTGTACAATTTAAAAAAATGTTGCTTATAGTGTTGATGCGTATTGATGCAACATATACCGAGTTATTTTGCCGGTTTTTCACCAGTGAACAGAATACCTCTTCAGCGAAATTTTTACGCTTTTGTAAAGCCAGTGTGAAATTTATGTTTTTTTTATATGGAGTTTGACAGATTTTCACGTGAAAACTGAGCAACTTAATCACCTTTACGACTTACGCGACGTAATTTGATTCAAGTTGGACGCTTCAGCTAAGTAAGTTGTTCACCGGTGAAAAAAATGTTTCGAAACATCAATTAATTTGTAGCGAAAATTTGACAGTCATATGTTTGGTTATGTTTTGCGCGTCAGAATACATAAAATAACTTTAAAATATATTTTTTTGGTAATTTATGTGATATAATTAATGTTTACAGTCTCAAACACTTATAATTACTTCGTTTTACACCTGAATGTTAAATTTCACCGCTTTTTAAATGGTCTGTACACGCAAAAAAAAAATCTGTGTAAGATTGAGCAATCCTACTTGGTAAAACTTTTTTCATACCAAAAAAAAATTTTTAACAATTCTTTGCTTATATTATGCTTGTCGATGTTAAAGTAACATAATTCATTTTTTATGTAAAATAACCAAGTAGCTTGCTCAATAACGCAAATTACCTGCACAAAAATTTATCGAAAGAAAACAACAAAAAAAAAACAAAACAAATACAGACCGCCATTTTCATTTTGTATTTTTGTGTGCGTGCGTTGTTCGTTTATTTTTTGTGTTATAAAAACGTAAAAAGGAAATTGATATATAAAATAAAAATAAATTAATACATAAATAAAAATAAATAATTAGTTTTCTAAAAGATAAATAAATGTAAGATAAAAGAATGTTAAAGTTAATTTTGCTTTCATCACTTAAAACACCATTCAATAAGAAAAACCAATGGAGTCCCAGACGTACATATGTTTCGATGAATAACAAATGGAATGATAAAGTGAGTATACCCGCATTCCGAAGACACCAATAAGGTTTAATAGATTTTTAGTTAAAAATTAGTGTTTGGTAATAATTTTATATTTTTACAGGGTACTGCTAAATAAATTTTTGAAGCTATGGAGAATCCTTCACTACAATAAAGAGCGTGGACACCAATCCTGCCTTTAGTTATAAAATTAAGCCTAAAAACCCAAAGCCAAGGGAGGGCATACCTGTTGTGATGAGTTACAAATGGAATGACAAAGTAAGTGTTTCTCCTTACCAAGAGACCAATGGGGTTAACCAATTTTTTAAATTAAAAATTTATGTTTTGTAATAATTTTCTATTTTTACAGGATGCTTTTAAATAAATTCGTGAAGCTATAGCGGATCCTTAACTTCAAGAAGAAGCGTAGGCAGCAGTCACTCGAGAAAATTGTACAAAAAGGGTCAGTTGGTCGGTGGTAAATTAAATCCTACACAACATTTATTATATTAATATGGATTTATTCTGTGAAAATTTTAAATTCAACAAATATACAAATTTTTACAAAAATTTATTGAAAATTTATTTTAGCATAAATGTGGTAATTTTTAGCATTATTTTTAGTCAGCTTTTCAAATAATTTTGGTATATTTCACCATATTTCTTTTGGTATATATTACCAAGTTTTTGCTCAAATAGCATTAGCATTTTCTTCAAAATTTTTTACATAAGTGTTTTGGCTAAATTACGAAAACTACTTCGTCGGTTGTAGTTTTAGCATATTCTTGGTAAAATTATGCCAGATTTTTGCTCACTCCGACACAAGTTTTTTTTTGCGTGTACAATTTAAAAAAATGTTGCTTATAGTGTTGATGCGTATTGATGCAACATATACCGGGTTATTTTGCCGGTTTTTCACCAGTGAACAGAATACCTCTTCAGTGAAATTTTTACACTTTTGCAAAGCCAGTGTGAAATTTATGTTTTTTTTATATGGAGTTTGACAGATTTTCACGTGAAAACCGAGCAACTTACCCATCTTTATGTATTAGAGGCCCATTTGACGACGAAGAAGATTGAACGCTGCGTGGAATTTTTTATCTTGTCAATATTATTATATATTCAAAACATTTATGATTCTATTTTTATAAAAAAACAACCAATTTTTTTTGACACATTTTATGTATTTCTGTTTATAGTCTGTGCCCTGGGCACAGACAATAAACAGACTCGACAGTAGAGTTTTATTAGAAAAAATGGGGAAAAACTAAGCGATTTTAGGATAAAACAGAGCGGTTTTTAGTCCATTTTATGCTAACATGGCAACACTTTCTACGACTTAGGAGTGAGTGAAACAACAAAAACCGATCTGGCATCCATTTTTCTTATGGCGCGTTATATCAGTTTTCTCTTTCTAACCTAATTCGTAGAATAATTTGAAAATATTAACCATATGGTCATAGAAAAGATTAGAAGGTACGCAGTGTTGTATTTGATGTATTTTCCAATATGGTGGCAAAATGCTTGTTCTTCCTCATCTCACACGTATTTAATATCAAATTAGATTCTTTGTTTATAAAAAATGGAATTTGTCTTTCATTTAATTAAATTTATTATTTATTTTGCTTTATTCAACGTTTTTTAAAGATAATACGCACTATTGATAGATTAAAACCTTTAGTTTTTTCTTTTGTTGTTTTCTTTGTTGTTGTTCTCCTTTATGTTGCATTGTTTTTATTAAACGTCAAAAGTTACATAATGTGCTGTTACTAATACTTATTCAAGCGAAATACGACTCTGTTACACTTCTATTTTTTTTCTACACCGAACCAAATCGCGTAGGTAAAATCAACAAAAAAAATTTTGTAGATCTTTAACGAAATTTTGTCAATTTTTTTTTTAAGATTCAACAAATTTTATTCAAATCAACGAAATTTCGTCAAGTTAACATCCTCTAAAGAAGTAAAATTGACTAAATTTCATCAAATTGACTAAATTTCGTCAAAATGACTAAAATTATTAGTTTGGACGCCATTACTTTTTGCATTGTGCAGTGTTATGAAAAAAATTATGTTTTGCTAAAATTTATTTATTTTTTCATGCAATTTTATGCAATTGCTAAAGCTTTTAAGTTTTTGGCATGTTTTTTTTTTTTTGGAATTATAAAAGCGTCTTCAAATTCTACAAAACTTCATGTGAAAACGAAATTTTATGTAAGTAATGATATATGTAAATAATAATTAAATTTATAAACTAATTTTTATTAATGTTTTTAGGTATTCTATATTGACAAAGGTTTAGGCAAAGATAAATTAGTTTCCGTCCGGAATTTAAATTAACCCATTGGAAATATGACACACGGCAGCAATTTCTTCGTCTTAAATAAATTCATTCCCTTTTTGTAACTTTATATATAAATAATTTTTTGCACCTATTATTATAATTTTTTTAGTTCTTTATAATTTTGTAATTTTAGTAATACAAAACATTTTTTAAGTTTTTAAAATATTAACATACTCTTTTTAATAAAAAATTAATATTATTTCAAAAATAAAAATAATATTTATGGATATTTAATTTTTTGAAAGGGTAGACAAATTTAGTAAAATTGATAAAATATCGTAGAATCAACGAAAATCATTTTGTTAAATTGATGATATTTATTCAAATTGAATAAATTATTTTATTCAAATTGACGAAAATAATTCTGTTAATTTAACAAAATTTCGTCAAATTTATCTCAAATATAAATTAACGAAAATTTATTCAAATCAACACCCCTGTTTTGTTAGCTGTATAATGATTGTTCTTTCGTCAAATTAACATGCTTTTTCGTAAATATTACTGCCGTATTTGGTTCGGTGTATGCACACACAAAAAAAAATATAAAAAAATTGTGTCCGTTTTGGGGATAATACAACCTATAAAGTGGTTTTGGATAATTTACCTAAGTTTTTTAGAGCAAAAACTTTGGTAAGTTATCCAAAACCACTTTATAGGTTGTAATTAAACCAAAAACTGGCACAATTTTTTTAATTTTTTTTTGTGTGCATATGGTTCAAGAATACTTTTTTGACACCTGTCACTTATGTCGAGTCTGTATTAGTCCAGTGTTGCCATACGAGAATTTTGAAAAAATGCTAAATGGCCGAAAAAAAAGTGCTAAAATGCTCTACAGACCAAAAAAAAGTGCTAGATTTTTTTTCTTTTATTAAATTAACAAATAATGATTTTTAACGAAAACTCTAGTTTACAACGAAAATGCGCACTAACTGCGTCTACATATTTTTTTTGACCACTAAACTTCAAAATTTTATAGAAAAAAATACTTCTAATAAATTTGTTTGCGTTTTTTGGAGTTATTTTCACTGTATCTTTAGTAATGTACCTCCGATCTACTCGTGATAAATACCAAATTAAAGTTAATCATTTTGCAACAAACTTTACACACGTTACTTTCCCATCTATTCAATAGTTTTCGCGCAATAGACAAATAAATTGTAAAAATTCATTTTTTTATCAAAAAAATTCATTTGTTGATCAAAAAACTCATTTTTAATTTTTTTTTACGAATCGTTGCAAATTAACAAGTTTTTTTAATTACCAAAATGCCTGAACCTATACAAATATAACAAAATGGGTTTCATAAAAATCTATGGACAATCACCAAAGTTATAATGAATTTTTTGAAACTACGCATAAAAATTTCCTTGAATTTTTTTTTTTCGTATTTTAAATGCAAAAATAAAAACTGGGTTAAATACCATAGTGTTTTTTTGTGTGTATTTTCATATAATAAGTACACTAAGAAAAGTATGTCATTAACTGTTTGTAGGTTATTTTAAAAATTAATCAGTAAAGTTATTTTAAAAGAAAAAACATTAATTTTATTATGGACTTCTTGTTTTCTACTGTTTCTGTAGTTTAAAAAAAATATTTTACTGTTTTAAAACTGAATTTTCTGTTACATTCAATTTCGGCAGTAAAAAATTTCTTCTATAGTTTTACTGTTTTTCAATACAAAATAAGTGAATATTCTTTAGTTTCTTAATGTTTTGCAGGCTAAAAATTTTTACAAGAAATTTAAAAAAACAAATTAAAATGTAAAAAAATGCTAAAAATGCTAAAAAAAATTAAAAAAGTGCTAACTTAGCACTTGGCACTTTTTTCCAAAACTTTAGTGCTAAGTCCAACAAAAAAGTGCTAGATCTAGTACTAAAAGTGCTAAAATGGCATCACTGTATTAGTCTGTGCCCTGGGTGTGTTTTGACGAGAGCTTAACAAAAATGGCGCATGAATTTGATACAGCTTGCCATCACACGAGCATTCAAACAAATCAATTTGAACCTTTTGATTCTGTTGTCTAATGGGGCCTTTATTTAATTATTTATTAAAGTCCTCAATTCCAGAGTTGTTAAAAACAGCTGTTCGAAAATTGCATTTAAAAAATAGATTGTTTTTGTTTGCTTCACGAATATATTTTAGTTTAAAAAATGAGCCAAACAGACATAAAACATTCCTTAAGAAAGTTTGAGTTTCCAGCATGTGTCAAAGAGGCACTGCCTCGCATAGGTAAGTTATACAAATAATCATATTGATCAGTACTTTTGAAAAGACTCAATCATTAACAGAGAGCATCATTATTGGACGAGGAAAACAGAATTTCATCATGCAGCTAATATCGGAATTTGTTTTTCTGGAACGCACTAAGGATATAGATGTTCGCAGAGGGCAATCACCTCAATCATATGGAAATATGCATATGAACAAAATACAAGAATTTCAATTGATTTTGGTATTGATTGAGTTTTTCTCACAGCCCGGACCAGATTCTACTAGAAATGCAGTTTTTCTATCTCTATTTGGTAGCAATTTGACGCCACAGCGTTCAAAAATACTATGCAAACTCATTAGCACAGCCGTGTCTGGTTCAGTGGCTCCTCTACTATCTTCTGCTGGCACATGGATGCAACAAGTCGGATGTACCACTCCACCGAGCTTGGAAGTAGCTCAGAGTTTGGTTAGCGATTTCATAATATTTTCCCGCAAAACATCTGAGCAATTGAAACAATTACCGTTGGTGGCACCACACTTTGCCGCCAATTTAATGACAGCTGTGGCTGATTTATACTTGAACGAACAGCGGGGAAATTTGACAGCACCGCCGGATGCTCTTCTAGATGTTTTCTGTGAATGGGTGACTGAAAATCCATCCTTGTGTCTAGCATCACAACAGCCATTAGCTCTACCCACGGGAGCCATCTCCATGCCGGTGGTTACCCCTCTGGCTGGTTTAATCAGATGGTCAGTTCTATCACCGATTGTCTCAAATCGCAACACCTACAGTAATCTTCATTTGTCTTTGCTGCAAACTCTATTGGAAATTGTCAATAGTGGACCTCCTACAGCTTTAAATGCTCAACACTTGGCTTTGATTGCGATACCTCTTAAAAGTCAATCTGCGCGATTAGCAGCAGAGAAAATCGACCCATCTCAAGATGTGGATTTTCAAAAATGTATGGAACGTTTCGCCCAAGCGGTACAGGTTGGCCTTAGTGCCAATTGTGTGTATGGTAATGTTCCCCAATTGCTATGTGCTCTGGAATCTCTACCGCCACATAGTTTAATGAAAATTGTAATTTCCGCCAATAAAAGATTGTAATACCTAAAATTCTGTTTTCTTTGATATATTTATTAAAAAAAATCGTTAACCTAATTTATAAAATTTGTCGTTAAAATGGTCTAAATCTTCTTGTCTGCTTCAATGTCTCAATTTTCTTTTTATCTTCTTCAAACTTCTTTCTCAGCTCAATGATATTTTTCATTTTCGATTCTCTTATTTGGAACGTATAAAAATTGCTCAATTCCTTTTTCTTTTTGCCCTTTTCGATTTTTTCTTCTATCTTTCCAATAACAGTGTCTTTCTGCTCGAAACCGGAATTTCTACCTTGTTTTCCTACAGTCACCCATCCGTCGGCATCCGCTTCAGAGTTCTTTGCCGCTGCCGCGGCTTCTCGTTCCCGTTCATCATAAGCAGCCATATATTGATCGATGTACTCTTGTGTCTTGGTGACATCTAAAATTTTCTGTAGATACTGAGAGTGCCACAACTGCATACCGGATTCTACAATTGTTTCCTTTGTAGAGGTGCTGAACAAATCAATGCTGGTAATTTGTAAGGCTCTGCCCACACTATTGGTGGTTTTAAAGACTACATAAGCTACTTTAAATTTAAAGGGTGCCTCGTTTTTACTGAATTCAGTAACATTTTGCCTCCATTTTTCAGCCTCATCACGTCCTGGTTTCTCGGCAAATGTAACAGAGACAACCGGCCCAGTTTGTGTAAAGAAAACTTGTAAACTCTTTTCGCTAACATACGGTGGAACATTTAAGAGGAATAATGTCCGGCCCTTGGGTTTATTTGGATCCATTAAACGTATGAAATGTTCCCTCATATAAATACTGTGACAGTGTACGGCATCGGGTGTAAGTCTCAGGGGAATTACTAACAAGAAAAATTAAATTAATTAACATTTTGTGGCAGTATTTTTTATTAAAATTCAATTGCAAACCTCTATAACCATCAATCTCAGCCATTATTAACTTGTATTTATTTATAAGATTGCCGAAAAAAAATAAACGTGCTATAATCAGTTTGTTTACATTTACTAGTTGCTTGCGTTTGAGAATTGCTTGTGGAATGAAACATGTTTAGCTAGCGTTGCCACATATTATTACATGATACACGTAAAGAAATGACTACACCGGTAATATTTTATAGTTTTATACACGCAAATAAATCTTGTGTATTGTTCAGAGCTTCGAAAAATGAAATCCTTTTCGAATGAATTCTCAAACAAATCCATTCAATTTTCATAGTCAGTGAATGCATTCGATTTCATAAATCAACATAGAATGCAGTCCTTGGAATTCATTCGATCGAATGGAAAAAAATGAATGCATTCGATTTCATGTTCATTCGATTTAAAAAAATTGAATGCATTCGATTTTTTATCATTCCACTGCAAATGCAATTGATTTTTTAAATAGATAGACCAAAACGGAGCCAAACTTTGGTCCATACACGCAAAAAAAAAATCTGTGTCGGAGTGAGCAAAAATCTGGCATAATTTTACCAAAAATATGCTAAAACTACAACCGACGAAGTAGTTTTCGTAATTTAGCCAAAACACTTATGTAAAAAATTTTGAAGAAAATGCTAATGCTATTTAAGCAAAAACTTGGTAAAATATACCAAAAGAAATATGGTGAAATATACCAAAACGATTAGAAAAGGTGACTAAAAATAATGCTAAGAATTACCACATTTATGCTAAAATAAATTTTCTAGTAAATTTTTGTAAAAATTGGTTTATTTATTGAATTTAAAATTTTCACAGAATAAATCCATATTAATATAATAAATGTTGTGAAGGATTTAACCAACTGACCCTTTATGTACAATTTTCTCGAGTGACTGCTGCCTACGCTTTTTCTTGAAGTGAAGGATCCGCTATAGCTTCACGAATTTATTTAAAAGCATCCTGTAAAAATAGAAAATTATTACAAACATAAATTTTTAATTTAAAAAACTAGTAAACCCCATTGGTCTTTTGGTTAGGAGGAACACTTACTTTGTGATTCCATTTGTAACTCATCAAAACAGGTCTGGACTCCATTGTCTTTGCTATATAAATGAGTTTTTAGGTTTCAATTTTATAACTTAAGGGAGGACTGGTGCCAACGCTCTTTATTGTACACTCAACCAAAAATCATTGTATTCCCAAAGAAAATCGTAGTAAATTCAACAGAAATCATTGTTGATTTTGACCCTACAAATATTTATGTTGATTTCAACATTAATTGTTGTCAGTTTTTGTAAAAGCTGATTAACTCGTATTTTTGTTGGTTCTATTCGTATTTTTGTTAATCATACTCGTTTTGTTTTGTATATTCATGCAATTTTATTTATTAAAATGAAATTCTTATTTGTGTTGTAAATGTTAATTTATTTAATTGGATATGTTCACAATAATTTTTCGTGGTGTTCATTAACTCATTATTTTCACATAAACTTATTTTGTTTTTAGATGATATTTTTTTGTTTCCTTGGACTGTGATGTATTTCGCTGTTGTTTTGCTGTCGGCAATCATTTTTCGTGATTAGCTTCTGAAGTTTTTAGAAAGATTCCAAATCACAAATTGCTAAAAAAAATAAAAAATTGCTTTTTTAATGAATTAAATAACAAATATATTTAATTACTCACCAAATATTTTCTAATAAAAAAGATTAAAAAATTTTTTGAGAAACATCCCTTCTGTACAAGACAACAAAAATTTACAAATGGCGATCAGCAAAAACAGTGTTGCACATTTCATGTACTTATATTTTATACAATTTTTTTCCAACTATGTATTTTTCAACTATTGAATTTTGTATTATCAACATTGATTTTTGTTAAATTCTGTAAAACTTGATCTACAATGGGTTTACTAATTTTTCTACTAAGATATTTCTATGAGTGTAGTGAAGGATTCGCCATAGTTTCAAAAATTTTTTTTAGCAGTACCCTGTAAAAATAGAATATTATTACCAAACACTAATTTTTAACTAAAAATCTATGAAACCTTATTGGTGTCTTCAGAATAGGGGTATACACACTTTATCATTCCATTTGTAATTCATTGAAACAAACGTCTGGGACTCCGTTGGTTTTGCTAAATGAATGGTGTTTTAAGTTATGACAGCAAAATTAACTTTAGCATTTTTTTATCTTACATTTATTTATCTTTTAAAACACTAATTATTTATTTTTATTCATTAATTTATTTTAATTTTATTTATCAATTTCCTTTTTACGTTTTTATAAGACAAAAAATTTGTTTTTTTTTTGTTCTTTTCTTTCGATAAATTTTTGTGGAAGTAATTTGCGTTATTGTGCAAGCTACTTGGTTATTTTACATAAAAAACTAATTATGTTACTTTAACATCGACAAGCATAATTTTAGCAAAAATGTGGTAAAAATTTTTTTTTTGGTATGAAAAAAATTTTACCAAGTAGGATTGCTCAATCTGACACAGATTTTTTTTTTTGCGTGTACAATGACCCTATTGGGCTCTAATTTTGAATCCAAAACAATTGGTGTTCCCGAAAATGTTAAAAATGCACATATTAACTGCCAAAACGACAAAAAGTGTGTTCGCTAAAATGTGATTGGGGAATGCAGTCACTAAATTTTCATTCAGAATGCAAAATCGAATTAATAAAAGAATCTCGTTTGAATTTCAATATTTTTTTATAATTTAGTGGTTTTCTAAAATTTTAAATTCTTAAAAAGCGTTTAAATTGGTTAATATGTGCACTGAACATTTAAGTCGTTTTTGCCGACTAAAATGATTTTGAAAGAAAATTGTTTTCATTTCCGTCACTAAAATATTACCATATATAAATCTACCTTGCACAGAGTTGTTTTTTACTTTAAATCTAGGGCAATTCTCTCTCGTCTAATCACGTCTTTACACACGTTCTAGATTAGCAACCACCACTTCTATCACGAAGGCAATTCAACGTCACTTTTGACGTTTAGAAACGCCAAAATTGATAGTAAGCAATTTCATTTTTCTTTTGGAGATTGTTGTTGGAGATTGTTTGTTCCCGCTTTTGTTAGTGTCTTCTTTAGTTTTCATGAAAAACGAATGTCAAATGAAAAATGACTACTCATTTTAAATCGGATGTGCCGAATCCTTTATTAAACCAATCAAAAATATTGAAAGAAAATTTTTTAATTTTTTTTTATGCGAATATTTTTTTGTAACTGTTTTTCAATATTTTTCTTTACCCCCGTGGATACGCGCCTGCATTGAGTAAGGCTGAATTTAACTTTTTGACTTGTTTTTGTATGAATTTTTGATTTTTTTGATAGTTAAAATTAACATTTTTTTCGTTATTCAATCGGTTAATCGAATAAATTTTTGACTTAAGCGTTGATCAAATGAAAAAAATCAATTATTTGAGTTAAACCGAATAATTAAAAATTTTAGTACGTAATCTATTAAGCTTGATAGGGTCCAGATTTAGTAAGGCATAGTACTCTGTTCAATTTCACGGGGAAAAATCTGGCAAATTCCATATAAAACAAGTAGAAAAGTTAAATTCGACTTTGCCGAATCTATGAATACCCTCCACAATGCATTTTTTTAAAGGATAGTACACTCAAAATAATACATTAGTAGATTTACAAATGTTTTTTGCTAATGCTGGTTATTTTTGAAATTTGAACTATTTTTTTTGCTAAATTTAAAATTGAGTTGACCAAATTTTTACAAGCTGGTAATTTTTTGTGGTAAGTGGTAAATTTTTTTTTATTTTCAGAAAACTTTAAATGGCGCTATCTCGGAAACTAAGCCAGATAGAGCAAAATGGAGGCCATTTTTGGTTCTCACCGGTCCTCTTCACATGTGTGTACCCTAATGGGTCCTAACTTTGGATCCAACAAATTTAGCATTCCCGAATATTTTAAAATGCTCATATCTCGGTAAATATTGCCGACACAACAAAAAATTGCCGACACAACAAAAAGTAGAACAAGATCGCAAAATAATCAAAAGCTCTCCGAGTAATATTTTTTAAGTTATCGAGTTTTGTAATTCTCAAAACCCCGGTGGTCCCCTAAAATCACGTATCTCAAAAACTAAGCAAGGTAGCGCGAATCGGACACAAATTTTTGGATCAAACACTATGACGATTCGGATCCGAACCAAATAGGGTCCTCAAAGGTGTATGAACTAAGTTGAAATAAAACAAATTCAGTTAACTAATTTTTGGCAAAACATTTTTGCTAACTTTACCAAAAAAATTGTGGGTTCAAAATCAGCAAATTTTCTTGTAGGTTTACAAGCTTTTTTGCTAACATTACAGTTTTTTTTTTTTAGTGTACATTTTTTAACATGAAAAAAAATAGCAATTTTGATTAGAAATATTTTATTTTGAGTTAAAAACTCTTTTTTTGTCATTTAAAAAAAAAAACTTACTATTTTTTTTTGGGTGTAAATTTTTTTTTGACTGTAAAATTTTTTTCGAGTGTAATGTTTTTTTACTGTAAAAATATTTCTGAGTGAATGCACTTACGTATGTACACAAAATATTGTCATTTTTGTAAAAAAAAACTACATTTTTTTTAGTTTAAAATTTTTTTTGAGTGTAAAATTTTTTCGAGTGTAATTTTTAAGTTACCAATGTTTTTAAAACTAAACAAGTTTGAAAAGCATTATTAAGTTACCACCAATGCTTTTAAAACTTGTTTAACACGTGGCGTTTAAGATGAAACCAATCTGAAATTCAGGGTTTTGCTTACAACTTTTGAACCACCGGACCGATTGAGCTGAAATTCATTACCAAACAGACCTGGGGAACGGTAAAGATACATGTTAAGCTTCAGTAGTCTCATTATTGTCTTTCGAAAGTTGTCGTGTTTTTTATCTCGTATGTTCGCGAAACACCCTTGCCGAAATTTACTCTTTTGCTCATAACTTTTGAACCACTGGACCGATTTGGCTGGATTGCAATACCAACCTGACCAGGTAAATAGCCAACATATATGCTAAACTTCAGTAGCGTCTGTAAAGGCTTTCAAAAGATGTGTGTTTTCTACGGACGGACAGACAGACAGACGGACGGACGGACGGACATCGCTAGATCGACTTAAAATCTATCGAGGATCATGAATATATATACTTTATGGGGTCCTAGACCAATATTTCGATGTGTTACAAACGGAATGACAAACTTATATATACCCTCTATCACTAGAGTGGAGGGTATAACATTTTTTTTGCTAATGCGAGGAACTATGGGGAAATTGTTAAAGTTTTCATGCATATTTATTTTACAAGACAATTTAAATTGGCGTGAAAAGTGACATTTTAGTTTTTTATGATAGTTTTTTTCTTTTAATGAAGTTGAAATTCAAAATGGAATTATTTATAGACATTTTTGAAAATTTTAGTTTTTTTAAATTGACATGTATTTGTATTGTTTTGAGTTATGTAATATTATAATGAAGGGCGAGTAAGATACATACATTTACAAAGTCCTCAGCACAGTAAATATCGCCGCTCGTAATTTATAAATTTGCTAACATTTATTGCGAGTAAGAAAAACGCCGAACAACCGACAACAAACCTCCCCCCCTTGATACGCCACTGTAGTGTATTTTTTTTTTTTTTTTTTATTTTTTTACATTTTTAAGGTTTTTAAAGATCCTGCAAATTTGAATTTATCACTCTTATTTGTTTTTTATTCATTTGATATTCGATTCAATTTTAATATTCGAATAATTTAGTTTTATACATATATCGAGCGCCTATATTCAAAACCCTATATCCATTTTACGAAAATGACTTTTTGATGGCAAAATATTCAGTAATCATCTATGGTGTAAAATTCAGAACAAAAATATTTTTTTTTGCTATTTTATTTGCATTTTTGGTTGTTTCTATATCTGACACAATAAATTTTTCTGAATGCAAAACCCTCTTTACAAGTAATTAATTTATAAATATTTTTTTTTGAATAATTTCATCATGCATTACATGTTTTTATACTAAATTTTGCATGCTGAACATGAATTTGTGCATTACATGCATTACATGTTTTCATACTAAATTTTGCATGCTGAACATGAATTTGTCAACAAAATTCCAGAACCACGATTTTGGTCCACCGATGCTAATTTTTTCTGAAAATTCTTGTTTGAC
The DNA here is from genome assembly GCA_963921195.1 of Pegoplata infirma. Classification (NCBI taxonomy): domain Eukaryota; kingdom Metazoa; phylum Arthropoda; class Insecta; order Diptera; family Anthomyiidae; genus Pegoplata; species Pegoplata infirma. Next base: position 328,927,787 of record OY992536.1, read on the forward strand.
TTTTTTTAAAAATATGGGTCAAAACTTGGATGTCTTGTGTGCATTATGAAACAAAAATTTTAATCTTAAAAATCGCGATGCTGATCTGTGGACCAAAATCGCGTTTTTAATATTTTTTACTATTTTTTACACACATACTAAACAGTTTGTTAACTTTTAAAATTCGGTTAAAAAAATAATTTTTGTCTTAAAAATCAGCACCTGTGGAACATAACCGCGATTTCTGAAATTTTTATAAGCCGTTATCATTAATAAATCACGTTAAAAATTTACCGATGTCGTAAATGAAATCATAATAATTCATTTTTATTAAAATGCAAATCATTTTTATTCATGTACTTAATATTTTTGAAAAACAAACCCCTTTATCTATCATAAAATCGCCAATAGTAAAAAATTTTAAAAACGAATTATGCATTTTAATTTCTCTAGTAATACGCGAAATAAACAGATTTTTGGCTCTCCTGAAAAGTTGTGTTTTTTTAGATAGAGGGTTTTGAATATAGTAGGTCTCGATATGTAAGTACATATATTAATGTTTTACTATTACTGCGCCGAATCCTTTTTTTTGTACAAGGAACTGTCAAAGGAATAATTGTTGTGTACTAAAAATTCACATACACAATCAATAAAGACCATTTTCACCAACGACTATCTGGTGAAAAATATATCCTTAACTTATATTTGTATTTCTTGTGTTCACTTGTTGGTTAAAATATTTATAACATACAAAAAACCAACAACAATTTATTGCATTTCAAATCAAACATTAGCCAAAATTACATAAACGACTGCTAAAGCATGAATACGGTGCCAAATCACGGTTTTATTGAGGTACACTCGCTGCATCCTCATCACCAACATCAACATCAGCCACATTGCAAGCAACAGTGCTTTGTCTTTACGGAAATAGCAGATATTGTTGAATTGCCACCAGAGATAACGAAGATTGGTAGTGAAAAAATGCAAAATGGTGGCATATCCCCGTACACCAAGGATCCGTGCAGTTCATCGGGCGGAATGGATTCGCCAACAGAGTCGGAGATAAAAAAGTCAAGAAGTAAACGGATACTGATTGTACTGGCCATAATGTTGGCCTGCATAGCCATGGCTGGTGGTATTCCACTGGCTCTGCAGTTGAGGCAATCGTCGTTACTGGAAGCCCGTTTGGCTTTTATAAGACGTCTGTTGAGTGAAGCTCCACTTATTGAGGGATCATGGACTCCGACGCGAGAGTTGAACTACAGTAATAGTATGCAGGAAATGCGTCAGAAATATGTGGGAGCTGTGTTATGGCCCATTGCTGTGCCCTGTGGTGCTCAGTACTTGGATGCTGTACAATTGGCTCTAGAGGGTATTGATCAGGCAAAACGTATAACAGCGGTCACAGATTCCATGCATATCGTTGAGTCTGCCGATGAAATGGAACAAACGCATATCAGAGGCGAAGTGGCTGTATTAATGGGCCTGGGTGGTGGTCATGCCTTAGGCACCAGTTTGGCTGTTCTCAGATCAATGTATTTATTAGGTGCTCGATTTGTTTCTATCACCAGCTTGGAATGCACTACACCTTGGGCAGCTTCGACAAAAAATTTGGATTATCTAGTGGAGGGAAATGCCACAAATTCCATTAATGATTTTGGAAAGGTAAGAAAACTGTTTTTATAAAGTTCTTGGTTATTAATTCAATCAATGTTATTTTAGACCATGCTGTTCGAAATGAATCGAATTGGAATGCTGATTGAAATCTCTCATCTTTCTGATAAGGCAATGGTAGCAGCTCTTCGTACGGCCAAAGCACCGGTATTGTTGATTAATTCGGCACCCTCATCTTTTTGCAATAGTACAAATTTGGCAGCTATTCCGGATCGTGTTCTAAGGTTTGTAGCTTTTTGAAATCCAACTTGAAGGGATCATATTTGTCATATTATCAGCCAAATACTTTCTAGAGTACACTCAAAATAATTCTACAGTAAAAGGTTTAGTAAGTGATTTTGTACTTAAATCTACTAATAAGTTACTAATTACCAGTAGCACAGTAGTTTTTTAGTATCTTCAAAGTACTAAAATTATTAATTATTCCTGGTTTTGAATATTAGTAAAAATATTTACTATTGATCATGGTTGGTTAAACTTACCCTTACCCTTTCAAATTGAATACCATTACCGCAAAAAATATTTTTGAAATACCGTTACCCTTACCCTTTTTATTTATTTATTTATTTATTTATTAAAACAGCTACAAATATAACAGCTGTGTAAAAATAATGCTTAATGCTAATACTTTTTACAAAAGAAAATTAGTTATTATTGATAATTATTAGAATTAAGGTAATCACTAAGTCTCCTCTTGACAACGTATACTGGATCGCTGAAATCAATAAGATGATAAAATTTATTAACTTCAGCACAAACTTTACGAAGTGGATCGAAGTCAGCATAGTTGGAGCGGTGAAATTGTAGATGCAGTGGAGTATAGTACCTTGAAAGTCGATGTGGAACATTCATGCATACATTTCCCAGCAGAAATACGGAATCAATATTGCCATTAACAAGATTTAAAACAAAAGAAACGTTTAATACAATTCTTCTACTCTTTAGCGTAGGAAGTTTTATAAGAGCCAAGCGACTACGATATGGAGGAAGTGACAATTCAGGATTCCAATTAAGATTACGAAGGCAAAATATAAGGAACTGCTTTTGGACTGACTCTAATTTTGTAATAAAAATATTGTATTGAGGATCCCAAATTACTGACGCATATTCAAGAATTGGCCTTACTAAAGATGTGAAGATGTGAACAGCTGTTTTGTAACATATGGATCATTAAATTCTTTTGCCCAACGCTTAATAAAACTCAGCACGCCAGTTGCTTTATTTACTGTCATTATAATATGAGCATTAAAGCTTAATTTCTTATCAAATAGTACTCCTAAATCAATGAAGGAGTCTACGGCATCAAGTTTATAATCACCAAGATAATAATCTGCTGTAATAGGAGAGTATCTAGAGAAAGTCATATATTGGCATTTTTTCAAGTTTAACTCCATTAAATTGACATTACACCAATTGAAAAAACAATTTAAATCTGATTGTAGAAGTAAGTGATCATCATAACTGGAAAAGGTAGCAAAAATTTTAACATCATCGGCATACATCAAAATTTTGCTATGATGAATGGACTTCGGCAGATCGTTGATAAATAATAAGAATAAGAGAGGACCAAGATGACTTCCTTGAGGAACTCCAGAAATAACTTCAATGTGTCTAGATTTTGCATTATTGAAAATTACGCATTGTTGACGGCCTATTAGATAAGAACTAATCCATTTAAGAAATCTACTGGAAAATCCAATACTATCAAGTTTTGACAAGAGTAGATTATGGTTAACTTTATCGAACGCCTTGCTAAAATCCGTATATACTACATCAGTCTGTTTACTGTTACAAAAGCCAGAGTTAATGTACGATGATAATTCCATGAGATTAGAACACGTTGAACGACCTTTGCAAAAACCATGTTGTACGGGAGATATAATGGAGGACATTTGGTGAGAAAGAATATCAGTCAAGATTTTTTCGAACATTTTAGGAATAACGCTAAGTTTAGCTATAGCTCTATAGTTGTTAACATCACTGCGACTACCAGATTTATGAAGAGGAATTATAAAAGAGTCTTTCCAACTTGAAGGAAAATATCCATACTTAAGTGAGTAATTATACAATTTAGTTAACGGGGATGATAAAACTTCGGCACAGTTCTTTAAAATGTAACTGGGAATACCATCTGGGCCAGGTTTAAATGAGGTTTTTAAGCATTTTAGATTTTTGAGCACAGTTATAACATCCAAAGAAGAAACATTTATTGAAGCAGTTTGAAGAATGTCATAAGGGTATTGAGTAGTAGAAAACGGTCTTGTTGAAAATGTTGAGGCAAAGAAATCAGCAAATGTGTTAGCAATATCGATATCATTAGAAAATACTAGTCCATTCATTTTCATAGTTGTTGGATACGACGAAACTTTTCGTTTGGAGTTGACGAAGTTATAAAACATTTTTGGATTGCTTATTAAGTTTGACTTCATATTATTTAAATAGGCGTCATAACATTTTTTATTTTCTAAGTTGAAATGGCTTCTGGCAATGAAATATAAACTCTTGTTAGTTGGATTATTATTTTTCTTAAACTTTTTAAACAGCCGATTTTTACGATTCTTCAGCCATGCCAAAGTGCCAGAATTCCAAGGAGGTCCGCTAACATTAACAGTTTTGACTAATGGAACACATTCAGAAATGACATTGGAAAGAATTTTATAAAATTCTTGTAAAATTCGATCAAAGTTACTACCATCATCATTAAAAGATAAAACTTCTTGCCAGTTTATGTTAGATAGAATTAGATTCATTTTAAGGAAGTCTGTACGTTTATAGCATAAAGTGTGAACAATGCTTGAGACTTTACGATTTAGTTGAATTGGAGTAGATATTAGAAGAGTTGGGTGATGACGATCTTCAGGAACACTAATTGGATCAGTTCGTACAGCGTCTAGAACGGATGGATTATTTACAAATACTAAGTCAAGTATCCTATCATTTAAATTTGCAACACCGTTTATCTGATAAAGACTCATGTTGGAAATAGATTCCAGGAAATCATGAGTATAATCCGTTGGAGTAATTGGAGTTAGGAAGTCCGCATCAACTAATGGAACCCAGCAAACAGCTGGTAGATTAAAATCACCGAGAGAAATCAATAAGTCCTCAGGATTAAGTTTATCCGCAACATATTTGATAGCGTGAGCATGTTTTATATATATATCGCATCCGGATGAAGGAGGTATATAGGAACATGTTACATAAAGTAATTTATTTCTGAACTTAACAGCTACCGCTATGAACTCTAATGTGGAAGGGTTATAGATTTCTGGATTTGTTGTGATTGGAGGAAACAAGCATTTTACATCTACTTCTTCAGCTGGATATAAGCAGGAAACAGCGATAAGAACACCACCACCGAGTTTACCAATTCTGTCAAGTCTAAAAATTTGATACTTATCACACATTATTTCGGAATTATACGTATTCTTTAAAAGCCAAGTTTCTGTAAAAGCAATTATATGGAATTCACAATCGAAGCTGTTTATGAAAATATTAGATAATTTTGTATTTATGCCGTTTACATTTTGGTAAATGATGTTTAGAGTTGGAGACGAATTTAGTTTTTTGAATTTTGGTTAGACGATGGAAGACGAGGAAGACGTGCATTATTATCATCACGATAAACAAATTCACGTACTAGTGCATTTTCCGGCCAAAAAGAAGGATTAACAATTTGGTTAAATAGCTCATCAGGAACAATTATTTTAAAAGAAGCTCTATTACTTGAATTTATTCTAAAAACGAGAACATTATCAGGGAGTGCATTATTAAACTGAGACTGCAAGTAGTTTTTCACTTCATCCACTGTTGTATCAAAGAGAAAACGAGAAGCAAAAATTGTTTTTCTGGGTGGTAAACGTGGTATAGTACGAAGTTCCCTCGGCGCAATGTTTGAATGTGATGATGATGAACTTCCTTGAGCAATAGCATTGTTTGAAGTGCTAGGATTTTCGTTATCAGACGAAGACGAATTTGGTTGATATGATGATGATGATCTTGTAGCGATTTTTTTAGCTTTAGCAGTGTTTGGAGTATAAGCAGAAGAAACAGAATTTATAATATTAGCAGAATAAGAAAAGGTTGTCTCATTCGCAATGTTTGATTGAGATGATGATGATGATCTTGTAACTATTTTATTAGCTTTAGCAGTATTTGGAGTAATAGTAGTGTTTGGAGGAATAGCAGTGTTTGGAGTAATAGCAGAGTTTGGAGAAATATCAGTGTTAGAGGTACTAGGATTACCATTAACAAATGAAGACGAGAGAGCAGAAGAAACTGAATTTATAGTATTGTTAGAATTAGAAATAGCAGTATCATTCGCATTGTTTGATGATGATGATCTTGTAACGATTTTTTGAGCAGGAGATGCAGCAGCAAGTTCAATTGAATCACTGGCATTACTGATGGAAATGTTCGGAGGTTGATTAGAATTTTGATTTTCTGGTTCTTTTCGATTCTGAGACGAAGTATGACGTAAATTGATAAAATTATCCAAAATCGGAAATTTAGTAAATAACTCGCCAAAATTAAAAAGTTTGTTTTGCAAGGATAAAAAATCTCTATTGAGTTGTTCAAAATCGCCTTTGGAACTTTTAAAGAATTTGTAAAATTCTACTCCAATCACTCTACACTTCGGACAAGTCCAATGGAGGCATTTACTACGATCAGCAAGTGCGTCAGCATCACGAATTTTAAGCCCACTGCATTTCAAATGACAATTTCCAATACATAACCAGCAGGTTACCATTCGATCATTATCATTAGGATTTGCGTTACAATAATCGCTTAAACAATCCATATTCGAAGACATTGGCAACACAGAAATTTAAATATGGCAATACTGTTAGTAAGATAGCATAGACACAAACCACTTTTAAACCGGATATTAGTATAACAGATATAGTAAACAGCTGTTAGTATAAAAGATGTGGTAAAAACAGAGCGACTTACCGACGAATACAAAACAAAAATAACTAATAAAAGAGAATGCAAATAAATAATGAAACAAAACACTAAATAGTTGTAGTTGTATTATGGATATTTTAGTAAATTATTTAAAAACACTTTAAAAACACATAAACGCAAGCGACAAACACTCACAATTAGCACAATGTATTAATATATTGTTATTTAAAACACTTTAAGAATAAAAGAGAGATTAAAAACAGTATAATTATTAATAAATCACAAGACACTTAGAAACACGACCAAGTACAAAGACAGTGATGCCAATATGCCTTACCGTTATAATTATTAGAAGTTACCGGTAATCCAAATTTTAAATTTTTTATGCATTTTTAACGAATAAAAAAAAAAAAAAAAAATTAAATTTCTAACATTAGGCTTGTTTTTTGCGGACCGGATTAAGATTAGGATTAACTCTATTTAGTTAAAAAATGGGTCAAATCAAGTCCAGAAATTTTTATTATATTTTTTTCCGAATCTACATCCAATTGGTTAATATAAACAGAAAAAATATATTAGGTGTTGTCAAAAATGTAAAATGGTTTAAATAAATCTGAGTTAAGCCTAGGATTTAACTAAATTTATTTTTCATTCTTTACATTTTGGACAAAGCTTAATTTGTTTTTCTGTTTATATTTATTAATTGTATGTAATTTCCAGAGTAAAAATTTTCTGGTCTAATCATATATAATTTGATACAATCTTATATGAGTTAATATGCTTCCGTATAAATTTATATAAAATTATATCTATCATTTTGATACGGTTGATCCACTTTATATGTGTTTTTCAATAAGTGGATTTATTTTCGGATTAATCTTATTTAGTTTAAAATAAATATTTTAACATGCCAAAACAAATTTGGAATATTTTTTTCCGTAATCTACGATAAATTAGCAATTATAATCCGAAAAAATAATAAAAAAATTTGGAAAATTGAAAAAGTTACAAATAAATCAAAATTAATCCAATTAAATTTTAGGATTTAATAAGTCCACATTGGATTAATTTTGATTTATTTATAGCTTTTTTCATTTTCAAAATTTTTTTCTTATTTTTTCGGATTATCATTGCTAATTTATCGTAGAATACGGAAAAAAATAATCCAAATTTGTTTTGGTATGTTAAAATATTTTTTTAAACAAAATTAGATTAATCCGAAAATAAATCCATTTTTTGAAAAACACAGCAATGTGGTTAGATATTGCTCCATATATGATTAGATTCGTATTTTGGTTTTTCTCATCAAATTGTATAAAAATAGATATTATACACTCAAAAAATTATGTTAGTAAAATCAACTGAAAATGTCAGTGAAAATAACTACTTTGTAAGTTGTTTTGGGGTCAACTACTTTTTCAGTTAAATATGTAGTAAAAATAAAATAATCAATAAATAATTTTTTTTTCAAAAAATGTTTCCGAAAAAAAATTGAAGACACAATTTTTTCCTAGTTTTTTTTTTTTTTTGTAAAAAAGTTGTGAAATTTAAAAAACAAAAATTATTTTTATTTTTTGGAAAAAAAACTTTGAAAATTTTTCAGAAAAAAAAATAAACTTAACTACTTTAAATAACTGTTACTACATTACAGTACTTTTTTGTTAGTTGTTCAAAAAAAGGACTTAAAATAACTAACAGAAATAGTTGTTTGATATTTTTCATACAAAAACAACTGACTTTGTAGTTGATAACAACTTACTACTGTAAAATATACAAATAACTGACATGTAGTAACTTACATAATTTTCTGAGTGTAAGATCAATTTGATATAATTAGATTTGACGAAATTCAGGATCAAATTGTATCAATTTTTATATTTTTTGATCTAAAGTAATACAATTAGATATTATTTGATACAACCATTTTACAGATCAAATTAGATCTATTTAGTAAAATAAGCATAATATTTTTACTAGGGTTTAGAAAAAAATTATAAAAAAAAATCTGGACTTGATTTGACCCATTTTTCAACTAAATAAAGTTAATCCTAATCTTAATCCGGCCTCAGAGTTATAGTTATCGAGTTATTTCATGATCAAATTTCTCAAGACCCCATTCCCATATCTCGAAATCTAACCAAGATAGAGCGATTTTGACCAAAATTTTAGATCAAAATCAATAGTGACCTTATAATATTGTACGCACATACTCATGTGCGGACCCCATATATTGGGGCCCCGTAGGGTCCTCACATTGGGACTCCATAGGGTACACAGAATCCGTCAGTTTAAGGAAATTTTTACTTATTTTTAAAAAAAATTTTTCCTCTGGATAAAAATAATTAGACTTATATTAAGTACAATTTTACTTTATTTTAAGATACATTTAAGTTAATGCATTACTATTTTTTTGAAAAAAATGTACTTGAAATAACAAGTAATATCTTTGGAGCCCTTGCATCCCCTTCTTTTTTTAAATTAAGTTCAACATGCTTTAAAATTAGTAATTTTTTTTTGGCTATAAAAAAATATAAAAATTGACAAAAAATTCTACGTCAGGGACTAGAGTTTTAAATTTTTTGAGTGTGTGATAGGAAAGTTTCATACAGTGACTCAAAGTAATAATGGAACAGCATATATTTGTTAGCAGTTCTTTAAAGAAAAGTTATCGACATTAAACCTGATTATTATCAATCGACTACTTTTGAAAAAAGGAAATTTTCCAAGCTTTAACTTATGCTTGATAGCGTCCAGATTGAGCAAATATTAATAGAGATACGAGTGTCGCACTTGAAAATGAAATTATTTGTAGATATTTTTTTTGAAATTTTTTTAAAAATATTCCTAAGTCGATTTTTTCCAAGTTCAAACATTAAAAATTTAAAAAATTATCCAATAATTTGTATTTAGTTATTAGTAGGGATGAGATTTTCGTGCATTAAAAAATCGAAAATATGCGCTCAAAAATTCAAAATATGCACTAAAAACCTAAAAATATGCACGAAAAAATAAAAAGTTTGTAATAAAAATCTTGCTTTCATGCGAAAAACATTTCAAATTTTATGTAAGCAAGATTTTTTAGAAACTAAATCAATCTTAAAAAAAAAAAAATTTATAAAATAAAATATTTTTCTTATTTTTAAAATAAATTTTGTAAATTTTAAATAGTTTTTGAAACAAATAAATTTCAATTTGTGTTTTTGCTAAGTTATGCCAAAATATGCACCTAAAAGTTGGAAATATGCACAAAATATGGATTTAAAACCAAAATATGCAAAAATAAGCATTTTCACCGAAATATGCAAAAATATGCAAAAATAAATCGATGCCATTTTAACGCAAATTTCGTGATTCGGAAAGATAATTGGTCGATATCGTTTTAAATAGTTTTTGAAACAAATAAATTTCAATTTGTGTTTTTGCTAAGTTATGCCAAAATATGCACCTAAAAGTTGGAAATATGCACAAAATATGCATTTAAAACCAAAATATGCAAAAATAAGCCTGCCATTTTAACGCAAATTTCTTGATTCGGAAAGATAATTGGTCGATATCGTTTCTAGAATATCTACAAAAAACATGCATTTGCATGTTTATCACATCCCTAGTTATCAGCTAGTTTTTCCAACAACCCAAACAAAAAATTAAATTTTTTAAATACAGTTGAAGAAATCCGCATTTTTTGACCTCCAACTCTATCGACGGCCAATTTGTTGTAAACAAAGAAAATATTTTATTGCTTATTAATTTAAGTACACCTAAGTGTATAGTAATGAGATATAAGAATAATTAAAATTTTCCTCTGTTTACAAAAAATTGGTTGTCAAAAGAGTTGGAGGTCAAAAAATGTGGATTTCTTCCATGGTATTAAAAAAATTTTTTGTTTGGGTTGTTGTTTTTATTTAGTTTTCAGCTAGATAAATAAATAAAAATAATTGAATCATTTTTTATATTTTTATTGTTTAAACTTGGAAATAATCGACTTAGAAATATTAAAAAAAAAAAAAATTAAAAAAATATATCTACAAATAATATCATTTTCCAGTGCGACCCTATAGCTCTTTTTTAAAAAATAGTCGTTTAATAATAATCAGGTTTAGTATTGATAACTTTACCTTTAAAAACTGCTAACAAATATATGCTGTTCCATTATTACTTTGAGTCACTGTATTTATAGCATTTTCTAAAAAATATGTTCTTTTTATTCCAGCTTACTTCCCGATAATGGTGGCGTGATTATGCTTAATCTAGAACGCTGTGGTGAACGTTTAATAAGTGTACGAGAAGCTATAAATGCCATAAATTATGTACGCAAAGTTGCAGGTGTGGACCATATTGGTTTAAGCGGAGCACCAAAGGGTTATGCTTTTCTGTTGGCAGAATTGGCCCGCGACCGCGTTTGGGGTAACGCTGCTATCAAAAAGTTAATTGGCGGCAATGTTGTTCGCATATTAAGAGAAGTTGAAACATTAAAAAATCGTTTACCATTGTACGAAGAATGGATACCACATGAATTGATAGAGAGTAATTCATACTGTCGTTATCCAGAATCTTAAATATAAAAAAAAGTAAAACATTGTTCTTTGCACTCAAAAAAAAAAAACTGTAATGTTAGCAAAAAAAGCTTGTAAACCTACAAGAAAATTTGCTGATTTTGAACCCCACAATTTTTTTGCTAAAGTTAGCAAAAATGTTTTGCCAATAATTAGTTAACTAAATTTTTTTTTTTTTTGAACTTAGTTCATACTCATCTGAGAACCCCATTGGGTTCGGACCCGATAGGTCCAGACCCCGATGGGCCTAGACCTAGTTGGGTTCCTTTAAAATCGTCATAGTTTTGATTATAGGGGACCACTGGGGTCTTGAGAATTAAAAAACTCGATAACTTCAATAATATTACTCGGGGAGCTTTTGACTATTTTGCGGTCTTGTTCTACGTGTTGAGAGCTACAAAAATGCTTTTGGACTTTTTGTTGTGTCGGCAATATTTACCGAGATATGAGCATTTTAAAATTTTCGGGAATGCTAACTTCTTTGGATCCAAAGTTAGGGCCCATTAGGATCCACACATGTGAAGAGGACCGGCGATACTATGGAGATTCTAAGAACCAAAAATGGCCTCCATTTTGCTCTATCTGGCTTAGTTTCCGAGATAGCGCCATTTTAAGTTTTCTGAAAATAAAAAAAATTTACCATTTATTTTGCTAATATTAGCAAAAAATCTTGTAAAAATGTTGTCAACTCAATTTCAAATTTAGCAAAAGAAATTAGTTCAAAGTTTGTTTAAAATTGCTAATGTGCTAAATGAAGTTTACAAGAATTTTTTGCTAACATGCTAATCTCAACTAAAAATTTGCTAAAAGTTAGCTAACTAGCGTTAGCAAAAAAAATTAGTAAATCTACTAACGTATTTTTTTGAGTGTACGCATGTATCATAACCAAAAGAACGAGTCCATAATTAACGGGTGTTTATCTATCTATTTTTAATAGGCAATAGAAAGGTTACCTAACATCGTATGGCAAAATGTCCCATGTTAAAAATTTAGTGTTATGTGCGGTTCACACTTGCTTTTTTTGTGTGTTTTAGAACGACGTGTAAAAAGTGTTTGGTCTGTGTCCATTACGTTTTTATTCTGTCACTGGTGTTTTGTTAAACAACTTGTTTAAGGTCGGAAGTGTGAACATCCTATAAAAACGTAAGACACTCGTTTGTAATGAACCTGTTATTTTGGTAATGAATAAAACAACTACGGCCGTTTCCAAAATGAAAAACGAGTGCCAAACATCGAGTGTCTAACTTTTTTATTTCCAATATTCTGGAAGCGAAACCATGGAAATCGATGTAAGCCACTTGTAACACTTGTGGCTAACATCGAGTTCCTCTCACTTTTCCTTATGGCAAGCTGTGAGTAAAAAAGTTAGACAATCGATGATAGTCACTAGTTTTTCTCTTTTTGAATACTGCTGCTAGTGTTTAAGTACTGTCTTAAGTGTTTGCTTATGATATTTGATAGGCTGCTATTTATATTTAGCAAAAAAAAAAAAGTTTTAAAAGTTTAAGAAAAATGAAAAAGTTATTTTAATTTGTTATTAGTTCATTTCAAAAGAAAAAATTCTTTAAACAAATAAAATCTATAAAAGAAGAAAACAAATTTTGTATATTTTTATTATTAGATAGTTTTGCGATCAAAAATACGCTCAAACAAGTAAGAAAGCTATATTCGGCTGTGCCGAATCTTTAAATACCCTCCACCAATGTGATGATTTAAAAAACAAAAAAGTTTGTTTTATTTATACCTCAGGAAATAAAAAAGTACCGAAAAGTGTACTTTTTATAAAAGGTACTTTTTATAAAAGGTACTTTTTATAAAAGGTACTTTTTATAAAAGGTACTTTTTATAAAAGGTACTTTTTATAAAAGGTACTTTTTATAAAAGGTACTTTTTATAAAAGGTACTTTTTATAAAAGGTACTTTTTATAAAAGGTACTTTTTATAAAAGGTACTTTTTATAAAAGGTACTTTTTATAAAAGGTACTTTTTATAAAAGGTACTTTTTATAAAAGGTACTTTTTACAAAAGGTACTTTTTACAAAAGGTACTTTTTATAAAACGTACTTTTTATAAAACGTACTTTTTATAAAAGGTACTTTTTATAAAAGGTACTTTTTATAAAAGGTACTTTTTATAAAAGGTACTTTTTATAAAAGGTACTTTTTATAAAAGGTACTTTTTATAAAAGGTACTTTTTATAAAAGGTACTTTTTATAAAAGGTACTTTTTATAAAAGGTACTTTTTATAAAAGGTACTTTTTATAAAAGGTACTTTTTATAAAAGGTACTTTTTATAAAAGGTACTTTTTATAAAAGGTACTTTTTATAAAAGGTACTTTTTATAAAAGGTACTTTTTATAAAAGGTACTTTTTATAAAAGGTACTTTTTATAAAAGGTACTTTTTATAAAAGGTACTTTTTATAAAAGGTACTTTTTGAAAACGGTACAGAATTTTCGGAAAGTACTTGTTCCAGAATGTTTTATTTCAGGATCATACATTCTAAATTTCAAGTTTAAATAAAATTTCAGTAAATAAAAAAAAAATACCAAAAGTACTTTTTTACCCATTTTACCTCAGTAGAACAACATTGGCAAAACCCGAGCCTTAGTGAATCTTTTTTCCGGAAGGTGAACCGACATTGCAAATTTCCATTTTCTAGTACCATTATTTAAGGAAATATAAGATGTAACAAAAGTACATATTTTTACCCTTTTTACCCTATTAGAAAAATCATTGGCTAAAATCCAGCCTTAGGGGATCTATATTCCGGGAGGTGAACATACAGTCCAATTTTCAAGTCTATGTGACAATTTTTTAAGGAAATATAAAAGGTGCCAATAGTACAGATTTTTTTCCCTTTTTACCCTCTTAGAATCAACATTGGCAATAATCCAGCCGTACTGGATCTATATTCTAGGATGTGAACATACTGTCCAAAATTCAAGTTTCTATGTCTATTATTTCAGGAGATATAAAAAGCACCAAAAGTACAGTTTTTTACCCTTTTGACCCCCTTAGAATTAACACTGGCAAAAATCCAGCCTTAATGGATCTATATTCCGGGAGGTGAACATACAGTCCAAATTTCAAGTCTCTATGATCATTATATCAGAAGATTTAAAAAGTACCAAAAGTACAGTTTTTTACCATTTTTACCCCCTTACCATTGGCTAAACTCCAGCCATAGTGGATCTATATTGCGGGAGGGTAACATGCAGTCCAAATTTTAAGTCTCTATGACCATTATATCGGGAGATATAAAAAGTATCAAAAGTACAGTTTTTTACCCTTTTTACCCCCTTAGAATCAACATTGGCAAAAATCCAGCCTTAGTGGATCTTTATTCCGGACGGTCAAACTACAGTCCAAATTTCAAGTCTCTAACTTCAGCGGTTTGGGCTGGGCGATGATGAATGAGTATGTCAGTCAGTCATATTACTCTTTTATATATATAAATTTTCCGGATTTGGGCGATTTTTGCCATAAAGTTTATTTCTGTCTTTTATTATTTAACAAAATTTATTTTTTTAAATGAAAATATTTTTTTTTTTTAAGAAATCTGAACAAAATTGAATTTTGGCGATATTTTACATCCGATTTGGCGACAAAGCCAAAAAAAAGTCTGGCAACCCCGTTAATATGACGAAGCAAAAAATGGACACACACACACACACATGCTATATAAAAATAACTATTAATTTTTTTATTATTACTTAACGAACTTTTTTTTAATTAAATTTAGATTTTGTTTTACATATTTTAAAGCTTTTTTGTAAAGATTTTTTTCCTTTTTCTCAGTTTTTTTTTCATTTCCGTTTTCTTTCTTATGTATCACACAAAATATGAGTTAATTTAGGGTTATGTTGAAAAAAAAAATGTGTTTTTTAGTAATTCGCACATAACTTTTAAAATACTTCACCGATTTAAAAAAAAATACATCAGTTTTTGCCTGGGAAAATTACGCAACTTTTTAAATCGGTTTCGGAGAATTGCCAAAAACGTGATTTCAACAGACAGACAGACGGACAGACAGACAGACGGACATCGCTAGATCGACTTAAAATCGATCAAGGATCATGAATATATATACTTTATGGGGTCCTAAACCAATATTTCAATGTGTTACATACGGAATGACAAACTTATATATACCCTCTAGAGTGTCCCTTATTTTGGAAATGTTGGAAATCTTGAGACGGTACCCGCTCATTTTTTTCCTTTTGACTTAAAAATAACTCAGGAAAAATTTTACGCCCCTAGGACCACGCCTTCCCTACGCGACGGGGCCTTAAAGAGCGGGGCCTAAAAAATCATTTTTCCATACAAACCAAAAAAATTTTTTTTTTATTTTTAATTTTTTTGTTATTAATTATTATATTACTTGGTTTGCTTATTCACGACAAAAAATTTGATTTTGGAGGGATAAGTCTTTCAGCGCTAAAAAATTTTTCGCAAAAAAAAAATTTGGGCGGCCGGGGTCCTACAGTAAAAAATTTTTAAAAAATATTTTTTTTTAGTTTTGACCAGCAACGGTTTTAGTTGCTATGTTGCTTTAAATGATATATATTCCAAAAAAAAAATTATTCATATCTGTGACATCTTTATCTTTTTCGAAAAAAAAAATTTTGAGCCGTAGGAATCCTACGGTAAAAAATTTTTAAAAAATATTTTTTTTTAGTTTTGAAAAGCAATGGTTTTAGTTTTTATGTTGTTTTTAATGATATATATTCCAAAAAAAATATTATTCATATTTGTGACATTTTTATCGTGTATCGAAAAAAATCATCAATGCATTTTTTACCCTTTTTTAGAACACGATTAAGATGTCACAGATACAAAAAATATTTTTTTATGAATATATATCATTTAAAGCAACATAGCAGCTAAAACCGTTGCTGGTCAAAACTAAAAAAAAATATTTTTTAAAAATTTTTTACTGTTGGACCCCGGCGGCTCAAAATTTTTTTTTGCGAAAAATTTTTTAGCGCTGAAAGACTTATCCCACCAAAATCAAATTTTTTGTTGTGAATAAGCAAACCAAGTAATATAATAAATAATAACAAAAAAATTAAAAATCAAAAAAAAAATTTTTTGGTTTGTATGGAAAAATGATTTTTTAGGCCCCGCTCTTTAAGGGCCCGTCGCGTAGGGAAGGCGTGGTCCTAGGGGCGTAAAATTTTTCCTGAGTTATTTTTAAGTCAAAAGGAAAAAAATGAGCGGGTACCGTCTCAAGATTTCCAACATTTCCAAAATAAGGGACACTCTAATACCCTCTATCACCAGAGTGGAGGGTATAACAATTATATAAGTAAAATGAATTAAAAATGACAGTTCAAACTAGTGCTCCCCATTTTTATGTTCTCGGTATTCCCGGAAATACCGGTATTCCCGGTTCTGCTTCCGGTTTCCCGGTTCTAGATATATTCCCGGGAATACCGGTATTCCCGGTTTAAATCCTTGTACCGATTCTCAAAAAACAAAAAAATACTATACTATAAAATATTTAAATTACACTATTTAATCAGTATTTCAAAAGTATTTAGTTGTGTTTACAAAATTATTCAAAAATCATGTAACTATTTTTTCATAAATTCAAAAAATAAAATTGAAATGGTGTTTTTCACATGTTTTGTATTTTTTTTTACAAAATATGCTTACCGCACGGTGAGCCTCAACGAGGTTTAGGTTGAACTTTAGTGTCGACGAAAAGTGTAAACGCAGTTTGATTTCTACATGATAAAATGTCACAAAACTATTGCCAGCGAAATAGTAGCTGCTCGCATTCGCGAGATATCGTAAAATTTGTGTTTTTGTATTTTCTTAAATTTTGACACTGAAGTTTTTTAAATATTAAAAAAAAAAAAATGAGTATACAGTTTTTATTGTACTTATTTACAGGTAACAGTAAGCATCAAAATGCTATCTTCTCAAGTTTGCGAGAAATCGTGAAATAAATTTTTTTGCTGTTTTTGTTTTCGTTTTTATCTTTAGATAGGTTTCTTTAAAATTTGGTAGAAACATGGTATGCAGTTTTACATGTACTTGATCAAAGGTCACACAGCTGTTAACATCGAAATTGTAAGTGTTAAATTTCGCGATGTATCGCGAAATTATGTAATTTTTTTAATTTATATTTTTACACCGATTCTTTAGAAATGGTGTTGAAACATAGTATTCACTTTGATTCGAACATGTTGGAAGAAATTAAAACTGCCCACAAAAAATTATTATCATTAACGATTTGTCATTAAAAACCCTTTGCTACTTGTAGTATAGGGTTTTTATTTTTGCTAAATAATCTTGACAATAAGATCTGACAAATTCCGAAACACGTGTCTATTAAGGCTGGATTACTCAATGCTCCGTTATAAAATAACTCGCCGTTAAATGTAACTTTTTCATACAAATTTTGACATAAGGATCCATTAAATCGGCAGTTCATTGAGTAATCCGCCCTGAGTCTTACAAAAAATGACCAACATAAATAAATTGAAAACAGAAAAATAATTTTCTTGAAAATTTTTCTATGAGCATATCATAGTTTTAATTAGTAAAGGCAATAATGACCTCGAGCTAGAAAAAACCTACTCAAAATGTAATATTTTAAAGGTGGAATAAAACAAATTTTTATTTGTTAATAAAAATTAATCAGAATTTAAAGTACCGTAAAATATGTTAAAATTGGGCAATTTATATGTGACATCGCTTCTTGTTTAATTTTTAATATTATAAAAAGCGATACCAATTCAGAACGTTTCGCGCTAGATTTAGCGTTTTCTGACCATCCAAAAGGCGCATTTTTTAAATCTAGCGCGTTTTTTAAAAAGGCGCTGAATTGGCGCGTTTTCGCTTTTTCATTTAGCGCCTTTAACGCTTTATTTCTACAACAAATCATTTCGAGAAAAAATATAAATTTTATGATTTAACTGAAAAAGTAGTTGACCCCAAAACAACTTACAAAGTAGTTATTTTAACTGACATTTTCAGTTGATTTTACTAACATAATTTTTTGAGTGTATATAAGGTGTTACGAGTAGTGAACAAGTGTATCAAAAACTCCTGTAAACTAATGCATTTTTGAATAAAATATTTATTTTTTATGTTATTATAATGCATTATGTATTCAACTACAAATAATGCATTTTTTAAAATTTTGAAATAATACATAATAGTGGTATTCAGAGTCTAACTTGCCAGCCCTGGCATTGGTGGTAAAAGAGCACTTTTTAAAATTACCTTTCAAAATACATGTACACTCAGAAAATTATGTAAGTTACTACATGTTAGTTGTTTGTATATTTTACAGTAGTTAGTTGTTTTCAAGTCAGTTGTTTTTGTATGAAAAATATCAAACAACTATTTCTGTTAGTTATTTTAAGTAGTTTTTTTGAATAACTAACAAAAAAGTACTGTGATGTAGTTACAGTTATTTAATGTAGTTAATTTTATTTTTTTTGTATCTCTGAAAAATTTTCCAAAAAATAAAAATAAATTTTCGTTTTTTTTTTCTTAACTTTTTTTTTAAAAAAACTTTGAAAAAATTTGGTCTTCAAATTTTTTTCCGAAAAATTAAAAAAAAAAAATATTTATTGATTATTTTATTTTTACTACATTTTAGTTGTTTTGACTACAAATGTAAGTAGTTTTTACTACATAAGTCAGTTGTTTTTTTGTCAGTTAAAATAACTAACATTGTTAGTTGATTTAACTGAAAAAGTAGTTGACCCCAAAACAACTTACAAAGTAGTTATTTTAACTGACATTTTCAGTTGATTTTACTAACATAATTTTTTGAGTGTAATTTTTGAAAGAAGTACTGTAGCAAAAACATTGCCAGAGCTGGCAACAAGACTCTGAATACCTCTAATGTAACCAAATTTAAGTCACCCGTGATTTAATGTTTAGAAATAATGAATATGAAATACATTTTTTGCAATAATCATGCATTACGTAACAACTTATTAGTAAAACATTATATTTCACCTTGAAAAAATATGTTGTTGAACAATTGTTTGGTAAGACATCCTAAAATAATCCTACAAATAAGCGATATATGTACATTTTTTTTTTCCTTTTTTAACTCAACAATTCTGAAACTCAATTTAATAGAGTTTTATTATATGGTCTATCGATTAGCATTATTTGTTTTTGAAAAACAAAATCAGAACTGGTTCTCATTCTCCTAGTCAGGTTGGTAATGTATTTTAATGAAATTTGTCCAATTTTGAATTTGCCAAAGTAATTTGGCAAAGGGGTCAAAATATTTTACAAAAAAATTTTACACCCAAAAAAGCTTTTTGCTCAAAATAAAATATTTCTAATCAAAATTGTAATTTTTTTTTAAATGGAACTTTTTTTCTGAAATGGAACTTTTCTTTTGGAATGATTCATATATATGATTTTGTATGCAATCTTGAAGAAAAAAATAAATTACAAATGCAATATTTAAACAATAAGAAAAAAATAATGATATGGAAACAAGTTTTGTTATCATAACAACTTAAAAACTGAAGTGGTATTTATCATAGAGATCCTTATTCACACACACCTACACAATCATATATACACCACAAACATACCAACACACAATCTGTGTTTATTTTACATTTCTTTTTTTTTTTGCAACTGAAATATTTTTGTACAGAATATTGCAAGTTTTTTTTTTCATTTTGGTTTTGGTTGATGTTGAAAAGGTGTTATGAATTAAACATTATTTGTATTTACCCAACAGTTTCCCAGAGCCAAAATTATGGCAGCCAGTACAAACTAAACTATGCGCGATATGATGTGATGTTTGTTTTGTTGGTGTTTCTTTCCTTTTTTCCTTTTTTCATATTTTCTTTTTTTTTTCCTTTTACTTTTCCAACTCAAGATTGTTGAGATTTGAGATAAGGAATTATTTATTTTAAGTATGAAAAAATATTGTTATTTGTTAACTGTAAAATTTGTTGTTTATTTATACTAAATATACATTTACACTTTTGTATATGTGCATTGTATAAGTATTAGACAGGTTTGAAAAACATTAATAATTCCTATATGCATTAACCCATTTTGGACCAAGATTCAATATTATTTTTCTTTTTTGGAAAAAGGTGCTTTTTTAAGGTAATTAGCACCCGCAGATCTCAAAAATCTTTTCAATGTGCCGTTTTCCCGAAAAAGCCTGCATTTCAACATTTTATGCAATTTTAATATTTGGATTTATTTGCTATTTTATTAATTTATTTCATTATTTTCAAAATAAATGGTTTCAAAATAATTCAAGTTAGTGGAATTTGTTAATAAATTAAATCTAGAAAAATTTTAAATTAGTCAAAAAAATGTTAAATTTTCGTTTTGATTTGATTGACATATAAATTGTGGTGGTCAAGCGGGGATATTTTTTTTTTAATTGCAGAAAGATGAGACTTAATATTTGTAACCATATTTACCCGAAATTCCACCTTATTCGTACATAAATATTTTTTTGAAAAAGGTGGTCTCTACTGTTCGAAAAATCGAACAGAGGATCAAAAAGGGTTAAAATTTATAATAATCGTAAAATAAATTCGAGACCATCTCTCGGCTGATTTATATATTCAGTTAGTCATAATTAAAAGCTAGAAAATCCACTGCCAAAATTTATTCAATATATAAAGTTCAGATCTTAAATTTTATCATTTTCTGAATTGTAATTGAACTAAAATCTGGGAAAATTAACTAAATTTTGAGAAAAAGAGGGAATGATTTGGTTCCAAAGATTTTTTTTCTTGGTTTTAGTTCATAATTTTCCCAAAAATAAGGAAAACAAAGTTATTTAATTTTAATCCTATTTTAACTAGAAAATGGGAAAAATTATATTACACTTTAGTGTAATATAATTGAACCCATGGGGTCGGACCCCATGGGTCCAGCCCCTGTTAACTCGAGACCCATTGGGTCCCCATAGATTTTGACTTAACACTTGTGTCCGTTTCGCTCTACCTTGCTTAGTTTTTGAGATACGGTAATAAGGGGTCTGTCAGGGTCTTGAGAATCTTAAAAGCTGGATAACTCAAAAACTATTAATTGGCGGGCTTTTGGAAGTGTTCTACGAGTCAAGAGCTACAAAAATGCCGTTGGACCTTTTCTCGTGTTGGCAGTATTTACCGAGATATGTGCATATATAAAATCTCGGGAATTTTAAATTTTAGATCTAAAATTAGGGTCTTGAGACCCCGACAGATATGCAGAGCTAGGCTATTCCATATTTTTCTTTGTAATCTTCCTCTATT
The DNA here is from genome assembly GCA_963921195.1 of Pegoplata infirma. Lineage (NCBI taxonomy): Eukaryota > Metazoa > Arthropoda > Insecta > Diptera > Anthomyiidae > Pegoplata > Pegoplata infirma. Next base: position 328,949,162 of record OY992536.1, read on the forward strand.
TCGCTTAGTTTTCGAGATATCGCCATTTTGAATTTTTAACTAAATTCTAAGAAGTTATTTACTAAATTCTCAGAAGTTATTAACTACATTCTAAGAAGTACTCTTCCTCAATTTAAAGAAGAGAAATTCGATGATGTTTTTTTTAGTAAATTTTAACTAAACTTGAACTAAATGGTTTTTTAAGAAATATGTCTTAAAAATAAAGATACGTTTCTTAGATTTGTGGAAAATTTCTTTGGCAGTAAGAATTTTTTTCCTAATATTAAAAAATTTCATTTAAAGAAAACTATGAACTAATTGTAAGTAAATGAACTAAAACTTTTTCCTCATAGTTAAAAAAATTTCTTATTTTTTGGTTAAATTTAAATAAATTTTAGGAAAATTGATGATAAATTTTCAAAGACATTTTTTCCTTAATTTTAGTTATGTCTTTTTTTTCAGTGTATTACTTTTTTTTGTCGGAAGAACCCAAATTTTAGATGAGACTGATCTGATCAGATACAATACAAACAAGTTAGAAAATAATAGTCGGTCATGACCCTATACCAGCGTTTTCCTGAAAACGTGTCCAAGTTCAAACATGGATCGTATTGGATCTATCTCTTGTTAAATCTAAAATTAATGTAAAAATATACACAAACGAAATTTTAGTGAACTATGCCAATATGCCGATATAACAGAATATCGGTTAAAATTTTTAAAGGGGAAAATTTCCTATTTTCATGAATTTTGATAAATTTTTTTGTAAAAATCGGCAGGGTGGTTTGTAAGGGGACTACAAGAAGGACTACATAGTCCTACTACGTTTAAATTTGGAATAATGATTTGTAAATATTAAACACGTTTAAAACGAAATGCACCACATTCTAAAAATTTACATTCTTGTATATTTTTGTATGGATAGACAAACATCTAAAATTAAAACAAAAAAAATGTGGCCAGATTTGTGATACATTGGTATTTTTAAAAAATAAAAAATTTCAGAAAATAAAACAATATAAAAATGTAAATTTTTAAGATTGTTGTGTACCGTTACAAATTGAAAAATATTTAATCAAGAGAATTCGACATAAATTTTACCATTTTTTTAATATTTAACCACGCCTGTTTTGCCCAGTTATTGAAAAATTGAAAACCAAAATCGCAATTTTCTTAGTTCCATATAAGGCTATCCGTACGACCTATTCAGACATTTATGCCACACATGTTTTTCTGTAGTGGGTCATTTGGTATAGAATGCCTCATATTGAGAATTTTGTTGGATTTATAACCAGCCTAATATGTTTATTTGTGTAGTTAAGAGCAGGCGCGGATCCAGGAATTTCATTTGGGGGGGAGATTTTTTTTTTTACCAAAAATATACAAAAGTTTGTGTGGAAGGGGGGGGGGGGGGGCAGGTGGGTGTTTGTGAATTTTTGTTTATATTTTTAATATTAAGTAACAAATTGAAAAGCAAAACAAAAGTTTTTTTTTTTTTTTTTAAATGCGGATCCAGCTTTTAGATTTGGGTGAAATTTTTTTTTTCGAAAATTTTTTTTTTAGATTTACTTCATAAATAAGGCCGCTGATAGTCAAATGATCGAATTTTCTATAGAAAGTATCACAGATTAAAAATTTTTCGCATAGAAAATCTCTCAGCGTTTAAACTTCATTTTACAGAAATCATCTGAGATTCTGAGACATTCTTTCTATAGAAATTTTTCCGAATTCTAGTATACTTTTCTTATAAAAATCCCTGAAATAATTCTTATATTTTTTGAATACAAAAATTCTCAGATCCTGAAATATATTTCGTAAAAGAAAATTATCAGATACTTAAAAAGTACCAGTTTCTAGAACATTTTATAAAGAAATTTTGATACACTTTCCCAAAAATAAAATCTGAATTTTTATAGTATTTTTCTATAGAAAAATTTTACGGTTTTATTGCCATCTAATGATTTCCAATGCAATTTCTTAGATTCTCAAACATTTTTAAAGTATTAAAATTATTATTGTTGGACACAATTTCCAAAAAAAAAATTCCATATTCAGAGACACATTTCCTATAGAAAAATTCTCAGAATCTGAACATTTTTCTGTTGGAAGATTTTTTATTCAAAATAGTTTTCTATGGAAAAGTTCGAAAACATTTTTCCTATAAGAAAATCACAGATTTTGATAAACCTTTCCTAATGTTTAAAATAGTGTTTATAAACCGGTTCACCGGTTAACCGAAAAACCGGTTTTTTCCTAAAATTTCGTTTTTTTTGCAAACCGGTTAACCGGAATTGAAGATTTCCGGTGCACCGAAAACCGGTTTTTTTCTGTCGGTTAACCGGTTTTTTAAATACATTCAAAACGGAATATTTTCGCAAATATTAGGGTTTACACTTATTTTTTTTTATGATATTTTCAAAATTTCGTTGTAAACACATTAAAATCCGCGAGAAAGAACGTCTAAAATATTTTTTGTCTTCAAGAAACAATTTTCTACATAGGAATTTTATTCTGAAACTGATAAAAATTTGAAATACTCACCGTTGTAAGCGTTTTTTTGAACATTTCATGAAAAACTTAATAAGTGACTGTTAACCAGATACTAAAATCCCTGTTAACGGCGAAATTGTCAATAAAATAAAATAAAATTCGGAACTGCAATTTACTTATAACGAATAAATGTATTTTTCTAAATAAAACCAATACAAATTAAATTGAAGTTCTAGTGAATATGGTCAATTGAAGTTCATTATTTAAATATCGCTTTTTCATAGCGTAATAGTTGCAAACCTTGCTGAAAGAAACAAATATGTTAACTTAAGCTATATTCGCTTTATTATTTAATAAAAATAAGCTATTTTCAAGTATTTTTTGGTTTTTTCAGTTAAAGAAAAAAAACCGGTTAACCGGTTTTTTTATTCCGGTTTAACCGAGAAAACCGGTTAACCGAAAAAGCTGATTTTCGGTTAACCGAGAAACCGGTTTTCCAAAATGTCGGTTTTTTATAAACACTAGTTTAAAACAAAAAGATTCTCATGTTCGTAAAAATTTTTCCATAAAAAAAAAAATTTCCGCATAGAAAACTAAGATTCTGACACGTTTTTCCTGTAGAAATGTTAACCGATTCTGAGAAATTTATTTGTAGAAAAATGCTTGTCAGATTCTGACACATTTTTTCAAAGGAAAAATTCGCAGTTAAGACAATTTTTTAAAATTTGAGAAAATTTTTTAATCAAAAAATTCTTACATTCATAGTTAAATACATAAGTATTAAGATAATTTCTAAAGATAATGTCTTAAGTTCTCAGACATTTTTCTATAAAAAAATATTTGAGATAATACATTTTTCTTAGAAAATGATAAGGAAAATCATTCGATTAGAAAATATCCACGACTCTATTGACATTTAAGTTTCTCATATGAAATATCATAAATTCTGGAACATTTTATCCTAAGGATGTAAAAAATTTCTTAGGATAAAAGCTCTGTGTGCTGACGTAAATCATCAGCACACATATAACACTCCTCATTGTTTTTTAACATCCTGGTTATTTTCTTTCCCCTCCTTTTTCCTTTCCCTTTCTTTCTTTCTTTTTTTCCTTTTTTTTTAAATCGTTTTGGGGGGGGGGGGGGGAGAAATCCCATTCTCCCCCCCCCCCCCCCCCCCCCTGGATCCGCGCCTGGTTAAGAGAGTAAGTAAATAACTAAAGAGCAGTTCCCGGAGCGTAAAAGTTATATTGAATTATTTATGCTGTACGATTTTGGTCCTTTTTTTTATAAACTTTACTAAAAAGTAGATGGTATATTTTGTTTGTCATATGGTTTTGTAATATATTTGATCATAAGCACACACATATGCAATTATTTAAAAATCATTTAATTTTAACCATCTTTAAAACATTTTAACTTGGAATATAACAATAATTTAAAAATGTAATAAACCTCAGTCACTGCCTTGATTAGAATCGTTTTTAAATGAAGTCCATGCTCTGCGGCAGTCTCATACCCATAAAACATCCGCAAGGTGTTTAAATATTCATCATAACCAGTTTTATTTACATTTCAAATTGTTTCTTTAACCCTTGAATTATTTCTTATTGTTGTAGAATAACAAGTACAAAATTTAACTTATTTTGTAATTTATTTTTTTTTTGTCAAAAAAATTATTGTAATATGTAAAAAAAGAGAAAAAGCTTTTGTAATAAAAAATCATTCCATAGATCTTTTTGCCACCCCAAAAAACCACATCGCATAAATAGAAATGAAAAATATATATACACACACACACTCACACGTGCGAGTGTATTTATTGTTACGTAAAATATTTTGCCGTTTGTGACACTTTATCGTAAAATTTATATCCGGCCAGTGGCACTTTAACTTGAGTGTTTCAAACATCCGTTTCCGCTTGTGTTTGTATGTGTTAAACATATACTCGTGTGTGTGTGTGTGTGTGCGAGTAAATATATTAGTAATCTAGTGTGCGTTTGTGCCAATTTGCCGGGAGAAACTTGCATTTGTTTTGTGAGTTACCTCTTGAATTAATCAACAATTTATAATATTAACGCAACATAATTAATGTGTCAAATACACAAAACCAAACAACATGCATATGCAAGCATGCAGAAAGTAAAACACACGCTCACACATTTAATAATGAACATTCACTTACAGTGGGTGACAAAATATGTAACACTTTATGCAAATTTTATGAAGAAAACGTTTGAAAAACGATTTTCATGAAATGTATAAACCCAGCAAAATGCATTCCCATGTAATGAAGAGCCGCTTACCATATGCATTTCTTTTCTTGCATTTTTCATGCATTACGTTATACACACCCATTTTTTTAGTCTCATCCAAAACAAAAATCATCAATAAGACATCTAACTTTTAACATTACTTTACCCAATACAGCATTGATGATTTTTGTTTGGAATGAGACTTAAAATAATGCACTCAAAAAAATACGAGGCGCCCCAGTAGGCTAGTTGGTAGCGTGCTAGCCTATGAGTCTGGGGGTCGTGGGTTCGATTCCCACCAGAGGCCTTGGTCTGTTTCGCTACAACGAGACGAAGGTCATTGTTACCAGTTCTCGGTAAGATAAAATTAGTATATGATTTGTAATTATATGGTAATTCTTAATAAAAATAAAAAAAAATAAAAAATAAAAAATAAAAAAATACGTTAGTAGATTTACTAATTTTTTTTGCTAATGCTAGTTAGCTAACTTTTAGCTAATTTTTAGTTGAGATTAGCATGTTAGCAAAAAATTCTTGTAAATCATTTAGCACATTAGCAATTTTAAACAAACTTTGAACTAATTTCTTTTGCTGAATTTGAAATTGAGTTGACAACATTTTTACAAGATTTTTGCTAATATTAGCAAAAAGAAATGGTAATTTTTTTTTTATTTTCAGAAAACTTTAAATGGCGCTATCTCGGAAACTAAGCCAGCTGGAGCAAAATGGAGGCCATTTTTGGTTTTCGGGTATCGCCGGTCCTCTTCACATGTGTTGACCCTAATGGGTCCTAACTTTGGATCCAAAAAAGTTAGCATTCCCGAAAATTTTAAATTGCTCATATCTCGGTAAATATTGCCGTCACAACAAAAAGTCAAAAGGAATTTTTGTAGCTCTCAACACGTAGAACAAGACCGCAAAATAACCAAAAGCTCTCCGAGTAATATTTTTGAAGTAATCGAGTTTTTTAATAAAAACCCCAGTGGTCCCCTCAAATCACGTATCTCAAAAAATAAGCAAGGTAAAGCGAAACGGACACAAATTTTGGATCAAAAACTATGACGATTTTTAAGGAACCCAACTAGGTCTAGGCCCAATGGGGTCCTCAAGTGTGTATGAACTAAGTTAAAAAAAAAAAAAAATCAGTTAATTATTGGCAAAACATTTTTGCTAACTTTAGCAAAAAAATTGTGGGTTCAATATCAGCATATTTTCTTTTAGGTTTACAAGCTTTTTTTTGCTAACATTACAGTTTTTTTCTTTGAGTGTGTTTGAACATAATGCATGAAAAATACCAAAATACAAAATAATGTATATTTTTGCATTTTTTTGGACTATGCATTGCAAGGTTTTGCTGTGAAGGTATTTATTGATTAAATATGGAATAGCAGTGGGTAAATTTTATTTAATTTACTTGATTGTAGTATACAAGGTAGAAAAAATACACTTTCACATTTTTTGTAATGGTTTTTACTAACAAGGAAAGTCACAGGGCACCCACCGACAGTCCTGAAACTTGAATATTAGAATGAGGGGAGACAAATAAGAGTTACCTCCCAGCAAAACTTGGATTACCAAATAAGGTATAAAATAAGGTATAGGATTTCTTATTTTATACATTGCAGCATTGATGATTTTAACAGGCGATGAGACTCAAAGTAATGCATCCACATTATCACAAAGAATACCAGTAAGGTATAAAATAAGTCATAAATTTATAACGAAGAGTACGAGTAAGGTGTAAAATATATGATATTTTATAGGTTACGAGAAATGAAATAATATAGCATATCAGAAGATAATATATAAGGTGTTACGAGTAGTGAAAAAGTAATTCTGTATTAAATTTACTCACGTGATTGTAAGTGAGTGTAAGTAGATAAAATATGCTCGTGAGTGTGTGTCGTTAGAAATTTCTTGTCGTGAGCCCATCTCTAGTTTAAACTTATGCATTTTTTATAAAATAATTATTTTTTATGTTATTGTAATGCATTATGCATCCAATTATAAATAATACGTTATTTCAAACTTTCAAATAATACATAATGTAACCAAATATAAGTCATCCATGATTTAATGTTTAGAAATAATAAATATGCAATACATTTTTTCCAATAATCATGCATTACGTAGCAAATTATTAGTAATGCATTATTTTTCACTTTAAAATAATACGTTGTGGAACAAATGTTTGGTAAGACATCCTAAAATAATGCTACAAATAAGGTATATACATTACCTGGTAATGTGTTATATAATCACTACCCATTACCAAAGTTTTTCTGGGCTGTTTTTTTAGCTGCCCAATCTCAAATTTAAAAATGGGTTGCCACCTTATGAAAAAATATGGGCTCTCGGGAAAATCCGAATAAAAGCCGAACTAGCAAGAATTTCGCCAAACGAAAAAATACGGGTCAGCTTAATTTTAATAGAGATTATTATATATGATTTTGGGGGTAGTACATACATCTCCATATAAACTACCCCAACGTTTATACATTTTTGACAATAACGAACTTAAGGAACTTGACCCCAACCGATACGTCACTGGATAAGCCTTCAAAAAACCATTCGATCTGTATTAAATGTTTATATAGTTTCTTTTGAAGAAATGGGGAAATCTTAAAAAAACGAAAAAGAACCTGTTTTTAACCCTCCCCTTTGACCCGCTAAATGTGAGATTGAGCAGCTAAAAAAACAGGTAACTCTTATTTTGCTCCCCTCATTCCTATATGCAAGACATCAGGGGGGTGCCCTGTGAAAGATCTTCCTTGTTTAACTACTCACACAATATTTTACTCCACCTTAAATTGTAATACATGAGTAAAACCACTAAATAATATATAACAGCGCGGGTTTTAGTGAATATTAAATTAATAAAGTACATTTCAATTTAAATTTCGTACAAAAAGTCTGAAAAAATCACAAAAACATGTTAGAAAGGATCACTTTCATATTTTTTTTATTTATAGATTTCACTCAGATTTCACATAATATAAAACAGATCGAATTTTAGTAAAAAAAATATAAATAACACATTATTGAAGTTGGGGTACGCTGAGTTTTGAGATACAGCATAAGGAAACTTTGAAAATAGACTATTTTTGGCATGTTTGTGAGTCCATACTTACCAACACTGGTCTTGCATCCAAAAAGTGAATGAAGATTTAATGTATGTTGGATATGCTGATTCCAAAAATGCTCTTCCTTTTTTTGAGTCATATTTAGTTTTGAGATATAGCTAAAATAAAATTTTAAAAATGTTATTTTATGTCTTTTTAAATCTGAGCACGCTTATAACATTGACAGAGTTTGAGGACGCGATTTAGACACAATGAGGCACGCAGATTTTAAATATTTTTATTAGCATTTGTTCAGCAACTTCAGACATTTGCAAAGGGTTTGTGAAATCATTTTGATCTTAATGTAAATGTGATGTAAATATGAAGTCAATCAGGCGATTTTCTCGCAAACGAGAGCTGATGCAACAAATTTTAAAAACAGATTCGGAATCAGCACACCAAACTCCATATAAATCAGTTGTCAAAGGTAAGGCAAATTGAAAAAGTTCAACTTTTGTCAACCTGTGTAATCAAATATAAATATACTCGATAGGTATCAAAAAGCAACAAGTTTAAAAATAAAATTTAACTAAATTTTTTCATGTTGTTCCCAATATGCATGATATTTTAATAAACTTCATTGGTTAAATGAAAACAAAATAATGAATCTGATTCATTAATATCACGAAGATTTTTTTCAGTGTACTTTTCATGCACATGTTTTATATAAAATTTTATACGTCTCCAAATAAACTCCAATTTCTGAAATTTTTCTAGAGGATAAAATCTAAGATTTACCTATTTTTTTAGGGGTTATCTTAAGGGTTAAAAGGGGAAATTGGATGGGAAAACGGATTTTTTTCGTTTTTTTTTTTGATTTTTTCCATATTTTATTTAAAGGAACTATGTAAACATATCATACGGATGGAAACTTTTGGCAAGTCTCCATTTTATTAACAAACCATTTTATAAAAGTCAGGTTTGTGATGTCAGTCACTGTATGGAAATACATACATATTCAAGTATATTCAAATGTAAATAACTAGGCTAAACGACCACCTACCTTCCAAAGGCCATCGCAGGTGGCATAATACTTAAAATTTATGTACATACTAAAATACAGTCTCACAAAAACATATACATACTTATGTGTGTGTGTGTGTGTGCAAGTTCATACTTATATAAATATATGGGAACATATGTAGACTATCCATTAATTATCGAAATCCAAACCGCATTGCATACAGGGTGCGCCACATATTGTGTCGGTAGGTGAATATTGAATAAGTTACAAAAAATACTTTTTAGAGCAGCTCAAAATGTTAATGTTGAGCTTGTCAATGATCTGATGATGGTTGGGCGTACATTTGTCTTATCAAAAAATCTGGCCACCCACCCCTCTATAGATTTAATCTTTTCTGACTTTTTTTGTGGTATTTTTTTTTATATCGCGATATGCAGGAAAAGGTAATTGAAAGAGTAGTGGAAATGCAGAAAATTGGTTTAATTTTTCCGTGGCTAATGGAGGCGGAATTTTATTTATGTTTTATTTAAAAAGTTTTTAAAAAAGTGTCTAAAACCAGATTAAAAAGGAATATATTAAATGTATATGAAAATCGGTTGTTTTTTTAACTTATTCAATATTCACATATTGACATAAAACATGGCGCACCCTGTACATTACGGTGCAGGAAATCTAGTTTTTATCGAATTTCAAAACGTTTGGGATCGGCAAAGTTAACTTTTAGGGTCGATATTAACACAAACAAAATATTGGACTTGTAGGAAAGCGACTTTGGGTTCATTTTTTTGGCTTAAAAATCGGAAAGTTCAGAACAAAATTTTTTTTTTAACTTATTATATAAGTTAATATTCAGATATTACTGTAAAAGTGTTCTTACGGTAAATTTTTGAAGAAACAAATTTTTGTAAAAAATTTTGTTAGGAACAAAATATTTTATATATACATTAGAGTGACTCAAAAAAAAAAGTTGATGATGTACCCCCCTCAAAATTAACTTTGGCATGTTTTATGAAGATTCCCAAAATATTTGGGCTCTAGCGATAATCTAACTTGAGCTAAACCGCGTCAAAAAAGGGTCAAAAAATGGTATTTTTCATGAATAAAAAATTCAGTAAATTTTTTTTTGTCCAATGAATGACCAAATATAATAGATATTTAGGAATTCTTTGATTCTGCATTAAAACATTTTAAAAATCTAACCACAGACTCGAGAAAACGAGATGTTTATGTCAGTTTTTTGATGCTTTTCAATTCGATTTCATTGAAAACTTAAATAACTTTGGTATTTTTTGTCCGATTTTCACTTCTAATACATCGTTAGAAAGGTGTTGATCACCGCTTGGGATTTTAGTCAAAAATTAACCCTTAACTGCACTGTCTTACTTTTTTATAACATTTACTTCGACATCACTAAAAAACCATTTTATAACCACAAAAAGCGTATCTTTGTGCAGGAAACACGATTAGTTAATATATTTGGCCACAATTAATTTAACCCATGCATGCCCGAGTAAAAATAAACATATATAACAATATATAACTTGATACAAACATAATAAATTATATATGATTATACATCCCTGAGATATTTTCTAAATTTTTTTAATGCAGTCATATGTAGTAATATATAATTTAATCATGATTCGGATTAAAAGGTGTACGGTTGATATAATTATATAAAATTATATTAGGGTCAATACAAAATTTGTTTTTCTGTATAATTTAATATAAAATTATATATATCCTATTCTGTTCCATATATAACACTATATGTTTCCATTAAACCAACAATTTTCTAAGTTTTTAAGGCAAAGTATAAGAAACTTTTTAAAATGTTCCTAAACATTTCCTTGTTAGGGTTATGTATATCACCTATCTGGTTCGAAGCGTACCCAAACATTTTTTTTGTTTTTGAAAATTATATGTTTGGTGAATGTATCGTTGACCTGTGGTGTAACTCAACCCAAACCAAAAAACACCAGGATTTTACATGTTTTTATGCAATTAGATCTAATTAGATCCACTTATATATGGCAATGTCTGGTCAAAACTCGGATGAAATCAAATCATATTTTATACAAGTAGATCTTTTTTAATGCAAAAACATCCACCATTATTCGGATCAAATTGCGTATTAATATATCTGTGGACATATGACAGAACCACTTATCTCGACATAAGAAAATTTTCCAATATTTTTGTGGTAAATATAACTTTTAAAAACGCATCTTTCTGTCTAGTCAGCGTAGTTGTAGGTCATCTAGATCCCAAGATATCACATGTGTCAAATCAACTTATTTCGAAATTTTAGTAGTTTTCATTTGACATAACAACTTATTTCGAATAAGCTAAAAAATCAGTAACGTCTTTTTGACAAAACAACTTATGTTAATTTAAGCACATCGATTTTTTTTAAAAAAAGTTTTTGACAAAACAACTTATTTCTAAAAAAGTTTTTTTCTCAAATTCAAAATCCTTAAAAGGTCAAGCTCAAATATAAATAGGTTTTTTTAATCAAATATTTTTCCATTAATCTCAGTGCGACAAAGCATCTTGTGTGGGATAGTACGTCTTTGTCAAAAGTGAGTTTAAAAAAAAGTGAATATTAATTTCTATTTAAGTGCTTTTGTCGTGTGCATTAAAAAAATCCTTCGCTATAAATATATTTTTTTTCAATCAGTAAACGGTTAAAAATGAATAGAGGAAGAAAATTGGCTGCAATGGCGCAAAACAAGCCAATACTACCAAATAAACGAGTTTTAGAACTAAATAACGATATAAATTTGGAAGCTGAAATTGAACCTAAAAAAAAAATGCATGAAGACGGGCAGGTTTTACAACAAATTCTGAATGAAACAGCAACTTCTTTCGATGTAAGTAAATGTGATAATATGATATCGCTTATTCGAAAAAACGATTTGAAATCAAGTGTAAATTGTGAAATCGAAAGTGATCAATCAAGTATATGCACTGAAAATGACGAGGATCCATTTCATGAAACTGATTATGATGACTCAGATTACGTTCCAAATGATGATTCCGATTTAAATACCACAACAGATAGCACTCGTGCTATGGCAGCTGTTTTGGAATCAAATTTAAGTAATTTGGACTCTCCGGAAGTAAGTAATTTTGAGTTACTTGATGCTCCAAAAACATCGTCGTTTAAGAAAATCAACAAGGCCAACAAAAATCTTGGAAAAGAATATGTGACAAACATGAATAAAACCGTTCCTGCTAAAAAAGTTAATGAGTTAAAGGAATGCAAACAGCTGTGTTACAAAAAAATAAACTTTGAACAGCAAAAAAAGATTTTTAGATCATATTGGAACCTGGGTGACTATAGTAAGCGCCGTCAATTTTTAGCTGGCCTTATTGATATTCAACCTAAAAAAACAGCAACTCTAATTAAAGCTTCTAAGCCCAGAAATCGACAATATAATTTTCTGTATCATTTTGAAATTAGTGGTCAAAGAAATAGAGTTTGCAAAAACTGTTTTTTAAATATTTTTGGCGAATCCAATCAGAGTGTAAAAACTATAACGAAATATAAAGTTGTCAATGAATATGACGGGCCAGTTCCTGACAATCAACGGGGTAAACATCCACCTCATCATAAATTGGAAATTAAAAAGCATATCGAAGTTCTGGAGCATATAAATAGTTTTCCAAAATACCAAAGCCATTATAGCCGTCGTCATACAAACAAAGTATACTTTCAGAGCAACCTTAACATCAAACAATTATACAAACTTTACACCGAAAAATATTCCGATCCGGTATCCGAATCAAAATATCGTGAAATATTTGGACAATTAGGTATTAAGTTTTAAAAACCACAGCTTGACGTGTGCACAGTTTGTGAAACCTTTAAAGTAAAAATACAAAATTCATCAAACGAAGTAGAGAAGGCAGACCTTTTATTACAACAAAAAAAACATCATGAAGAGGCAGATTTTTCTTATCAGTGTAAGAGTGATGACAAACAACTTTCTGTGGACAATAAAACAGTAAAAATGTTTTCATTTGACTTGCAACAGTGCCTGCCTACTCCACATTTAAATGCATCGATGTTTTTCTATAAACGTCCTTTGTGGACCTTTAATCTTACGATGCACGATGGAGCAACAAATAAAGCTAATTGCTATATTTGGAATGAAACGATTGCAAAACGTGGAGCAAACGATATTGGCTCTTGTATCTATAAATGTCTTATGGGCTTACCGAAAACAATTAAACATGTTATTTTATATAGCGACTCATGCCCAGGGCAGAATAAAAATACCCATATTTGTGCAATGTTTAAAAAGGTTGTAGAAGATCATCCAAGCATAGAAGTTATTGATCACAAATTCCTTGTTGTTGGTCACACACATCTTGAATGTGATACAGTTCATGCACAAATTGAGAAAAGAAAGAAACAATGTATCGGTTCAGTTCAACATCCACACGACTGGGTTACTCTAATATCAGCTACCAACAAGAAGTATATTGTCTATGAACTACAACAAAATGAGTTTTTTGATTTTCATAAACTTTTCAAGAATAAATATAAATGGATGAATGTTAATGTTTCAGGTAAGTAATTTTATTTCAATATTTTTGATAAATACATATAAATTATATTTGTTTCTCTACTTTACAGGTGAAAAGTTCGAGTGGAAGTTTGTTCGCTGGATGCGGTACGAGAAGTCTAAGCCAGGGATTTTACTATACAAAACCTCACTCCAATCTGGTGAAGAATTTAAGGAATTGAAAATGAATCCAAAACGTCAACAAGCCTTGTGCTCAACTTTGAATAAAAGTTACGAAGGTCCTTTAAATATATCATCAAATAAAAGAAATGATTTACTATCGTTGCTACCATTAATCAATCCTGAGTTCCACAGTTTTTACAGAAACTTAAAAGATGGTGGAGAATGCGAAGTGGAGGTTGACTCTGATCTTGACGAAGAAGATGCAGTTAATTAAAAGAATGCGAAATAAAAAAACACAATTTTTAGTTTTCTTTAATGTATTACACTGAAATTTTACTTATTTTTTTGTTTTTGTTATATGTAGTATTACATATTCTAGCTTTTACTTTCAATAAACTTGAGTTAATTTTAAAAAAATCAACTTATTTTTCTGTTTTTTGCATTTTTTTTTTTAACAGAAGAGCTTAATTACTTATAAGTGGTAAAATTTATAATTTTTTTGACTAGAAACATCTATGACAAAAGAACTTAACTGAAATAAGTTGAATTGTTCATCAAATATTTTTTTGACAAAACAACATATTTTACTTTTTAAGCATTTTCTTAAAAACCGTTTAAGCTAGAATAAAATTTGTAATTGGTAAATATTTCTCTTAAGCTGCTTTATAACGTCAGCACTTAACATTTTTTAGATTAGAAACACAAAAAGTTTTGTGAGACGTTAAAGGTGTTTTTTTGCTCTCCTGTAAAATTGACTTTTTGGAAATAAGTGCTTTTGTCAAAAGACCACAGATATATTGTGTCATATATCATTATATATTGCATCATATAAAAATTTTTACTCGGGTGATCACAATATTTTGGCAAACATTTTTAAAAAATTTTTTGCGGAAATTATTGAAAGCTAGTTGTAATACTTAAAACAAATAAAATAAAAAAGGTTTTGTTTATCTAGACGTGCTTATTAATGTCAAATAATTGTTACGTGTAACACTTTCCCGGTAATTTTTTTTTCGGAATTTGTATGTGCAAATAAATTTTAGAAATAAAATATAAACCAATTTTCTCTTAATCGCATATATTCGTGCAAAATTCGCATCTAATTAATAGATCTTAATATTTTTTATTTAACCCATTCATGACCAATTTAAAAAAAATGTGGAAAAGATTTAAGTCCAGTTGTAATACTTAAAAAAATGTCACTATTTGATATCAAATGGGTAAAATTAAAAATATTAAGATCTATTTATTGGATGCGTTATTTGCAAGAATATATGCGATTAAGATAAAATTTGTTTATATTTTATTTTTAGAATTTAAAATTTAAATTTAAAATCTGAAAAAAATTGACAGGGAAAGTGTTACACGTAACAATTATTTGACATTAATAAGCACGTCTAGATAAACAAAAACCTTATTTATTTTATTTTTTTAAAGTATTACAACTAGCTTTCAATAGTTTCCGCAAAAAATTTTTTAAATATGTTTGCCAAAATATTTTGATCATGCATGGGTTAAATTAATTGTGGCCAAATATATTAATTAAACGTGTTTCCTGCACAAAGATATGCTTTTTTTGGTTATAAAATGGTTTTTTAATGATGTTGAAATAAATTTTATAAAAAAGTGAGACTGTGCAGCTAAGGGTTAATATTTGACTAAAATCGGTGGTCAACACCTTTCTAACGATGTATTAGAAGTGAAAATCGGACAAAAAATACCAAAGTTATTTAAGTTTTCAGTAAATTCGAATTGAAAAGCATCAAAAAACTGACATAAACATCTCGTTATCTCGAGTCTGTGGTTAGATCTTTAAAATGTTTTAATGCAGAATCAAAGAGTTCCTAAATATCTATTATATTTGGTCATTCATTGGACAAAAAAAATTTACTGAATTTTTTATTCATGAAAAATATCATTTTTGGACCATTTTTTGACGCGGTTTAGCTCACGGGAGATTATCACTAGAGCCCAAATATTTTGGGAATCTTCATAAAACATGTCAAAGTTAAATTTGAGGGGGGTTCATCATCAACGTTTTTTTTTGAGTCACTCTAATGTACATATGGGGCATTCCATGTGAAATCAGACACTTTGAAATTTTTTTTTTTTTAGATTTTCCCAATTTGTTTACAGTTTTTAGTACCCTTCGAAAACTTCTTTGTGGTAAATTTTCAGATTTTTTTGATGACCCGTTCAAAAGATATCGAATTCTTAAAAATTGGTAGTTTGTTCCTTTGCTCAAACTTCTTTAACTCATAACTTCTTCAATAATAATCTAAATTTCAAATTGTTTTTTTCAAAATTTTTGTTTTTTTACGTACTTAAAAAAAAAAAAATCCAAAAAAATTCTTAAACGCGCTCTGGTATGCGATTTCTAAGTTTTAAAATTTAAATCTCATTTTTGAAAATGTTTGTACTCTTCGATTTTTTTGAAATTTTTTTGTGTAAAACTTCTATCAATTCTACAAATTTTTTGCCCAGGAGGATCTTGGGATAACGATTATTACTATTTTTTAAAATTTTTTGAAAAAATTTTATTGTAATTTTCCAATCTTAAAATCATTTCTACTGCTCCAATGGTGCGTCATAGAGGGGTCCTTTATAAGACCGACCCCCATTAATTTTTACGTCTTAACATTTCTTTGGAACAAACTAATACCCTATCTCCAATTTCTAATGCGGCTCCCACACAAAACGACATTTTTAAAAATTTGTTCCAACCGCTCTAACTGCCCAAATAGTGCCCTTAGAGCAACAAAATGTATGATCGACCCACAATATTTTTTTAGTCCAAACATTTTCTCTGAATACACCTACCCTTTATCTTTAACTGTTAAGGCGGTTCCCATACAATTTTTTTTATTTTTTGTAAATTTGTTTTATTTAATCAGCTTCTACCGGTCCAATGGTGCGTCCGAGAGGGGTCATTAGTGAGACCGACCCCCATTTATTTTTACCCTACAACATTTTTTCAAAATATACCTACGCCCTATCTCAACTCCCTAAGTAGGCTCCCATACAAAATTACATTTTTATAAAATTTGCTCCAACTGTTATTTGTATGGGAGCCTACTTAGGGAGTGGAGATAGGGCGTAGGTATATTTTGAAAAAATGTTGTAGGGTAAAAATAAATGCTGGTCGGTCTCACTAATGACCCCTCTCGGACGCACCATTGGACCGGTAGAAGCTGATTATATAAAACAAATTTACAAAAAATAAAAAAAATTGTATGGGGACCGCCTTAACAGTTAAAGATAAAGGGTAGGTGTGTTCAGAGAAAATGTTTGGACTAAAAAAATATTGTGGGTCGGTCATACATTTTGTTGCTCTAAGGGCACTATTAGGGCAGTTAGAGCGGTTGGAACAAATTTTTAAAAATGTCGTTTTGTGTGGGAGCCCCCTTAGAAATTGGAGATAGGGTATTAGTTTGTTCCAAAGAAATGTTAAGACGTAAAAATTAATGGGGGTCGTAAAGTACGTAAAAAACAAAAATTTTGAAAAAAAAAAAATTTAAATTTGGACCATTATTGAAGAAGTTATGATTAAAAGAAGTTTGAGTAAAGGAACAAACTACCAATTTTTCAAAATTCGATATCTTTTGAACGGGTCATCAAAAAAATCTGAAAATTTACCACGAAGGAGTTTTCGAAAGGTACTGAAAACTGTAAACAAATTGGGAAAATCTAAAAAAAAAGTTTTTCAAAGTGTCCGATTTCACATGGAATGCCCCATATATATTTTTCATACCTAAATTACACTTTTCTACTTGTTTTAAATTATATTGTTATATAATTTAAATAGTTCGTTAACTTTATATTTTTTAAACAAGAAACTACAGCTGGTTGTTTTTCGATGTATTTTGCTTAAGTCAAAAAATAATGGACATTCTAATTCACAAGTGTACCTACTTAGATATCTTTAGCACTGTGTTTTCATGTATATTATTATGCTATTTCCTAAACTCTATGCATTTGTGGTCAATTCTCATAGCCTTTCTGCATTACATGATGCTTGATTTAACAAACTTAAACATATTTAAATTTTCCAAATAACAAATAACAATATTACATCTCCATGAGCAATACTCCTTCTAGAAAACTAATATGCATATGAGTGTGTCAGTATTACATACTGCATTCTACAGACATATAAACATACATATGGGGTATTCCATGCCAAATCACAAATTTTTGGACATTGCCCTCATGGTTTTTACTAATTTTTTGATGTGTTTTAGAACGTATTAAATGAAACTTGCAGACCACTTTCAGCCTTTTAGTCCAATTTGGTTTTAAGTAGAAGATTTTTCAAAATTTCGATTTTTTTTTAAATAAAAATCAATATTTTATTAATTTGGTTCGGCATGAGGTCATAAATTTTTAAAAAATTATTAAATAAAAAATATCAGCATATTTAATTTTTAATTTTCCTTTATTTCCCAATATTTCAACCAACTTTGTTGGCCATTTTCAAGGGTTCTATAAAAAACAAAAATAATACACAAATAATTACAAAAATTACACAAAACATTTAAAAAACACGAAAAAATTATAATTACATTTAAAAAAAACATACAAACACACTATACACAAAAACAGAAAAAGACCAAAATAAAATATAAAATGCATCAGTTGACTAAAGCTTACAGCTGAACAACAGCTCGGACAAGTGATTTTTGTTATTTATTTCTTAATTTTTTAAATGTAATTATAATTTTTTCGTGTTTTTTAAATGTTTTGTGTAATTTTTGTAATTATTTGTGTATTATTTTTGTTTTTTTATAGAACCCTTGAAAATGGCCAACAAAGTTGGTTGAAATATTGGGAAATAAAGGAAAATTAAAAATTAAATATGCTGATATTTTTTATTTAATAATTTTTTAAAAATTTATGACCTCATGCCGAACCAAATTAATAAACTACAATAAAAAAGGTCAACTATTCACAAATTTAAATCAATATTTTGAAAAAAAACACATAACTAATATTTAGTAACAAATTTATTTGAAAATAGTTCATGAATTTTCCTAAAATTTTGTTAAGTTTAACTTAAAAATGATAAATTTTCTTAACTTTGAGGAAAAGATTTTAGTTCATTTACTTATAAATAGTTCATAGTTTTCTTTACATTTCTTTATTATGAAGAAACAAATTCTTACTGCCAAAGAAATTTGACCTAAATCTAAGAAACATATAATTATTTTTAAGATATATTTCTAAGAAATATGTGCACACACTATTTAGTTCAAGTTTATTTAAAATTTACTAAAAATAACTTCATCGTTTTTCTCTTCTTAGAATTGAGAAAGTGTACTTCTAAGAATTTAGTTAATAACTTCCTAGAATTTAGTCAATAACTTTATAGAATATCGAAAACTATGCAAGATTGAGCGCAACGTATGAAATTTTAAATAGAAAGTACTACAAACATGGAAAAGCCTAGCTCTACATATCTGTCGGGGCTCAATAAATTAATTTCGGATCTGAAATTTGACATTCCCGAGATTTTATATATCGAGGAAGAATATTAAAAACTTGTTATCTGCTAAGTAATAACACTGCAGATAGCAAGAAAAAATCCAACGATAGTTTAGCTTTTGACTTGTAGAACACTTCTGCAAAATACCCGTAAGTCCTTCGAGTAATATTTTTAGAGTTAACTCGTTTTTAAGATTCTCAAAACCCTACCAGACCCCCAATTCGCGTATCTCAAAAACTCAAAAAAGCGAAACGGACAAAAGTTTTGATTCAAAATCTATGGCGACTTTTAAAGAACCGGACAGGGTTTCGAGTCAACAGGGTTAGGACCCAATGAGGTAGATCCAATAAATAAATAATAATTTTTTTTCCCAATTTCTAGTTAAAATTGGCAAGAAATTTAATTATTTTTTTTTCTTATTTTTGAAAAAATAACCAAAAAACAAAAAAAAAAAAAAAATTCGTAGCCAAATCATTCCCGTTTTTTTTTGTCAAAATTTCATTAATTTTAACTTTAAATTTAAAATTTTTAGTTCCCTTTTTTTGAGTGTATTGGTGCTGGGTGTAAACATGGACCAATACCAATTTTAATAGGCTTCATCCTTGGACCAAAGGAAGTTAGGGTTTCAAATTTCATTCAAATCGATTGAAACTGCTCATAACGTTTACAAAGACAGAAAGAAGGAAGGAGAGACGGACATCGCTAAAGACGGACATCGCTAAAGACAGAAAGAAGGAAGGAGAGACGGACATCGCTAAATCGTCTAAGAAAGTGATTTTGTTGCTTCGATCGGTATACATGAAAATGTGTCTAGGTCCTAGACACTAGACTATAGGACCAATGTTTCGGATAGTTAAAACCATCAGCAGAAACTCAATATATCCTGTACCACTGAGTTGCGTAGGGAATAATGACAGAAATCGAATTATATCGTGTCCGAAAATCTGTGATTTAGCATGGAATGCCCGATATGCATTTCTATTTCCCTCTCATGCATGCATTATATGTCTTCAAATATCAGGCTTTTGGTGTGAATTCTTATAATGAATTCTTAAAAGACACCAAGTGTTAGAACTAAACGAATTGGAATGTCCCAGTCAAAAAAATAGTCGACATTTTGAAAGCTGTTCATTTTTAACATGCACTTGTGTTAGCAAATAAATATGGATGCATTATAAATGTAGTAGTATATAGTTTTGTTTACATTGCATTCAAAAATACGTCTTTTCGCAAATCATCACGATCTGTTCTTTATGCTATTACAATACTTCTGTTACAACATGTTTTGCGAAAACATGTTGTTTTTAATACAGTGCAAATATAACATGAGAGAGAGATCTTGTTTGCTGACTAACCTTCAAAGAAAACCTTTAAATTAAAAACCTGCTTAAAGAGACGCAAAACATTTTGCTGGGTTACTTGATATGTATAAACGAAGACAATATTAAGTTTACTTATTTGCATTATTATTGGACTTGAGTGTTGGTTGGTAACATGGTGATAAATTTAAAATTCTTTTCCTACATAAGTATGTCTGGGCAGACAAAGTACACACACATGCATACAAATAATATATTTATTACTAACGTACTTATTTATGTATTTGTAAATACTCGCATGTATAAAATTATTCATTATATGGCTTTTGTAATGCATACCATACATAAATACAATTCATCTTATAAGTAAAAAGATATGCATGCACCTTAAAAATACGAATTATTATGTTATTTAGCATAAAATGGCAAATAAATTAATTGTAGTATTGTATTCATAAAACATATTTAACTAAATACCCTCAAATGCAATCAAGGGTTTCTCTATCTTTTAACTTTTCTGCATTTATTATTATTTATTTATGTAGTTTGTTTATTATTTTTTAATTTCAATTTAAATATAAAGTTTAAACTTTATGTTCGTATAAAATTTATGTAATATGTAATGCGTATGAGTGTTTTACGTAAGTACAGTACATAAATAGCAATAGACTATATTGAAAAGTTAATGCATATCAACAGGCTCATTACATGTAGTTACGTCTTTCTTATAAACTTCTTATTTTCAGTGCCACATTTGAGCGGGGTCATTCCAATAAACATTTTAAAAAAATTAAAGCGGATTAGTTTAAAAATGCCTTGACTTTCTTATATATTTTTTTAATGTGCTTGTTATAGCTTCTACTCAACGGTCACTATTTGATTCCTGATCAATTTCTCTTTTCTTAATGTGCAAGTTGTGTTGACAATTGGGAAATGTCATCGTGTAAATTTTCCCGGCTTAATGCTTCCAAATTGTAAATTGACTTTTTTTATTGTTGTGAAAATTAAAAATTTTTTAAGAGCACATACCTCCAATTTTAGACGACATTCTCCTAAACTTTACTAGCTTTTATTATAATTTAAGGCGCTTTTTAAAGAGGGGTTGTTGACATATTTGGAAGTTTTTTGAAGAGATTTTTTATTTGAAACAGAGCAATAAGAAAAATTGCAGATGAAATTTAGTATTTAAGTTACGATAAAAAAACAAAATATTTTTCTAAAATCTGTATTTTAACAAAAAACTCTGTTTATTATCTGTAAAATAGAGATTACAAAGTAAAAAGTAAAATTACAAATAAAACTTTGTTTTTCGGCCACAAGAAAATACGAAATATTTTCTTAAAATCTGTATTTCGGCAGATAACTTGTCAAATATCTTTCGAATTGAGATTACAGTCATATTACAGAGTATTTAGCAGAGTGTAGTAGCAAGCACAAAATTCAATAAAGCAACAAAATTTATAGTGTACTTGTGTCGACTGCGCACAACCAGCATTTTTTATCCTATTTCCGCGGGAATATGAATTACAAAAATGCCCGACAATGAATTAGATTAATTGCTTAGACTTGGGCCACAAGAATTCATATTCCACTTTAAGAGTTCAATTAAAAACAAATGGTTTACAATAAAACTACCCAGCAAAAACTAGGTAATATGTTGTGAAAAGCAATGACTGCCAATTACATTACTTATAACAACTACTCATTACGCACTGCATTACTTTAGTCCAAAAAGCAACTAGTGGCTTATATTGTAATATGTAAGTACTTATTTGCAATAATATAAATAATAAGTTATTGAGAATGTTAAAAATAAATACTAATTTGCAAGTTCACTTGGGAAATTAAGTCCATTAAGTTGTTTTACCTTATTAGCTTAAAGTTTCGCGAAAACGAAAATACCAATGATAAATAATTATCTCAAACTCTGTTTGCAACTATTTATTTTATTCCTTATAAGTGCCTACTTATTTTACTCGTTATAGGTAAGTAGTTATTTATCTCTCTACTCGTAAGCTTGTAGGCACTAATTATATTTGTCTCACGGCCTTTATAGAATAAGTAGTGTTTCATGCAATGAGTAAGTACATACCAATAATTATTACTAATTACTATACTCATTACTAGTAATGCAAAAATTTGCTGGATACCTAATAAATATTCTAATACAAAGCAGTTTGAAAGTCTAGCCGGAAGTGGACTATAATCTAATGAATTACATACATTAATGCACTAAATAAATAAAAACATACAGGCATGCACACATGTTAATATTTATATCAAAAACGTGAGTAAATTTATTTGTTGGACACATTGACCTTTCGCATGATGAAGGGTAGGGGGAGGGTACCCAAACGAAATTTTTTAAAATTTATATATATTGCTAATTAAAGTGATTACATTTTTTTTTCACGTAAACAAACAGGAATGGGCACACCCCGTGCCGGTCCAGTTCTTAAAAAACAGATCCAGGGACATGTCACAAGTGATATATCTTATATCTTCAGTTGTATGAGAGATGTCAAGTTTGTGATAGGTCATTTCGGTCCGGACAGTTTTGCGGCCACTTTTCCTGCAGGGAAACTGTTCAACTCTTTTGTAAAAAATTAAATCGAATAATTGAAAAAAAATAATTCGATTACGTAAAGACATTAGTGGTTTGCTGGTGACTAAACTTCATTTACATACATAACTATTTAATTATGTATACAAAACACAAGTTTTTATCTACATATACAATTTTTCATATACTACACTGAAAAAAAAAAATTGTCTATATAATTAATTTCATTGTTAATACAATTAAACATTTAATAGAAACTGAACATACTTTGGATTTTGTTAATATGCACAACAATGACTTTGGTAACTTAAAAAAAATCAACTTAATTTTTTCAATAAAATTCATTGTTACATTAAAGCCAAATTATTTCTAGAGACCTGTACAACAATTAAAAAAATTGATTTAGAAAATTTTTGTGGTGCTTATCTATTATCTATTTCAATTTTACAATTTTTTTTGGTAATTTTACCATATGTTTTGATAATTTTACAAGGTGATTTTTTACAAAAATAAAATGGTATTCTTGTAATTTTACCATTTTTTTCCTAATTTTTTGATTAGCAAAATGGTTTTGCTAATATTACCAAAATTTTTGCAACGTCCAAACTACTGTTTGTTTTGCTAATTTTAACCATTTTTTTTGCTAGTTTTACAATATATTTTTTTTGAGTGTACATTAATTTATATCAAGTAAGATCAACTGGATTTAATTGGATGTGACCAAAATTAGGATCTAATTTTATCATTTTTAATATTTGTGTATCTTAAATTATAGAAATAGATAGTTATCTGATCCAACTTGATACAGTCAATTTTGAGATCAAATTAGATCTTAAAGTTTTTTTTTTACTCGGGCACATCTATCGTAAAGATAACCCTTCAATGATCAACCTTGTCCAAGCAAAACACAAAAATGTTGTACAGTTAATTTTTAATGATTTTTTAAAGATGTGTACACTGCACAGTCCCAGCTAAATTTTCGGTTGCAAAGAACCGATTGTGGAACAACTTATACTTCCCTAGAACCTGTTCTAATTCTTGTGCAACACCGATTCTTTTTACAAAGGGATTGTCCCAAAAGCAACAGGTGTTTGTAAGCAAAATTAGAACATATTTTTGTTCCTCGGAATCGGTTCTAGAAGTAAAATTTGGAATATAAATAAGAATTAAAGAAATATATTGAATTGCATTAATTAATTTAACAAAGATAAATACAATCATTTATAAATGAAAATATTTACATTTTTTAACACAAACTTATCCTTTTTCGCCTCCAAAGTTGCATTTTGGGCCTTACAATAATGACATACCAGAACGTGGATTTTCTGCAAACAAATATAAAAAAACATAATATTATTAGTATTTGACCCGACCCAGACAATGAAAATGTAATTTACTCACCTTTCTTTCAACAATTTTCACGATTATATCCTGGTATTTTGAAATAATTTCGTGTTTTTTCTTGTTTAACAAAAAAAAATTGATATTTATTTTTTTATTTTTTTGGCACATATTTTTTTTAATTCCTGAGAACCAAAATGTTATGAAACTTTGATTGCAGAGAACAAGCTTCACAATAATTTTCACTTTACTTGTTCTGAATAATTAAAGTGTAATAGTGTATGATTACCAAAGAACCTGTTCTAAAACAAGTGTTGTCAGAATCGGTTCTGAAAAATTTTCCTGGGGTGGATCGAAAATCGAAAGTCCCGGTCAAAGGGTAAAACTAATCATGCAAACTTATTAAAATGTGTGTCCTATATGGATTTTCGGTAGCGAAATTCATGTGTGCTCTTAATTTTTTGATATTTGTAATGGTGTACGAGATATTGGGGTCAAAATTTTTTGATTTTGGTTTATTTTCAGTTTTTATATAATTTTTCATAGAAGATGTGTAATTTATTTTTAGTTTTTTTTTTTTACAAAAAATTGCGTGGATAGCAAAATTTACAAAACGCGACATAACGCGAAAAATTAATATGAAAGTTATATAGCTTTATATAAATTATAAATAGGGATGAGATTTTCATGCACTAAAAAATCGGAAATATGCGCTAAAAATTCAAAAATATGCACTAAAAAACCTAAAAATATGCACTTAAAAATGAAATGTGTGCAATAAAAATCTTGTTTTCATAAGAAAAACTTCTTAAAAAGCAAAAAGTAACGCCGTGTTTAAATAGAAAAATTTAAAACTTTATAAAAGCAAGATTTTTTAGAAATTAACACAATCTATAAAAAAATTTAAAGAAAAAAAAAAATAATTTTTCTTATTTCCAAAATAAAATTTTAAAATTTAAAATAGTTTTTGAAACAAATAAATTTCAATTTGGGTTTTTGCTAATTTATGCCAAAATATGCAAAAATATTCACTTAAAAGTTGGAAATATGCACAAAATATGCATTTAAAAGCAAAATATGCAAAAATATGCGTTTTCACCAAAGTATGCAAAAATATGCTAAAACAAATCGATGCCGTTTTAACGCAAACTTCTTGATTCGGAAAGATAACACAGGCACACAAAAAAAAAGTGTCCAGACCCAGAGGGTAGACCCAGTTATTTCTAGGTTTTTGGGGTCGCTGAATCCGAATATGCCCATAAAAATTCATTTCAATTGCCAGTTTTTCCCTACTGGCCCCCTATAACCCCCCGGAGGATTGACTTTTAATTCTCATACAAACTTAAAATAAATGTGTACTTTTATGTTTTTTTGGCAGCTAAACCCTAAAATGACAACAAAAAATTATGTGACCCTTCCCTCAACCCCTATCACGCTTTTACAACCCCCTGAAAGGGGATGAATTTTGAGTGTTCATAAAAAATCAAGATGTATATGGATTTCTATGGTTTTTTGACCGCTAAAACTGAATATGACTACAAAAAATGTATAATACCCCTCCCTCACTCCCTAGCACCCATTACTACGCCCTATAGGGGGTTTAATTTTGAAATTTACCTTCATAATTATTTTAGTCTACATCCTAAATTTTATTGAAAATTTCAAAATAAAATCACTTATAGGGCGTGGAAATGTGTGCTAGGGAGTGAGGGAGGGGTATTATAAATTTTTTGAAGTCATATTTGGTTTTAGTGACCCAAAAAAAGTATAAATCCATATACATCTTGATTTTTTATGAACACTCAAAATTCATCCCATTTCAGGGGGTTGTAAGGGCGTGCTAGGGGTTGAGGGAAGGGTCACATAATTTTTTTGTTATCATTTTAGGGTTTAGCTGCAAAAAGAACATAAAAGTACACATTAGTTTTAAGTTTGTATGACAGTTAAAAGTCAATCCTCCGGGGGGTTATATGGGGGCGGTAGGGGGAAAACTGGCAATTGAAATGATTTTTTATGGGCATATTCGGATTCAGCGACCCCAAAAACGTAGAAATAACTGGGTCTACCCTCTGGGTCTGGACACTTTTTTTTTTTTTGTGTGCCTGTGTAATTGGTCGACATCGTTTTTAGACTATCGACAAAAAACATGCATTTGCATGGAAATCTCATCCCTAATTATATATATCATCTGTCTTTATAATTTGACAAAAACTTTTTCCAAACTCGGCTTTCTAAATACACTGAAAAAAAATACTCTGGAATTTTAATATTTCGGTGGGGTTCAAGAAAATGGGTATAATGTTGCAAAAATAAAAAATTGCCATTTTGATTTAAAAAAAAAAAATTTTTTTTTTGTTTTTGTCAAATTCGGAGTCAAACATATTATAAGACTTTTTTTATTAAAAAAATTGTAAATATAAATAAATTTTTGTTTCATTAACAATATACATTGTTCATACAATGAAAAACGTTGTTGAACTAGTACTTCGTTGTTAACAATTTATTTGGTTACTTTTGATTTTACGATAATTTTTTTCAGTGTATATATTTTATATACATATTTTCATTTGATAGTGTAGCATATTGACGCTATAAATAGTTTTTAATTAATATTTTTGTTTTACTATGAACTATAATCAGATTATGTTTCCGATTTTAATGAATGCGATAATAAAAAATAAAATAAACTTCATATAGGATTTTTTTTTGTATTTTTATTTTTTTCCTTTTGTTGGTTGTATTAATTGGTGACTAAATATTTTATTTGTCCCAGTTTTATTATTAGTTCTGACATTATGCGATTGTACAATATTTATGTGTGTGTGTGTGTGTGTGTGTGTGAGTGTGTGTGTGTATGTTTGTCGATGTATAAATTATGATTATGTATAAAATACAAATACAAAAATAAACAAAACTTAATGTAAATGAGATTTTATTTAATTAAAACTATTTTGATAATTCAAATTTAATATTGAAAAGATGAATGTTTACAATACATTTTTACGTTTACATAGAAAATTATTTGTTTTTAGTGCATATAATTAAAAAAAAATAATAAATAGTAGTATATAATTGAATTGATCATACCAATTTGATATTTATGAATATGCTAATATTTAAATATATTAATTTAAATCATATGTATACAATTTATACTAGATATGTGAAATTTTTTGATATATCTCTCATGGGGGGGTGAAATAAAGTCATAGGCAATAAGGCCATATGGCCTTATTTCCCAAAGAGTTGAGAAATAAGGCCATATGGCGTTATTACCAACCACTGTTGGAAATAAAGCCATATGGCTTTGTTACTCATTTAAATACTTTTTAAAAATGTTCATCATTATTTTGCGGAGAGTGTGGAAATATATTTCCACGTAAATCCTGCTACCCAAAAAAAATTATTTAGCGAAGCCTCTAAATTAATTTATGGAGTTTGAAATGGCGTACGGACATAGCGCCCAAGGTCTTATCGCCCAAAACCGTAAATGTCATATCGCCCAAGCTGCGACATATAGCCCAAAATGATAGGTCTAAAAATGTTACTTCTCGCAAAACAAAATCGTCAAAAAATCCGAAATATTTTATTTGGGCGAAATGTCGAACTTACGACTTCTATGATTTGTGTTTTTGTAATAAAGGTTTTCTGCGTAGCCGGCCTTCGGCCAGGCTTAGGGATTACATACTCCATGCATTAAACCCACCCTCTTTGCAAACCAAAGCTATTTAGGTTATCAGGCCTTTTTGAGGCATAACAAATTTGATAGCGCAAAGGCCTGCTACTCTAGAAAACTTTACTTTGCGGAGAGGGTGGGTTTAATGCATGGATTTTGTAATCCCTAATCCCGGCCGAAGGCCGGCTACACAGAAAAACTTTTTTGTTAAACAATCTTTAAATTAAAAACCCTGCCAATAAAAAATTGGTGCCTCTAGACCCCTCTAAATTCCGAGGTTCCTGGTATATGTAATTTTTTAATTTAAAGATAGTCAAAAAAAAAAATTTTCCTGCGTAGCCGGCCTTCGGCCGGGCTTAGGGATTACAAACTCCATAAATTAATTTAGCGGCTTCGCTAAATATTTTTTTTTGGGTAGCAGGATTTACGGGGAAATATATTTCCACATTTTCAACTGATATGGCTTTATTTCCACTTTGGTTGCAAAATCAATATGACTTTATTGCTCAATCGTGTTGGTAATAAAGCCATATGGCCTTATTTCCCATTGAATTGAGAAATAAGGCCATATGGCCTTATTGCCTATGGCTTTATTTCACCCCCCCATCTCTCATTTACTACAAGACTGTCATACATCAATTATACCCAATTTTTTGGTTTATGATGCAAAGTTATCATTTGGTATTTCATATTTTACTTTCTTTGCCATATTCCCTTTACCCGGCTAAAAATAAATGTGTATGTTCATATATGCTTATATATAGATCTTTATACGATCATATATGAAATATATGGAAACATATATGTGACCATATATGCAAGAAACGATCCCATATATGTGGCCGTATATAAAATATGTGCCATATATGATATCATATATGGAAACATATATGTTATCATAAAATGTTAAATTTTAGTGCATGTGTGTGAAAATATCAACCGGAATTACAAAATAAAAGTTTTGTACGATTGAAATTATATTTTATTACCATATTTATATCTTAATACCGATTCGTATCAATAATTTAAAAAATATTGTTTCCTAGTTGCAAAATATTCTGATTAAAAAAGTTACTTTTACATAAAGAAAATGGAAAAGGTAAGTTTTCATTAGAATTTTAAATGAATTTAGAATTTTAAAATCATATGTATTATTTTTTTCCAGTTCATCGTCATAACAAGTATAAGCGTGGACATTTTATTCCAAAACAAGATCATATTCAAAATGAGTAAATGAACATATGTCGCAAATACAATAATATAGAGTGCTTTGATGTTGAAGAAAATTAAACTACGCAGCTTCGTTAATCTCGTGCAACTTCGTGGAGAGGGCATATGCACCACCATTATGTTTTCACTGCGATTGCAATACTGCAAACTATTTTGAAATTCCTTAATGTCGCCATAACAAATTGGAAATGATAGATTGTATAAGCAGTTTTGAGGCCGAGTAACGTTAAGCTCACTCAACTTGGAGAAGAGGACATATGCACCACAGAAATGTTATCACTACGATTCCAACACTATAAATTATTTCGAAATCCCTTACTGTAGCAAATTGGAAAAGGAAAGAACGTATGTATAAGAAGTTTGAAGGCCGAGTTACTAGAAAATTCAACCATGCGGAGGTACGTTAAGCTCGCTTAACTTGGAGCAGAGGGCATATGCACGACCATAACGTTATCACTACGGTTCTAACACTACAAACTATTTTGAAATCGCTTACTATCGCCATAGCAAATCGAAATGAAAAGAACGATCAGTTTTAAGGTTGAGTAATGATTTAGGAAGGACAACGTTTTTATACAATTACAAGAAAGCTGTCTATAAGCGAAAGTGACAATCTGGCACATTGTCACCATGATGTAAGTAGAAATAGTTTTTATCCCAGTCCTTCAAATATCCTTACAAACATAATGTAAGTAGAAATAGTTTTTATCCCTATCCTACAAATTTTCTTACAAACATAACCCAGCAAGATAAAATACATACTACTGAATATATTGCTTTTAATCAAAGTCTTAAGTAATTACATATTTGCTTGCTATGAATTTTGATGCATGCATTTAGTAGTAGCAAGTTATTTTTTGCTGGAATAAAAAAGAAATGTGTAATAATTTTTAATATTTTTTCAGATGGATTTCTGAAAGGCAATATATCTTTCCTTAAAAAGCATTCCATAGTCTTTAGCATCCAATGGGCTTAAGCATCCCATGGTCTTAACAAAATACACTCCAACATGTATGTATGTAACTAGCAGTATCTAGCCAATCTTTAAAGGTAGATGGTTGCTTCGTTAAATGACATCCGTGTTATCATTAACCTATTAGCACCAAATGCTATCGTTGGTAATACTTTAATACAATAAAAATTCTAAAAATATCTTAATTATTAATATTATTTTATATCCTTTTTTAGATTTTGACTATAAATATTGTAAAAAAGAGGCTTATACCATAACAAAAACGCTAAGTCTGAAGATAATTGGAATTAACACTAAAACAAGAAAACACAAAGAAAATCAACGTTCCTTTAATAAGCCCTTTGTTCGCATCTTTCGATATCAATTGAAAAACTTGATATATAAGATCTTTTATGTTCAATTTATTTTGTTGACTATCAAAATGTATTCTCATATCTATAAGTTAAATTATTTATTTTTATATGGTCACCAAAAATGCAAACGATAGTAACTAAAAAATGAAAATCATAAAATTAAAGGGTTATGAAAACACCAAAATTAATAAAAAAAATATTTTTAATTTTAAATTATACTTATGTACACCGTTTGCAATTCTGGTGAATATATACATAATAATCTATTACATATAGTTTAAAATGAAAAAAATATGAAAAAGAATGTAAAACAAATTGAAAACAACATCATATATGATCCCATATATGATTCAATATATTATCCAATATATGATTCAATATATGATCTAATATATGATCACATATATTGGATCATATATGACCGTGTCTTATATAAGCGCCAATTTTGGAATATGTTCATATATGAGACCATATTTGATACTATATATGATACTGTATATGGTCTCATATATGATATCATATATGATTATATACAACATTTTTAGCCGGGTATTTAATTTTGTAAATTTCTTTTTTCTAATAAAAAACAAAAAATAAAACAAATGACATTTTTCAAATTTTAATTTGCCTCAGTGTCCGGGTAAATTTTTTTTTGTGATAGGCCTAAAACTTTTGTGCTACGAATTTGAGGTCAATCGTATTAAAACAGTCGCGTATTCAGCTCTTGGGTTTGTTGGGGAGGGGAAAAATTTTTTACTCCAAAAATGTTTCTTACAGCGAAATTCAGGACAGGAATTTTTAAATCACGCACACTCACTCACGAGCATATTTTTTTGGCTCACACTCACTCACAATCACGTGAGTAAATTTAAAACAACTCACACTCACGTGCAAGCTTCACTCACACTCACGTTGACTCACACTCACGAAACTTTCATTCATACAAAAAAAAAATTTAAAACTAAAATTTGAAAAAATCTTTTGAAATTTTCATCAAAATTTAAAGTTCGGAGAAATTTATAATTTTTTTTTTGCTTTTTTTAGTAAGAAATCTTAAGTTAAGCCAAATTTTATAATTTTTTTGTACGTTTTTTGTTACGAATGGAAATATGAAGAAAAAATAAGTCACTCAAACTCACGCAAAAAAATCGGCTCACGTACACTCAATCACGCAAAAATCTTGCTCACGCACACTCACTCACGCAATTTTTTTCTCCACTCACACTCACTCACAATCACGTGAGTAAAATTGAATTCAGTCACACTCACGCGTGAATCACGCTCTAATCTGCTCATGTGGTTAGGTTAGGTTATGAAGGATGACGCTGGCGGAAACCAGCGTCCATAGAGGCCACGTGATGGCCCATTATGATTCCTTTAATTCTTTTCCCTCTTCTCTGTTTAGTCCTAAGTTGTTCGCCTTATGCGTCCCATTTTGATGCTTTAATAAACGCCAGTAGAGTCCAAGGATTTGTGCCCCGAAGTTCTGATAAATTCTGAAAAATATAAGAACCAAAAATTTTAAATCTTCTAAATGATAGTGCAGGGCATTCGCATAAGAAATGGTAGGTGTCTTCTACGGATTCCCTGCACCATCTGCATGTATCATCATTTCTTATTCTAATTGTTACCATGTGTTTACCCAATGTGTTATGACCAGTAATGAGGTTAACTGTAGCTCTAAGTTGCTTCCTGTTCATATCCAAAAGAATTTTGCTGTGTTTTAACAGGCTTTTATCCCATAATAATTTTGTCTGTACACTTCGATCAGAGCTGGACCATTTATTCAACCAAATCGCCCTTGAGTCCAATCTTATTTTCTGACAGAAAATAGAGAGCGGAGGGAACACCTCAGATTCTGCTGTTTCCTGTGCGAGTTCCGCTCCCCGTCGTGCAAGCTCATCGGCTCTCTCGTTTCCCAGAATATCTTTGTGTCCAGGTACCCAGCACAGAGTAATATTATGCTGCTCGCTAAGAACCTTAAGCTCTCTGTGGCAGCGGCTGACTACCTTAGATCTGATATCATCACTTTTCAACGCCATTAAAGCAGCTTGACTATCAATGAAGAAACCAATATCGCATCTGTATATTGGTAACATTGAAATATGCTCAGCTGCCTTGGCTATCGCATATACTTCGGCTTGAAAGATACTACAATCGTTGTCCAGACGGTAGGATTCATTTAGGTTAAGCTCCATGCAGTGAAAGCCACTACCGGTGCCCGTCGACATTTTGGAACCATCAGTAAACACGTTAATTTGTTGAAGTTTTACTCTACTATTAAGCCAATCATCTAGTGAAGGAATCACAATTTTCAGTCTACCATCAGTAACGTTATGTGGGATATCATAATCCGTTCTTGTACTCCGTTCAAAACTACCGATAATCTTCGTGTGTCGAACCTGTCTGTTTTTCATAGATCCCGTTTGAATTAGTCTATTTAGGGCAGACATGGGGGTTAATGATTACATTGTGTAATTGATTACAGTTTCAATTACAATTACATGTAATTAGTAATTGAAAATTTTCAATTACTAATTACATGTAATTGTAATTGAAAAAACTCAATTACAAATTACATGTAATTGTAATTGAAAAAACTCAATTACAAATTACATGTAATTGTAATTGAAAAAACTCAATTACAAATTACATGTAATTGTAATTGAAAAAACTCAATTACTAATTACATCTAATTGAAAAATGTAATTGATTTTAATGTAATTGTAAGAAACATGTTTATAATTACATTTAGTAGTTAATTACTAATATTGTCAATTACACATACATATTTATTCAAAAATCTTTATGCATAAAATCGTTAGTGCAATTGTTTGTAACGCATGATCTCTGGAATCATAAGAGCTACCAACCTAAGACATACATATTAGATGCTTATCAAGGTTTTAAAGATTTGATTTTTTTCGACCCTGCAGGTGGCGCTGGCCTCAAGTTGTAAACAGAATTGTGGGTGCCATTTACAGCAGTTCAAAACAGAGTTAAAATAACTAAACTGCCACTGAAATTGTTAAACTCCTCAGTTGATAGTTTTTGAAAAAAGCCAGCAAATGAAAATAACACACAATACTGTAGTCATTCGCAACAAACTGGAAGCAAGAACTCCAAGTCAAACGAAGATAACGAGAGTTTTTGTGGTAGTCTTTAAAAAAACCAGGGTTGGCAACCGAAACGAATAACGGTATTGGTAACGGTATTGGTATTACATATTTTTTATATCGGTAACGGTAAAGGTAACGGTATTTTGGATTATTTAGGTAACGGTTAACCGTTACCGAAACAACGATACCGGTACGTACCGGTATTATGAAAAAAAATTACCAAACATGTTAAAAAGTCACATTTAAGATGAAAAATATTCTGATTTTAGATAAACAGCCTGAACATCGAAATTGTATTTTCTTTAGAAGTTTTTAAGCGAAGTTTTTAATAAACTTTAAAAAAAACTTAATAAAATTTTTTAACTTCTTTTCAAGAAAATTTCCTTACAAACAGGTTCATCTCTGTAAAATGATTAAATTAGTCAGCTGATTTTTTCATATTTAAGCAATTTTTAGTTTTAATCGTTTAAAATTAAGACAAAAATTAAACAAAAATTCCATTTTTTTTGTAAAATTACAAAATAGTCTGCTAAAATTTGAACAAAAACTTTTTTTTAAAATCACAATTTTTTTTAATTTAATGACAGAGAATTAAGTTAAAGTATTCATTTTAGCAGAAAAACCTTTTAAAAGTTTTCTTATTCAAACTGAAAGTTATTTTACAGATTTTTCGACACAGTTTTTCTTTAGACTGTACGACTTGGGCTCATTATATATTAAATTCCAGAGAACCACCTCACCACGCTTACCTGCGTGGATGACAACACCAGCAACACTTAAGCGATTCAGGTTTGTCTCTTCTTTTATATTCCCGCTGAAAAATGCTTACATTACGTGGCACTCACTTTTCTCTTCAGGAATTTTTAGGTAAATTGCGAATATGATCATTGGTTGGACCGATTTCCACATAATTTAGTAAATTGGGAATGATTACATTAGTTGGACAGATTTTTTCATTGTTTTTGTACAAATAACATTCCGTTTTACAATGAACAAAAACTATTTTTTTTTATTTTAGGTACATTAAAAATATTTTACTTTGTTTTTTATCTGCAAAAAATTTAAAATAAGTAATATTAAGGCAACCGAAACAAAACCGATATAATACCGGTAAAAATTCGAGTAAAGGTAATGGTTTTTTACCGGTAACGGTATTTAAAAATTTTTATTTCGGTATTGGTAACGGTAACGGTAGTCAATATTAAAGGGTTTTTAATCGGTAACGGTATTGAAAGGGTAACGGTAGCCAACCCTGAAAAAAACTTAACAATGACTACAGACGACACAAAAGAAATACACAAAATAGACCGTACAATGCGAGTAATAATCACCACATTAATTGGAATGCAAACATTTTAGTTAAACAAATTAAATTTAACACATATTTAGGTTAAAAATCGTTTAACTAAATTTGAATTCATAACTGAAATAGACAGAAAATCTAAAACTGATAGGGTTTAAATAAAACCATATCTTTTATACAATGAATTTATTCATTAAATTTTTAGTTTTGAAATAAAGTTTAAAGTATTCATTTTCAACTGAAACATGAATCAAATTAATTTTTATTATTATGCATCCGAATACCATGAAAAAGAATAGTTGTATATTTTTTTTGTCTTTAAAAATATTATAAGTAGTTATTTATTATGATTTTTTTACATTATTAACCGTTTTTTTACAATTTGGAAAGAAAAAATTATTTTATCAAAAATTTTTTTTTTTCCTGTGAATTTTAATATAATTTTACCTAAGTATTTTTCAAAGCTAAACCAACATATTGTCAATGATATGCCCGTCCATCTGCAACATATTTACACAGATTAAAAAAAAAGTAATTTTGTCGTTTTTTAGCGTCCCAAAAAAAGTGTAAATACAACAGTTGTTAATACATTAGAATATTTTTTTTAAAACAAAAAGTCACAAACAACTGTTATATTTAGTCTCTGAAGAGAAATCATAATAAAATTTATTTGTTACGATTTCTATTTTTGTCGACCATCCAAATTTTGATTTAATTGCTCAAATAACGTATTTTTGTCATAATATGACATATTATGTATGCTAATTAAACGTAATCTTATCATTTGATTGGAAATTCTCTTTAACATGGATTTTATCGCGAGTAGATCGGATGTAAACAACGCGAGGTATAACGAAAATAGTCGAAAAATTTAAAGAAACGCTAAACAAATTTTTAATATTACTGAATCCGTGAAAAAAAATTTTGATATTTTAGTTAGTAGTCTGTAATATATAAAAAAATATAGTCACGTTTCGTGCACAGAAATTTTCTTTTATTTTGTAAACCAGTGTTATTTATCAAGCACAACAAAAAATCTTTGAACGAATATAAATTTGGCTGAAAACCACAAATTTGCTTTAAAAGATAAAATAAAATAATTCAGGTAATAAATATTTGCAAAAGGGAAAATTTTATCAAAAAAAAGGTCAACATTTTTTAGGATCTGCTTTTATGGCACATATAAAAGCAGATAATAAAAAAAATGAGACCTTTTCTGTAATAATAATTTCACTTTTGGAAATATTTATTGCGATATGCAGCCGCTCCATTAAATGATAATGCAATGTCTTTAAAAGGTAGTTTCTTTACATATTTCGCGTTGCAAAAAAATAAAATACTAATGTCTTTTTGGAAATCCCGATATTTTTAACCCAACTTGATTTTTATGACCACACATATAAAAGAAGATCCTATAAAATGTAGACCTTTTCGTGCCAAAATTTTCAATTTTTCAAATATTTATTGCGATGTACAGCCACTCCATTGAATTTCAATGCAATGTCTTCACACATTTTGCGTTGTAAAAAAATAATAGTGTCTTTTAAATTCCTTTTGGAAATCCCGGTTTTTTATGTCTTTATGACTTTGTAGCTGTTTCCTTTTTGTTATATGTTAAATTATGCAAGCGATCACTTATGCAGGTAGGATTTTGCTTGCTGCTGGCATGCTTTAAAAAAATCCAACAAATGCGTGTGTATCTTCTGATTTCACTGTACCTGCGAAATATTAATAACACTGTGCTACAGTGAAAAAATACTTCTGATGTGACATAGTATAGGTTGTTGGTCTTGTCGAGTAGATCACAAAAATGCCCATTAAACTTGCCAGACACCCTCAAATTTTAGAGTTATGGTCAAAAAACGTTTTTTTGGGACTTTTCTCACTAAACCTTTTGTAATTAAGAAAATTTTCAACCGATTTTAAATTTATTAACTGTTTTTAATAGAAGAAGGATGGGGCTTTCCATATGTGTGAATTGGTCTATACATATAAGAAAGATATTTATTGATTTTTTTTATAAAATCTAATTTTTTTGTTATTTTTTGAAAATTTTTCGAGTTTATCGATTTTTTTCTGCTATAGTTCATTTAACAACCTTTATATTTATAAAAATATTTTTAAAGAAAATTTGATTCTGAATACGATAAGCTTTATCCCTAAGAAATCGGATAACAATTGACAGAGTTATGATAATTTTTCTAAAAAAGAAAATTAAGATTTTGCAGGAAATCTCCGTTCAGATATCCCAGGCAAAAAAAAATATTTTGTCATAAGAGGTTATGTACAATATTTTTAAAGTCTTTTGCACTCTGAATCCGAATCTGGCCTTTAAATTGCTCCATCTCGTCCGGTTTTTGAGATATTCAACATAAATTGATATATCAAAAACTTATTAACATAGCGCAATTTCAAGGTCAAGTTCGAATTCAGGAGGTCAAAAACCTTTAAAATAATGATACGCGACCTCTTAGTATGTTCGTTTATTTTTTTATTTTTTTTGCCTGGGTTATCCGAACTGCAATTTCAAGCAAAATCTTAATTTTCTTTTTTAGAAAAATTATCACAACTGTGTCAATTGTTATCCGATTTTTTCGGCATAAAGCTCATCGTATTCACAATTAAATTTTCCTTAAGAATACGTTTATAAATATAAATGTTGTTAAACGAACTATAACAGAAAAAAATCGATAAACTCAAAAAATTTCCAAAAAATAACAAAAAAATTAGATATTGTTGAAAAAATCAATACATATCTTTTTTATATGTATAGACCAATACACACACATGAAAAGCCCCATCCTTTTTCTATCCAAAACAGTTGAAAAATTGAAAATCAGTTGAAAAATGTTAAAGTTACACGTGGTTTAGTGAGAAAAGTCCCAAAAAATCGTTTTTTGACAATAACTTTAAAATTTGAGGGTGTCTGGCAAGTTTGATGGGCATTTTTGCGATCTTTTCGACGAGACCTACAACCTTAGCTACCTCATTTTAAAAGTATATTTGATTTTGTGTTTTTTGTAGCACAGTGTAATTTTTAAGATAATAAAAAAAGTCGTTAGATTTCCTGCTAACAAATAAAATAATTTTTTGACCGCTAGATGCAAATAAAAAACGCAAAATTTAGTCGAAAAAACACCAAATTACAAAATTTTTTCGAATTTATTTATTATATTAATATATTATTTTCTATTAGTACCCCTTGCTGTAACTACTTGTAAAAACAACGATATCACTACTTACCATTACAATTTTGGCAACACTATTTTTATACCCTACACCACTCTGTGGTACAGGGTATAATGAGTTTCTGCTGATGTTTGTAACTTCCCGAAATATTGGTCCTAGACCAGGCGCGGATCTAGGAATTTCATTTGGGGGGGGAGATTTTTTTTTTTTTGCAAAACCACAATTTATGAGATCGGAAAGCAATAAAGTTGGGTTTGGTCGAAAGAGGGAGGGGGGGGGGGGGGGGGGTTTAAAAACAAAAGAAAAGATCAAGTAAAGGCGTGAATTTGGGGAAACTTTTTTAATCAAAAAATATTTTTCACGAGGGAATCCTGATAGACCGATTGACTTCGTAAATAACACCGCTTATAGTCAAATAAATGGGTCTATTAACAGTTATGACTGTCATAGCCAGTCACAACTGCGAAAAGACCAGTAAACTTCTATATAAAAATTCATATTTTTCTAAACAAAAATTTATACTAAATCTCCAATATTTCGAAAAAAAATTAATAAAGTATTACTTTTTTATCAATGTTTCATTCACAAAATTTCTCATATGTTGATACATTTTTACTACAGAAAAACTCTTAGATTTTAAAATATCTTTCATATAGAAAAATAATCTATTACTGAGATATTTTCCTTTATAAAAATGTTCAGATTCTAAACTTTGATAAAAAAGTTCTTTAATTCTCAGATCATATTTTCTGTTGAAAAACTCTCAGATTCAACATTTTCTTATAGAAAATGGCTCAGATTTCTAAACTTTTTTCTATAGAAATAATCTGAGATTCTGAGACACATATTCTTTCTATAAAAAAATTCTGAATTCTGACTCTCATATTTATACAAAAATTTTCTGATCCTGAAACATATTTTGTGAAAGAAAATTATCAGATACTAAAAAATTATCAGTTTCTAAAACAATTTATGAAGAAATTTTAATACACTTTTCTAAAAATTAAATCTTAAATATTATAACATTTTTTAATAGAAAAAGTTTACGGTTTTAATGCGATTTAACGTTTCCTAAGATTCTTTAACTTTTTTTTATAAAAAAATTATTATTATTATTAGAAAAATTGGCAAATTCAAAAACACATTTCCCGTAGAAAAATTCCCAGGATTTTCTACCAGAAAAACTTTCATCAGAAAAATCTCCAACAAAAAAATTTCAATCTGAAAGATTTTTCATACAAAAAAAAATCTCTCAAAAAAAATAAAATATTATGATAAAATTTTCTTTCTATACGAAATTAGCAGATTTAAAACAGATAAACAATATATTTCCTTATAGAAAATCTCAGATTCCGAGCATTTTATCCGATTCTGAGATTTTTTTTTTTTAGAAAACTTCTTAGCATATCGTGAACCTATATTTAAAATATGCAAACTCAAATTTGACGGAAATGAGTTTCCGATGGCAAATAGCTCCCCTATGTAATACCTATCTGCCATAAAAATTTCAGAGCAAAAAAATAATTTGTTGTCGTTTTACATCCATTTTTGTTATTCTGCTAACTCAAAGTACATATTTTTTTGGTGGAAAATAATGCCAACTCCCATTGTAAATTTCCAAAAATTTTTCAAAAATTAAAAAAAAAAAAAATTAGACCAAATATCTTATTGCATTTGCCATGCTAAACACGAATTTTGTAAAGATTTTGATATCTAATGACTGGTTCTCGAGATATTGCCATTTTGAAAATATCGGTAAATAGTGTTTGCAAAAAAAAAAATTGCTTATATTTATGTAACTTTCAAAGTATTTATCAGATTGAAACATTATGAATGGGGCAAATAAAGTCAATGATATAAGCTTTCAAAATAGCTAGTTTGGAGTGACCCTATTGCAATACAGCGTGAGTTACAGAGAGCCAAAGTTGACCACCCTGAGATTAAAAGGCTTTCGGAGCTAGTAACTTTTAAACATATGCAAAGATTTTTAATTTTTTGTTCAGTTTTTGCAATTACCGTACTAAGGATAACAAAAACCAAAAAAAATAAATTTTTAAAAATTTTTCAAAAAAAAATTTATTTTTATTTTCCGACAAAATATGCCAACTCTAAAAAAATATTTGTTTTTTATATAGTAATAAATGCCAACTCTGAAAAAGACGCAAACAAGTGCAAAATATGAAAATTTTTGCATAGGTAAAAATTGTTTAGAATATTTAAACCATCTTGTGGAAGGTACATTGTTTATTTTTGCAATAATATGCGAAATAACTAGTTTTTTAGCTCTCCTGAACAGTAAGCTTTTTCGAGTTGGCATTTATTGAATATAGTTCGACGATATTCTGAAACATTTTTTTAAAAGGAAAAATTCTCAGTTGCTGAGGATTTTTTCAAAGAAAAGAAATAAGTTATTTTTCTAAAATTTGTAGATAATTATTCAATCAAAAAACTCTTCCACTCAGAGTCAAGTACATAACATTTTCTAACGATAAAGTCTGGAATTCTGAGACATTTTTCTACAAAAATATAATACTTTTTTCTTTGAAAACGAAAAGGAAAGTTATTCGATTAAAAAATGTACACGACTTTTTTAAGTTTTTTAAATGAACTTTCTTTAATTCCAAAACATTCCCAGCAAAAATTGGCATTACTAGTAATGGGTTTTGTAATCCGAAGCAGATGTTAATAAGTAGTTACTTATTGAATGAAACACTAATTATTTTAACAAGGGCGTGAGACAAAAATAACTAGTGAAGAGTATGGAGATAAATAAGTAGTTACTGCCTCGGATTACAAATAAGGAGTAAAAACCCATTACCAATAAGAAGTAAAATAATTAGTTAAATAAAACTTTTAAAATTTAACTTGTTTTTACTAAAACTTAAAAATTGCGTAATTTTTATTAAGTTTTTAAGTACTTTTTAAGTTAATTGAATTGTAAAGGTTAAACACTGCAAGTGCAAGAAGATATTATTACTTAGAGGTGCTTTTATAACATATTACTGAGAAGTAGTTACTTTTGGGCTTAAAATAATGGTAATGGTAATGGGTACTCATTATAAATAATGTACTTGGTAATGATTACTTTTCACTACTCATTACCACGTTTTTGCTGGGTTTTATCCCAAGGATGTAAAAAAAAACTCTTAGGAGGAAGGCTTCTATTTGTGCTGACGTAAATCATCAGCACACCTATACCTCTCCAAAGGATTTTTATACATTCTCGTCATTTTCTTTCGA
This sequence comes from Pegoplata infirma, assembly GCA_963921195.1. Lineage (NCBI taxonomy): Eukaryota > Metazoa > Arthropoda > Insecta > Diptera > Anthomyiidae > Pegoplata > Pegoplata infirma. Next base: position 328,990,454 of record OY992536.1, read on the forward strand.
TCCTTGTTCCTTTCCCTTCCCTTTTCCTTTTCTTTTTTTTTTTTTTTCTTTTCCTTTTTTTCTTTTGAAATCGTTTTGGGGGGGGAGAAATCCTATTCTCCCCCCCCTGGATCCGCGCCAGTCCTAGACCCACCTTCAAGATTGACTCAGAATAACTTTTTGAGTCGATTTAGCGATGTCCGTCCATGTAAACGTTGTGCGCACGATACAGGTCGCAATTTTTAACCGATTTATCTGAAATTTGAGACTTAAGCTTCTTTTGACACAACGACGGACGCTATTGAAATTTGCAAAAATCGGTCCATGTTTTGACCTAGCCCCCATACAAACGTCCCCTTAAAATATGAGTCAAATGACTCTAACAATAACAATAGGTATCCTTTCGAAATTTGGCAGGTAAACGTGTTTTGTATTCACAAATCACCATTTCACATTTTAAAGCAATCGGACCAGTTCTTCTTGTAGCCCCCATACAAACCACCCTCCCGATATTCACATAAATCGCTAAAATTTCATGAAAATAGGAAACGATTTATTAAAATTTTGTTTATTTTTAACACGTACTTTAATTACCCAATCAAAATTTGATTATAATCACACCATTTTTGGACTTAGGTCTCATATGAAAATTTCGCCCGCTATTCACTTAAATCGGTTAATTTAAAAACAAATAGAAGACTATTTCACTCAGATTTGGTTTGTGAGTGTTTTCTACACTTATTAAAGATTTGACCTAAGATAAACCAAATCGGTCCATGTTTGGACTTGGGACACATTTTCCGGAAAACACTGGTGTAGGGTATTATATGGTCGGTCTTGACCGACTATTATTTTCTTACTTGTTTTTGTATGTAGTTGGTATCACTTATTTATTATATTTTATTAAAATTATTTAATTAATATTAATACATATAATTATTTTATTAAAATAAATATTACATAATTTCGGTGTTAGTTTTAAATCATGTGACATGTCACCAGTAAAAGCCATGGTAACGTAGTAGGAAAAAGAAAAGTTTAGTTTAGTTTCAAGTTTAGAATCTGCCACCATAACTATACACACAAATTATATATTTATGTCAAAAATTTTATGTTATATTTTTGACTTATATTTTTTTACACTAGTTTTAAATATCATATTTAGAATCGACCGCAATCACTTAACTTGTCCAAAATGCTTCTGATGTTGAATTTCGCCAGTCACTATTAATTTGTTAAAAATAAAACTTTGTCAGTTGTCAGATTTTTTTTTGCATGTAATGGAAAACACTGTAATTTGAACGTTTTAATTACGATTACATGTAATTAGTAATTGAGTTTTTTCAATTACAATTACATGTAATTAGTAATTGAATTTTTCAATTACATTTACATGTAATTAGTAATTGAGTTTTTTCAATTACAATTACATGTAATTAGTAATTGAAAAAACTCAATTACTAATTACATGTAAATGTAATTGAAAAATTCAATTACTAATTACATGTAATTGTAATTGAAAAAACTCAATTACTAATTACATGTAATTGTAATTGAAAAAAATGTAATTGGTATCGCCCATGTCTGATTTAGGGTAATTTTTGCATTTTCCTTAATGAAAAGATCAAGCGGTGTCATATCCAGAAGCACTTCTAAAGCTTCGGTTGATGTTGTCTTCATTGCGCCTGTAATACTTAACAACGCAATTCTATTCACTCGTTTGATTGAGTCAGCATGAGTCCTATATTCAATGACCGGCCACCATACATGACCACCATAAGTTAGCACTGGTCGGACGACCGCAGTAAATAACCAATGGAAGAGCTTAGGTTTCAAACCCCATTTCTTCCCGACTAATCTTTGACAAGAGTATAGCGCAGCGTAAGCCTTCTTAATTCGTTCCTTTAAATTTAACGTCCAAGTTAGTTTTCTGTCTAGTATTACCCCCAAGAATTTGGCTGAATCCGAGAGCTTCAAGCTTACGCCGTTCAGTTTCGGGAGGTCAAAACTAGGTATCAATCTTTTCCCTGTAAATAAAACCATTTCTGTCTTAACCGGATTTATCTTCAGACCGCATTCCTCAGCCCATACTGAAAGCATATTCAAGGAGCTTTCAATTCTATCTGAGATTGTGCTCAGACATTTTCCTGAAGACATACACGCAGAAAAAAAACATGGTTGCGGTGATCATGATTTAAGAGCGTCATATTATGATTGGGAATATGATTGTAACAATAATGTTAATATGATTGAAGGCAACAAGGAATGTTGATCATTATATGATTGCGGCAATTATGGCGTAAATGTTATATAATAATAATAATATAATTCTAGTTTAATATTTTTTTTTTTGAAATTGAGAAATATATTATGCTTTAACACCACATGTTTATCGAAATTCTTCAATACTTTTTTTTTGATAAAGTTCACACCAATAATTTATTTTTTGTTTTTAAATGTTGTTTTTATAAATATGAAACCATTTTTATTAATTTTGGTTCAATTTAGTGGCAACCTGCGTTTTACATCAATGATGTGCAATAAACTTATGGCATTTTTCTAAAAAAAATTTCATCAACAATAACATTTTTATCAGTTAACATTGGATGATTGAATAAACCATTAAGTTATTGACAAAATCATAACATATTTGCTACAATCATAACATATTTGTTACAAAATTAAAATTATTGTCAGCAATTATAACACATTCAGCAAACAAAAAATGCAAAAAAAAAAAAACACTTTAATATTTTCGATTATAAGTTTTTATTTAAAACGGAAAGTTATTTTTAAACCGCACAATAAATAAATTATATAAAGTAGATTTGTATTTTATTTCCTTCTGCGTTAATCCAATTTTTTAACTCAAATTGCCTTAAATTTTTTAAAGAACTAATTGTAAGTCGCGTCTTTGCGACTAACTGCTTGCTGGCAAAACACTAAACTGATGATAAACCTGACAATGTTTGCAAAAATCAATTTTCATTAAGTTGTGATTATCTAATGATTGTTATAATCATAAAATGTTCAAATTTTTGGTGTGTCGAGAATATAATTAACTATAACATTGTTACAACAACCATATTGTACTTTTGGATGTAGCAATTATTTTTTCATGATTGAAGCGACTATTAAATGTCTAAAACAACCATATAAATGTTTAACTAAATTTTTAAAAAGAAAAACGTGATTGCTGCAATCATAACTGGGTTTAGAGATCATAGTATAGTTGCCGTGATCATGTCGCAACCATATTTTTTCTCTGCGTGTAATTAATAAATCATCCGCGTAAGCCACCACGGTTAAGCCGTTTCTGTCCAATTTCCGTAGAATTTCATCAACAACAAGAAGCCATAATAAAGGAGATATCACGCCCCCTTGTGGAGTGCCCCTCGTTGCTATGGCATGAGTTACAGTATTACCCAATTCTGATGTAATTTTTCTATGAGTTAGCATCGTCATTAGCCACTTTACAATTGATGTTTCAATTCCAGTTCTAATCAACGCTGAGAGAATAGCATCCGATTTAACATTGTTGAAGGCACCTTCAATGTCTAAGAAAACTCCTAGTGTATAGTCCTTAAAGGAAAGTGACCTCTCAATGTGCTGAACAGCAACATGAAGTGCAGAATCCACTGATTTACCTTTAATGTACGCATGTTGACTACCAGAAATGCTTAAAGGGCATATATTCCTTCTAATATGTTCATCCAGAATTCTCTCCAACGTCTTTAACATGAAAGAAGAAAGACTTATTGGCCTAAAGTCTTTCGCAGTACAATGCTGAATTTTACCCGCTTTCGGTATGAACGCTACCTTAACCTTACGCCAGGAAGTTGGAACGTAGGATTGATTTACACAGAACCTAAAAATGCATAATAGTGTATCGCCTATGATATCAATTCCCTCTTGGATCATTTTCGGATAGATTCCATCTAATCCTGGGGATTTATATGGTCCGAAGGTATTAACTGCCCATATTACATTATCCATTGTAATTATATCAGCCATTTCCGAAAAATTACAAGACTGTATCGAAGTAGAAGGCTCACTCTCTTGCTGCGTAAAAGAGCACCCCGGAAAGTGAGTTTCAAACAGCAATCTAAGTGTATCTTCCGTCGATTCTGTCCAGTTGCCACACGGTGTTCGAATATTACCTATAAATTTATCCTGTTTCGATAGCATTTTTCTTAATCTTGAGGTATCCTTTATATTCATCAGTTCCTCGATGACATTTACATAATTTTCCCTTTTTGCCTTTCTCATTTCCTTTTTAAAAGCTCTTAGCTTAGTTCTATATTCAGTCCAATCTTCATCATTATCATCCTTTTTTGCCTTGTTAAAAGCCTTTCTAGATTCTTTACGCAACGTCCTTAAATCTTGGTTCCACCATGGTTGATTCTTTTTACCCCCCGGCCTGCTCAGTGGACAGGACTTATTGTATGAAGCGACTAAACATTTTTCGATATTCCCGAGGGTCGATTCTAGTGTTTCAACACTTCCTATTTCGATTGACTTATTTCCTAGCGTTTTATTTAACGATTCCCTAAATTTATTCCAGTCTGTTCTTCTAGGATTCCTGAAAACTTTATTCTCACTACTTTCCATAGTATTGACAGAAAACTCTATATATTTGTGATCAGAGAAGCTAACTTCGTCTGAGACATTCCAACCATCTACCTTTGGTAAGGACTCAAAAGTAAGATCCAATACCTCTTCTCTGTTTCTAATTTGAAAGGTCGGTTTATCACCTACGTTATAGAATTTCAAGTTGTTTTGTATTAAAAAGTCTAAAAGATCCTCTCCCCTTGGATTTGTATCCGTACTTCCCCATAGAGTATGGTGAGAATTGGAGTCACATCCAACAAGCAATTCTATCTTCCTGCTCTTGCAGTGTTCAACTACATTATTAATAAGAGGTGGTGGTGAATCAACCCTATCCTCCCCATTGGAAAAATAAGCAGATGAAACTATAAAAGTACCCCCACCATTGTCTATTTTCACCGTGGTCACGTCTGCATTACAAAATTGTTTTAAAATAAAACAACTTATGTTCTTTTTAGCTAAAATACATGATCTAGGTTTATTTTCACATTTCATATAAACTAAATCATAAAATTTATTTTCTAGGCCCATTATTTGTTTTCTGTTTACCCATGGCTCTTGGATCAAAGCCACGTCCACGTCATACCTATTTAAGTGGAGGATTAAATTAGTCGTTGCCACGATACAATGATGAAGATTAATTTGAATAAACTTAATCATTTTAACTTACCGTAGATGCCCTAGCTCGTTCCTCCATTTCTATTATTGGTCTGGCAATAGCACTGCTAAGACCCACGCTTATCCTGTTCCCATTCATTTGAAGTCGTTCCAACGTTTCGGTATTGACAGCCAGGATGATACTTCTTCCCGCATTAGTTGGTTCATCCATTCTCAGAATTTTCCAATCAGATGATGGATAAAGTCTCCTGTTCTGCGCTATCAATATATCTAAAAGCCTATCTTTGGGTAAAATGGGTCCTGTGATGAACACTCTTATCCTAGGTTGCCTGGGTAATTCATTTTCATTGATAACCTTCAGTTTCGCTCCCTCCCATAGTCCATCTAGTTTATTTATCGTTTCCCTCAACCAATTAAGTGTGTCGTCCGTCTTGCAATATAAAATTTTATGTCCGTTCCTTGTCTGTATGTTTCCAAAATAAGGCATAGAGTCCGTACCCTCCCGTACAAGATCCGACACTAGGAAAATTAATTTGCCCTCTAAAAGCTTCCAGTTTTCATCTCCAATGCGTCTGTCTGAGTTACCCTCGTCTATAATAGCAACCCCTATACAGCCCTCGTTATAAATATTACGTCCTGAGTCCGGCTTTGTCTTTTTCAAAACTGTGACTTCCGGCGAGCCGGAATCCTTTGTCCTATCTCGCTTGCTGCATCCAGGTTCCATAGTATCAGGGTTAAGTGACCCCTCAACTAACGGAATAGCAAACCCATTATCGTTCACCTCCGGATTAGGAGAGGAACTCATAATACCACTCGGCTTAGATAATGGGCAGGATCCAACTAAGGTCGAACTCAGATCTACACCGTTTCTTGCCCAGGACGAGGAAGAAGAGCTTAGTGGCTTTTCTGTCCCCATCCTTTTCTCCTGAGCTACTTCAGCTAAGGCTAAAGATAGCGGAGGGGCTAGGTTAACGGTTTCATGGTCAGGTTTGCCTATCTTAGTTACTTCTAAGTCTTCGTTGCCTAAAGTTTTGGAAGACGAGCTACGTGGCTTGTCTGTCCCCGCCGTCACTGCTTCAGCTGTGGCTAAAACCAGTGAAGGTGTTAAATTAATGGATTTTATGTTTACCTGATTATTACCTTCATTGAAGCTATCTTCAATATCAATTTTCAATTGGCTCCATTTTAGGACAACGTCCCGAGCCTTTGCCAAATTTTCCTTTTCCTCTTTGCTCAGAAGATTCTTTTCCTTTTCTCCTAGTTTTTTGATTAACCGAAGAGCTTCAGTGACTTTACGAAAAACCCCAGAGTCTGCATCGGAAGCAGAATCTAAGTCTTTTTCGCCAGTCACGCCTACGCCTTTCATCGCATTCACCAGGGAACGATCTTCACTACCCAAATTTATAATGGACGAAGCAACAGAGCCACCAACATTTCTCCCATTTTCTTCTAAAATTTTCTTAGCCGAAGCCAACCGAATTTTCTCACCCTCAGTAAGACATTCCTTCTTACTTAATCTCTTAAAATTCAATTTAGCGTTCTTCCATGATTTAGAAGATATAGTAGAGCAGTTGGATAACAATTCTTCATCGGTGCACAGTGGGTTCGATGGTACCCAAAATGGCGATTAATTCAGATAAGCAGTAGTTTTAGAATATTATATTTTTTTATTGATGACATAATATAAACACGTAAAAATACACATTTTGGAAAAAAAAAATTTGAAAAAAAAAAAAATTTTAACCTGTTAGGCGTTTTTTTGTTTTTCGGAAAAAAGGGTTATAGTTTACAATTTTTGCTGTAACTTTGGAATGAAAAGCGATAAATTAATTAAAAAAAGTGTAAATTAAAGTGCACATAATGTGCTGTCAAAGTAATTAAAGAAAGAACGCATAATATGTATTTATATTATTAAAATTTTTTTTTAAAATCCAATTTTTGTTTTTCACAAAATCTCATAAATGTACAAATTTATCTGAAAAAAGTGATTTATTGGAATATTATAGTTTTTTATTAAGGAATTATCATAAATACATAAAAACACAGCATTTTAGAAAAAAAAAATTAACAAAAAAAATTTTTTTTTAATCTTTTAGTCGTTTTTTATGTTTTTGAAAAAAAGCACGAAACCCTTGAACATGTAATAAAGCTACAAAAAACAAATGGAGGGGACGTTTTTTTCGCGTAGGGGGGAGGGTTTACCGGGAGACTATGGGGGACACCTTTCCCTCGCGATAAACGTTGCCAAAAAAATAGATGTCAGTTTTTGCACCTAATTAATACAAATTAATCATTATATAAATTATTTTTTCTATACACGCCCCCAAAAAGGGGCGGACCGAAAAAATTGGCATTCCTGATCCCCCTTGGTTCAAATTCAGGTCGATGAACTTCACATGGCATTAAAATGTTTAAATTTTTGAACAAATATACAAATAAAACTTGTAAAAAAAATATTTTTCTGGGATAGTTTTAGTTCTTCAAGGTGTGTTCTTATGTACTGTATGGTGTGCTCAACAACAGACGGACGGACGGACACACGGTTAGTCACAGAATGTCTTAGAATCGATCAGTGATCAATAATATACACTTTATTGGGTCCTAGACCCATATTTCGATGCGTTACATACGGAATGACAAAGTGAGTGTAAGCCCATACTGTAGTTGAAGGGTATAAACACACATATCGTCGCTGCGCCTAAAAATGGAGTCATGTGTTTTTCAATTTTTTTCAAAGAGGCCCAAGAAACAGCCTTTTTTGGTCCTTTCGCAGTACTTTTTAGAAGTCAACTTTTAATCAACATGAAATTTATAATATTGGTTTAATGTTTATGTGAAGTTATGTTTATAAAAGTTCCGCGATAGAACCAAATTTGGATGTTTCTCGTGCCTCTTCAAAAATAAAATTTTAACACATGACTCCATTTTTAGGCGCAGCGACGATATAATGGATTTGTTTAATAAATGATACCCAGACTTTTTACACAAAAATGGGAATAAAAAAAAAGGGCCGGGCATTGTCCGTACTTTTTTTTCTTTTAAATAAAAGCTGATATCCTATACTTTTTTAAAATCCACAAAACTAAATCCAACTATTACTAACTTAATATGTGTGGCCCATTAAATATGAAAAATATCCCAACTTTGGACCCTTTTTAAAAAAATTATTAAAAACGTTGAGACACAATTTTTATAAACAAAAAAAAATTAAAAATTTAGCTTAGGCCCTGGTGTTTAAGGTTCCATTATAAAAGATTTTCTTTTAAAAGACTTAATACCACTAATAATCGCTTGAATTGTAAAAAATTCCAATTTTTTTACTTTTTTCAAAAACTGCAATAATTTGTTAACTTTGACAGCTCACCGAAAAAAAAGTAAACAACTTAGTTGATTGATTTTGATAACTAGTGTTGCAGAATTTTATCTACTTTTACCCCATACCAAATTTTATAACAAAAACTTCATTTATAAATTTCAATTAATCGCCACTTTGGCACCATTTGAACCCAATGTGCGGTGGCTAAATTCAAAGTGTTTAAACTGGAGTTCGACATAGTTATCTATTTTCAAAAAGTATGAGATAATAAAAATAAATAATATAAATATCAAACTCTACGTCTAAATAAACTTCCATATTTATTATTATCCTTCTTTTCTACTATTTACCTTTTCCCCTAATATCCAACAACAAAATGTATAAAACAGTGCATACACACATGTAAAAATAACACTTACTTTACACACTTATTAATAATTACTACTAACAAAACACAATAATAAAAGGATTTTTCCCTTCCCTTCTTTTTATTATTAACTACGATTGTTAGTTTTACATCTGGCCACCTTAAAATATTTGTTAACTATAACAGCTGTATTGAGTTGTAAGCTTCACGCTGTATCAACAAAATAAATCATATGTTTACTCAAACCACGAATGACATATATAAAGGATTGAGAAGAACGACAGAAATCGGTGTGTACTAAAAAAATAGAATGTCGAAACAAAAAGGAATTGAAAAAATTTTCAATTTAATTTTCTTTAATTTTGTTTAAAATTTTGTATAATTTGTGAATGTTTATAAAAAATATAATTTTAAATTTTAAATTCTTAAAAATTTAACAAATTTTGGGTGGCAAAAGTGTGCAAAATTTAAGATAATTTAATAAAATAAAACACCGAAACTTGTCAAACGGTTGACATGGCGGATTTGTTTACTAATCGTATGTAACCTTATAACTAAACCGTGACTCAAACAATGATTATCGTCTCTTCTGTTTCACACAATTTCACAAGTCACTCCGAAAGCAACAAACACAACAAAATCAAAAAAAATTAAAATGGAATTCATAAGAAAACCAATTCCAACACAATTTCCAGTGAAATTTATATTAAATAAAACACTAAAATTACAATTAAACTTACCAACAATTCAATTAATTAATACAAAAATAAAAAAGAGTATTTTTCGTTTTAATTTTGGAACCAAAACCAAGTATAAAAACGTTTTAAAAACCGCACTTTTTACAAATTTAATTGCAGCTAAAAAAAATCACGTCTCAACTTAACAATAGAGAAGAGAAATCGTTCAAATCTGCTCATGTGACCATCTCTAATTTGCATCATTAATTTAGATTTTTTAGATTTTACTTCTTGCATAGTATGATTAATTCTACACTGAAAGAATTATTGTTCATTATATCTATGAACAAATTTCATAAAACCAAATTCATAGATTCTATGAAATAATTCATTGGCTGAATGAATATTCATTAGCATTTTGAAATATTTCATAGAATTTTATTCATGGATTTTATTAAATTCATAGAAAAAATTCATAGAATTTATGAATATCATTCATAGAAGAAAATGTCATCAATATGCCTTTTAATTCTTTTAATAATTAAAATAATGTTACAATAATTAAAATAATTGAATAAATTTATTAAAAAAATAAAAAAAAAATAAAAAAACATTAAAAAAAAAATATCATTGCTGCCCTGACCGGGGTTCGAACCCAAGACCTACCGGCTGAAGTCGTAATTGTCGACGCCTTAGCTATCAGCGCCACCAAAGAAGAAAAATCTCGCCAACTAACGCATGGTTTTATAACGCTTCATTTTTGTAAATACACAAAATATTTGTTTTTTACAAACACACACACAGCTTTTGGCAGAGCATTGTGACAGAGCATAGACACAAACTCAATATATTAATCAAAATTCATTTTAAGTGTTGTTACTTGTTTATATAATTTAGCTCAGTGGCTAAAGACTAAGCTTTACGAACAACAGGTTCTCTGTTCGAATCTCGGTGGGGATAAGTTAAAATAAAAAAACATATAAATTTTTAAAAATAGAAAATTGTAAATAAATAAAATAAATAAAAATAAAATATAAAAAAAATAAAATTAAAATAAAAAAATAAATAAAAATAGAATTGAATAATAATTTTTTTTCCATAGCCTATGAACTTTTTCATAGGTTTCTGGTTTCTATGAATTTGATTCATAGATTCTATGAAGGGCATCATTGGCTCACTTCTAATGATTTTTTTCATAGAATCAATGTACGTTTTCATAGCCGTAATGAACAAAATTCTTTCAGTGTATAGAAATATTTCCAAATATTAAAAATTTATTTCTATAGAAAAGATTCCTTAAGCAAATTTTTTTAAAAAATTTCTACTATAAAAAGGTCTTTGGTTCTTAAGGGTTTTTCAGATAGTAAAATTCCCAAATTCTGAAATAATTTTCCAATAGAAAAAATATCATAATATTTATCTAGAAAGTTTTCTGAGACATTTGCTTAAAGAAACATTTTAAAATTCTGTGACATTTTCCTAATAGAAAAATAAAGAGGTTAAATACATTTTTTTATAAAAAAATTCTCTAATTTGTCCTGAAGAAAATGATCAGATTTTTGCTATAGAAAAAATTCTCAGAGATCTTCTATACAACAATTCAAAGATTCAGACACTTTTGCTCTATAGAAAAATTCTAACATTCCGAGAAAATGTTGTTAGAAAATTTTTGTGATTTTTAGGCTTTTTTCTTAGAAAAAAAGTTCTCACTGTCGGACTATTTCCTTTGTTCTCCCCCGCTTTCTTCTTAAATTTTCCTTTAGAAAAATTCTCCGATTTTTCCTATAGAAAAATTTCTATTGAAAAATGTTCATTCCTTTCCTTTATTTTTCCGAAAGAAAAATTCACAGCTTTTTTTCTGTAGAAAAATGTTAGGGTTCACAGATTCTTACATTTTTCCTATAGAAAAATGTAAGATTCCGAATTATTTTTCCTATAGATTTTTCATCTTCTTTTTCTCAATCACTCCCCCTCTGCTCACCTCTCCTTTCTTTTTTCTTTTCTTCTTCTTATTCTTCTTCTTTTTATTTTTTTTTTTCTTACGAATCGGTTTGGTGAGGGGGGATTTCCTATTTCCCCCACTCCCGTGGATCCACGCCTTATTAAAATAACCCAAGGCGCCCGACTAAAACAATTAAAAAAAATAAAAAATATATTTTTTTTAGTTAGTATGGATATGGGTCCTCTTAAAGGCCCCGTCGCTTAGGGAAGGCGTTGTCGTAGGGGCTTGGAAAGAATAATGAGTTATTTTCAAGTAAAATGAAAAAAATGAGCGGGTACTGTCTGAACATTTCCAAAATAAGGGACACTCAAATGTAAAGTCAAACTCGGTTATAACGAATTTATTCTAAAATCTTCAGGTTTCGGCAACAGTTTTTACACAAAATACATCTGTTATAATGAACTCCATTATAGCAAATCATCGGTTTAAACTAGAGATGCGCGCGTGACACGAATTTTTCGTGATTCACGTGATTCACGCGTGAATCACGCGTGATCGTGAGTGAAATTTATTTTTACTCACGTGATCGTGAGTGCACGTGATTAGAAAAAAATATTTCGTGCGTGAGCGTGCGTGAGTAATTTTTGCTTTGTGAGTTTGCGTGATTGTTTTGTGCTATTTTATTGAATGTTGTGTTTGTGTTATTTTATTGAATTTAGAGGGTAATTATTACAAAATTGTTGTTTAAATAAATTTTTATTATAGTTTTAAGGAAGTTAAATACTTTTTTTGCACGAATTCGAAAAAAGTAAAATAAAAATTTGTTAATTTGAATTTCGTGAGTCTTCGTGAGCGTGATTATTTCGTGAGCGTGAGCAAAATTTTAGTAACTCACGTGAGCGTGCGTGAACGTGAGCAGAAAAAATTATTTCGTGCGTGATCGTGCGTGAGCAATATTTTTATTTCGTGAGCGTGAGCGTGCGTGAGTCAAAATTCACTCACGCGCCCATCTCTAGTTTAAACGAAATACTTACTTATTATGGTCCCACGAATGCAATTTCATGTATATTAACATTTTTATAACGGAAATCATGTTTACCGAACTCAGAAATGATTGGACATTTTTGAGTTCTATTAAAATTTTACTTAAATTTATTTATATGTACATTAGGGCTATAACCAAATTTTTGGCATAGCACCACGTGATAGACAATATTATTTTATTAAACAAAATCGCTTTCTACGATCATTTTGCAAAAAAAAAACCACACGCACCAAATGCATTTTCTAAAAGTCCTCAAGATTTTTTTTTATTAATACAATATTTACGTATTTTTTATTTAACAACAAGTAACAAGTAAAAATATTTAAAAAAATACTAATGTCTCCTTATTGAAGGAAATAAACTTTAGATTTAAAGTTTGTGCTGATTTACATAAAGGATAAATATCCTGGACCACCTTAATGGCACGTTCCACGCAAATATTACTTGGAATTATTGAATATTCTTTTTCCCAATGTCTTAAGAAGCATTTCTAGTTAGGGACTGCTCCAGAGATTTAAAGTCATCTTCCCTTCCCATCGGTTGTCTGAGAACCAAATGTCAAACCATTTTTCACAAATAAAGGCACATATTGGGTAAAGCTCAGTTTGGTAATTTGGTATTAAAATGAATGATACAATGTTGTTGGGGAGTACCCACTAGGTACCTTCCCCGCTTACCTTAGTTTTAGTTTCGGACTCGACTAATGCGGAATCATAGTTAAAATACCAACATTTTGCGATTAAAAAAAAAAATACAAAAATATTAATTTAAAACTTCATCGCGTTTGGTGCGTGTACTTTTTTAACATCCGCGAAAAAGTGAAAATATATTTCTTTATAGTTTTTCATGGCCTATATGACTGTGCTATGCCAATTTTGATATTTGCAAAAAATGTAAAAAACGTATACCCCTAATGTACATATTTTTTATGTTTTCTTGTCAAGAAGTAGTTTATAAACAAAAAAATATAAAAAAATATATTTGGAGCTTCTTTTGGAAATAAATTTTATTTTTACTATTTTTACTGATCCTCGAAGTTCGTTATAAGCGGGATTTACTTCATAAATTAATTTATACATATGGAAAGCTCTATCCTTCTTCTATCCTAAACAGTTTGAAAAGTTTTTGTGAAAAAAGTTAAAAAAAACCTTAAGAATGAGGTGTCTAGCAATTTTAATGGGCATTGGATCTCTTACCTTTTTAAATTAATTTTTCATAATTGTTTAATTTTTATTTTTGTTTCCTTAACTTCGTTTTCTAAAAATTCACATCTTCTTCCGCATCGACCAAAGGAAGTTGTTAAGTGTTTGTTTTAATTGATGTGACAATTGGCTCAAGTATACAGATAAATACTTACAAACACATTTTAGTTGTTTAACTACACATCTCTACTGTTTTTTTTTATCATATAAAATAACAATCTTATCTATGAGGCTTGAAGATGAACATGATGTCAAATATAATAAAATGTTTGGTGTATGTGTGTTTTTAGCAGTGTTAAGATACAAACATTATTTTATGAGTATGTGTATATGAATGTGTGTATGTATGTATTTATCTACAAGTACATACTACAACCATATATGTATAAGAGTTTCTCCCCTTTATTTTTCTCATAGAATAACGACATGTTGCTTCAATGTAAGTATTATAACAAGTATAAGTTTTTCATTAAGGTATTTCAAAATTTTAGAACGTTTAAACTGTAAAGATGGAAAAGTTTTCTGGTTGTATAAAAAAAAGTGAAAAACGAAATAAATCACGATATTTTTAGTTATTCAGGAGAAAAATTGGCTGAAAATATATCGTCGAACTATATTCAATAAATGCCAACTCGAAAAAGCTTACTTTTCAAGAGAGCTAAAAAGCTAGTTATTTCGCATATTATTGTAAAAATAAACAATGTACTTTCCATAAGATGGTTTAAATATTCTAAATAATTTTTACCTATGCCAAAAATTTCATTTTTTGCACTTGTTGCGTATTTTTCAGAGATGGCATTTATTACTGTATCAAAAAACAAATATTTTTTTAGAGTTGGCATATTTTTGTCGGAAAATAAAAATAATTTGTTTTTTCAAAATTTTTATTATTTTTTTTTGTTTTGGATTTTGTTATCCTTAGTACGGTAATTGCAAAAACTAAAAAAAAAAAAATTAAAAATCTTTGCATATTTTTAAAAGTTACTAGCTCCGAAAGCCTTTTAATTTCAGGGTGGTCAACTTTGGCACTCTGTAACTCACGCTGTATTATATAAGGGTTACTCCAAACTAGCTATTTTGAAAGCTTATATCATTGACTTTATTTGCCCCACTCATAATGTTTCAATCTAATAAATAGTTTAAAAGTTACATATATATAAGCAATTTTTTTTTTTGCAAACACTATTTACCCATATTTTCAAAATAGCAATATCTCAAAAACTAGCCGTTAGATATCAAAATATTTACCAGTTTCGTGTTCAGCATGGCAAATGCAATGAGATATGTGGTCTATTTTTTTTTTAAAAAAAATTTGAAAAATTTTTGGAAATTTACAATGGTAGTTCGCGACCTTGGAACAACAAGGTTCTATTTGCACCAACACTACTATTGAGAAAACTAAGGTTGAATATTGTTATTCGCTTTACTAAGTCAGTTTTGACTAAATTAATAAGCGGTTTTTGAATAATTTGAAATTAGTCCTTAAATTTTATTATGTATTTGAAAATATTCGCGCTACTATATTAGTTTTTGCACAATTTGAGTCTCAAAAAGCAGAAAGAACTCTGTTGCTCAACGATAAGGCACATGAATTCGGACAACATGGTTCTAACTGCCAAATAGAACCTTGTGTTTCTGTAAGAAATAGTTTTTTGCAGATAGAACCTTGTATTATTTGAATTTTAATATAATAATACAACATTTGTTAATCAAAAATATACCGACTTACAAGGTAAGCCTCCCTAGTATCCACCTGGGATCATCATAATACTTTTTTTTTTTTTTTAGGGCAGGAAAAATAATGTCACACGTTATTAGGGGGGAGGGGGGGGGGGGGGTTCATAAGGGGATAGAGAACGGTCAGTTTTTAGTCCTGGTAATGAGTTTTTCATTGTAATGCTGTCATCATCGGCATGAGTTTTAATAAAATACTCCATTGCTAGTGCCATAATGGAATTTTTGCTTTTTAGTACCACCAGAATCGCTCCATGTTAACAGTTTTGTGATATTCTTGTCTTCGAATACTTTTTCGACAGTTTTTTTGGAAGGCTGATGCTATATCGTTCACACTTCTTCCGCCAGTGCTGCTTTTATTTCATGTGTTTTTACTTAAAAAACCTTGCTTCAGGAATTCGTTTTGCGGATTTTAATTCCTAATCGTATCTTTTAGCTACCCCAGTTACATTATTTTTCTTCTCGAGTGTGTTAAAACTTTTTTTTGGGAGTCGCAAAAGCTCCAAGCTAAGCCACTAGGGAGGAAACTCTTTGTTTTCAATAAGTTTCAAGACAATACTGTGCTCATGTGACTTTAAACACATATTTCTCTTTACAGTTGGTTCTAAACTCAAAAAAAAACCTTGTCAAATTACTAGAAAAAGTCCGGTAATCCCATTTTACAAATATCTTACAGTTTTCCTTGTTTTTTTAACAAAAAATTTTTATCGATATTTAATTTTTTTTTGTAACTTTACAATTTTTTTCGTAAATGTACAAATTTCCAAGGTAATTTTACAAAAAAAAAATTAGTTAAGACACGAGAATTCCTTGTAAGCATTATCGCATCAAAAAAGTTGTAATTTTTTTTTGTAAATAAATTACAAAAAAAGCTCGTAATTTTTACTACCAATTCTTGTAAAATAGGAGGTGGAAAAAACTTAGTTAAGTTACGAGAAGTCCTTGTAATTTTTATCGCGTCAAAAAGTTGTAAATTTACAATTTTATTGGTGAAAACCTTGCAAATTGTTTGTAATTTTACAAGCTTATTATCAATAAAATTGTAATTTTTACTAGAAACTCTCTTAAAATAGGAGGTACTCGTAGCAAACAATCATTTTACGAGAATTTGTTGGTAACTTTACAAGATTTTTAAAAAAAAAATGTTAAATTACTAGAAAAAGTCTCGTTATCCTGTTTTTATTTGTATTTTGTGTGATCGAAATTTAAATTTTTTTTATAAATTTACATTTTTATTGTAAAACGTTAGTTATCCGCAGCCAAAATTTACGAAAAAATAATTAATTTACAAGAAAAAATTATTGTTCACAAGGAATTCTAGTAATTTTATAATAAAAACATAACATGATTGACCAACGATGATTCTCTAAAGTCTGCTGAAGATTCCTTTAGTGGGGATGAAACTGATCAGTACAGACATACTAGGAGATAGTAACTTTTTTAAAGCAATAAATTAAAAATACTCTATTATGACAATATCATAAATAGAAATATTTTTGGGCCTCGAACTAGAATAAAACTCTAATCGAATATATAAAAACATAAATCTCGTAATTTTTACAAGGAATTCTCGTAAAAAAGGATGTAGCAAAAAATCTAGTTAAGTCACGAGAATTCCTTTTAAGTTTTATCGCGTCAAAAAAGCTGTAAGTTTACAATTTTATTGGTAAAAAGCTTGAAAATTACAAAATTTTTTGGTAATTTTTAATAGGAATTCTCGTAAAATAGGAGGTAGAAACAAAATTACAAGCTTTTCTTATCATTTAACAAGTTTTTTTTGTTAAGTGTATTTTTGCAATATGCAATTTTTAATCTGTGCAACATGGTTCTGTTTCCAATTAAAGTGTCCACATGGTTCTATCTGCAAAACAATATGGGCTTTTTTGGTAAACAAGGTTCTATCAGCCAGTTAGAACCTTGTTAACTGAATCTCAAACCAAAAACACGTAGATAGAACCTTGTTGAATTGAATATCTCAGAAGCTGTAAGAGATCGACAAAAACTGAGAACGCCAATCGAAAGAGCGTAGTCGCTTTAGTGCGATGCGATATATAACTCATTTTTGAAAAAAAATGTCAGTTAGAACCTTGTTGTCCCAAGGTCGCGAGTTGGCATTTATTTTCACCAAAAAAATATGTACTTTGAGTTAGCAGAATAACAAAAATGGATGTAAAACGACAAAAAATTAGTTTTTTGCTCTGAAATTTTTACCATAGATGGGTATTGCATAGGGGAGCTATTTGCCATCGGAAACTCATTTCGGTCAAATTTGAGTTGGCATATTTTGAATATAGGTTCACGATATCCATTTTGAGCCATATGAGAAATCTGCTGATTTTAGCAGACGCGGCTTGCTAAATATCTGTCTTGATTATCTAGGTGAAATTAGCATAGAAATCGGTCGAGACAGCAGAAAAATCTGCTGATCATAGAAGAAATATCTGCACTGTATATGACAATAATGAAAATCTACATTAATGTTATGAAAAATGACGTTAAAAGGAACCTATGTAGGGTGTCATTGAATTAATGAAATAGGTATCATAAAATGTAACTGCAAGAACAAGTTTTATTAAATTAATAAAAAAATTTTCATACAAAATACGAATTGTATTTTATGAAAAAGTATTAAATTTTTATGAAATACTTTCGCTGAATAAATCCAACTTATTCTATTTTTGAAATGAAATACTTTCATTGAATTAATGCTACTTTTATTTTTACAATAAAATATATGTATGAAATTGTAAAGATCTTTTTATTAATAAAAATAATAAAAAATGTTTTTTACTTCGTTTTCTCGCAAAATTTTACTCCAACCTTAAATTGTAGTAGTAATTCATTATTAAAACCACAAAGTAATATAAAACAGCGCGAATTTAGTGAATAAAAAACTAAAAATTTACTTTTGATTTCAAATTTCATAAAAAAGTCTGAAAAATTCATACAGCAAACAAGTTAAAAAACACTTTCACATATTTTTTTACTTTGTTATTTCACTCAGTTTTCTCACAGGTAATTTTACTATAACATTTACTTTTAATACATAAATAAAACCACCAAATAATATAAAACAACGCGAGTTTAATAAATACTTATAATTAATCAATAACATTTCATTTTAAATTTTGTATAAAAATTATAAAAAAATCACAAATTATTTCGTGCCGTTCTGATCAGCTGTTTTTTGCGCTCCTAAACTAACAGACTAAACACACGCGACACGCTAGGCAAATTTTATAAACAAAACTTAATGAAATTTTTAATGAAACTACGAAATCTAATGAAAATCTTGCACAATATGTATAAAATTTCATTCAGCATATAAAATATTTCATTGTTGTAATGAAACAACGTTAATGAATTCCATTCATTAGTGATATGAAGCATTTTTCTATCAGTGTGATCAATCTGCGGAAACTTAAAATAAATCTGCTGATTTCAGAAGACCCTGTTTGCTAAAAGTTTGTATTGTGCAATGATAAAACTTTCTACGTTTTTTTTAAGTGATATATTTGTTTAAGTTATACTGTTTTCAAAGAATAAAATTTCCAAGTTAATTTTAAGCTCAAATTTTGAAAAAAAAACTTAATTATTTTCAAAACGGGATAGTTTAATACTTCTGTAAAATTAACAAAACATTCTGCTGGGTTTTTTTATTTTTTTTTTAATTTTCATCATTTTTAGTTTTATAACGACCCGAGTAAAAAAGTTTTTTATATAATTTTATATAATTATATAAAATTTGATAAAATTATATATAATTATATAAAAATTATATAAAATTATATATAATTTGATAAAATTATATGAAATTATATCCAAATTTTTTTTATATAAAATTTTATCAAATCTTATATAATATTATATAATTTTATAAAATTTTATCAAATTATATATAATTTGATATAATTGTATAAAATTTTATATAAAACAAATTTTGATATAATTATATATAATTTGATAAAATTATATATAATTTTATCTAATTTTATAAAATTTTATCAAATTATATATAATTAGATATAATTTCATAAAATTTTTTATAAAAAAAATTCGGATATAATTATATATAATTTTATCAAATTATATATAATTTTATCTAATTTTTTCACATATATATAATTATATTTAATTTTATTAAATTATATATAATTATATATAGACTTTTTTACTTACTTTACTATCTTTACAAAAATCTAAAAAAATGTAGACATTAAAAAAACCTAAAAATTTTTTGGAAATAATGCCAACAGACTATTTCTGTGAAATAACAAATAATCTGCAAAAAATCTGCATAAACGCATTTTGAAAGTCAGCAAACAGAATTAAAATTGCAGAAAATTTTTTGTTATTTTCTAAAAAAGTCAGCAAAAATTTCTTTTTTAGATTGCTTGCCTTTAAAAAACAATATTAAGGGTAATTTTTTGAGGTGTCGCTTAAATTAAGTTGAAATGGTAGTTTAGTTAAACTTTATTAAATAAAAACAAGTTTAACCAAACATTCTGTTTTTCAGTTTAAGTTTAGAAAATGCTGATTAACGTGTTATTGCCATTTCCAATTTGAAAAGTTGCCATAAATGCACATTTTTGCTAATCAAATACTACTAAAGACTTTTGTATACGTTTTTGTACCTTATTTTTTTATTTATTTCCATGCAAGCTGTAAGCCCAGAGGGCCAAATAGCTGCAGATTAATTTCAAAATTTGACAAAGATTTATTAGTTTAACTGATCAAAATTAATGAGTAGTTTTGACTCCGTTTAAATCAAAAACAAATATATTCGTCGTATCTAAAACCCGCTCTAAGTGTTTTCTAGTCATCCACATTAACATAGAGAATGAAGAAGTTCTCATATCCCTAACAAATTTCTTCAATTTGTTTGCTTAATAAGTGCAAAATTGTTATAAGAATGGCCATGAAGACGTTCGTTATATGAACCATCTTAATATTTGTATATATGCTTTATGCAATTTGTGTCATAGTTTGACCACTTGTCCTTTGGGGGTAAATCATGATCAAAAATTTAAGCATGAAAATGTTGGTTTACCGCCTTCGGAAATTTGCTCTGTTTATGTTAGTTATTTGATTTTATTGGCTTGATTGTTGAAAATCAATTACATGTATTTGAAGAATCTGTTATAATTTAGTTTAATGTATTTATTATACACTGGTTGTCTAAAGACGTCATCCTTTTTATAATCGTAGGGGGTATATTTAAGTTTGTCATTTCGTTTGTAAAGCCTAGAAATATTGGATTTATTAAAGTACAGGTGAAATCTTAAAATTACTAAAAAAAAAAATTGAAAAACCAAATAAATATTTTTGTATAACGTAAAAAGAATTGCAAAAATAAAAAAAAATATATATTTTGAATAAAAAACTTTTTTTAAAAATTTTTTATAAAAAAAATCTTTTTTTGAGTGTAAGCATTTTTTTACAGTATAATAATAATATTTTTTTTACAGTATAATATAATTTTTTTACAATATAATAAAAAAAGTAGTAGTATTTTTTTTTTTTTACAAAAAATATTTTGTAAAATATTTTGTGACTTATTCATGTCTTGGAAAGCATGTTTAAAATTATTATCAACACATCAATTTGGGGTAAAAACCATCCAAAATTAACGGTATTGCCCATAAGTTCTAGACCGATTTCGAAAATGACAAATGTATTTGCATCAGCAGTCTCAGAGTTATTTTTCAAAAAATAAGAGTTTTTTAAACAAACTGATGGACGGATCGTTTTGATACCCTCCAACTATATACTGGGGTATACTCACTTTGTCATTCTGCATGTTTTTTTTGCGTGTGTAATCAAAAGAGTGCGATTTTTGGAAGGTGTTTGGAAGGTAGTCTAAACTTCAAATATAAATTTTTTGGTTGAAATACCTTAAATTTTAAAGTCAATTTTTTTTTAAAACACTAATGCCATTGCAAAGTTCGTCAAAAATGCTCTAAAATATTAATTAAAATTCATACAAATATGTTCTTTGCAAATAAATGAAAAGTTCCCATAACAGTAACTTTAAAAATATTTTAACAAAAAAATTTATATTTGAAATTTTGACTACATTCAAAAAAAAACAAAAATACGTTAGTAGATTTACTATTTTTTTTTGCTACTGCTAGTTAGCTAGCTTTTAGCAAATTTTTTATTGAGATTATCTTGTTAGCAAAAAAAAAAATTAAGGGCATCGAGAGAATCTTGAATGAGACAAGCAAATGGAACCTTTGATAATTCCTATTGAAATTTTATGCAGAAAATATGTTTAGCTTCAAGGCGCCCCAGTAGGCTAGTTGGTAGCGTTCTAGCTTATGAGTCTGGGGGTCGTGGGTTTGACTGCCACCACAGGCCTTGGTGTGTTTCGCTAAATTATGAATTAACCTAACCCGTCTCGGTTATGTTAATTCAGTATATGATTTGTAATTATACGTTTAAAATTTAATAAATAAATTAATTTTTAGTTTCAAACATCTATTTTTAAAATTTATTTTCAAGAGATCCAAAAAATTGTTTAATAATTTTCTTTGGCGGTACTTTTTAGGCCTAATTTTTGAACAAATATTTGAATAATGTTTTAAATTTTCTATCTGCATTAAGTTGGTTTTTAAAAGTTATGCAAAATTATAAAATTAAGCTTATTTTTGGGTCTCTTTGGAAAATTTTGAGTAACACATAGGTGATTGCGTTGGAGCAGCGACGATATGTACACTCAAAAAATTATGTAAGTAAAATCAACTGAAAATGTCAGTTAAAATAACTTCTTCGTAAGTTGTTTTGGGGTCAACTACTTTTTCAGTTAAATCAACTAACAATATTAGCTATTTTAACTGACAAAAAACAACTGACTTATGTAGTAAAAACTACTTACATTTGTAGTTAAAACAACCTAAACATGTAGTAAGAATAAAATACTCAATACGTATTTTTTTTCAAAAAAAAAAACGACTTTAAATAACTAATAGAAATAGTTGTTTGATATTTTTCATACAGAAACAACTGAATTTGTAGTTGAAAACAATTAACTACTGTAAAATATACAAACAACTAACATGTAGTAACTTACATAATTTTCTGAGTGTAAAATCTCATTTTGTAGGATGTGAATTCCATGCAAATTCATGTTTTTGTCGATAGTCTAAAAGCGATTTCGACCAACTATCTTCCGAATCAAGAAATTTACATTAAAATGGCATCAATTTGTTTTTGCATATTTTTGCATATTTTGTTGAAAATACATATTTTAGCATATTTTGGTTTATAATTAGGCTGACCATACGTACTGATTTGATCAGTACATGTACTGATTTTTGATCACGTGTACTGATCAAAAGACGTTGTACTGATTTGTACTGATTTTTTGAAATATGTACTGATTGTACTGATTTTTGAACATTTTAACATAAAAAATAATTTTCTTCTAAAATTTTATACAAAAATTTGAATTTCCATAAAATAAGTCATCGGAGTAGTTTTTTATAACTTATGACAAAGAGACAATTTTAGTTAAATCAATTCTAAAAAGTTTAGAGTTCGTGAATCAGGAGGTTCATTAACGCAAAAAAGTATCTGAGCACTATAAATATGAAAAGGTTTATATGGAAAGACGCCTATAATCTTTGAGGTTTTCTAAACGAAAAGTTCACGGGATGATGGATTTTTTATATTTTTAGAAAGATAATGTAACTGCAACAATTCAAATTATTCTGAGATGTTCGATGAGGTAATGTACAGGGTGGTCCAATAACTGGTATCTTTTTAAAACATGCAATGAAATGAACAATACTCAATAGTTTTGAAACCTTATGGCTTTATTTGAAAGAGCAAATATTCCCATTATTTATGGCAAACGACTTCATTCATGCGGTTGCCTGGGTTAGCTCCGCAGTAGCTCATTCTCGGCACCCATTTTTCTAATGTTTCTGGTTCTATCTCACGAATGGCTTGAACGATATTCGTCGAATGGGCCTAGAACATTTTTGGATTTCCCATGTTGCATGAATCTTTAACGATACCCCTCAAAAAATTTTTTAAAGTTTTTAATCGGCAGCTCTGAAGTGATCAATTGTCACCGCGAATATGGCGAAAAACACGATTTCCGAACTAAGTGCGCAAAATATCGATTGTTTGATGGACTGTGGGACATATTGCGACATCCTTCTGAAAATAAATGTCATCCAAGTTGGTATATTCTATTACGGCCAACAAAAAGTCGGTAATCATGGCTATGTAGCGCTCATCTTTGACGAAAATGGGAGTTTCAGCTGTATTTTTGAAAATATTGTGTAATGATGCTGATACTCAAATCTATTGCTTTCTATAGATGAATTGGATTCTTTACTATACCTTGCGAGTTTTACGATCCCAAGATGTACCAATTTGTTTGTTAACATAACCTCATTTGAGTGCCTTATTTCGGTTAAAAACTTTTTTTCGAAAAACGTGCAGTTTGGCAGCGCAGCACTGCGCTACAACGCGATACAGCGGAGCAAGCCGAAGACGCATCAATGAAGTCGTTTGCCATAAAAAACGGGAATGTTTGCTCTTTCAAATAAAGCCATAAGGTTTCAAAACTATTGAGTATTGTTCATTTCATTGCATGTTTTTAAAAGATACCAGTTATTGGACCACCCCTTATTAAGAATTTATTGGACAAATCACTCAGAACTTCAGCCGCTCTTTAAAAAACATGTGCCTTTTATCTGGGAAGTTTTATAAAAGACAGAGTTATCAAAACTTATGCGAAAAAGTCCTCAGAATTTGAGGGATTTTCTTAAACTCAAAACCTGTGGGTTTTTGTTTGTTATAATTTCAGCACTGATCAACGATCAACATTCAAATGAAGTTGTTTGAATTCAGTTAAATTTTTAGCAAAATAACGACAACAGTTTAAGGCAGTTGTTTTTTTTTTAACCTTTGTTTTTAAACAGCTATTTTCAAACAGTGGTTTTTACTGAAATACTAATTGCCCCAAGTTTGCTAGTTTAACCGAACTTTTTTGAGTGTTGAAAAAATTATCAGTTTTTAGAAAGGTATTTCACGAAAATATAAACGAAAAAGCTTGAGTGTACTGATTTGAGTTCAGATAAAAATGGTCACCCTATTTATAATGTATATTTTGTGTATACTTACACTCAAAAAAAACCATTAACTTAAACTATGGAAAAATTTTCTTCAAAATATTTTATAAATTTTCCCAAAATTTAGTTAAATTTAACTAAAATTTTGGAAATTTTCCCAACTTTTAGGAAAAAATTTTAGTTCATGGACTGTTAAATAGGCCGTAGTTTTCCTTAAATGGAATTCCCTAATACATGGAAAAAATTCTTACTGCCAAAGAAATGTTCCCTTAATAAATGAAAAAAAATCTTTATTTTTAAGACATATTTCTTAAAACCAAATTTAGTTCAAAAAATTCAGTTTTAGGACGTAATTTACTTCCAATTAGTTCATCATACTTTAATTTTAGGAATTTTTTTCCACAAGTTTAGTAAATTTTTCATCACATGAAATTGTTTAGTTGATTTTTTTTTTTCATGCTTGCTTGTAGTTCACATTTTGTTTATTATTTGTAGTATATGAAAAAGAGAGTTTGGTCTTGTATAACAAGTAATAAATTTAATGTTTACATTTTTTTCTACACATGTATGTGTGAGGGAAAAAATAATATTTTAATCACAACAAAGGCCTTGGCTTTGGCGTGTTTTCCCATAGTCTGGGAACAAACGTTAAAGACAAAGTCTTTGCTGTAATTTAATTTTAAAAACTAATGAAATTTATTACTTGACCATAAGAAACAAACGTTTTTTTTATATTTTAAATAAAAAATGTACATAATGAGAATTCTGTGTGCATTCACAGGCGATTCTATAAATAAACCAATAAAAATATGAAATTAACTAATTTTTAGGAAAAATGTCCTCATCAAAAATGTTTTTTTAACTAAAAATGGAAAATTTTTTCCCACTTTCTAGTTCAAATTGGTCCTAATTTTTAAGAAAAATATGGACTAAAAAGTATGAATACATGGCAATGGAGCTAAATCATTATCAATTTTCCTTGGATTTAGTTAATTTTCCGATTTTTTAGTTAGTTTTTTTTCTGAGTGTATAACTAGGGATGAGATTTCCATGCAAATGCATGTTTTTTGTCGATAGTCTAAAAACGATATCGACCAATTATTTTTCCGAATCAAGAAATTTGCGTTAAAATGGCATCGATTTGTTTTTGCATATTTTTGCATATTTTGGTGAAAATGCATATT
The DNA here is from genome assembly GCA_963921195.1 of Pegoplata infirma. Taxonomy (NCBI): domain Eukaryota; kingdom Metazoa; phylum Arthropoda; class Insecta; order Diptera; family Anthomyiidae; genus Pegoplata; species Pegoplata infirma. Next base: position 329,016,212 of record OY992536.1, read on the forward strand.
TTTGCATATTTTGGTTTTAAATGCATATTTTGTGCATATTTCCAACTTTTAAGTGCATATTTTTGCATATTTTGGCATAAATTAGCAAAAAGAAAAATTGAAATTTATTTGTTTTAAAAACTGACTTAAATTTAAAAAATTTATTTCGAAAAAAAAGAAAAACATTTTTTTTATTTTTTAACATATTGTCTTACTTTCTAAAAAAATCTTGCTTACATAAAGTTTTAAATGTTACTTTTTAAGTCCAGCTTTTTTTTTTTTTGCATTTTAAGAAGTTTTTTGTATGAAACCGAGATTTTTATTGCATACATTTTATTTTTTAGTGCATTTTTTTTCATTTTTTAACGCATATTTTAAGCGCATATTTTCGATTTCTTATAGTTAGTGCATGCAAGTCTCCACCCTAGTGATAATTAAAACAAAAAGTTTATATAAACATTCAACAACTAATTTTTAATTAAGTTATTTTTTTTTTCTTATTTTAAAATAAATATTATTTAAATGTCATAATTTTGTGGTTTATGACATACTATATGTATGTAGTATAATGAGTAAATTGATAGTAAATTTTAATATTTTTTTTTTGTGATGGAATGTAAAATGTTGTCATTGCAATATTCATATTTTTTTTGTTATCGAAAAGTAGGTCAAAGTTGATATGCTGCAGCAAACTAAAGAGTTTTTTTTTTGTAATTTCATACATACGATTATATACTTATAATGTTGTCATTAGAAATTTATAATATAGAAAAAAGGTATTTTAGTAAACATTTTAATTTAATAGTATGAGTAATTTTTTTTAGCTTGTATGAGTAATTTACATATATATTATTAAAGTCAGTTGTTACTGTAGGTACGCTTAGGTACCTAGAATCCTTAGACTTTGTGGCAAGTAAAAATTCATGTTTTTACAGTTAACAGACTAACAGTAATTAAGCATGTTAAAGTATGTAACTATTTGAAAATACACACAAACACATACACACACATACATAGCAACAAAATACTAGCAAACAATTTTCAAAAACACCAAGACCTCGTTATAGGATGAATCGTTATTAACAACTTTTTAATTAATAAACTGTTTTTTTATTGTTTTTATTAAAATAATAAAAATAATTTTTATTTCACTGTGAGCCTCAGCGATGTTTAGGTTCAACTTTAGTGTCGACGAAAAGTGTAAACGCAGTTCTGTTTCTACTTGATTAAATGTCACAAAACTGTTAACAGTGAAATCGTAGCTGCTCGCATTCGCGAGATATCGCAAAATAAGTGTTTTTGTATTTTATAAAATTTTGACAATGAAGTTTTTTATATATCTTCATAAACTGAGTATGCAGTTTTAATTGCATAATTAAAAATAAATAAAAAATTAAAAAAAAAAGATTTTTCGCGTAAATTAGCATTCAAGATATTAATTTCAGCAGTTTTACCATCTATAACCACACAAAATTTAAATTGCATACAATATATTAGTCGTTTCTTGATTTTTTTCTTTTATTTTAGACACTTAAGAAAAAATAAATTAATTAATATAAAAGCTTGAACAGTAATTTTACAATTTCTCGGGAAATTTATCATCTATAATTTTTATGCTTGCAGTTTTGTCAACTTTAATAACCTCGAATTCAAACTGCATACCACATTTTTGTCGTTAATTGAAGTAAATGTTTTTACAGACCAAAAATAACACAAAGTAATGAATAAATAGTAGTTTAGCAAGTTTTTTTTAGCGATATCTCGAAGAATTGAGCTGCTAGAATTTAAATGTTAACAGCCTTATCACCTTTAATCAATAGCAAATCAAACTGCATTTCGTGTTTTTCAACAATGTTAAAGAAACTTCTTTTTTTTATTCAAAACATGAAATACCCCCAAAAAGGTGTTTTTCGCTTTTTCTCGCGAAAGTGAGCACCTATAATTTTTTTGTGGATAGTTTCAATTTCTTCCAACATGCTCAAATTAAACTGCATACCACTTTTTTTTATTATTTCTAAAGAACCGGTTGTAAAATATAAATAAATAATAAAAAATTACATAATTACGCGATATGTCGCGAAATTTTACACCTACAATTTCGATGTCAACAGCTGTGTGACCTTTGATCAAGCACAAACTGCATACCATGTTTTTACGAAATTTTAAAGAAACCTATCTAAAAATAAAAAACGAAAACAGCAAAAAATTAATTTCGCGATTTCTCGCGAACTAAAGACGATAAGACTTTGATGTTTACTGTTTTGTGACCTTTAAATAAGTACAATTAAAACTGTATACTCAGTTTTTAAAAATATTTAAAAAAATTTAATATCAAAATTTAAAAAAAAATACAAAACACAAATTTCGCGTTATCTCGCGAATGCGAGCAGCTACGAGTTTGCTGTTAACAGTTTTGTGACATTTTATCTTGTAGAAATCGAACTGCGCTTACACTTTTCGTCGACACTAAAGTTCAACCTAAACATCGCTGAGGCTTACCGTGATTTATTCGACCCTTTAATTGTGCAATGAATAATGGTTTATTATAGTTCGAGGCCATTTTTATGTTTCCCATTTTGGAGTAACACACCACGAACTTATGTTAACTATACTTTTCTATTAGGATATCTCCCAATAAATACTCAAAAGCTGCAGTTAGCATTTACCGACGGCAACATGCAAAAATCAACCAACCTGCTTTTAATTATATTTTGTTGTGATGCTGGTAAAATTCCGAAATCATAGATTTCTTTAATTTCTTTCTCACTAGGTTAAAATTATTGGGAATATGAATATTTAATGTTTGTACACTAACAGTATTACCAAATTTTCTAAAAAAAGCTGTAGATGGGGAAATCAGAAAATCGCCAAAACGATTGTTAATTCATTCCAGAAATTTACCAAGTTTTTAGAAAGCAGAAACTATCTATATATATAAAAGAGTAACGTGACTGACTGACTGACTGACTGACTGACTCATCATCGCCCAGCCCAAACCGCTAAAGCTAGAGACTTGAAATTTGGACTGTAGGTTCATCTCCCGGAATATAGATCCACTAAGGTTGGATTTTTGCCAATGTTGATTCTAAGGGGGTAAAAAGGGTAAAAAACTGTACTTTTGGTACTTTTTATATCTCATGAAATAATGGCCATAGAGACTTGAAATTTGCACTGTATGTTCACCTCCCGGAATATAGATCCTCTAATGTTGGACTTTTGTCAATGTTGATTCTAAGGGGGTAAGAAGGGTAAAAAACTGTACTTTTGGTACTTTTTGTATTTCCTTAAATAATGGTCATAGAGACTTGAAATTTGGACAGTATGTTCACCTCCAGGAATATAGATCCACTAAGGATGGATTTTTGCCAGTGTTGATTCTAAGGGGGTAAAATGGGTAAAAAAACTGTACTTTTGGTACTTTTTATATCTCCTGAAATAATGAACACAGAAACTTGAAATTTGGACTGTATGTTCACCTCCCGGAATATAGATCCAGTAAGTCTGGTTTTTTGCCAATGTTGATTCTAAGGGGGTAAAAAGGGTAAAAAAATGTACCTTTGGTACCTTTTATATTTCTTTAAATAATGGTCCTAGACACTTGAAATTTTGAATGTAGGTTCAGCTCCCGGAATATAAATCTACTAAGGCTTGATTTTGGCAATGTTGATTCTAAGGGGTAAAAAGGGTAAAAAACTGTACTTTTGGTACCTTTTATATTTTCTTAAATAATGGTCCTAGAAACTTAAAATTTGCAATGTAGGTTCACTTCCCGGAAAAAATATTCACCAAGGCTGGGTTTTGCTAATGTTGACTCTACGGGGGTAAAATGGAAAGAAGTGTACTTTTGGTACTTTTTTTAATTTACTGAAATAATGGTACCTTTTATAAAAAGTAACTTCTATAAAAAGTACGTTTTATAAAAAGTACATTTTATAAAAAGTACCTTTTATAAAAAGTACTTTTTATGAAAAGTACCTTTTATAAAAAGTACCTTTTTTATAAAAAGTACCTTTTATAAAAAGTACCTTTTATAAAAAGTACTTTTCATAAAAAGTACTTTTTATAAAAAGTACTTTTTATAAAAAGTACCTTTTATAAAAAGTACCTTTTATAAAAAGTACCTTTTATAAAAAGTACCTTTTGTAAAAAGTACCTTTTGTAAAAAGTACCTTTTATAAAAAGTACCTTTTATAAAAAGAACCTTTTAAAAAAGTACCGTTTATAAAAAGTTCCTTTTATAAAAAGTACCTTTTATAAAAAGTACCTTTTATAAAAAGTACCTTTTATAAAAAGTACCTTTTATAAAAAGTACCTTTTATAAAAAATACTTTTAAAAAAAGTACCTTTTATAAAAAGTACCTTTTATAAAAAGTACCTTTTATAAAAAGTACCTTTTATAAAAAGTACCTTTTATAAAAAGTACCTTTTATAAAAAGTACCTTTTATAAAAAGTACCTTTTATAAAAAGTACCTTTTATAAAAAGTACCTTTTATAAAAAGTACCTTTTATAAAAAGTACCTTTTATAAAAAGTACCTTTTATAAAAGTAAATTTTATAAAAAGTACCTTTTATAAAAAGTAGCTTTCATAAAAAGTACCTTTTATAAAAAGTACCTTTTATAAAAAGTACCTTTTGTAAAAAGTACCTTCTATAAAAAGTATGTTTTGTTAAAAGTACCGAAAGTACTTTTTGGTACTTTTTTATTTCCTGAAACAATAATCATAGAAACTTGAAATTGGAAAAGGTTCCAAAAAATATAATGGTCACGGAAACTTAAAATTTGGAATGTAAAATCCTTCGGTGAAAAAAAAAAATATGTGGAAAAGTACTTTTTGGAAATTCCGTTTCTTAACGGTATACTTTTGGTACTTTTGGTACTTTTTTTGTTCCTATAATAATGACCTTAGAAGAAGGAGATGGAATTGGAAATGAAATGGAGTAGAACGGGGAACAAAATAGAATAGAGCAGGGAACAATATGGAATTATATTTTTTACTCAAATTTTTCGTGTTTAGCTTTTGTCTCCATATTTTTTCCCTCTATATATTTTTTCACTCAAACTTATTTTTTTTATTCCAATTTCTTTTTTCACTGAAATATTTATTCACTCAAAATCCAAAATCCCGACATAAGGGCTCGAAAATTGTCAATATATTTTTCCCCCGGAACGAACATGATAACATACCAGCGAAGTTATTCAAATTTTATTGTTTAAATTATTCATTGAAATATTTTTTATGGAAGACTTAAACGTCCACAAGTAAATAAAACAAAGACTACGTAGGGGAATTTTTTGGAAATCGATATTCAACACAACCGGTAACGAAGTACCGGGATGGTAAGCTAGTTACATATATGCTAATAACTAGGGCAACCAAAAATAAGCTCCTAAAAAAAGCCGTAAAAACATCAAAATAAGCAGTAAAAATTCAAAAAAAAGCTCTTTCCTTTAGTGGATTTTCATCAAAAACGTCCTATATTATAAAATTGTAGGTTTTTCATAAAAAAACTTAAAATCATCATATTTTTTTATAACAAAAAATTCATTTAAATTGAATTAACTTTCAATATTTTTTTTATAACCGTCGAAATATTTTTGAAATTGTTTTTTGGAAAAATAAAAATTTTAATTTAATTTTTTTTTGAAAAATAAAAATTTTAATAATATTTTTTGTTTACCTTTAATTTTTTTTTTGAAAAAAAAGCTAAAATAAGCTAATAATTCAAAAATAACCAGAAAAAAGCTTTAAAAAAAATAAAAAAGCAAAAATAAGCCAATAAATGAAAAATAATCTAAAATAAGCAGTTATTGTCAAAATAAGCAAAAAAGCTCTAACAAATGCAGCTTATTTTCTTTAGTTTTTCATGATCAGAATTTGTGTTTAATCTAAATTGATTTATCTTTTGAAATAAAAACGAAGCATTTGCTTTTTTTGGGTTGACCTACACTCAAAAAAATAAACTGGTAAAACGCCTGGTAAAATGCCTTGTAATCCCGTTCTACCAATATTTAACAATTTTCCTTGTTTTTTAACAAAAAATCTTGTACTTTGCTCAAACGAGAACTACAGTTTTATTGGTAATTTTACAAGTTTATTTTCGTAATTGTATTCTACCATTTTGAAAGGTTATTTTACAAAAAAAAAAATGTAATTTTACAACAAAGTTTTTATTACGAAGATTCTAGTTGATTAACAAAAAAAACTGTTATTTTACAAAAATTATGTTATACGAGGATTTATGTTGTTTAACAAAAAAACTTTTATTTTTTGTATTTTTTTTTTTTTATTGAAAAATATTTAAAAAAAAAGTTGACAAAATTTTGAAAAATTTATTACGAGGATTAATTTAAGGACGAGGAGTAGTTAATTTACAAAAAAAAAAAACAGTTATTTTACAAAAAAATTATTTTATTACGAGGATTTATGTTGTTAACAAACATTTTTTTTTGTAAATTTACCATTTTGGTTTGTAAATTTACCATTTTTTTAAACATATTTACCATTTTTTCTTGTAATTTTACCATTTTTTTTGTATTTTTCCGGTTTTAAAACAATAGTTTTACCAATAAAATTGGTTATTTTACCAATTTTTGGTGCACTCAAAATTACGAGGAAATCCTCGTAATTTTACGAGAATTTTACCTACGTCATATTTTACGAGAATAGCCTCGTAAAATCACGAAATTTATTGGTAACTTTACAAGTTTTTTTTTTGAGTGTACTAATAACCAAACCCGCTAAAATTTATTAATTCAATTTACAGTCTTTTATCAACGTTGAGTTTGGTTTCGGTGTACTGTCATCCATCTGATAACACTGTTTAAATGTAAATAGGAAATTGTGAAAAACTTTGCTGTATTTAGTCTTATGTTGTAAAATTTACATAAATAAGTTTTTTGTGTTTTTTTTTGTGCTTTTTGTGATTTTTAATTTCCGCGTACTAAAAGTGGTGACTGTACACCATGTATGACCATGTTGGTGTAGTTAAAATAAAAAAAAAAAACACAGAAAAAATTATATAAAGTACTAAAGTATTATGTATATATGTATGTATGTGTGTATGCTATATAAACTTGCATATTTGTCTACCCCTTATACTTGTGCATGTTACACTTTATATGTTTAATGATTAAGAAACTTTAATTAAAAATGTTAAAATATTCTTTCACATACAACTAAATACACTAGTGTTGATCTTAAGTGGGTAATTTTTTTTGGTGCAATGAAATAACCCTAAAATTAAATATTCCCTACGCTAAAATTTGTATTAAAGATTATGTAAAAGTTTGTCTTGAGTTTTTTTTGTTTTTAAATTTCTTATTGTACAACAAAAATTATTATTTCTCAGAAAAATTAAATGTGTACTCAAACCGATCTTAATTAAAATTTAGTTATATAATATAAAGTCCAACAATATAAAAACATACTTTTTTTTTTCTAAAAAACTCTATTATTTTTTGAAAAAAATTTATGTTTTTCACCAACATTTTTGGGCAATTTTAATTTGCGTTTTGCAGTAAAAAAAATTATTTAAAATGCTTTTAGGAAAATTTTTTAATGTTTCGAAAAAAAAACTGTTATGTGTACCGTGACATTCGTTTTGTTTTTTTGACACCTGTCGCGTTGCGCCTGTTTAGTCTGTTAGTTTCACGCAAAAACAGCTGATCAGAGCGGCACAAAATGATGTTGTGATTTTTTTAGAATTTTTATAAGATATTAAAAATTAAATGTTATTGATTAATTACACTGTGCAACAGTGAAAAAACACAAGGACTTGACTATATAGGTGCGATTATATTACCAAAATGTATTAAAACCGTGTACTCAGATTGTCCACTTCGGTGACCAATTCCTTTTTATGGGCCTTTAAAGATTCAGAAAAGCAGTGGGACCCTCAAAATGTGGAGTCATCAGTTTTGCCCAAAAGCTTAATCAAAGTTGGTGATATCGCTTAAGTATATTTGCTGTTACCATTTTATGCTAAAAAAACTAATTTTTCCTGTACTTTTTTTGAAAAAATATAGAAAAAATACTTCACTTTTTTCTGCAATACTTCACTTTTTTCTGCAAACTTACAGGGACTGTTGATTTTTCCCCCACAAAATTGTAGCCACGGTCAAGCTGAACAATTCTTATTAACATATCAAAACAATCTGAACTTGATTACACACCCTGATTAGCTAGTGAAGACCACACCGTACCTTAAAATTGATAAATTTTTAGTAAAAAAAATCAGAAAACGCCACATAACCGCCCCGTAATCGTCCCTATAGGGATAACATGCAATACCGACTCCCATAACTTTTCCCCCCAAACATTTTTTGCAAACATACCTAAGCTGTGTCTCCGCTCCTTAATGCTTACATACAAAGATTATATTTTTATAAAACTGTCTTTACAGCTTTAACTGCCTCAAAAGTGCCCCTAGAGGTGTCAAATGTATGATCGACTCTTGATATTTTGTTCATCCTAACATATTCTCAGAACATACCTATTCTCTATCTCTAACCCTTAAAGCGGTCCCCATACAATTTTTTTATTTTTTTTATAAATTTATTTTAGTAAATTAAAGGGCCTTTACATTGTTATACTTTGTGTGTTGAAACGTATTATTCAAACGAAACACATTAAAAATTGTATAATTACAAAGTATTATCCGTTGCCATTTTTATTAAAAAGTTTTGCAAAACACACAAAAACATAATTTTTTTTTCTCCATTTATTTAATTTTGTTTTAATTTTAAAAAAACACAATTAAATTGAAAAGTAGAAAGCTAAATATTTTTTTTGAAATTTTTCAAAATATTTTCTGATACATTATACATTTCAAAAAAAGTAAATTATACAAAATTCATTTTACAAAGTGTGCAAAACCTGCGATCGACTCCGATTTATTTTTACCCTCAACATTTTTTCCGAACACACTTACACCCTATCTCAACTCCTTATGGGGGCTCCCATACAAAATGACGTTTCTATAAAATTTGTTCACACTGCTCTAACTGTCCCAAGAGGGCCCCTAGAAGAGTCAAATGTATGACCGACCCCCATAGGTTTTTGAACCTCAAAATTTTTTCAGAAAATAATTACTCTCTGTCATCAATCGTTACAATTTATACCCATACAAACCCAAAACTGAATGAAGTCATAGAGTTTCTTTTTGCTCTTAACTTATAACATGAATAAATTTTATAATTTTTTCTTTATAGAACAAAAGCTAAAGATTATAAAAAGTTAAAGGGCCAAAAAAGTCTGAGCTTTCAAAAAAATTTCTCTAAAAATTTTGAGCTTTTTATTTAATTTGGTTTATATCTATCTATATAAATAAAAATCAATTGTCGTTCGTTGGTAACCGCATCAGTTGAGAACGGCTGGACCGATTTGGACAATTTTTTTTTTTTTGAAATGTTCGTCATAGTCCAACTTAGGTTTTTACGTAAAGAAAAATTGACCGCGCCGACTTTTCCGCCCACTTTTTTCGAATTATCTAAAATCGGAAAATGGCTGCACCGATTCGGCTAATTTTTTACTTAATTTTTAATATTCGTAATAACACAATTTAAGTTTCTACTGAAAGAAAACTCGACCACGCCCACATTTACGCCCACTTTTACACCCACTTTTTTGATTTATCTAAAATCTGAGAACGTCTGGACCGATTTTACTTAATTTTTTAAATGAATTTTCATAATAGTACAACTTTGATTTTTACGGAAAAATAAATAGACCACGCCCACTTTGCCTAATTATTTGTTAAATTTTTTTGTTTTTGCGGAAATGAAATTAACCACACCCACTGTTACGCCTCCTTTTTCGATATATCTCAAATCGGAGAACGGCTGGACTGATTTAGCAAAACCTTTTTTTTTAAAGTTCGTCATAGTCCTACTTAGGTTTTTACGGAAAGAAAAGTTCGCCCAATTTTACGCCCACTTTTCTGATATATCTTAAATACATAACTTACATATTTAAATAAAAGAACGGCAACCGTTCGTCACAGTCCAACTAATGTTTTTACGGAAATAATTATTTTCCTCAACAACTTCAACGCCCACATTTATCAATATCTTTAAAATATTCAGAACTTGAGAACGTCTGGACCGATTTGGCTATTTTTTTTGTTTTAAATGTTCGTAATAGTCCATATGGTTGTTCGGAAAGAAAAATGTCCTCGACCACTTTTTATGATATATTTAAAACTCATATTTACTCTAATTCGATATATTTAAAAAAAATCTTTATAGATTCCGCTTAAATATGATACAAATGATTTCAAATTCTTGGGTATTGTTATGTACAAGTTTAACTGACCACACAAATTTAAATGCTCACTTTGGTCTAAATATGCGGAATCGCTTTAAGTCGAATACTAATGTGTGGACCGGTTTTTTTCTATGTTAGTAATAGTTTTATTAAGGTTTTTAAGGAAAGATAAATGAGAAAAGTGGAAAATTCGGGAAAACTATAAAGGTTTGTTTGTGATTTTTTGTATGAACTCAACAAGACGTAAGAAAATAGCTCACTATAAAAACGAAGGATATGTGTAATTTGATTTTTGTGTTGTTCGGAATGATACTAAAGATGTTTAAAATTTGTGCAGTTCGCAAAGTCGAAAACATGGTAATTGATCAGCCTTAACAAAATTGGGTCTTTAATATAACGCCCACAAATTTTTCTAAGCCAAGAAATTCCATTCATTTTTTGCGGGATATATATAGGCTGACCATTCGTACTGATTTGATCAGTACATGTACTGATTTTTGATCAAGTGTACTGATCAAAAAACGTTGTACTGATTTGTACTGATTTTTTGAAATATGTACTGATTGTACTGATTTTCGAACATTTCAACATAAAACATAATTTTATTCAAAAATACTATACAAAAAGAATTTCCATTAAATAAGTCGTCAGAGCAGTTTTTTATAACTTCAGTCTGACAGTAAGATATTTTATAATGATTTATTTCCAAGGAGATTAGTTTTCGTGAATCAAGAGGCTCCTAAACGCAAAAATGTATCTGAGAATGAGATTATTTTGATGTTTATAAATTTATATGAAAGTTCGCCTAGAAGCTTTGAAGTTTTCTATAACGAAAACTTCACGGAATGATGGATTTTCTATATTTTAAAAAGATAGTGTAATTGCATAGTGTAATTGCACATTTAATATTTAATATTTAATATTTATTGAGCCTTTTTTTTTGACAATAAAAGAAATTGAAACAATAATACAAGAAGATAACTTAAGACTATAACGTATTATCTTAATTTTCAATAATTTTAAACAGCACCAAGCTTTATCTTTAATTATGTAATAAATCGAAAGGATTCTAAAAAAGTTCAATATGTCCTTGCTCCCGGGACTCACATAATTGGAGAGAAAATCTCTTAATATAAACTTAATTCTAACTTAAACTAAATAAAATAAGATAAAAACAACACAAAAATATCACAAAAATAGTATTATCCTCTATGAGTACCAGTAGAGCTTTTGGTATAAAAGCTGGGACATATATTGACATTTAAGTCGAAATTTGGTGGTACTTCATTAATATACCCAATCGGTGATAGGTAGTTGGTATTAGTCCAGCTAAAATTTCTTTGTTCAAAAAAAATGTTTCTAATATAATTATTATCATGATTTCTAATTCTTTCTATAAACCTTTTTAAAATGTCGCAAACATATAGACCAATTGGCGTTACTTTTGCTTGACTATAAATATATTGATTAGAATATCGTTTATTGATTGATTCGTAGTTCTTTCCTATACAATATCTCAAAATTTTCCGTTCCAGTATTTCCATTTCTTTTATTATGATTGGGGAAATGTTAAACCATATTGGGAATCCATATAAGAAAACTGGTCGTATACTTGTTTTATACAATAAAAGTTTAGTACTCTTTGGCAAACTTTTATTGTATAAAATCTTCGAAAATGCTCCCAATATTTTATATGACTTACTTAAAACGATTCTGGCATGACGATTAAATTTTACAAGATTATTAAAATGAATTCCAAGATATTTTATATTGTCGGTGATGGGAATTTCAGTACCATCAAGAAATAACTTAAGCTTTTTACTCTCTGGCACAACAAAACTTTTACATTTCCCAGATGCATTGCGGAGACAAATAGCCTCACTCTTAGACGTATTAATTTTGACTCCCCAATCATCATAAAAACGTTTAACAACTCTTAGATGGTTAGAAACTTGTGCTAAGCCGTCAATAGGCGAATCATTGTGTGAATAAAGTAGAGAATCATCCGCGTATAGCAACGCAGTTGAATTTGGTGTTACGTGCGGGAAATCGGACATAAATATATTATAAAGATGTGGAGCTAGTATGGATCCCTGTGGTACACCACACATAATACTCCCAAAATCGGACGACTTACCGTTGAATTGGACACAAAATGTTCTATTAGTGAAAAAGCTTTGAAAAAGTTTTACAATAGAAGCGTTAAATCCTATTTGAATCATTTTATAAATGATGCCTTTGTGAAAAGCATGGTCAAATGCTTTTTCCACATCTAAAGAAACCGCTACGGTACAACAGCGATTACGAAGATTTGAAACCACATCATTATGAAATTTAAATAACGCATCAACAGTAGAATGACCGTTTTTAAATCCAAATTGTAGATCAGGAATATACGAAGCGTTAATTCCTATGTCCATTTTTTCCCTTATAATTTTTTCAAAAATTTTTCCTAAATTCGAAAGTAGTGAAATTGGACGCAAATTATTTATATCCGTAATATTTGGCTTCTTTTGAATGGGTACAATTTTAGAAGTTTTCCACGAATCTGGAAAGTACGAGTTATTCAAACAGTTATTATAAATAATCGTAAGGTATTCAAAAGCTTTAGTTGGAAGTTTTTTTATAATAAAATTGGAGACATCGTCTAAGCCACTAGATTTTTTGTTATTAATATTTTTAGAGTGCGCTAAAACTTCATCTAAAGAAGATAGACTTTCAAAGTTTTGTGTGTTAGTGGCTGGAAAATGTTCTGAAAATGTATGTATATTATCAGGTACCCTATTAAGAGTAGAACTTATAGCTTCTGAAACTTCTGAAAAGTCTCTACTAGGAATATTTCCACTGTAAACGTTTGAAAAGTGTTCTTTAAGCCTGTTTAACTTTATTGCATCATCATCAATGATTATACCATCTACTGACAAATTTTTGACTACTTTATTTCTTCTGTATCCTATAATTCTGTATATCTGTTTATGAGCAGTGGGCCCAGCTTTAATATTCTGAAGTTTTGATTTAAAAATGTCAGACTGTTCTAACGCTACCTGCCTTTTTATAATGATATTTAATAGTTGTATTTGTTTAGAAAGCAATAAATATTCTGAATCTGACCGATTTAGTGTTCTATGATATATTTTCTTCAAATTCCTCTGCCAAGAGTATTTAATTTTAAACAAATTCTTAATTTGCTCAGAAATTAAAAACTTTCGATTTCCTAATTCAATTTTTTCAGAATGGTTGTTGGATACTGTATTTATAGTGTTCGTGATTCTATTTATATATTCATCGATTTCGCTATTCGACAAATTTTCATCCGAATTAGGATAGTAATTTAGAAGATGATTGTTTATATCGTTCCTAAAGTTATTCCAATTTGTATTCTCAAAAGATAAATAAGTTGAAGGTGGATTTAAAATAACATCAAAATTTGGGAGTTTAATCTGAAGTTTTAGAGGAAAGTGATCAGAAAATGTAGGAAGACTACAAATTTTATAATTGGAATTCGTTGAATTCATACAATTAGAACTCACTAAGAAATGGTCAAGGAAAGAGGACCCGTTAGGATATGATGGAAATAAATTAGAAATACGTGTAAAAAAAATAGAGTTTTGTTGTAAAAAGTTAAAAAAAATATTTCCATTTTGATTGTTCATTGTATCACCCCAAGAAACATGTTTAGCATTAAAATCCCCGCCAATAAATGTTCCATCAAAACTCTGAGAGAGAACACTTATATCCGCAAGACCACTTGTAAGAGTTTCCGAATTACAATTACATGGTATATACACGGAACCAACTAACAATTTTTTTACAGTCTCATCAATCACTATTTCAATGGAAACAAAGATATTTGGAAAACCTAAACCAGCTGTATTGATTTTGAAATATTTGTACGATTTTCTCAAAACTATAGCGACTCCTTGAGAAATTTGGTCTCTTATAAAATTATAATTTTCCATAACTACATTATGTCTAGCATATAGATGCGTTTCCTGAATGAATGCAGCATCTACCCTATTAGTTCGTAAAATATTCAATAGATCTATTCTCCGACTCAATTCAATGAGAGATCTAACATTAAAAGTAAGTAAGTTTAATACATTATGGGTCATATGCTTGATTAACTTCGACTAAAAGATTACGACATTGTTGTCTGGCTATATCCTCCGAAATGTTTTTATAATTCATAATAAAATTCTCAACTTTGCTTTCCAAAGATAACTCCTCAGGTTGACAAAGAATTTTGGCAATTTTCAAAAACTCCTGAATTATAGGTGGTTTTGAAATAGATTGCTGAATATGATCCAAATTGGAATTTGAAAAAAGGCTTGCATAAGAACGACTTTGCTGTATAAAATTGGTGTTGTTTACAGCATTATTCACATTAATCGAAGCCCTTTGTCTCCTTTCTCTAATTGCGAGTTGAATTCTATTCTTTATTTCTACATATTTCTTATAGGCAGAACACCCTTTAAAACTAGATGGATGGCCATGTTGCTTGCAATTATTACAAAAAGGTAAATTGTCTTTGTTTGAGACAAATTTACACTCCCCAGGAGCATGACCTTGATCACACTTGACACAGGCATATGGCCGGTTACAATTACGTGACATGTGGCCCCATTGTTGACAACGCCAACATTGTATCTCCATCCTATTTTTCTTAGGAGGTTCCCATGATATTCTCTGGTTTAATAAATATTTTAAGCCAGTTATTTCCCTCAAAGTCTTACCCTTCTTTAATGTAATTAAAAATAGTCCTGTATCTAAATCGTTTCTTATGGAAAAAGGAGTAGAAAATTTAGAGACCGACTCTATTGTATCCGGAATTAACGAATCAATCTCAGTCTGTATCAATTTAGTATCGGATTTATAATATAAGCCCCTAAGCACTATACTTAATCGTTTTTCCTCAATCGGTGTATATGAGTACGACTCAATCTTATTTTCCCTAAGTAATTTCATCATCTCAGCATGGACCAATGCATCTTTTACAAATAGCTTGCTTTTGTGTCTGTTTTTGTTAACGATTTTATATTCAACTTTCTTAGCCTTAAGTTGATTTGTTAAATCACCGATGTTAACATTAAATAAAAATATTAGCGGGCAAAATGAATTTTCTTTTTTCGATAGTCCGTTGGTGTCCTCTATTAAATTATTTTTCCTAGCTTGGTTTTTCTCTACCTGAATATTTAACTGATCTAAAATAGCAAACCTATTTTGTGAGCTTTGTGTGTTGTTCGGTAACAAATTATTTTCCCTTCTATTTTGCTTCTTTAAACCATATTTAGATAAATCTACCTTAGTATTATTAGATGTCTTCCGTTTGTTGTTCTGAACACATCGAATATTTTCCTCGTCTGATGTAAATGAAAGAAAAGAATCACACTCCAATGAAGTACCAAGAGAATCTTGATTATGTGAAACATTTGGTATTTGAACATCGCTAATTATGTTGATCTTTTTTGCCTTTCTTTCGGAACGTTTTGAGCCATTAGGACGTTTAATTGGGCTGTTACAACCAGCCTTCGCATATGTTATGTTGAATTTATTTGCAATTCTTTCCGAACGTTTTAAGCCACAAGGACGTTGAATTGGGGTGCTACAACCAGCCTTTTCTAAAGATTGACCATATGGTATATTTACATCGCAAATTATGTTGATTTTATTTGAATTTATTTCGGAATGTTTTGGGCCATTAGGACGTTGAATTGGGTTGTTACAACCTGCCTTCTCAAAAGATTGACCATTTTTGTCATTAATCATCATTAGCTTATTTAATTTCGGTATAGCACCTAAATTTTTATTCGACAAAGAGCTGTTTTGCAAGACAATATCTGGTATTTGGGAAGATGGTTTTTGAAATTGAATTAATTTATCTGGTGGTAAGTTCTCCAACGACTTATCCGGCGGTAAATTATCCTCCAAAAAGGAAGGAGGTGAAGCCATTGCACGATTTTCCAAAAAAGGTTTTGAATTTTTCTTTTTTTTTATTAAAAAAATTGAAGTTTTGAAAATATTTTCTTTGAATATATTTTTTATTTTATTTATCAAAATGAATAGAATACGTCCGGCCTCTTTGAAATTCAAATATCAGTTTCTGTAATTGCACATATGATTCTGAGATGTTCGGTTAAAAAAAAAATTGTGCTTATTAGCTGGGAAGTTTTCTTAAAAGAAAATTTATTAAAATTTAAGGAAAATGTCCTCAGAATCTGAGGGATTTTTTATCTCAAAACCTGCAGGTTTTTTTATATTTTCTGTACTGAAACGATCAACAAATTCAAATGAAGTTGTTTGAAGTCAAGTTAATTTTCTGGAAAATAACGAACAGTTAATGGCAGTTGTTTTTAACAGTTGTTTTTACTGAAATACTAATTGACCCCAAGTTTGTTAGTTAAACCCCAAGTTTGTTGAGTTTTAAAGAAATCATCAGTGTTTTCCATAAAAAAGAGTTGTCAGAAAATTATTTCTGAAAAAAAAACTTGGGCGTACTGATTTGAGTTCGGAAAAAAATGGTCACCCTAGATATATATAAAGCGAATATAAAGGCCAGCAACGCGGACCGTAAAAAAAAAATAAAATTAAGATTACAAAGTTAAAAGTAATTTAATATATAAAACTTTGTTTTTTGTCACAACAGAATACAAAGAATTTTCTTTAAATCTGTTTTTTGACAGAAAACTCTGTCAAATATCTGTTGAATTAAGATTACAGTCATTTTACAGAGTATTTTACCGAGTTATTATTTTGAGTGTAGCTATCAAACTTCCAGGCTTCTATCTAATCTAGATCGCTGTAGACATTAATAGATGAAAGATTGGAATGCTCTTATAACACTTTTCAAAATTTCAGAGAGGTGTTTTTTCGAGCAATAAATTTTCAAAGTTTGTAAGAGATCCAAATATTTGATTTTTTTTTTAATTTTTTCAAAATATCAAAAATTTATCTTTATACCCAACTTTGAATATTTAATGCTCGACATTAGTAGTTTTGGCCAATGGTGCGTATGATTATTGAATTTTCTGAATTAGCGTCTATAATATTACTCATACGCCTTGTATTTTTATACCCTCCACTTAGTGATAGAGGGTATATATAAGTTTGTCATTCCGTTTGTAACTCATCGAAATATCGGTCTATATATTCATGATGCCCGATCGATTTTAAGACATTCTAGCGATGTCCGTCTGTCCGTCTGTCCGTCTGTCTGTTGAAAATGCTCTCGCGGACAAAATATTGCACAGAAATAACTGAAACTCAACATATATATTGGAAGTTCTCCCGAGAAGTTTGGTATTGCATTTGAGCGATATCGGTTGAGCGGTTCAAAAGTTATGAACGAAAATGTAAGCACACCTCCAAAATTTCAGTACATTCAACATAACCTAAAAATACAAAATGCTTTATTTCGGCTTCTGGTTGACATATGTGAACATAATTGAACCCCAAATGGTATTTAAACAAGTGCGAACATATTTTTTGACAAAAAAAGAAAAAAATCGCGGATTTTTTTTTACCAAAATTTTTTTCGCGGAAATTTTTTTTTCAAAAGTAATTTCCTTTTAAATAAAGTTGTTTGCAATAATCTTTTTGAAATTGTGGAGGGTATTACTACATTCGGCAAGGCCGAATTTAACTTTTTTACTTGTTTTTTATTAGAACATTTTAATTTTTTATTAGTTTTGTGTGATCTACACACATTGAACATTATTTCTTTTCGTACAAATAATTGCATCACTGTCAGATGTGTGTGACTAAACGACTAAAAACAGATGAAGAAACGAAAAAAAAGAAACAAAAATGTTATGTCTGTGTGGTTTTTAATTTTTACATTGCCATGAGTTTTATTCTCTGCTCTATTTAAAAAAAAATTTAACTTAAATGGTGTCACAGCAAATTTCAAACAAGTGCATGTGAACGAGTTTTATAGTGTACAAAAAAAAAAAAACCCTCACACACGTACTTGCATGCATACACATACTCATTCTCATACACATAAACACATACATGCATGCACTTATTGTAGCATAAAACATAACATTCATAGTAAAATAATAAACGTTAACAATTTTGCACACTTACACACACACACTAACATACTGTATGCATTCTTATTGTCATAGTATGTGTTGTTGCTGTATTTTGTATGTGGTGAAAAAAAGTTATCATTATGTAATTAGTCTCATTAAATAAATTGGATTTTTTTTTTCATCATTCCAGCCAACTCAATTTAGCTCAGAGAGACATAAACATGTGTTATCTGTATACGTATGTATTTATGTATGTGTATGTAGAATATTTAAGACAATAATGAGAATACTTTCTAAGTACGGTCTTCAATTAAGATAGATTATGTAATTTTTGGATTTAAAAAAAAAACTCTTAATTCACCGGAGTTTTTAAAAATACACAGAGAGAACAGTTTAGTTGTGCCAGCCGAATTTAGAGCCAACTGCAGAGTTTAATAACAACAACCGAAATTTTCGGTTGCGATAACCAAAATTTGTTTTAAAAATTTAACTTCTGTTGGTTCAAATAAACTTCGGTAACCGAAACCGAAAATTTCGGTTGTTGTAATTAAACCATGCAGTTGGCTCTAAATTCGGCTGGTACAATTAAAATGTTTTCTCTGTGTAGGTATATGGGTGGAGTCACAAAAATTTATTTGTTGGTTCAATAATTACTAAACGATAGATCTTAAAGGTCTTGAAAATGAACTATTTTTTTTTTTTTACAAAAATGACAAAAGTTTTTACTCAAAATAAAATACTACTATTTCTAATTAAGTTGTTGTTTTTTTTTTACGTTAGAAAATTTTTTATCACTTAAAAAGGGAATTATGGAGGGTATTCATAGATTCGGCCTAGTTTAATTTAATTTTACTACTTGTTAATTTTAAGATTCGGGTCACATTTTATTCTAATATAATATTAAAATATAAGATTTTGATAAATGTTTTATTTAGTTTATTATACATAAATATCAAATTCTCAGATTTATTAAATAAAAAACAATTTCATACACATTTTACACTTTTATCTTCTGAAACATTTTTTCAAACAAAATTTTAAGATTCTGAGATTGTGTGTGTAAGCGATGTGACCCACGCAAGAAATATGAATGTAAGCTTTTAAGATTGTGGTGCATACCGATTTAATTTGAAAATATGTAATCAAGGGAACTCGGCACAAATTTGACCATTCTTACAATATTTAACCATGCCTTCTTAGCCCAGTTTTTGAAAAATTAAAATTCAAAAAATGCAGTTTTCTTAGTCCATATATCCATATTAGGGATGCCAAACGGGAAATCCCAAATCCCGAAATCGCGGGATTTTTCGGGATTGACAAATCCCGAATCCCGGGATTTATTTTTTCAATCCCGGGATTTTTTCGTGATTTTGCGGGATTGAGAAATCCCGAAAAATCCCGGGATTTCGGGATTTTTTTTTTGTAAAATATTGTAATCAAAATTGACTATTTCTTCAGTGTTTGTTGTCCGATGGTAACAAAATGGATATCGTTTGAAAGGTGTTTGAAATATCTTTCAAATGAGGAATGTTGGGCTTAAATTCTCTTACACACAGAAAACGGATTCGTTGTGCCAACCAAATCTAGAACCAACCAAATTATTGTAGTCCAGCCAACTATCACTTTTATCAGTTGTAATTACTAATAATTTCGATTTAGTCAATTGGTATTTATATCGAATTTCAGTAAGAGCAACTGATATGTCTGTTGAAACAACGAAAAATTATAAGAACAAAATGGTTGTTGTGACCGATATAATACCACCACAACTAAAGTATTTTATTAATAGGGCCATTTAACCGTAAAATAAAAAGACAAAAATAGTGTATTTTGTAATATATTTATTAAATAAGTTATTTTACAAGACATAATTTGAAATGTAATACAATTTTTAGGAATAGTTTTTTTTTTTATAAAAAATTCTCAGAATCTGAGACAGGTTCTATAGAAAATATGTCCCAGAATCTGAAACTTTTCCAATAGAAAAAACGTCTCAGGATCTGGCACTTTTTCTATCGAAAAAGCGTCTCAGAATTTGAGACTTTTCTATAGAAAAAACGTCACAGAATCAGAGATTTTTTTGAGAAAATCTAGGAATCTGAGACTTTTACTATAGAAAAAACGTCTCAGAATCTGAGACTTTTCCAATAGAAAAATATCTCAGAATCTGGCCTTTATCTATAGAACAAACGTCTCACCATTTGAGACTTTTTCTATAGAAAAGACGTCTCAGAATTTGAGACTTTTCTATAGAAAAAAAATCTCAGAATTAGAGATTTTTTTTGGAGAAAAAATATTTCAGAATTATAATGTCTAGGAATCTGAGACTTTTTCTATAAAAACAATGTCTCAGAATCTAGGGCTTATTCTATAGAAAAAATGTCAAAAAAATCTGAGACGTTTCTATAGAAAAAGTCTTAGAATTTAAGCAATTTTTTTCCTGATTCCGATTTTGAGACATTTTTTCGATAGACAAAGTCTCAGACTCTGACATATTTTTTCTATAGAAAAAAATGTCGCAGATTCTGAAACATTTTTTCTATAGAAAAAGTCTCAGACTCTGAAACATTTTTTCTATAGAAAAAGTCTCAGATTCTGAGACATTTTTTCTATAGAAAACGTCTCAGATTCTGAGACATTTTTTCTATAGAAAACGTCTCAGATTCTGAGACATTTTTTCTATAGAAAACGTCTCACTGTGCGATTCGCTATCTCGGTCGAAGTGAGTGACTACAAAATTTGTACGTAAAACAAAAAACTCAAATTTGTTTTTGCTTTACGTACAAAATTTCTAGTCACTCACTTTGTACGACATACTGAATCAGGGCATCAGATTCTGAGACATTTTTTCTATAGAAAACGTCTCAGATTCTGAGACATTTTTTCTATAGAAAACGTCTCAGATTCTGAGACATTTTTTCTATAGAAAAAATGTTTCAGAATCTGAGACATTTTCTATAGAAAAAATGTCTCAGAATCTGAGACTTTTTATATAGAAAAAATGTCTCAAAATCTGAGACTTTTTATATAGAAAAAATGTCTCAAAATCTGAGACTTTTTCCATGGAAAAAATGCCTCAGAATCTGAGATTTTTCTCAGAATCTGAGACTTTTTCAATAGAAAAAATGTCTCAGAATCTGAGACTTTTTCTATAGAAAAATGTATCAGAATCTGAGACTTTTTCTATAGAAAAAATGTCTCAGAATCTGAGACTTTTTCTATAGAAAAAAGTCTCAGAAAAACAGTTTTCATTAACAAGACAAACCGACATTTAAAATCCTACTGAAGATGACACTAACTGGGGTGTTTGAAACCGGTATAGGAAATACCAGAAATGTCTATAATTTTTAGAAATTCAATTTTTCTTCTGCATTTTTTCAACTTGAACCCTTATAACATATCAGATTCTGAAACATTTTTCAGAAAATTTCAGATTCTGAAAATTTTTTCTATAGAAAAAGTTTCTGACTCTGAAACATTTTTTTTATAGAAAAAGTCTTAGATTCTGATGTTTTTCCTTAAGAAAAAATCTCTGATTCTGAAATATTTTTTTTATAGAAAAAGTCTTAGATTATGAGAATTTTTTTCTATAGAAATCAGATTCTGAGACATTTTTTTCTAAAGAATATGTCTCAGGTTCTGAGACATTTGTTCTATAGAAAAAGTCTCGAATGCGGAGACATGGTTTTTGAAAAAAAAAAATCTCAGATTCTGAGACATTTTTTTACAGATTTTTTTTTAATTTAAAACAATTCGTAAATCCAAGATATTTTTCTTATAGAAAATTTTTTATTTTACAATGTTACCTTTAACTTCCACAAAAACACAATTTAGTCTCCCATTCATTTTTATTTCCTTGTCTGTGTTACTCCTGATAATGCACTATTTTTCTGAAAAACAAATAAATCATTTAATTTGAGAACAACATGCGTTATTAAAAAAACTTACAGTTGTTGATGATTTTTCCTTGCTCAATAGTTGTTCCGCCTTGTTAGGTTTACATGTAAATTACTTTCTCCGATTTTAAACCATTTTTTTGGGGATTTATGTAAATTTGTGGTTTAAGTATTTGTAATTAAAATAAAATTAATTTTAATATTTTTTTTCTGACGTTAATCGCAGAAAACAATTTTTGCTACAAGCGACAAATGTACGTTTGTGATATCCAATTTTTATTTTTTAATCGGTTACGTGTACTAATGGTTGCTGGAACAGTTTTAGTTTTTTAATATTTTGTTTATCTAACCAAAATATGGGCACTAAGGCATTTTTACATTTATTAATATAGTTTTTCTTCTGTAGCTGTAAAAAAATAGTAAAATTAAATAAATTATGTATTTAATAATACAAATTTGATAATTCCAACTAAATCCCAACTTCTCTTTTTTCTGTGTGTACTCTTTTGGAGTACAATTTAATTTTCAGGTCGTATTTCTTAATATACAGAAGTGTGAAGAATATTTTCTTTTTTCGAATTTAAAAATTTACTTTGTTTGAAACTTTCACATTTTCTTGTCTAAGAAGGAGCCCTACAGGTCCAATATTTTAAGAAACAGTTAAATTTTGCCGAGATTTTAATTTATAAGGGATCATTAAGTAATCCATCTGTAAAGTTTATTTTTAACATTTTTTGTTCGTAAATGAGTTAAAGCGGATGAGGGGAAAATTTCCCCCTTGAAGAACCAAAACAGCCTCTGAAAACCCAAAATTTGTTTACCAATTTGTAGTTTTGTTAAGCAAATGACACATTTTTAAGTTTCACCTAGCCAGAAAATGCAATTTTTCTCGTCCCGCCCCTTTTTGTGGGCGTGAATATAAAAAATAATATATATAATGATAATTACTTCAGCGTAATAAATGTATTTGTAAACATTTATCGCAAAGGGAAGAAAACCGTTAAAATGCGATTCGCCTACCAATAGGACAATTAATACAAATTTTGTATTGGCAGAGGACGTTGGGGACACGTACCCCTCGCGAGGAATTGTAAAAAATTTATTAATACGATTTTATCATTATTCAAACAAATATATTTTTTTTTTTTATTAAGAATTACCATATAATTACAAATCATATACCAATTTTACCTAACCGAGAACTGGTAACAAATACCTTCGTCTCGTTGTAGCGAAACAGACCAAGGCCTCTGGTGGGAATCGAACCCACGACCCCCAGACTCATAGGCTAACACGCTACCAACTATCCTACTGGGGCGCCTAACAAATATTTTATATCCACGTCTACAAAAGAGGCCGACCAAAAAAAAAAGTATTTTCTAATCATTTAAATTTGACTGCATTGCGTCTTTCACAGACGCACATCGCTCGAGTCTATTCAAATCGGTCATAGCTGTCCCTAAATTTTCGGTTTTTCTGTGCTAAATATGTGAAACTTTACGAAAAATATTCAATGGTGATGAATTAATTGAATATTAAATTATATAAAAAATTTATTAAAAATGTTACGTGAAAAACCTTAATTTTAATAAATCCCAAAATCCCGAAAAATCCCGTGATCCCGAAAAATCCCGAAATCCCGAAAAATCCCGGGATCCCGGGATTAGAATTTTAAAATCCCGAATCCCGGGATTTGTAAATGTCAACCCCTTCAGACTTTTATATGACACATGTTTTTCTGTAGTGGTACATTTGGTGTGGAATGCCTCATTAGAGTGACATTTTTTTTTTTTCAAAAATTAAGTTTTAATAAAAGTCTGTCTCAAGCACTACAAAATAGTTACAGAAAAAAAAATTGAGACTTTTTTTTAAAAAAAATTCTTGAACATAGGAAACCGCAATTTTTAGAAATTTTTTGACAAAAAGCCATATCTTAAAAACCGCTCGACCGATTTATAAAAATTTTTTATATTCATATTCAGCATGCCAAAATTAACACGAATAATCGAAAATGCATAGTGGGTTGTGACCTTATACACTTGATTACAATAGTTCTGGCGGTGAAAAATCCGGTCTATAAACTTTTCCATCACATCAGGTTTTTAAGAAAACTGAGATCAAAGTTCAAAAAAAAATTGCCGATTTGGGCATTTTCGGAAACTCATAAAGCGACTGATAAAATGAGTTATATATTGTAAAGAGCAATGTTACAGCTTCACCCTTGACTTATTTTTAAGTCATCAGCACATCGGGTTCATCCGTTATGAGTTGTCAAATATGTCCAAAAAACGCGATTTTTTTGTATTTCAAATTTTTCAAAAACCTGATGCAATGGAAAAGTTTGGACACCGGATTTGTGACCAGAAAATAATTGTAATCATGTTTATGAGGTGGCGTTGTATTTGCATCAAGTTTTTTTTCATATGATTAGTAACGGAAAAAACGATTTTGGGGAATAAGACATCATTGAAAGACAATTGCTGTCGTAAGGGTTAAGGCGACTAACCAAATGAGTTCAGCATCTTTAAGAGCAAACTTTAAGCTTTGCCCTAGACATATTTTTAAGTCGTCAGCACATCTGGTTCATCCACTATGAGTTGTCAGAAATGCGCAAAACGACGATTTTTTTCGAACTTTGACCTTAATTTTCTTAAAAACATGGTGTGATGGAAAAGTTTGGAGACCAGATTTGTGATCACTTGATCAATTAAAATTAACTGCATAAGGTTGGGTGCCAGTCGCATCAAGTTTTTTTTAAATTTTTTTTTTGATATTCGTGGTCGATGTATCAAAAGTAATAAATAAGATGTTTCGCAAAAATATATATATTTTTTTTTAATATTTAAATATCAAAAATATTGGTCGCCGAGCGCCAGATTGGCCTTAAATTTGTCCGGACGTTCAAAATCGGAAGAAAAATAGTCAGTCTATATGTATAACACGATGCAGTAAAAAAAATAGCTAGACTCCTCAAGATTGGCACAAATATGTTCCAAATATAAAACGCCCGAGATATTTTTTTTAATAAACATATTGGTGGGTATGAAAAATTTGTCGCAGGCAAATTAAGTACTCTCACTTGTTTTTTATACATTTTTTTTTAATTTGCTGCAAAGTTAAAAGTGCATTAAAAAACTAAAATCAAATCAAAAAAGTATAGAGTAACATGATTTTGCTAATTTTTATTGTTTACTTTTAGTTTATTTAAACAATTTAATGTTTCTTTTAAATCTTTTAATAGCACATACAAAAAAATATTAAAAAAAATATTGCACAATATCGTAGAGGTGTTTATTATCCTCTTAAATCAGTGGTTGTGTACGGATTTCAATGTTTTGCGGTTTTTGTTATAATAACCTCAAAAATGTTTCCCCCAGCTTTATAGCATATACTTTAATTAAGAAGAAACAAAAAAAAAAAACAAAATGGCTTAAACTTTTAATAATTTGCTTTTAACCACAAAACGGCGTTTTAACAAATGACGGCAATACATGCCACCACCACCAACAACACCAACAGCAACAAAACAAACATTCAGACATAAAAACAGCAATACGAGCATTCATGTAGTGTCGTTAGTGTTGAATCATAATAACAGGGCTTATACGAGGTATTAAGGTCATTGTGTAAGTGGATGTGTGTGGTCAGAGTCAATGAAAGTATTTAATACTTAAGGGGATGATAAGTAATTGAGACTGTAAGTAAAAACATACGTAAACACACACACACATACATACATAAATACATATTGACATTTATGATAGTGACAAATTTTTTATTTTTTTTGCATATAGAGATTTAGCCGGATGTGATTTTCATTTACAGGAAATAAATCTTAACTTAAATATATTATTCAATTTAAAAGAACCTTCAAACCTTTGAACGAAACGGCATTCTAAACACAACCCAGCAAAACTTAGATTACCAAATAAGGTATAAAATAAGGTATAGGATCTCTTATTTTATACATTGCAGCATTGATGATTTTAACAGGCGATGAGACTCAAAGTAATGCATCCACATTATCACAAAGAATACCAGTAAGGTATAAAATAAGTCATAAATTTATAACGAAGAATACGAGTAAGGTGTAAAATATATGATATTTTATAGGTAACGAGAAATGAAATAATATAGCATACAAGAAGATAATATATAAGGTGTTACTTGTAGTGAAAACGTACATAATGTAACCAAATATAAGTCATCCATGATTTAATGTTTAGAAATAACAAATATGAAATACATTTTTTCCAATAATCATGCATTACGTAGCAAATTATTAGTAATGCATTATTTTTCACTTTAAAATAATACGTTGTGGAACAAATATTTGGTAAGACATCATAAAATAATGCTACAAATAAGTTATATGCATTACCTGGTAATGTGTTATATAATCACTACCCATTACCAAAGTTTTGCTGGGAAATCTTACATCGTAGATGTTCAAATTGTTTATCTGAAATCAGCAAATTTTTCTGCTAAAATCCGCAGATTTTTCTTCTGATTCGATACAGATCCGCCAGACAGAAATTAAGCAAAACTAAAATCAGCAGATGAGCAGATTTTTGAGGTTGTGTAGTTTTTAAGAAATTGCATTTGTGCAATTCAAACCCAAAAACTGATAAATAGAAAATTTAAAATTT
Organism: Pegoplata infirma; assembly: GCA_963921195.1. Taxonomy (NCBI): domain Eukaryota; kingdom Metazoa; phylum Arthropoda; class Insecta; order Diptera; family Anthomyiidae; genus Pegoplata; species Pegoplata infirma. Next base: position 329,043,035 of record OY992536.1, read on the forward strand.
TTGTTGCAAAGTTGTTGGAAATTTCCAAATACATAAAAAAAAATTCATGCTACCATGTGAGAATTTTTCTTAAAAAATGTTTCAAAATTATTGTGAAGCTTGTTTTCCGCAATCAAAGTTTTATAGCATTTTGGTTCTCAGGATTTGAAAAAAAAATATGCCCGAGTAAAAAAGTTCCTATATAGTTGTATATAATTTTATTAACATCATATATGATTAAATAGAATTATATAGAATTTGATGCGAAAAATGAGTCGATAAAACTATATAAAATTTGATCAATGTTTCATATATTTTGATAAATTTTTTATATAATTTTATGCGAAATTTGGACCCCTATTTTTATATAACAACAGCAAATTTATATAATTAGATATAATTATATAAAAAAATATAAAATTGTATAAAACTGTATTAAACTATATAAAGTTACATAAAATTATATATAATTATATATAATTAAAACAAAATTTTATGATTTATATAAAACTTGATATAATTTTATGTAACTTTATATAGTTTTATACAGTTTTATACAACTTTATATATTTTTATATAATTATATCTAATTATATAATTTTGCTATTATTATATAAAAATAGGGGTCCAAATTTCGCATAAAATTACATAAAAAATTTATCAAAATATATGAAACATTGATCAAATTTTATATAGTTTTATCGACTCATTTTTCGCATCAAATTCTATATACTTCTATTTAATCATATATGATGTTTATAAAATTATATACAACTATATAGGAACTTTTTTACTCGGGTGTGTAAAAAAAAAATAAAAAATAATTATCATTTTTTTTTGTTAACCAAGAAAAAACACGAAATTCTATTAAAATATCAGTATTACTCGTAAAAATTGTTGACCCTAGTAAAAAAAGAAAAAAAGATCATGACTAATTAAATCCCAAATATGGCGGATACAATTACTTTTATAAGTATCTACGTGTATACTTTATAATCTAGCGGGATTACCTTATATATAATGTGATACGTGAATTGGGTCTATATAATTATATCAGTTGGAGAAAACAGATACGATTAAATATAATTTAAAACCATTATAACTGATCGTATATTGCTCCTTATAACGACATATAAGTTGGATAACATTATATATAATCATATGCACTTTATGTAATGTCATATACAGAAACATGTTCTTTATGTAAAGCAATATCTAACCATATATATTTATGTCTTATAGTCTCAATTTATTTTATATTGTATCAGTCCGGATCAAACTGATAAAACCAGATAGACCCATTTTACGTATCATATTATATATAACACTATCTGTTCAGATCTTGTAGGATAACCGAAGATATTATTTGAAACAATTGTGTCCACCATATTTGGGATCTAATTTGTCACGGCTATATATAACTCTTTTTTACTCGGGGATACAAAGGTAAGTAAATTAAATTTTCATTGTCTGGGTCGGGTCAAATACTAACCTTCAAATTCATAAAAGTTATAATAGGCAAATAAGAGGTTAGATTTCAAAACTATATAATAAAGTTCTAATCGAACAATTTTCAATTGAACTTTAGTTATTTTTTCCAAAATGTAGTTCAAACCAAAATTATTAAAGAATAATGGTTAAAAAATAATTTTCCTTAAAATCGCTAACACTAAATCGCTACATATGCTTGGAAAAATACCTAAAAATGAACATTTATTCTCCAAGATGTATTCAAAAAAATTAAGCAAACAAATTTTAAAATTTTTGAATTTAAGTGAATAAAATTTTAAAAACTAAGAAATTGTGGCTTTGGACATGGTCTCATAAAAAGGACATTTTATTAACCTTATGTAGTAAAAAAAAAATCTATAAATTTTAAATTAAATACTTAGGATCAAATGTTAAAGAAAACCGGTTTTATAATGATTTATTTAATTTTTTTTTTTGCTCCAGGCCCTGAACTTCAAGAGCCCGTCGCGATGCTTCGCACAGTGTTGCGACTTTATGTAAAGAGTGGCCAAAAGTAGAAGGAGTTAAGTTAGACGTTGAAATTATTAACACTTGTTAAGATCGATAAGATCAAGAAAAAATTTGGATTTGGTAAATATCTGTCCAAGGATTCGTATCCTTGCTGTTTGCCCGTGGAGCAGGTTCGGATTATTATAGAAATAAAAACAAAAGATTTCAATTGATTTTAGTAAGAGAAAAGTCTCTATATTTATTTATAAAAAATAAATTACCTTTAAATACACAGGGGTGTAGGTATATGCACGTAGTGCTTGATATGGCGATGATTGAACGATTAATACTTAACGAATAGAAAATATATAAAGTGGCGACAAACAATGCTTAAAGTCCCGTTAACGGTTTACTAGCCGAATTCTATGCTAAACTCTTTACAGAGTTGCACGGAAAGTGTAGCAAACTAGAATTCAACTAGTATTAACCCTTTAAGGAGCAAGTGTCCCAAAAAGGGGACAGTTTAAATCAAATAAAGTATTTGAGCTTAAACATTGCCGGCCGCCTTGCAACAATAAGGGGTTGCAACGGATTCTTAATGTTAAGTAATAAGAAATTAATTCAATTAAAGCTTTAAATTCATTTTTTTATATTTTTTCAAAAAACACTTAAAGCTAATGGTCAAGGGACCGGTATTTTAAGCTACACTACCCAAGAGGATAGTGTGATCTAAAGGAGACCAGAGCTTAAAATCAATATAAATAAATTAACGAAGAGACCCAAGGGGGTCGTTTGATCCAAGGGGATCGTATCCCTAAAGAGGGGATTGGCCAGATATGACCCAACCAAAACTGGTGTATTGAGCCAATGGAAGACCCGGGCTCGAGTATATTTTACCCTTAATAATTTGAGGGCTTATTTCAGGTCCTAAAACCAGCGCGACACGAGACGAAACATTAAAATTAGGGTCAGCAAGCTGAAACCCAGCGAACCCATCCTTCACCGTGTCCGGTACCGACTCCGAAGGAGTGCGGACACCTTTCATCCGTGTGACCTTGGCCGTTACTGCAATGCTAAATGTGGAGTCATAGGCTGACCCCAGAGTCAGCCGACAAAATCCGACTGCATCTACCTTGGAAACAGGCAACCGAAGTTGCTGCACCAAGGTTTCGCAAACATAGCTAACATTACAGCAAAGGTCCAAGGCCGCACGTACCGGAATAGTTTTTCCCGGTAATATAGCGGAAACTATTAAAGTTGGTGAAAAAGTGATAATGTGCCGGATAGGCAACAAGCACACTCTGGACACGGACGGAAGCGAAATTTTCGTCGAAGTTTTTTGCAGTGTAGAGGAGCGCGAGGGACGAGACTTTTTTCCTGAACCGGAATCGCGAAAAGCGTGAAGGAGGTTGTGATGATCCCCCTTGCACTCGCGGCACCTAAAGGTGCTATTGCAATTTTTAGCAATATGCGAGTGCGCCAAACAACGCGAGCAATAGTGGTGCATGACCACCATACGAAGTTTCCTCTCATAGGCCATTTTACGGAACTTTACGCAGGACCTGAGAGGATGTCTGCCTTTGCACACTCTACACTTAAAATCGCGTTCGTCTTTTGAAGTGGCGGTCGCGATAATACTCGAACCAGAGGTTCCGATGGCACCCGATAAAGGTTCGGGTATTGTTGTCGTTGTTGGTGCTACGTTAGAGGTCGTAGCTTGCGGAGGCACATCAACAGGAGCAGATGCGGCCACCGTATTAGGTGAAAATTCAGGTGCAGGTGTTGACACAGGAGCAACCAAGGGGGCTACTGCAACAACTGGATCTGCTACCTCCATCGCTTCATCATAATCCTCCAAAAGAGCATCTTCAAATAGGGTTTTTAATGCGTCCATTATGCTGTGAAACAATAAAGATTAACAGAAAGTAAAAATTATGGTTTTAATTCAAATTGGTCAGGATGACCAGCTTCGCGATGTGTCGTCTTACAACCCCATTCGCAGTGCGCACGTCTACTACACGAATATGACCGTCACTACCCGGGTAGAGTTTAACGACACGACCTAATCTCCACGAAGTTGGAGGCAATTGTTCGTGCCTTATGACGACTAAATCGTTTTCCTCAATTTCGCGTTCCGGATTTTGCCATTTATAACGCTTGTGCAAGCCCATTAAATACTCTTCTTTCCACCGTTGGCAGAAAAGTTGAGTAATAGCCTGCATTTTCCGAAACCGATTTACTATACTTATCGGAGGGTCAGTTATTGTAGGCTCCGCAGGAGCTAGAATTGGAGAACCAATTAAAAAATGTCCAGGTGTCAGCGCTACCGGTTCTTTCGGATTGTCCGTCATAGGACCAAGAGGACGCGAATTAAGGCAAGCTTCGATTCTCGCTAGAATGGTCGAGAATTCTTCAAAAGTGTATTTGAATGCTTGCGCCTCCTTCCGAAAGTGAAGTTTAAAGCTCTTCACACCGGCTTCCCACAGACCACCCATATGAGGGGCACCAGCTGGGATAAAACGCCACGAAAGATTTTGAAAACTGTATTTAGAACACACCGTGGACTGACTTTCTTTAAGGAAAGTCTTGAAATCTCTCTCTAATTCACGCGACGCGCCTACAAAATTAGTACCGTTATCCGAAAAGATAGCGTGAGGACAACCTCGCCGAGAAGTAAATCTTTGAAAAGCGGCTAGGAAAGTAGCCGTAGACAAATCCGATGTTGCTTCTAGATGTATGGCCTTTGTCGAAAAGCACACAAAAATACATACGTACCCTTTTGTTATTTTACAAGCCCTACCAGTGAAACTCTTTATGTCAAAAGGACCCGCAAAGTCCACCCCTGTAGTAGAAAAAGGCCTATCAAGAACAGTCCTTTCAGGTGGTAGCGCGGCCATAATTTGACTGCAAGAACGTTTTCTGTCCAGAACGCAACGTTGGCACCGACCGATAACTCCACGTATTTTAGATTTCATCCGTGGAATCCAATATTCGATGCGAAGTATACGTAACATTAACTGATTTCCACCATGAATGGAAATTAAATGTACGAATTCGGTCAAAAGTTGTGTAAACCGATGGGCATATGGTAAAATGATTGGATGTTGTTCAGTATACGATAAAGATGGACATTTAGCCAAACGACCATTTAATCTCATAACACCGTCTTTGTCGAGGAAAGGATTTAAGGGAACCAAAAAACTCTGTGAAGAAATTGGTTTCTTCTCCAAAAGACATTTATATTCTTCGCCAAAATGACATTTCTGAGCAATAATGGCCAAATGCGTTTTAGCTCTCTTTATCTCCCAATTATAAAGAGTTTTACTCTGATATAAATGACGAGCCGATTTGCGCGATTTGAGGCTATTTTCGAGAAATCTCAAGATATATGAGGTTACCCGAAGCGCTTTATCAAGGCGAGAGTATCTCGCTAGAATATCGAAATACACATCTTTCCCTCCGGCGTCCTTAAAGAAGGACACATGAGTCTTAATTTTCTGCATTTCATTGTCAGTATTAAGACCCGAAAGATCTGTGATATTCCAGTCAACCTTATTTTGACGAAGCCAATGTGGACCATACCACCAAAGATTATTGTCAGCCAACTCAGAAGGAGAAATGCCTCGACTGCCCAAATCGGCAGGATTCTCCTCGGACCGAACATGATACCAATTGTGGTTTCCAACGTTTTGTTGGATTTGGCATACTCTGTTTCGAACAAAAGTGGTCCAAGAACAAGGGTCCTTTTTCAACCAGGCAAGGACGATTGTTGAATCAGTCCAACAATAAACCTGGCGAATTTTTATATCTATTTCGCTAAGTACCGTTTGTAAAAGCTCTGAGGCCAAAACTGCCCCACAAAGCTCAAGACGTGGTATGGAAATAGATTTAATAGGAGCCACTTTTGTTTTCCCCGTTAACAAATGGGTATAAATTTGTCCATCGAAGGTTTCAATACGAATGTAAATCACCCCCGCGTATGCCTTTTCCGAGGCATCAGAAAACGCATGAAGTTCAACAGAACAACTTGGCGTATAATGAACCCATCTTGGAATCTGTATATTGTTAACTTCATGATAAGAAGTAACAAACTTTTTCCATTCATTCTCCGTTGAAAGAGGAAGCGAATCGTCCCAATCGATATTATCGAGCCAAATTCTCTGCATGATAATTTTTGCAACTATTATCACTGGGCCCAGCCAACCTACAGGATCAAACAATTTCGCTATCGTGGATAGAACTTCCCTCTTAGTGTGACTCGATTTATGTGCAATAGGAATTACACTAAAATAAAACGAGTCTAATTGAGCATTCCATTGAATGCCCAACGTCTTCGAACTACTCGACTCTACAAAAGTTAAAAGTTTAGCGTCCACCAAATACTCAGGGGGAAATCTGTCTAAAATTGTCCGTTCGTTGGAAGTCCATTTTCTCAAGTCAAATTTAGCATTAGACAATGCTGCTATGAGTTGATCACGAGCGATCAACGCAGACGAAACGTCGTGAGTCCCTGTTAACACATCGTCAACGTACATGCATTTCCGTAGAATATGCGATGCCAGCGGATACTCAGCTTCAGAATCATCTGCCAATTGCAACAAAGTTCGTATGGCAAGATAAGGGGCGCAATTGACGCCAAAAGTAACAGTTTGTAACTCATACTCCTTAACGTCCTCAGTCGGAGAATCTCTAAACAAGATACGTTGAAATGGAGTATGAGCCGAATCAACTCCAATTTGCCTATACATTTGCGTAATATCGCAATTAAAAACAAACTTGAAAAGTCGCCAACGAAGAATTAACAGAACTAAATCTGCCTGTAATGTGGGCCCAACATAAAGACAGTCGTTAAGACTGGTACCGTTAGATGTTTTATTTGAAGCGTTAAAAACTACTCTCAATTTCGTAGTCTTTCGCTCCGGTTTTACGACTGGGTGATGGGGTAAATAGCAAGAATAGGTTGTAGCCGGAGAATTTGACACACGTTTCATATGACCCAGATCCAAATATTCCCTGACGACGTTGTCGTACATTTCCTTTATCTCAGGCCTTCGTAGAAGAGAGGATTCCGTCCTTACAAACTGTTTAAGAACCTTTGACCTCGAGTTACCCAAGTTTAAAGTACTCGGAAATTCAGGTTTAAATGGAAGAGTCACGATATATCTACCATCAGAATCCCGACGTGTAGTCGCTTTATAATTCTCCTCACAGATTTTATCAAAAGTAGATAAAATCTTCTTCTTAGGGGTTTCCTCAAGTTCCCAAAATTTAAGAAGAGTTCTATTAAGAGAATCTTCCTCCGAAAATTCTACCTTAGTAGAATAGACTTGAACTTGAGGCTGCGATATCGGACCGGTAATAATCCAGCCAAAAACTGTATTTTGAGCCAATAAAGAGCCCAAAATGTCCTGGCGAATTTCACCCGAAAGAATTCGAGGATATAAATCCGCGCCTAACAAAATATCGACCGGCCTACTATCGTAGAAATTGGGATCCGCAAAACGGAGGTTCGGCAAGTTATGCCTAATACAAGATGGAATATTAAACGTTGGTAAATTACCCGATATTTTCGGTAAAACAAGGGCCATCGTCTCCAAAACGAGTGAGGTATCCAACCGAGAGCCGATCTTCAGAGAACAAATTTTTCTTGAAGTGGCAGATACAGCTTGATTCACGCCTGAAATCTGAGCATTCGTAGAATATGTCAAAAGTTTCAAACGATTCTGCAAGCTTTCGGAAATAAACGAAGCCTCAGAAGCCGGATCTACAAGAGCCCGGGCTTGGTACGTCGTACCCTGGTGAATAATATTCACCACAGCTGTCCCTAAAAGCACAGATCGATTCTGCGAAGCATGAAAGACCTGCCTATTTGAAGGATGCGTTGGATTTCCACCGCTAGAGGTGGATTGTACATTCGGATCGGGAATAAATTCTGTAGTACGGGGATTCAAAGTTGAATTCGCTACCGCATTAGCACGAACATTTCCAACCGAATGTGCAGAAGGCTGCGTAGTTGAATTCGCCGCTGCATTAGCGCGAATATTTCCAGAAGAGTTTGCAGAAGGCTGCGTATCACGATGAAGTAGTGTGTGATGGCGTTTATTACACTTGGAACAAGTGTATGAACTTCCACAATTTCTAGCCTCATGTGTCTGTGAAAGACAATTTATACAAAAATTATGCTTTTTCACAGTTGAAAATCGTTCAGCCACAGATAATTTTTTAAAGCGAAGGCATGAGCGTAATAAATGTACTTGATTTTTACATAAAACGCACTTTGATGACGATGATGATGTATTCGAAACATGCGCTTTCACTTTCCCTTCAGGTGCTTTTTTCGAAACATGAGAACCCTTAAGATCACGAGAGCATTCTAAAGTATCGATCCTATTCGTCAAAAATTTATCAAAATCGCTCCAAATGGACAAGATTTTCTTATTTTCAACGGTATGTTCCCACAGATCCAACGTATTCGAAGGTAATCGTTGAATGCAGATGAAAACGATCATGTGGGAAAAAAGAGGATCCGTCGTGGCAATATCTAAAACTGACATGCCTGAAAAGAATCCGTCGATACCACGCTGCAATGATTTCAAGCCTTCAATAGTCTCTTTATCGAGGACCGGAAGGTTGAAAAGAGCCATTAGATGATGATTCACCATTAAACGCAGGTTCTCGTATTTATCTTCCAAGCTTTTCCACGCTATGTCGAATCCGCTATTGGTAAGCGGGGCTTTCGATACTATTTCCCTAGCCTCGCCACTAGTTTTCTCAACTAAATGACATAGTTTCTCCACGGAACCTATACGCGAATTATTTATAAAAACCGCTTTAAAAAGATCCCTAAACGAAGGCCAAGAAAGAACATTGCCATCGAAGACGGGTATATTGCAAGGAGGAAGACGCATACTGTGGTTATCCTCATCGGCCTTAACCGATACCGAAGGAGTTTGAGCGCTACTAGTCGCCTTAGCCCTCGCGAACTCATCCAACTTCTCATTAATTGTTGACAAACAATCAATGTATACGTTGAAAGTGGATGAGTATTTCGACTCGGCTGCTACAACATCAGCTGGTTTAGGCACCTTTAATGTTGTCAAATAAACAATACACGATTTGTAGGAACTTTTCACTTGATCCCACATTGAACTCAACTCCTTTCCGCGTAACTCGAGACTAAATTTAGAATGAGCGTCATCGGCGATCTTCCTAAACCCTTCTTCGAACCTGACAACTTCATCAGTTTCTCTCATGAAAAGTTCAAAAGCTGACATTTTCTTATCCATTTATGAAAAAGAAACAGAAAATTCCACAAAATGTTTCCAAAAGCGCGAAAATATAAGAAAAAACCCAATAAAAAAATTCAGAAAACGTACAACTTTGCTGTGAAATATCAACACTTTTTCAAAAAATTAGAGAAATCCCGAAAAAAATTGAAAAATACGAAGATTTTTCGAGTTCGTAAATTTTTACTCACAAAAAAATCGAAAAATATCGATTTCGGAAGAAAAATAAACAAAAATCACTAATTTCCGAAGAAAAAGAACGAAGTTTCATGAAAAAACACGAAGATGCACGAAGATTTTCCAAAAATGTAAAAAGATTATCACAAAAAATTAATTCGCAAAAGGAAACAAAAAAAATTTTAAAATTTTATTAAAATTCCAAAATTTTACGAAAAAGCACGAAAAAATACGAAGGCAATTACGAATTTTCCAAAAATGTCACCAAATTTCACTAAAATGCCCAAAAAATTTATAAAAATAAATTTTTAATTTTAATGTTACACAAAGACTATGTCACGACTATACCGGACAGTAGGGTACTTGTTTTGTAACAAAAAAAAAAATCACTGTTAAAAAAAAAAAAAACAACAACAACACGGTACGTATGTAATTGGTATGGTAAAAGAATTTTGTGTGGTACTCTGATCGAGTAGGATATAGCACAAAAGGGAATGAAAAAATAAAAACACTGCAATGGTTAAATTAAAGAATTTGTATTTAGTTATAAAATATAAATGTACGTATGTATGTACTAATGTAATAAAAAATCACAAATTTAACACTTTGATTTTATAACAACCCGACGATTTTTTGCAACGAAACAAAAAGGAACAAATGGAATTATTTATTTTATAATTTTTTTATTAAAAGTTTAAATAAGAATAAATTAATTTAAATGAAATATTAACACTTTTATCAAAAAAAAAATTATTAAAAAAATTATTTATGTCCGTCCTGTAAACAAACGGAATGGTTGCGAAAAAAAGTATGTAAATAGATATGAAAGACAAAATGTCAAACAAGTGGACTGTATAAATTAAAAACGCGATCAGGGTTGTAACACGATCATTCACAATAGTTTAAAAAATAGTATGTATTTAATAAATAAATACTACTATATCAACACACAATTTTAATGTATATGAAAAAATTTTTTGCAATTAATTTTTATTTAAATTTTCACTTCACTTTCCGTATCACTTTATGTTATTTATCACAACAATAATAAAAAAATGAACGCACGTACCTTTTATTTGATGAAATAAAATAAACTTTTAAAGAAAAGATTTAATGTTGTTGTTGGGGGTGGATGATGCCGCAAAAAATGGTTGCTGCGATGGGAAAAAATAATTAATTAATTCCTTGTTGAAATCTTTCAATAAATCCGGGGTGAAGGACCAAATGTTTGCCCGTGGAGCAGGTTCGGATTATTATAGAAATAAAAACAAAAGATTTCAATTGATTTTAGTAAGAGAAAAGTCTCTATATTTATTTATAAAAAATAAATTACCTTTAAATACACAGGGGTGTAGGTATATGCACGTAGTGCTTGATATGGCGATGATTGAACGATTAATACTTAACGAATAGAAAATATATAAAGTGGCGACAAACAATGCTTAAAGTCCCGTTAACGGTTTACTAGCCGAATTCTATGCTAAACTCTTTACAGAGTTGCACGGAAAGTGTAGCAAACTAGAATTCAACTAGTATTAACCCTTTAAGGAGCAAGTGTCCCAAAAAGGGGACAGTTTAAATCAAATAAAGTATTTGAGCTTAAACACTTGCCATATATCATGAAATTAAAATATGTCATAAAATTAAAAATAACATTTCAATCGTCATGTTATTTATTGTGGTTATTACCTATAATGCCTAGAGTGACCATTTTTTTCTCAACTCAAATCAGTACGCCCAGGTTGTTATGTTTTTTTTTCTCTAAAAAAATAGTCTTTAAAAACTATTTTAATGAGAAAACACTGCTGACAAATTTGGGGTCAATTAGTATTTCAGTAAAAACAACTGTTAAAAAACAACTGCCATTAACTGTTGTCATCGCAGAAAATTGTCATTGCAGAAAAGTAAATTAACTTCAAACAACTCCATTTGAATGTTTTGATCGTTTCAGTGCAGAAATTATAACAAAAACCTACAGGTTTTTAAGAATAAGAAAATCCCTAAGACTCAGAGAACTTTTTCCTTTGCATCCATGTAATTTTATTATATTTTAAAAAACATATAAAATCCATACTCCCTTGAACTTTCCGTTACAGAAAACCTCAAAGATTTTGTACTACTTTTCAATTTAAATTTATGAAGATCAAAACTACCTCATGTTCAGATATATTTTTTCGTTAAGAAACCTCTTAATTCACGAACTCTAAGCTCTTCAAAATTATCTCATTATCAGACTTAAGAAATAAGAAAACTACTCTGACGACTTATTTTATACAAATTCAAGTTTTTGTATAGAATTTTCGAATAAAATTATTTTTGATGTTGAAATGTTCAAAAATCAGTACAATAATCAGTACATAATTCAAAAAATCAGTACAAATCAGTACAACGTTTTTTGATCAGTACACGTGATCAAAAATCAGTACATGTACTGATCAAATCAGTACGAATGGTCAGCCTAATAATGCCATCAATTATTTTACTAAATAAGCAAGGATACGCTTACAAGGGAAGTATCTCAACCCTTATGAACCGATTTGCATGAAACGTAAAATATAGATAAAAGAGACAATTCTAAGGTTGGGGTGTCTCGGCTTATCGGCCATATCGGGGATTTAGGGGTTCAAAACATGGGTCAAAAAATGGCGAAAAAATTGTTTTTTGGATTTTTCAGCCATTTCTTTTTAAGAAACTATATGATGTTTACATATGAGAAGAAAGGATTTTTAATACCCATCCAACGGTGGCATAACCTTGTAAAAGTTTGGCTTCGTTAAATACTTTTTTTATGAAAATGTGTACATTTTGGGGGGTATTTAAATGAATACATAGACCTACGACGTCCATATGAAAACGAAATAATCTTTATTAAATTTAAGTCGACACGTATTTTTTCTCTAGAGGATATTACTGTTAGTTCGGGAGTTATCGAAATTTTCCCGGAGGTCCACATTGTTTCATAAGGGGACAACGAAATTTTGAAACACTGATATGGCCGAAAAGCCGAGACACCCCAACCATCAAATCGTCTCTTTTATATATATTTTAAGTTTCAAGCAAATCGGTTCATAAGGGTTGAGATACTTCCCTTGTTAGTTCAAAAATATCCTTCTTACAAAAATGTACAGAAAAAGTGTAAACATTTAAGTTATTTCATGAAATTATAAAAATCCAACTGTTACAATATGCCCAATGTATTTATCAAAGTTTATGCAAATCGGAACAAGGATACGCCCTCCTCGAAAATGTCCTTGTTAAAAAAATTCAAGAAAAAGTGTAAAATTCGAAATACTTGATGAATTTTTGCATCAGCAACACTTAGAATATACCTAAAATCTTAATCAAATGAATAAATCGAAGCAAAAATGTAATGCGTAAATTGAAATATCCTTAAAAATTAAAAAAAAAAAGTTTAAAACAAGTAAAAAAATTATAGTCGGTCAAGACCGACCATATAATACCCTACACCAGAGTTTCCCGGAAAACGGGTCCCAAGTTCAAACATGGACTGATTAGATCTATATTTTGTCAAATCTTTGGTAAGTGTAAAAAACACTCACAAATCAAATTAAAGTGAAATAGGCTTCTTTTTGTTGACAATACACCGTTTTAACTGAATATCGGGCGCAATTTTCACATGGGGCGGGCCTGAGTCCAAAAATGGTCCGATGATAATCAGATTTGATAAGTTTATTAAAGTGAGCGTTTAAAAAACAGCATTTTAATTAAATATTTTCTATTTTCATGAAATTTGAGAGATTAATGTGAAAATCGGGAAGGTGGTTTGTATGGGGGCTACAAGAAGAACTGGTCCGATTTCGAAATTGTGATTTGTGTAGATAAAACATAGTTACCTGCAAAACTTCGAAAAGATACCTATTATAATGCGGTTATTAGAGTCATTTTAGCCAGTTTATTCTAGCTCGAGGTCATTATTTCCTTTTCTAATTAAAACTATGATATTCTCATAGAATACTTATTATTATTTAGAAAAAAAAAAATAATATAAACCCTATACTACAAGTAGCAAAGGGGTTTTGAATGACAAATTAATAAAAAATGTTTGCAAAGTTTGGTTTTTGTTAGATTTATTAATTGGTTTTGATGAGATACAAGAAAAACTTCTTAATTTGTCAATGAGTTTTAATGAACAAATGTGCATTTAAAGTTTTATTCATTTATTTTTTTTAATTTTGCAGTATTTGTTTTCTTTTTTTTTTGTATCTACAGAAATCCAAACCCCCTCTTAAAATATTATAAGGTTAAATTCATACAAATGTTGTGTACAAAACAAAGACAGATGTGTTTAAAAACATTTCAACAAGTAAAAATCTCTGATAACCGGAGACATCAACAGAATAGAACATGAAAACAAAAAAAAAAAAACAAACAAAATAAATAAATAAAGAAGACCATCCATACATAAATATGTCCGTAGTACATACTTTACATACATTGAAGGTATTCGTAATATGAGCAACTTTTAATGAATTTTCACTCAAAGAGTCATGAACAAATGTATTCAAGCATGCAAACATACTCGGTACATACATACAAACATATACAAATATTGCAACACAAATCTGATGGACGACCATTTACCATCAACCTGTTACAGGCCAGACATACTGAAAACACCAAACAGACAAGACGTGCATGTACAAAGAGACAGACAGACAGACAAACATGTACTTATGGACATTGTACGTTTATAATGAAAAGATTGAGGTACAGATTTTTAACAAAATAGTACAAGCGATGAGAAACGGAAAGATTAATAACCATGATGAAAACAAACAAAAAAGAAAGTGCACATCCTTTTTTAACTTTGTTGTATTTACTCAAATAAGTTTTAACTGAATAAATATCGATTTTTCTTCAATGGTCTTTAATATTAAACCAAAAAGAAAACTCTTATTTATATAAGGAAACCTTTCCCCTTCCTACTATAAATCGGTAGAATTGACTTTATGCGTGTAAATAAAGAAACCACACATATTTTGCGTAATTTTTTACATACACAAAATGTGTACATTTGTGTCAAAAAATTTAAAATGTACCACGGCTCGGCCGAAAAAAACTTTAACTTCAAATTGCGAACACTGTAAATGTCTCTCTTGATTACACAGTGCAACACCCAAAATCGGAATGGGATAAATCCAAAAGCAAATGAAAGTTGACATATTCCATAACAAACCCCTCAAAGCTTTTTTCTAGTGCAGAGCTAGATTTTGTTTTATACGTATTTGAAGTTAGTGCACTTTTATTATAATTATAATAATAAATGCTTGAAAACTGTATTAGTGGCGAATGATTAATATTAATAATTGCCTTTAAATAACAATCATACGCAACGGTGTACAGTGGTTTATTTTAATAATTTGGCTATTCAGTAAATAGGTACTGGACCGACTGCAGCAAAATTCATACCAGTCATAGCTGAAGTAATTTTGAGCTTAAGTTTGGAAACTGGACCCTACATGCCAAATAAGGACACCACCAGGGGCCTTTAAAGTAGGAAATGTTTAGTACACAAAAACTTTAAATGCTTTAAAATCACCAACTTTAAATGCGTGTAAAATAAAATCTAGCTCTGACCTAAAAAAAGGCCTTGAGGGTTTTGTTATGGAAAACGTCAGCTTTCATTTGCTTTAAGTTCGATTTTGTATCACTGTGTTATGAATCTGAGGTGCCCCTCTACTATATTTCGACCGTGATACATTTCTAATACACTGTGCTAGTCGCAAAAATTAACATACTGGACACCCTGAGTGTAAAGCAAATTTGGGTACGCTGAATTCAATGGTGCTACCCGTTTTTCGAAGTTAGCGTTCGTATTCGCGATATTTGCGATTTAAAGTAGTAAAGATTTTGTACTATAAAAATTAAATTTTTATGCATTTTTAGAAAATGCATTGTTTTTTTTTGCGAAAAAATTTTTTTTTCCGCGAAACAAATAAAAAACCGCGTCTGTAATGTATTATAGTCTTCTCATTTTCATTACTTAATAGCTAAATAAAAAAAATTTGGAAACCAAATTTATCGAAAAAAAATGTCAGTGAATAATTTTTTTTTGTATATTTAATAGAGTGTAGATAATAAAAATTTAGCAATTGTCTAAGTCAATGGTTCTCAAACGGTGGGTTGCGACCCCCTAGGGGGTCGCGGAAGCATTTTAAGCGGGTCGCGAAAAGTTTATAAACATCACGATCAAATTATTAAAATTAAAATTTCTAAAATATAAAAGCAAATCATAATTTTTTAATACGGCTACGTTTTTTGGTACGGCTACGTTAGGATCTATCAATTTATGTCTATTTTTAGCTTATCAGTGGGCTTCAAAAAACTCTGGAAAAGATAGAATGAAATTTACCCTCTTTTTCCTTTCATCTTTCCACCCTTGCATCGAAAAATTCAGGTTCGTGTGGATCTTATGTTTTGTACTATATGCATGCCAAAAATACATTTTTACAATAATTCATATTATTTTTCCGTCCAAAGTCCAACAATTTTAAATCCGACAACTTTAGGATATGCTCCATCTTCAATAATATCAACTTGGCCATTTTCAGCTTCATAGCTCGCTAGGGCTTCAAAATTAGCTAAGCATTTAAAAAGCAAAATTTTTAAATCTGACTACTTCAGGATATGATCGCCAGGACTACATGCTATCAGCACCTTACTTAATTGGGGGCTTTGAAAAAAGCTAAAATTTTAAAAAACTGTATTAAAAAAATCGGTCCATGTTTGTATTATAATAAGAATGCTTTCAAAATTATTATGTTGGTATAAGAATTTACAAAGAATCATTCCAAATTTTAAAGAGATCGAACCAGTTCTGCTTGTAGTCCCTTATAAAAACCACCCTTTCGATGTTCGTAAAAATATTTAAAACTGATGAAAAGGAAATATTTGACAAAAATGTTGGTCGTGTTTTTTAAACATGTACTTTAGTAACTTTACCAAATCTGATCATAATTGGACCATTTTTAGGCTTACAATTAGTTCTCATATCAAAATTTCGTTCGATATTCAGTAAAATCGGTCTATTGTAAAAACGCCTATTTCCCTCATTTTTCGATTCTGTGTGTTTTCTACACTAATTAAATATATCAAAAACTAGGTATGTAATGAGTCCATGTTTGGACTTGAGACACATTTTCTAGAAAACCTGGTGTAGAGTATAATATGGTAGGTCTTGACCGACTTTAATTTCTCGATTGTTTTTTTTTTGTGGGGGGTCGCGAGAAATTTGAAATATTGAAAAGGGGTCGCAAAACAAAAGCTAGTGAGAAGCTCTGGTCTAAGTAATATAAAATTTTTTTTTTACTTAAAAGTAATTCGTTATTTTAGAATAGTGGAATCTTCAGCGCTGGATGGACACCCCAAGAAGTAGTGAGATCTTCTTGAAATTTTAAAATAGCGCCAAAGTTAACTTCGTAAAAAGCACTTCTCGCTCTGCTCCAAATTTAGTCATATATTCTTAAAAATATTTTTGAGTGTATCAGGATAAATGAGCCAAAAATGGTCCAGAGTAGAGATGGGCGCGTGATTGATCATATTTACTCACGCTCACGACAGGAATTTTTTAATCACGCACACCCACTCACAAGCATATTTTTTTCTACTGACACTCACTCACAATCACGTGAGTAAATTTAATAAAACTCACACTCACGTGTACTCACGCAAGCTTCACTCACACTCACGAAACTTTTATTTATATAAAAAAAACTTCAAAAGCTTAAATTTTAAAAATCTTTTAAAATTTTCAGTTCAGCGATTTTTTTTTTTTGATTTCTTCGGGACGAAATCTTAAATATAGCCAAATTTTAAATTTTTTTTGTTGATTTTTTTGGTTCGAAAGGAAATATGAAGAGAAATTAAATCACGCAAACTCACGTAAAAAATTCACGCAAAAATCTTACTCACGCACACTCACTCACGCAATTTTTTTCACCACTCACACTAACTCACAATCACGTGAGTAAAATTGAGTTCAGTCATGCTCACGCGTGAATCACGTGAATCACGCTCTAATCTCTAGTCCAGAGTAAGAATACACCATACACATCAGAAATTATCAATTGTTTTTCAGAAGTTGTCAAGTGCATTTCAGAAATTATCAATTGTATTTTAAAATATTTTTAATTTGTATTTCAGTGAATATCAAATGTATTTCAAAAGTTATAAATTGTGTTTTAGAAAATACTAGTTGCATTTTAGAATTTATCAATTTTATTTCAGAGTTTTACGAAGGTTAGGATGAAAATTACACTCGAAAAAAAATTTACTCAAAAAAAAAATATTAGTAATTCTTTTTTCAAAAATGACTAAAAAAAGTTATCTACTTAAAATTAAACATTTTTAACAAAAATTGTTTAATTTTGTTCACGTTAAAAAATTTAGTCGAATTTAACTTTTCTACTTGTTTTTTTATTTTTCTTTAATTTTGGAGGTATAAAAGATTCGCCACATCCGAATTTAACACTTTTACTTATTTGACATAATAATATTTTTGTTTAGATTTTGTTTGTGTGTGTATTTAAGTTGGATGTTTACGAGTTTAAATAAAATACCGTACACTAAAAAAACCTTGTCATCATATTACTAGAAAAATTCCCGTGACCCTATTTGACCAATATTTGATAGTTTTCCTTGTTATTTAACAAACAAATTTGTGTTTTGGTCTATCGAAATTTAATTTTTTTTTTGTAATTTTTCATTTTTTTGGTAAATGTCCAAATTTCCAAGGTAATTAAAAAAAAATTAGTAATGACACGAGAATTCTTTGTAAGCTTTATCGTGTCAAAAAAGTTGTAAATTTATTTTTTTAATAATAGTTTTGATCACATGATCAATTATTTTTATTTATTCTTTTCTATTTATTTACAACTCATTTTTTATAAATTCAACCTAACCGAAAACTGGTAACAATGACCGTCGTCTCGTTGTAGCGAAAAAACAAGGGTTCTGGTGGGAATCGAACCCACGACCTTCACGTTCAAAGGCTAGCACGCTACCAACTAGCAAAGGTTTGTAAATTAACAATTCTATTGCTAAAAATTAAAATAACAAGCTTTTCTAGTCATTTTACATATTTTCTTTAGTGTATTATAAAGTTTCCCCAAAAAAATATTGTACTCAGCTGTAGGAAGCGTCTTGAAAACGATTTTAAATGCTTAAAATTTTTTTTTATATAAATCTCATAAACATCCGTCACTCAAACCAAGTGTAAAAGAAAAATGCATTTTGTTTAATCCGAATCGCAATAAAAAAACTTTCATAAATCTTTAAAATATTTTTGGGGTTTATTGAGCATTAAAATATTTTTTTTTGTAATAATTTCATAATATTTTTTTTTGTAGCCACACTTAAATGGTATTTAATGTTAATTTATGTGATTGCTTGTGATAAACGTGACTTTATGACTTTCAATCATAAACGTTTCAATGTTTGTGTTCGTATATAAGTAAATTAAAGAAATTATGTTTCAAGGAAATTTCACACGAAATCTCTAGTTTTGAGTTAATTATGAGTTTAAGTAAAATGGTGAATATTTATATAGTTAACCTGAATTTGTAAACATTTATTGCAAGGGGTTAGTGAGCTCCGCCTCCTAAATAACTTCGTAAGCTTGTTAAGTTTTTGGATGATACCAAAGATTTGACAAAGCCGAATTTAATACTGAACCTTTTTTAAAACGTAAAAAAAGGTTTAAAATATGGAGAGTACAAACGATTCTCCACCGCCGAATTCAATACCCTCACTTATTTTATCTTATTTTCATTTGAAAAACACACTTAACAGGAATTGTATTGGCTATTAAAGTATTTTACAACGCGATTATTTCCCAAAAAAAAATAGTTTTCCACAAAAAAAAAATTTATAGTCAAAATTTTATTAAAGGTTTTGTTTTAGGCCAATGGTCGATGCATATTTCGCAATATAAGATCATTTTGTGTGAAATTGGTTATATGCGTCACAAAACTTGTATATTTGTTTGTATATTAATTCATAAATATGTATGATAGGCCGGAGCGATTTGATATTTTTCTCTCTGAATGGGATCAAAATTAATTTAAGAGGATAATAAAATAAAATATGTAAAATAAACAAGAAAAATATAAGTGTCATAATTATTTTTTTATTGTTTGCGGTTTTTTTTGAGTGCATGATTTTTGAATCCAAAGCACAGTGCAATATTTGGCCAATCTGTAATTATTGTAATTGTCTTTATGACATATGATTATATCCCCATTTACCAAATTATTCGTTTATATTTTAAAAATTTTTACTTTTGGATTTTTCAAAGGTGAGGTTAGTCTGTAAAAATAGGAAGAAATCAAAAATCACTCCGTTCTAATGTACACTAAACATACATAAATTTATACAAGGCAATATATTCAAGTTATTTTTCTGGCATACATATGTACATTAGGGTGGTTTTTTATTTTATTTTTTTTGGAATTTCGAGGAGCGCGCAGCGGATTTTTGTGTCATTTGATGTTAAAATAATTGTGTAAAAATTTGAGCTAAATCGGATAAAATTAACCCGAGGCGCAAGGAGGTCAAAGTTTCGAGAAAAAGCCAAAATGGCCAAATTTTGAAAAAACTTAAAAAAATTTAAATTTTGTACAAATAAAAATAATAAAATATTTTTTATTTAACTTTCTAGCAATAATACTCAGAAAAAATTATCTTAAATTTTTATGACGGCAGTAACACTTTCAAACATGAAATACAAAAATTACCATGCATTTTGCGGGGTACCTGAAATGAGTGTTTTGGATTTTTTTAAAATTTTATTAAACAAAAAAAAATAAATCTTACTATTCTATAGCAATGGATTATTAAATACATCCTAAGGCTTAAATATTTAAAAAATTGGGGATATCCATCGACACAATTTTTTTTTGGAGTCATTTGACTCCTTGAAATCCGCAAAACTCAAATGACTCCAAAAAAAAATTGAGTCGATGGATATCCCCAATTTTTTAAATATTTAAGCTTTAGGATGTATTTAATAATCCATTGCTATAGAATAGTAAGATTTAATTTTTTTGTTTAATAAAATTTTCAAAAAATCGAAAACACTCATTTCAGGTACCCCCCAAAATGCATGGTAATTTTTATATTTCATGTTTGAAAGTGTTACTGCCGTCATAAAAAGTAAAGATAATTTTTTCTGAGTATTATTGCAAGAAATTAAATAAAAAATATTTTATTTTTTTTTATTTCTACAAAATTTACATTTTTTTAAGTTTTTTCAAAATTTGGCCATTTTTGCTTTTTCTCGAAACATTGACCTTCTTGCGCCTCGGGTTAGTTTTATCCGATTTAGCTCAAATTTTTACACAATTATTTTAACATCAAATGGCACAAAAATCCGCTGCGCGCTCCTCGAAATTCCAAAAAAAATAAAATAAAAAACCACCCTAATGTACATATTCGTAACGAATATAATACTTTTTATGACTTTAAGAGTTAACGGTCTTAATATACGTACATAAAAAACATTCAATGTATGCTCGTCAAGTACATCAGCGGCGGGTGCAACTATCCGAGTAAAAATTTTTATATGATGCAATATATTATGATATATGACACAATATATATTAATACGCAATTTAATCCGAATAATGGTGGATGTTTTTGCATTAAAAAAGATCTACTTGTATAAAATATGATTTGATTTCATCCGAGTTTTGACCAGACATTGCCTTATATTGGTGGATCTAATTAGATCTAATTGCACAAAAACATATAAAATCCTGGTGTTTTTTGGTTTGGGTTGAGATGCACCACAGGTCAACGATACATTCACCAAACATACAATTTCCAAAAACAAAAAAAATGTTTGGGTACGCTTCGAACCAGATAGGTGATATACATAACCCTAACAAGGAAATGTTTTGGAAGATTTTAAAAAAATTTTTATAGTTTGCTTAGAATTTTTATAGTTTGCTTAGAACTTAGAAAATTTTTTGTTAATTGGAAACATATATAGTTTTATATGGAACAGAATAAGCTATATATAATGTTATGTTAAATTATACAGAAAAACAAATTTTGTATTGACGCTGATATAATTTTATATAATTATATCAACCGTACACCTTTTAATCCGAATCATGATTAAATTATATATTACTACATATGACTGCATTAAAAAAATTAAGAAAATATCTCAGGTATGTATAATCATATATAATTTATTATGTTTGTATCAAGTTATATATTGTAATATATGTTTATTTTTACTCGGGTATTGATTTTGAGCTAAAAATTTATTTAAAATCTTATTTGCTAGATCATTGCAATCCGTTTTCAAATTGTGACAATTTTTAAATCAAAAAAAAAAAAAAATCAATTCAAAAAATGTTGTCTATAAATAAAATTCCTCAAAAAAAGTTACAGTACATTCAAAAGAAAAACTCTGTCAAAAAATCTGTAAAATGACTTTGAATGGGATTTAAAAAACTTTTAGCTGATTTTTCCGCTAAAATGGATATTTTTACTAAAATCTCTGTCATTCAGTTTTAAGAACAAATAACTCCTTCCTAGTAAATTTTCAGATTTTTTGATAACTCATTCAAAAGATATGGAATTTTCAAAAATACGGAAATGGTTCTTCTTTTTTCAAATAAACATCTCTAATTTACAAAATGACGTTTCTTAAAATTTGTTCTAACTGCTCTAATTGCCAAAAGATTGTTCATATTTATGATCCACGGTATTTTTTTATTCCAATCCCAAAATATCGGTCCTAGACTTACCTTCAAGTATACCGATCGACTCAGATTCACTTTTTGAGTCGATTTAGCGATGTCCGTCCGTCCGTCTGTCCATCTATCGGTTTAAGCACGATACAGGTCGCAATTTTCAGCCAATTGACTTGAAATTTGAAACTTAAGCATCTTTTGGCCCAAGGACGAAGCCTATTGAAATTAAAATCAGTCTATGTTTAGACCTAGCCCCCATACAAACGCCCCCTTTGGATTAGCCTTAATTGACTCCAACAACTGTATTTTAATAGATATCGCTTTGAAATTTTACAGGTAATCAAATTTCAAAGGAATCGGGACAGTCCTTCTGGAAGTCTGTAATGACTGGTGGTCATTTATAAAAAGAGTTCCCTATTTCTGTTGGGTAATTTAATTTGGCCGGCGTTTGAAACGCCACTGGCACTAATGTTAATGCCGGCACTAACAAGCGCCAAGGCAAAGCACTACTTGGAGTGCTGGTGGTTTAAATTAAAAAGAAAACAAAGAGCCAATTGCTCGGCTAAGTTTCGAGTTAGAATTTTGAATGATCCTTTATTACAAAATTTGTCTCCTTATAAACTAAAATAACGGTACTTAAATCTAATCCTTAATCTATCTATTTACATGCAATTATATGCTTACACATACATACATAAAAATATTGTTTATTTACTAATAAAAAAAATATAAATAACACAGCTGATTCTAAAAACAGCTGATTCAAAATATAAATTATACAGCTGATTAGAGATGTGTAATACATGATAATAAATGATTAGAGATGTGTAATAAATACATTACACCCTCACCCTTTATTGAAAAAAAAAAAAAAAAAAAAAATGTTTAAATATAATTTTTTTTTTTTTTTTTTTTTTATAATGCAATTCATTTAATTATATTTCTTTAACATATTATTATGATATTTTCTCATTTTTCCTCCTATATCTAAAATAGAATTAACTCCTTGTTTTTCTATTATCCTGTATGGCCCATGATATGGTGCCTGATTTTTCTTCCTGTTTACTGTTCTTAGTAGCACTAGCTCTCCTACTTCTAAATTAAGAGATTTCGTGTTTTGAAATTTATTCACTCTACTGACTTTAGCTATTTCTAAATATTCTTTTGTTTTCTCTAAAGAAAATTTTAATCTTTGCTTTAACTCTTTTGCATAATTTTCTATGTTGTAAATTTTTTCATTACTTCTAATCTCATCATTTGGCAGGTAAGGTAACTTCCCAAAGACCAATTCATATGGCGTGTAATTTGTATCTATGTGTGGCGTTGTATTGTACGCGAATGTAAAATATTGAACCCAATTATCCCATTCACTATCTTTACAGAAGTTTAATAAAAATTCGTTGAGAACTCTATGATTTCGTTCTAATGAGCCCAAAGTCTCATGATGGTAAGGTGCGCTAAAAATTTGTTTTATATCTAACAATTTGCATATTTCTGACATTAATTCGTTTGTGAATTCAGTACCCTTATCTGATTTTAAGATTTTAAAATTACCGTATTTCAAAATAAATTGTTCTACCAGTGTTTTTGCCACTGTTTTCGCCTCTTTAGTCTCCATAGGAAATGCTACCACGTATTTTGTAAGTTCGCATTGAATTGTAAGTATGTATCGGTTGTAATTTGACAAACGCAAAGGTCCAACCGTATCGATTGACACCACCTCAAAGCTAGTTCCTGGTGTGTCTGTTAACATCATTTTTTCTTTTGTATGTTTAGTTTGTTTATTTATTTTGCATTGTTTGCAATTCAAAATATGTTGTTTCACCATTTTGCTCATATTCTTCCATATGTAGCGCTGCTTCAGCTTTAAAACCGTCTTTCTGATGCCTAAATGTCCTCCATGAGTTGAATTGTGGTATTCATTTATAAGTTTCATCTGTGTTTCTTTACAAAGTATTCGTTTTGGTTCTTCATATATTAATATTTTTAAATTTGTTTTTGTTTTCAATTGTAATTTGTTGTATAAATTTTTAAATTTGTCCATGGCCATGGTTTTAAATATTACATCATTTTTACTCAACGCTAGCTCGGTTATTCTTAAATCACGCATTTTTGATAACAGTTTCTTCAACGTCAACGTTGTGCTCGATGAATTATCGCTGCATCTTGCTATGATTTCATTATCCGATACTTCTATTAAATTATTTTTAAAATCTTTATGTATTTGAAACTTAAGTTTTCTTGTTTTACGTAAATCTGATATCGATGTGCAGTCCCAGACAAAAAGTTGATCAGGCTTTTGCTCGGACGTACATTTTGCATTGTTTGTAATGTCAGGGTTATTTTCATTTTCCAATTGTTTTTTCTTGTTTCTGGTTATTGCTAACACCTTCTTAGCTGATTCATCCGCTTCTGGGATCATTGCTCTCAATGTGTCGCTATTCAAAACTATTCTTGATAATGCATCCGCATTCGTATTCATTTTTCCTTTCTTGTATTGTATTTCGAAATTGTAATCAGATAAATCCATTCTAATTCGTGTCATTTTTGACGACGGGTTTTTGTGTGAAAATAGAGAAATTAACGGTCTGTGGTCAGTGACTACGATAAAATCTCTACCATATAGGTAAGGTCTAAAAAAATTTATTCCCCAATGAATAGCTAACAACTCCTTTTCTATTGTAGGTTTGTTTAGGTCATGTTTTGATAATGATTTGCTCGCGTATGAAATTGGTAAATCTGTTCCAACTTCACCTTGCGATAAAACTGCACCAAGAGCATAATTTGACGCATCTGTGGTTAAAATGAATGGTTTGGTAAAATCTGGGTATCGAAGTATTGGTGGTTTCATAAGCTTTTCTTTTAGTGTTTCGAACGAGTCTTGACATTCCTTGTTCCATAGAAAAGGTTTGTTTTTCTTTAATAGTGCATTTAAATTTTTAGCTATGTCTGCAAATTTTGGTATAAATCGGCGATAGTAATTGCAAAAAGCCACAAATCTTCTTACTTCATCTGCACTTGTTGGAACTGGATAGTTTTTTATCACGTCATCCTTAGCTGGATCTGTTGTAATTCCTTTATTTGTTATGAGGTGCCCAAGATACACTACCTCTGGTTTCAAAAAACTGCACTTGCTTGCATTTAATTTGAGGTTGTATTTCATTAATCTTTGAAAAACCTTTTTTAAATTGTCGTTGTGGTGCTTTAAACTGCATCCAAATACAATAATGTCATCCACATATAAAAAAGCTTCAGCATCTAAGCCACTAAGCGCAATTGTTAACATTCTCTGAAAACTGTTTGAAGATATTTTCAAACCGTAAGGTAATCGCTTAAATTGGTAATGACCATTTCCTGTGGAAAATGCTGTCAAAGGGCGTGAATTTTTATGTAACTTTATTTGATGGAATGAACTTGTCATGTCCAACGTTGAAAAATATTTGGCTCTACCAAGTTTGTCGAGCACATCTTCTATTCTTGTCAGCGGAAATTTGTCGTTGACTATCTTCTCGTTTAGTTTACGGAAATCTACTACTAGACGCCATTTTTTTGTATCATCTGTTGACTTTTTTGGTACCACAAGTAGTGGTGAATTGTATGGGCTAACCGAATTCTCAATGATGTTGTCGCCTAATAATTGGTCAACCTGATTATTTATTTCCTCTACTTGTGTCTGTGGAAGTCTGTAGTTTTTAATATATACCGGTGTTGAATCTGTTGTTTGTATTTGTTGTGTATAAAAATTATTAACACTTAGTTCTTCCCCTGGAAGATGGAAAACATCTTGAAATTCTTTAAAAATTTCTCTTAGAGATTTTTCTGCATGTGGGTCACTTCCCCCAATATCTAAAATATTCAAAAGTGTACTTAATCTGTCACTGTCATGCTGACTCGATTTTCTACACCTTTTCCAATTGAAATTCAGAAAAGATCAATTGTAATTCAGAAATCACAATTGAAATTCAGAAATCCCAATTGAAATTCAGAATAGCCCAATTGAAATTCAGAAATCATAATTGAAATTCAGAAAAGCCCAATTGAAATTCAGAAATCACAATTGAAATTCAGAAAAGCTCAATTGAAATTCAGAAATCACAATTGAAATTCAGAAAAGCGCAATTGAAATTCAGAAAAGATCAATTGAAATTCAGAAAAGCCCAATTGAAATTCAGAAAAGCACAATTGAAATTCAGAAAAGCCCAATTGAAATTCAGAAAAGCACAATTGAAATTCAGAAAACCCCAATTGAAATTCAGAAAAGCACAATTGAAATTCAGAAAAGCACAATTGAAATTCAGAAATCGTAATTGAAATTCAGAAAAGCCCAATTGAAATTCAGAAAAGCACAATTGAAATTCAGAAATGCCCAATTGAAATTCAGAAAAGCATAATTGAAATTCAGAAATCGTAATTGAAATTCAGAAATCGTAATTGAAATTCAGAAAAGCCAAATTGAAATTCAGAAAATCACAATTGAAATTCAGAAAATCACAATTGAAATTCAGAAAAGCCCAATTGAAATTCAGAAAAGCACAATTGAAATTCAGAAAAGCACAATTGAAATTCAGAAAATCACAATTGAAATTCAGAAAATCACAATTGAAATTCAGAAAAGCCCAATTGAAATTCAGAAATCGTAATTGAAATTCAGAAAAGCACAATTGAAATTCAGAAAATCACAATTGAAATTCAGAATAGCCCAATTGAAATTCAGAAAATCACAATTGAAATTCAGAAAAGCCCAATTGAAATTCAGAAAATTACAATTGAAATTCAGAAAAGCCCAATTGAAATTCAGAAATCGTAATTGAAATTCAGAAAAGCCCAATTGAAATTCAGAAAAGCACAATTGAAATTCAGAAAAGCACAATTGAAATTCAGAAAAGCCCAATTGAAATTCAGAAAAGACCAATTGAAATTCAGAAATCGTAATTGAAATTCAGAAAAGCACAATTGAAATTCAGAAAATCACAATTGAAATTCAGAAAATCACAATTGAAATTCAGAAAAGCCCAATTGAAATTCAGAAAAGCACAATTGAAATTCAGAAAAGCACAATTGAAATTCAGAAAATCACAATTGAAATTCAACAAATCACAATTGAAATTCAGAAAAGCCCAATTGAAATTCAGAAATCGTAATTGAAATTCAGAAAAGCACAATTGAAATTCAGAAAATCACATTTGAAATTCAGAATAGCCCAATTGAAATTCAGAAAATCACAATTGAAATTCAGAAAAGCCCAATTGAAATTCAGAAAATCACAATTGAAATTCAGAAAAGCCCAATTGAAATTCAGAAATCGTAATTGAAATTCAGAAAAGCCCAATTAAAATTCAGAAAAGCACAATTGAAATTCAGAAAAGCACAATTGAAATTCAGAAAAGCCCAATTGAAATTCAGAAAATCACAATTGAAATTCAGAAAAGCCCAATTGAAATTCAGAAATCACAATTGAAATTCAGAAAATGTAAACAAACCAAATGTAAACAACCCAAATATAAGTCACCACTACATAGACATATCAAACAAATGATGTACAATTAATATGTATATGAGAGTATCGAACTTTATTCTCTACATATTGCAGAGATCAGACAGAAAATACACTAATAAAATGTTGTTGGTAAAATCAAGTGAAACTGACTTTATTTTTTTTTTTTTATCTACATAATTTTTTATTAGTATTGCGAACAAAAATATTTACTCTACCACGTAACATTAATATTGCTATATACATTAGGCTGGGTCGTATTCCAACAAAGTGCTCAGATCAACTATTAATAGCGAAAAAAAAGTTGGTACAAGTAAATACAAGCAATTTAAAACCAAAATGAACAAAATCGGTCCATGGCTTCCGTTCTCGCATCGCGGGTCAAAATTGCGGTTTTTGAAAAAATGGACATAATTTAAAAAAAAAAAAATTAAATATTTAAAAAAAATAAAATGTATTTATTCGGCCTTTATATATGTATACATTAGAGTGTCCCTTATTTTGGAAATGTTGGAAATCTTGAGACGGTACCCGCTCATTTTTTTCCTTTTGACTTAAAAATAACTCAGGAAAAATTTTACGCCCCTAGGACCACGCCTTCCCTACGCGACGGGGCCTTAAAGAGCGGGGCCTAAAAAATCATTTTTCCATACAAACCAAAAAAATTTTTTTTTTATTTTTAATTTTTTTGTTATTAATTATTATATTACTTGGTTTGCTTATTCACGACAAAAAATTTGATTTTGGAGGGATAAGTCTTTCAGCGCTAAAAAATTTTTCGCAAAAAAAAAATTTGGGCGGCCGGGGTCCTACAGTAAAAAATTTTTAAAAAATATTTTTTTTTAGTTTTGACCAGCAACGGTTTTAGTTGCTATGTTGCTTTAAATGATATATATTCCAAAAAAAAAATTATTCATATCTGTGACATCTTTATCTTTTTCGAAAAAAAAAATTTTGAGCCGTAGGAATCCTACGGTAAAAAATTTTTAAAAAATATTTTTTTTTAGTTTTGAAAAGCAATGGTTTTAGTTTTTATGTTGTTTTTAATGATATATATTCCAAAAAAAATATTATTCATATTTGTGACATTTTTATCGTGTATCGAAAAAAATCATCAATGCATTTTTTACCCTTTTTTAGAACACGATTAAGATGTCACAGATACAAAAAATATTTTTTTATGAATATATATCATTTAAAGCAACATAGCAGCTAAAACCGTTGCTGGTCAAAACTAAAAAAAAATATTTTTTAAAAATTTTTTACTGTAGGACCCCGGCGGCTCAAAATTTTTTTTTGCGAAAAATTTTTTAGCGCTGAAAGACTTATCCCACCAAAATCAAATTTTTTGTTGTGAATAAGCAAACCAAGTAATATAATAAATAATAACAAAAAAATTAAAAATCAAAAAAAAAATTTTTTGGTTTGTATGGAAAAATGATTTTTTAGGCCCCGCTCTTTAAGGGCCCGTCGCGTAGGGAAGGCGTGGTCCTAGGGGCGTAAAATTTTTCCTGAGTTATTTTTAAGTCAAAAGGAAAAAAATGAGCGGGTACCGTCTCAAGATTTCCAACATTTCCAAAATAAGGGACACTCTAGTATACATATATAAAGGCCGAATAAATACATTTTATTTTTATGTACCTTTTAGTAATAAAAATAAAAAACTTTTAAAAAAAATTATTAAAATAAAAAAAAATTTTTTTGTATCGCATTAATTCAAAGATATTTAGAAAAATTTTGTTTGTTTTTTTCCGGATATCGATAACTCACCCAAACGTGAGGCCAAAAAAAACTCACATTTTTAACATGGAGCTCAAAACTACTTTTTCACTATTTTAAAAATTTAGTGAAACAAAATTTTTAAATATATTAGTTTATCCACTTGATATCATTGAATACATCTCAGGGATTGTAGAAAAAAATACTTAGTTAAATTCCTCAGTCCAGTTGGTGTGTGGAGTGATTTGAATTTAGCGGATTTCCAGAACATGTGTTTTTATCGACATTTTTGACTAATTTGTAGTTGTTAGAAACAATTTACTTAAATTAACCAACTTTTTTTGTTCAAATGGTTGTTTTGGACCATAGTAACTCTGCTTTGAAATAATAGGCTTTTTGGACAATGTTAACCCTTGCCGGCACGGGGTTTAAAAAATTCCTCCAATGAAATTTTTGAAAATTCCTCACTTTAAAATCGTGTATGTGTTTAAATAATCAACAATTACAAATTTATACAAAGTTTTCATGAAGGTCATCTTTAACCCTTGTTGAACGAACGCCCAAAAAATTTCAAGCGTTAACCCTTGCCGGCACGGGGTTAAAAAATTCCTCCAATGAAATTTTTGAAAATTTCTCACTTTAAAATAGTGTATGTGTTTAAATAATGAACAATTACAAATTTATACAAAGTTTTCTTGAAGGGCATCTTTAACCCTTGTTGAACGAACGCCCAAAATATTTCAAACAGCTGTTTTTTTGCTCATAGTCAAATGGACTTTTTTGACATTTTAAATAATATGTTTTTACTTTAAGCTTTACACAGTAACAACGACGAAGACGTGATGAAATTTCGGATGCCATTTTTTATTTTATTTTATTTAGTTTTAAGCATTTTCCGCTTAAGTGCGCTTACTTTAAAACGTTAATTTAAATGCGATCGTTTAAATGCATTCCCCGCTTAAACGATTCGTCGTTGTTCCTGGGTTAAGCTGAGAGTGAAAAACTTATTTAGAATGTTAAAAAGTCCATTTTGACTATGATTATAAAATGAAAGATATGTACATCTGCGAGTGAATCGTTTGAGCGGGGAATGCATTTAAACGATCGCATTAAAATTAACGTTTTAAAGTAAGCGCACTTAAGCGGAAAGTGTTTAAAACTAAATAAAATAAAAAAAATGGCATCCGAAACTTCATTACGTCTTCGTCGTTTTTACTGTGTAAAGCTAAAAGTGAAAAATATATTATTTAATATGTCAAATAAGTTCATTTTGACTATGAGCAAAAAAAGCCTATTATTTCAAAGCAGAGTTACTATGGTCCAAAACAACTATTTGAACAAAAAAAGTTGGTTAATTTAAGTAAAATGTTTCTAACAACTACAAATTAGTCAAAAATGTCGATAAAAACACATATTCTGGAAATCCGCTAAATTCAAATCGCTCCACACACCAACTGGACGAAGGAATTTAACTAAGAATTTTTTTCTACAATCCCTGAGATGTATTCAATGCTTCAAGTGGATAAACTAATATATTTAAAAAATTTGTTTCACTAAATTTTTAAAATAGTGAAAAAGTAGTTTTGAGCTCCATGTTAAAAATGTGGGTTATCGATATCCGAAAAAAACAAACAAAATTTTTCTGAATATCTTTGAATTAATGCGATACAAAAAAAAAATTTTTTTTTTTAATAATTTTTTTTTAAATATTTAATTTTTTTTTTTAAATTATGTCCATTTTTTCAAAAACCGCAATTTTGACCCGCGATGCGAGAACGAAAGCCATGGACCGATTTTGTTCATTTTTGGTTTTAAATTGCTTGTATTTACTTGTACCAACTTTTTTTCACTATTAATAGTTGATCTGAGCACTTTGTTGGAATACGACCCAGCCTAATGTATATAGCAATATTTATGTTATGTGGTAGAGTAAATATTTTTGTTCGCAATACTAATAAAAAATTATGTAGATAAAAAAAAATAAAGTCAGTTTCACTTGATTTTACCAACAACATTTTATTAGTGTATTTTCTGTCTGATCTCTGCAATACGTAGAGAATAAAGTTCGATACTCTCATATACATATTAATTGTACATCATGTGTTTAATCTGTCTATGTAGTGGTGACTAATATTTGGGTTGTTTACATTTGGTTTGTTTACATTTTCTGAATTTCAATTGTGATTTCTGAATTTCAATTGGGCTTTTCTGAATTTCAATTGTGATTTTCTGAATTTCAATTGGTCTTTTCTGAATTTCAATTGGGCTTTTCTGAATTTCAATTGTGCTTTTCTGAATTTCAATTGTGCTTTTCTGAATTTCAATTGGGCTTTTCTGAATTTCAATTACGATTTCTGAATTTCAATTGGGCTTTTCTG
The DNA here is from genome assembly GCA_963921195.1 of Pegoplata infirma. NCBI lineage: Eukaryota > Metazoa > Arthropoda > Insecta > Diptera > Anthomyiidae > Pegoplata > Pegoplata infirma. The sequence goes on from OY992536.1 coordinate 329,074,752, forward strand.
AATTTCAATTGTGATTTTCTGAATTTCAATTGGGCTTTTCTGAATTTCAATTGTGATTTTCTGAATTTCAATTGGGCTATTCTGAATTTCAATTGTGATTTTCTGAATTTCAATTGTGCTTTTCTGAATTTCAATTACGATTTCTGAATTTCAATTGGGCTTTTCTGAATTTCAATTGTGATTTTCTGAATTTCAATTGTGATTTTCTGAATTTCAATTGTGCTTTTCTGAATTTCAATTGTGCTTTTCTGAATTTCAATTGGGCTTTTCTGAATTTCAATTGTGATTTTCTGAATTTCAATTGTGATTTTCTGAATTTCAATTGGGCTTTTCTGAATTTCAATTACGATTTCTGAATTTCAATTGGTTTTTTCTGAATTTCGATTGGGCTTTTCTGAATTTCAATTGTGCTTTTCTGAATTTCAATTGTGCTTTTCTGAATTTCAATTGGGCTTTTCTGAATTTCAATTACGATTTCTGAATTTCAATTGGGCTTTTCTGAATTTCAATTGTGATTTTCTGAATTTCAATTGGGCTTTTCTGAATTTCAATTGTGATTTTCTGAATTTCAATTGGGCTATTCTGAATTTCAATTGTGATTTTCTGAATTTCAATTGTGCTTTTCTGAATTTCAATTGTGATTTTCTGAATTTCAATTGTGATTTTCTGAATTTCAATTGTGCTTTTCTGAATTTCAATTGTGCTTTTCTGAATTTCAATTGGGCTTTTCTGAATTTCAATTGTGATTTTCTGAATTTCAATTGTGATTTTCTGAATTTCAATTGGGCTTTTCTGAATTTCAATTACGATTTCTGAATTTCAATTACGATTTCTGAATTTCTATTATGCTTTTCTGAATTTCAATTGGGCATTTCTGAATTTCAATTGTGATTTTCTGAATTTCAATTGGGCTTTTCTGAATTTCAATTACGATTTCTGAATTTCAATTGTGCTTTTCTGAATTTCAATTGTGCTTTTCTGAATTTCAATTGGGCTTTTCTGAATTTCAATTGTGCTTTTCTGAATTTCAATTGGGCTTTTCTGAATTTCAATTGTGCTTTTCTGAATTTCAATTGGGCTTTTCTGAATTTCAATTGATCTTTTCTGAATTTCAATTGTGCTTTTCTGAATTTCAATTGTGATTTCTGAATTTCAATTGGGCTTTTCTGAATTTCAATTGTGATTTCTGAATTTCAATTGGGCTTTTCTGAATTTCAATTGTGATTTCTGAATTTCAATTGGGCTTTTCTGAATTTCAATTACGATTTCTGAATTTCAATTGTGCTTTTCTGAATTTCAATTGAGATTTCTGAATTACAATTGATCTTTTCTGAATTTCAATTGGAAAAGGTGTAGTCGAATATACATTGTAGTTTTTAAGTGGTTTTATTCTGCAACTTTCACTCTTAAAAATTACACTGTTATCAGTAGTATTTAGTACCTTAACATGTGCTATACCTTTTGCGGGTATTAAAGTATTTCCTAAAAATACCCCTTCGGCTAACTCCTCACTCAGCACAATGCTGTCTTCATTTACTTCTACATCAAAAGGAATGATTGCCTCTGTTCTTGCTGGTACAACCATGTTTATCGGTTGAATTGTTTTTGAATTCATTGGTATGACAACCTCCTTCTCATTTATATTAAAAGTGATTGTGTATGTTTCAAAATCTATCTTACATAAGTGTTTTTCCAAAATGTCCCGTCCGATTATTCCATCGGTTTGGATTGGAAAATCATTTTCCACAATGTGAAAACTGTGTTGAAAAGTTTCTTCTCCAATTTTTAGATTTAAATTCTTTGTGCCTATACAATCTACGGCTTCTTTTGTTATACCGGTTAATCTGACAATTTCTGTTGTATTTATATTACAGAAATTTTTATTTTTACATATTGAAATATCCGCCCCTGTATCAACTAAAAATGTTAGACTCCTATTAATATTACAACATTCTAAAGTTATGTATACATTTATGTTGCTCGATATTTTATATATTGTTAACTTTGGCCTCATTGGGCAACTTTTTCCGTTACCCGGCCCCCTTAGTTTCCCTCATCAGCATTATAGTGTAAAGACTTGTATGCGTTATTTCTATTTTCATTGAAACCGTTGTTTCTAGTGGGGTTCTTATTTTGATTATAATTACTATTTTTGAAGCTGTTGTTGCTATTATTTTTATTGCTATAATTGTTGTTTCCAAAATCGCCATTATTTTTTCTAAAACTGTTGTTCGCACCATTGGTGTTTCTGTAACTGTTGTTTGAACCATTGCTATTCCTGTAATTGTTGTTATAATTATTGTTTTTTCTATAATTGTTGTTTGAACTATTGTTGTTTCTATAATTGTTGTGAAAACCATTATTGTTTCTAAAATTGTTGTTAAAACCATTGTTTTTTCGAAAATTGTTACTTGAACGGCTATCTATGCGAAACAGGTTCATATTATCTACTCCTAAATTTCTTTCTGCCGTCATGCATCTTTCAACTGCCTCATTTAATGATTTTGGCATATTTGCCAATAAAAGTGGTTGATATTCAACATTCACTCCTTTCATAAATACATTGAGCGCAACACTATCAGTCACTTTGTAAATAGCATCTTTAGCTTCTTGTGTAGGGTTTGGTAAATTTTTAATTTCAAAATTACTCATATGGTCTGAAAGTTCGGCAATTTTCTTCCTAAAATCAGATATGTTACTCTTATCTTGCTTTGTAGTACCTAACTCTGTCAGAACTTGTTGAAGCGTTTTCGGATTAGGAAAAGCGCTTTCCAATGCTTTTTTCAAATCATCAAAAGTTACTGGTCGGTTTGAACGACCTAAAATACTTCGCACATTTACCGATAATTTAAAATTGTAGATGTACTTAACGAATATTTCTCTATCTTCTTGCTTTATCAAATCATGTAACAATTCCGATTGAGTTATAAAATCCTCTAAGTATTCGTAAGAACCTTTAAAAACTTGTAGGTTTTTACTAACCATACCAATATCAAAATTAGCCATTTTTGGTAAATTACCTTCTTGCCTATCCTGTTCAGTATCTCTCTTCTTTATATTTATATTTTCAATTATCTCAATTAATTCCTTGTGCAAACTTTCAAATTCTATTTTAAGTGTTTCACTATTTTTATCTTCACTATCTAAAGTAAACTCTTCAACGCTATTTTTTAAAAACGCTAATCTTTCTAATTTATTTTCTTTATATTTTTCTTCATAAATTCTGTTTTTGCTCTTTTTTATATTCAATTTGAGCCTTTCTAACTCCTCAATACATTCATTTATAAAATTCATTTATAAAATGAAAATAAAAAAAAAATATATTTAATATAAAATTTTTGTTAATTTAATACTATAATTTCTCCAAGTGTATTAATATACAAAATATTTGAGTACTTCATTTAAATATTCGTTTTAAATAAAATAAAATTAGTTAAAAGAAATTTTTATTATTCTACCTCAATAATTTTTCTAAGTGTATGGGTACCGATTACTCAAATACAAAATACAACTCTAAGTGCATGGGTAAACACAACCCTGTAATGGTTGATGTTCAGTGATAAGCTGATTTATAAAATACAACTCTACGATGGTTGACGTTTAATTGTCAGCTGATCGGTAGATGACTTTTCCGTATTCTCTTTTAATGTGCTTTTTCTTTTTCTTTTTAACAAGTGTTAATTTAATAAATTTTTAAAGTTTCTAATTTAAAGTTTTTAAATTCAATTAAATTTTTCCTCAAACTTTAAAATCAAGTGTTGTGTTTTTTTTTTTTCAAATAAAATAATATTATACAATTTGTATTTTTCTTTAACAAAATAAAATAAAAATATTTTTAATGCCTCATAATGGCGTGTTTTTGGTGTTTTATTATTTTTTTTTTTTTACATGATTTTTTTTTTTAAAAAAAATTACTTGTTTTTATTGGCTTTTAATTCACGCGTTATAGCATCGATCTGCTCCCAAATCTCAGATGCCCGCTCCCAAGACGGTGGAGTTTCAGAGGACACTATATTTTTTAGTGATGCCAATTTCCTTCGCAGCTTCACTATTCTGCCTGCTCTCCTTCTTTTTGGTTTTTGTGTTGGCGGGATTGCAGTCAACTCTTCTTCTTTTCTGCGCTGCTGCCGCTGTAAATATTCTTCGATGGTTATTGGTTGTGGTTGTTGTTTAGCTGGAGTCTTTCCTGTATTGGTAGGTGCTGTCGTGTAATTATTACCAGTGACCGGCACAGAAGTTTTTTCCAAATTAGGCAGGATCGCCATGTAATGACTGGTGGTCATTTATAAAAAGAGTTCCCTATTTCTGTTGGGTAATTTAATTTGGCCGGCGTTTGAAACGCCACTGGCACTAATGTTAATGCCGGCACTAACAAGCGCCAAGGCAAAGCACTACTTGGAGTGCTGGTGGTTTAAATTAAAAAGAAAACAAAGAGCCAATTGCTCGGCTAAGTTTCGAGTTAGAATTTTGAATGATCCTTTATTACAAAATTTGTCTCCTTATAAACTAAAATAACGGTACTTAAATCTAATCCTTAATCTATCTATTTACATGCAATTATATGCTTACACATACATACATAAAAATATTGTTTATTTACTAATAAAAAAAATATAAATAACACAGCTGATTCTAAAAACAGCTGATTCAAAATATAAATTATACAGCTGATTAGAGATGTGTAATACATGATAATAAATGATTAGAGATGTGTAATAAATACATTACAAGTCCCCATACAAACCACCCTCCCGATATTCACATAATTCCCTCAAAATTCCTAAAAATTGCAATATTTGATAAAAATTTTATTTTTAGGTGTTAAAGGTGAAATTTATTAACCAAATCAAATTGGAATATAATTAAACCATTTTTGGACTTAGTCCCCCATATCAAAATTTCGACCGATATTCAGTTAAATCGGTCTATCAGCAAAAAATAAACCAATTCCAACAAAATTTGATCTGTGTGTGTTTTCTACACTAAATAAAAAAAAAAGATAAATCCAATCGGTCCATGTTTAGACTTGAGACCCATTTTCCGGAAAACACTGGTCGGTCTTGACCGACTATAACTTTCTTACTTGTTTTTTTATTTTTTATATTTTTTTTTAATTAATCAGCTTTTACCATTCCGGTGGTGCGTCCTAGAGGGGTTAATATTGAGACCGCCCCTATTAATTTGTATCCCAAAATTTTTTTTTTCAATACATACCTGCCCCTTTTCTTCACTCCTTTTATTTTTATAAAATTTGCCTTCACCATAATTTGTATGGGAGTCCTCTTAGGGCGTTGACTTAGGGGGTAAGTATGTTTTGAAAAAACCTTTGGAGGTAAAAATTAATGTGTGTTTTACGAAAAATACAAAATTAAATTTTTTTAAATATCCGCCGCTAGGGGGCTCTGTAGAATATTTTTATAAAAATAAAAATACTTCTCAGAAATATTTCTAAATTTTCACAAAGTTTGGTTTAAAAAATGTCCAGTCAATAAAAACTTGTAGTGAAAGTGTTAAGGAAACGTTGTAAATTACTTCAATGTTCCTGCACTTGAGCTACTGTCACCAACGCTTTACCGACACTAACCAAAATTCATTTTTCTGTCTGGGAATTCAAATCATTTTTCCATAAGGAAATGTATCAGATTCTCAGATTTTTTTTTTAAGTTTTAGTGAAAACACCAATTTTTATATTTTTTATGCCCTCCACTCTAGTGATAGAGGGTATATATAAGTTTGTCATTCCGTTTGTAACACCTCGAAATATTGGTCTAGGACCCCATAAAGTATATATATTCATGATCCTCGATCGATTTTAAGACGATCTAGCGATGTCCGTCCGTCCGTCCGTCCGTCCGTCCGTCCGTCCGTCATTCTGTCTGTCTGTCTGTCTGTTGAAAACACGCTAACTTTTGAAAGACTTTACGGAGGCTCCTGAAGTTTGGCATATATGTTGGGCATTTACCTGGTCAGGTTGGTATTGCAATCCAGCGAAATCGGTGTAGTGGTTCAAAAGTTATAAGCAAATGAGTGAATTTCGGCAAGGGTTTTTCTGGAATTTACGAGATAAAACACACTGTAACTTTCGAACGGCAATTCTGAGGGTGCTGAAGTATGGCATATATATTTGTCGTTCCTCTGGTCCAGTTCGTTTTAAATTTCAGCCAAATCGGTCCAGCGGTTCATAAGTTATTAGCAAAACCGTAAATTTCAGATTAGTTTCACCTTAAATTCACGTGTTGAAAACCCGTTAAACATGTTATAAAAACATTTGTAAGTCAAACAAGTAGAAAAGTTAAATTCGACTTTGCCGAATCTATGAATACCCTCCACAATGCATTTTTTTTAAAGGGTAGTACAATTTTTAACGTGAAAAAATTAACAATTTTGATTAGAAATATTTTATTTTGAGTAAAAAACTCTTTTTTTGCCTTTTTAAAAAAAAAAAAAAAATAAAAATTACTAATTTTTTTTTTAGTGTAAATTTTTTTTCGAGTTTAATGTTTTTTTTACTGTAAAAATATTTCTGAGTGAATGCACGTACGTATGTACACAAAATATTGTAATTTTTGTAAAACAAAAAAAAATTTTTTTTTGTGTAATTTTTTTTTTTGAGTGTAAAATTTTTTTGAGTGTAAAATATTTTATTTTGAGTAAAAAACTCTTTTTTTGTCTTTTTTTTTTTAAAAAAAGAAAATTTACTATTTTTTTTTTTTGAGTGTAAAATTTTTTTCGAGTGTAATGTTTTTTTTACTGTAAAAATATTTCTGAGTGAATGCACGTACGTATGTACACAAAATATTGTCATTTTTGTAAAAAAAAAACTAAATTTTTTTTTGTGTAATTTTTTTTTTGAGTGTAAAATTTTTTTTTTAGTGTAAAATTTTTTTTGAGTGTAGCAATGCTTTTAGAACTAAACAAACTTAAAAAGCATTGCTTTTAAATTAAACAAGTTTGAAAAGCATTGTTTAGTTACCACCAATGCTTTTTAAACTTGTTAAAACACGTTTTAGATGAAACTAATTTGAAATTCAGGGTTTTGCTTATAACTTTTGAACCACTGGACCGATTGAGCTGAAATTTAATACCAAACAGACCCGGGGAACGGCAAAGATACATAACAAGCTCCAGTAGTCTCATTATTGTCTTTCGAAAGTTATCGTATTTTTTATCTCGTAAATTCACGAAACACCCTTGCCGAAATTTACTCTTTTGCTCATAACTTTTGAACCACTGGACCGATTTGGCTGGATTGCAATACCAACCTGACCAGTTAAATGACAAACATATATGCCAAACTTCAGTAGCCTCTGTAAAGTCTTTCAAAAGTTAGCGTGTTTTCTACGGACAGACAGACAGACAGACGGACGGACGGACGGACGGACGGACATCGCTAGATCGACTTAACTTAAAATTAGTAATTTTTTTTTTTTCAAAAATTAATAAAAAAAAAGTTTTTTTACACAAAATAAAATATTTCTAACCAAAAATTTTCTTTTTTCACGTTAGAAAATTTACTATCACTTAAAAAGGGCATCGTGGAGGGTATTCATAGATTCGGCCAAGTCAAATTTAAATTTTCTACTTGTTTATTTTGGCAAGATGAGGAACTTGGGTATTGCAATTTCCCTCATTTCTACCCCTTTGGATCCATGTATGAGTATAACAATGATGTAGACGATTTTAAGTGTCAAAGCCGCAGGCTTATGTATGCAAAAAAAGGAGTTTTTTCTTAGTACACATACACATTCATAACCTTACATTCCTAGGAGCATAAATTGTGTTAAATTGGCGGTTTTAAAAAAGTTGGTCATATAAGCACAATAAAAAAAAAAAAACTTGTTCGTATTTTAAATAATAATAAAACAACTTTATCGTCATAGCATATAAAAAAGAAGCTATGTGCATTAAAAAAAAACTAAACGGGAAACAATTGTTGCCCGCCTCAATAGTTTGTACTATACCCTGCCAGCGACAAATCTTTAGAGAACACATGTTTGTTTAAAAAATTATGGGAAATCACATGTAACAAAAACCGGATAAAATCTTAGACTGGGTAAAAAAATGTTATTTTTTGTTATTTTTTAAAAATTTATTGTGTGTCTATTTTATATTTTTTTTTATAAACTTTAACACAAACTTGTATAAAACCATTTAAAATATTTTTTTTATGCTGTAGGGTACAAAAGATTCCCATGCACAGTTTATGAGTGTGAGTGTTTGTCTGTGTATATGTATGTGTCTGTTGAATGAGGCTTATGAGTGTTATTAAATAAATACTATTAAAATTTATATGACTTGTTTATATGTGTGTGTAGATTATATTGTTGTTTTTATTTTTTTTATTATAAATTTATTTAATATTTATGTTCAAGAAAGTATAAAAACTTTTTTTTTTAGTTTTTAATTAAGAATATTTTATGATTTTTTCATGCTGAATTAATTAAATTGAATTTAACAATTTAAATAAAATTCCAACTTTGATGATGACATATTTCTGGATGATTGGAAATTTAAATATTTATATAGTAGTAGTTATACAATTTTCTTATAATAAAGTAAATATTTGTAGTCGTTTATTAGATAAAAATAAAGTCTAACTACGCACAGAAAATAAATTTTCCAGTTTCCAACTGAAAGTCAGTTGATGCAACAAAAATTCGATTGAAACACCATTAAATATCAAAATTTATTTGAGCCAACCAACCAACAGAAGTTAAGTTGACTCTAAATTCGGCTGGCACCAGTGGCGTATACAGGTGTGGGGGGCCCGGGGGCCGAGCCTCCCCCAAGTACAACAAGTACAACATTAAAAAACTTCTTAAAAAATCGAAAAACATTAAGAATCTAAAATTGTTTGAAAAAAAATTGTTTTGAAACTGAAAATTTTTCTTATAAGGGTTCAAGTTGAAAAAATGCAGAAGAGAAATTGAATTTCTAAAAATTATAGATATTTCTGGTATTTCCTATACCGGTTTCAAACACCCCAGTTAGTGTCATCATCAGTAGGATTTTAAATGTCGGTTTGTCTTGTTAATGAAAACTGTTTTTTTTATATGTGAATATTTTTAGTATCTACAGAATAAATTTTGACAGTTTCCAACACTACAATTCTATTTCTAGCAATCTCAACCTCACTTCATACTTTCTTTCAACTTTTTTGTCTCTTACATTATTTCGCAAGGGTTACCAACATGATCTGGAATTGCAGACACAAATGAAGGAATTTTCATTTTCTGTTTCGGAGACGTGCCTAATGGCGACATATTTTATCAGTAATTTTATTTGATTTTTTCTGTAAGTACAGATCGAGCACGGGCTCTAATTATATTTGTTATAAGGGTTCAAGTTGAAAAAATGCAGAAGAGAAATTGAATTTCTAAAAATTATAGACATTTCGATCAGATGAAAAAAACTGCTCTCGCATTTGTTGACTTAACAGCAGCCTACGACACTGTGTGGAAAAAGGGCCTCATCCTGAAATTAAACAAGGTAATCCCTTGTAGTAGAATTTGCAATATAATACTGGCGATGCTCAGTGACCGGCATTTCAATGTTTATTTGAACGATACACACAGTAAAACGAGAAAGCTCAACAATGGTCTGCCACAGGGTTCAGTTTTGGCCCCGACACTCTTTAATTTATACATTCATGACCTACCTGCCACCATCTCCCGAAAATTCAATTACGCAAACGATATGGCCTTCGCATTCCAACACGATAAATTTGGCACGCTTGAAAAAGTGCTAGAACATGACCTACATAAAATATCATCCTTTTGCAGCAATTGGAAATTAAAACCCAGTCCAGCTAAAACAGAGGTATGCTGTTTCCACCTTACCCACATAGAGGCAAACAGGAAACTAACAATTCGTTTTAACGGTACCACGCTCACACATAACTTTTCACCAAAATATCTGGGTATAACTCTAGACAGAACGTTATCATTTAAATTTCACCTCGACAAATCTGCACAGAAAATAAAGACAAGAAACAACATCATCCAAAAACTCGCAGGAACAAGTTGGGGTGCATCTGCTAGCTGTCTTCGAACGTCTGCTCTTGCTCTAGTTTATTCAACCGCCAAATACGGTGCCCCAATCTGGCTGAATAGTCACCATGTGAAGCGCATCGATACCCAGCTGAATACCACAATGAGAATAATTTCGGGGACCCTAAAGGCTACTCCCACTGAGTGGCTCCCAATGCTGACAAATTTCCAACCTCCTCATCTTAGAAGACGACAAGCCCTCCTTTGGGAGTATTCTAAAATCAGCAAAAATCCCAACATACCGCTGAACTCGGAACTTTATAATCGCTATGAGTCAAGGTTAAAATCGAGACATCCACCTTTACTGCTAGCTAAACAACTACAAGAGGAAAACTTTAATATCCAAACCGCATGGACAACTCAGTGGAATAACTCAGGACGAAGTAGTCCCTTATTCAATACTGACGAACGAAGCACCGTGTTTGAACTACCCCGTAAAGCTTGGTGTAACTTAAACCGCCTCCGCACATCCACTGCAAGAACATGTGAGGTTGCCCTCACAAGGTTTTATTTTGATTTTACAAACATTTTGCTGTGAGTGTATTAAATTTACTTTACCAAACTATTTTTGAAAATATTGTTCATCGAAATTGCTTTGAGGTTTTTTGTTGAAATTTTCATAGGAAAAATTGTCATTTAAATTTTGGAATTGAATTTGGTTAAAATTTTTTTGTTGTGTTGGTAAAATATATTTTTTAAAAAAAAAAAGTTGGAGAGGAAAAAGGAAAATTTTTTTTAGCCGTCAAGGTAAATATAGTTTTAAAGGAAATTTGTAAGATGAGGATAGTAATTGGGATAATTTTGATAAATTTCAGGCCCTTTTGTTTATCTTCAAATAACCCATACTTAGAATGCAAGCTACCTGTGTAAAAAGGGGTTCAGTTGAAGCATAATGTACCATCATCCGTAATCTGGGAATTCCGCTCTTTTGGGCTAAATAGAATACGAAATCCACACATCTGATAAATGATGTGTACAGTGCAGTATAACTAGAAATATTGAGCCAGACATGGCGAAAGGAGAGTTTCCAGTTGTCAACATCGTTTAACACTTTAAAATCCTTTAAATATTCATCAATTTTACAACACACCCTGATTAATAAATAAGGGGACCATTGGTGAATTTTTGATATAGCGGAATTGTATTGTATAAAAATTTCAACCTTCCCGGAAAAGTTCCTATTTTGAGTATTCCAACTCCGCTCGTTAACTTTCCGTTTGTTTTCCAAAAGTAATTAACGTTCAATATTAAGAGTTGTAAATTTTTATTCATTCTTAAATTTTATATGGTCACCTAATTCTTTAATGCATAATACTCCAAGTCTATAACTCATGTACACAAACATTCGCTCTCTCATCTTCACTCCTTTTAAATATTTAAGTCATCCACAGTCTAATATACACACATACTCTCCAACCTCATTATTTTTATCTCGTTCATCCAAACTCACCTCACTTTAGGTCACACTCCAACACATATGTACATACACATAAAACCAGTAAACTTGAATTTTCAGCAAGCCTTCAGTCTTCTAGCGCTCGTCGACAAGGAAGGACATATGAAAACGTAAGTACCCAGGCAGAAAAATACATACGGGCCAGATCTGGCAAAGTATCTAATAAGGTAGTATTAACACTGGCAAAGTAACTTTTTTTTGGGTTTTTAGTACTTGCTAAGATGCTAAATGATAACACCATTTAGTAGCGGCAAAGTACTTTTAAAAGCGCTTTCCCTGTACATTAAAAAGTACTATCCGAGAATGTTTAAAATAGCTTTTTAACTAAAACAATCCATTAGAAAATTAAAAATGTATTTAATAATATAATTTTTTAATTTAATAATTTGTACCAGGCACCATAACAGTTATGAGATTTATTGAAAAAAAAATCAAATTTACCTGTTAAAAAATATTTTTTCAAATAAAAATTAAAAATAACAGTTTGAAATGATTTATATAAATATCTGTTCAAAATAACAGAAATAAAAAACTTTTATTTTTTATAACTGTTATTAAAAACTCTTTGAGCCTTAAAAAACTCGAGTTATTAAAATAAAACAACAATAAACGCATGCAGAAGAATCCTATTGATATCTTATACTTCAATCATTGATTTAAAGATATAAACTTTGATTGATTTTTTTTTTTAAATAACTGTTATAACAGTTATTTACTCAAATAAATATAAAATAAAAGTTATTTTAGATTGTTTGAACAAAAAGTTTTTAATAACTGTTATTTTTTACTGTTATTGAAAAAATCAAAAAAATAAATGTTATTGCAAATTTTAACACGGGACATCTTTAGACGTCTTTTCATATATAAAATACTAAGTTTGGACAACATTCGTTTCATGATTTTTTTAAAACAAAAAGACACATATAACTGTTATATTTGGTCTCTGATTTGTACATTAGAAATATTTTTTTTTTATTTTTTTCTATTTTAAATCAATTATATATTAATTACACAGCATGACAAAAGTGACCACTATTATAGAAAATAAGAGATATGACCAACATTTCCATCTATTTGAGACATGCTGAGTCGAATGGCGTACTCCGTTTTTCGATGCATGGTACAGTTTTCTTGACTTGTAGCAATGTTTCTTATGCAAATTTGGTTTAAAGCTTTTCATCTTAAGTCCTTATATTTGCGAATTTCTTCATTTTTCGAGGTTCTCGCGAAAAAAACCTCTAAATAAAGGCATCCCTAACACTACGAATAGTGAACAAAAAACATCTATGTTATATAGACCATCATGTTAAAAATCGCGAAAAACTTTTTTTATGGCAGAATCATTTTACAAGATGACTTAAGGGTCCATCTTTAACTATATAATGTGATAACCTTAAACAAATAACAGACGAAAAATTTGTAAAAAGAAAATAATTTTTGGTCAGTTAATTCTGTAAGGTTCCTACATTATTTACTTAAAGATGGACCCTTAAATTATCTCGAAAAATGGTGCTTCCATATACAACATGATGATAAAATTCAACATGATTGTAAAAGCAAGTTTTTTATCTAAGGCCAATTTAGGGACTAATTTCGCAAAAACGTCAAAAAATGAAGAAATTCGCAAATTTATTGCTACATCCTCTTAACAGAAGTTCCAAATACTCTCTAGGAATATAAAAGAAAGCTCGGAATCGAGAGTTGTATTTTCTTTCGTAAACATTAATGGTTTTAAAATAAAACCAATTCATCCAGATAACGTATGTTCACTCGACAATGAAAATGTAAATAAAGTTACTGAAATTTTAAATAGAAAGCTGTCTAAATACAAATGTGATGATATATTTTTAAAAGGCAATATTTTCATTGAATGTAGCGATTTTTTTTTAAATTTCCACTACCATCAAGATAAATAGGACTCTACAATGTTAAACAAATTTGATAAAAATAACATTGAAATCAGTATCCACATAGTAGAATCAAAATGTATTCATACTAAATTTAATAATGACACCATTGTCATAACTTTATAACATAATTAAGTGTTTTCCAATAAAATGTTAAAATTTAATTAAATTATTAAAAAAAAATATTTCAAATAAATAAATCGCCTTTAGTTTGGTAAAAAAGTACTAGTAAACTACTTAATTCGGTGAAACCAAGTACTTTACTAAAAAGAGCTTGCTATACAAAAAATAAATTGCTTCGCCAGTACTATTTTTTTGGCACGGTTGGCAATTTCTGGCTGGGTAGATGCAGATTTTATTTCTATGTACAACACGCCAAATGATCAACCATGTTGCATCAAACATGAACATTATCAGAATACCAACACTCTATAGTTTATTTGTTTTGGATACTTAAATCAGAGAGTCTTAATCCTTTTCGTGTAGTTCTAAATTTCCGTTTCAAAATTAGAGTATTGTTTTTTGTCCTTGTAATAGTGAATATTATTAGGGTGACCATATTTAAGGTTTTTATTCTTGTTTAATTTTCTCAAAAATGTTGTAAATAAATAACTTTCGTAAGTATTTAAATATGTTTTGTTTTAAAAGGTGAAGTCAGGATTTAGTTTCGGTATTTGGGCTGACTTGAAGATACCCTACGGTCAGCATGGTGGGCGGGTATAGACGGATGTGGTCTTAACACCAGACCTAACACCCATTTTCATCATCATACACCCTCTCGTGTTGTATCATCACGATTATATGTAACATCTTAGCACTGGGTTTTTTTCCTGCTACCTAATAATATTTCTGGTAGCGACTTCGTGTCATTCCAAAGGGGCAAGAACACGCCCAAGACTGAGCACGGTCGGAAGTTATAGGTAGCGCCGCCCCGGAGGAATGGACCGTCGCGATGGGTCGTTACAAACAATGGAATCCCTAACGAAGTGGGGACTTGCAAACGACGCCAGCTGTATTTGTGGCCATCCATCTCAATCGGTAGACCATATAATATACAACTGCCCAGTGCTATCCTTCCCAGGCGAAATCGACGAAATTAAAAATATCTCACCTGAAGCAATATCCTGGCTGAAGTCATTAAACTTGTGACAACTATTTATTTTACAAATTGCTTAAAAAAAAAATATATATAAATAAATAATGTATCCTTTCTCTGTATTTTGGAATCCATACGCTAAATAAAAAATAAAATAAATCAGTAGGATTTTAAATGTCGGTTTGTCTTGTTAATGAAAACTGTTTTTTATATATGTGAATATTTTTAGTTTCTACAGAATAAATTTTGACAGTTTCCAACACTACAATTCTATTTCTAGCAATCTCAACCTCACTTCAAACTTTCTTTCAACTTTTTTGTCTCTTACATTAAAAAAATCTCAAAATCCGAAAATTTTTTTCTTAGAATTTGAAACTTTTCAACTTAAGATTCTAATAAAAAAATATCTTAGAACTTGAAGTTTTATGTACACAAAAAATGGACCTAATTGTAAGTAAAATGTAGTAAAATCTTAAAATGCAACTTTGTCTTTTAGAAAAATGTCTCAGAACGAGGTTATTTCTTAAAAAATGTCTCAGAATCTTTCACTTTTCTAAAAAAAATATCTCAGAATCTAAAACTTTCTATAAGAAAAATGTCTAAGAATCTAAGACTTTTTCTATAGGAATAATGTCTTAAAATATTGGCCTTTTTCTCAGAATCTAAAACTTTTTCTATAGGAAAAATTATGAGAACTTTCTATAGGAATAATATCTCTGAATCTGAGAAATTTTCTTACAATCAAGGAAAATGAATCTAATATTTTTTTTACGAAAAATATCTCAGAATCAACCAATTTTTCTTAAGGAAAATTATCTCAAAATCTAAGATTTTGTGTAAGATGGTGGAAGATGGACGCGCATCGTAACAAAATCAAAATTGTCAGCGATTTGATCGGTTGAACATGGGTTTGAGAAAAGACATCCTAGGGGATAGAAAACCTTTCATAAAATATTTATATGTCATTTACTTTGACCAGGGCGTCTCTCCAAAGTCCAAACATTTTCAGTTTTTTTTAAAAAATGAAAATTTTTTGGAAACCTTTTTTAAATGATTGAGTAAAACTATTTCTAAGTAAGCTAACATGCTGAAATTTTAACACAGCTTTGACAATATATGTAACTAATAAAAACTGCACTTATAAGCTAAAATTTTAAACCGCGTTATTCGTTAATTGACTGCTAAATGTTGTAATTTTTTAAAAAATGTGTAAAAAAGACTCTTAATTATAGACTGCATCTTTTGTGGAACCTTGTGGATACATACAAATTCAATATGGGGTGAAACTAGAGGTATTTATCTAAACGAGGAACTTTATTTCGTCTGCAGTAACTTGCAGTTAAATTCAGGATAAGGCTCCAAAGTAGGGTCCATAAAAAGAAAAAAAAAAACTTATATATATTTATTTTTTAAATTTTTATTTTTCGAAATTATTAAATATCAGCTTCAACCTATTTAGATATTTACAAAAAAAAATTGGTGATGCTGCATAGGCTTGAGAAACTAACAAAATTTTTCATTACTAGTAATGGGATTTGTAATCCGGAACAAATGTTAATAAGTAGTTACTTGTTGAAACACTAATTACACTGTGCAACAAGAAAAATGAGCCTCAATGGCTTCAACGCCATATGAAAGTAGACCATCAAATGGACAAAATCACCAAAGGGTTTTGCAAAGTCAGTTCGGATTTCTTTTTTATAGCCCACTGAAGTTTTCATTTTTTTATCAAAGGCGTTTGGAAAACGTCAAAAATACTATAATAAGAACACATCTGAGCTTCAAAATATGATTTGATGTCTTCAGTAAAATTTTATGGTGGTTCTTTTCTTAGAACATTTTAACCCTCTAACTGCCATTTTAAGGGGTCATTTAAGTCCTTTTTCAAAAACTACACGCAGAAGTCTAATAAAACGTCCATTTAGAGGGTTAAAATTTTCTACAAATATTTTCCTCATAAAATTTCACTAGGGGTTGTCGAATGTTCCAAGTTTGTGCGACATGCGCAAAGTGCTTAAAAAGGGTCAAGTATAAATAATCAATGTTTGTTAGTTATTTTTACCAAAGCAGTGTTAAAAAATATCAACAAAAAACAGTGCAAATATACTTTTGAGCTAAAAATTATGTTCTCATATGTTTTATAAAATTTTATGAAGATTTTTTTCTTTGACCAAATTAACCCTCTAGCTCCCGTTTTAAAGGGTCATTTTTGTCCTCTTTTAAAATAAATACAAAAAGTCTATAAAAAAAGGCAGTTAAAGGGTAAAAATGTTTTACAAATATTTTCTGCATTAAATTTTACTAGGGCACGTCTACGACAGAAAGTTCGTCCAGCATATAAAAAATGCTTAAAAATTTTAAAGTATTCAAATTTTTTTTTTTATATTTTTTTTGGGCCGAAATAAAAAAAAAAAACAAGTAACCAAGTTTAATTCGACTTTGTCGAATGTATTTATACCCTCCACGATGTAAAAAAGTTTATTTGCAAAACAAAAAATTAAAAAAAAAAATCCGCGAAAAAAATTTTTTGGTAAAAAAAAAATTCGACGAAATGTTTTTTTTTTTTTAATGTGATTGTACTTGTTTTAAATTTCAATCGGTGATCGATTCTGATCACATGTGTCAACCAGCAGCCGAATCAAAGCATTTTGTGTTTTTAGGTTATGTTGAATGTACCACAATTTTCGAGGTGTTCAACATTTTTTTTCGCGGTTTTTTTTATTTTTTTTTGTTTTTTTTTTTGCAAATAAACTTTTTTACATCGTGGAGGGTATTAATACATTCGACAAAGTCGAATTTAACTTTGTTTGTTTTTTTTTTATTTCGGACCAAAAAAAATATAAAACAAAAATTTGAATACTTTAAAATTTTTAAGCATTTTCTTTATGCTGGACGAACTTTCTGTCTTAGACGTGCCCTAGTAAAATTTGATACAGAAAATATATATGAAAACATTTTAACCCTTTAACTGCCTTTTTTATAGACTTTTTTGTATTTCTTTTAAAAAAGGACAAAATTTACCCTTTAAAACGGGAGCTAGAGGGTTAATTTGGTCAAAGAAAAGAATCATCATAAAATTTTATAAAACACATAAGAACATCATTTTTAGCTCAAAAGTATATTTGCACTGTTTTTTTTCGATAATTTTTAAAACAGCTTTGGTAAAAATAAATAACAAACATTGATTATTTATACTTGACCCTTTTTAAGCACTTTGCGCATGTCGCACAAACTTTGAACATTCGACAACCCCTAGTGAAATTTTATGAAGAAAATATTTGTAGAACATTTTAACCCTCTAAATGGACGTTTTATTAGACTTCCGTGATTATGTTTTGAAAAAGCACTTAAATGACCACTTAAAATGGCAGTTAGAGGGTTAAAATGTTCTAAGAAAAGAACCACCATAAAATTTTATTGAAGACATCAAATCATATTTTGAAGATCAGATGTGTTCTTATTATAGTATTTTTAACGTTTTCCAAACGCCTTTGATAAAAAAATAAAAACTTCAGTGGGCTATAAAAAAGAAATCCGAACTGACTTTGCAAAACCCTTTGGTGATTTTGTCCATTTGATGGTCTACTTTCATATGGCGTTGAAGGCATTGAGGCTCAATGCGATGACCCAAAATTTGTTGCACAGTGTTATTTTAACAAGGGCGTGAGACAAAAATAAATAGTGATGAGAATTAAGATAAATAAGTGCTTAGTTTCTCTCGTTTTACTAAAAAGGAGTAAAAAACCATTACCAATAAAAACTAAAATAGCTATTTACCAAATGGGAGTAATAAACACATTTAAGTGTTAAAAATAAAAAAAAAGTTAAAAATTGTCAAAATTTTATTTAGTTAAGTAATTCGACATAGCAAAACTTATTATCTCAATGTATGGATGGTGGACAATGAGTCCTACTGTACATAAAGTTCTGATACACGGAAGTGAGATTATTCAAAATTCGATGTTACCAGTTGGTAATAAAAATATTTTGAACTATATAAGCAATTCATTAACTAACTTATACAATTTAAATATTAGGTCAGTTATCAGAAGAATCGTTAGAAAGGTCGCATAAATATTTTAAGATTCAAATCAGATCCAAATATTTCCATTTTACGTGAAGAAACATCGAACTTCGTAAAAAAGGTTCCTTATCCAAAGGAACTATTGCAACTAATACAAAATAACTAATTTTTTTTATTTTATTTATTACGATATTGTATTATCGTGTCTATGTTAATTTGTTTTTTAATGTTCTAATCCTGTTATTATTCATTTTTGGTTTATTACTACTATTTATTTATTATAAATCAATAAAATAAAATTGATAAAAAAGTCATACGTGCCGGATGTTTTAGTGTAGGGTGAAAGGTAATGTTTTCAAATATTAAATTTATCTTTTTTGTGCAATTTTAAATAGGTTTGATACAAGCAATTCCACTTATATATTTATATTGTCAGATTTGTAAACTAAAAAAGTCGATACATTTGGTAAGATTTAAGTAAATTTTTTATATGTATTTTAACTAATAATGTTTAATGATGTATATTTACTCTATCCGAACGACATTCAGTAATAATATATCAAAAATGTCAATGATCTTAACATTTTTTAGCATTTGTTCATATAAATAAATTAACCAACTTTGCATTCAATTTATATGTAGGGTGCAAGGAGGACAACAAACTTTGATCATAGCTTTAATTGCTTAAGGTCCCTAGTTTTTAGAATGCCTAATTTTGTTTTACAACTCCTAACCGTTTAGAAGATATAGTCACAAAACATCGATGCGCGCGTTTTCCATACAAACCGTCCACTGTGGTATAGGAAAAATGTCTTATTGTTAGAGACGCAACCTGAGACTTTTTGTATAGAAAAACGCTCAAAATCTGAGACTTTTTCTATTGTAAAAATATATTTTTCTATAAGAATAATGTTTCAGAATCTGAGTATTTTTCTATGCGAAGATTTTCCCAGAATCTAAAACTTTTTGTGTAGAATGTTTCAGAATCTGAAAAAATGTGCTAGACTAGAAATATATCAGATTCGGGGGAAATGTCTTACAATCGGAGTCTTTTCTTTTGGAAAAGTATTTAATGAATATGTTTATGGAATCATTTTCTAAAGTGACTTTTTCCCGAAAAACGTTTTCCATTGGAAATATAATTTAGAGTCTTTGACTTTTTCTATAACAAAAACTGTCTTAACTGGAAATTGTCATAGAATCTTAGACTTTTCTTAGACAAATTTAGATTCTGATAATCTTCTTCGTAAAAATGTATCAGAATCTGATACAATTCAAACTTTAAAAAAGGCTTAAATCTCTCAAAAAATTTTCAAATATAAAAAAAAAAATTTTCCCCAACCGTTTTAAACTTATACAAAAATAAGGAATCTGATTGTGTTGCATTCAGTTCAAGGACAAGATCGAGAAAAATTCTAAAGAATGTGCGGTTATGTAAATTTTTTGTAAAAAAAAACAAAATTAAAAAGTGTTGGGCCCCCATAATAATTTTTTTGAAGGATTTAGGGGAGCTAAAAAGAATGCCGATATTTTTTTGAAAATGTGGATTTTGATAGGGTGTTCAGCCGATTAATTTTTGTTCGATTAATCGAACAATTTTACACGAATAATTGTTCGATTAATTTAAAATTGCTAATTTCGATTAAAGGGTTAATCGAAGAATTTATGCCGATTAATCGATTAAGAATAACATATGGTTTTTCTGGAAATTTGTATAATTCATGATGACTGGCATTTTTTTACTGGATTGATTCTTACTTTATTTTTTTCGGATTTTCGCTGAAGTATTGGAGTTGTTAAACGACTTAAAGTTAGTACCTGATAAAATTTGGTCCAAAATTTCGATTAACTATGTGACCGCGATAAAATCTGTCAAAGTTTCGAGTTTTGAGCAAAAACCCACTAAATTATAAAAAAAATACAAATTTTATGAATATGCTCAAAACTAAATATTTTATGAGTATAGAATCAAGAACTGTGATACAAAGTGTTAGAAATTTTTTAAACTGTGATATTTTATTTATTTATTTTTGCAATTATATATTTTTTAAATTAATTATGTGTTTTATGTCGTGTTATATGTACGTTGTAAAACAAATATTGTGTTTAAAAATTAAATGTGAAAGTTAACTAAAGATAATTTATTAATAAATAAATCAATCCCTGAAGATGCTGGAAATATCCCAGTGAAACGTTGGAGAAAGAAAAAATTAAATAAATTGTCTTTTATTTAAATAAAAAAACAGACCTTAAAAGCCTGATTAGAAAATTCTAAAACATAAAACTGTTAAATATTTTTTGTTTAACATTTTTCAAAACGTATTTAGATAATAAATATAACATTTTTGTGATATCGGTAATATAAATTTTGGCAACAAAAATATTTTTTTAATTCTAAAAATTTTAAATTATTTTTGTTTTTAATTTTTTCAAACAAAATTGCAGAAAACTTAAATGCTGTTACATTTGTTTTGTTTTAAAATACAAATGTTAAAATGTTAATTGTTAAAATACTTGTAATTAATATTGTTTATATATTTAAGTACCAATTTTTTCTAAAATTGTCGAAAAAAATCTTGCAATTTAGAAAATTTATGAATTTGGAATTATTCGATTAATCGATTAATTTTAAAATTTGTTTCGATTAATCGAACAAATCAAAAATGTCAAATGTCGATTAATCGTTTAATCGAACAATAAAAAAACCCGATTAATTGAACACCCTAGATTTTGAGCTGATTTTTCTGCAGATCTAAAATGGCTGAATATATCGCAAATCTGATTTCACCAGTCGATTCTACAGCAAAAAAAAAAAAATATGCAATGGTCATTTTTTGAACTCTTAAAAAATGTTCCAAAAACCCACCACAGAGGTCGGAAATATAAGATTTTTTAATTTGTGTTTTAAATTAATTTTTTTAAAATGCACTAATAAAGAGTGTTTTCAGCTTAACAAAATGGTACCAAAATTTCTGTTCTATCACAACCCGTTTAAAAGTTATAATAAGTTATGGAAAACTTTGGAAACCAGATTTTGAATCAGCATTCAGAGGTTAATTGAAAACGAGTGTCCAGACCGCTGACCCATCCAAAAATTTTTCAAATGTCGGTCAGTGTTTTTATAATTTTGTCATTAAAAAAAAAAAACGTTGAAGTCTTATAACTTTTTAATGGGTTGTGATATAAGGGTGCTTTTGGTAGCAATTTTCTTAGCAAAAACTGCCTTTTCATTGTGCATGACTAAAGAAATAATTATTTTT
Organism: Pegoplata infirma; assembly: GCA_963921195.1. Classification (NCBI taxonomy): domain Eukaryota; kingdom Metazoa; phylum Arthropoda; class Insecta; order Diptera; family Anthomyiidae; genus Pegoplata; species Pegoplata infirma. Next base: position 329,096,544 of record OY992536.1, read on the forward strand.
TTTTAAATCGATATTTCCGCCCTCTGCTGTGGGTTTTTGGAACTTTTTTTAAGAGTTCAATAAACTGCCATTGTATTATTTTTTGCTGTTGAATCGACTTGTGAAATCAGATTTGCGATTTATTTAGCCATTTTTTCTCTGAAAAAAAATCAGCTCCAAATCCGCGTTTTCAGATACGTTGAACCACCCCAAACAGCGAAAATTTTTCCAAAAAAATACCAGAATTCTTTTTAGCTCCCCCAAATTCTTCAAACAAATAATGATACCTGACAAACAGATAAAGTGATATAGTCACCAAACAAACTCTAGTATATATAAATAAAAAAGTTTCAAAATTGGTCCAGCCACTGTGAGTTTTTATATATTGAACAAAAATGGCGTAGAAGTGGACGTGTTAAATGTTTCTTTATGTACTATCACGAATATTTAGAAAAAGTAGGCGTGGTAAATTTTTCATTCCGTAAAAACCTTAGTTTGACTATGAAAAAACCAAAAATTAAAAAACCAAATTAACCTAATCGGTCCAGCCGTTCTCCGATTTTATATTCAATTTTTCTTTCTGACTTGGACTATGATTAGGGTTGCCAGATACTGGAATTCAAATAACTGGACAATGGATAAAATTCACCTGGATTTTAAAAAAATAACTGGATTTTTTTGAATAACTTAAAACAAATCGATCGATTTTCAAAAGTAAGACATTTTGGACTACTTTTAGAATATAACATCAATCAAATCGCTGCACTACATATTCGATCATCTACATATTCGATCATCATCTGCACTACATATTCGATCATCTCGATCATTTCCACTACATATTCGATCATCTCGAAATGTTGATGTTGAGCTCGTCAGTGGTAAAAGATTGTTACCGTAGATTTTTCTTTTCAAATAACTACACAGAAATAGGTCCGAAGTGGTCAAATCGGGAAATCTAGGTGGCCAGTTAAAATTCCGTGGACATACGATGTCAAAAAAGGGCGACAAGAACTGGCCCTTATCTGCAGGTTTGACCGCTCCGGACTTATTTTTTCACCAAATAGTCCTAAGATTATCGAAGATCTCATGAAAACATTCGTGCTGAAATCAACACTAGCCTGCGAGATGCTCGAAAAAGTAATAAAATAGTATTGAAAATGCAGCAAAAATTAAACATTTAAAAGAAGTTAAAAGATTTATGTTTTATTCAAAAAGTAGTCCAAAAAATTTAAAATATATTAAATACAAAAGAATTATTATTAAAATTAAAGAAATTACAAATGTGTTAGAAAAAGTTAAAAATAGATTGATTAAGTTCGTGCTAAACGTAACATATGGGTGATGAAATGTGATATAATTTCCGTCCGCTTTTTCACCTTAATGTACGTTTAAATAGCTGATTTTAATCTTACACACCTACAGTGACAATTGAAGAGTGCTGACGAAGGAAGGGTGGCTTCTTCCGAAGCTGTCGACACTTAGCCTGTGTTGTCAATTAATTTTTTTCAGATTTTCTCATAGTACAACAAAAATAATAATTTCTCAGAAATAATTAATATGGACTCAAACCGAAATAAATAAACTGAAGTTTTATTAAAAATATAAAGTCCAACAATAAATAAAACGGAATTAATTAAAGAAATTTTTTTTTAACTGGATAAATATTGTTTTAACTGGAAACTGGACCAGACCCAAAATAACTGGAAAGTCCAGGCCATTCCCGGCCGTCTGGCAACCCTAACTATGACGAACATTTACAAAAAAACTGCCAAATCGGTCCAGTCCAGTCTCTGATTGTTGGTCAATTTTTATTTCAGAATATAACTTAAATTGAACTACTACGAACATTAAAAACAAAAATCCCCAAATCGGTGCAGCCGTTTCGGATTTTAAATACATATATCGAAAAAGAGGGCGTGGTCAATTTTTCTTTCCGTAAAAATCTATGGTGGACTATGACGAACATTTTAAAACAAAAATTATTAAAATCGGTCTAGCCGTTCTTAACAGATGAATTACCAACGAACGACATTTGATTTTTATTTACATACTAGCTGGCCCGGTCCGCGTTGCTGGCCCAAATATAAGATCAGTGTTATATTTTGTCTCGCTTCAAATATATAGCCCTACAAAAAATGTTATGCATTATTTGGCTTAGAAATATTTGTGGGCGTGGTTTTAAAGACCCGATTAGTCAGATAATCATCTTCAAATTGTATTTTAGGAACTAAAAAATATTTAAAACTTCTTTAGTATCATTACAAACAACACAAACATAAATTGAACATATCCTTCGTTCTTATCTTGAGTTCAAACAAACCTTTATAGTTTTCCTGAATTTTCTATTTTTCCCGGACACTTTTCTCATTTATATTTCCTTAAAAACCTAACACAAAAAAATCGGTCCGGTCCTTGGTAAATTAAACTTGTACATATGTTAACAACACCCAAGGATTTAAAATCATTTGTACCAAGTTTAAACGGAATATATTAAGAAATATTTTTTTTAATATATCAAATCGGAGTAAAAATAAGTTTTAGATACATATATTGAAAAAAAGTGCGAGGACAATTTTTCTTTTCGAACAATTATATGGACTACTACGAACATTTAAAACAAAAAAAAATAGCCAAATCGGTCCAGACGTTCTCAAGTGTTGTAAATTTTAAGGATATTGAAAAAAGTCTTTATTTCCGTTCAAATCTAAGTTGGACTATGACGAACATTAAAAAAAAAGTTAAGTCAAATCGAAGTTTAAAAAAGGAGGCGTAAAAGTGGGCGTGATTAATTTGTTTTCGGAAAAAAATTTAAGACGAACATTTAAAAAAAAGTAAGACGAACATTTGAAAAAAACATTATCCAAATCGGTCAGTTCTCAAGTGATGCGATTACCAACGAACTACATTTGGTTTTTATTAATATTTTATTGTTCGATATTTTATTTGTGTATAGAGCAAATTTTATATATATCGAAAAAAGAGTGGGTTAACAACTTTTCTTACCGTAAAAACTTTATTTGAATTTAACAAACTCGATCCATCCATTCAAAAAGATCTTTCAGAAAAATCTTAGTTTGACTATGACAAACACTAAAAACATAATTAGACAAATTGATCCAGACATTCCATGTTAAAATATATACATATATCGGGAAAAGTGAGCGTAAAAGTAGGAGTGAAAAATTTGTCTTTCCTTCAAAATATTCTGCGGACTATAACCAAATCGGTCTAGCCGCTATAGTTCTTTCGATTCAACGAAAAAAGTGAGCGTGGGAAATTTTACTATCCGTAATTATGACGAAAATTTTCAACAAAAATAAGACAAATTGGGCGTGTTAAATTTCTTTTTTCGTTAAAACCAAAATTGGAATATGATAAAAATTCATTTAAAAAAAGTCAGCCATTATCAGATTTTAGATAAATTGAAAAAGCGTGCGTAAAAGTGGGCGTGGTCGATTTTTGTTTCAGTAAAAATTTAAATTTTATTACTACGAACATTTAAATACAAAAATACCCAAATCGGAGCAGTAATTTTCCGATTTTAGAAAAATCAAAAAAAGTGGGCGTAAAAGTGGGCGTGGTCAATTTTTTATTACATAAAAACCTAAGTTGGACTATGACGAACATTTCAAAAAAAAAATTGTCCAAATCGGTCCAGCCGTTCTCAACTGATGCTGTTACCAACGAACGACAATTGATTTTTATTTATATAGATTAAATCCTATTTTGTGCTAGCAACTTAATAAGTTACAGGGGAGACCCAAATAGTGCTAAATTATACTTTTTCAATATTCAAACGCGAATATCATAACAAGCTTACGTGATAGAAAAATTTGGAAGGCGGATTTGGAATTAGAAGGTCAAAATCTAATATATTCATGTATTCTGAATTAGAGTTTGCAAATAATCGAGATATTTCATAATCGCGATTACGATTAAAAAAATTGCTGTTAATCGCGATTACGGTCAATCGAATTTTTTAAATAATTTGAGTTGCAATAGCTTTAAAATTTTTTTTTTGAAATTTACATTTTAGAAAGTACGAAAATACAAAAAATATTATTTTTAAGAAATAAAATTAAAAACTTTCGAACTTTCCTAGTAAAAATAATTCGAGATTATGGGACCATAGTTTTTTTAGTATATCATTGCGCATCGAAAAAACTCTTGAGCACCCTTGAGAATTTTTTGTTCTGACATTTTTTTAAAACTTATAATTAAAACTATTTTCTTACATCTTTATTGTGCTTAAATAAACTCTTCAAAGAGTGCTGCAATAAGCACTGAATAGATACATGATTTTATTGCGTCTTAATAGCTCTTTATCTGTTGCTCTTTGCCTCGTGATTCCTTTCCAAAAGCTGCTTCCAGTTCAAAATTTCTGTGGGGTCGTTTCGGAATACCTGCCGATGGCCAAGGAAGGAGCTAATTTCGAGAAAATTTATTAAAAAATTTTAAAATGCATCATTAATCGGCAACCTGCGGTCAAACTATGAAAAATTACGTTTTTTTTTTTTAATTGCATGTCCAAATTTTTCGACCAAATCCGACCAAAGCCTTATAAGTATATTTTAAAAACAAACCTCTTTAAAACTTACTCATATCAGAATTTAAATTTTCCTTAAAATTTGAATGACTTTTACGAGAAAAGGAAAGAAAAATCGCAAACAAGTTAAATCAATCATGGGCCAACCCATCAAAATTTTCCATTCCAAATAATCGGTACCAGAACGCATCATACTCTCCTGCAATCGATTCTACTTAACATTCCAGAATCAATGCTTTTTGTTTGAAATTGTTCCTAAAGTAATCGTTTTTTAGAGTAATTTAGTTTTTTTGAAAAATAATTTTTAATAGAAACTTCAAAATGGATTTTAAATAATTTTGGAACTGATTTAAATTCGTTATAAAAACAGTGTATTTCATAGAAAATTATTAATCATAATCGCATGATTTTTTTTGTCGATTACGATTACGATTAATTGGTGCGATTAATCGCGATTACGATTTCGATTTTAATCGTTTTGCAAACTCTATTCTGAATCATGGGAGTGCAAATTTCTATGAGTTTCAACAGTGTAATTATCAGTTTTCCTTGAAATTAGTTAATGTTTTCATTTTTTTAATTTTTTTGGGGGCATTAACTTCCAAAAAAACAACTTTATTAGATTTTGATTCAGCCTACTTAACATTTCGATTAATATCTATTTGTAAAATCTACTTAATGAAAAAGCTTTTGTCAACAAGAAATTTTTATTTTCATTAATCATAAAATTAAATAAACATTGCAAAATTGAAAAATGCAATTAAACTAACAAACTAAGCAAAAAGTTTTCTAATTTTGAAAGATTTATGAATGAACAATATTTACACAAATATGAATTTCATTAAACATAATTCTTCTATTTAATTCATAAAACTTATTTAATGCTGTTTTTTTTTCATTTCATATTTCATTTTACATTTTACATTTAACTAAATAAAAATGAATTTCATTCTCTTGTTCAGCCAGTAGTAAGTATACCATGTAGACCACAATGGGGGTTTTTGTTATTATCTTTTGCATTTTCATTGCCATTTACCAGTATAAAACACCAAAAACACAACAAAAAAAAAAAAAAAAAATAACTGAGGACTAAACTAACCAAACTGTCCGCTTAGCCGTCACTTACCCAACGAAAAGTCAGAAATGTTTGCATGCATTAATATGCAATTGCTCAATGTTTTGTAAGCAGCAACGGCAACTGAAACAGTAACAACGACGACAACAACAATTACACAATTGTACTAACTAGTTGTAGTCGTGTAGTTAGTGGAAGAGGAAGTGGCAATATAAACTGAACTAAAAAATATTAGTTGTTGTGTGTTTGTATGTAGTGGTAGTAGTGCGGTAAACAGTACTGTTTTAACCACTAGGGCACATGGGGCACGTGTCCAGGGCTCCAAACTCACAGAGGCCCTAAAAGATCAACGAATGAGACCGTTTTCGTTTAGGAAAGTCTCGGATTTTGAGAAATTCTTCGTGTAGAAAAAGTCTCAGATTCTGAGAAGTTTTTTGTATCGAAAAATCTCAGATTGCAAAAGATTTTCCGTATAGAAAAAGTCAAAATCTGTCAATCAGATTAAAGGATACGCGTATCAGAATCTGAGACATATTTCCCATAGAAATAGTTTCAAATTAGAACCAAATTATACTATGAGAAACAGAACTCATCTTGTTCACAAAAAGCTATCTTAGATTTGTTATTTCCAAATAAAATGGAATTTCCCTAAACCTATCCATTAAGGCGAAGTACCTGGGTGTGATCCATGACGCTTTTTAAATCGGGGTGGAAATATTTGGAAGTTTTTTTAAGAGATTTTTGTTTAAAAACTGTATTACAGAGCAATAAGTAAAATTACAGATGAAATTTTGTATTTTGGGTGAGAGAAAAACCAAATTATTTTTCTTAAATCTTTATTTGAACAAAAAAAAAACTCGGTTTATTATCTGTAAAATAGAGATAACAAAGTAAAATTAAGGATAAAATTTTGTTTTTCGGTCTCAAGAAAATACTAGGTATTTTTTAAAGTATGTATTTCGGCAGATAACTTTGTCAAATATCTGTCAAATTTTGATAATAGTCATTTTACAGAGTATTTAACAGAGTAATTATTTTGAGTGTACCCACGGAGGAAACTCCGATTGAATCTTCTTCTCCACTGTCGGGGTCGTGCGTCTTTCGCGACCATCAACAAATTTCAGCCACCAGCAGATTTTTGCCTTTATATCGCGTTTTCATTAGCATGGCTACTTGAGCGCTTCCATTAAGTGACCTTGTTATGCGATTTTGTACTTGGCAGCGGGGGCCAAAATGTTTGTGTACCTAAGGGCCTGCCATACCTCAAGACGGTCCTGTTGGTAAAGTGTAGTTAGAAATAGTGATAAACTTTCTAAGCAGTTTTTTTTTTTGTGTTTTGTTTATTGTACTCAAGTGCAACTACAACGACAATAGCAACAACAACAACTAATAAAATAATATTCACGGTACTTGTGTGATTTCATGTGTACAACAAGCACTTGTTTACTGGCGCCCACCAGGTGAGTTTTTGGATGCAACATCGAAACACACAAAAAAGCACAGAAAATAGCCTGTGTTTTTCAAGAATATTTACACAGTATACAGTAGGGGTATAACCAAAATAAGAACCTATCATAATAGTATGGGCAATGTTATACTGATAACAAAAAACGGTATCCGGGGTCATTTTGGTCCAAAAACCTTCGGCACCGATTGCAATTTCTAAAACACCTCAAATTTTAATTTTTGTATGTTTTATGGTGGGAATCCGTCCCTTTCAACGTTATTTTGATTTTCGTCGTTTTACAACAAAAATAAAACTAGAAAAATTAGCAGTATGATTTTTAACATTTGAAACATGGGTTGAATAAATATTTGAAAAAAAATATTAGCAAAAACTTCATCGCGATCGGTGCCGAACCTTTTTTAACATTCGCGAAAAAAAGAGGACGCATTTCTTATTGATTTTCTATGTGCTTTCTCACTATGATAGGCCCTTTTTGATATTTTCAAAAATATGCAAATGGTTATATCCCTAGTATACAGGTAAGTAGTAGCAGTTTTTCCTTTTGTTTTTTAATGAAAATTCTGACAATGTTTTACATTTCCAGTGCCGCTTACTGAGATGTTGTGGACTCAGCACTTTTTTTTGCTGTTCCATTTTTTTTACTTTTTTTATTTTTGTTTTTACACTCATAGAGTTGTTTAAACCATGTTCTCTGGTTCATAAAGCATGAAATATTAAGCATGGCCATATTGCTTTCAACCGGTAAAAATGCAAAGAGACCAAAAAACAACACAAAATAAAACAAAAAAATTCAAAACAGTTTTTGTTTTTAACCCATTCCCCCCATTAAAAAAAAGAAATAAACTGAGTTGGTGAAGGACAACTTTTAATTGAGGTAAAATAAGCCGTGGTTAAATTTTGTTATTTTTTTTTGGTATTACTATGCATAGTTGAAACACTCGCAACCTTATACATAGAGATATTTAAAGCTTAACATGGAGACTTACATTCATAAAAAAATAAAAATAACTGTGCATTTTACCTGCATATATATATGTATAAGTATAAACTACAGTGTATGTTATAACAATATAATTTAGTGGTAGTAGTGTAATATATATATTTTTTTTTCATATACAATCATATATAACAAGTTGTGGGAATGTTAGTCAGGCAGTCGCTGGCCCAGTTTGTCTGCTATCCTGCCAGTCAGATATTCAGTCAGTTAGTGGTATAGTGTATTGTATTCAAGTATTTAGAATGTTTATATGCAGAAGGTCTAGTGTTGACCAACTTGTTATGACTTTATTAGTGTTGTGTTAAATCTCCCACTGACTGCCATTCCCGTTGCTTATAAGTAATTCGTGTGTAAAACACACACACACACAGCCATAGATACAAATATCTTTTGGATCATAGTTTAAAAATTGTAGGTAGATGATGTTGTTAACGACGATGATGATGATGATGAGTTTTTCAGTTTTGTTGTCGGTCGTTGTGTTTATTTAACGGCTTTGCTGTTTTTTATATCCTTTACTATAGTGACGGGGGTATATTTAAATTTTTCATTCCATTTGTAACACATCGATCTTTATAATAAGATTTGGTTTAGGGTTTTTTTCGAAAAAGCGATTAGAGTTTAGACAATTAAGTTTTGTCTTAAATATTTTTTTCATTTCAGGGTGTGGTTAAACAAATTAAATTGAAAAGTATTTGTATATATTTTTTTTTTTGCAGACTATGTACATAAGGTGGCACCCGTACGAAGAGTTTAAGACCAAACTGAAAAAAATCGTTGGTGAGGTTTTTGGCATCTTATTAGATGCTACAGAAAAACGGAGAAATTTGTGTTAAAGTGATACATATGATTAATAATGTTTGATGCCCAAAATATAAATCCTATAAATATTGAGAAAATCGCGTTAAAAAAAATCTCGAGATTTTGTCATTTTTAACATTATTTCAAACTAATTTCATTTGAAAATTATATTACACTTAAGTTCATTCACATTTTAGGACTAGATTGGGTCCAGACCCTGTTGACTCGAGACCCCATTGGGTCCTCTAAGAGTCGCCATTGATTTTGACCCAAATTGTTTGTCCGTTTCGTTCTACCTAGCTTAGTTTTTGAGATACGGTAATAAGGGCCTGATAGGGTCTTGAGAATCTTAAAAACTGGATAACTCAAAAACTATTAGCCTGAGGTCTTTCAAGTATTTTCAGTAGTATTCTACGAGAAAAGGGCTACCAAAATTCTGTTGGACTTTTTCGCGTGCCGACAGTATTTACCGAGATATAGGTATGTATAAAATCTCGGAAAAGTGAAAATTTAGATTCAAAATTAAGGGGGCTCGGGACCCCGACAGATGCGTAGAGCTAGGATATACCATATTTTACCTTTTAATATTTTTTTTTTTTAAATTTCATCTGTTTAGTTTTCCAGATTCGCCATTTTGAATTTTTAACTAAATTCTAAGAAATTTTTAACTAAATTCAAAGAAGAATTTTTTTCTTACATTGAAAAACTCCATTTAAAAAAATTTACAACATCTTTACAAGTAAATAAACTACACATTTTTCATCATAGTTAAGAAAATTTCTCAGTTTTTAGTTAAATTTAACTAAATTTTAGGAAATATTTTCATAAATTTAGTTATGTCTTCTTTTCCAGTGAGTATGGAAAAAACTTTTAGGGGTAAATGGTCTCACATTTTACCCATCTAGGGGCTGCTACAGGGCAGTTGTGGAGTTTTTTTTGTACTTTACAGCTTCACCCCCAATTTTAACCCCGATGGGCGTCCCCTAGACACCACGTAACCTCCCCCATTTTTTTGTATCAAGCTATTTTTTTACGAACCTCACAAAATTATCAGTTCTAGCTAATCCAAATTTTTCTACTTAAAATCTTATACAACACTATCCCACACCTAATTGCCCATTTTGTTACAAATAAATTCTTAAATTTAAAACATTAAAAAAAAAAAAAGTTTTTTTTATTCTCATAAAAATATCACACATTTTTTTTTTGAATTTTGGAAATTTTTTCTCACTGGAATCAGTTTTTCTTCTCATTTTTCCTTATCTCTTCTTCTTTTGTTTTCTTCTTTTTTGTTGCTTCTTTTGTTATTTTTCCTTTCTTTTTTATTTCTTTTGCCTTTTCTTGTCTGTTACGCCAAAAAGAGCGAATCTTAAAAACTAAAATTAAAAGAAAAATTAAAAATATTACCTATGAGCCTCAGCGATGTTTAGCTTGAAACGCAGTTCGATTTCTACATGATTAAATGTCACAAAACTGTTAACAGCGAAATCGTAGCTGCTCGCATTCGCGAGATATCACGAAATAAGTGTTTTTGTATTTTCTAAAATTTTGATATTGAAGTTTTTTAAATATTTTCAAAAATTGAGTATACAGTTGTAATTGTATTTACTTATATACAGGTCACAAAACAATTAACATAGAAATCATATCTTCCTAATTTCGCGAGAAATCGCAAAATCAAAAATAAAAATGGAAAAAATTTTATTTTTCGCGTAAATTAGCAGTCAAGATATTGATTTATGCAGTTTTTCCACCTTCAACCACGCAAAATTTAAACTACATACTATATATTTGTCGTTTCTTATTTTTTTTTTTATTTTAGACACTAATGAAAAAAATAAATTAATTAATTAATTAATATAAAAGATTGAACAGTAATTTTGCGATTTCTCGGGAAATTAATCATCTTTAATTTTTATGCTTGCAGTTTAGCCACCTTTAATAAGCTCGAATTTAAACTGCATACCACAATTTTGTCATTAATTAAGTTAATGTTTTTACAGACCAAAAATAGCACAAAGTAATGAATAAATAGTAGTTTAGTGAGTTTTTTTTTAACGATATCTCGAAGAATTGACCAGCTAGAATTTAAATGTTAACAGCCTTATGACCTTTGATCAAAAGCAAGTCAAACTGCATTTCGTGTTGTTCAACAATTTAAAGAAACTTCTCTTATTAATCAAAACAAAAACAAAAAAAAAAAACGAAAAGCTGGTTTTCGCTATTTCTCGCGAAAATGAGGAGCTATAATTTTTTTGTGGGCAGTTTTAATTTCTTCCAACATGTTCGCGAAAATGAGGAGCTATAATTTTTTTGTGGGCAGTTTTAATTTCTTCCAACATGTTCAAATAAAACTGCATACCACTTTTTCTTATCATTTCTAAAGAAGCGGCTTTAAAATATAAAAATATATTAAAAAAAATTATATATGAAGGGCTTATTGTAAAAACTCGATAAGCAACATTTGATTTTATGGAGATTTTTGCTTTAAAACTTTTGAAATATTGTAGAAAATATAACCTTAGTAAACTTTCACACTTAAGATACTTGTACGAAGGGTTTAAGCTAGACTTCTGACAAAAATTTGTCTGTGGAACATCAGTAGAACGCAAAGAACCCCAAAAAACAAAATGTTGCTTATCAATTTTTGCAGTAAGCCCTTCATATATATGTTAGAGTGTCCCTTATTTTGGAAATGTTGGAAATGTTGAGACGGTACCCGCTATTTTTTTTTCCATTTGACTTAAAAATAATTCAGGCAAAATTTTACGCCCCTACGACCACGCCTTCCCTACGCGACGGAGCCTTAAAGAGCGGCGCCTTAAAAATCATTTTTCCATACAAACCAAAAAAAAAAATTTTTGATTTTAAATTTTTTTGTTATTAATTACATATTATATTACTTGGTTAGCTTACTCACGACAAAAAAAATTATTTTGGTGGGATTGCACTTTCAGCTCAGCGTTCGAAAAAAAAAAAAAATAGAGCCGTTGGGGTCCTACGGTAAAAAATTTTTTAAAAATATTTTTTTTTTAGTTTTGACAAGCAACGGTTTTAGTTGTTATGTTGCTTTTAATGATATATGAGGCATTCCACACCAAATGTCCCGCTACAGAAAAACATGTGTCCCGTAAATTTCTGAATAGGCTGTTTGGATAGCACTATATGGAACTAAGAAAATTGCGTTTTTGGTTTTTATAATTTTCAAAAACTGGGCCTAGAAGGCGTGGTCAAATATTGGAAAAAATGGTCAAATTTGTGGCGAGTTGCCTTGATTAAATATTTATCACATTAAAACGGAATGCACCACAATCTCAAAAATTTACGTTCTTATGTAGTTTCGTATGGGCTATCGATTAAAATTTTTATTTTTTGAAAATTTTCAAAACCCGTTCTGAAATTTTCCATTTTTTAATAATGTCAATTTATTAAAAAACATGCCACTTTTTTTTTTCTTTTTTTCTTTTTTTTTTTAAGTTTAGATGTTTGTCCATCCACACAAAAAAATTCAGAAACACGTGATTTCATAACAATTTTGTAATTTGCTTGTATTTCTTTGTTTTAACGTTGCGAATGAGTAATATTTATGCAATTCGCGATATCTCGCGAAATTTAACACCTATAATTTCGATGCGAGCAGTTGTGTGACCTTTGATAATGCACAAGTAAAACTTCATTCCACGTTTTTACGAAATTTTTAAGAACCTATATAAAGATAAAAAACAAAAACAGCAAAAAAGCAATTTCGCGATTTCTCGCGAACTAAAAATGATAGAATTTTGTTTGTTTACTGTTTTGTGACCTTTAAATAAACACAATTAAAACTGTATTCTCAGTTTTTGAAAATATTTAAAAAATTTCAATGTTAAAATTTTAGAAAATACACAAGCACTAATTTCGTGATGTCTCGCGAATGCGAGCAGCTACGATTTCGCTGTTAACAGCTTTGTGACATTTAATCACTTAGAAATCGAATTGCATTTACAATTTTCGTCGACACTAAAGATCAACCTAAACATCGCTGAGGCTCACCGTGTGGATTTGTTGCAATTGTTTATTTTTTTTAAATTTTTATCGACCTTTTCCCACTATATCTATGATTTTTTCTGAGCATTATATTGTAAAGTGTACTAATAAATTCGACAGCGCTGAATTTAACACTTTCTCTTGTTTTATATGGTTTTGATTAAGTTTTTAACGTGTGGTTTGTGTTGTTTTTTTTTTTTTTTTGGGAGCAAAATTCTACAGTTGTTGCAGTTGCTACATTGTGATTTGCTGCATGAAGTGGTGATAAAATGTTTGCAGTTCTTTTATTTTTTTGCAGTTTGTTTATTTTTATGCTGCATTTGTTGTCGACATTATTGTTGTTATGACTTTAAGCCAAAAATCTGCTGAGTTTTAGTGCTACATTGAAGTTTATGTGTGGTTAAGGAATTTATATTATCTGTGAATGATCTTAAATTGCTCTTTTAACATTTTTACAAAAAACAAAAAAAATGTCTGTCTTTTGAACTAAATAAAACTTAATGAAATTATTATGTTTTCAAAAATATAAGGCGATAGCCAGTAATTAATATCAGGGATGGTGACCAAGAGAAATAACTACAATAACAAAATTATGTAAGTAAAATCAACCTAATAAGATGTTTTAGGATTAGTTTGATTTTCTGATTAAACAGATAATAATGTAGTAGTTGTTTTAACGGACAAAAAATACATAACTGTCTTATATTGTGAAAACAACTTACATATGTAGTAAAATCAATCGACAGTTAAAATGTTTTTAAAAATAAATATTTATTTCAAAGAAAATTCTATAACAAATATATTTTTTATAATTAAAATACTTAGCGTATGAGTAATAAATATTTTTTGGTTTTTAATAAGTATACGCATTAGATGCTCTATGAAATTCATTTCGCTCATTTACTGGTACAACGTCATCAATAAAAAAAATAGATTTTTCGTAGTTAACGAAGCAGAACTCTTGTGTAAAAAATGTATGCAAATTAATATGTTGTATACATTTCATCATAAAAACCATTTTTAATTGAAAAATTTAACCACATTTTATTTTGAGTTATGCCAGTCTCCTAGCGAAACATATTATTTGAAATGCCTTCCATAGAATTTATAATATGAAACTAATTTGATTGCATGCATTTGACAATTGAATTGAATAATTCATGTGAATACAATAACACTGTGCCACACCAAAAAATACAGGGGTTCTCATGTAAAAATTTAAGTAGGTTGGAGCCTATAGAGTGTAGAAATTCTCATAGATTTTTCCGATCACTTCGTTTAGTACTTTTTTTAATACTTTGTTGTTTTTCCACGGATTTCTATGTTTTTGGTTTGTTTGAAAGATATGAGTCTTTCCTCTCAAACAAAACAAAACAAGTAACATTTAATCTTATTGTATTTAATCTAATTGTATTTTATAAATTACACCGCTCAACAGTCATTTTCCGGTTTGAATTCTGGTTATCATTTTTAGTAGACTTTGATCTCAAGATTCCAAATCTGTACTCCAAATTTTTCCATCACGTCCAGATTTTTAGTTATTCACGGTTAAAAATGCGAAAAGTGACGATTTTTGCATTATTTGAAGACCTACACAGCAGCCATTGAGTGGAATACAAATCTGGTATAAAGCGCAAAAGTATAATTTGTCTTTGGTCTCCAACATAGAAAACATTTTTTTTCCAATTATTGCGTTTGGTTGGGTTAGAATTGCGTTTTAAAATGACTCTGTTAAAATTATCATTTTTGTAAAAAAGATAAGGTAGGTACCTTATTTTTTTTTGATATTTTTCAAAGAAAAACTAAAAAAAATAAATATTTTACAAATTTAAGTTTTCTGTGTTATTTTTCGTATAAACCGGAAGTTATCTTTAATGGGTTTAAAAGTCTATAAGAAAGAATGAGATTTTGTCTAAATTTTGAGCTCATACCACTAAAGATTGATCATCTGGTTTTTGTTTTAGAGCCTTTTAAAAATGGTGCTTTTTCTGATTTTTTTCACAGTGTTTTTTTAAAATACGTGTTTGGCCAATAATAGTGCAACAACTTGAAATTTTTTTGATCATATATTTGAGATTATAGTTCAATTCAACTCTAACGCTTTATACCAGATTTTTATTCCACCCAGTGGCAGCTGTGTAAGCTTTCAAAAAAGGCAAAAATCACGTTTTTTCGCATTTTCAACCGCGAATAATTAAAATTCTAGACGTGATGGAAAAATTTGGAGCACAGATTTGGAATCAGCGAGTCAAAATCTTTAAAAATTTTGTATCAAACTTCAAACCGGAGTCAAAAACCTTTGATTTGTTGAGCGGTGTTATCAATTGTTTTTCAAAAATGATCAATTGTATTTCAGAACTTATCAATTGTATTTCAGAAATTATCAATTGTATTTCATATATTATCTTAAGTTTTAATTTGAGAATTTTTGGTTTGCTAATAAAAAAAGTTCTTAACGAAGTGATGGAGAAAAACTGTGAGTATTTCTGTACTCTGTTGACTCCAACTAAACCAAATTTTTATATGAGAACCTATGCATACGTTTTTTTTGCAGCACTGTTAGCCCAGGATAATAAGGAGGAAAAAAGGGCAATCTGCGGAAAATCGGATAGGTTCTCTGAAAATTTGCACAGATCTTAGTTTTGTCAATCTAAATAAGGGACAAAAGTCCCAAGAAATCACCCCTGTCCTTGCTGAGATATTGAGGTCAAAGGTCACAAAAACCGGGTTTTTTACAGTTTTTTGCTAATATCTCACTCGATATGCGCCGTACGCTTTAAGAGTCTATTACAAAACTTGTAGAATATAAAATTATCTACAATATGTTTCTTTATATTTTATTCGTATCTCTCACCGTTTCTGAGATATTTAGGTCAAAATTCACAAAAAACAGATTTTTTATAGTTTTTTGCTAATATCTAGATGAGTGAACGCTTTAAAAGTCTAATAAAGAACTTATAGAATATAGAATTATGTACAAATTTCTCTTTATAATTTTTTTCGTATCCCTCACCGTTTTTGAGATATGGGCGAATTTACGTACATAATTTTATATTCTATAAGTTCTTTTATCACTCATATCAAGCGAGATATTAGCAAAAAACTATAAAAAAACAGTTTCTTGTGAATTTTGGCCTTAATATCTCAGAAACGGTGAGAGATACGAAAAAAAAAAAATTTTGAAGCATATTGTAGATAATTTTATATTCTACAAGTTTTGTAATAGACTCTTAAAGCGTACGACGCATATCGAGCGAGATATTAGCAAATAACTATAAAAACCCGGTTTTTGTGACATTATATTTTTTAGGTATTATTTTGACTTACAAAAAAAAAAGAAACAAAAAAAAAAAAACATAGTAGTCCTTTAACGAGAAAAACTTCGTAAGAGCATTAAAAACTTAGCTTAACTTATTTAAAAAAAAATTAATCTACTTCTGAGCGAAATTTGAATGCGGTTCTTTTCTTGGAACATATCAAGCCTCTTTACGTGATTCTTAAAGATAATTTTTTTCAAAATCTTCTTATTGGAGTGCCAAGAAAACATTTTTTTTGAGGTCTTACCCACTTAATTTGTTCCTTTTAATGAAGCAATAAATTGTTTTTTTTGGGATTTTTAAAATTATATCTTAAGGTCGCGCTCGCGGCTCTTTTACGAATATATGAGGCATTCCACACCAAATGTCCCGCTACAGAATAACATGTGTCCCGTAAATTTCTGAATAGGTTGTTTGGATAGCCCTATATGAAACTAAGAAAATTGCGTTTTTGGTTTTTCAAATTTTCAAAAACTGGGCTTTGGAGGCGTGGTCAAATATTGGAAAAATGGTAAAATTTGTGGCAAGTTGCATTGAATGCACCACAATGTTAAAAATTTACATTCTTATATAGTTTTGTATGGGCTATCGATTAATTTTTTATTTTTTATAAATTTTCAGAACCCGTTGTGAAATTTTCCATTTTATAAAAAAGTCAATTTATCAAAAATCCGGCCACTTTTTTTTTTCTTTTTTAAACTTTTTTTTAAAAGTTTAGATGTTTGTCCATCCACACAAAAAAATTCAGAAACACGTTGGTCGTTTTTTTTCGAGAAAATCGCATTTGAATTTTAATTTCATAACAATTTTGTAATTTGCTTGTATTCCCAGTAAAAACTTCTATTGCCAAGTAATGAGGTTTTCGCCTTTAAATTGATGGTGGTAGCTAGTTACTATGTTGGTGAAACACTCATTATTTTAACATGGCGATGTCATTGGAGTAATGACCGCATACCCACTCGCTTACGAGAATGCTACTGAAAAACTACATACATTAGTACCACAAATAATAAGCTACTAGTAGCCCAAAAATAACTCGTTACCCACTACTTACAAAAATGCTACCAAATAACAGCATACATTAGTCCCAAAAATAAGTAGCTACCAGTTTCTCAAAAATAACTCGTTTCCCACTCCTTACAAAAATGCTACAAAATAACAGCTTTTGATTGTTTTAATAAATTTTTAACTTGGGGCAACTTCCGCCAATATGAAATTGAACAAGTTCATGTTGAACGTGTTTATTTCAAGAGCAACCAAGCGGGCAAATGTGGAAATGGAAAAGATCCAATGTGCCAACGGAACCAATGTTTACGTTGATATCCTTCCCTCCAAATGTTTGATTGTAAAATTCAAGTATTACAGGACCGAAAATATATCTTGGAACCTCGTAGAAAGGGACATTTGGCTACTTAGGACATTACCAATAACAAATATACAGAAGCGACTGCTGCTCAGCCAATGGAAACCGCATTAAACACCATCTTATAAGTCTATATAAGAGTGAGTTAGGTTTTAAGGGAAATACTGTCTGTGATGGTTTTTTACCTTTTTACCGGCTTTAACATACTTTAAACAACAATTAAATTAAAATTTGGAGAACACCACAAAATTTCTAGAAAAAACAATAACAATTTAGAAAAAGCCAATTAAAATCCAGAAAACTTCAATAGAAGTTATGTAAAGACTAATTAAGGCTCATAAATCACGATCAAGTGTCAGCTAGATCCAGTTTTCTAAATATCAATTTGGTTTTCTAAACTTTTTTTTGCCTTGTCCCAATTTTAATTAGAATTCCTGAATTTAAATTTCTGTTAACAGAGTTTTATTAGAAAAAGTAGATAAATGTTAATCTTTTTTAAGCTAAATGTGCAAGTTCTTTCTAAATTTTCTTTAGCATTTTTTTAATTTCATTAAAAAAAAATTGTTTAGACAATTTATCAGATATTTTAAATCGTATTTACCAGTAACCTGTTCTGTATCAGGTTATCGGTAACTCATTATTTATTAACAAGATGTAACCGGTTTTGTATTAGGCTATCGGTAACTCATTATTTGTTAACAAGAAGTAATCGAGCAGGTAACGAGCCCTCATTACATAGAATGCAGGCGGTAATGGGGACTTATTACCAAGTTTTTACTGGGTTCTCTTGTTTTAACGTTGCGAATGAGTAATATTAATTATATAAATATTCCTCATACGCTCTGTTGAAACAAGAAAATACACTCAAAAAATTATGTCATAAACTGTTTGTAGTTTATTTAAAAAGTTTTCCGTTAAGTCGTTTTTAAAAGAAAAAACATTTGTTTGATGTTCAGTTTTTATTAATGACTACTTCTGTCCTTTGTTTCAAAAATAACACACTTAAGAATAAAGACTTTCATTAACATTTAATTTTTAAAGTCATTTATTTTTGTTCTGTAAGTAAAAACTACTGATTACACAGCTCAACAAGAAAATGCGTATTGGATTCTGGTTAGTGATTTTGATAGTGTCTGTTGCGCTGATTCCAAATCCGGAGCCCAAATTTGTCTATCACGTCAGGATTTTGAGTAATTCGCGGTTAAAGTGCTGAAAAAGGGCATTTTTGACCATTTTTAAAAGCTTATAAAATAAGATCCTGACATGCAAATGACTTGGTATCAAGCTCATTCGAAAGCCTGTAATTTTCTCTTAAGGATAAGATAAAATGTTCTAAAAATTAAATTTTCTAAAATGATAAAAAAATCATTAGCAAAAAACCTTCCATTTTTTCAATATTTAGTTTATTTACACAGTGTTTTTTAACAAATTTCCATACAAATTCATACGTAAATTTTAGATTTAAAGCACTTGTGGCTATAGATTTTTTTACCATTTTAGAAAATTAAATTCCAAGAAGATTTGATCTTGTCTGAAAGAGAAAATTACACACTTTCGAATGAGCTTGATACCAAGTCATTTGCATGTCAGCATCTTATTTTATAGGCGTTCAAAAATGATCAAAATGGGCATTTTTTGACACTTTAACCGCGATTTTCTCAAAATTGTGACGTGATAGAAAATTTTGAGTGACCGTTTTGAAATTGGGACACTTAACCCTATCAACTTTTTTTGGTTTCATCCAAAACGCAGCGACAAACCTCAGATTTGTAGAGCGGTGTTATTCTTTAAATTTTTAATGATTTGTGTAAGTCAATTTTTTTTTAATTGTTGGTATTTTTTAATGAGATATAGAAAAAAAAAAAATCAAAAAATTATTTATAGAAATATAAAAACATGTTTGTATCAAGTGACTTTGGCACGATGGGTAGAGTGTCTGGTCAGAATGTAGTTGATTGCGGGATCGATTCCCCAAAAATTTATTAAAATTTTTTAAAAAAATATTTCAATAGAAAATTGTAAAAAACAACCTACGAAATCATTAATTTTTAATGTTTTGGTAGGTTATTTTTTGGAATTTGTTGGTAAAAATAACAGAACTATCATTAATTTTTAATGTTTTCGTAGGTTATTTTTTTCAAATATATTAGTAAAAAAGAGTGAAAAAAACGTAATTTTTTAATGTTTATGTTATTTATTTTAGAAAATTTTGTCAACTGTAAAAAATAAATGTTGATGTTTGTTAAAATAAATGAATAATTACTGGGATGGTTTTCAATTGTTTATTCACTTGTTTTAAGTGTGTTTTTCATTTGTTTTTGCCTACAAAATATTTTGAGTGTACAAGCCAATTACTAAATTGTTATGAAATTTAAAATTCAAATGCGATTTTCTCGAAAAAATACGAAAAATGTGTTTCTGATTTTTTTTGTGTGGATGGACAAACATCTAAACTTAAAAAAATTTAAAAAAGAAAAAAAAAAAGTGGCCGGATTTTTGATAAATTGACTTTTTTAAAAATGGAAAATTTCAGAACGGGTTCTGAAAATTTTCCAAAAAAAATAAATTTTTTATCGATAGCCCATACAAAGCTATATATGAATGTAAATTTTTGAGATTGTGGTGCATTCCGTTTTAATGTGATAAATATTTAATAAAGACAACTCGCCACAAATTTTACCATTTTTCCAATATTTGACCACGCCTCCTAAGCCCAGTTTTTGAAAAATTGAAAAACCAAAAACGCAATTTTCTAAGTTCCATATAGGGCTATCCATACAACCTATTTTTTTTTTTTTTTATTTATTCTTCATTTTACTCAACCGAGCCCTTAGGGCCATATACAGTTAATTAAGGCTACTTCAGTAACAACAACATTAAAAAAAAAAAATATAAAATATACCTTAAAGATAAAAAATAATTAAATAAATACCTAAAATTTTAAGAATAAAAACAGATAATACTTAAATTATTTTTTGAATAAACAAATAATTAGTGGATTCAGTTTAATCGTAGCAAGAAAATAATATGTAGAAGAAAATAATTAATTAAAAGGGAAAGAGATTAAATTAAGTTATGATTTTTGGCATGTTCTTCAAGCTTTCGCCTAAAGACCTGAGGAGAATATGAAAAACACTTCAAGTCCTTAGGTAAAGCATTCCACAGTCGTATTAATCTTACATTAAATGAGCGATCATAAAAGCCAGTACGAATGCGGGGGAATATTATTTGAGGATTTCTTATAGAATGCGAAAAATGGAAATTTTGTACAATATAGCTAGGAAAACCTGTTATGATTAACTTGTAAAAATATATCAATGTTCTCATACAAATAAAGTTTTCAAAATCGCAACCAAGAAATTTTTTAACGTATCGTGTAACATGATTACGAAGTTTCAATCCGAAAATATAACGTATTATTCTATTAAAGATTTTAGTAAATCTACTAAATTCACCAGCTGTGGTTCCAGAAATCACCTCAGCACAGTATAGTATATCGTGAACCTATATTCAAAATATGCCAACTCAAATTTGACGGAAATGAGTTTCCGATGGCAAATAGCTCCCCTATGTAATACCTATCTGCCATAAAAATTTCAGAGCAAAAAAATAATTTGTTGTCGTTTTACATCCATTTTTGTTATTCTGCCAACTCAAAGTATATATTTTTTTGGTGGAAATAAATGCCAACTCCCATTGTAAATTTCCAAAAATTTTTCAAAAAATTTTAAAAAAAAAATTAGACCACATATCTTATTGCATTTGCCATGCTAAACACGAATTTTGTAAAGATTTTGATATCTAATGACTGGTTCTCGAGATATTGCCATTTTAAAAATATCGGTAAATAGTGTTTGCAAAAATAAAAATTGCTTATATTTATGTAACTTTCAAACTATTTATCAGATTGAAACATTATGAATGGGGCAAATAAAGTCAATGATATAAGCTTTCAAAATAGCTGGTTTGGAGTGACGCTATTGCAATACAGCGTGAGTTACAGAGTGCCAAAGTTGACCACCCTGAGATTAAAAGGCTTTCGGAGCTAGTAACTTTTAAAAATATGCAAAGATTTTTAATTTTTTGTTCAGTTTTTGCAACTACCGTACTAAGGATAACAAAAACCAAAAAAAAAAAATTTTTTAAAATTTTTCCAAAAAAAATTTATTTTTATTTTCCGACAAAATATGCCAACTCTAAAAAAATATTTGTTTTTTGATATAGTAATAAATGCCATCTCTGAAAAATACACAAACCAGTGCAAAATATGAAAATTTTTGCATAGGTAAAAATTGTTTAGAATATTTGAACCATCTTGTGAAAGGTACATTGTTTATTTTTGCAATAATATGCGAAATAACTAGTTTTTTAGCTCTCCTGAACAGTAAGCTTTTTCGAGTTGGCATTTATTGAATATAGTTCGACGATATGTGGCATTAACAAAGCATTTGCAAGTTTAATTTTAATACGAAGCGGCAGATATAGATCAAGTGTGTACAATAGGGCGGGTCGATTTTTTTTGTCAAAAATCGTATAGCAAAAACATAATCTACAAGAAATTCTAAGAACATTTCCCAAAGAAACCATGTTTCTAAAATCAAACCCTATACCGCGCCTAACGACATGAAGATTTGTCCGTCCGTCCTTTTTTTCATAAGCAAAACATAGAACTTGACTCTTTTTTGGTGTTTGTGTTAATTTTTGGGCTTTAGTGTGCTCTGGGGTATATAGTAAAATTTTATTGGCAACATTTTTGTAGAACATTTCATCCCCACCCTCCCCCTCTTTCGGGGTGTTTTTTGCGATTTGTTAGAATAGAGCCAAAAAATGCCTTTATGAGAGGGAGTTAGAGGGTTAATATGTTCCACAAAAATATTTGCTATAATATTTTCTACAAAGTTGCTGAACATACCCTACACCTCAGATGTAAAGAAAACATAGTTTTATACACTGATATGCTGCAAGAACATATCCAGCGGCATTGTTTTACTAATTGCCGCTGGATATAATTCGAAAAATTTTTGGGATCATGACCGGCAAGTATATTAGACATAATACCTGAAATGGAGAAATAAATAATTAGATTGATTGGTAATGAAAACGCCACAGACGAAAAATTATAATAAGAAATTTTATCAATAAATCGCTGCTTTTATCGTTAATCCATGATAATTTTACTCCATTATTTATTTTATATTGGGCTGCAGTATATTAACATGTAGCGTGATACTCTGAAAGTAAGTGCAGGTGTTGTGGGTTCGATTCCCTCCAAAGCCTTTGTATGTTAAATACAAAGGGAAGCTGGTGCAGCGGATTTTTCTTATTAAATAAAAGTATGTTATTTAGGATCATAATATTTCGAAAAAAAAAACACATACATACACTCAGAAAATTATGTAAGTTACTACATGTTAGTTGTTTTTATATTTTACAGTAGTAAGTTGTTTTCAACTACAAAGTCAGTTGTTTTTGTATGAAAAATATCAAACAACTATTTCTGTTAGTTATTTTAAGTAGTTTTTTTTGAATAACTAACAAAAAAGTACTGTGATGTAGTAACAGTTATTTAAAGTAGTTAATTTTATTTTTTTTATTTCTGAAAAATTTTCAAAGTTTTTTTTCCAAAAAATAAAAATAAATTTTTGTTTTTTTTTTATTTTTCACAACTTTTTTAAAAAAAAAAAAAAACTTTGAAAAAATTTGGTCTTCAAATTTTTTTCTGAAAAATTTTTTGAAAAAAAAAATATTTATTGATTCTTTTATTTTTACTACATTTTAGTTGTTTTGACTACAAATGTTAGTAGTTTTTACTACATAAGTCAGTTGTTTTTTGTCAGTTAAAATAACTAACATTGTTAGTTGATTTAACTGAAAAAGTTGACCCCAAAACAACTTACAAAGTAGTTATTTTAACTGACATTTTCAGTTGAATTTACTAACATAATTTTTTGAGTGTAGATACTTTTGTGGGATCAAATTGGATAGTTACATATCAGAGAGAAAAAAGTTGTGTTCGATAAAATTTTTTGATAACTGAATATTTTTTACATCAGTATTTGATTTATTTTAAGTAAAAATTTTTTTTTTAATTTTTGTAAAAAAAAAATTTCGAGTGTAAATTTTTTTGAGTGTAATTTTTTTTTTTTTTTTGAGTGCAATATTTTTTTTTTAGTTTTTTTGAGTGACAAAATAGTTTCTAAAATATTTTTTTTGGCTTACCATTCCTTTTCATAGCGGGTTTAGCGTTTTTTTTTTTTAACACGGTAGTTCGGGTTAAAACACATCTGAAATTCCCCATTTTGCTAATAACTTATGAACCACTGGACAGATTTCGCTGAAATTTAGTATTAATCTGACCGGAAGTATAACAAATATATATGCCACGCTTCAGCAGCTTACCGTATATATTTTTCATTCTTCCGCTAACATTTGAAAGTTAGCGTGTTTCACACAGACAGAAAGACAGACGGACGGACGGATTTTCATGTCGTTAGGCGCGGTATAGGGTTTGATTTTAGACCAATGGTTTCTTTGGAAAAGTTTCTTAGAATTTCTTGTAGATTTTGTTTTTGCTATACGATTTTTCAGTTTTTTTCGATCCATACAAATCGACCCGCCCTAGTGTACAACCTCCTTAATAAAAACGAAATCTTAGATGAAATGTAATTCATATGTGAAGAAAAACTCAGATCATTGTCTATAACAACTCCAAGACATTTCATCTTATCTACAAAATCTAACGGCATACCGTTAAGAGTTACAGATAAATTATCAGTCAAAAATCCAAATCCCATCAACTTCGTTTTTCTAGCATTAACACAAAAACCATTGTTAGATGTCCATGACAAAACTTCTTGAATAACAAAATTAACACAACCTTCCAAGACATCTAAGAACTGTGCATCAGCATAGCAAAGAAACTGTACATCATCAGCATAAACATATGGCTGAACGGATAAACCATGTACGATTCTTAAGAGATCATTTAAATAAATCATAAATAACAAAGGCCCAATTACGGACCCTTGAGGAACTCCGCTAGTAATTGGCAATGTTGAAGAAGAAGAGTTACCAATAGAAACAAACTGTTTCCTTCCACTAAGATAAGAATATATAAGCTTACAAGCTTGGGCCGAAAAATCGAAGTGATGAAATAATTTCTCTATTAGCTTATAATGAATTACTCTATCAAAAGCTTTAGATAAATCTAATGAAAGCAAAACTACATTTTTACCGTTATCAACAAGTTTTCGCACAGAATCAGTCAGACCAATTAGGACAGAATTAGTGTTATAGCCACGACGAAAACCGGACTGAGATGAGTGAATCAAAGAATTTTCATCGATATAAGAAACCATTTGATCCTTAATAATATGTTCCACAACTTTTGAAAGAATAGGAAGAACCGATATCGGACGTAAATTGTCTAATGCATTAGAGTTGCCTTCTTTTCTTATGGGAACAACTCTAGCTGTTTTCCAATCATCAGGAAATACCGATGTTGTAATTATTGTATTTACCAGGTGAAGAAAATGAGAAGATATTAATGGATAAATTATTTTGACAAATTTTAAACATAAAGCATCGTGACCAGCAGCATTCGATTTAATTTTCTTTAATGCTACAAACAATTCGTCTTGCTCTACACGACGAAGTGAAAAACCACCATTGTCCGGCAAATCCAACTGATTAGAAGTATTGCCTATCTGACAAGAAACGAAAAAATCATTCACCTCATCCGGGTTAGCGGATGCGTCATGATCTACTGTCTCCAAACAACCATTACCTCTTAAGTAGTTCCACATTTGTCTGTGGCCAAGATCCTCAAATACACTTGAATGGGCACGCCCCTTTGCTACTCTGATTACCCTCTTAAGACGATTCCTGTGCTGGCAGTATATTGACTAATTTTCGGAATTTGTGTTCTGTAAATAATATCTATAAGTTAAATCTCGCAATGAGGTATGGTAAACTATCTCAGGAGAATTAAACCAATTATTGTTGTTATTAAGACCAATTTTACGCCGTACAATTGGTACCAACGAATGCAAAGCATTAATATTCGACATGAGAACCCCTAATTGTATATTCACATCAGCCGTAGAATACATGCGCCTGAAGTCCTGAGAACAAAAAGCTTCTTCTAAAACTTCCATGTTCACAGCTTTGTAATCCGGATAAGAAACAAAACGTTGAGAAGAGATAACTGGAATATCTACTGCAACGAAAATTATTGCGTGGCGTGAAACTCCCGGACATTGCATTTGTCCTGAAGAACTTACAACCAGTGAAGAACTTAAAAGGAAAAAGTCGATAAGTGACGTTGAGTCTGTGTGAATATCAAAGTGTGTAGGTATTGAGTTATGACGACATACTAAGTCTAGCCTTCCACACATTTCCCGGACTAAGTTAGACTTAACCGGACAAAACATATTCATGTTAAAGTCACCCATCATACAAACATTTGAATATTGTACAAGAATATCCCCAACAGCATCCTCAAACGCTTCTAAATTGCCATCAGGCAAATAGTTAACACCAACCAAAATTTGTATGCCATTAACAGTTACTTCTGCTAATATAGCCTCATATGTACTATACATTTGTGATTGAAAAATTATTTTGTATTTAATTCTCTTCGAAAATAATAACGCTACTCCCCCAGCTCTCGTAGGCCTTGGGCGATCACTTCTACAAATATCGTATCCAGGAATATTAATTACATTAGACAAAGTTTCAGGCTTAAGCCAAGTTTCACTTAAACCAACAATATCAAGTATATTTCCCTGAAAGATGTTCCTCAATTCATTTAATTTAAATGTAGACGAAGACAAGTTGAAACTATGGATATTGTAATGACCAATCTTTAATTTTCCCTGTGCGTTTAACATACTACGTCGAATAACAGAGTTGTTACTACACACGGGCCCTAAATTCACAACGGAGTTCATCTTATTTATTCTCTTTCTTTATGTTTTTACCCTAACAGAATCCACAAATTATTATTGAGTTAAAAAAAAATAAAAAATTTTATAAAAAAAAAATTATCGATAGCAAAATTTTATCACAGGAACATTCATGAGATAAGTTATTAAGAAAATAAATTAATTAAAAAAAAAAATATATATAAAACAATAACAAAAAAAAGATGAAAAATATTAAAGCAGCAGCCCACAAAACGGACAAAAACTACTTGAGAATAAAACAAGTAAAAAATAGTAATAAATTCGACTTGGCCGAATCCAAAAATACCCTCCACATTGGCTAGAGCATTTTGAATACAAAAAAAAAAAAATTTTTTTTGAGTACATAAACGTTTTTTTTTCCTTCTCGTTAGCAAAGAGAACTGAAATGACAGTTCAGTTGCTTTAAAACTACACTAAAATAATTATGCAAGTAAAATCTACTGACATGATAGTTAAAATAACTACCCTGTAAGTTTTTTTCTTTTTTTTTTCAGTTAAAACAAACAACAAATGTAGTTGTTTCAACTAACAAAAATATAACTTTTTTTTTTTTTTTTTCTTTTTTTTTTTTATATCCAGCTAAAGAAAAAAAAAAATTTAACTGACATGTAGTTAAAAAAAAAAAAATTTTTTTTAAAGAAAAATTATGTAAAAAAAGACTTTGAAAAATTATGAATATAATTTGTAAATAAAAGCAACCACTGTTCCTACATTACAGTACTTTTATGGTGTTAGTTGTCCCAAAAAAAAAAAATCGAATAAAAATAACTACCAAAATAGTTGTTTCATATTTTTTATAGCAAAACAACTACAAAAAAAACTGCCTTTTAATTTGAAAACAAATAACATTTGAAGTAAAATCAACTGACATGTGTAATTAATAAAAAAAAAAATAAGGAAAAACTTTTAAAATTTTCTTTTTTTTATAATTTAAAAAAAAATTAAAAAAAAAAAATATATATTTTGAGTAGATTATACTAGCTCGAGGTTGTAAAAAATAATAAAAAAAAACTGATATTGATTTTAAAAATATTAGAAAAATGTTTGATATATAATATGTTATTAAAAACAACTACTTTTTCAAAAAGAATAAAAAAAAAACCACTAAAAAAATAATCATTTAACATTTTTCATAGAAAAACAAAATTGTGTTCTGTTCTGAACAGACCTACAGACGGACATGGCTACACTACCACTAAGTGGAGGGTAAATAAAAAAATAAAAAAAAGTATATACAAAAACTATGCATTACATGAGTTACAAATTAAACATTACACAATCAAATCCCCTTCTAGGCCTGATGTATTCAGGGTGAAAGAACCATCGTTTGGAGAAAGTCGTTCATCTAACAGATCCAAACACTGCTCATATGTCAGCATCCTTTCAACATTATTAGGCATTTGAACCTCAACTTTAGGAACGTCATAGTTTTTAAATTTGTATTTTGCTATTTTGTTTTCCTCCTTCAACTTTCTACAAAGGGC
Organism: Pegoplata infirma; assembly: GCA_963921195.1. Classification (NCBI taxonomy): domain Eukaryota; kingdom Metazoa; phylum Arthropoda; class Insecta; order Diptera; family Anthomyiidae; genus Pegoplata; species Pegoplata infirma. The sequence continues at coordinate 329,124,569 of OY992536.1, forward strand.
AACAAGCTTCTTGGCACCATCCGTTAAATGGTCTAACAGAAATACATCAGTTTGAGCCGTACCACCCTCAATATCTTTTAACTTCAAATTTCGCCTTCTTTGGAATTAATCATAACCATATCTCGAATTAGGACGGAATTAAACTTTACCAGAACGGATTTTCCTCGAGCAAAATATGTGCAGTGCTGTATATCGGAGTACGAGATCCTAACATTGCACAATGAACAAATTCTTAAAATAGATTTGCGTAAATCCCTTATTTTTTTAGGGAGCCCTTTGATGATAATATTTGAGCGATTTAAACGTCTCTCCAGTATGTTGTTTTGCATTTCCAGCCAAGCCATTCTTTCATTAGCAGCCTTATCGACAACATTTATAACGTCAAAACAGTGTTTCATATCTGATTGTACTTGTTCTACACTGGAGTTTCCATCTTGATTATTGTTCGACAATTCACTAAACTTCTCTTGTATTTTCTGTAAACCCAATTGAAGTTTTTCATCAAGTTCACGTTTGCTTTCTTCAAGTTTTTTCTCTAGCTCCTTTTCCAAGGAAGCCGTAAGTGCCGAAAACCCATTTCTAAGCTCCTCTTGAATATTACAGAATTTAGGCATTATGGAACAACTTTCACATATATATTTCAATATTCTGTTTTTAGTTAAGAATGTATATTGCTCCAAAGAAATTTTAGCACAATCAATATGAAAATAATTGCCACAATATGCACAGCCAATCTTCTTTTGGGTTTTCGTTACATTATGTTTACAGCCAGGGCACTTGATGATTTCATTGTGCGGCGCCATATTAATTATTTGTAAATGATAATTCCCAACTCTGGTATAAACAAAACAACTGAAGCAAATAAAAAGGGAGCCTCAAAGTAACAACAGCAACAAAAAGTTGAAACAACCAAATTGGAAGACGTAATATTTATAAAAAAATAAATAAATACACTCCAGCAAATATAAATTTAATCCAGATAACCGGTTTGTTGTTTATATATATATATCAAATGCAAAACAAATGTAGATCACCCAGTATTGTTCTTTTGTTTTCCTTTTTACCACCAAACAAACGGAGAAGTAGAAGAAATTTTATTTGTTTTGATTCCGTAGACTAAACCAACAGGTATTCAATTGTTTTTTTATAAACTTTAATTTTTCGCGTCTTTTAAAATGTAAATGTAAAAGAAAACTACAAAATTTAATTCTTTATAACTTTAATTAATTTAATTTTCTTAACAACAAAATTTTGCGCTTTATTCTTCCATGGCGGCGTTGCCAGATTTTTTCTATTTAGAAGTTAACGGTACACATGTTTTTTTTTTGCTGGACATTTGGTGTGGAATGCCTCATATACAAAAAAAAAAAAATGGTAAAAATATAAAGATTATTGCAGTACGGGGGTAGTATATAATCCCGAGTAAAAATTTTTATATGATGCAATATATAGTGATATATGACACAATATATATTTATACGCAATTTAATCCGAATAATGGTGGATGTTTTTGCATTAAAAAAGATTAACTTGTATAAAATATGATTCGATTTCATCCGAGTTTTGACCAGACATTGCCATATTTCATTGGATCCAATTAGATCTAATTGCATAAAAACATTAAAAATCTTGGTGTGTTTTAGTTTTGGGTGAGTTACACCACAGGTCAACGATACATTCACCAAACATATAATTTTCTAAAACAAATAAAAATGTTTGGGTACGCTTCGAACCAGATAGGTGATATACATAACCCTAACAAGGAAATGTTTAGGAACATTTTAAAAGTTTCTTATACTTTGCTTAAAAATCTTAGAACTTAGAAAACTTAACTTAGTGGTGCTTGGAAAAATCTTAGAAAAATAAAAAAATATGAAGTCATATGAAATTTTATATAAAAAACTTTGAAAATATTTGCGATAAAAATGTGTTCTTGGAAAACACTTAAAAAAATTAAAAAATAATGGAGGCATATAAAATTTTATATAAAACACTTAGAAATTTAAAATGATGCATGGGACCAGATGTTACAACATATAGTTATGTATGGCGATATCTTAAAAAAATCCCACATCAAAATTTATTATATAAATTTATCTTGCAATACATAGTGTCACACATGATCATATATCAAATAATATGACTATATAAAAGTATATAAGATCATATTAAATTATTTTTACTCGGGATATTATTAATTAATTTTATTTAATTATATGAAATTATATATAATTATATATAAAATTTTTCGCTCTGGTATTTACACAGAAAATAATATCGTATATTTTATTTTAATTAAAATTTTATTTGTTTTTTAATTTAATATTAATTAAATTGTTAACTTTATTTTAATTAACATTTTAATTGTTTTCAAATTTAATATTAATTAAGTATTTAATTTATATAATTAAATATTTAATTAAATTTTTAGCTTTACTTGTATGTTTTTCTCTTGCATTGTATGTATTACATACAAAAAATATAATAAGTTTGTTGAAAGTTTTTTTATTTCTCATATACATTGGTTTTTGAATTCTCATTGTGTTTATAGTTTTTTATGTGTATGTATGTAAAAGGTTTATAATCAACTTTTTAAAATCATCTCACTGACTATGTCTTTACGGCATAAATAAATTTGGTAAAGTTTAAAGAAATATTTTTTTTTTAACTATTGTATTTAAAAATAATGCTTTTTAAATTTTGTTTTGTTTTGATATAACTCGACCTAAGGACAACAGGGTTCTATCCGTGGCTATTTCTTTAAGCATATAGAACCTTGTTGTCCTTAGGTCTCGATAATATGCAATTAAAGTTTTAATTATTTTTTTAAAATTTTAGTTAAATTTTTTAATTTATAGTATAAAGTTTTTAATTAAAAAATATCCATTTATTTTTAATTAACGACATACAAATATTTCTTTTTTATTGGCGCATTTTAATCATTGGTCTGGATTTAATTAATTTTTAAATTAAATCTACGAATTTTTAATTAAATATTTTTTTTTATTTTTTTCTGTGTAACAATTTCAGTTTTGGAAATTTAAAATTCTTTAAATTTGTTTTTTTATATTTAATATTATTTATATGGGGGTTTTCGTGTCAACTGACACAACTTTTGAAAATTTTTTAAAAATGGTTTGTATGGGAGCCCCCTTAGGAAGTGGAAATAAGGGTAAGGTATGTTCAAGAAAAATGTTGGGGGCAGAAAATTATTGGAGGTCGGTCTCACATTGCACCCCTCCAGGGGCGTTTCTAGGGGAGTTTTGGGGCTTTTTGAGGATTTTTACCTCTTTACGCCCAACTTTGACCCCACTGAGGGGCCATATGGCCCCTCCCCACCGCCCCCATTTTTTGGCTCGTGCTTTCTTTTTCGAACATAAAAAAATTAGAGGGTATCGCTGATCGAAATCGAAAACTGGTTAGCTATCCCACGCCTAATAGTGCAAATTGAAGAACGGTTTTTTGTGCTCCAAAGTTAAAAAAAAATTTTCATAGATATCCCACTCTCATCCCACTAAGCGACCCCATAGCTCTTAAAGGAAATCACATAAGCTTTCTTTTGAATAAAAAAAAAAAAGGGCCCAATTTGAGGAAAAAGTCAAAAAAGTTTTGGATTTTTAAGAAAAAAAATCAAAAATTTTTTTTTTATTTTTTTAATATTTTTTTTTCGAAAGACTGAAGAAATAGCTATCTAAACTCTTTGGAACACATTTTGCTAAAAACAATAGGTAAGAAGTTACATGGATGATGGAATCAACACCTCTTTGGCCAAAATGTCAAATTTCGACCCCCTCTAACTCAGAGAGTTCTTTACCGATCTCGTTGAAAAATGATGTCTGAACTACTATCCAATAGGACTTGGTGCAAATTTCATCCCGATCGGAAGACATCGGTTTCAAAAGTTGTGTCAGTTGACACGAAAACCCCCATATCTAATAATATAAAATTATAATAGAATAAATGCCTTTACTTTTAAAGGAGTTTAAAGGAACAGATATAAATGCCTTTAGTACTTTAATGAGCAAAAAGTACTATTCAAAATTATTAATTTTCTAACCCAAAGAAAATTGTTATTTTCCATCTCCATTTGTTTTGTTTTACTACATAACTGACTGCTTTGTTTATCATACACATATCTCATTTAACTTTATTATTATTTAAAATTTATAATCAAACTATAGTTTAAAAACTTTCAATTTAAGTTTACCTCATAATCAAATAATCATGTATCTTTAAGCAAACAAATGAAAACGAACATATGCTTTTCTGTACTCATTTAAAGGAACAGATTAAAATCCTGTATATTTTACATCCTCAATTTTACACATTTAAATTTAACTTTAATACATTCCTCTCTTTCTCTGAGTTTCGTTATTTCTCTGACAATTGTTTACTAAATGCTGCTGTGCAAAATGGAATTGAAACATGAAAATATTATTTTATACTGGTTAAATTTAGTTTCTCTAAAACACTGAAAGTAAGAGGTTGTGTTGACGTTTGGTTTTCTTTGGATTTTATAAAAATTTCTTCGAAAGAAATTTAATTTTCAATTGTTCATGCATGCATGAACATGAATGTATTAAGATAACAGCATAAACATTTTTGTTTAATGGATTACCACATTATACTTCCTATGAGTTAATCAAATTTATAAGATATAAAATACTAAACGGAAATCATCAAAAATTTAAGAGTACAAGTATTATTGTTTCTTTTAAATTAAGAACTCATAAAAGAAATCAATTGTATTTTAACCAAAGGATGTTTCCAGCATTCATTTCAATCATTATTATGCCAAACACATTTTTTGTTCATTTTTATTACTGTTATACATTTGATGTAATAAAAAAAAAAATTCTGTTAATTTAATTCATTGAAAAATAATAAAAACAAAATATTTTTTTCCCAAAATTTTTTAACATTTCACACGTGTTATTATTTGAGTGAAGAAGAATAAGAAGGAAGGAGTTGGTTTTAAAATAAATCATCAAAAAATATGGATTAAAAAAAATATTTTAGGGTTCCAAGAAAAAATGCGCAATAAAATAGCAGTTTGATTCAATTAAGCTAATGAAAATGTTTTTTTTTTATATAGTATTTGTATTTAACTTTGAAGAACAGTGTAAAATACCATGTTTTGACAACAATAAGATTATAAAAACACTTTGTAAAAAGGTTAAAGTTGACCGTGCTTAAAGAAAATCATTTCCTTTATTTATAAAGTAAAAGTATAAATTCATTTTATTATTTTTAGTCATCTAAATTAACAGTTTTTCTAAACATTTTTGAGCAAGAAAAATTTAATTTGGAATTAATAAGAAACTACAAACAGTTTAGCTGTTTTCGAGTACATAACACTGTTTAACACTTAAATGTATTTTGAATTTGACGAGAAGAAAATGTAAGTAGTAGATCAAAGCCCCCAAAGGGTTTAAAAACTTACAAGGGAAGTATCTCAACCCTTATGAACCGATTTGCCTGAAATTTAAAATATATATAAAAGACACGATTTTAAGGTTGGGGTGTCTCGGCTTATCGGCCATATCAGTGTTTCAAAACTTCGTTGTCGCCTTATGAAATAATGAGAACCTCCGGGAAAATTTCGATAACTCCCGAACTAACAGAAACTACACACAGAAAAATAAATTGCCAACTGAATTTTTCAGTTGAAGCAACTCCAAATTTGGTTGTTGCTACTTAAATATGCTGTGAGTAATATATTTTATGATTGCTTCAACTAAAAGTCAGTTATATCAACGTTACTCAGTTGTGACTACCGATATTAAATTGCGACAGCCTATATATGAGTGATTCAACCTAATTTTAGTTACATTAACTGACTTTCAGTTGGCAATTGGCAAATTTGTTTTCTGTGTGTAACTAACAAGAAAAATCCAAAACACGATTTTTTCGCCATTCTTTGACCCATGTTTTGAACCCCTAAATCCCCGATATGGCCGATAAGCCGAGACACCCCAACCTTAGAATTGTCTCTTTTATATATGTTTTACGTTTCATGCATATCGGTTCATACGGGTTGAGATACTTCCCTTATAAGTTACAGTTTTTTTATGGCCTAATATAATAACACAGTGATACAAAATCGAACTTTCTGAATCGGAATGGGATGAAACCAAGAGCAAATGAAAGTTGGTTGATATATTACAGTTGGTTGATACATAAAGTACTGCTCAAAATTATAGCGCACTTTAAATTATTTTTTACAACTTATTGTTTCTATTCAAAATATAAAATAAATGTCAAGTTTTTTTGTGTCAATTAAACATTTTTATTCAAATTTATTTAATTTAAGTCACAATTCAGTTTTAAATAACACAATAAAAATATCAGAGGTGGTTTTATAAAAAAAAGTCTTAAATAGACTGTTCATAATTATAGCGCACTAAAAAAAATTAATTCATTAAATGAAAAGTTGATCAAAATTTAAACACAGCCTGATGAAAAACTTGTTCCTTTAGCTTTTAAAAATACACTTAATCCTATTTGAAATCGATTTGACCAATTTGAAGCAGTCATTTATGGTTGCTTTCGATAAGATATACTTCATAGCGCTAATCAATTAACTTTTATAGTTATTTGGTAGATTTAAGGGCCACGATCGGTAGTAGACCCAATGTTTTCAATTGGGTTAATGTCTGGTCACTATTTTAATATCATTTGGCCAATATAATTGGGGAAAATTTTTGTTTCCGAATCAGTCCATCAAGAATTTCGCCTTATAACAGGGCTCATTATCCCTTTGAATGCAGGCCTGGGTCGATTCAGACCCAAATAGTTGATCAAAATATGAAGAAAATACTTCAGATATTGAATCGATATATCTTCTAGCAGTTGAAAGTCCTTCTTAAAAGAGTAATAAGCCGCTACCATGGGCTGTAAAACATTTGCATACGCTAACAGAACCAATACCACGTTGTGTGCTTGGCTGGCACCATTATGATTGATCCTTATCTTGCATTGTACATTGAAAAAATTAAAAAAGATCAACTAATAAATTATTTGTCATCAATAAATTATTATAATGAAGTAATAAATGGTTAAAATCCATCATTTGTTCGATGTACAATGCCGGATAAGGATCAACCATACTGGTTCCAGCCAAGCGCACAACGTGGTGGTGGTTCTGTTAGCGTATGCAAACTTTTTACAGCCCATGGTACCGGCGTATTACTCTTTTAAGAAGGACTTTCAACTGCTAGAAGATATTTCGATTCAATTTCTGAAGTATTTTCTTCATATTTTGATCAAATATTTGGGTCTGAATCGACCCAGGCCTGCATTCAAAGGGATAATGACCCCTGTCATAAGGCGAAATTCTCGATGGACTGATTCGGAAACAACAATTTTCCCCAATTATATTGGCCAAATGATATTAAAATAGTCACCAGACATTAACCCAATTGAAAACATTGGGTCTACTACCGATAGTGGCCCTTAAATCTACCAAATAACTATAAAAGTTAATTGATCAGCGCTTTGAAGGATATCTAATCGAAAACACCATAAATGACTGCTCCAAATCGGTCAAATCGATTTCAAATAGGATTAAATGTATTTTTAAAAGCTAAAGGAACAAGTTTTTTATAAGGCTGTGTTTAAATTTTGATCAACTTTTCATTTAATGAATTAATTTTTTTTAGTGCGCTATAATTATGAACAGTCTATTTAAGACTTTTTTTATAAAACCACCTCTGATATTTTTATTGTGTTATTTAAAACTGAATTGTGACTTAAATTAAATAAATTTGAATAAAAATGTTTAATTGACACAAAAAAACTTGACTTTTTTTTAATATTTTGAATAGAAACAATAAGTTGTAAAAAATAATTTTAAGTGCGCTATAATTTTGAGCAGTACTTTATATTACAAGGCGTTTTTTTAGTTCAGAGCTAGATTATTTTTTACATACATTTCATAACAAGCAAACAAAGCATTTAAAGTTTTTAACATGATAATGCTTTTAGGCTGGTGTCTAATTAAAAAAAAAAAGTTGCAGGACGCCACCTCAGTTGGCTTGCAATTAACGAAAAAGAAAACAAGAATTACTATTTTCATTTTCTTAAAACCAAAATTTAATAAAATATTTTAATAACTTGGGTTTGTAACAAGGATAATTCACCTCGTGGTGAATAAAACTGTTTTCACCAGCTGGTGAATAAAAAGTAACAAAATTATTTTTCAACAAAAAAAAATTTTTTTTTCATCAAATTTTTTGTTTTTTCCATCAATTTTTTATTTTCATCAAATTTTTTTTATTCATCAATTTTTTTTTTCATATCAATTTATATTTTTTTCATCAAACTTTTTTTTCAAATCAAATTTTTTTTCATCTATTTTTTTTTCATCAATTTTTTTTTTCATCAAATTCATAAACTTTTTTGTTTTTTCATCAATTTTTTTTCATTAATTTTTTTTCATAAATTTTTTTTTTAATCATATTTTTTTTTCATAATTTTTTTTTCATAAATTTTTTTTCATCAAATTTTTTTACCAAATTTTTTAGTATCAATTTCTTTCTCACCAAAATTTTTTTTTAAAAATTTATTTTTATCAATTTTTTTTACATCAAAAAATTTTTCTTTTCATCAAAAAAATTCATCAAAAGTTTTTTTCACCAAAAATTTTTGGTTCATTAAATTTTTTTTAGCATTATTTTGTTTTTCGTGAAAAAAAAACATTTTTTTTTTTACCAAAACTACTTTTTCACCAAGTCTAAGCTTTTCGCATAAATATTTTCCATTTGTTTATCAAATGTGCATAAAACAAGTTAGAGTGTTATATTCTTTGGTGCCGAATCTTTTATACGCTCCAAAATGTAAAAACACTTTTTGCACTTATTTTTGCACTCACTTACGAAATGTACAGCTCTTTTGGTTATTTAATGTGGTCCTCGACAGATATTTCAATTCGTTTTGCATGGAATAGCAAAGTAATATAACATTATTTTTTCTAAAAAAACTTTGCTTTGGCAAGTACACCCAAATCTTCCGCAAAACATTATCATGATTTAAAGATTTGGGCAAGAGTACAAAATTCGCAGGCATTTTTTGTACTACACATGACCTACACTCAAAATAATTATTCTGTTAAATACTCTGTAAAATGACTGTCATCTCAATTCGACAAATATTTGACAAAGTTATCTGTCGAAATACAGATTTTAAGAAAATACTTTGTATTTTCTTGTGACCGAAAAACAAAATTTTGTAAAATTGGAGTTACTCGTTAAATTTACAATTTGGAAGCATTAAAGCGGGCAAATTTAACAATTAATTTAATTTTTTTAATTTTAATTAGTGTTTTGAAGCAGAGAAGTTTTACTTATAAAATGGATTTAACTAAAACTTTGTAAATTTACAGAGTTTTTTTTTGTAAAATTTTGTACTCCTAAAAAGCATTTAACTAAAACTTTGTAAATTTACAGAGTTTTTTTGGTTAAATCTTTTCGGTTTTATCAATATTTTACAGATAATTCCGTAAATTTAAAGTTTTTTTTATCGAAATCATTTTACAGAGTTTTCTTCGTAAAATAACAAAAAATCTTGCTGGTTGGAAATCTATGGTATTTTCTGCTGGCTCAGCAGAGTATCTCTGTAATTTAACAGAGTGATTATTTTGAGTGTTGGTTAGGTTAGAGTGGTTGTGAGTTAGGGTTGTAAAAGTCTGCTACTTTTCAGTACTCAATACTACTCAATACTTTTTGAATTGGGTACTCGATACTGCTCGATACTTTTTCTTAAGTATGTTTTTTAAGCAAAATTTTAAAAATTATATATATTACATTATATTTACACATTATGCATTATTTTTATACATTATTCAGTATTTTTGTCACTTGTTTTATATAAGCGTCAATGGCTAACGGATTTTTTTAAATATATTTTATAAAATCTTATACGATTTTTGCACTTTTTAGAAAAATTTATTGCTAAAATGTAAAAAAATACAACCCTAAAAAGTATTGGGTAGGGACTTTTTAGTAGTGGGTACCCGGAAAATTTGTTGGTACTCGATACCAAGTACCCAAATACCCGGTACTTTTACAACCCTATTGTGAGTCCTCCAGAGGCTGCACCCAATTGGCGAAAAATGCCGTTTTGAAACCACGAACCTAAAAAAACGAAGGTTAAAAGCCATCATTAGGTTTTAGAATCAAGGCTATAGCCAGTTGGTTTTAATTATATATTTCAAAATGGAATCAATACTTAGGTTACCGATTTCTTTAACATTATCGATAAAAGGTTTGCTAAGAATTTTCATTCTGTAAGTGGCAAGAGCTCGGCAGTAAAGTAGGTAGTGCTCCATGGTTTCTTCTTGACACATGTCCTTCTTTTTGGGCCCCTGGTGGTGCTCTAATTGGACGTGTGGGGGTCCAGTGTCCAAACTTTAAATTACTTACGTTAACTCGAAATTACGTTAACTCGAAATTACGTTAACTCGAAATTACGTTAACTCGAAATTACGTTAACTCTTACCGGAATAAATTTCGCTGCAATCGGTCCCTTACCTATTTACTAAATAGCCGGATTATTAAAAATAATCCACTGTGCACCGTTGCCTATGATTAGTATTTAAATGCGTTTACAAAATTAAGTATACGCTTTAGACAGTTTTGAAGCAATTATTATTATAATTATAATAAAAGTTCACCAACTTAAAATGCGTGTAAAAAATCTAGCGCTGAACTAAAAAAAAACCTTCAGACATAGGCGTACTCAGAGGAGGCATCCAACAACAAAATTTTTTTTTTATATGTGTTGGAAAACACAAATCTCACGAAATGAACAACAAAATTTTTAACATGATAATGTTTTTAGGCTGGTGTCTAATTTTACAAAAGTTGCAGGACGCGACCTCAGTTTGACTATAACAAAACAGAAATTAACAAAACAGAAAATAGAATTACTGTTTTCATTTTCTTAAAACCAAAAATTTTAGTAACTTGGGTTTGTAACTTGGATTATAATTCACCTCGTGGTGAATAAAAAAAATATTCACCAGCTAGTACCTTCATCAATTTTTTTTTCAATATAAGTATTTTTTTAATAAATGTTTTTTATCAATATTATTTTTTATCAATATTTTTTTCATCAATATTTTTTTTAGATAGTTAGTTTAATTAGTTTCGGCAAAAGTCCCTTACACACAGAAAGACATTGCATTTTTACTTTTTTAATAAATAGAGGATCAAGAAAATACCCAGCTAAACCTTAAAACTGGTAATGGTTATGTAATGCATTACTATGTACTTACATGACCATTACCATTTCCTACTTTTTGCTTTTACTTTAAAACAGTTTTAATTTATTTTTGTTAAATAACAGTAGCAATGCGAATATCAATTACCTAATGCATCCGTTATGCTTCATGTGGAAAGGGATGGATGAGAATGAAAGATTTCAAAGATAAAAAAGCTTTAGACCAAAGCAGGGGAAAAAATATTCAGTGGCCGTAACTAGTTTTTTCAGAAATGTCTCAATGTTACATAATATATTCAGAAAAAAAATATATTTTAACATGATAATGTTTTTAGGCTGGTGTCTAATTTTAAAAATGTTGCAGGACGTCAACGAAAAAAAAAAACAAAAATCACTATTTTCATTTTCTTAAAAACAAAAATTTTAATAACTTGGGTTTGTAGCTTGGATAATAATTCACCTCGTGGTGAATAAAACCGTTTTTCACCAGCTGGTAAATAAAAAGTCACATAATTATTTTTCAAAAAAAAAAAATTTTTTTCATAAATTTCTTTTTTTTTCATCAAATTTTTTTTTTTCATCAATTTTTTTCCACCAAATTTTTTTTTCATCAATTTTTTTTTCATCAAACTTTTTTTTTTCATCAAATTTTTTTTTTTCAACAAACTTTTTTTTTCCTCATTTTTTTTTCATAAATTTTTTTCATCAAAATTTTTTTTTCATAAAATTTTTTTCGTCATCAATTTTTTTTTTCATTAATTTTTTTTTTTCATCAAAATTTTGTTTTCATAATTTTTTTTTTTTTATCATATTTTTTTTCATCAATATTTTTTCATCAAATTTTTTTATCAAATTTTTTATTATCAATTTTTTTATTATCAATTTTTTTCTCACCAAAAAAATTTTTGTTTTCATATTTTTTTTTCATCAATTTTTTTACATCAAAAAATTTTTCTTTTCATCAAAAAAATTCATCAAAAAATTTTTTTCCTCAAAATTTTTTTTCAGCAAAAATGTTGGGTTTATTAAATTTTTTTTAGCATAATTTTGTTTTTCGTGAAAAAAAAAAAAAATTTACCAAAACTGCTTTTTTACCAAGTCTAAGCTTTTCGCATAAAACTTTTCTATTTGTTTATCAAATGTAATAAAACAAGTGAGAGAGTTATATTCTTTGGTGCCGAATCTTTTATACTCTCCAAAATGTAAAAACACTTTTTTGCACTCACTTACGATATGTACAGCTCTTTTGGATTTTTAATGGGGTCCTCGACTGATATTTCAATTCGTTTTGAATGGAATAGCAAAGTAATATAACATTATTTTTTCTAAAAAAACTTAGCTTTGGCAAGTACACCCAAATCTTTCTCAAAAAATTATCATGATTTAATGTTTTGGGCAAGAGTACAAAATTCGCAGGCATTTTTTTCATTTTGTTGGAAACATAGATGGGAATTTTTCATTACCATTGAAATTTAATTACCATTGGTTGATATCAATGGTAATGAAAAAAATTTCATTACCATTTAATGGTAATTAAATTTGTTTAATTGAAAAAATAATTACTAATGGTTATGAAATGCACCAATTTTTGAAAAACACCAATTATAATTGGTTTCAAAACCATTGGTTTGCACATTTTTGTTTTTTTGAAAAGTTAAAAATTTAAACATCAAAGTATGTTTTTACAAAAAAAATATGAAAATGTTAAAGACAAAAAACAAAACGCAAATAAAAATTTCAAATATTGTGTCATACAAAGGCAATCAACGTGTTTTTGGTTTATAAAATGTGAAAAACTAAAACATCATATAACAAAAAACAACGGATTTTTCCAAGTATTAACGATTTCGACAATATTGTGACGACTTTTACTAATGGTAATTATTTTTTTAAGTGATGCCATACCAATGGTAATTATTTTTTTTTTTAATTTTCATTAGTAATTAAATTGATAAGTAATTTAATTGGTACAATTGATACAACCAATGGTAATGAAAAAAATTTCATTACCATTGACATCAATTAAATGGTAATTAAACCATCAATTAATAGGTCCCTTTAATTAATTAGTCCCATCTATGGTTGGAAATATTGACCTTCAAGGCAATTATTCCGAACCCGACACTAAGCGAAATCGATTAAAACGTCTCCTCCATACATATTTCGCTCATTTACTTGTATAGTGTTACAACTAAAAAAACGTGATTTTTGAGTTAGACTTACAGAATTATTCGTTATATCATGCTTTATATTGTGTCTAAAAAACGTATTTATGTATATCTTTTAAACTCACCGCCTGAGAACAGAATACGCCATTATTACATTTTCTTTGTACCGGCCTTTTTCAATAGAAAACCACCCATAAAAAATGTATTAGATCTGATTTGTTCACATATACTTTTATATGAGTGTATCTAACTGCATAAAATTATATCTTAAATGGCCAAATCGAGATCTTAATATATCTCGGATTTGGTCAAAATTGGCACAAAATTGGAATGTAATTATATCTGATCAGATATAAGTATATACAATCAGATCCAATCATATATTTTTTAAATAAAAGCAGATATGACAAGATCTAATAAACCTTTACACTGGCAGTTTCGATTGTAAACTTTAAACGCGTTTTCTGCAAAACCAAATATTTTGTGTTATGAAACTATACAAGTAAATGAGCGGTTTGCTTTGCCCTAATATGTCACCATCATATAATTTCACCCGTTGATTTCCCCTTAAAAATTTTACGTTGAAAATTCTTTTCTCATAATATTTTTGTCATTTTAAACAAAACTCTGACACAATTGTGTTAACAATTTATTCGGAATTTGCAAAATAATTTCTATAGAAAACTTAACAGAATTATGTGTTTTAAATAGAAAAAAATATGGCTCATTTTCCTCGAGCAATATATAAACATTTAGATGCGTTTTTCTCCTTATAGTATAATTAAATATATCTGGATAATTTATTTTTTTATGTTTTTAACCTCTTGAAATGTGGATTTAACTTAAAAAAAAAAGTAAAAGTGTAAAAAAATATTGTCATTGTGATCCCCGCTATAACCCTAATTTCGATTTTAAACATATTTTGAAGACAAAAAAACAATAGCAAAATTTGTCTTTATTCATAATTCAATTGTCCAATCATTATTATAAAACAAGATTGATGATAAGCAAGAGACATCACAACAATATTGTTTGTTGTACAACATCACATCTATACACTGCACGAAATGTGTGTTCACTTCACACACAAACAAATATGTATTGTGCTCAATATTTTTTTTTTTATTTTTTTTTCATGTTCAACGTCTTAGACTAATGGCGCCATGGGGGACAAGGATTATATGAAAAACATTCATCCAGATACATAACTGTAGTTAGTACGAGTATCTTTGTATATGTTTGTAATAGCAGTAGTATGTAGTTTTCTAAGTAGTATTTGTAACTATGACAATTTAACACTCTACTTATGTTGGATATGAAAGTGTACTGTACAATATTCATTTGTGTGAGTGTATATTATTCTTTAAGTACATGTATTAGTTGGTACTCACTCACTTTAGTGTATGATCTATAAGAGGGTACTTTTACATGTTGTTGTTGTTATTATTGTTGTCACTGATGACGATAATGCTGCTTCGGTTGTTGTTGCTGTTGTTGTTGTTGTTTTAATATGACAAATCGATATGATATCATAATAGTTTGAACACAATGTAATGTTTTGTTATCGGCAAAACAAAAGAAAAACAAAAAAAAAAATCTGGAAAGAAAATCTTGTAAAACACTCTTAAATGACATCGATACACTAAACGAGAATGTCATATATGAAAGGTTTGATAAAGATGTATTTTTATTGCTTTAAGATTTATGGGGAAAAAATTAATTTATTGTATTAAATGTCCATGTAATAGATAAAAAAAATATTTGAAATGAAAGGAAATAGTAATTGGAATTGATGATATTGCATGGCCTGCATATAGGTCAATTTTTTTTTATTCTAATGCGCTCCTCATAGACCTTATATGCAACTAACAATAAGTTTGAAACTTTAACACCCTATATATGGGGCATTCCATGTGAAATCGGACACTTTGAAAAACTTTTTTTTTAGATTTTCCCAATTTGTTTACAGTTTTGTGTACCCTTTGAAAGCTCCTTCGTGGTAAATTTTCAGATTTTTTTGATGACCCGTTCAAAAGATATCGAATTTTTAAAAATTGGTAGTTTGTTCCTTTACTCAAACTTCTTTTAATCATAACTTCTTCAATAATGGTCCAAATTTCAAATTTTTTTTTTCAAAATTTTTGTTGTTTTTCGTACTTTCTAAAAAAAAATGCCAAAAAATTCTTAAAAGCGCTCTAGTATGCGATTTTTAAGTTTTAAAATTTAAATCTCATTTTTGAAAATGTTTGTACTCTTCGATTTTTTTGAAATTTTTTTGTGTAAAACTTCTATCAATTCTACAAATTTTTTGCCCAGGAAGATCGTGGGATAACGATTATTACTATTTGTTAAAATTTTTTGAAAAAATTTTATTGTAATTTTCCAATCTTAAAATCATTTCTACTGATCCAATGGTGCGTCATAGAGGGGTCCTTTATAAGGCCGACCCCCATTAATTTTTATGTCTTAACATTTCTTTGGAACAAACTAATACCCTATCTCCAATTTCTAAGGGGGCTCCCACACAAAACGACATTTTTTAAAATTTGTTCCAACCGCTCTAACTGCCCTAATAGTGCCCTTAGAGCAACAAAATGTATGACCGACCCACAATATTTTTTTAGTCCAAACATTTTCTCTGAACACACCTACCCTCTATCTTTAACAATTAAGGCGGTCCTAATACAATTTTTTTTATTTTTTGTAAATTTGTTTTATTTAATCAGCTTCTACCGGTCCAATGGTGCGTTTGAGAGGGGTCATTAGTGAGACCGACCCCCATTTATTTTTACCCTACAACATTTTTTCAAAACATACCTACGCCCTATCTCCACTCCCTAAGTAGGCTCCCATACAAAAGTACATTTGTATAAAATTTGCTCCAACTGTTATTTGTATGGGAGCCTACTTAGGGAGTGGAGATAGGGCGTAGGTATGTTTTGAAAAAATGTTGTAGGGTAAAAATAAATGGGGGTCGGTCTCACTAATGACCCCTCTCGGACGCACCATTGGACCTGTAGAAGCTGATTAAATAAAACAAATTTACAAAAAATAAAAAAAATTGTATGGGGACCGCCTTAACAGTGAAAGATAGAGGGTAGGTATGTTCAGAGAAAATGTTTGGACTAAAAAAATATTGTGGGTCGGTCATACATTTTGTTGCTTTATGGGCACTATTAGGGCAGTTAGAGCGGTTGGAACAAATTTAAAAAAATGTCGTTTTGTGTGGGAGCCCCCTTAGAAAATGGAGATAGGGTATTAGTTTGTTCCAAAGAAATGTTAACACGTGAAAATGAATGGGGGTCGGTCTTATAAAGGACCCCTCTATGACGCACCATTGGAGCAGTAGAAATGATTTTAAGATTGGAAAATTACAATAAAATTTTTTCAAAAAATTTTAAAAAATAGTAATAATCATTATCCCACAATCTTCCTGGGCAAAAAATTTGTAGAATTGATAGAACTTTTACACAAAAAAATTTCAAAAAAATCGAAGAGTACAAACATTTTCAAAAATGAGATTTAAATTTTAAAACTTAAAAATCGCATACTAGAGTGCTTTTAAGAATTTTTTGGGATTCTTTTTTAGAAACTACGTAAAAAAACAAAAATTTTGAAAAAAAGATTTGAAATTTGGACCATTATTGAAGAAGTTATGATTAAAAGAAGTTTGAGTAAAGGAACAAACTACCAATTTTTAAAAATTCGATATCTTTTGAACGGGTCATCAAAAAAATCTGAAAATTTACCACGATGGAGTTTTCGAAGGGTACTTAAAACTGTAAACAAATTGAGAAAATCTAAAAAAAAAGTTTTTCAAAGTGTCCGATTTCACATGGAATGCCCCATATACATAATGGATAAATATCTTTACAAAATATAGCTTAAAGTATCGAACGACTAAACACGGTAGCTTATTTTTTAAATCGATCCATGTTCACGAATACTTATATAGAAATTATGGCGTACTTGACGAATATTTTGATATTTCCATAACGGATACTTAAATATTTTGATTTTTTTAATACCCACCACTAATAAGGAGGGTATCCTATGACTACAACACCTATTGTTCTCCAATTTATTTATGTTTAGTTGTGTTACAGGTGGGTTGTACAAGCCTAAAATAAAGCCAGGCAAGTCTTGAAAGAAAGCTACGCATGTCCTAAAAGAAAGCTAGGCAAGTACACTTTAACCCATTTCGATCCTCTGTTCGATTTTTCGAACAGAAGAGAACACCTTTTTCAAAAAAATATGTATGTATGAGATAGGTGGAATTTCGGGTAAATATGGTTACGATTACTGAGTCTCATCTTTCTGCAATTAAAAAAAAAAAATATCCCCACTTGATCACCGAAATTTATATGTCAAGGAAATGCAATGCAAATCAGCACAGAAATTGTTTCAAGCAAAAACGAAAATTTAGCATTTTTTGATTTTCGGCTTTTATTTTTTTTGATTAGTTTTAAATTTTTTTAGATTTTATTTTTTATCAAATTCCACTAATTTGAATCATTTTGAAACTATTTATTTTGAAAATAAGGAAATAAATTAATAAAAAAGCAAATAAATCCAAATATTGCATAAAAGGTTAAAATGCAGGCTTTTCTGGGATACCGGTACAGTGAAATTTTTTTTTCACAAGATTTTTGAGATCATCGGGTGCTAATTACCCTAAAAAAGTATGGGTTAAAAAATGATTGTAAACTAAATTATTATTTTTTTTTTTTTTTAATTTTTGTTGAATAACACGCATAGGAGTTGAATATCTATCTACACAGAAAAAAATAAAAAAAATATTTGAGTAAATTTTTAATACTATTGAGTAAAAAATTACTCAATTTTGCACCAGTAAACGATTGATTTAATAGTATTGAGTAAATTTTTAATAAAAATATATTAAATGTTTGAAAAAAAATTTGAGTAAATTTTTAATTGACACAATTAAAAATTTACTCAAAATTTATCTATTTTTTTTAAAGCATAAAAAAGTTTTAAATTTTTTTACAAAAAAAAAATAAAAACTTGTTTTTTCAAACTTTACCAAACATATTTATGTCTCAACATAGGAAAATTTTATAAAGACGATTACAAACTTTTCATATACATACACAACAAACTATAAACTTAACGAGAATTCAAAAAACTATGAGAGTTTAAAAAAAATATTAAATTTTTATTAAATTATTTATTTAAATTGTTTTTAAAATTTTTAAGTAAATTTTTAATTGCGTCAATTAAAAAATTACTCAATTTTTGCTTTTAAATTTAAACAAGTGATTACTCAAATTTGTTTTCTCAATATTTTTTTCTGTGTAGTCATATCCCAATTTTAATGTTCATTACTTTAATATGACAATGTCATTGGAGTCAATTTTTTTTTGCAAGCCTATGTAAAAGCCAACAAATATCCATTTCATAACTCAAATGCAATCCCATACTGCCCGAAACATCATATCAGATCGACTTTATATCTATCGAGAATCATGAATATTTATATTTTTGGAATCCCCTACTAGAGTTACAAACGCAATAAAAAACGAAAAAGAATTAAAATCATGAAAAACAAGATCACAAAAAAATACAGGAAAAATTCAAAAAAAAAAATCAGAAAAGGTCAGAAAAATAAAAGCCGAACTACAAAAATATCAGAAACATTCAAACAATTTAAAAAAAAATCTGAAAAGCTCAAAAAAAGTATAAAAAATCAGGAAAATGATAAAATAAAAAAAAAAATCAAGAAAAAAAAAAAAAAAATAAAACTAACTAAAAGAGAATGCGAAATAGCATATTATTTTGTTAGCCCTTTAAAGAGAATTTTGGCTACACGAAATAATATGTTCCTTCTCTATATTTACTTCATATTTAATTAAAATCTGAGCGTTCCACAAGAGATTCTTGCCTTGTAGTAGAATTTTTACACTTTTTATCCATTGGATGTTGTAGTATTTGTAGTATTAGGTACACTGAAAAAAAATAGCTTCGTGAAATTAATGAAAATTGACTTAACCTTAATGAAAAATGACTCACGTTTTCAACCGAAGAAAGGTTTCATTTGATTAATGAAACTGGTGTCATTAAAGTTCTTTTCAATGAAAACTTGCATATAAATAATGAAAATATTCGTAGAACTCGTTTGAAACGTTTTATGAAGTTTTTCATAAAATGTATGAAAATATCCATTGATTAAATGTGGAATAGTAGTTGGTAATGAGCGTATGATAATTGCTTTTTACAAGTAACTAGTTGCTAACTTTATTAAGGTTTTGATATGGGAATTACGATAAATTCATGTTGGTTAAAGTTATCAAAATTTCCATAGAAAGCCCCTAATCAAGTTAGGAACAAGTTACCTAAAAACAGCACGTATCATACACCCATAAGTGAAAATTTGCAATAATAACAATTTTGGTAAGTCACATGTAGCCGTCACTGAAATTTTATTTAGGGACATGTCACAGACTCAATTCCGATCGGAATTGAAAAAAAGTTGTTACTCGTAAAACGCAAAACAAATATTTTTTTTCGGAATGAAATCACTTTCAAAAATCAAAGTGGAATTGAATTGCTAAAAGTGGTTTCATTCCGAAAAAAAGTATTTGCTTTGCGTTTTACGAGTGAAGCACTTATTCCACTTCCGAACGGAATTGAGTCTGTGACATGACCCTTAATTGCACACTTTTTATGGTTTTCACCTAGATTTTACACAAAACAAAATTTTACTCCAACCTTAAATTGGTCTGAATTGCCATATAAGGTAAACTATAAAAGACAAAAACGCGATGACTTTAAAAACACGTGCTGCCAAAACGTAGCAACAACTTAGCAATGGAACAACACAAATTACCCTACATTTCATCACAAAATTTTAATGACTTAAAAAACTATTTTTCTGTTGCAAATTATATTATATTTTATAAGAAACAGTCAAAAGAAACACTTATACGAAACTTTTCACTTGTAATTTCAATTAAATATAACCAGCATAACACACACACACAAGTATCAATAACAAAGCAAAAAAATATAAAATTATTTCATTTTATTAGAAAAAACTTAACTCACATGTAAAAATTACAATTAGACTAAACACGCGTGGTGTAATAAAACGTCGTATGTTTTTGTTCTGTTTTCTTTCTCTTATTCGCAACGCAGAGTTGTATTTAGTTCTAAAAAATCTTATGATATTTTTTAATGAAATTATGAAATCTAATGAAACAAGTTTCATAAAATTTGTTCATAACATGCATGAAATTTCAATCAGCTTATGAATTCCTTCATTTAAGTAATGAAAGCAAAATAATGAATCCGCTTCATTAATATCAGGAAGGTTATTTTTTTCAGTGTACCATACTACTTAATTTACTCATAATTATTTTTTGCAAATTAAAAAAAAAAACAAAAACACATAAATTCCAAAAATTTACTATTTATATTTCTTTATAACTTTATGTTATGCAAATAAGTGTAAAGTTAAATTTTATTGATTCTGAGAATTTTCTTTTTAAATTTTATTTGTTTTTATTTGACCTTAAATATTATTATTTTCAGGTAAGTTTATTTTAAAGTCAGTTTATTTTACTTATCATTTTAAAAATATGCAAAATTATGCATTAACGAATCGATGTCATTTTAAAGTACATATTTTTTTTGATTTACCAAGCTATTTGTTTTATGCACATCTAACAAGGGAGGTATTCTAACCCTTATGAAACGATTAGCATAAAACTTTAAATATATTTATACAAAATATATACAACTAGTTGAAAAGCCTGACCTGACAGACGGGACACCAAGTCTAAATTTACTCAATTTAGATAATAGCTGATATCTTTTATGCTGGAATTAATTTTTTTTTTAAGTCTACAGAACAAAGTTTTTTACAGACTATGAAGTCAATCTTCATTATGCTTTATAAATTGAGTATCATCAATATATTGCTCAAACTGGAAAAAAATCAATGGCCCTTACCACAAGAAAACAAAAAGTCTATTTTAACAAAAGTTTTATTTTAAATTTCAAATTTTCAATACATTTTTTGAAAGTCGATTTTAAAAACAAAAACAATTTGTATGGAAATAGAATTAAAAGCTGATTTTAAATATATTTTATTTTTCTATGGTAAGGCTGAATGTGTATAAAAGGTTTCATTTAGAAATTATAGAATTAAATTTAGAACGTCAATTTAGTCGCCGTCCTCAAAACGGAAACCAAAAATCCAGCAATGTTAAAACAAATGTTGAGTTGACCTTTTTTTATTAAAAATCACACACTTAAAAAATTATGTCATTAACTGTTTGTAGTTTATTTTAAAAATTTTACGTTTAGTCGATTTTAAAAGAAAAAACATATGTTTGATGTTCAGTTTTTTTAATGACTACTTCTGTTCTTTGTTTCAAAAATAATACACTAAAAAATAAAGACTTTCATTAACATTTAATTTTTAAAGTCATTTATTTTTGTTCTGTAAGTAAAAACTACTATTATTCTTTAAACTTTTAATGATTTGTGTAAGTATTTTTTTTAAAATTGTTGGTATTTTTTAATGAGATATCATTAGTTTTTACCTACACAAGTAGGTTATTTTTTTGTAGAAAAAAAGTTAAAAAAATTATTTATAGAAATATAAAAACATGTTTGTATCAAGTGACTTTGGCACGATGGGTAGAGTGTCTGGCCAGAATGTAGTTGATTGCGGGATCGATTATTTCTTAATTTTATTTCTCAGTCCACTGTCGAGATATTTCAATTCCGAATAATTCAGGATATACTACATCGTTAGGACTATATGCTATGAATTTTCCGCTTTCTACGTCATTTGGAGGCTGCGAATTTGTTGTTACTATTCTCACACACATTTGAGGCATTCGACACCAAATGTCCAGCGAAAAAAAACGCGTGTACCATAAACTTCTGAATAGCTTGTATGAATAGCCCTATATGGAACTTAGAAAATTTCGTTTTCGGTTTTTCAATTTTGGCATGGTCAAATATTGGAAAAATGGTCAAATTTGTGGCGAGTTGCCTTGATTAAATATTTATCACATTAAAACGGAATGCACCACAATCTTAAAAATTTGCATTCTTATATAGTTTTGTATGGGCTATCGAATAAAATTTTTTTCTTTAGAAAATTTTCAAAACCCGTTCTGAAATTTTTCATTTGTTAAAAAAGTCAATTTATCAAAAATCCGGCCACTTTTATTTTCTTTTTTTTAAATTTTTTTTTTTTTAAGTTTAGATGTTTGTCCACCCACACAAAAAAAATCAGAAATGTATTTTTTCGTTTTTTTCGAGAAAATCGCATTTGAATTTTAAATTTCATAACAATTTTGTAATTTGCTTGTATTTTCTTGTTTTACGTGTCGAATGAGTAATATTCATGCAATTAATATTACTCATTCGCAACTTTAAAACAAGAAAATACAAGCAAATTACAAAATTGTTATGAAATTTAAAATTCAAATGCGATTTTCTCGAAAAAAAACGAAAAATACATTTGTGATTTTTTTTTGTGTGGATGGACAAACATCTAAACTTAAAAAAAAAAAAATTAAAAAAAGTGGCCGGATTTTTGATAAATTGACTTTTTTTAAAAAATGGAAAATTTCAGAACGGGTAGTCACACACAATTTGCGTTTTAATTGTTTCAATTTTGTTGTTAGCTTGTGAGCATATGATCGAATTTAGTAAACAAAACTATAATAGCACTTTGGTGTTGTGGGCTAAGCGGTTGGTAAACCAACACTCAAAAAATTATGTCATTAACTGTTTGTAGTTTATTTAAAAAGTTTTCTGTTTAGTCGTTTTTAAAAGAAAAAACATTTGTTTGATGTTCAGTTTTTATTAATGACTACTTCAGTCCTTTGTTTCAAAAATAACACACTAAAAAATAAAGACTTTCATTAACATTTAATTTTTAAAGTCATTTATTTTTGTTCTGTAAGTAAAAACTACTGATTATTCTTTTGATTTTTAATGATTTGTGTAAGTAATTTTTTTTTAAATTGTTGGTATTTTTTAATGAAATATCATTAGTTTTAACCTACACAAGTAGGTTATTTGTTTGTAGAAAAAAAAATCAAAAAATTATTTATAGAAATATAAAAACATGTTTGTATCAAGTGGCTTTGGCACGGTGGGTAGAGTGTCTGTCCAGAATGTAGTTGATTGCGGGATCGATTCCCCAAAATTTTATTAAACATTTTTAAAAAAATATTTCAAAAGAAAATTGTATAAAATAACCTACGAAATCATTAATAGGTGGGTAAAAATAACAGAACTATCAATAATTTTTAATGTTTTCGTAGGTTATTTTTTTCGAATTTGTTGGTAGAAAAGAATAAAAAAACCGTAATTTTTTAATGTTTAGTGTTTTTTATTTTAGAAAATTTTGTTAACAGTAAAAAATAAATGTTGATGTTTGTTAAAACAAATGAATAATTACTTGGATGATTTTCAATTGTTTATTCACTGGTTTTAAATGTGTTTTTCATTTGTTTTTGCCTACAAAATATTTTGAGTGAAGTAATGCATTTTTCTGCAACACGAGACATACAAGCCTTACAAGTTTTTATAAACAAATGTCTACGTAAAATTTTACGGGTGTTCTGGCCCTTAACAATTTCAAATATACGTCTGTGGTCAGAAACTAATCAACAACCGATCCATCAAGAAATCCGCAGGCGCAAAGCTATTGAGTGGAACCCACAAGGCATCTGTGGAGTGGAACCCACTAAAATCTGGGAAAATTAACTCAATTTTGAGAAAAAGAGGGAATGATTTGGCTCCAAAGATTTTTTTTCTCGGTTTTAGTTCATAATTTTCCCAAAAATAAAGAAAACAAAGTTATTTAATTTTAAGCCAATTTTAACTAGAAAATGGGAAAAATTATACTTCACATTTTAGAAATAGATTGGGTCTAGACCCTGGACCCATGGGTTCGGACCCCATTTAACTCGAGACCCCGTTGGGTCTTTTAAGGGTTCCCATAGATTTTGACCCAAAATTTGACCCGTTTTGCTCTAACTTGCTTAGTTTTTGAGATACGGTAATAAGGGGTCTGATAGGGTCTTGAGAATCTTAAAAACTGGATATCTCAAAGACTATTAATCGGAGGGCTTTCGGGTATTTTGCGGAAATGTTCTACGAGTCAAGAGCTACAAAAATGCCGTTGGACTTTTTCTCGTGTTGCCAGTATTTACCGAGATATGTGCATATATAAAATCTCGGGAATTTAAAATTTTAGATCTAAATTTAGGGTCTTGAGACCCCAACAGATATGCAGAGCTAGGCTATTCCATATTTTTTTTTGTAGTCTTTCTTTTGAAAATTTCGTCCGTTTCGCTCTATCTCGCTTAGTTTTCGAGATATCGCCATTTTTAATTTTTAACTAATTTCTAAGAAGTTATTTACTAAATTCTCAGAAGTCTTTAACTAAATTCTAAGAAGTACTCTTTCTCAGTTCAAAGAAGAGAAATACGATGATGTTTTTTTTAGTAAATTTGAACTAAACTTGAACTAAATTGTTTTTTAAGAAATATGTCTTAAAAATAAAGATTCGATTCTTAGATTTGTGTAAAATTTCTTTGGCAGTAAGAATTTTTTCCTAATATTAAAAAAATCCATTTTAAGAAAAATATGAACTAATTATAAGTAAATGAACTAAAATTTTTTCCTCATAGTTAAGAAAATTTCTCATTTTTAAGTTAAATTTAACTAAATTTTAGGAAAATTCATGATAAATTTTTAAAGAAATTTTTTTCCTTAATTTTAGTTATGTCTTTTTTTTCAGTGCGCATACCTGGAAACGCCAAATAACGATCGAGACGTCCAAACTAAACTTGAATTGGAATGAAATCAAACATCGTGCAGTAGATCGAGATTATTGGAAGGAACTTGTTTTGGCCCTATGCTCCTTGTAGGAGTTTAAAGGAACAGATATATATGAGCAATTGTCATTAACTTTTAATATTTAAGAAAAAAAAAATTGCGATTTTTTTTTCGTGGCACATTGATAAGACTTTGTAGGTAAATAACATTATAAATAAGTAATTCAAATCCGTTCGCGTGCATTTATTTGAGCGATCGCACCCAAAACTATGGCGGTTTAAAGTTAAAATTTTTAAAAAAATTGTCAAAATTACATTTTTTATCCGAAGTTAACCAAACGTACCATTTTGTATTATGCTTACCCAGAGCTAAAATACATATTCAAACATGCATAAAATCTTTGCTAAATATCGAGATATTTGCATTTAACCAATTTTTTTTTGGCACATTTTCCAATATTTTGGAAATAAAAATGTTTCCAGCGGTTTTATTTTTTTTTAGAAAAATATTACCAAATGCATTAACAAAATCTCAACAAATTCTTAGTTAACACCATTATTCTATCTCTAATAGGTAAGAAACAGCAGTGGTTTAAAGGCAACATTTTTGAAAAAAAAAAATTTAATAATTTTGAATTTATTTTTTTTTTTAATGTTAAATGTCTGATTTTACAGTGTTGTCCTTCACTGAATATTGAAACTATTCAAAGTATGATTAATAATGACAATATTAAGGTTATTACGAAATATTTAAACGTTATTACTAATTTATTAAGGTTATAAAAAATTTTAGCGATTTTTCGCGATTTTCGCGACTGCAAAAATCAATGGACTAATTTTAAAATATTATTCGAATAAGACATGTCAAAATCTATCAAAATACATTTCTGTTCTACTTTATTTTAAGTAATGTAAGATTTAATATAACCATTAAATTTAAAAGTATCAAAAATTTAAAACCACCAAAAACCACTAAAACGTCAATTGTTTTTGGGTGCGAATGGATTGAAGATAAAGCATTAAAAATACTACCAAACGCGCTTTTCACTGACCAATTTCGATAAGCGGCCTGGATGTGCCTTACAAAAAACGAAAAACAGAAAAACGCCGCGGAATTCGCCAATATTAACTTTTGATCAATGTTGCTTTCCATGATTTATTATATTTGCACATACCATTGTTTCTACATGTTCAACTTTCAGTCATGCACATTTGGCTGCCAAATAATGCAAAACTAAAATATCGAAATTTTGCAAAAAATTTAAAAAGTTCATAAAATTTTTGCAATTGAATATTTTTTGGGTGCGTTTGTAAATCAAGTGGGAAATGGTAAATTATAAAGTTCACAAAGCATTCGGAACCATTCGGAATAAAACTGGGAGTGTGCCTCGCAAAAAACAGACTTTTTAAAAAATTCACGTTTTTTCTTCCTATCTTTGGAGAGCTGCAGCTTCGTAACCATTGCGAGCACATCACTCGAATCAGTCTCAGATTGTGCATATTTACAAGGGCTTTTACCATGTGTATTTTAATTTTAAAATTACAGTTTGCACCAAAAGCTACAATCAAAAAACCTCGAAAAAATGAAATTTGAAAAAAGTTGGTATCAAAGATTTAGGTCCATGTAACTTTTTTCTTATTGATGGCACATCCACTGAACCTACACCAAATAATTGCCCAAGTCTACTGATTAAACGGTATTAAATTTGGAGCAATAGCTTTAACGCACCCAACAATATGGAACTTTGAACGAAAAATTTCATGAGAGTATCAAGCGATTTTTTTACATTTTTCAACTTTGCACGTTCCATACCATGAGCTAATGACTATTTGCGCTGTGCCTTTGCAGAATTACTCATTATGGTTCCCTTAACATATCTACATTCACAGGTACCACCTAGTTTACAAATAAAAATGTTATTGCGAAATTAGTAAAATATCACAAGCGTTAAAAGTTAATGACAAAAGTCCATATATATAATGCATTTTTTGAGTCGTTTTTTTAATTATTATTTTATGAATTTTTTCTAAAAATTAATATTATTTTTTTTTTATTTGAAACAGTTAACAATTTGTATTTTAGGAAGTTTTTCAATACAATTTTTTTTTTTTTTAATTTCAATAAATTTTTTTATTGGTTCAATTTAAAATTTATTGAAAATATTTTTATTTTTAATAAACGTGATAATTAAAATTTTCTTTAATATTTTTTTTTCTGTGTACCAACTTCCAAGTCCATATTTGCAAAATTGGAATTTCGTCCTTAAAATGAAAAATCTCTCACGTTGGATTGGCATTAAGAAAACCTTTCATTTTATATGAAAGAAAATGCATATGCATTAAAGTCATCTCCTTGATAATAAATAGTTAAAAAGCTTTTAGAAATTTCTTTCCCTTTGTTCTACATAACCATCGAAACGAATCGGATAAATGCGAACCAATTTAAAAATATTAACCATAGTTTTTTGTTTTGCAATAACTTGTTGTTTGGTTAATGTTTTTGTTTTTTTTTTTAACTTTATTAATAAATTATTGTTTAAAAATGTTTCAATTTGTTGCAACCGAAGCAACCACCTTCATTCAACACCACTAACAACAACCGGGACTTTTTTTATTTAATTATCATAATTCTTTAGGACTATTTGTTGCTGTTTTCTTTTGTATTCAGTTGTAATTGTGGCAATAGTTGTTGTACATAGCATATTTTATTTTATATTTTGCTGTTGGTGTTGATATTTTTGTTGTCGTTCTAGCTAGAAAATTGTATATGTATCAGTCATTCAGTTAGTAGTTTAGCCCAACATAATTATAATTTTAGCATTTTAAGTTATTGTTGTCAACACCCTTTCCTTGTACGTTGTTAGGGGAGACCATAAAATGCCTTTAGCTCTTTTGTTGTAGCTGATGATTATTATTTTATTTTAATTTTTATTATTTTTTATTTTTTTTGTTGTTGTTGTTTTTGTATTTTATTCCTGAACATTTAACAATATGACTATTGTTGTTATTCAACACAGAAAACTGGCTTTTACTGTTAACCTCTTTTGCATTATTTTTGTATTTTTTTTCACTTTTTTTTTTGCACAAAAGGATTTTATCCTGTTGCTACAACTGTAGTGGTACTACAGTGGGTTGACTGTCGTTTGTTCCGTTATTGTCATTACTTATTATTATGTGAATGTATATTTACATTCGTATATGTGTGTGTGTTTGTTTGAATATACTATAACCAGAGCAGAGTTGAAATGTATGCAAGGCACAAGATGTACAGATGAATCGAGTTGAATTGAGTTGAGTTGTACAGTATAGTGTGTGGGGCAGGGCGATTGCAGAGTGAAGCAGAGTCGAGCATAGTTGAGAAGAGACCCTAGTAATAACAATACTTTATTATATCATTTTCTGTAATTTTATGATGACTTTTACGTTGGTTGTAGTATTTTCTGTTTTTTGTTTTCAGTTTTCAGCATTTTTTTTTATTCTTTTACTTGCTGCTTTATTGTGAGTAAGTGAGTGAGTGAGTTTGTTGGTGTATTTAATTAAATAAGTTTTTAACGTATTTCTTATGCTGCTTAAATTAAAAGTTACTTAAAGGTTAATGAAAACCACATTAGCAGCAACAGAAAAATAAAACCTTACAGCAAGAAAACCCAAGACGACAACGAAGACGATAAAGAAATACTTTACTTAAATGTGATGATGGGCTTTTAACAAACCAAAGTTTTGTAATCATTTCTAATAAGAATTTAAATTATCTACTCTCATCTTTTATATGTTTGAAAGGATTTATAATCATTTAAGTAAAATGAAATTAGTGTAAGTATGTTATAATATTTGAGGGACGGGGTCTTTCACAGAGATTGAATGCTCTTTGTCTGCTACCCACTTGGGGTGGCATAAGCTTTTTAGAACTTACCGAGTTAACTTTAACAGGAAATATTCTCGGGAAAATTCCTTGGAAGACAAAAATTAGCAAAATTTTTATTAAAACATATTAAAAAAAGAAGATCTTTGTGTCTGAATTTGTTTGTAAAAATGTTACTTTTTTAATATGTTAACTTAAAAAAATCAAAAGGGGTAAAAGGTGACGAAAATGCACCACAAAAATGCATTTGCATTTAGAATGCTTTTTTTTAATGACACAATTTTTTTTTTAACTTTTATGTTTACAGTAGAGGACTTAAGCTTTTATTTTCAATTTCGATTATAAAAATCAGATATTTACTTAAGAAGTTATAGCTCTTCAAACTACACCACTTTTTCAATTTTTTGTGATTTAAAAAAAATCAAAATCGCGAATAAAATCGCGAGTTTTTGGAATTTTATTAAACTGTAAATGGGAATGTCTAAATGGGTCTATAGGGTATCTTTATACACAATATGAAAAAAATACCCATTTTCTCCTGCTGTTTGATGGAAAGGTGATACAAATTTGCCTTTTATTTAAATGTACACCATAAAAAAAAACGTGGGTATTCAATACTAAAAATTTAACTAAATTTTAGTCCAAAAGGACCTAGTGCAGAAATTGGTAACCAATACTAAAATTTTTAACTAATATTATTCAAAACCAGTAAAAATTACTAATTTTAGTACTTTGGAGATACTAAAATTGGTAACTAATTAGTAGAATTTGGTACAATATCAGTTACTAAACCTTTTACTGTAGAATTATTTTGAGTGAAGGGTAACAGCGATAAATCATCCAAATAAAAACAGGCCATTAGCCTAAGGTATCTAGTTTCTATTTCTTTTTATTTTGTAAAAAAAATACAATCTGGTTCCGAAGTTATAACCAAAAACCTTCAATGCACGCGTTTTATTTTGACTCAGCCCAATGTGTGGCAGCTGAAGTGAGAAGGTGTACACGAGGGTGGCTCGTTTTTGGGCTTTTCTCTCTGACCAAATTCTAATACCGGCAAAAGTGTCGGTCCCTTAAGGGTAACTCACAAGCAAAATATCACTCCGATCGGAGTTTATCTTCTGTCTCCACTTTGAGCCTCAAAATTGGGGTTTTTGCAAAAAAAAAATTCAAGTTTTTTTATTAAAGTAATTAAAAAATATTTTTGTATAATATTTGATCGTAAATACTTAAATATGAAATTTAAAGATTTTACGACATCATTAACTCGTTCAAACTTGATACCAATAAAATGGTATGATTTTGGGGGCGTTCTCAAAACACCTTTTTTAAAAATTTGAAAATTTTATTAAAAAAAAAAAATGTAAAACATATATTTTTTTCCTTCTGAATTCATTAAGAACACCTTGGAGAAGAAAAATGTTTAATATGGCTGATATCAGTGGGGCCAATTTTCGGGAATCTGGGGGGAATTTAGCGGATTTCAAGGAAATGTTGGTTTTATCAATAATTTGGAGTAAAAAAATCTTATAAATTTCATTTTTGTGCAAATTAACAGTTTTTGGTGTCGTGGCATTCTATAAAATTACTTTAAGTCTGTTATGAAATGTTACCGATCTAGGACGTCTTTAACCCATATTAGGTGGGGGTCAAAACGACCCCCGCATAAAATTTGAAGTTTAGAGCTTACATTTTGTGCTATAAACAAGTATGCTTTTTCCCTCAACTATAATTTCGTATTAATATATTATCTTTAAAATAATCATTAACCCTTCTTAGTAGGGGGTCAAAAATTACCCATTCAGTAAAAAATAAAAAATAGTGTACACTGTACAGGACTTAGAATCCTGAATGCATGTTTATGCAAAAAGTGCTCAGGAAATTTTGTGACCAATGATGACATATAGTCACTAGAGTTTTTCACGGGAATTCCCGGGACGGGATTTCCCGGGAATTCCCGTAAATTTTCGATCCCGAAATCCCGGGAAAAAGAGCGGGAATTCCCGGGAATTTTCGTTTCTTTAAAATTGTTGATTTGTCTACTTCTACTTATTATTTTGCATGTGATTTTACAGAGATTTTATTATTATTTTTTATTATCTTGATAATTGATGGCAGAAACGTACGCAGGGACCACGGGGTCCCAAAAAGTATTCTAAGAGAGACCATCTAACTAAAAAATGTCATAAAATCTGAGACTTATGAAATCAAAAAAGTCTCACAATATGTAAATCTTCGATAGGATATAATTATCACAACCAGATATTTTTTTTCAGAAGCTGAGAAAGTTTCTTTCTGAGACCTGCATTAGAAAAATTTGCAGTATGATTATTTGTTTCTATAGAAAATATTTATGTCTCTAGAGATGATTCTTTTTAAATTGATATAAAATCTGTGTAACGAATGATTCTGAAATTAACAGGTTTTTCTTTTAGAAACCAGAATTTTAAAATTTTTTTAATAATTGTTTGGGGTAAATTTTCTTATAATTTTATTTCTTTAAAACAGTTACATTTCTCTGAAGCAGTTACATTTTTATTATTAAAACAGATAAAGCGATGTGAAATAACATATTCCCTTAAAAAAAATTTTAAAAGACGTCATATTTGGCCCGTTTTTTAAAAAAACTGTGTAACAAAAATTGATATTTTTTTTTTAAACTTATTTATTTTTTTTTGTTTTAAAGGTACTAAATAAGATTTTATTGTTTTAATAGACATTATAAATAATGTAATCGCATTCATAAAGTTTTTATATATTTTTTTGACAAAAAATTTTGATTTTTAGTTTTTGCGGGAATTCCCGGGATCCCGGGAAATTTAAAAATGAGTCCCGCTTTCCCGGGAAATGAAAAAGTCCGGGAAAAGAAAAACTCTATTAGTCACTGAAACTCAACACCTAGCGGAGTTGGAGGCCCAACTCTAGGATCGGTAGCTTTTGCCTAATCAGTTAATCTTCCTAAATTTGTGTCAAACGTCAACAATCTTAAATATTAACGATCTTCCAATGATGACTTCTTTTGTTTTCAAACAACGGTTTGTAATTGATACATGGAATATAAGAATTCTCTATGAAACATCGAAACTTAAGCAAGTGCGTAATAAAATGGCTTCTTACAAATTCGACAATCTGGGGTTAAGTGAAGTTCGATGGCTGAACAATAACACAACGTAATTGTTTTCTGTTCATCGTTGCAATTACTCAGGAAACACCACCCACAGGATAAACAGTGTAGACCTGTTGCTGTCACCAAAGCCGGCCAGAGAAAATTTTAATTTGTTTCAAAAATTTTTATGCCCTCCAACTACAGTATGGGGGTATACTCACTTTGTCACTCCGTTTGTAACGCATAGAAATATCGGTCGGGGACCCCATAAAGTATATATATTATTGATCTATGATCGATTCTAAGACTTTTCTAGAATGTCCGTATGTCCGTCCGTCTGTAAAAGACACGATGGAATCCAAAATAAAAGAGATAGACTCGTTAAGTTCGGCAGGAAAATGTCTTTGGTCCTAGGCAGTTTAAGTACGTAAATGGGCAAAATTGGACCTAGGGAAAAAATGTTCCCCATTGAAGAACTTAACTAACCTCTGAAAAACGCCACATTTACACAGTTTTTTTTTTTTGTATTTTTTTAAGCAAATGAAACAATTTGATGTCAGAAAAAGTTCTAGGTCCTGCAGTTGGACTTAGGAAATAACAGAAATCGTTTTTTTTTGCCTGCCCCCTTTTTTTTAATAATGATAAGATTGTATTACTTAAGCTCAAAAAGCATAATAAATGAATTTTTAAACGTTTGCATCGTGGGTTTATGTGTCCCCCAATGACCCCTACTGACCCCCCCCAAAAAAAAACAAACGCCCCTGCATTTTTTTTGTTGGAGGGTATTATAGATTCGGTATAGCCGAATTTAAAACTCTTACTTGTTTTTAATTAAATTTTTAATTTATATAATTAAAGTTTTAATTATTTTTTTTAATTTTAATTGAATTTTTTTATTTATAGTATTAAGTTTTTAATTAAATAAATATCCATTTATTTTTAATTAACGATATACAAATATTTTTAATTTACACTGTGCAACAGTGAAATTGGGGGGTGAACCAAACCAAGACAAAATGATAGTATTTGGTTAGCATAGTAAAACCCCCAAAGATTTTGGCGCTGTGTGGGTACAGTCAATTTTTATGGCCCACTGAAATTTTTATTTTTTTCTCAAAGGGGTTTGAGAAAATTCGAGAAAAATTAAGTTTATATTAATCTGAGCCTAAAACTGAACTTAGCTGTCTTCAGTAGAATTTTATGGGGATTATTTTTCTAGAATATATTAACCCTCTATCTGCCTTGTTTTTGGGTCATTTTAGTCCATATTTTAAGAAATGACTTAAAAGTCTACGAAGATATGCGTTTAAAGGGTTAAAATATTCTAGGAATATTTTTTGCATCAAATTTCACTAGGGGTCTTCACAGGCGGAAAGTTTAACAGATCTGTATAAAATGTATAAAAATTAAAAATTGCAAAGTCTTATTAATTTTTGATATACATATGGGCAAGGCCACCGTCAGTAACGTGACGCTCGTTTACATATTTTGGTCAATATCTTCATAAAATACAATTATTTCTCCCAACTTGAGAGCGGCATATGAAAGTTCTCGTCATAACTGTTGTTTCGTACGCAGACAATTTTGCTGTATCTCGTTTTGTTGTGAAGTTATGACCATTTTAAGTCGTCAGTAACGTGACGTGATTTTTCCAAAATCCGGTCACGTTACTGACGACTTAAAATGTTCATAACTTCACAACAAAACGAGATACAGCAAAATTGTCTGCGTACGAAACAACAGTTATGACGAGAACTTTCATATGCCGCTCTCAAGTTGGGAGAAATAATTGTATTTTATGAAGATATTGACCAAAATATGTAAACGAGCGTCACGTTACTGACGGTGGCCTTGCCCATATGTATATGCTGGAAACTGTTTACGATTGTGTGCAACAAATTTATGATAATGGTCTGGGGGGTGGACCCTTCCAGCACAGGCTGACAGTATTTGGTTACTGCAGTAAAATCCCCAAAGGGCTTGGCGCTGGATGGGTACAGTAGGTTTTTATGGCCCACTGATTTTTTGTTTTTTGTTTTTGTCCAAAGAGGTTTATTCAAACGAAAAAACTAATGCTTATCGTTGAGCTATATTCAATTTGAGCTATCTGCTATGCTATAAACCTGCAGATAGCTCAAATTGAATATAGTTCAACGTTATGTTACTCTGAGCCTAAAATTGATCTCAGGTGTGTTCAGTAGAATTAATTGGGTATAATTTTTCTTCAATACATTAACCCTCGATCTCCACTTTTGGGGTCATTTTAGTCCTTTTGTTAAGAAATGACAAAAAAGTCTCCTTAGATTTGCTTTAAAAGGGTTTTACAACACACAGCGTCAAGCCTTTTGGTGTGCTTAGATTTAAAAAACAAATAAAACTTAGGTCCCCTTTTTGGTATTTCTGGTAAGCTGGCAAATCTTTCTGTCTTTAAAGATCCCAATTGAAATTGGATGAAAAAACATTCGTAAAACCCTTTTAAAGCAAATCTAAGAAGAATTTTTTGTCATGTCTTTACAAAAGGACTATTATGACCCAAAAAGTGGAGATAGAAGCTAAATGTATTCTAGAAAAATTGTACCCATTAAACTCTACTGAAGACATATGAGTTCAATTTTAGGCTCAGAGTAACATAAACACTATTTTTTCGTTGTCTTCTCTTTGGACAAATAAAACAACAAATCAGTGGGCCATAAAAACCTATTGTACCCACCCAGCGCCAAGCCCTTTTGGGATTTTAACCAAAAACTGTCATCCTGTGCTGGAAGGGTCCACGCCCCAGACAATTAGCCTATATTTGTTGCATACAATCGTAAACAGTTTCCGTCATATATATCAAAAATTAATAAGACTTTACAATTTTAAATTTTTAGGCATTTTCTACAGACCGGTTTAACTTTCCGCCTGTGAACAGCCCTTGTGAAATTTGATGCAAAAATTAATCCTAGAACATTTAAACCCTTTAAAATCATATCTTACAATTAGTAGACTTTTAAGTCATTCCTTAAAATAAGGACTAAAATTACCCAAAAGCAAGGCAGATAGAGGGTTGATATATTCTGGAAAAATAATCTCCATCAAATTCTACTGAACATATCTGAGCTCAATTTTAGGCTCAGATTAATATATACTTTATTTTTCTCAACTTCTTCAAACACCTTTGGGCAAAAAATAAAAATTTTTAGTCGGCCATAAAAATCGACTGTACCCACACAGTGCCAAACCCTTTGGGGCTTTTACTATACTAACCAAATACTATCATCCTCAGATGGAAGGGTCCACCCCCCAGACTAATATCCTATATTTGTTGCTCACAATCGTAAACAGTTTCTGCCATAAATATGAAAAATGAATTAGACTTTACAATTTTATATTTTTAGGAGTTTTCTGCAGACCGGTCGAACTTTCCGCCAGTGAAGACCCCAAATGAAATTTGATGAACAAAATATTCGTAGAATATTTTAACCTTTTAAACGCATATCTTATGAGACTTTTGAGTCATTTCTTGAAAAAAGGACTAAAATGACCCAAAAACAGGCCAGATAGAGGGTTAATATATTCTAGAAAAATAATCCCCATCAAATTCTACTGAAGAAAGCTGAGTTCAATTTAAGGCTCAAATTAATATAAACTTAATTTTTTTCGAATTTTCTCAAACCCCTTTGGGGAAAAAATAAAAATTTCAGTGGGCCATAAAAATTGACTGTACCCACACAGCGCCAAACCCTATGGGGGTTTTACTATACTAACCAAATACTATCATTCTGTCTTGGTTTGGTCCACCCCCCAGACCATAACCTTCGAATTGTTGCACAGTGTTATATGCGCAATTTAGTGATTGGTCCGAATTTAATTAAATTTAGGAATTTTTTAATTAATAATTTTTTTTTTGTGTGTATTGAAGTTTTAGAAGATTATATTGAAAAATAAAATAATTTGCAAAATCTTGCTCTTGTTTTTCATTTCTAGTCTAAGAAAATTTCGAACATCCCTCGTAATTATAGATATTTAGCAAAAACGCATACACACACTCATAATGTGTAGCACTCTTAATTGTTTATTTATAAACTCACTGAAAAACAAATTGAATTCCTAAACAAAATAAACCATTCCGTAGACAAACAGCCATAGACAAATAATACCTTCATTCATATATTAAATTTTTGTCCATATATTTTTATCTGTGTGTATGTGTGTTAAGGTGACCACACACGATACTGCAGCATTGTATTGGTTTGTTTAGTACACATTACTGAAACAAAATTTACCGACAGGACCATCTAACAAAATTTAACAAAATTTTGCAGTATTGTTGTGCCTGGCCCTCTTTTTGTATGCGATGCTTCAATAAATAAACAAACAAATGACCACTTTGTTAACGTACTTTAGCTGGTAGTGGTGTTATGTTTGTATGTATTATTTAGAAGTGTGTTGGTGTATTTAGTACATATTTGCTGGTACTTGTGTATTTTGTAGTATTATTGTTACTTCTATACAAATTAACGCACAATACAAAAACAATTAATCAGTATTTAATCACCTACACAAAGAATAATTACAAAAGATTTTGATGACCATTTATAACAATGATTAGTTACAAAACAACTTGTTGTTGTTGCTGCTGCTTTTGTTATTGTTATTCTTTTGTTTATGTTGTTGCTATTGCTATTTTTATTATACATTAACATTTATTTTCTTGCTTACTTTGCAAAATTAAATAAAAGATGAATTAAAGTGATTAATAATAACAACGAATTAACAAATATTGGGGTTTGTATAAATATTTATAATTATTACTTGTATAAAATTATAAATATACAATACATACACAGGTGTGTAGTAGGGTGGCTCGTTTTTGGGCTTTTCTCTCTGATCAAATTCTAATACCCGCCAATAGTGTCGGTCCCCTGAGGGTAACTCACATGCAAATTATCACTCCGATCGGAGTTTATCTTTTGTGTCTACTTTGAGCCTCAAAAGATTTTTTTATTAAAATAATTAAAAAAATATTTTTGTATAATATTTGATCGTAAATACTTAATATGAATTTTAAAGATTTTACGATATCATAAACCCGTTCAACTTGATACCAAAAAAAAAATGGCATGATTTTGGCGCCGTTCTCAAAACACGGTTTTTCAAAATTTGAAAATTTTATTAAAAAAAAGTTAAAATATGTAATTTTTTCTTTCTGAATATATTAAGAACACCTTGGAGAAGAAAAATGTGAAATATGGCGGATATCCGCCGGACCACTTTTCGGGAATCCCGGGTTAAGTTAGCGGATTTCAAGGAAATGTTGGTTTTATCAATAATTTCGATTAATAAAATCTTATAAATTTAATTTTTGGGCAAATTAGCAGTTTTTAGGTGTCGTGGCATTCTATTAAATAACTTTAACTCTGTCATGAAATCTTACCGATCTAGGACGTCTTTAACATTAGCTGGGGGTCAAAATGACCCCGCAGAAAATTTGAAGTTTAGAGCTTAATACGAAATAGTAGTTGCTGTCTTTAAGACATAAATATATTTAGTAAAAGTGTTAAATTTTTTTTTTGTAAATAAAATGCGAAACATTTTAAAACTTTTTAAAAAAAATAAATTGAGTAATTTTTTTATTGACACAATTAAAAACTTATTTAAAAAAACAAAATTTTTTTAGTAAAGTTTTAATTGTGTCAATTAAAAATTCACTCAAATTTTTTGGCATACATTTAATAATTTTTTTTTTAAAGTTTACACAATACTATTAAATTGTTTACTGGTGAAAAATTGAGTAATTTTTTACTTAATAGTATTACAAATTTACTCAATTTGACCTTTGTATAAGGTCAATTTCAATAGGCTACGTCCTTTAGGGGGCTTAGTTTACTATGTATTAGGGTACTTTCATTATTTTTTTGGTCTCAAGCCAAAAATTTGTTGAACAGTGTTATAGGACCATTGCTGAAAACAGAAAGTACCACATATTCTGCTGAAGAATAAGTTGTTTCACAGCCGTGGAATACAAAAAAAAAAAATTGCTGGGTTTGCGTTCGTTGATCATTTCTATTTTAAAAAAGTAATGTCCATTGTTAAAAAAATAAAATAAAAATAAAACTCAATATTTTTATATTACCCGTATTTTAGGAATTTTTTGAAACTTTAAAATGTTCGCTTCCCGAGTAAAAATTTTCTGGTCTAATCATATATGATTTGATACAATCTTATATGAGTTAATATGCTTCCGTATAAATTTATATAAAATGTTATCTATCACTTTGATACGGTTGATCCACTTTATATAGTTAGATATTGCCCCATATATGATTAGATTCGTATTTTGGTTTTGCTCATCAAATTATATAAAAATTGATATTATAAGATCAATTTGATCTAATTAGATTTGACCAAATTCAGGATCAACTTGTATCAATTTTTATATTTTTTGATCTAAAGTAATACAATTAGATATTATTTTATACAACCATTTTACGGATCAAATTAGATCTATTTAGTAAAATTAGCATAATATTTTTACTAGGGTTTGTGAATATTTTCTCACTTGACCACTAAATAAATTTCATCTGATTTTTTGTATTTTGTTAAATAAATATTTTTGCAAAGACTCACCCCCCGTTCGTCCTCAATGTAAACATTAGCAATATAGCATGTTGCTGCTGATGACGATGATGATGATGGCTCTATGTAAACCTAATTTATTCAACAATTTGCTAAATTATAGCGGGTTTAAAAAGTTTTTGAATATTTTCAAGAGTTAAAAATACATTTTCATGAGAAATAAATTCAATGACCTTTTTTGTTTGCATAGTGAAAATGGTGTTAAAATGCGTTGTACATACATACGGATGTATGTATTTGAAAAATGGTATTAAAATTTACACATACATATTGGTATGCCCAGCAAAAAAAAATAAATAACTTTCTGTTTCTTAGTGCAAACTTTTGGTACAACAAAATTCAACAATCACTGTCAAATTGGCGAAAATTTTTTTAAACAAAAAAGTGATGACAAAATCTTCATTACATTTTTTTACTTTAGTTGTAGAATAAAAGTGTGAACGTAATGTATTAAAAAGTTATCTTTTTTGCTGGGTTTATATGCATGTTTTAGGTGGTGCCTTATTTTTTTAAATTGCAATTTAAAAATTCTAAGATTTTTTGAAAAAATTATTTGGGAGAACTTTATCGCGATATCAGCGATTTTGATAAAAGACATCATCGGGGATAGAAAACGGTCCACAAAATATTTATATAACATGTACTTTGAGTTTCTCCAAACATTTTCAGAATTTTTAAAAAATTAAACATTTTTTTGGAAACCTTTCAAAAATTATTAAGTTAAATTATTTCTGCACTCCAAATAATAACTCATCTCAAAAACGATGCTGCGTCGTCTCCATCCTGAAAATATAAACAAAAGTTGTATAGGGGATCCTTAACATTGTATATTTTTTCCAGAATTTTAAAAATATCGTTTTTTGAGATATCGCCTTTCGAAAATTAGGGTCAAAACAATGACCTTAAAAAAAAATTATGGTGCATGCCATTTTAATGGCTTTCTCATTACCTATTATTTTAAACCTGAATGAGACCTGTACCTTGGTAACTTTTTGAGATAACGTCATTTACGCCAGAACACTTCGGCATGCTACTTCGGCACGCTACCTTTTTGGTGCGTGGTTATAGAAATTAATAAAAAAAAATGGATTTCCCCTTCTGAAACGATAGTAAAATTGAAAAAAAGTTTTTTTTAGGTTTTTATACGTTTTTTTTTTTGTTTTTAAATTTTTGCATTCTTTTGAATAATACCGGTACGTACCAGCATTGATTATTCAATATCGGTATTACCGTAAACGATTCAATTTAAATACTGTAACAAAAAATAAAAATGTGTTTATTTTTTTAGGAATAATTTTAAAAAACTTCGAACCTGAGAAGAATCGAACTCATAATTTCTGACTGATAGCCCAGCACGCTACCATCTATGCCACAAGCTACTTATATTTTCAGCATCTAAATTTGAATTTAAAATTAAAAAAAAGTATAATTTTAGAAATTTTCAAATACCTGAAAATAACAATCGTCACGTAAAATAATGTGGTTTGTTTTTGAAATAACTAAAAAAAAAAGCGTTACGGAAAATTTTATTTAAAAGACAGTTATGTACATATCGTCGAACTATATTCAATAAATGCCAACTCGAAAAAGCTTACTTTTCAGGAGAGCTAAAAAACTAGTTATTTTGCATATTATTGTAAAAAGAAACAATGTACCTTTCATAAGATGGTTTAAATATTCTAAATAATTTTTACCTATGCCAAAAATTTCATATTTTGCACTGGTTTTCGTATTTTTTTGAGATGGCATTTATTACTGTATCAAAAAACAAATATTTTTTTAGAGTTGGCATATTTTGTCGGAAACTAAAAATAAATTTTTTTTTGAAAATTTTTTATAAAAATTTTTTTTTTTTGATTTTGTTTTCCTTAGTGCGGTAAATGCAAAAACTAAAAAAAATTAAAAATCTTCGCATTTTTTTAAAAGTTACTAGCTCCGAAAGCCTTTAATCTCATGGTGGTCAACTTTGGCACTCTGTAACTCACGCTTTATTGTAGAAGGCTCACTCCAAACTAGCTATTTTGAAAGCTTATATCATTGGCTTTATTTGCCCCACTCATAATGTTTCAATCTGATAAATAGTTTAAAAGTTACATATATATATACCCGAGTAAAAATAAACATATATAACAATATATAACTTGATACAAACATATTTTATCATATATGATTATACATCGCGTGAGATATTTTAAAAATTTTTTAAATGCAGTCATATGTAGTTATATATAATTTAATCATGATTCGGATTAAAAGATGTACGTTTGATATAATTATATAAAATTATATGAGGGTCAATACAAAATTTGTTTTTCTGTATAATTTAACATAAAATTATATATAGCTTCTGCTGTTCCATATAAAACTATATATGTTTCCAATTAACCAAAAATTTTCTAAGTTTTTTAGGCGAAATATAAAAAACTTTTTAAAATGTTCCTAAACATTTCTTGTTAGGGTTATGTATATCACCTATCTGGTTCGAAGCGTACCCAAACATATTTTTTGTTTTAGAAAATTAAATGTTTGGTGAATGTATCGTTGACCTGTGGTGTATCTCAACCCAAGCCAAAAAACACCAGGATTTTATATGTCTTTATGCAATTAGATCTAATTAGATCCACCAATATATGGCAATGTCTCGTCAAAACTCGGATGAAATCAAATCATATTTTATACAAGTTGATCTTTTTTAATGCAAAAACATCCACCATTATTCGGATCAAATTGCGTATAAATATATATTGTGTTCAGTGGCGGGTACAGCTTTTGGGTTTGGGGGGGGAAATTTTTTTTTTTTTTTACTTCGAAAAAAAATCATAAATTCACCTTGGACGAGCAAAAACAGGGATTCGTTTTTTTGCAATGGAAACCTATAAAATCATCCAATTCATTAGTTTGTGCTGAAGGAGGGTTGTTTTTCATGATCATAAGTAGATCGTTTAGATATTTTTTTTTAATTTGTCTAAAAAGAAAATTGTACGTTTTCTTCTACATAGAAAAAGTCTCAGATTCTAACACATTTGACGTATAAAAAGTCAAATCTAAAGCTTCTTCTTTACAAAAAATGCCCCAAAGTCTGAGACTTTTTTCGTATAGAAAAATTTTCAGATTCTAAGAACTTTTTTCCACAAAAAAATCTAAGATTCTGAAACCTTTTATAGAAAGTATCTCATATTTTAAAGCATTTTTAATAAATTTTTCTTATAGAAATGGTCTCAGGTTAGTATGTTTGTTTCGCACTGAAAAAATTTATATTCTGAGACCTTTTTTTCTTTAGAAAAAGTTTCAGATTTTGAGAACTTTTTTATAAAGAAAGAGTTTCAGATTCTCAGACATTTTTCCTATAGAAAAAGTCTCAGATTCTTAGACCTTTTTCTTTTTAGAAAAAGTCCCAGATTCTGAGACCTTATTCCTAAAAAAGGTCTCAGATTCTCAGACCTTTTTCCCATAGAAAAATTTTAGGTTCTGAGAGCTTTTTCTTATATAGAAGTGATAGATTTTTCCATTATAAAAAGTCTCAGATTGTCCGACCTTTTTACTTAAAAAAAAAGTATCGATTCTGAAAAATTTTCCAATAGAAAAAGTCTCAGATTCTATGACCCTATTCCTATAGAAAAAGTCTGAGATTGTGAGACTCTTGCCAAAAGAAAAGGTCCCACATTGTGAGACGATTTTCCTATAGAAAAAGTCTTAGATTCTGAGACCTTTTCTTAGGTATAGTCTAAGTATAGGCCTAAGATTCTGGCACTTTTCTAAAAAAAAATCTCGCAGATTTTGAGAACTTTTTCCTATAGAAAAAGTCATAGATTTTGAGACCGGTTTCCTATAGAAAAAGTCTCAGATTCTGAGACATTTTCCCTATAGAAAAAGTCTAAAATTCTGAGACCTTATTCCTATAGAAAAAGTGTTAGATTATAAGACCTTTTTCCAGTAGAAAAAGTGTCAGATTCTGTGACCTTCTTTCCAATTGAGAAAGTTTAAACTTCTGAGACTTATTTTTCAACAATAAAAAGTCTCAGACATTGACACATTTTTCTTTTTAAGAAACAACAAGATTCTAAGACCTTTTTCCTTAGAATAAGTCTGAAATTAAGAGATTCTGAAACTTTTTTCCCATAGAAAAAGCCTCAGATTCATATACCTTTTCCATTTCGAAAAAGTCTCAGATTCTGCGACCTTTTTCCTATAAATAAGTATCAAATTTTGAGACCCATAGAAAAAGACTCAGATTCTTGTTCCTTTAGAATAAGTCTCAAATTCTGAGACTTTTACATTTTGTTAATTCTTCTACAAAAATCCGAAAATGAAAATTTTTGAGGATGTGAAAAATTTTAGAGTTTTCTGCATCTTTTCTATAAAAAAAGTCTCAGAATTTGAGACCTTTTTAATATAGAATAAGTCTCAGATTCTAAGACCTTTTTCCTATAGAATACGTATCGAATTCCGACATATTTTTTGTACAGAAAAGTCTCAGATTTTTCACAAAGAAAAATTTTTTTCATCAAACATTTTCTTTTAGGGATTTTTGTAGAAAAATTCTCAAAATATAAGTACTATTAAGAGATACCAAAATTCATAATAAGATTGACAGATATTTTTTCACAGAAAATTTTCAGATTGAGTCACATTTTTTCCTTTAAAAATTTAAAAATTTTCCCTATAAGAACTTTCAGATATTTTCTAAAAAAAATTTTCGGATTTCAAGATAATTTTCATTCGGAAATTTTTCGAAAATTTCCTTCTTCCTTCTTTCTTTTTTTCTCCTTTTTCTTTCTTTTTTCCTCTTTTTTTCCTCTTTTTTTCCTCTTTTTTTTTCTTTTTTAAAATTTGGTCTGGGGGGGGAAATTTCCCCTTTTTCCCCCCCCTTGTACCCGCGCATGATTGTGTTACATATCATTATATATTGCATCATATCAAAATTTTTACTCGGGTAAGCAATTTTTTTTTTGCAAACACTATTTACCGATATTTTCAAAATGGCAATATCTCGAAAACTAGGCATTAGATATCAAAATCTTTACCAGATTCGTGTTCAGAAAGGCAAATGCAATAAGATATGTGGTCTAATTTTTTTTAAAAAAAATTTTGAAAAATTTTTGGAAATTTACAATGGGAGTTGGCATTTATTTTCACCAAAAAAATATGTACTTTGAGTTAGCAGAATAACAAAAATGGATGTAAAACGACAAAAAATTATTTTT
Organism: Pegoplata infirma; assembly: GCA_963921195.1. Classification (NCBI taxonomy): domain Eukaryota; kingdom Metazoa; phylum Arthropoda; class Insecta; order Diptera; family Anthomyiidae; genus Pegoplata; species Pegoplata infirma. The sequence continues at coordinate 329,168,575 of OY992536.1, forward strand.
TTGCTCTGAAATTTTTACCACAGATGGGTATTGCATAGGGGCGCTATTTTCCATCGGAAACTCATTTCGGTCAAATTTGAGTTGGCATATTTTGAATATACCCAGTCAGAAAAATACAAAAGGGCCAAGGTTGGCAAAGCGTTGGTGCCAGTATTACCAACGTTGGCCGATAACAAGGTTTGCAACTAATACTGTACAGTGGCATTGTTGGATTGATAACGCCAGATGGGGCTCGGGCCAATTGTTTTTTCTGGTGCTGGCAGACTGTTGGCAAAACAAAAAACACTGTACATCACCAGTGTCATATTTTTAAGTAATACTACGCTGTGCCAAAGTCGGATTTACAAAAAATACTGTACAGTGCTATCAGGCGCGGATCCAGGAATTTCATTTGGGGGGGGAGATTTTTTTTAAAAAAAATTTTTACCAGAAAATATAAAAGTTTGGTTGAAAGCGGGGGGGGGGGGGGGTGTGTAAATTTTTGTTTATATTTTAAATATTAAGTAACAAATTGAAAACCAAAAAAAACACATTTTTCTTAAATGCGGATCCAGCTAATGGATTTGTTTGAAATTTTTGTATATCCAAAAAAAATTTAAGATTTCTTTCGTAAATTCAAACATTTGAAATTTTATTTGCAAATTTTAAGACCTGCTCTCGGAATGATCATAAAATTGCCAAATTAAATGTGGAGAAAAATATTGATATTGTGACTTTTCAGTCATTAAAAATTTATATTATGACTTTTCAGTCATAAAAATTGGCTTGTGACAATCATAACCATACACAACTGTGAACAGACTTTTAAACTTTTATATGTATAAAAAATCTTATTTCTCAGAAGTATGCAATTTTTATGCATGCTTCCTTCACAAAATTTAAGACATTTTTACTACAGAAAATCTCTTAGATTCTCAAATACTTTCATATAGAAAAATAACCCATTTCAGAGATATTTGCCTTTAAAAAAATGTTCAGATTCTAAAACTCTTTGATATAAAAATGTTGTTTTATTCTCAGATCGAATTTTCTATAGAAAATATTTTAGATTCAAAAAAATTTCACATAGAAAATGTCTCAGATTTTTAAACTTTATTTTATGGAAATAATCTGAGATTCTGTAACATTCTTTTTATAAAAAAATTTTCCAAATTCTGATATACTTTTCTTATAAAAAACCTCTTAAATAATTCTTATATTTTTTGTAAACACAAATTTTCAGATCCTGAAAAATTTTACGGTTTTAATGCCATCTAATGTGTTCCATGGCAATTTCTTAGATTCTCAAAAATGTTTCATATAGAAAAATTATTATAGTTGGACACAATTTTAAAAGAAGAATTGCCATATTCAGAGACACATTTCCTTTAGAAAAATTCTCAGAATCTGCCAACAGAAAAATTTTCAGATTCTGAGAGATTATGCATACAAAATTGTTTTCTATAGGAAAGTTCTAAAACATTTTTCCTATAAGAAAATCATAGATTTCGATAAACTTTCTCTATAGAAATATTCGTAGATTTTTCAAACAAAGAAATCCTTACATTCTTAAAATTTTTTTCATAAAAAAGTCTAAGATTCGAAAATATATTTCCGCATAGAAAACTAAGATTCTAAGACGTTTTTCCTCTAGAAATGTTATCCGATTCTAAGAAATTTATTTGTAGAAAAACTCTTTTCAGATTCTTAAACCTTCTTAGTTGCTGAGGAATTTTTTTATATAGAAAAGTTATAAGACATGTTTCCTAATTTTAAGATAATTTTTCAATCAAAAATTCTTACATTCAGAGTCAAATACATAAGTATTAGATATTTTCTAAAGACAAAGTCTTGACTACTGAGACATTTTTCTATAAAAAATATTTGAGATAATACTCTTTCCTTAGAAAATGATAAGAAAAGTTATTCGGTTCGAAAATGTCCACGACTCTATTGACATTTAAGTTTCTCATATGAAATTTCATAAATTCTGAAACATTTTATCCTGAGGATGCCAAATTTTTTTTAGAATTGAGGCTAAGTGTGCTGACTTAAATCATCAGCACACATATAACTCTTTTTAGGGTTTTTTACCTTTTTTCGTTCTAGGGTTTTTTATCTTTTTTCTTTCTGTCTTCTTTCTTTTCCTTTCCTTTTTTCCTTTCCCTTTCTTTCTTTCTTTCTTTCTTTCTTTCTTTCTTTCTTTTTTTCATTCTTTTTTTTTTTTTTTTTTGAAATCGTTTTGGGGGGGGGGGGAGAAATCCCATTCTCCCCCCCCCTGGATCCGCGCCTGGTGCTATTGTTGGATTGATAACGCCAGATGGGGCTCGGGCCAATTGTTTTTTCTGGTGCTGGCAGACTGTTGGCAAAACAAAAAATGCTGTACATATTTAATAATGGAATGGACATATTTAATAAGTCCAAAAAAGGTTTTTGGACATTAATGGGAAGAGTTTTTGCAAGCCATTTATAATAGCATTATACTTTGGAAATTCAAAACCGTATTTTGCTGAAGAATTTTTGTCTGAATTTGTATCCGAACTAATGAAGGTACCCAGGCAGAAAAATACATACGGGCCAGATCTGGCAAAGTATCTAATAAGTTAGTATTAATACTGGCAAAGTACCTTTTTTGTGGGTTTTTAGTACTTGCTAAGATGCTAAATGATAACACCATTTAGTAGTGGCAAAGTACTTTTAAAAGCGCTTTCCCTGTACTTTAAAAAGTACTATCCGAGAATTTTTAAAATTGGTTTTTAACTAAAACAATCCATTACAAAATTAAAAATGTATTTAATAAAATATTTTTTTTATTTAATAATTTGTACATTAGAAATCTTTTTTTTGAATTTTTCTATTTGAAATAAATTATATATTAATTACACAGCATGACAAAAGTGACCACTATTATAGAAAATAAGAGGTATGACCAACATTTCCATCTACTTGAGACATGCTGAGTCGAATGGCGCACTCCGTTTTTCGATGCATGGTACAGTTTTCTTGACTTGTATCAATGTTTCTTATGCAAATTTGGTTTAAAGCTTTTCATCTTAAGTCCTTAAATTCGTGAATTTCTTCATTTTTCGAGGTTCTCGCGAAATAAACCTCTAAATTGGTATTTGATAAAAAAAGCTTGCTTTTAGAGGATCATAAAGGCATCCCTAACACTACGAATAGTGAACAAAAAACATCTACGTGATATAGACCATCATGTTAAAAATCGCGAAAAACTTTTTTTATGGTAGAATCATTTTACAACATGACTTAAGGGTCCATCTTCAACTATATAATGTGGTAACCTTAAACAAATAACTGACGAAAGATTTGTCCAAAAATATAATTTTTGGTCAGTAAATTCTGTAAGGTTACCACATTATTTACTTAAAGATGGACCCTTAAATTATCTCGAAAAATGGTGCTGCCATATACAACATGATGATAAAATTCAACATGATGGTAAAAGCAAGATTTTTATCAAAGACAAATTAAGGGGCTAATTTCGCAAAAACGTCAAAAAATGAAGAAATTCGCGTATTTATTGCTACATCCTCTTAATAGAAGTTCCAAATACTCTCTAGGAATATAAAAGTCTAAATGCAAATGTGATGATATATTTTTGAAAGGCAAAAAATAAATTGCTTTGCCAGTACTTTTGTTTTGGTACGGTTGGCAATTTCTGGCTGGGTAGGTTCACGATATGTATTTAAATAAATGTTCAAAAAGTTGTTTAGAATATTTGTATGTAAAGCAAACGAATTTTCTTTTAATATTAACTGAAACGAAAACTATTTGTTTGACTGTGAAACAGTAACTGTAAAGCTTTTATGAGTATGGAGATCATTACTGTTAAATCTTTCTTAATATGAGTCAAGCTTTATAAAAAGCTTTTTTCATTAAATGAACACTCGCACACGGTAAGCCTCAGCGATGTTTAGGTTCAACTTTAGTGTCGACGAAAAGTGTAAACGCAGTTCGACTTCTACTTGATTAAATGTCACAAAATGTTTACTGTTTTGTAACCCTTAAATAAGTACAATTAAAACTGTATACTCAGTTGTTGAAAATATTTAAAAAACTTCAATGTCAACATTTACAAAAATACAAATATACTAATTTGGCGTTATCTCACGAATGCGAGCAGCTACGATTTCGCCGTTAACAGTTTTCCGACGTTTAATCTTGTAGAAATCGAACAGCGCTTACACTTTTCATCGACACTAAAGTTCAACCTAAACATCGCTGAGGCTCACATTGTGCAATGGAATATTGTATGTTTTCATTGCTTGACAACAACAACAAAGAGAATTCGAAAAACCTTTTGCTGTCTCCTTTCTTATTATACTTTATCTTTAAGCTCATTCCTTTTTTACAGCAATTTTTGTGCAAGTTATAATTAATTATCATTAAAAAGTTGAAATTAAATAATTTCAAAGTAAATAAAAACGAATTGTTTTATTTAATAAAGTTTGAGTTTATTACATGTTTGAAATTTAATTTTGAATTGTTCAAATCACTCATATTTTCAAATCATTATAGTTTGGAATAAAATATAATTTTCAGATATTAATTTAAAAAATATAAGGGATACCTTAATATTTTAACATTATTTATATGTGGATATAACTATGTGTATTAAGACATATTGACATTTATCAGGTACAACTTTTTATATGACTGGATGCTTGTGTGTGTGAGTGTACATAGGGGAATGAAAAACGTTTGGTTAAGTGTTAAATAAATAGACAACAGTTTGTGAGAAATCAACAGTACAATTTATTAAATCATATAAAAAAAAAAGTTGCCATAAACTTTAATTTAAATGAATTTTTCATTGACTGGTCTTCAATTAGTCCTATATGTATTAAAAAAAATAGAAAGATATTGTTGCTAATCATTATTTTTTTTGACATCCTAAATGCGATATCTCGAAAACTAAGCAAGTTAGAGCAAAACGGAGCAAAACCAAAAGCCAAGAGCTATAAAAATACTTTTCGTTGTGTTTTTATAAACAGACTTTTCGTCAGTATTTAACGAAATATGTGCATTTTTAAATTTTCCGAAATGCTGTGGAGGTGATAAATATCCCCTTTTATTTAACCTCTTATGCATACTATTCATTGTACAGTACCCTGCTCGTTTTCACGGGAAATTATAGGGAATTGTTAAAACTGTTTTCAAACAAAGCAATTAAAATTGTTGTGAAATTGTGACATTTCAGTTGTGTTATGATAGTTTCTTTTCAAGAATTGTCAAAAGTTTTTGATGAATAAATTTTTTATAACGATTTGAGTTAATGTGGAATTAAAGTTTAAATGAAATTTTTGCCGCGAAAAACATAATACTAGGCTGTAAACTACACCCAGAGAAGATATATGATTATCGCCACCATGGTTGAAAAATGTCATATTATAGTTGAAAATTGTATAATAATATGTTCACAGCAATTATACAAGTTTTGTAGCAATCATATTTTGATCCTAAATTATAATTTTTCGGATAATTTGATTGTTCCAAAAATTTTATGGTTACTACAAACAAATTATTATAAAATTTTTAATTATAATATGACGCTCTTACTTTATGTTTGCCACAATCATAACTCTTCTCTGTGTGTACAGCCATGGCATTTAGAAAAACAAATAAATTTCTCTAATCTCTAACATACATAAATTTCAGAGTGTACCTTTTGTCATACTTTCCTTGTTAATGGAGGGTATAAAAACATTGCAGATAGGACATATTGCTGGCCAGGAGAAGTAATTAATGTGTAGTTTTTTTAATACCCGGTGAAAAATGTTCATATATGCACATACATGTTTCATATGTGATCACATATGAAAAATATGTGAACATATATGCTCCATATGAATACATATATGAAGCAATATTTCTTGATTTTTTTTCATATATGCTGATGTATGAATACACATATGCACACTTCTGCACATACTGGGACTTATAAAATTTTCAAAAAAAAAAATTCCAAAAGCATTTGAACTGAAGTTTTGAACTGAAATTTTTTACTCCAAAACGCAAAAAAAAATGCCAAAAAAACTTTAAAAATTTTACAAAAAAATGTTCACATATGTACACATTTGTACATATATGACATGCACTTCCATATATGTCCAGATATATGATGTTTGAATTTTTCTCAGGAAAATCAGAAAATTATTCAAATTTTTTTTTTTTTCTAAAAACATTTTTTAATTATTTTTTTGTTACAAACCGAAAAAAAGTTGCAAAAAAAAATTTGTGCCTGGGACTTTAAAAAAAAAAATTTGGAACTTTGAAAATTTAAAAAAAAAAATCGAAAGCATTTCAAAATCAAAAAAAAAATATAAAAAGTTTTTTTCCGAACTTCAAAAAATAAGACTTCGAAAATTTTTCAAAAATTGTGAAATATTTTTTTTAAACAATTTTTATGAAATTCTTCACTCCAAAATGAAAAACGAAATTAAAAAATATATGTTACATGTGTGACCATATATGTCCATATACTTATCTGCATATGCCGCCAATTTTCGCATTTGCTTCATATATGTAATACATATGGGCGAGCATATATGAATAATATATGAATAACATCTGACATTTTTCACCGGGTTGTTATGTATATATTTTATATAAATTTGATATGTTTTTATATAATTCAAGATAAATAAAAATTAAATCTAATAACATTTGTTGGATTTTGATTAAATGTTGAATTGACCATTTTAAATTCATCATAAAAATGAGGGGGATTATATCTAAAATCAGTTATTTTTGACCCAAGAGAGTAGACTAAAATGTTTATCTTTTTATAGGTTTTTTATTTATTTTTTTATTTGTTTACAAAAGAGGACAGTTTCTAAGAAAACTTCGTGTAAACATTTGGGAAACGCAGATATAAAAAATTATTGGAACAATAAATCAATATAAGTAAAAATAAACTTAAATATTTAAAATTTAATTTGCAAAAAAAAATAAATTTAAAATAAAAAAAAAAAAATCCAAATGTATTTTAAAATTGTCCAAATATATTTTAAAATTGTCCAAATGAATTTTCAAATTGTCGAAATGTATTTTTAAATTGTCCAAATATATTTTAAATTTTTCCAAATGTATTTTAAAATTGTCCAAATGTAGTTTAAAATTTTCCAAATGTATGTTAAAATTGTCCAAATGTTTTTTAAAATTGTCTAAATTTATTTTAAAATTGTCCAAATGTAGTTTAAAATTTTCCAAATGTATTTTAAAAATTTCGGAATTGTGTCTGGGAAATTTGCAATTAAATTTACAGACTTTGTTGTTAAATAACATTTAGCCTTAAAATAAAATCATTTTTGAAAAATTATTTTTTTTATGAAAATACTTTGAAAATATATAGAATAAATTAACAAAAAATACATTTGTAAAATCACGAAAGCACTGCAGATTTCAATCGACCAGAACAACAAGACTTTCTGTTAAAAAAAAACAGCAAAACTTTTTATATTGGTAATATGGAATTACGAGACCTTTCCTAGTAATTTGTTAAACCTTTTTTTTAGTGTACTGTATTAAAAAACTAATAACAAATGCTCAATCATACCCATAAGGCCGGGTTAGCCTAAAAACGTAACCGTAGCGTAGACTCTATACAATATTCAGTAGGCAAAAATAGTACAGAACATTTTTATTTATGTTTTGTTTTTTTCCAACGCATGGTATTTTATGTCACGCTAAAACGTAGAGATAACCTATTTTCAACAGATGTTTTGTTTTTTTCCAACGCATGGTATTTTATGTCACACTAAAACGTAGAGAGAACCTGTTGAAAATAGGTTCTCTCTACGTTTTAGCGTGACATAAATACCATGCGTTGGAAAAAAACAAAACATAAATAAAAATGTTCTGTACTATTTTTGCCTACTGAATATTGTATAGAGTCTACGCTACGGTTACGTTTTATGGCTAACCCGGCCTATACACCGAATAAATAAAAATCACTTTTAGGGTTTATCGTGGCGTATGATTTATTTATTTCTATTGTATATTTATCATACGCACCCTTTTATTGACTATGGCAGTAAATTTTATTTTTGAGTCGAAAAAATATACGTTTTACTTCAAAGCAAATTTTAAAGGTTAATGTAAGAAAATAGTTAAAGTTGTATGAATAAAAATAAAATTAATTCTATGAAACAGTTCCATAATACTGCCCCCACGGACATTGAAACTTGTTTTTATACACTCTACTATAGTGAAAGAGGGTTATATAAGTTTGTCATTCCGTATGTAACAGATCGAAATATTGGTGTAGGATCCCATTAGTAGGATCGATTTAAAGTCGATCTAGATATGTCCGTCTGTCCGGATGGATTTTGATTTCTTTTTTCTGTTGAAATCATGTTTTTGACAATAATCCGAAACCGATTAATCGCTTGAAATACCAAAACATGCGTAATTCTTTTGGTACTTAATATATATCGCCTCTTCCATTAAACAGCACGAGAAAAAGGGTATTTTATGACCACGGGTCTTTAAGTATTTTTATACCCTCCACTCCACTGTGGGCCAGCATTTCTGAATTTTGGCCATAAATAGACCGCTTAACCTATATGTCAAAAAAGTATTACATATGGGTGTTAAAGGACCGCTGACCACGATTCTGGAAAAAAAAATTGAAAATTCAAAATGCCGGATCCAAAATGGCGGACATGATTTTTTAATTCTTTGCTTATTGTATTTACTATAATCATCGTCGATGTATTTGGGGTCGTTAATAACGAATATGAGCTCAGACTTTTAAAATTCAAAATGGCGGATCCAATATGGCGATAAATTTAAATTTAAGATTTTTTATATGTTGTCTCTTTTTGCCAAAAACTTATATTTTAATGGTTTTTCGGATGTTAAAACTGATTTTGGAATTAAAGATTCCAAATACAAAATGGCGGATCCAATATGGCGGATATAATTTTTTAATTCTTTGCTTATTGTATATACTATAATCATTTTCGATGTATTTAGGGTCGGTAATTACGAATATGAGCTCCAAGTTTTTAAATTCAAAATGGCGGATCCAATATGGCGACAAATAAAATAAAATATAATTTTTTTTTCTATGTTGTCTGCTTTTAACGGCTTAACGGGATTTCAGAATCAAATATTCAAAATAGCGGATCCAATATGGCGAACAAGATATTTAAAATATTGATTAATATCACTAGGAAATGATTGCGTAACACGAATACGAACTCAGACTTTTTGAAATCAAAATGGCGGATCCAAAATGTAGGACATAGTATTTTAAAAAAATGTACAATGTATACATTCCTTAGTTTTTATAAAACCCTCTTTTTGCTTTTGTCAGAAAACTTTAATAAAATATTTCTCTTTTAAATGCGTCATAATGTTAATATATCCAGTGGGTCACTTAAGAGAGAACTCTTTTATTTCCAGTTAGCATTTGCCATCCTAAATGTACAAATATTGCTACTAGCTTACAATTTCACAAAAAATATTTAAAATGCTATCGCCAAAATATGCCCGCTTAAATGCGTTCCCATTTATAATGATTAGCACTAGAGATGGCGCTGGTCAAGTGACTCAAATTTTTTGTTCATGAGTGATAAGTGAGTGAGAATTTTTTTATGTGAGTGATTCGCAGTGAGTGCCATTTTTCAGCGTGAGTCAAAATTATTTAATTGTATTGATATATGCCCGCTTAAATGCGTTCCTAGTTTTAATTTTAGCACTAGAGATGGACGCTGGTCAGGCGAATCTCGCGTGATCGAAAGTGAGCGTGTCTCAAATTTTTTGTTCGTGAGTGACAAGTGAGTGAGACATTTTTTGCGTGAGTGATTCGTATTGAGTGCCATTTTTTTGCGTGAGTCAAAATTATATAAGTGTATTAATTTAGTTTTATAATTTTTTAATGTTTAAAATGTTTAGCGTGAGTTACGCGTGAGTCAAACGTGAGTGGTGTTTTGCTTACTCACGTAAATATTGAGAAAGTGTGAGAAAAAAAACGATTGAGAAATTATGTTTTTTTTTTGCGTGAGCGTGAGTGAACGTGAGTCAAAACTCACTCACGCGCTCATCTCCAGTTATCACGCCAATGTTGTCAAAGTGGGAAAGTTTTTATTAGGAATGAATAGAAACAAAAATATCAAAAAATTTTTGAAGTTCCATTGTAGGGCATTTCTAAACGCCATATTTTGGTTTATTGCCTCTATGTCAAAAGATTATGAACGGTCGCAAAGGGTCGCAAAAATGTGAATGGAATACACTATTAGAGACAGATTGCAATTCAAGGTTTGTCAATATCGTTTGGACTTTTTTGGACTTTGGTGTTGAAAAAAGGCGGATTTCAACAAAAGTATGAATTTTCATAATTTATTAAAACAAATATATACTTTTAGCTTACTTTTTGGCAGTTTATCTCATGTGTTAGACTAACAGGTATGTCTTTAAGAGAACTTCGCAGAAAATTGGAAAAAATATTGTGTTAAAGTACAAAAAAAAATTATTTGTTTCATGAATAAAAAATATAAAAAAAATTTTAAACTTTTACTTTAACCTCATGCAAAAAAAAAAAACTTTTAGCTACAGTAAAAAGATATTTAAGATGCACAAAATTCAAGATGTTGACATTCTAAAAAAATATTTTTAAATATGTGTTGCCTTACAGACCTTATTGGCCAAAAAATGGAAATCCTGGCCCACAGTGCACTCTAGTGATAGAGGGTATATATAAGTTTGTCATTCTGTTTATAACACATCGACATATTGGTCTAGGACCCCATAAAGTATATATATTCATGATCCTCGATCGATTTTAAGTCGATCTAGCGATGTCCGTCCGTCCGTCTGTCTGTCCGTAGAAAACACGCTAACTTTTGAAAGACTTTACAGAGGCTACTGAAGTTTGGCATATATGTTGGTCATTTACCTGGTCAGGTTGGCATTGCAATCCAGCCAAATCGGTCAAGTGGTTCAAAAGTTATGAGCAAAAGAGTAAATTTTGGCAAGGGTGTTTCTCGAATTTACGAGGTGAAAAACACGATAACTTTTGAAAGACAATAATGAAACTGCTGAAGCTTGACAAGTATCTTTGCCGTTCCCTAGGTCTGTTTGGTATTAAATTTCAGCTCAATCGGTCAAGTGGTTCAAAAGTTATAAGCAAAACTCTGAATTTCAGATTAGTTTCATCTTAAATGCCACGTGTTTAAACAAGTTTTAAAAGCATTGGTGGTAACTTAACAATGCTTTTCAAACTTGTTTAGTTTCAAAGCAATGCTTTTTAAACTTGTTTAGTTTTAAAAGCATTGGTAACTTAAAAATTACACTCGAACAAAATTTTACACTCAAAAAAAAATTTACACTCAAAAAAATTTTACACTCAAAAAAAATGTTTTTTTTTTTACAAAAATTACAATATTTTGTGTGTACGTGCATTCACTCAGAAATATTTTTACAGTAAAAAAACATTATACTCAAAAAAAAATGTTACACTCAAAAAATAAAATTAGTATTTTTTTTTTTTTTTTTTTAAATGACAAAAAAAGAGTTTTTACTCAAAATAAAATATTTCTAATCAAAATTGTTAATTTTTTCACGTTAAAAAATGTACTATCCTTTAAAAAATTCATTGTGGAGGGTATTCATAGATTCGACAAAGTCGAATTTAACTTTTCTACTTGTTTATATTACGTTCATAGATACTGAGCCATTTAAACAATCCCATTTACAGTTTTATTAAATTTCAAAACCTCTCGATTTTATGTATTATTTAATTTAATCGCAAAAAATTTAAAAAGTGGTGTAGATTGAACAGCTTTAAGTTGTTAAGTTAATATCGGATTTTTGTAATCAAAATGGAAATTTAAAGCTTAAGTCCTCTACTTTAAACGTAAGATTTAAACAAAAAATGTGTCATTAAAAAAGGGATTTTAAATGCAAATGCATATTTTGAGTGCATTTTCAACTTTAACCCCTTTTGATTTTTTTTTTTTCAATTAACATATTATTAAAGTATGGAATTTTAACAAAAAAAAAAAAAAAAAATCAGTCATCATTTTTATGAGACACAAAGGTCTTCTATTTTTAATATATTTTTTTTTAAATTTTGCCAATTTTTTTCCATACAAAAATGAAAAAAGAAAGATTTTTTTGTTTTTCAAAATTTTGTAAGTAAAAGTTTTCTAAATTGTTTTATAATGTATTAATTGTAGTTGTAATTATTAGACCTTTCACATTTTAATTAATAAAATAAATATTTGAGCTCGAGGCCAGTAAGCTCAAATATTTGAGCTTAATTAATTTTTCAATGTATTTTTGAAGAGAAATAACTCCTTAAGTAAATAACGGATTTCCATAATCGAAATTGAAATGGAAAGCTAGAATCCTCTACTTCCAACGAAAAAGTTCTAAAAAAACGTGTCATAAAAATGCATTTTTAATATCGGATTTCTTAAAAATCTAAAAACTAAAAAAATATTAATTAAATTAAAAAAATTCTCAAAATTAATTTTCTTTGATCTCTACTTTGACTTACATTGTGGAGGATATTTAAACATTCGGCCCAGTCGAATATAGCTAATTACTTGTTTTTATTTGTTTCACCTTTAATTCTTCGCAACAATTTCTTTAAGAACTTTTTTTTAAATGTTATTGCTTTTTCTTCTTTAGTTTAATAGTTAATTTCAAATTCTTGTGTATCAATTAGTAAAACAAATACTATCACCATCTCTCGACAACTATTACAAAATGAGCCATCACACAATAAAAAATTAAAACTAAAAAAAAAAAAAGAAATTAAGATTATAAAGTGAAGTAGAACAATAGAAATTGATAAAAGCAAATAATGACAACATTTACAACAACAATTGTACAAGTTGTACACACTGGTATTGCTACAAAGCAACTAACAACTGGCAACAAACACATGGAGAGATACCACAACACAATAAAAACAATAAACTTGAACGTCAAATGCAGTTTGGAAACAATGACAGCACATAAAAACACAAGTAGAAATAAAAGTGAAACAAAGATAAATACAAAAGAAATTCTCTTTATTTTATACCTTCCAGTTTAGTGATAGAGGGTATATGTAAGTTTGTCATTCCGTATGTAACATGTCGAGATATTGGTCAAGGAGCCTATAAATAAAGTATATATCGTGAACCTATATTCAAAATATGCCAACTCAAATTTGACCGAAATGAGTTTCCAATGGCAAATAGCTTCCCTATGTAATACCTAACTGTCATAAAAATTTCAGAGCAAAAAAATAATTTGTTGTCGTTTTACATCCATTTTTGTTATTGTGCTAACTCAAAGTACATATTTTTTTTTAAAATAAATGCCAACTCCCATTATAAAAATTTTTCAAAAATATTTTTTAAAAAAATTAGATAACATATCTTATTGCATTTGCCATGCTGAACACGAATCTTGTAAAGATTTTGATATCTAATGACTGGTTCTTGAGATATTGGCATTTTGAAAATATCGGTAAATAGTGTTTGCAAAAAAAATAATTGCTTATATTTATGTAACTTTCAAACTATTAATCAGATTGAAACATTATGCGTGGGACAAATAAAGTCAATGATATAAGCTCTCAAAATGGCTAGTTTGGAGTGACCCTATTTCAATACAGCGTGAGTTACAGAGTGCCAAAGTTGAACACCCTGAGATTAAAAGGCTTTCGGAGCTAGTAACTTTTAAAAATATGCAAAGATTTTTATTTTTTTTTTTCAGTTTTTGCAATTACCGTACTAAGGATAACAAAAACAAAAAAAAAAAAATTATTTTTATTTTCCGAAAAAATATGCCAACTCTAAAATAATATTTGTTTTTTGTCATAGTAATAAATGCCAACTCTGAAAAATACGCAAACAAGTGCAAAATATAAAATTTTTGGCATATGTAAAAATTATTTAGAATATTTAAACCATCTTATGGAAGGTACATTGTTTTTTGTTATAATAATATGCGAAATAACTAGTTTTTTAGCTCTCCTGAACAGTAAGCTTTTTCGAGTTGGAATTTATTGAATATAGTTCGACGATATATTCATGATCCTTTATCGATTTTAAGTCGATCTATGAATCCTAGTCCGTTTGGCTATCTGTCTGTCTGTAGAAAATTCGCAAACTTTTGAAAAATTTTACTGAGACTGCTGAAGTTTGGCATGTATATTTGCAATTCACCACGTCATGTTGGTATTGCATGTCAGCAAAATCGGTCCTGTGCACAGAGGGCCAGACTGACGATTTCCGGCCAAAAGACCTTATTTGTAAATTCTCAAAAAAATGTTTACCAGTTTATATATAGAAGCAGGTTTTCATATATAGAAGCAGGTTTTCTGAACTTATCTTTATGATCCAATTACACCCTTTCCTTTGACAGGTCTTCAAATTTAAAAAAGTTGGTAAAAAATTTTTAAAAGTTGAGATACTTTTTTAATTTTTTTTTCCAAACATCTATTGCTAATGTTTAACTTTTTGTTTGAGTGGTTCAACCTTATGTAACGAAAATAACATGAACAAATATAACTCATCTGCCTGGCAGTAATTCGCGTTTTTTGTGAAAAAAGTTATAATTTTTTAGTTATTTACCTCGCGCCGAAAAAATCCACAGCGATCCTCAGTTCGATACAATCGATCTATATTTTTGTTGATATAGAATGGATCCATATCTTTCGAAAAAAGTTGCCCAAACTTGCTCGAACTGACAAATGGCGAAATTACAGCTATATATGCAGTTGTCTGAGATTTGTTTTTAAAAAAATAATTTAACACAAAATAATGTTTTACGGCTTGAATAGTTTTTTTTATCGTCAGAGAGTGCGTTGAGTGTAGGAAAAAAAAAATATCTACATTTCTAGTTTTTTTTTGTAGAATTATGGAAAATATCAGTTACACCATTTCCAATTAAATTCAAAGATTTTTTATTGAATTTCCAAAGTAAAGAAAAAAGTGAATAATTTGTCGTCACCATTTCCAAAAGTTTTTCTGAAACTAAGTAAGTCATTTAGACCATTTCCATATTTATATCAAAATTAAAAAAAATATATATATAGAAATTATGTGCGTAACTTCAACTTAACTTCAGACACTCTTAATACTCTAAAAACTAATTTTTAGTTATATGCCATTTACATATACCTCGAAATCCAGAAAAAATGGGATTTCAATGAAAATCCAAGTAAATCCCATTACTTTTTTGGATTTCAAATGTCAAATCCCATACAAAAAAAAACTTGGATTTTGACAAAATCGTAAAATCGCAATTCAAAATCCCAAAAAATGTCTACTACTTAATTGTACAACTATGGTTTTTTAGCAGCTGTTGTTGTTTTTTATGAAAAAGAAAAAACAATTAAAATTTATTTTTTAAAAACTATTTAAAGCTTAATAAAAACAATGTTTAACAACGTTTAATTTAAAATTTACCATTGCAAATGGCAGCTTTATATAAAAACACATTTTTTGTTATTGTGGTCCCAACATATACTAGGGGGATTGAAAATATTGGCTCCGGCAAAGAAAAATCATTTCTTTTAGAAATATTTATAAAATTGGGTAATTTTCCAACTAACAACCCTGTACACAAATCAAAGGCAAATACAGAATTAGTACATACAAAATCCCGCTAAATGTCAAAAAAGCATATGTAAACGGTATAGATTTTAATTGGATTTAAAATCCAAATTTATACGGATTTCGGGGTATATTTAAATAAAATAGCATATTAGATCAGACAAAGTTAAAAAATCTAGCCGCCATATTGTTTCCGCCATATTGAATTTTATCAGTTCGATTTTAAGATAACAGACCCGGAAATTTACTAGGCCACACTTTCAGCTAGCTTCAACAAAGAAAAGGAATATAACTGTTTTTTAATTACTTGTAAAAAACTTTACTAAGCATATTTAGTCCGCCATTTTGTTTTTTAAAATTCACACCAATAATTCTGATTCTGTAACTCCAAGACCCCCTTAAAACAAAATTTGAGTTAAATCGGACAATTATTAAAAAAATTTGTCCGATTTTTTTAGTTTTTAGATAAATTTTGAAATCAGCGACCTCGAAATACTCTAGAAGCACATTTTCAGCCGGATCCAACAACGATAAAGACTTTTGGCCGGAGTTGGATCATTCTTTAAACTTTAAGAAGCATATTTAGTCCGCCATTTTGTTTTTCAAAATTCGGACTAACAATTCTTATTCAGTAACTGCAAGACCCGCATAAAACAAAATTTGTAATATACAATTGAAGGGTTTATTGTAAAAACTCGATAAGCAACATTTTATTTTATGGTGGTTTTTACCTTAAAACTTTTGAAATGCTGTAGAAAATCGAACTTTTGAAGAACTTAATTCTCAAGGTACTTGAACAAAGGGTTTAAGCAATACTTCTGCCAAAAATCTTTCCATGGAACATCAGTAGAAGGCGAAAGACACCAAAAAATAAAATGTTGCTTATCAAGTTTTTTCAGTTAGCCCTTCAATTGATCTATAAGTTAAAATCGACTTGGCCGAACCCATGAATACCCTCCACAATGTCCATTTTTGGCGATAGAAAAATTTTCTAACGTGAAAAAACAATTTTGATTAGAAATATTTTATTTTTGTAAAACAATACAAATTTTTTTTGAGTTTAAAATTTTTCTTGTAAAATTTTTTTTAATAACTTTTGAACTACTGGACCGATTTTGAAATTAAATACCAAGCTGGCCAGGGGGAAAAAAATGCATTCCCTCTTTTGCTTATAACTTTTGAACCACTAAACGATTTCGCTGAATTGCAAGTCCAACCTGACCCGGTAAATTACCAATATACATACAGTGCCGGTCAAAAAAATAGCACCAATGACAAAATCTCTATTCATCCAATTAAAACAAAATATTATGTGTGTATTCGTTTAAAGTTAATATGTAATACCCTTATACTAAGTGTATACCCCTTAAATGTTTTTACTTTTTCCAAAAATTGTGGACGGTTCTTTTTTAATGATCGATATTTTAAAAAAACTCTGAATAAGTGCAGTCAATAAAATAGCACCGAATGAAAAAATTTCATTAAAAAAATTAATATTGCTTAAATTATTAAAATAAAAGTGTTAAATACTAAAGTAATGTAGTTTTTATTTATAAAAAAAAATAATTCATTACAAAATTTGATGTTTATTATCATAAAAATAGGACGTGGAAAGCATTACACTCCTCAAAAACGTGCTTTTGTAAAAAATATAATTTCTGATCATAAACCTTATTCTGAAACAGGAAAATTGGTTGGATGCGCTTATAAAATTATTGAAAATTCAACAAAATTCACAATAGAGCTTGAAAAACTTAGTCACAAGCGACGTTTGTCACCATAAGTGGTTAGGTGTTTGCAAAGACAATGGAAGAAGGTCCCATTTATGGCAGCTCTAGAGCTAAAAAAGGACAGCAAATGCCGAAAATGTTCATCGAAGATTACAAAACAACAACATTAACGCTTGTAGATTCGGAAAAGTGCGCCTACTCTCACTTAAGCATGCTGCGAGTCGTTTGAAGTTTGCTAAAAGTAAATTAAGGATGACCAGCTTAAAAGTGGATCAATGTTGTATGGACAAATGAATCCATTTTTGTTTTATTTGGAGACATGGGATCACATACCTATGTCAGAAGACCCTATAACGCGGATTTCAATCCAAAATTCGACATAAAAATAACTTAAAATGGTGCTTAGGTGTGGGGGATATTTTCCTACTGTGGAGTGGGGTTCATATATTGGACCATGGCTCACATATTGGACTAGGACAATCGAGGATATACACTTAACGTTTATATCCTCCAGAAAGTAATGTTACCATAAGTTTCTGAGCAAATGCCACTAATTTAGGTCCTTTAGCACGTCAATTACCCAAAGCATGACGGGAAATTGGCAAAAAATTGGTTCTGGACAATAAAGTAAACGTGATGGAATGGCCTGGTCAGTCCCGAGATCTAGATCAATTCGATAGTTAATGGATAAATATAGAGAAGGGAGTGTCTTGAATACAACCAACTTGTAATGAAGCCCTTTGGGTGGGTGTTCAGCAAATCTGGAACTCAATTTCGAATTAAAGATCCCAAAATCTCGAACAATAACGTTGTACAGAGGTAAATGTCAACAATGAGCACTCGACAATTTTTTTTTTAATTTTTAAAGATATCACAACAATACTGAATTCATAATCCATTCGTTTTTCAAATTTAAGGATTTAATTTTAATACAAAAAGTACTGTGGTGCTATTTTTTTGACTGAGTCTTTTTGAAGTTTTTTTAAAAACTCTGAAAATTTTTAATGAAATAAAAAACCAAATTTGCCTTTTCTTATGTAATATTGTTTCACACTCTTGTAAGTAACTTATGACACGTTTTCAGTGACATAAGTTTATATTGTTAAAAACAACCCAACGATGAAAATTTTGTTTTATCCTGGTGCTATTTTTTTGACCGCAGCTGTATATGCAATATTTCAGCAGTCTCAGTAAAGTAATTTAAAGTTAGCGTGTTTTCAACGGTCAGTCAGACGGACAGACGGACGGACATTGCTAGATCTACTTAAAATCGATCAAGGATCCGATTTAGATAAAAATTAATTTAAAAAGTTTTCGACCAATACGATCCATAATTTGCCCGACAATCGACGAAATTCGGGAAAAGTCGTTATTCTGGCCACCCAAATGAACATACACACCCTTAAAACAAAATTTGAGTTAAATCGGACAATTATTAAAAAAATTTGTCCGCCATATTGGAGGCACCATTTTGATTTTTTTAGTTTTTACACAGAAAAAACAGTTTAATTGTGCCAGCCGAATTAAGAGCCAACTGCATGGTTTAATTACAACAACTGAAATTTTCGGTTGCGATTACCGAAATTTATTTGGACCAACAGAAGTTAAATTTTCAAAACAAATTTTGGTTATCACAACCGAAAATTTCGGTTGTTGTTATTAAACTATGCAGTTGGCTCTAAATTCTGCTGACACAACTAAACTGTTCTCTCTGTGAAGATAAATTTTGAAATCAGCGACCCCGAAATACTCTAGAAGCACATTTTCAGCCGGATCCAACAACGATAAAGACTTTTGGCCGGAGTTGGATCATTTTTTAAACTTTAAGAACCATATTTAGTCCGCCATTTTGTTTTTCAAAATTTTGACTAACAATTCTTATTCAGTAACTGCAAGACCCGCATAAAACAAAATTTGAGTTCAATCGGACAATTGTCCGAAAAAAAAAAAAAAATTGTCCACCATATTGGATCCGCCATTTGATTTTTTGGTTTTTAGCTAAATTTTGAAATCAGCGACCTCGAATTCCCCTAGAAGCACATTTTCAGACTGATCCAACATCGATAAAGACTTTTGGCCGGAATTGTGTGCAGTGTTTCAAAAGTTATAAGCGAAAAAATTAAGTTCGACAAGGGTTTCTTTGCGAATTTAAGAGTTGAAATGCACGCAAACTTTCGAAAGAAAAACTTGACTGCTGAAAGCTTTTATATTTGTCGTTCCCCTGGTCAAGTTGGTATTTAAACCGGTGCAGTGATTCAAATGTAATGAGGAAAACCGTGAATTCCATATTGGTTTCACCATAAATTGAAAACCAAGCTTTAAAAGAGGAAGCTTTAAAATTATCGCGAAGCCACAAAAATATCTTAAAAAGTATTTTTGTCACTAAAGAGTATTTTTAAACTAAAACAAATCACACTCGAAAAAATTATACACTAAAAAAAAAAATAAATTAACTATTATATATTAAAAAAAAATTTATAAATTTTTTTTTACCGAAAATTATTAAAAAAACTAAAAACAAAAATTACTAAATCACTATAAGTTGACATTGTGGAGGGTATTCATGAATTCGACCAAGTCGAATTTAACTTTCCACTTGTTTTTTTTTGTGTAATAAAAGAAAAAATATAAAACGTCAAATGCTCACATCTAACTGAAGGATGCCATGGATACAATTGTTAGAAAAAATAAAAACAGAAATAGAAACAAATACACTTACAATTAGTTAGCAAAAGGATTACTTGAGTACCTTGGAGGAGTTTTATTTTGTTTTTATTGTCACAAGGTAAAAACTAGAGATGTATGTGTTAGTGACCTTCGATTCACACAATCGCTTAGAAAATTTTTTAATTACGATTATATATTTTTTTTATCCATTTATGGGGATTTTCATAATAAGTGACACAACTCTGATCCAAAAGTTTATCTAATTTATAAACTTGTGTTATGTGATATTTTTTATAATATTTTGTGAAGAAAAATTAACTTTTGAAGAAAATTAATTTAAATTCAATATTTTTTTGTTTAATATGTAAATTAAAGTTAAAACATGCATTTATATGGAGCAAATATGCAAAAAATATATACATTTGAAAACAAAATATGCAAACAAATTTGCATAAATATCCAATAAAAAACTCTATTTTTGTCTGATTTAGCGCTACAAATTTAAAACAAATTTCTTGCGAAATTTAATAAAAGTTTAATGCAGGAATAAAAAATTAACGTATTGTAAATAAATAAATTAATATACATATGTATGTATGAATGTATGGCACTTAACTCGTTAATAAATATGTATGTATGAAATTGTTTTAATAAACCACATTAAGCATATGACAATATATATTTATTTTTTAATTTTGCATGACATGCCCCGTAGGGAGAAATAAAATTGACACATTTAACGAATTAATAAAAATAAAATAAAAAAATAAAAACATATGAATATTAGGTTGGCACGAATAATTACCTTTTTTGAATTTCGCCAATCCACACAGGGCCAGCCAGATCGATTTCCGGCCAAAAGTCCTTATATTTAATTTCTCAAAAAATATCTATACCAATTTGTTGGACATATATAAGAGCTGGTTTCCTGAACTTATTTTTATGATCCAACTACACCATTTCTTCAAAGTTAAAAAGTTAAAAAAAAAATTTGTAAGTGGAGACACTTTTTTTTTAATTTTTTTTTACACATTTCTATTGCTAATGATCAACTCTTGATTTGTAGGGTTCACCCTTATATATTAGCCCTTGTAACGAAAATAATATGGAAAAATATGACTCATTTTCCTGACAGCAAGTCGCGTTTTTGTGAAAATGACTATGATTTTTTAGTTATTTACTTCGCGCCGAAAAAATCGTCAGCGAACCTCAGTTCGATACAATCAGTATATATTTTTTCTTATATAGAATGGATCCATATCTTTCGAAAAAAGTTGCCCAAACTAGCTTGAGATTTATTAAAAAAAAAATAATTTAACCCAAAATAATGTTTTACGGCTTGATTAGTTTTTGTTTATCGTCAGAGAGTGCCTTAAGTGTAGGAAAAAAAAAATTATCTACATTTCTATTTTTTTTTTGTAGAATTATGGAAAATATCAGTTACACCATTTCCAATTAAATTCAAAGATTTTTTATTGAATTTCCAAAATAAAGAAAAAAGTGAATAATTTTTCGTCACCATTTCCAAAAGCTTTTTTGAAACTAAGTAAGTCATTTACACCATTTCCATATTTATATCAAAAATAAAAAAAAAAATATATATAAAAATTATGTGCGTAGATTTAACTTCAGATACTCTTAATACTCTTAAAACTAATTTTTAGTTAGATCAGACAAAGTTAAAAATTTAGCCGCCAGGTTGTTTCCGCCATATTGAATTTTATCAGTTCGATTTTAAGATAACAGACCCGGAAATTTACTAGGCCACCCTTTCAGCTAGCTTCAACAAAGAAAAGGAGTATAACTGTTTTTTAATTACTTGTAACAAAATTTACTAAGCATATTTAGTCCGCCATTTTGTTTTTCAAAATTCACGCCAGTAATTCTGATTCAGTAACTTAAGTCGGACAATTATTAAAAAAATTTGTCCGCCATATTGGATCCGCCATTTTGATTTGTTTAGTTTTTAGTTAAATTTTGAAATCAGCGACCCCGAAATACTCTAGAAACACATTTTCAGCCGGATTCAACAACGATAAAGACTTTTGGCCGGAGTTGGATCATTCTTTAAACTTTAAGAAGTATATTTAGTCCGCCATTTTGTTTATTAAAGTTCGGAGTAACAATTCGTATTCAGTAACTCCAAGACCCGCATAAAACAAAATTTGAGTTCAATCGGACAATTTAAAAAAAAAAAATTGTCCTCCATATTGGATCCGCCATTTTGATTTTTTTGGTTTTTAGCTAAATTTTGAAATCCGCAACCTCGAATTCCTCGAAAAGCACATTTTTAGACGGATCCAACAACGATAAAGACTTTTGGCGGAATTGGATCATGCTGCCCTGTGTGCAATCGCCGGGCAAACCATGGGTTCGTTTTGGTCGAAAAACACTATACTTAAATTTTTTGCGAAATCGGGCAATCGTGCCACTGAAGAATAAAATTTTGCCCTAACAATTTTTTTTCCACTTATAATGGATCTATATATCACTTTTACATGGCTATGTCCTAAGAAATGCTTAATTGATACCTGGTGACATGTCACAAAACTAGTCTCAAAAAACATGTCACAGATTATCATAAAACTAGCCCTAATGGACATGTCACTAAACTAACACACTCTAGTTCCTCGTTACAGTTATTTTTGATTAACTGACCCTATTTCACTTACAGCATATGCGCCCTTGTACCTGTTTGGGGAACATTCCAATTTTAACTGCTAATATACAATTGATCTATAAGTTAAAATCGACTTGGCCGAACCCATGAATACCATCCACAATGTCCATTTTAGGCGATAGAAAAGTTTTCTAACGTGAAAAAACTTAACAATTTTGATAAGAAATATTTTATTTTGAGTAAAAAATTTTTCTTTAGAAATTTTTGTAAAAAAAATACTAATTTTTTTTTAGTGTAAAATTTTGTTTGAAAAATTTTTTTATTAATAACTTTTGAACTACTGGACCGATTTTGAAATTAAATACCAAGCAGGCCAGGGGGGAAAAATGCATTCCCCCTATTGCTTATAACTTTTGAACCACTACACAATATCGCTGAATTGCAAGTCCAACCTGACCCGGTAAATTACCAATATATATACAATATTTCTCCGCCCTTGCGGATAATCTATCTATATATGGGGCATTCCATGTGAAATCGGACACTTTGAAAAACTTTTTTTTTAGATTTTCCCAATTTGTTTACAGTTTTTAGTATCCTTCGAAAACTCCTTCGTGGTAAATTTTCAGATTTTTTTGATGACACGTTCAAAAGATATCGAATTTTTAAAAATTGGTAGTTTGTTCCTTTACTCAAACTTCTTTTAATCATAACTTCTTCACTAATGGTCCAAATTTCAAATTTTTTTTTTCAGAATTTTAGTTTTTTTAAGTATTTTCTAAAAAAAAATCCCAAAAAATTCTTCAAAGCGCTCTAGAATGCGATTTTTAAGTTTTAAAATTTAAATCTCATTTTTGAAAATGTTTGTACTCTTCGATTTTTTTTAAATTTTTTTGTGTAAAACTTCTATCAATTCTACAAATTTTTTGCCCAGGAAGATCGTGGGATAACGATTATTACTATTTTTTAAAATTTTTTTAAAAATTTTTATTGTAATTTTCCAATCTTAAATTCATTTCTACTGCTCCAATGGTGCGTCATAGAGGGGTCCATTATAAGACCGACCCCCATTAATTTTTACGTCTTAACATTTCTTTGGAACAAACTAATACCCTATCTCCAATTTCTAAGGGGGCTCCCACACAAAACGACATTTTTTAAAATTTGTTCCAACCGCTCTAACTGCCCTAATAGTGCCCTTAGAGCAACAAAATGTATGACCGACCCACAATATTTTTTTAGCCCAAACATTTTCTCTGAACATACCTACCCTCTATCTTTAACTGTTAAGGCGGTCCCCATACAATTTTTTCTATTTTTTGTAAATTTGTTTTATTTAATCAGCTTCTACCGGTCCAATGGTGCATCCGAGAGGGGACATTACTGAGACCGACCCCCATTTATTTTTACCCTACAACATTTTTTCAAAACATACCTACGCCCTATCTCCACTCCCTAAGTAGGCTCCCATACAAAATTACATTTTTATAAAATTTGCTCCAACTGTTATTTGTATGGGAGCCTACTTAGGGAGTGGAGATAGGGCGTAGGTATGTTTTGAAAAAATGTTGTAGGGTAAAAATAAATGGGGGTCGGTCTCACTAATGACCCCTCTCGGACACACCATTGGACCGGTAGAAGCTGATTAAATAAAACAAATTTACAAAAAATAAAAAAAATTGTATGGGGACCGCCTTAACAGTTAAAGATAGAGGGTAGGTGTGTTCAGAGAAAATGTTTGGACTAAAAAAATATTGTGGGTCGGTCATACATTTTGTTGCTCTAAGGGCACTATTAGGGCAGTTAGAGCGGTTGGAACAAATTTTAAAAAATGTCGTTTTGTGTGGGAGCCCCCTTAGAAATTGGAGATAGGGTATTAGTTTGTTCCAAAGAAATGTTAAGACGTAAAAATTGTTCCAAAGAAATGTTAAGACGTAAAAATTAATGAGGGTCGGTCTCATAAAGGACCCCTCTATGACGCACCATTGGAGCAGTAGAAATGATTTTAAGATTGGAAAATTACAATAAAATTTTTTCAAAAAATTTTAAAAAATAGTATTAATCGTTATCCCACGATCTTCCTGGGCGAAAAATTTGTAGAATTGATAGAAGTTTTACACAAAAAAATTTCAAAAAAATCGAAGAGTACAAACATTTTCAAAAATGAGATTTAAATTTTAAAACTTAAAAATCGCATACTAGAGCGCTTTTAAGAATTTTTTGTGATTTTTTTTTAGAAAGTACTTCAAAAAACAAAAATTTTGAAAAAAAAAATTTGAAATTTGGACCATTATTGAAGAAGTTATGATTAAAAGAAGTTTGAGTAAAGGAACAAACTACCAATTTTTAAAAATTCGATATCTTTTGAACGGGTCATCAAAAAAATCTGAAAATTTACCACGAAGGAGTTTTCGAAGGGTACTAAAAACTGTAAACAAATTGGGAAAATCTAAAAAAAAAGTTTTTCAAAGTGTCCGATTTCACATGGAATGCCCCATATATAAAAGAGTAATGTGACTGACTGACTGACTGACTGACTTATATACTCATTCATCATCGCCCAGCTCAAACCGCTGAAGCTAGAGACTTGAAATTTGGACTGTAGGTCCACCTCCCGGAATATAGATCCACAAAGGCTGGATTTTTGCCAATGTTGATTCTAAGGGGGTAAAAAGGGTAAAAAACTGTACTTTTGGTACTTTTTATATCTCCTGAAATAATGGCCATAGAGACTTGAAATTTGGACTGTATGTTCACATCCCGGAATATAGATCCAGTAAGGCCGGATTTTTGCCAATGTTGATTCTAAGGGGACAAAAAGGGTATAAAACTGTACTTTTGGTACTTTTTATATCTTCTGAAATAATGGTCACAGAGACTTGAAATTTGGACTGTGTGTTCAACTCCTGGAATATAGATCCAGTAAGGCCGGATTTTCGCCAATGTTGATTCTAAGGGGGTAAAAAGGGTAAAAAACTGTACTTTTGGTACTTTTTATATCTCCTGAAATAATGGTCACAGAAACTTGAAATTTGGACTGTATGTTCACCTCCCGGAATATAGATCCAGTAAGGCTGGATTTTTGCCAATGTTGATTCTAAGAGGGTAAAAAGGGTAAAAAATGTACCTTTGGTACCTTTTATATTTCCTTAAATAATGGTCCTAGACACTTGAAATTTTGAATGTAGGTTCAGCTCCCGGAATATAGATCTACAAAGGCTGGATTTTTGCGAATGTTGATTCTAAGGGGGTAAAAAGGGTAAAAAACTGTATTTTTGGTACCTTTTATATTTTCTTAAATAATTGTCCTAAAAACTTAAAATTTGCAATGTAGGTTCACCTCCCGGAAAAAATGTTCACCAAGGCTGAGTTTTTGCCAATATTGACTCTACGGGGGTAAAATGGAAAAAAGTGTATTTTTGGTACTTTTTTTTTATTAACTGAAAAGGTAAGGCCGGATTTTTGCCAATGTTGATTCTAAGGGGACAAAAAGGGTATAAAACTGTACTTTTGGTACTTTTTATATCTTCTGAAATAATGGTCACAGAGACTTGAAATTTGGACTGTGTGTTCAACTCCTGGAATATAGATCCAGTAAGGCCGGATTTTCGCCAATGTTGATTCTAAGGGGGTAAAAAGGGTAAAAAACTGTACTTTTGGTACTTTTTATATCTCCTGAAATAATGGTCACAGAAACTTGAAATTTGGACTGTATGTTCACCTCCCGGAATATAGATCCAGTAAGGCTGGATTTTTGCCAATGTTGATTCTAAGAGGGTAAAAAGGGTAAAAAATGTACCTTTGGTACCTTTTATATTTCCTTAAATAATGGTCCTAGACACTTGAAATTTTGAATGTAGGTTCAGCTCCCGGAATATAGATCTACAAAGGCTGGATTTTTGCGAATGTTGATTCTAAGGGGGTAAAAAGGGTAAAAAACTGTATTTTTGGTATCTTTTATATTTTCTTAAATAATTGTCCTAAAAACTTAAAATTTGCAATGTAGGTTCACCTCCCGGAAAAAATGTTCACCAAGGCTGAGTTTTTGCCAATATTGACTCTACGGGGGTAAAATGGAAAAAAGTGTATTTTTGGTACTTTTTTTTTATTAACTGAAAAAATGGTACCTTTTACAAAAAGCTCCTTTTATAAAAAGTACCTTTATAAAAAGTACCTTTTATAAAAAGTATCTTTTATAAAAAGTACCTTTTATAAAAAGTACCTTTTATAAAAAGTACCTTTTATAAAAAGTACCTTTTATAAAAAGTACCTTTTATAAAAAGTACCTTTTATAAAAAGTACCTTTTATATAAAGTACCTTTTATAAAAAGTACCTTTTATAAAAAGTACCTTTTATAAAAAGTACCTTTGATAAAAAGTACCTTTTATAAAAAGTACCTTTTATAAAAAGTACCTTTTATAAAAAGTACCTTTGATAAAAAGTACCTTTTATAAAAAGTACCTTTTATAAAAAGTACCTTTTATAAAAAGTACCTTTTATAAAAAGTACCTTTTATAAAAAGTACTTTTGATAAAAAGTACCTTTTATAAAAAGTACCTTTTATAAAAAGTACCTTTTATAAAAAGTACCTTTTATAAAAAGTACCTTTTATAAAAAGTACCATTTATAAAAAGTACCTTTTATAAAAAGTACCATTTATAAAAAGTACCTTTTATAAAAAGTACCTTTTATAAAAAGTACCTTTTATAAAAAGTACCTTTTATAAAAAGTACCTTTTATAAAAAGTACCTTTTATAAAAAGTACCTTTTATAAAATGTACCTTTTATAAAAAGTACCTTTTATAAAAAGTACCTTTTATAAAAAGTACCTTTTATAAAAAGTACCTTTTATAAAAAGTACCTTTTATAAAAAGTACCTTTTATAAAAAGTACCTTTTATAAAAAGTACCTTTTATAAAAAGTACCTTTTATAAAAAGTACCCTTTATAAAAAGTACCCTTTATAAAAAGTACCATTTATAAAAAGTACCTTTTATAAAAAGTACCATTTATAAAAAGTACCTTTTATAAAAAGTACCTTTTATAAAAAGTACCTTTTATAAAAAGTACCTTTTATAAAAAGTACCTTTTATAAAAAGTACCATTTATAAAAAGTACCTTTTATAAAAAGTACCTTTTATAAAAAGTACCTTTTATAAAAAGTACCTTTTATAAAAAGTACCTTTTATAAAAAGTACCTTTTATAAAAAGTACCTTTTATAAAAAGTACCTTTTATAAAAAGTACCTTTTATAAAAAGTACCATTTATAAAAAGTACCCTTTATAAAAAGTACCTTTTATAAAAAGTACCTTTTATAAAAAGTACCTTTTATAAAAAGTACCTTTTATAAAAAGTACCATTTATGAAAAATACCTTTTATAAAAAGCACATTTTATAAAAAGTACGTTTTATAAAAAGTACCTTTTATTTAAAGTACCTTTTATGAAAAATACCTTTTATAAAAAGCACATTTTATAAAAAGTACGTTTTATAAAAAGTACCTTTTATTTAAAGTACCTTTTATAAAAAATACCTTTTATTAAAAGTACCGTTTATAAAAAGTACCTTTTTTAAAAAGTACCTTTTATAAAAAGTACCTTCTATAAAAAGTGCCTTTTATAAAAAGTACCTTTTTTAAAAAGTACCTTTTATAAAAAGTACCTTTTATAAAAAGTACCTTTTATAAAAAGTATCTTTTATAAAAAGTACCTTTTATAAAAAGTACCTTTTATAAAAAGTACCTTTTATAAAAAGTACCTTTTATAAAAAGTACCTTTTATAAAAAGTACCTTTTATAAAAATACCTTTTATAAAAAGTACCTTTTATAAAATGTACCTTTTATCAAAAGCACCTTTTATAAAAAGTACCGTTTATAAAAAGCACCTTTTATAAAAAGTACCTTTTATAAAAAGTACCTTCTATAAAAAGTACGTTTTGTTAAAAGTACCGAAAGTACACTTTTTGGTACTTTTTTATTTCCTGAAATAATAAACATAGAAACTTGAAATTGGAAAGGCTCGCCTCTCGGAAAATAAAGGGGTTAAAAGGAATAAAAAAGTGTACTTATTTATTTCCTGATATAATGGTCCCAGAAACTTAAAATTTGTAATATAAAATCCTTCGGGGAAAAAAGAGATTGGGAATGGTTCCTTTTGGAAATTCCCTTTCTTAACGGGGATAAAAAGTACTTTTAATATTTGCTGAAACAATGATCCTAGATAATTGAAATATGGATTGTAGGATCCTTCGGCGAAAAAAAAAAAACATTCTGGAAGAGGTACTTTTTTTAAATTCCGTTTCTAATGGGGGTAATAAAGTGTACTTTTGGTACTTATTTGTTCCTATAATAATGACCTTAGAAGATGGAGATGGAATTGGAAATGAAATGGAGTAGAACGGGGAACAATATGAAATAGAGCAGGGAACAATATGGAATGATATTTTTAACTCAAATTTTTGCTGTTTAGCTTTTTTTACTCCATATTTTTTTTTATTCCAATTTCTTTTTTCACTGAAATATTTATTCACTCAAAATCCAAAATCCAGACATAAGGGCTCGAAAATTGTCATTATATTTTTCCCCCGGAACGAACATGATAACGTACCAGCAAAGTTATTCAAATTTTATTGTTTAAATTATTCATTGAAATATTTTTTATGGAAGACTTAAACGTCCACAAGTAAATAAAATAAAGACTACGTAGGGGAATTTTTTTGAAATCGATAGATTAATCCTTATCCTTCTATTATCCGGTATTCAATACAACCGGTAACGAAGTACCGGGATTGTAAGCTAGTCTATATATATAAAAGAGTTGGGTGAGTGAGTGACTGACTGACTGAATGACTGACTGACTGATTCATCATCGCCCAGCCCAAACCGCTGAAGCTAGAGACTTGAAATTTGGACTGTAGGTTCACCTCCCGGAATATAGATCCACTAAGGCTGGATTTTTGCCAGTGTTGATTCTAAGGGGGTAAAAAGGGTAAAAAACTGTACTTTTGGTACTTTTTATATTTCTCGAAATAATGGTCCTAGAGACTTGAAATTTGGACTGTATGTTCACCTCCCGGAACATAGATCCACTAAGGCCGGATTTTTGCCAGTGTTGATTCTAAGGGGGTAAAAAGGGTAAAAAACTGTACTTTTGGTACTTTTTATATCTCCCGAAATAATGGTCATAGAGACTTGAAATTTGGACTGTAGGTTTACCTCCCGGAATATAGATCCACTAAGGCTGGATTTTTGCAAGTGCTGATTCTAAGGGGGTAAAAAGGGTAAAAAACTGTACTTTTGGTACCTTTTATGTTACCTTAAATAATGTTCACAGAGACTTGAAATTTAGAATGTATGTTCACCTTTCGGAATTTAGATTTACTAAGACTGGATTTTTGTCAATGTTGATTCTAAGAGGGTAAAAAGGGTAAAAAACTGTACTTTTGGAACTTTTTATATCTCCTGAAATATTGGCCATAGAGACTTGAAATTTGAACTGTATGTTTACCTCCCGGA
Organism: Pegoplata infirma; assembly: GCA_963921195.1. NCBI lineage: Eukaryota > Metazoa > Arthropoda > Insecta > Diptera > Anthomyiidae > Pegoplata > Pegoplata infirma. The sequence goes on from OY992536.1 coordinate 329,198,670, forward strand.
ATAAAGATCCAGTAAGGCTGGATTTTTCCCAATGTTGATTCTAAGGGGGTAAAAAGGGTAAAAAACTGTACTTTTGGTACTTTTTATATCTCTCGAAATAATGGTCATAGAGACTTGAAATTTGGACGGTATGTTCACCTCCCGGAATATATATCCCCTAAGGCCGGATTTTTGCCAGTGTTGATTCTAAGGGTAAAAAACTGTACTTTTGGTTCCTTTTATATTTCCTTAAATAATGGTCCAACAAACTTAAAATTTGCAATGTAGGTTCACCTCTCGGAAAAAAGATGCACCAATGTTGGGTTTTTGGCAATATTGATTCTACGGGGGCAAAATGGGTAAAAGTGTACTTTTAGTACTTTTCTTTATTTACTGAAATATGGTACCTTTTATAAAAAGTACCTTTTATAAAAAGTACCTTTTATAAAAAGTACCTTTTATAAAAAGTACCTTTTATAAAAAGTACCTTTTATAAAAAGTACCTTTTATAAAAAGTACCTTTTATAAAAAGTACCTTTTATAAAAAGTACCTTTTATAAAAAGTACCTTTTATAAAAAGTACCTTTTATAAAAAGTACCTTTTATAAAAAGTACCTTTTATAAAAAGTACCTTTTATAAAAAGTACCTTTTATAAAAAGTACCTTTTATAAAAAGTACCTTTTATAAAAAGTACCTTTTATAAAAAGTACCTTTTATAAAAAGTACCTTTTATAAAAAGTACCTTTTAAAAAAAGTACCTTTTATAAAAAGTACCTTTTATAAAAAGTACCTTTTATAAAAAGTACCTTTTATAAAAAGTACCTTTTATAAAAAGTAACTTTTATAAAAAGTACCTTTTATAAAAAGTACCTTTTATAAAAAGTACCTTTTATAAAAGATACCTTTTATAAAAAGTACCTTTTATAAAAGTACCTTTTATAAAAAGAACCCTTTTATAAAAAGTACCTTTTATAAAAAGTACCTTTTATAAAAAGTACCTTTTATAAAAAGTACCTTTTATAAAAAGTACCTTTTATAAAAAGTACCTTTTATAAAAAGTACCTTTTATTAAAAGTACCTTTTATAAAAAGTACCTTTTATAAAAAGTACCTTTTATAAAAAGTACCTTTTATAAAAAGTACCTTTTATAAAAAGTACCTTTTGTAAAAAGTACCTTTTATAAAAAGTACCTTTTATAAAAAGTAGCATTTATAAAAAGTACCTTTTATAAAAAGTACCTTTTATAAAAAGTACCTTTTATAAAAAGTACCTTTTATAAAAAGTACCTTTTATAAAATGTACATTTTTCAAAAAGTACCATTTATAAAAAGTACATTTTACAAAGAGTAACTTTTATAAAAAGTACTTTTTATAAAAAGTACCTTTTATAAAAAGTACCATTTATGAAAAGTACCTTTTACAAAAAGTACCTTTTATAAAAAGTATCTTTTAATAAAAGTCCCTTTAATAAAAAGTACCTTTTATAAAAATTACCTGTTGTAAAAATTACCTTTTGCAAAAAAAAAAAAAACATTCTAGGAAAAGTACCTTTTGAAAATTCCTTTTCTTAAGGGGTAAGAATAGTACTATGGTACTTTTTATACATCCTGAAATAATGATCATAGAAACTTGATATTTGGAATGTAGGATCCTTAAGTGAAAACAAATTCTGGAAAAAGTAATTTTAGTACTTTTAATATTTGCTGAAATAATATTCCTAGATAATTGAAATTTGTAATGTAGGATCCTTCGGTGAAGAAAAAACATACTGGAAAAAGTACTTTTTGGAAATTCCGTTTCTAACATGTGTAATAAAGTGTTATTTTGGTACTAATTTTTTTTTTGTTCCTATAATAATTGTCTTAGAAGCTTGAATTTTGGAATGTGGGGTCTTTCGGTAAAAAAAAAAACAATCTGCTATGCTAAAGTATTTTTAAAAGATTCCGTTTCTAGAGCTGTAGAAAACTGTTTTTTTATACTTTTTATACTTCTTCAAATAATGATCCTAGGCAGTGAAAATTTTAATGCTGTATTCTTTAGTGAAAAAATATTTTAGAAAAAGTACTCTTTGGAAATTCTGTTTTTAAGAGTCGTACAGGGCATAAAAAAGTGTAAGTTTGGTACTTCTTACATTTCTTGAAATAACGGTTCAGAAAAAAGGTTTTTGGAAAATTTAATTTTAAGTGGAAAAGGTGGCAAATGGTTATTTGTACCTAATGCCTAGAAACTCAAAATTTGACGTGCCGTATCCTCCAGCCGAAATAACACCCTAGAGATGGACATGGTAAAAAGGGGTACCTAAATTGGTACAAGTGGTGTAAAATGATATTTTTATATCTATAAGATAAATATAATAGCACTTTTTATTTCTATAACGCATATTATATGGAGAGTAATGAAACTTGCATTGAGATTGAATTGGAAATGAAATGGAGTAGAACGGGGAACGAAATTAAATAGAGCGGGGAACAATATAGAATGATACCTTTTACTAAAATTTTTCGTACTAAACTTTTTAACTCCATATTTTTTCTCTCTATATATTTTTTTACCCAAAATTTTTTTTATTCCAATTTCTTTTTTCACTGAAATATTTATTTACTCAAGATCCAATATCACCCGATATAAGGGCTCGAAAATTATCAAAATCTTTTCCACCGGAACGTACATGACAACGTACCAACGAAATTATTAAAATTTTATTGTTTAAGTTATTCAATGAAATATTATTTTATGAAAGACTTAAACGTCCACAATTAAATAAAACAAAGACTACATATGAGTAATTTTTTGAAATCGGTAGAGTAATCCTGATCCTTTTATTATCCGGTATTTAACATAACCGGTTACGAAGTTCCGGCGGGCGAGCTAGTATACCATATACTGTCATTTTCATGATGGTGTATGATATATTAACTGCTTATGGGACGCACAGCTGAGTGCTACCGGACGCGTCACAGGTTGCGGATAGTGGTACGTTCCGCAGATATGTGGAGCATTCTCAGTAAAGTAATTTAAAGTTTCCATTTTTGGTTTTGTCCTCATCGGTCTTGTATAGGCCATGTGAATACAGTTCGCGTAATAGAAGAGCAATCTATGGAATGGTGCTCACCTCTCTATCTCACGTTTATTGATTTTGAAAAAGCATTTGATAAATTACAACACCAGGCAATATGGAACGCATTAGAATGTAATGGAGTTCCGCACAAAATCATAAATTTAACTAAGGCGATGTATCAAGGTGCAAGCAGTCGCATAAAATACGACCTAAACTTAAGCAATAGGATTTCCGTAATGACCGGTGTCAGACAAGGATGCGTACTTTCACCTTTACTATTCAACATTGTGTTAGACAACATACTAAGCTACGCGATCCCAAGAAATACAGGCATTGCATGGGATCTTCACGGAGTATTAGATGACTTGGATTATGCTGACGACATTTGTCTTTTTGATCATCTAAATTACAAGAATTATGCAATGTCGCAGCCGAATGCGGGTTAAATATTAATGTTAATAAAACGAAAACTATGAGCATCAATACGTCAACGAATAGGCCTTTTACTTTGTATGGCGCACCTCTAGAGTCAGTCTCCTCCTTCATATATCTCGGAAGTATAATTTCCAGCAGTGGTGGCTCTAGCGAAGATATAAAAGCTCGTATAAATAAGGCTAAATCTGCCTTTGGAGTTCTGTCTACGGTTTGGCAATCTACATCCATATCCAGAGACACTTAAATAAAAATCTTCAATGCTAACGTAAAAAAAAAACGCGAATTGCAAACAATGCAAGCAGTTGTCAATCGTTGTCTTCGTAGAATTCTTCGAGTATTCTGGCCTAATACCATTACAAATAATGAACTATGGATAAGGACGCGACAGGTTCCGATACATACGGAAATAAAGCGTCGCAAATGGTCATGGTTGGGACACACCCTACGAAAATCCCCAGACGATATTGCAAGACAAGGTATAGAGTGGAATCCTCAAGGAAGCCGAAGGAGGGGACGCCCATCAAAGACTTGACGCAAATTAGTAGAGTTGGAAGCTGCGGAGGCTGGTGTATCCTGGAGTGAAATAAAAAACATCGCCAGCGACAAACCCAGATGGAAGACCTTTGTTAAGGCGCTATGCTCCTAAATGGAGCAACGGTAATATATATGTATATATATAATTTAAAGTTAGCGTGTTTTCAACGGTCAGGCAGACGTACGGACGGACTTAAAATCGATCAAGGATCCGATTTGGATAAAAATTAATTTAAGGAGTTTTTTGACCAAAACGATCCATAATTTGCCCGACAATCGACGAAATTCGGAAAAAGTCGTTATTCTGTCCACTCTAATGAACATACACATACAAATATTCATATTGCATACACATGTAAATTTCACTTTTTTTTTTACTTTTTTATACCCTCCACTCAAGTTATTGAGGGTATAAATAAATTTGTCATTCTGTTTGTAACACCTAGAAATATAGGTAGGTCTTTATCAATTTGTGATCCTTGAAAAATTTTTAATCGATCAAGCTTTGTTGGTACATCAGTCTGTCTGCTTGTCTATAGAAAACACGCTAACTTCCGAAAGGCCCCACTGAGGTTTCTAAAGCTTTGCAGATTTATTTTTAATTCTCAAGGACAGGTTGGTATTCGCTCTAGTGGCTCAAAAGTTATAAGAAAAACAATGTTTATCGTCCGTGGTTTTTCGCGAATTCACGTGTTTAAAATCCAGTTAAACACTCTTTAAAATACATTGATAAGCCACAAAAATTATTTTTTACTCTAAAAAACAAAAAATTTTACACTCCGAAAAAATTTAATTATCGAAATTCAAAAATTTTCATATTTTTTTTTTTGTAAAAAAAAATTACACGCACAAGAAAAGTTTTTTTTTTCTTTGTATTCAAAATATTTTGGGCATTGTGCGGGGTATTCATGGATTCGGCCAAGTGGAATTTAATTTTTTTACTTGTTTTTATATAAAATGTTTATTGAAACATATTCCGCACAATCACTCATTCACACATAAAACCACAAAATGACATTGAAATGTTCAATAAATGATTTTGTTACTTGTCACTGACATTTCAATTTTATACCGGGATATTGCAAAAAAAAAAAAAAAAGTTCTCGCTCATAGCACATACGAATGTATGTAATGTAGATGATAGATATCAACTGATAAACTGAGTATGAAATTTGTTTTTTGAAGAGAAAATATCTAAAATACAAAAAATTAAAAAACAAAAAAAAATGTTTGTTTGACAATTGACAGCTGACAGCGACAATGGATTTAAAAGACATAATAAAACAATAACATTTGTTTTTTTGTTGGTTTTTGTGAATATGTAAAAAGTTTAATTTTTTTTGTAAGTTTTATAAAATACAAAAATAAAAAATCAACTTATTGTTGAAAGTCATGAATGGTTTTAATTGTAGTTGTAACGTAATAAAATATTTAATTTAATTACACTTAAGCGTTTATTTTTTTTTCTACTTTAATACCTTTAGTTGTATGTTTTGTGTGGGGGGGATCAGTAGGGGCATATACTCGAATACATATATATTTATGTAAAAATTAAATGCAATAAATAAAAATTCAATAATATAAAAAGTAAATATTACAATCGTATATATATTTCTTATTGATGTTTTTTTTTTTATTACAAATATATCCAATATAAAATTAAAAATGTTTATACATATGCGGTAGTCCATATAAAATTAGACATTAAAAAAAAACAGCTGTTCACATTTACACCGATTTAGCATTTTAAATTAAAATTGTGAATAAATTAAAATCAAGTTGCGAACATTGAAAATTCCATTCCTGATTATGAATCTGGGGTGCCTTATCACTATATTTCGACGAAAATCAAAATCTTTAAATTTAACGTCAAAAATTTCTATTTTAAATTATCTCGAAAACAATGAAAAAATTATTTAAGACAAAAATTATTCCTTGGGAAAAATACAATAAAACTGCAAGTTCACATTTTGCAATTGCAATGTTTTTGTTGTCAAAAATTGCATAAAATCTCGTCGATTCCATAATATTTTATCAACCCGAGTAAAAAAGAGTTTTATATAGCCGTGACAAATTAGATCCCAAAATGGTGGACACAATTGTTTCAAATATTATCCTCGGTTATCCTACAAGATCTGAACAGATAGTCTTATATATAATATGATACGTTAAATGGGTCTATCTGGTTTTATCAGCTTGATCCGGACTGATACAATATAAAATAAATTTAGACTATAAGACATAAATATATATGGTTAGTAGGGTGGGTCAAATTGTAGGGGGGCGAAAAAATGTAAAGGGGCTCATCGAGATTCTTGTTCTTCGGGTCATTTGAAGATACTTTGCCAAAGAAACCATAGCTCTAAAATGATTTTCGAGCCCCCGGATTTTTCAAAATAGGTTTTTTCCCAAATACTCAAGAATAGATGTAAAAAAAAAATATATTTCCTCTAGCCAAATGTGTATATGGGGGTTTTTGGATCGAGGAATCCATTTTCGACATCTATTTTTATTTTTGAGTACCACCAGAGGGCGCTTTCGTACTTTTTTAAATTTTATCGCTTTCTTTTGGGTAATTTAACGAAATTTTTCGTGGAAATTGTCGAATATTTGACTTCCTCATAAGACAACCGCAAATTTTAAATAGCCCAGAGTGTTCAGCGTTAAAAATTATGGGGGGGGTTATTCGTTCACGACCTATATCGAATTTAAGACAAAGAATAAACAAAGCATATTTTACTTTATTTTTTTCTTCAAAAATTCAACATAAGAGATAATAAAATCATATAAAATGTAATAAATAAAGCAAATTAATTAAATTTAGAAATTAAGAATCAAAACGAAGAGTTTTAGGAAATAAACGCGAAGGAGTTATTTTTGAAAGTCTTTCTTGCTGTCAAGTCTAGAGAATTTTTCACGACTTTCTAATGTCACCGCCATAACTCCTTCTCGATTATGTTCTAAAACTCTTTTGTACACTCAAAGTAATAACAGAACAAAGTAATAACAGAAAAACTCAGCTAATTAAACAGAATACTCCATACTTTTCCAGCTAGCAACATTTCTTGGTAATTTTACTCTGTAAAATGATTTTGACAAAACAAAACTGTTAATTTACATAGTTTCTAGTAAAATATTGGTTACATAACACACCATTTAGCAAAGAAAAACTCTGTAAATTTACAGAGTTTTGTAAATTGCGTTTAATGCAACAAAAATTTTACAGCAAAAAACTCTGTAAATTTACAAAGTTTAGTGAAATACATGACATTTTGTAAAATTTTTATAAGATTTTTGAAAAGAAAATTTTTGGTACTTTTTTTAACATTTTCACAAAAGAAAATATACAGATAAAATTTTGGTGTTTTTTCAGAAAACTCTGTTTTTAACTAGGAAATTAAGATTACACAGAAAGAGGTAAAAATGCAGATAAAACCTAGTTATTTGGTTTTCAAAATTAAATCTGTTTTTTAGCATAAAACTCTGTTAATTATCTGAAAAATTAAGATTACAAAGTTAAAAGTAATATAACAGATAAAACTTTGTTTTTTTGTCACAACAAAATACAAAGTATTTTCTTTAAATCTGTATTTTGACAGAAAACTCTGTCAAATATCTGTTGAATTGAGATTACAGTCATTTTACAGAGTATTTTACAGAGTTATTCATTTTACAGAGTATTTTACAGAGTTATTCTTTTGAATGTATACGCTAGCCAGCAATTAAACATGTCTTTTCGTTCCTTGACACAAAAAATTATTGGCTAAAAATTTTCAAATTAAATCTATTGATTAACAAATTTAAATGAGTCGATCAATGTTTTGATTAAAGTTTTTGTTATTTTCTTTAACTGTTGAATTACAAATTTTCAACATACCAGATTGTTTTTCGCGTTAATTTATTTAAATAGAATAATTCAAAAATATATAAAATAATCGGGTCTTACTTTTTTTATTGTTGGCAACATATTGGAAAGCAAAAAAGATGAATTTTTTGATAATTTTGTCATAAGCTTACAATTCATTTGTTAAATCAATATTTTGATTGACTATAAATAAAAAATTGATTCAATTTTTGATCAATATTAAAAAAATGTCTGATTGAAAAAAATTTCAATCAATCACCTACAATTTGATGATTGGTATAACAATTTTTTTAATTGGAGGAATTTCAATCAAAAAGTTGATTGAATACGCGTTTTTGTTGATTGAAATTTGTTTCAAATTTTTTCTGTGTATGTTTACTGAAATTTTCGGATTCGGCCAAGAAAAAATACCATCTTAAAATATCCTCTTTAGTTGGCAGGTTGAGACCAGTCAAATCAGAAGACATACCAAAAGCAGGAATATCGTGAGAAGGCATATCGCTCATTTACTTGTATAGTGTCATAACTCAAAATATGTCATTTTTGGGTAAACAATACAGAATTATTTGTTTTATCCTGCTTTATATTGTGTCAAAAATTCGTAGTAATATCTTTTAAACTCACCGTTTGAGAAGAGAACACGCCATTATAACATTTTCTACTCACAGGCCTTTTGCAACGTAAACAAAGTTTCAGTTGTAAACTTTAAACAGGTTTTCTGTAAAATCAAACATTTTGCGTTATGACACTATACAAGTAAATGAGCGATATGTTTCAAACTACTTTCGGTACTTACGGCAATGGATCCATGTTTAAAATTAAATATTAATTAATTAATTTATATATAATTATATAAGATTTTCCAGTTAGATTTTGAGGTTTTCTTCCTTCAAAAGCTGGTAAAAATGTGATTTAGGTCTTAGCTGGAAATCTACCGATTTTATGGTTAGAAAAGCTTAAAAAAGGAACAGAATGTATGGAATATGATTTAACAATTTATAATTCGAGTATGCATTTTGAATATATTCAATACAAAGTCAAAAATTCGTCTATTTCCACAACAATATCGTATATTTTCCCAAAAAATGTACGAAAGCGCCCTCTGGCGGCACTCAAAAATAAAAATGAATGTCAAAAATGGAATTCTCGACCCAAAAAACCCCCACGTGTACATTTGGCTAGAGGAAATAGCATTTTTTGCCTCTATTTTCGAATATTTCTAGAAAAAATACATATTTTGAAAAATCCGGGGGCTCGAAATTCATTTTAGAGCTATGGTTTCTTTGGCAAATTTGCTCACAATGACCCATAGAATAATAATCAAGATGAGCCTTTGGGTCGAAAAAATTTGACCCACCCTAATGGTTAGATATTGTTCTACATAAAGAACATATTTTTGTATATAACATTATATAAAGTGCATATGATTATATACAATGTTATCCAACTTATATGACGTTATAAGGAACAATATATGATCAGTCATAATGGTTTTAAATTATATTTAATCGTATCAGTTTTCTCCAACTGATATAATTATATAGACCCAATTCACGTATCACATTATATATAAGGTTATCCCGCTAGATCATAAAATATACCTGTAGATAATTATTAAAGTAATTGTATCCGCCATATTTGGGATATAATTAGTCATGAACTTTTTTTTTTTTTTTACTTGGGCACCTTCAAAAAATAAAATGGCCAGTAATATATACACTCAAAATAATAACCCTGTAAAATACTCTGTTAAATTACTGAAATCTCAATTCAACAGATATTTGACACAGAGTTTTCTGTTAAAATACAGATTTAAAGAAAATACTTTGTGATTTCTTGTGATAAAAAAACAAAGCTTCATCTGTAATATTACTTTTCACTTTGTTATCTTAATTTTATGGATCATTAACAGAGTTTTCTGTTAAAATACAGATTTAAGCGAAATACTCTGTATTTTTTATAACCAAAAAAACTAAGTTTCTTCTGTATTTTTACTTACTTTTATGTAATCTTAATTTCATAGTTAAAAACAGAGTTTTCTGTAAAAACACAAAAATTTTATATGTATTTTATTTTTGGAGAAAATGTTAAAAAAATACAAAAAAAAAAAATATTTTCAAACATCTTATAAAAATTTTACAAAAGAACATGTATTTTACTAAACTCTGTAAACTTACAAAGTTTTTTTCTATAAAATTTTTGTTGCATCAAAGCATTTTAAAAATATGAGAAGTTCCGTCTTAGAACATGTTTTGATGGCACATTGATGAAAGTTGGCATAAATATTAGGAGCTATTTAAGAATTTGAAATTCGTTCGCGCCAATTAAATCGCGGGAGGGGGTCAAAAGTAGAGTTTCTGAATAACCGATAAATTTAGTAACCGCGGTTTCGGTTATCAAAAATTGAATAACCGATCGGTTTCGGTTATTTTCGGTTATAGGTAAACATTTTATTCTAGTGGAAAAACTATATTTTTAAATAGCTTTTTATTAGCATCGAAGTTAGTTTAAATTCCCATTTAGGTTTAGCTTCCGCTTATGTCTTTTAAAAAGCCGAATTCAATTCATCTTCCAAAGATTGAGTGGTTCCTCATCTTCAGAACTAAATAATTCTTCGTCAACTGAATATAAATAAATTTAAATTATCTCGATAGTAAAATAAGATTTTAAAATTAAAAAGATTTTAATTTTGTCATTATAAACTGGATTTTAATTGAGACGAACAATCTAAGTAATCTGAAACTTTAAATTTCTAAAACTTCTCTCCACTAGTTTGTTGTATTTTTCCGAATTGCGTAAACCAAAAATTAGTCTTCACCCAAAATTGTAAAATATGTCGTTGGATTTATGGATATTGACAGTTATTTATCGTATATCTCTAGCGCTTATCCATTCATTCATATTCAGTCGGCAAAAAAATCACCCCTGACATACTGCTGAAAATCCCATTAAAAAATTCCTGACATCTTCATACAATTTTTCCAAATGTCTATAATGACTAGTCAGCCGCTGTCTAAAAGCAGCGATGCTGGTGCACACTGCTGACTTGTCATTGGGGACATTTAAAAAAATTGTGTGAATATGTCAGAAATTTCATGAAGGGAGTGTCAGTAGTATGGCTGCGGTGATTATTTTTTTCCCAACTGGGTAGTTAAGCTAAATTTTTCCAATTTTGAATCTCATAAATATTAAGAGGCCCTTTTAAGTTTAACGGCTATATTCTTAACAAAAACCGGCAATTAACTCCTTCACACTCATTTTTGTTAAAAGGGAAAACTTGGCACTCGATTTTAGTCACTTTTTTTTTATAAAATGTAAATAGTTGTTAATTTTAATTACTTTTTTTAAATGCCAAAAAAAAATATAAAAAATCTATAAAATTAATAAAATTCGGATAACCGAACATATATTGGACGGTTTCGGGTTCGGTTTTCGGCTTCAATAACCGCGGTTTCGGTTACGGTTTTAACCGAAACAGAAACTCTAGTCAAAAGCTATGGCGGTTTTAAAATTATTTTTAAGATTTTTTTTTCTTCAATTTTGTTGCATGCGTTATTAAAACTTGCCAGCACACAACTTTTATTCTAAAATATATGATACAAATTTAACCCTTTTACGACCAAACGACTTTTTAAAAAAAATATGTAAGTACCTAAAATCGCGATTTATCCGCGGTAAAAAAAAAAATGTACAGTGCTTTAATTATATTTAGGAAAGTGCGTTGTCAGATCAAAATAAATTTAGATAAAAACATCGCGCATTCCGCTCACAATCACTTAAAGTTAAAAATCAAAAAGCAAATCGGTTCTAATCGTAAAGGCACGTCTTTTGGTGTATTGATTTTTAGTTTCAAAACTTATTAATTTTTGGTTTCATTTTTTGTCGCGAAATACAAAATAAACATGAAGAAGATTTTTTTTTTTTTTGTGTTTAGAGTTATTGGCAACTCCAAATCAGGGTTCCATATCACAATTTGTAATTTGGAATGTGTTTGTTCACGATAAGATAAAATACATGATTGGTTTTATATGATTTTACCCATATATGAATGTGGGTATGCATATGTATGTATACACTGTATATTAGGGTGGTTCTTAAAAACCAAAAGTTGGATTTCTGCACGGGACGCCCCCTCAGTTTTTTAAGATTCATGTAAAAATTATACCAAAATTTTTTCAAAATTTTCGAAGTGGTTCTTAAGGTCGCACCGGGCTCTTGAAGTTCGGATCCTGGAGCAAAATAGACGTTTAAAAAAAAATTTAAATAAATCATTATAAAATCGGTTTTCTTTAACAACTGCGTCTAAGTATTTAATTAAAAATTTATAGATTTTTTGGACCCTTAAGTATGTAAAGTAAAAAAATTTCCTTTTTTCGAGATCATATCCAAAGACACAATTTCATGGTTTTTAATATTTTATTGCCTTAAATTTAAAAATCTCCAAGTTTTATTGCTTAATTTCATTAAATATATCTTGAATAATAAATTATTTGGGTATTTTTCGCTCTTTCCACATGTAGCGATTTAATTTTAGCGATTTTCAAGAAAATTTGTTTTTCCAACCATTATTGCTTACATTTTTTTGCTTTGACCAACATTTTGGGGAAAATTAACTAAAGTTTAATTGAATATGTTCCATTTGACCTTTATTACACAGTTTTCAAATCTTACTAGTCCAAAACATTTTTAACCCATGTTGACCGGCGACAAAGTGGCCAAAAACCGAAATTTGACTCGGGTTAATGATTTTATGAGTAAAAATATTGCATTACTCAGCTTTTATGATTAAATAAAACTTTGTATTAATTTAATTCAATAATTTTTTGTAATAAAGTCAAATTTCGGGTTTTGGCCACTTGGTCGCCGGTCAACATGGGGTAAAAATGTCCTGGACTAGTAAGATTTGAAAACTGTGTAATAAAGGACAAATTGAACAATATTCAATTGAACTTTAGTTAATTTTCCCAAAAATGTTGGCCAAAGCAAAAAAATAAATGATAATGGTTGGAAAACCGCATTTTCTTAAAAATCGCAAAATTAAATCGCTAAATGTGCTTGATGGAATGAGTGAAAAATAACCAAAATTGAACATTTATTACATAGGGCAACACTTTTTTTTACCCGGGTTCTGATAGCTAATTTTGGGTATTAGGATTACGCTGATTTCAAATCTGGCTACCGTTTTTTTGGGTCAGCTCTAGTTTTCGAGATATAGCCTAAGGAAACTTTGAAAATAGGCTGCTTTTGGCATGTTTGTGAGTCTATATTTACCACTTGTCTTACATCCAAAAAGTGCATGACGATTTTAGGTTCGTTGGATATGCTGATTCCAAAAATGCTCTTACTTTTTTTTAATCATCTTTAGTTTTTGAGATATCGCTAAAATAAAATTTTTAAATTTATGACCTCTTTGATTTTGTCTGAATATTTATGCCCTTTTTAATAACTCGAAAACTAAAGCTGTCAGAAAAAACCTAATACCAGTTTTGGAATCCTGGCATTCAATATAGTTAAGTTCGTATTTAAAACTTAGACACTAAATTTTTTTTTTTGAAATTATAGCTAAGCAAAATTGGTAAAAAACGCACTTTTTCGACTCTTTAACAGCGATTTGTTCGCGAACGCGAGCTGATGAAAACAATTGGATAACAGATTCGGAATCAGCACACTAAACTCCATATAAATCAGTTGTCAAAGGTCAGGAAAATTAAAAAAGTTCAAATTTTGTTAACCTGTGTTATCCAAGATGTATTCAATAAAATTGAGCAATAAAACTTGAAGATTTTTTAAATTTAAGGCAATAAAATATTAAAAACAATGAAATTGTGTCTTTGGGCATGACCTCGAAAAAAGGGCATTTTTTTGACCTTACGTACTTAATACAAAAAATAACATCGCCAAATTTAAATACACAAACATCAATTGTAAAGCAACCAAACATGATATCAACCAAACATTTAGTAAAAACGGCCGCCTGTTTTTCAACAAACTTAGTCAAGTAATTTTATTTCAAAATAATTTTATCATGTCAACAAATAGTATTTGTGTTTGTTGAATTTCTTTGTTGAAAAAAAAATTAAGATTTTGTACGTTTGTCAATACATATAATAATTTTAGAGACCTATTACAAACTCGTTTATCAATTTTTTCTAAATTTTTTTTCAACAATCAATATTTACAAACGTTAGTTGATATCACAAATTTCCATATAGGAGCATTTTAAGTGAAAAAGTTAATTGTATTCAAAAAAATGGGGGTTAATATAACAATTCGTTTTTTTCAGTGAAGGGTTAACTAAGTCCAAAAAATCTATAAATTTTTAATGAAATACTTGAGCTCAATTTCTAAAGAAAACTGGTTTCATAATGGGTTATTTAAATTTTTTTTTACAAAATTTAATTTTTTTTAAACGTCTTTTTTGCTCCAGGTTCCGAATTTCATAAGCCCGGTGCGATTTTAAGAACCTTTTCGAAAATTTTGAATAAATTTTGGTATAACTTTTTCATGAATCTTAATAAACTGAGGGGGCGTCCCGTGCAGAAATTCAACTTTTTGTTTTTAAGAACCACCCTACTGTATATTGTGTAAATGTGCACCCTCTTTTTTTATTTTTCCTTTTTTTTCATTTTTGCCCCATTCAATGTGTACTTGAAAATATTATGCTCATTCATACTTTATGTTTGGCAGTATTTAATTTGCATACGTAATGTTATTATTTTCAGCATTTTGTTTTTTTTTTTTTTATCTCTTTTCATTGTATTATATTGAGTTGTCAGTTTTCAGTTTTGTTACATATGTATGTAAGTATTTTACATTATGTAAATGTGCATGTGTTTGTGCTTGTACGGCTGCATGTACTACAGTGTTTGTATGCATGCATACTCGAATTGATAAAATAATAAGTAAATATTTTGTTACATAAACATTATTGAATAATATGGTTAATATTAAACATGTGATATGATGATCACACACCCAATTAGAAATTTTGTCTTTAAGACAATGTCAGTAATGATTCATCAGGTAGAAGTCAGCAAGTGAGTACATTTTACTAAAGACAACTTAGGGACATGTCATAATTTTTGTCAGAGCTTCCCAAGTTCTATAAATGTACTGACTTGTCATATAAGTTGTCTTATCAATTTAGAAAAATCATGTCTTTAATGCTGACAATTATATAGCAAATCCGACCAATCACTAAAAAATGTTTTTTACCGATGTAAAATCCATGTAATTTTGTTTCATCCTTTAAAACTCTTTTAATTTTCTTTGTAATTAAAAAAATAAAATTGAATTGGTCTTAAAACAATAAAAAAAAATTAAAAAAAAAAATCCGCGACCGAGGATTGAACCGAGGCCAAAAATCTACAACACGTAAGCTGTCGAACCTGCTAGACAACTAGGCCAACCACAACTTTAAATTGTTTGTAATAAAATATATTTTGAAATAATAATATTTTCAAATTTGTCAAAAACAAAATAAATTGAATATATCGTCACCTTAATTGTAAAGGGCTCCTGCAATATTTTTTTTTGTAAATATTTTTTTTTGTTTTGTATAAATAATATTAAAAACAACTAAGACACGCTTAAATAACTCAAACAAAATCTTTATAAATAGGATGAAACCATATTCCAATCAATATTTAAAAAAATGTTATATTTGAGGAAGAAAAATTCATATTGTAGCATTTTTCAATTCAGGTGACGAAACATATATAACAGGACAATTCAAATAATAAATTAATTTAAATTTGTTTTTAAATAAACACATTTATTATCAAAGTTTGGCTAAAGGGGTAAGGTGCTAGACCAGTGAACAGAAGGTTCTGAGTTCGCGGACCAAGTGAGGCAGATCAAAATAGTAAGTTTTAAAAAATTAAATTTAAGAAATGGACAGATAAAAATAGTAAGTAGTGTAAATTAAAAGACATGATTAATAAATTTTTAATTTTTTGGCAATCTCAGACGAACTATGGACATGTCATAATGTAGTCAGCACTATTGACTACCTGCATACTTGTCGGCGAGGAATTTTGACAAAATACTTGAAAAAGTCAGGAGGTGTCATGAGGTTTTTTGTATGGTCAGAGATTTTTCAGTCAGCAGGTACACTGACATTGTCATAAGGAAGTCTTTGAGATGTCTTAACGACATTTCTAATTGGGCACACACAACACACATACAAACATATACATATGAATGTATTACTTTACTCAAATTGAGTGTTGTTATTGATTAATTTAATGAGGTTGCCATTAATTGTATGTATTATATACATATTTTTTACATATTAAAAAAACGTAACATATTTTTAATTCAGTATTTTAAAGATTATAAATTTTAAGTATTGTCTTGTTGATATCAATTAAATTTCAATCTGAAATCCTGATACTTTCTCGCAGGGAAAGTCCTAAAAAATTCTCCAGCATCCTACCAATAGTAAGTATGAAGGGAAATAATTTTTCAAGTGAAAACTCTCTGTGTGTCTCATAATCGGAACAATTTTACATAGACAAATGCCTCAAGAGAAGTGTCACAGAATCTGATATCAGAATCTGAGACTTTTTCTATAGAAAAAATATCTCAGAATCTGAAACTTTTTCTATATAAAAAATGTCTCAGAATCTGAGACTTTTTCTATATAAAAAATGTCTCAGAATCTGAGACTTTTTCTATAGAAAAAATGTCTCAGAATCTGAGACTTTTTCTATAGAAAAATGTCTCAGAATCTAAGACTTTTTCTATATAAAAATTTCTCAGAATCTGAGGTTAGGTTAGGTTGAGAGGTTGACATAGTGTCCACAAGACCAGATCCTGATCCATAGTGATACCTCATGAAAAGGGGTGTGTTGAAGGGGGCGGGGAGGGGGGATTGTGGTGGGGTGTTGGGCTTCTCTATACATTAATTCACGTTCTTCTGTCTTCCTGTCCCATAGCATGACTATTTAAGTCCACACATGCGTCTCATCAAATTTACTCAGCTTAATATATTTTAACATCTTCCACGGGCTGATCCCTCTTAGTTCCTCCACATTCTGAAAGAAATAAGAGCCAAAACAATTAAATCGAGTGCGAGATAGTGCAGGGCACTGACAAAGATAATGGAGTGAATCTTCCACTGTCTCTTCGTCCCCGCACCATCTGCACAAGTCATCCATAATTAATCTTAACTTTTTCAAATAACATTTCAAGCCGGTGTGGCCTGTTATTATACCTACATACTTCCTTAGATCTGCCTTTTCCATATGTAAAAGCGTTTTTTGAACACGATTTTCGCCGCGAGTCCATAGAGCCTTTGTTTGGATACAGTCATGTCTGCATTCCCATCTTGAATCTTCTTGGCGTTCAAAGTTTTTCCTGATCTCCATGTAAATAGCATCCAGGCCCAGATGTACATCGGTCCTAATTGCGTTGGATGGTAGAATGGCGCCCATACGAGCTAGCTCGTCCGCTTTTTCATTCCCTGGAATATTTTTATGACCTGGAACCCAGCACAGTCTTAAAGAGTGTTGTTCGATAAGAGCCTGAAGCTCTTGGCGACAACGGCTGACTACCCTAGATCGAATATTCCTATTTCCTAATGCCTTTAAAGCCGCTTGACTATCAATGTATATAATGATCTCACTAGAGTAGATCGGTCTCATTGAAATGAGTCTAGCAGCCTCCGACACTGCATACATTTCCGCCTGAAAAATATTACAGCCGTCCTGTATCCGTAAGCTATATTCAATTCCCAGTTTTTCACAGTAGACTCCACTACCTGTTCCCTGTTGCATTTTTGATCCATCAGTGTAGACCTCAATTTGATGTTCCCCGCCAGGTGGATTTTCCCAGTATTCCCTAGATGGTATTTCAATTTGCACGCTCTCATCCCATACAGTATGGGGAGTCATATAGTCAGTCACACAGTTCTCATATCGATGATTTCGAATAAGTTTTGTGTGGCCATATTCCCGCACCCTTAGCACACGATTTTGTGCCAGCCTTAGCTGTGTCCTAAGAGCGTATTCCTGGATGTATAGGTCCAAAGATGGTAAATCCAGAATCCTACACAGTGCATGTGTAGATGTCGTCCTGCGCGCTCCAGTAATACTCAAGGCAGCTACTCTATTCACCTTGTTCAGATACGCAGCGTGTGTGGCCGTTTTTACAATAGGCCACCACACTATTGCACCATGTGCCAAAGTTGGTCTTACAATTGCCGTGAAAATCCAGTGTATGAGCTTCGGTTTAAGACCCCATGTGTTCCCAATCATTTTCTGGCATCCATACATAGCTGCATACGCCTTTTTGACTCTCTCCTTTAGATTCTCAAGCCAATTTAATTTCCTGTCAAAGATTATACCTAGGAACTTAGCACTGTCCGAAAGTGTCATACATGTTTCCCCCATGCGCGGGAGTCGAAATTCAGCAATTTTTCTCCTTCTCGTGAAGAGGACTGTTTCTGTTTTCTGAGGATTTAAACCTAACCCGCTGGCCGTAGCCCACTTGTGGAGCGATGAGAAAGCACGCTCCATAATGTCGGATATGGTGTCCAGTGATATCCCTCTTGCCAAAATCACCAGGTCATCAGCATAAGCTATTACTCTAACTCCGTGCCTTCTGAGTTCTAGCAAGGCCTCATTTAGAACCAGAATCCATAGGGTCGGTGAGATGACGCCACCTTGGGGAGTGCCTCTAGTTGCCATCGCTCTCACTGATGCCCCTCCAATTTCCGCCTCAATTATACGGTTCTTGAGAACTTTCATTATCCAATGATTCGCCATTGGGTCATTGCCTGACTGTGTTAACGCTTCCTCTATTGCCTGAGATTTTATGTTATTAAATGCTCCCTCAATATCCAGGAAGCATGCCAGAGTATATTCGCCATAGTTTATGGTTTCCTCGATATTCATTGCCAGCTCGTGAAGGGCTGATTCCACTGATTTACCCTTTGTGTATGCATGCTGGTTTTCAGAGAGCTCCCCTGCACTCATACTATTTCTCAAGTGGTAGTCCAGAATCCTCTCCAGTGTCTTTAGTAGGAACGATGATAGACTGATTGGTCTATAGTCCTTAGCGCTGCTGTGTTGTATCTTACCAACCTTGGGTATGAAAATAACTTTAACTTCCCTCCATCTCTTTGGTACATATGATAGCCTAAGGCAAGATGTATAAATCTGTTTTAGGAGCGGTGTGATGGTTTTCACCAGTCTCTGTAACATTATGGGATAAATACCATCCACTCCTGGAGATTTATATGGTCCAAAAGAACCGATTGCCCATTCAATTTTTTCCTCTGTAACGAAGTCCACACTCCGTAATTGCCAGACATGTGTTGACTCGTCTGGCTTATCCAGTTGACCAGGATCCAGGTTGCATTCCGGGAAATGGGTTCTGAATAACATTTCAAGAGTGTCCTTCGCTGAAGCTGTCCAAGTACCATCAATAGACTTCAAATTTCCTGGTACATGTTCCTGTTTTGACATCAGCTTTCGCAATCTTGATGTGTCTTTTATGGTTTCGATATCATTTAGCATGTTCGTATAAACTTCTCTTTTGGATTTTCTTATTTGTTTCTTGAATTCTTTTCTAATTGTCTTATATTCAGACCATAGTTCGTCAGTATCTTGTCTTCTTGCATCATTTAATGCCTTCCTAGTTCTTTTCATCAGTGTTTTTAGGTCCTCGCTCCACCATGGCTGCTGTTTTTTTCCTCTGCTTCTACTTGTCGGGCAAGATTTACCAAATGCTTTTTTAAGTGAGTTCTCGATTTCTCTTACCGAGTCGTCTATATCGTTTGAATTCTCTATTTCCCTTCTGGTCCATATGTTTGATTCGCGTACACTACCCTCGAAGATATTCCAGTTTATCCTCCTCGGATTTTGAAAAGCAGCTATCTTATGCGTCTTCCTGATATTTATACTGAATTCCAAATATTTGTGATCCGAAAACGATATTTCATTCGATACTTTCCAATTTTTTATCTCCAATTCACCCTTTTGGCTAGCCAGTGTCAGATCCAAAACTTCCTTCCTATTCCTGGTTTCAAAAGTTGGATCCGAGCCTACATTCCCTAAAGTCAAATTGTTCTCAATAATAAATTCCAAGACGTCTAGTCCTCTTTTGTTCGTGTCAGTACTTCCCCATAGTTCATGATGTGCATTAGCATCGCACCCTATCAAAACTTCGGTGCTATGCAGCGCAGCATACTGTACTAAAGTCCTTGTAATAGTAGGGGGAGGATCCGTATTATCATCACCAGGAAAATACGCTGATGATATAATAATAGACCGATCCGCATAGTCAAGTCTTATAACTGTCTGGTCGCCATTTGTAAATTGATTTAATTGAATACACTTAAGATTTTTCTTTATCAGAATACAAGTTCTGCATTTATTTTCCATGTTTTTACTACAAAAAGTTACATAATCAGAATGCTCGAGTCCACTAATTCCTTCTTTCGTGATCCACGGCTCCTGAACGAGTGCTACGTCGATGTTGTACCTATTTAAATGGAGGATTAAATTAGCCGAGGCCTCAATACAGTGATGATGATTGATTTGAACTACTTTAAGTTCCATGACTTACCCGAGATCTATCTTCAACCCTCCTAGTAACAGGTCTAGCAACGACACAGCTGAGTCCAACACTTATTGCGTATGAGTACTTTTCCAGCAGTTTCTCGGTGCCCTCGTTTATCGCAATAGTCACCGCCTGTCCATGTTGCGTGGGGTTGTCCATGAACACAATATCCCAGTCACCTGTCGGGTAGTTGTGGCTATTTTGCGCTCGTAACATCTCTACAAGTCTCGTTCTTGGTATAATAGGACCTGTCACGAAAATACGTATCCTTGGCCTCTTTTTTAAGTCTTCAACTGGCCTAGTATGTAAATCAGCGCAGTCCCAAATGCCCGTTAGCTTTCTCAGGGTCTCGTTGAGCCAGTTCAAAGTTTCTTCATTTTTGCAGCTTAACAGTTTGTATCCCTCCTTGGTTTGAATATTACCGAAGAAAGGAGGCAAGGCATTACCTTCCCTGATACATTCGGTGATACAAAGCTGTAGGCGATTTTCCAATATCGTCCATTTTTCTTGGTCAATACGACCATCAGGCTGGCCTCTATCCATTACAACCACCTGAATGCAATCTTTGTTTTCGAAATTGTTTTTTACTTTTTTTCGGATATTATCCTCAGGTGATTGTGTGTCCAATGTACGATTGCGTTTTTCATTAGACTCGTAATTTGTTGTCCCTTTGCCTGGTTCACCAGATGAAGATTGCATTGGGTTCATGGCGGATTGGTCAGTCGTGCCAACACCTCCTCCAATTGGTGTACCTACTGTATCATCAATTGGTCCCGTTGCTAAGTTGACGGCGGTTTGGCCTATCTGACTAGCTAGGGGATTATTGATGATACCGATACGCTCAGAGTGCAACAAATTACTTTCCTGTGTGAATCGATTGCTTGGCTTTATGAAAATTGTATTTTCTGATTTCAAGGCGGGTTGGCCAATCGTGTCAGAGCGATCAATTTCCATAACTCCAGTGTTCGCATCAAGAGGTGCCCGGTCTGTTTTCACAGAAGGAGACTTATTGATGCGTTCACCTAGCTTTGTCTTCACTGAAAAATCATTTTTATCCTCACAATGCTTTATGGGTATATGGCTTACTGAGTTCATGGCGGATTGGCCAGTCGTGTCAGCATTCCCTATATCCATTGTGCCCGAAGCATTTCCTGCCAGTCCAAACTCTGATCTCAGAACGGGTTGGCTCATGCAACCAGGTTGGACTGGACTAGAACTGTTTCGATGTGAAGGATTAGTCGGTAAGGTAGCGGACTCACAATCGGATTGGACTGTAGATACCACTGCCGTAGTCAGGTTATGTTTTACTTCTTTAATTTGTGCATTTTTCCTGTTCCATTCTTCTATGATTATCTTAGCTTTTTTAATATCATCATCTTTACCCATTTTCATCCTCTGTCTTTCAACAGAAAGATGGGCTTGCTTTATCGTATTAAAGCTTGAACCTGCTCTATTTGAACCCTCGCCATTTACCAGGATTTTATCCATGGCACTTGCAAGAGACCTGTCATCGCTACCAGCCACCAAAGTTTTATTAGGTCTTTCATTTTCCTCAACAATCGTTAAAGCACGCGCTAGCCGACTTTTTTCGCTGCTTGTTAGATTGCTCTTACGACTAAGAACTTTTATGTTCCTACGGGCATTTTTTACGGACGTGCCAGATGCGACAGATGACGTGAGAGAGCATGCATCATCGATGTCCCCTAGGTCATTGCTGCCGTTGAGTGTGATTGAGTCCGATATAGTGCTCATTCTTAGAATAAAAAAGAAAGTAAAATGATAAGGACGCAAAAAAAACAAAAACTATGCCCTAGCCAGTTAAATATCGTCCACTTCATGTTTCAAAAACTAATATTCCTCGTAAGCGAGCTGAATGGTAAAATTACGGACAGACTTTCTATCCTGTTTTATTTATTTACGTTTTTATATGTCAGATTATTTAATTATTTTCTTCTTTTTCCTTTCCTTCCTTTTCCTTTAATAAGTATTACAATGTAGTTTCCTTTTCCTTATTACAATTGTTCAATTACGTTTGTCCTTAATTTTAGTCCATATAAAATATAAAAGCCTAATTTAAAGTACTTTATACTATATTGTTTCTCTCAGTGTGGAAAAATCAGTATTAATTTGATATGAATCACCCTGTTCAATATTAATTTGATGTGAGTCACCCTGTTCAATGTATGATAATATGAGTCACTCTGTATATATAAAATTCATTTATGAGTCACGCTGTTATACATATACATGCAACAGCTGATCATTTACAAATACATGATATTCATAAAACAGCAAAAAGATCAACAAACAAGGCAGACAAGAGAAATCCTTCTATTATCAAAAAAAATAAAACACACACAAAACAACTCAATAATAGTGGTAATACAATAATAAAAACTGATACAATTTGTTGTATTACAGCAATGTAAAATAAAACAACAAAAAGTTTAAAACAGTTGAGCTTGTGTGTGTGTAATAAGACAAAAAGAAAAAGATTCCTCCTATCCTGTCTCCCCGCAAATCTTAACTTGCAGTCCACGAATTAAAGAATTTAATAAGGAATTCAGTTTACTTACTTGATTTTAAATTTCAATTCACAATTTAAAAATTCACTTTTGACAATAAGACTAAAAAAGTCAGTAATTTTATTATTTTCTTTTTAATTTTATTAAAAAATTCAGGAGCCAAAAAAAAAAAAATTAACACTTTACACTTTCAGTGATGCCAACAT
This sequence comes from Pegoplata infirma, assembly GCA_963921195.1. NCBI lineage: Eukaryota > Metazoa > Arthropoda > Insecta > Diptera > Anthomyiidae > Pegoplata > Pegoplata infirma. The sequence goes on from OY992536.1 coordinate 329,221,840, forward strand.
CCTCAGAATCTGAGGCTTTTTCTATAGAAAAAATGTCTCAGAACCAGCATCTTTTTTTATAGAAAAAATAAAATTTTTTGCATAGAAAAAGTCTTAGATTCTGCGAAAAACTTTCTGAGAAAAAGTCTCAGATTCTTAGAAAAAATTTTATAAAAAATGTCTCCGATTCTGAGACATTTTTTCTATAGAAAAAGTTTCAGATTCTAAGAAATTTTTTCTATAGAAAAATTTTCAGATTCTGAGTCATTTTTTCGATTGAAAAAGTTTCATATTCTGAGACTTTTTTTCGATTGAAAAAGTTTTAGCTTCTGAGACATTTTTTTTATAGAAAAAGTTTCAGATTCTGGGACATTTTTTCTATAGAAAAAGTCACAGATTCTGAGACATTTTTCTATATATAGTGTATCAGATTCTGAGATATTTTTTGCAAAGAAAAAGTCTTAGATGCTAAGAAATTTTTTTCTACAGAAAAAGTCTCAGATTCTTAAAAAGTTTTTCTATTAAAAAAACTCTAAAAACTCTGAGTCATTTTTTCTATAGAAAACCTCTTTGATTCTGGGACATTTGTTCCATATAATTACTCTCAGATCAGAGATATTTGTTTGATAGAAAAGCTCTCAGATTCTGGGATCTTTTTCAATAGAAAACATAAAAAATTCTGATAATTTTTTTTATAATCAGAGACATTTTTTGTTAAAGATTATTTTATTATTTTCTTATTAATTTTTGTGTATTATTGATTTCCTTTATTGATTTTAATAAAAATTTTATAAAAAATACAAAACATTGTTTTTTTTTTGGAAACGGTGTAGTAATAATTGAATAAATTTAGTAAGTAACGTATACTAATAATCCATAGGGGTAACCAAAGCATTAATTAACAATTGCACTCATAAAAATTTGTTAGTATTCCTTACAAAAAAGTCTGTTACCATTACTAATAAAGTTTTCAATTTGTGCCCGATAACTTTTTCAGTTACCATTACAAACTTTGGTTTTCAAAAATTAGTAATCTTGAAAATACTAAAAAAATTAGTATTACTAAATTTTTTTGTACAATTTTTGTAAAATGGATTTTAAAACGCGTTTGTAAATAATATTAACTTTTTTTGTAAAAAAATTGTGTATTTTTTAATTTTTTGTATTTGCATACATCATGTAAATTGCGTATTGCGCTTGTTGTCGCCAATAACTATTTCCATGCAAGTCAGTTTTTGTTAGAATTTTCGATCTAAAAAAGAGAAAATATTGAACACATTTTTTTAATACAAAATATACATACTACCATATAAAATTAATTCTTTAAAGATTGATGTTGAATAAATTGGTGTACGGTGAACTAAAATAAAAAAATATATATCAACATAATGTTTTAAATAGATCACATAAATATACAATTGTTACCTGTTGTCATCATTTCCTATTTTGCTTTATTATTCTAAAAATAAAAAACGAGTTACATAATTTTAAACAAAAAATACTTAAAGATTTGGTTACCTGCTATGGTTTTTTTGTTGTAATATTTTTTTTGTACATTTTTTTATTCATTTTACCCGTCGCGCGATGTTCACCGATCGAATGTTATTTTGTGACTAAAATATTCAAAGAAAGGCATAAAGTAAGTTACACAAAAATCAACCCTTTATGTGCGTGAGAAAAACATATTCGTGGATAGCATAAACAAAAAAATTCTGCAAGTAAAGAAGAAAGAAAAAAAAACTGATGTTTTATGGAAATTTTCCATTTGAAAAGGTCGGCATTGTTTTTTAAATTTTGCATGTCTTCTCTTGTCTCTATTTTTGTTTTTAAATTGAAAAAAAAACTAATGAAGCGTAAATGAATATTAAAAATTGTTCGGTCACAACATTTTTGCTGTAAATAAGATCATTATATTCTAATATTTCTTTTATGAATTTATTCCTTTATGTAACATTATTAGTTATTTTAATTTGTATAACCGATTACTTTTGTATAAAAGACACTAGTTGTCATATTTCTTTTCTTAAAATTTATAACTGTAAATATCTTTTGTGCTCATACACAGCATTAGTTTTTAAAATACAAAAATTGTATAAGCATTAAGAAAGAATCATTAAAACTGAAAACAACTAAAACGCATTGTTTAATTTTCGTCTAAACAAAAATAATAAACATATTGATGAGTATGAAGCGCAGTTTTATCGTTAAAAAATAACTAATAATATATTTTTTTATTTATTTTTTTTTTAATTTCCAAATATTTTAATAAAATAAAATATTTTTAATTATAGTGTATAGGTTTTCTAGAAAAAAAAAACGAAATTAACTAACTAATATTGTAAAATTTACAAAATAATTATCAAAAGTTAGTACGATAATTTTTAAAAAATCAACTGAAAAAATTATTAAAAAATCAGTATTAAATTAATAGTTTGTAAAGCGAGTTTACTAAAATGAATTACTAAAAATTGATTTTTTAGTAGAATTTAGTAAAAAAGTGGTAAAGTTGAGTTACAAACCACTTTACAAATTTTTTTACTAACGTATTTTTTTGAGTGTGGTTATTACAATCAAATATCTATACCCACGACCGAATTTAAAAACAATATTAAAATTGGTTGGTGTGACCGCATGAATTCGATTGGCGACAAATTCGGTTGTCCCAACGGATCTCTGTGTGCAAAAGTAATGGCTCATATGAAAGCTTAATTTTTCTTCTTTTAGGAAATATTTTCAAAAGCATACATTTTTCAGAAGTGTTGCAAAAATTAAAAAACATTTTTTTTTGTGCGAATATTTAAAAAAACACTCCTTCGATTTAAAAAAAAAAAAGTTTGGTGATAAACAATACTGTTTTGTATAACATATCCAAAATTTAGAGTGGGATCCCCATGGGGTCAAAAAATATTCTGGTTTTAGTACGAGGTTCTTAAATATTACCGTAGAAAATTCAAATTTATAATTCTTCAATATAAAAAAGGAAAATTATACTTTTAAAATTTTGAAAAACATTCAAAACATTAGAAATTTAAATTTTATCAGGGAAAAATATGAGAACCTCGTACTTAAAACCGAAAATTTTTTGATCCCATGGAGATCCCTCTCTGAATTTTGTTATGTTATACATATCATTGTTATTTTTCACCAGAATTAAAAAAAAAATCGGAAATGTTTTTTTAAATATTTGAAAAGAAAAAATGTTTTCGTATTTTTGCATCATTTCTGTAAAAATCCGTTTTGTTTTATAATTATTTCCTAAAAGAAGAAGACCACAGCTTTCACATGAGCCAAAATTTGTTAAAATCCGGTTATGGGTTAAAAAGTTACAGCTCTTTAAACGGGATGAATTTTTCTCAATTTTGCTAAAAAAGTCGAACTTTGACCCGCTATAATTCTGTAAATATACCAAATTAAAACAAAAAAACGATGTATGGTACATACATTTATCATATTTAGGTAGGCTATCTATGTGTCAATGTTCAATTTTATGTAAAGAGACCATTTCCAAAATGACTAAAATTTGAGCTACATATATATTTTGGAATGACCCAGTTAATAACTTTAAATAGCGTTATCTCTAAAACTAAGTAAGATAGAGCGAAACGGATGAAATTTTCAAAATAAAGTACTGTAAAAAAAAATCGCCACAGAAGAAATCAATACTCTCAGTTGTTTTTGTTCATTTCTAAAACAAATAAAATTTTTTTATATCAGAAATTTAGAAAAAAAAGTTTTGGTAAAAAAAAAAATTTTTGATGAAAAAAAGTTTTTGATCAAAAAAATTTTTTTTTATGAAAAAAAAGTTTTTGATCAAAAAAAAATTTTGATGAGAAAAAAAACTTTTGATGAAAAAAAAAATTATAAAAAAAATTTTGATAAAAAAAATGTTGATGAAAAAAAAATGTTGATGAAAAGAAATATTTTTTGTTGAAAAATAATTATGTTACGTTTTATTTACCACTAGGTGAAAAACCTTTTTTTTCACCAGCAGGTGAATTTTTATCCAAGTTACAAATAATTCTTATTTCCAATGAAAAAGAGTTTTGGTGGAAGTACATAGGACTGCGTTGCGTCCGACACGTTCTCACCTCTCTCTGCTTTCTTTGCGTTGAAAACTGTAAGTTACATGGAAAGCGCGTTGAATGAGGCAGCTTTTCATAAATACCTTTCTAAATCCGCATGTTTTTGCACTAAAATTGGTTTATTTTTATTTAAAAAAATTATATTTTTAATATTTTTAAGTTTTTGTAGAAATTTATTAAACAAATATTGTTTATTTTTAAACGAAAACAATACAAAAGAAAATTGTCAAAAAAAATTTCAAGACGCAAAGAGTGGTGAATTTTTTTAAATTTTTTTTTAGTTCTATGCGTTTTGAACTTTTGTATTGTAACTTGCTCCATTCATTTATTCAGTTTTAACTTTTTGACAACCGGACGCAAAGCAAGTTCGTTGCTATGTACTTCCACCTTTTATTCTGATTCGAGGCCTTTTCATGTTCCTTGTTTTCCAAAATTTTTGAAAACAAGAAACTCTATGAGTATTTAATGGGAGAATATCCTAATAAAGAAAGTAGAGTTATCATAAGTACTTGTTATATTAAATCATAATGGGGAACATGAAAAGGCCTCGAATGAGAATAAACTCTTTTTCATGGCACAATTAAAAGGTTGAATAAATAACTAATTTTTATTATTTAATAAAAATTAAAACACACTTAATTCTTATTTCCTTTTTTTATTCAATATCTTATAAAGTCAAACTGAGGTGGCATCCTGCATAATTTTTAAAATCAGACACCAGTCTAAAAAATATCATCTTAAAAAACGAAGAAATTATTTTTTACGAGGGATAGAAGTAATGTTTTTCCGCCTTTTCCGTATAAGAATTATGTAAATCAACTAAAAAAAAATTTAAAAATCAATAAATCTCACCATTTCACTTAAGCTTTGTAGTTGTTGTTAGCGTTTTTCAAACATTTAAATAAACACAAACTTGTTTGGCAATAATTTCAATTTGATTATCCTTAAAAAACTAAAAAAAAACACTAACCCTACCGGAGGGACCATCATCAAGCTGCCATTATGTATAAAAAATTCAAAATAATTTCGAAAAACTTTAGCAATAATTTGTTATACACTTACCACTTCAAATACACTATAAAAAATACTTTTCTTATTACGTTTGTTATATTTTTTTGTTGTTGTAGTAGTTCGGTGTGCATCATTTACCAAAACTATCACAATTTCCTATGTCTGTTGCACTCATTCACTTCTGATTGTGAGTTGTTCTAACCATGGGGTCGACTTATCGTGTGTGTGTGTGTTTGGAGGTACTTCTTATATTTTTATGAAGATATTTTTCATTTACTTTTTTTTTTGTTATTTGGTTGGGGGAAATGAAAATGAATCGAAAAATGTTCTTTTTCATTTCATTTTATAGTTGTTGTCTGTAATCGAAATGAATTCACGTAAATGTGAAAAGTTTATGTGAAAGTATATATGTATGTGTGTGTGTTTGTTTATATGTATGTATGTGTTTGTTTGCATTTAAGCTTGATGTTTTTTTTTGTCTGTCTGTTTCTTTCATTTCACATTTATCCATTACACACTAACTATCAGCAAAATGTTACAAATAGTTGAATGTAGTTTTTTTTTAGTTGTGTTCGTTTGGTAACGGTAGTCGTAGTATTCGTAGCAGTAGTTGTAGAAGAGCAGGTAAGTAATAAAGTGTTGAAGTATTGCAAACACATACTATAAGGTGATATAACAACAATAAATCAGTTTCCAAAAGGTTTTTCTTACAATTCCATCTCATGCATTAGTTGGTTGGTATGTTTGCTGCTGCTTCTGATTCATATTCGCAATGGTTGATAGAGATAGTTTCACAATGATAATGTTGTGGCCGTAAATCGATTTTATTTTAATGCTGTTTGTAAAAGAAGATGCCAGAAAAAAAGTGTGTTTAAGTGTTACCATTTGAAAAAGTTTTAAAAATTATTTATGCTTTTTTAAACATTTTTTTAGATGTTTTAGTATTTACATATGAAAAATTAGTTTAAGCATAAATTTATTTAACATTTTTTTATAAACCCTACACCACTTTGTGGTAGAGGGTATACCGTGTTTGTGCTGATGTTTGTACCTACCCGAAATATTTGTTTTGTACCCACTTTAAAGCATACCGATAGATTCAAAACTTTTTGAGTCGTTTAAGCAAAGGCTGTTCGATAGCCTGTCTGTCCATGTAGGTAGAAATTTTCAATAAATTAACCTGAAATTTGAAACTTAAGGTTCTCTTGAAAAAATCGGTTCATGTTTAGATCTAGCCCCTATACATCCAATTTTTTTTTCTTAAAATATTATTTAATATTACGGGGCCCGGCAACACCATTCAAGCCCCTAACAGGGGGGTGGCTTCCCATTACAGAGCTGATAATGGAAAAAATAATCAAAAAAATTTGGAGTCTGTCTTTGCCAAGTGACAAATGTAAAAGAGTCTGTTTTTTTTCTGAATAAAAAACATCTCAGAATCAGAGGCTTTTTCGTAGAAAAATATCTCAAAGTCTGATATTTATGATATCTTAAACTGTTTTTATTAAAAAAGTGTCCCAGAAACTGAACTTAATCAGAAACTGAGATATTTCTATAGATAAAATGTCTAAGAATGTAAAAATTTTTCCATGGGAAAAATGTATCAGAATCTGATACTTTTTCTATAGGAAAATGTGTCAGAATCTGCGACTTTTTCGATAAGAAAAATATTTTAGAATCTTCGACTTTTTCGATAAAAAAAATGTTTCAGAATCTAAGACTTTTTCTATAAGAAAAATTTCTCAGAATCTGAGACGTTTTCTATTGGATCTAAGACTTTTTCTAAAAGAAAAGTGTCAGAATCTGAGACTTTTTCTTTAGGAAATATGTCTGAGAATCTGAGACCTTTTATATAGCAAAAATGTCTAAGAATCTGAGACTTTTTCAATAGGAAAATTGTTTCAGAATCTGAGACTTTTTATATAAATAAATGTCTCAGAATCTTGGACATTTTCAATGAAAAATATCTCAGAATCTGAGACTTTTTATACAGAAAAAATGTCTCAGAATCTAAGACTTTTTATATAGAGAATAAGCCTCAGAATAAGCCTCAGAATAAGCCTCAGAAGCCTGAGACTTTTTTATGGAAGAAAATATCTCCGAATCTGTGACTTTTTCTTAAGGAAAAAATTTTCCTTAAGAATTTTCTGTAGGAAAAATAATTTCGAATCTGCAACACTTTCTATCTCAGAAACTTTGCCTTTTTTTGTTTCAGAATCGGAGACATTTCTATGTCAATAAATTCTACGACTTCATCTTAAAGTTAAATTTCTCATAATCTTAGATTTAAATAAGGAATAAATTCTTAAAATCTGAGACTTTCTTTTGGAAAAATGTATTTCTCTCTGATAAAGTTAATATTTGGGTGACATGACATAATACCCACGGATATAATCCCCATTTCCGTTATAGGTATTATGACCAAATTCATTTCGGTCATAATCCTCATAATTGTAGTGTGGACTACGACCTAAAATGATTTGGCCATAATCCCAATAAAAAATGGACATAATTCCCAGATTTATGGGTCTAATGACAACATAACAAATAGTCATAGTCCCCATTACAGGGATAATGTTCTCTATACTATTTGGTCATAAACAAAAAAATTTAATAGTTTATTTTGTCTAAAAAGTTTTTCTGCGTAGGAATTAGCCGTCATAATATGAATGGGTGTTATGACCGAAAAAATTTTGGTCATAATCCCAACTGAAAACCGGCATAATCCACATTGGGATTATGACCGTTTTGGAAATGGTCATTGTCCCCACAATTAATATGGGGATTATGACCGTGATGTGTTCGGTCATAATCCCCATTTCTGTTATGGGGATAATGTCCGTGGGGACTATGTCCCGTCACCTAATATTTGAAATCATATCTTAAGTTCTCAAAAAAATATCAAAAATTCAAATCCAACGGATAATTTTCATGACTTGAAAAGTCCTACTAAGGGTTGCAACTCTGAGAGAATCTACTACAGTTTAAGAAATTACAAGTGTGTAAGAAAAAGTTTAAAATAAATTTGTTTAGTTCGTGCTAACCGCTAGCATATGGGTAATTAAATGTAGCATGATTCTCGTCTTCTTTTCTCATTAAATCTTCGTTTAAATTGCTGATTTTAGTCTGAAACATTTACAGTGGCAATCGAAGAGTGCTGACGAAGAAAGGACGGGTTCTTCTGAAAGATTTCGACATCCCCACTTAGCCTGTGTTGTCAATTACTTTTTTTCAGATTTTCTCATTGTACAAGAAAAATTATTATTTCTCAGAAAAACATGGACTCAAGCCGAAATAAATAAAAACTTATATTTAGAAAAAAATTTAAATTTTTTTTGAAAAACTTGCTTAAAATTTTAGGATAAAAATTATCTAAATCTGGTATCTTTAAGGCTGAGTTTTTGAGTTGTAAAATTTATTGGTTTTAGGTTTAAACTGAGTTAAAACCACAAATTCTGTTTTTGAGATGTGGTTTATTTTAAGTTTAACTCACCAATGATGGTGAGTTAAACTAAGGTACAAAAATGTCAAAAAAACACCTCTGATTTTCAAATATACTGGTTAGTATTGCCATGTTGTGGTATTTTATTCGAAAAAATGTGCGATGATGGCAACTATTCTAATTGGAAATGTGGCATTTGGTATGGCAATACCGCGTTAATCGACATTTGCTAAACTTAAACTGAAAAAGTTTAATAAAACTCCCGGTTAAACTAAGTTAATGCGATATGTCAAAAACGCTGCCTAAATCAGATACGTTTTAGTTCAAGGGAAAGGCGGCGAGAAAAAAATCCAAAATAGTATGTGCAGGTATGTAAATTAAAAAGAAAAACAAATTAGTATATATTCCTTTTGTGCCTCTGCCTTCAGATCAATTGTTATAAAAATAAATGATTTTTCACTTTTTAACCAATTAACACGAAGTTAAAAAAATATTATTTATCATTTTCTTTTTTTTTTTTTGCTTTTCAGGAGGATTAGATTATAAGTTATAAGAAAGATCAATGTTTTAGGAAATCGGAAAAGTAATAAAGTATGTATAATTTATTTTTTTTTGTTGCCAACTTTTTATTAGACCGCTCAAATACATATTTATGTATTTCAATACTTTGTGATATTCGTTTTTTTTTTCTAAAAACCACAAATATAACAAAACTACCAGTTACTTACCATGCGAATGAGTAATATTAAATAAATCATTCGCCCCGTTAATTTAAACCCAAATATTTTGTAATACATTTTGCAATTTTAACTTTATTTGACCTTTTGTTACACACGAAAAATGTTGTTTGTATTGTTCATTCTATTTTAATTTTCTCCCCCAGAATTTTCAAACAGACACGTTCTCTTCTGTCAGACATTTAATATTGTAGAAACATACATATGTATATTAGGGTTATCACTTTTTTTTTATAAAAAAAGCTCATCTCACAACACTATGGACTATATAAAAATATTTTTTTTTGTCATGTTGGTAAAAAAACGTTCACGCTCCAAATGCCTTTTCTAAAACTCCCCCAAGAATAATCCTAATTAATTGAACATTATCACCAACTCCTGACTACCTACCAGTACAGCATCCGCGAAATAGCACCAAAATACCACGATTATAATATTTTGTTGCTGAAAGGATTTACTGTCTCATAGAAGTTATCATTTGATACTAAAATTTAGATAATTTAAAAAAATCCGCGAAATAGCGTCATAATATCTCGATTATTTTCCACGCTTTACATGCAATTTCTGAGATTTTGTTTCATATAAATGAAATAATAAGAAAATCCTAAATATTTTGCAATTAAATTTATTTTTTTTATTCTTTAAAGAAAACTTATATTCAAAATTTCATCGCGTTTCGTGTGTGAACTTTTTTAATTATCGCGAAAAAGTAATATAACATTTGTTAATATTTTTTCATGATCTATACGGCTATGAGATGAGCAATTTGGTATTTGCAAAAAATGCAAATTGTTATAACCCTAATGTATATAGAATGAAAAAGACAACTTTGTACAATTTTATAAGCTTATTGGCTTACAAATATAATCCGATTACTTTTTGTTTAATTTAAAAATTTAAAATTTAATTAACATTTATTGGCTCTCTTTAAGATTACACAAAGACACAGCATAACAACATAGAAAAAAAAGATACAAAAAGAAGAAGAAAAAAAAAATATGTGCTGTCATTATAAAATTAAACTTTATTGCTTAGAGGTACAACAGAAACAACAACGATGACGTTTGAAGAATGACAAGTTAAATGTAAAAAAAACAATGATAATAAGAAATTATTTGAAATTACTTTCATTAATTATTTTATTGGAAACAAAAAAAATATAAAAAAAGGTTAAGAAAAATGGTGTTAAAAAAAATAATAAGTAACGCTTTGTTAAAAAAAGAAGATAAAACCGTTTATACCGTGTTTATCATAAATGTCATAGAAAAAAATATCAGAAAGGTTATTGAAAATTGAATTAGTAGTATACATTTTTTCTTTGGAATTAAGAATGCCGAAATAATTATTTAAACAAGGCGTAAGGTGTTATGGGGTTTTAAGAATCTTATTAACAGGATAAATCAAAATCAATTAGTGTTGGCAGTATTTACCGAAATGTGAGGGCGATTTTTTTTTTGAAATTTAATATCGTCGGGTCGGAATATTGTGCCACATGGTTTTAAACTGAAATAGAACAAATTTCAGCCAAATCGGATAACTTTGACCCGTGCCCATATCAAAGTTCACAAGGTAAAAAAAAATCCATAGAAGCAAACAACTTTTTTCGATTTTTTATTTTTTTATTTTTAAATGTTAGTGAATTTTATTAGATTATTAACGGCAAAAAAGTTTATTTCGTTATTAAAATTAAAAAAAAAAATTTTTTTTTAAAAATTTTTAGAGTAAGACCCTAATCACCCAAATTTTTTTTGTGGTCACTTTTGGAACTGAAATACTTGTCCGACCAAAATGAAACTTTTTGTCGTTAATACGCTAATCAAGCTAAATTATAATAAAAATAAAAAAAAAAATTAAAAAAAAATAAAAAAAATAAAAATTTTTTTTTTGATTGTGTGAACATTTTTTTTTAAGACCCAAAGTTTGAGGCCCGATAGCGACCTAAACCTTTATGAAAAAATCTGAAAAAAATCACGTGTTATTTTTCACGGTGCCTTATATTTATTCCGGGTGGCCCATGCAAAAATCAAAAAAAAAAGTGCTATATATGAACCAGGCTAGTGCTTACTCTAAAAATTAAATTTTTTTTTTTAGTTTTGACAATCATACATTAAAGATTTTTTGTCGTTGTTCATTCATATATTTTTTGGTGACATCGTAATTTTGGTCTTACAAAACTGCATTTTTGCAGTTTTTTACTCCAATTTTCACCAAAAAAGAGTCCCCGCACAACAATGTCGGTGACGTTTTTTTCATACAAATTTGGCAAGAAAAAACGCTCGACCGAAAACCGTTTGAATAAAAACAATTTTATTTTTGTGTCGGTTTCTCTCTCTCTTTTAATTTTTCATATGAAGATGTTGCCACATTTTAATAAATATTTCGATTATTTTCGATAAAGTAAACAAAATAATGTGATCTCTAAAAAAAATTTTATATAAAATTCAAAAAAAAAACATAAAAAACGAATCAATATGAAAAAATCATGTTGATATTAAAAAAAATAATAAGATTAAATAAAATTGTGTAGAAAAAGTGAAAAAATAATGTTAATATAAACGTTTGACTGAATTTTCCGCTGCCGTCTTAGTTTTGCGCCTATACTCTCCCATGACCGAAACCGTCAACCGCTCCGACATTGTTGTGCGGGGACTCAAAAGAAGTTAAATATATTTTCAAGAGCAACAACAAATCATTAATGTATGCTAGTCAAAACAAGAAACAACATTTTTTGAAAAGTTTTTAGAGTAAGCCCCAACAAGCCTCAATGTTTTTTTTTTCAAAGTCCATATTGGAATTGAAAAACTTGTTCGATCGAAATAATAATATAAAAAATAAATAAAATAAATAATAATAATAAATAAAAAATCGAAAAACATTTTTTTCTTGTATGGAAATTTTATTTTTTACCTTGTGAACTTTGACCTCAAAGGGGATCGGGTTAAAGTTATGCGATTTGGGTGAACTTTTTTCCACATCAGTTTTAGACCATCTGGCACAATATTCTGACACGACAAGGTTAAAAATCCATAGTTTGAATTACGCTGCCACATGTATATAATCTTGGGAAAGTCAAATTTTAGATCCGAAATTAGGAGACCCCGGCAGATATGAAGACCTAGGCTATTTATATTTTTTTTATCTCGCTTAGTTTTCGAGATATCGCCATTTTGAAGTTTTAACTAAATTCTAAGAAGTTATTAACAGAGCCCCTCACTACCCCCGTCTACCCGGGTAGTACTTTTTAAATAAAATTCCCAATGACTCTAAATAAATGGTTAATTCTTAATACTGAATTATGCGTTTTTATTCAGATCATAGAACATTTTTTAAGAAAATGAGTTTAGAACTCATAAGGTCTTGCGTTTTTCCTGTATTTGTATGCAAATGCCACGGTCTTTTTTGGGTAATAGTACGGCACTTTTAACTGGCCATTCCAAATTAAATAGAGATTACTCTAGACATAAATTCCTTTCCAAAACATGCAATTTTATGCAGGTCATAGAACAAACATTTTAATAAAATGGTGTTTGAACTTAAAAGGTCATGTGTTTTCCATGTAATTCAATGGATATTACGTGATCTTTAAGTAAATATAATAAACTTTTTTTCTTAAAGTTAAAAAAATTTCTTAATATTTTAGTTAAATTTAACTAAATTTTAGGAAAATTCATAAACTATTTTCCAAGATTTTTTTTCCTAAATTTAACTTATGTCTTTTTTTCAGTGTGATGTGACAGAACTCCATTCTAAATTTTGCACAGTTGAAAGTAAGGTTAGGTTAGGGTGGCGGTGTCCGATTGACACCTCGCATAGACCTCTTATTCATAGCGATACCACAAAACTTTTTCCGCTAGAGGTGTATTTGAAGGTAAAATATCGTATTATTTTGAAATTTAATAAATCAACAGTTGACCAATTAGAAAAGCTAGGGTTGCCACTCAATTGTGTGATGTTTTGTTTAACAGTACAAAAACGACAGCAATTATTCAGGAAAAACTACTAATTTTTTAACTACTAGGTTTTTTAATTTGTAGATTATTGAATTCCCTAGTACTAATCGTAGTCATTTTGACATTTTGTCTTGATTATTTTTTAGGTTTTCGAAAAAATTGCAATCAAAGTTCAAAATAAATACCTGTTTTTTGCAAGATCTGTAATTACTAATTACTATAACAGAGCAACGTCGCGTTCCAGTTGCATCTACTTTTTAATTAAATTTCCAGTAGTGTAATCAGTAAATGAAAAAAATCATAAAAAGCATGGGTGGATCGAGAAAATTTTGTTGTTTTTTCGAATTTCAAAGTCGTCGGAGTCGGAAAGAGTATTAAATTCTTCTTTTTTTTGGAAAAAGAGAAACAAAAAATTTTTTTTTACAGACCATAGAAACACTTTTTCAGTAGTGCCCAAATATTTGAAAGCAAGAAACTCTATGAGTATTTAATGGGAGAATATCCTCATAGAGAAAGTAGAGTTATCGTAAGTCCTTGTTATGTTAATTCATAATGGGGAACATGAAAAGGCCTCGAATCAGAATAAACTCTTTTTTATTGCATTATAGAAACATTTTTTCAGTAGTACCCGAATGCTAATATTTAAACTTTTGTATGAAAGCTGTTTTAAAAAAAAATTGGAAGATAAAAATTATTAAAGGTTTCGGACTCATATTGCACCCCTCTAAAAGAAACCAGAAAGCGGTAGAGCAGATTAAAAAAGGCCACCTTAAACCTCTTATATTTTTCTTTTCTTTGATTTAAAGAGATTTTGATGTGCTCATTTAGAGTAAACATTCCAACATACATATATTTTCCAAATCATAAGTTTATGTTTGTCGTAATATTTAACATACAAAAATGGAATATAAATTTCTGATGTGAATTTTTTATCACTTAAAGGAAACCCTAATGAATACAGATAACAGAAGTTATTGAATTTTTTCTTTTCATACAAACTCCTAAAGTCTAACAATGTGACAATCTCTGGAGTAACTCATAAAAAAAAACAGATAGAGAATTGGGATGTGACACAATCAATGTCATTTGTTAAACATTCGTATACAAAAAAAGACAGTTATCCCTTAATAAATGCAATATGATTTTTGTTTTTCTTTTTTAAAACCTTTAACTGATTAAAGAAAGTGTATTTTTATTAATGTCTATTGTTAAAAATATTTAAAATTAAACTTTAGGAAGGCGTCTTCTTCAAATCTCTAATAACACTACACAAAAAAAACCTTGTAAAATTACAAGAAAAACTTGTAACATTTTTTTGCTACCAGCTATTTGACAAAAATTCGTAGTAATTTTACAAGCTCTTTACCAATAATTTTGTAATTTGACACCTTGTAAAATACTAATAAAATTGTAAATTTTCAATTTTTTTGACACGATAAAATTTACAAGGAGGATTTGTAACTTAACTAGATTTTTTCCTACCACCTATTTTAAAAGAATTCCTAGTAATTTTACGAGATTTTTACCAATAATTTTATAATTTTATAATTTTCTAAGATTTTTGTCAACAAAATTGTAAATTTAAAATTTTTTTGGCGAAATACAACTTACAAGAAATACTCGTAAATTTACTAAATTTTTTTTTGTAAAAAATCTTGGAAATTTATAAAATTACAAGAAAAACTGTAAAATTACAAAGAAAAATGAAAATTTCGATCGAAAATTATTTGTTAAAAGACAAGGAAAACTGCCAAATATTGGTAAAATGGGATTACAAGACTTTTCCTAGTAATTTGACAAGGTTTTATGATTTTTGATACAAAAATCAACTGTTTTTGCACAGATTCTAAAGTACATGTTCTAAAGTATTTTGTCTTCCTAAACTCGAATCTGTAATCAGAAAAGTTGTATCAAATCGCCTTCTCGAGATGTAGGCATTATAATTTTTTTTGGACCAAACCCTCAAAACAGACAAATTTTTATACCCTCCACTCTAGTGATACACACAAAAAATTATTGGCTATCAATTTTCCATTAAATCTATTGATCAACAAAATTTAAATGAGTCTAACAATGTTTTGATTAAAATTTTTCTTATTTCCTTTAACGAATTACAAATTTTCAACATACCAGATTTTTTTCGCTTTAATTTATTTCAATAGATTAATTCAAAAATGTTCAAAACAATTGGGTTATACTTTTTTATTTTTTGATGACTTTGTCATAAGCTTACAATTCATTTGTTAAATCAATCATTATTTTGATTGACTATAAATAAAAAATTGATCAATCTTTTGATCAAAATCAAAAATGTTTGATTGAAAAAATTTTCAATCAATCACCTACAATTTGATGATTGGTATAACAATATTTTTAATTGGAGGAATTTCAATCAAAAAATTTATTGAATACGAGTTTTTGTTGATTGAAATTAGTTTTAAATTTTTTCTGTGTAGAGATATACCCTCTAAGTTTGTCATTCTGATTATAACACCTCGATATACAGTGTTGGAAAAAATAATAGGGACGACGAGCTAAAATTTAATTAATTGTTATAAACTTTTTCATAAATGTCTAATTTTTTTCGCTTCAACTGAAAAATTATCAGTAATTTAACGGGATTTAATAATCTGTATAGCTTTTCACTATTCTGTTTTAATTTAAATTTTTATTGGCAGAATAGTAAGAAAAGTATTGAATTTACCTGGAAAAAATAATAGGGACGAATTGCTTTAAATGAATTAAAAGTTATTTTCAATTGTGTTAACCTTTAAGTTCTTGAATAATATTAATAAAAAATGCAAAAAATAAATAAAAAAAATAATTCTGTCCATTCTTGACTTGTTTAGCCTCTTTTATACTCGATAATTGTTTAGGATAATGGGTACGAGTGCCCATTGTAGGAATTATAATCGAAAACCCAGTTTAAGCTCAAAAGCGGATAGGATATCTATGATGTAAAGGTTCGTAATAATAAATTGTTCCAAAACAAAGCATTTACCTCGTTTGGATCAAAGAATGGGCCCAAAACCAGGGGTAGAGACTGAAAAATATCAAAGCATTTTGACCAAATTCTTGGTTGTCATTCGAAAACTACCCCTTTTATGGCATCTTATGAACTTAAATATGAGGTTTCTGCTCCGGTGACGAGTCGTACAAAAAAATATAAACTCCTAAAATCGGTTCTAGAAGGTCGAAGTCCAAGAGAAGAACCACCGCTGAGCTTACAATTAATACAAAAAATTTCAGTATTTGCCACAAATCACCTTGACCGTAAGGACTAGTCATATGTTCCACTGCCCGATAAAACGAAGACTGATTTGTTTGGATCTAAATGAAAATTATTTATTTGACGCCCAATAAACAATTTTCAATCATATCTAACACAATTTAATCTTTGTTTCATCGGGCAATGGAACATATTACCAGTTCTTACGGTCAAGGTGATTTCTGGCAAATACTGAACTTTTTTGTATTAATTGTAAGATCAGCGGTGGTTCTTCTCTTGGACTAAATGAGACATTTATGAAAAAGTTTATAACCATTAATTAAATTTAAGCTCGTCGTCCCTATTATTTTTTCCAACACTGTATATGGGTTGGTCTAGGACCCCATGAAGTATATGGGGGTTTTCGTGTCAACTGACACAACTTTTAAAACCGATATCTTCCGATCGGGATGAAATTTGCACCAAGGTAAGTCCTATTGGATAGTAGATCAGACACAATTTTTCAACGACATCGGTTAAGGACTCTCTGAGTTAGAGGGTGTCGAAATTTTACATTTTGACCAAAGAGATGTTTATTCTCATCGATGTAACTTCTTACCTATTGTTTTTAGCAAAATGTGTTCCAAATAGCATAGATAGCTATTTTTATAAAATTATAAAAAATTAAAAAAACATTTTTTTGATTTTTTTTTAAAAGTCCAAAACTTTTTTGACTTTTTCCTCAAATTGGGCCTTTTTTTTACTCAAAAAAAAAAACTTAGGTCATTTCCTTTGGGGGTCGGTCATACATTTTAGTTCTCTAGGGGCACCCTATGGACAGTTAGAGCGGTAGGAGCAAATTTTATAAAAATTTCATTTTGTATGGGAGCCCCCTTAGGAAGTAGAAATAGGGGTTAGGTATGTTCAAGAAAAATGTTGGGGGCAGACAATTATTGGAGGGTTGTCTCACGATGCACCCCTCCAGGGGCGTTTCTAGGGCAGTTGTGGGGCTTTTTGAGGTTTTTTACCTCTTTACGCCCAACTTTGACCCCGATGAGGGGCCATATGGTCCCACCCTACCGCCCTCATTTAAAATGATTTTTCCATTTAACTAAAAAATAATTTTTCCATACAAACCAAACATTTGTTTTGATTTTATCTTTGATTTTCTCAAAAAAATTCTTTCTTATTAAGACCATTTTTTTTTTAATAAGGATCCCAACGGCTCTACATTTTTTTTCGATAAGGATAAGGATTTGAAATCCTTATCCCACCAAAAACATTTTTTTGTCGTTATTAAACAATAATTAAAACAATAATAAAAAAAAAATAAAAAAAAAATTTTTGGTTTGTATGAAAAAATTATTTTTTAGGCCCCGTTGCTTAGGGAAGGCGTGGTCTAAGTGTGTAAAATGGCTCATAAGTTATTTTCAAGTCAAAAAAAAAAAAAAAAATTTAACATTTCCAAAATAAGGTCCACTCTACCCAACAATATAAAATACAATTTTAACACAACTCCTAAGGAACATCACAATTTTGACCTCCAACGTACTTAAATTTTTTGTTTATCATCGAGCACCTAAAAATCCAAACAATTAAAATATTAAAAAAAAAAAAAATAAAATGACATTTAAAATAATTGTTTAATATCTGTCACAAAAAGGAAAAACTGCATAAGAGTCATTCCATGTCAAACCGTACACTCTAAAAAATTAATGTAAAATCACTACAATAATGTTAGTAAATTTTTGTTTAAAATGACACACAACGCCTAAATTTACGCATGAAATGTTTGAAAAATCTATTTAAACACAAAATACTGAAAATTAAACATTTTGTATAGTAATTTGAAAATTTATAAAAATTTTAGTTTTACTATTACACATTTTGTGTTTGAAATCGACTATTAGGCATAAAATGTGTAATCTTAAATTTTCATAGTAGTAAAAAAAAAATGTCATCAAAACTCAAATAGAAAAAAACTGAAATAAATTAAAATATATTTATAAATAAAAGAAAACATTTTGCAACCAGACGAATAAATTATATAATTAATAACAAATGTTCTGCAAGCAATTGATAAATTGTGGATGAGACAAAAAGTGTATTTAGGTAAGTAAACAACGACTTTAAAACGTAAAGAACTGAATTAACAAATACAACACAATTTGTTTTTAGATTTTAAAGAGGCTGAAAATTCATACTATGTGTTGCGGGGAAGCTTAAGTTCATCCCAATTGTATTTTCAACAAGCGGATCATATTAAGAATTGAAAGATCAGAAAGCAACAAACAACGCATCAAGAAATAAAGATTGTCAAAATTCCCTTTTTTATTCCAAAAAGAATTCTCCAAAAGGAAGTTTTTTTTTATAGTAATGTATCTCAGAATTCAAGACCGGACCTAAACGATAAAGGTCTTAAAATCCGATACATTTTCATTTAGACACATGGTTTTAGAATCTGCTTTTTCTCTTTGGAAAAATCTTACTGAAAGTGTCTCAAAATCTGTGAATAGAAAGAGTCTCAAAATTTGTGATATTTTGGTATCGAAGAAATTTTAAAATCTATTTTATTTTTCTGCAGAAGAAGACTCAAAATCTGTAATATTTTTTTTACAGGAAAAATCTCAGAGTGTAAAACATTTTATCTTCAGAATCTCAGAATCTGAGATATTTTTTTTATAGAGCCTCAGAATCTGAAACATTTATAGAAAAAATCTCAGAATCTAAAACCTTTTTTTATATACAAATAGTATCGAAATCTGTGAATCTATCTCAGAATCTGAGACAGTTTTTGTATTGGAAAAGTTTCAGAATCGGAGACATTTTTTCTATAGAAAAAGTAGTCCGAGACATTTTTTCTATATAAAAAAGTATTAAGAACTGATACATTTTTTGTTATAGAAAAAAAATTTTCTAAAGAAAAAGTCTCCGAATCTAAGACATTTTTTTCTGAAGAAAACTTCGGATTCGTAGACTTTCTATAAAAAATTGTTTTTAATTCTAAGAATTGTTCTGTAGAATAAATATCACTGATTCTGAGACTCTTTGAAGAGACAAAATGTCTCAGATACTGCTCCTTTCTTTAGAAAAAATTGGTCAGATTCAGAGATTTTTCCTCTAAAAAATTATCACAGATAAGAATCTCCTTCTACAGAAAAGTATTACAGATTCTAAAACTCCTTTAAAAAAATTTTACAATATACAAGTCTTTGAATCTGAGATATTTTTTCTTAAAAAAATATTTTTTCTGAAAAAGTCCGAACAATTTTATATCCTGAGCTATTTCCTATACACAAATTAAGTTAGGTTCTTGTCTTTTATTTTATATTTTTAGTGATGTATTTACTTTAATTTTATAGTTTTAAAATATTGCATAATATTGTTACATGTTACTATTTTTATTTTATTTTTTGTTTTTATTATTGAACAATTTATTAAAAAAGATTGATCCATTTTAATTACAATTTTCGCATATTATATCTATGTAACTATTGTAGTTCAAGTATAGAGAAATAAATCCCATAAAAATAAAAACGCATTTTTTTATAGAATTTTTTTTTTGCAATTTTGAGCATTTTTAATGCATTTTTGCACATATTGAATGCTTTTTTAAGCACAAGTATTTTAAAATTACACATTTTGTGTGTATTGCCAGAGAATTTTGAAAGCAGTTCATTTGTAGGTTTACACACAAAATGTTTATTAGTTGTACACACTTTGTGTGCAAATGTTGAAATTTAAACACAACGAGTATTTTTACCCACTTTATTGTAGGAGAACAGTTACCTACAATAAAGTGGGTAAATTTCAACAAAAATTTATAAGAGTGTACGATTTTTGCTAAAAATTGACTTTGATGTCTCCGATGTCTTTCAAAATTTGAGAACGAAGTCTTCATTAAAAAATATTTTACACGTGTTTCGGGAAAAAAATTAAAAATTTTTTTTTAAAAAGGTATTTGCATTTGAAAATCGTCAAAATCGTGAAAAATCTTCCGACATGACAACATTTAAACTAATGTTTTTATAAAACTAGTGAATGGATTTTGAAGTTCAATAGCTTATTTTAAAGGTATTTGAACCTTCTTTAAAAAAAAAATATTATTTTTTATAAATTGTTTTTTTTTTATTATTAAAATTTGGTTTTTTTACTTAATTTCTGTTTTTCACAATCTTCGAACAAGTCGAAAAATCTGAAAAAAATATTTTCCTAAAGGTTAATATATTCTTAACATTCCCTCAAAATTTCAGAGTGGAGGTCGAATGGATTCTATTTTTTTACGATTTTTTTCCATTGCAGCACCACAAAAAAATTACATTTTGTATATAAACATTTTATTTTCAAGCATGTTAACGAAAATGTCAACGCATGTATGTACATATGTGTGTATGTATTCAAAAACACACGCCAACATATTCATGTTGCTCTTGGGCATTATTTGTTGTTTTGCTTTTTATATGTGTCGTTAGATTTTTTTAAAATTGCATTTTGCGTAACGAAAATATCAATGCATGTATGTATGCAAAAACACAACACATTTTCGTTAACATGCTTGAAAATAAAATGTTTATATACAAAATGTAATTTTTTTGTGGTGCTGCAATGGAAAAAAATCGTCAAAAAATAGAATCCATTCGACCTCCACTCTGAAATTTTGAGGGAATGTTAAGAATATATTAACCTTTAAGAAAATATTTTTTTCAGATTTTTCGACTTGTTCGAAGATTGTGGAAAATAGAAATTAAGTAAAAAAACCAAATTTTAATAATAAAAAAAAATTAATTTATAAAAAATAATATTTTTTTAAAAAAGAAGGTTCAAATACCTTTAAAATAAGGTATTGAACTTCAAAATCCATTCACTAGTTTTATAAAAACATTAGTTTAAATGTTGTCATGTCTGAAGATTTTTCACGATTTTGACGATTTTCAAATGCACATAACTCTTTGAAAAAAAAAATTTAATTTTTTTCCCGAAACACGTGAAAAATATTTTTTTATGTTTAATACGTCTGGCAAATTTAAAGAAAATCGGAAGAGGTGGTGTAAAAAAGGTGTTCGGTCTGACATGGAATGACTCATAAGTGTTTTTTAATAATTTTTTCGAGAGCACTTTTAAGAAATGAGCTAATCCATGGGAAATTTAAGTGACGATCATAGAATTTCTTTTAGTTTTGGTTATTTGATAAAGCTTTTAAATGATTAAAAACCATATTTTCTTCTTTTTTTTTGGTTCAATACTATGGAAGATTTAAAAAAGCACTTTTTGACAATATTGACTTTTAGACAGTTTTTTAACATTTATGTGCTCGGAAACCGTAATTCGTACGAAAAAACTTTTGAAAACAATATTGTACACTCAAAATAATAACTCTGTTAAATTACAGAAAAACTCTGCTAATTTAACAGAGTATACCATACTTTTCCAGCTAGCAACATTTCTTGGTAATTTTACTAAAAAACTCTGTAAAATGATTTTGACAGAAAAAAACTGTTAATTTACAGAGTTTATAGTAAAATATTGGTTAAATATGAAAGCTTTTTTACAGAGAAAACTCTGTAATTTTACTATAAAACACTGTAAAATGATTTGTACAAAAAAAACTGTTAATTTACAGAGTTTCTAGTAAAATATTGGTTAAATAAACCATCATTTAGCAAAGAAAACTATGTAATTTTACATATATTTGTAAAATACATTTGATGAAAAAAAAAAATTACAGAAAAAACTCTGTAAATTTACAGATTTTAGTTAAATGTATGTTATATTGTAAAATTCTTATAAGATTTCTGAAAAATAAATTTTGATAACTTTTTTTGTTACTTTTTCAACTTTTTCTCAAAAAAAAAAATTACAGATAAAATTTTGATGTTTGGTAACAAAAACAAAAACTACTCAAAACAGAAAATTTTTTTGGTTATAAAAAAATACGAAGTATTTTGCTTAGATCTATATTTTAGCAGAAAACTCTGTTAAAGGTCCTATGACACTAGATTTTTTTTTGTATCTTATTTTTTATTAATTGAAAGAATGAAACAGCAGAAGAAGAAATGAAAAAGAAACATAAAATAAACAAACTAATAGTGGTGATTACTTTATTTTTAATAAAAACCCGCTGTATAAATTAAAAAAACCGCAAAAAACAAACAAAAAATCGCTGCATTTAATGAAAAACAGAAAAGTTGGCAACACTTAATATCATTAATACATAAATGTCAAAAAAATATGTAAAATTTTTACATTTTTTTTGACATTCAGTCATTTGATAACCAAATTTATCGATAACACAAGAATAAAATTTGACGTTTACTATTTTTTATTAGTATTCTTTTACTCTTCACACTTGTTCAGATTTCCTATCGTGATATATTTGCACTGTTCACATAAATTTCATCAATACAAAAAAATGTAGTGTCATTGGGGCTTAATTATCTGTAAAATTAAGATTACAAAGTAAAAAGTAATATAACAGAGGAAACTTTGTTTTTTTGTCACAACAAAATACAAAGTTTTTTCTTTAAATCTGTATTTTGACAGAAAACTCTGTCAAATATCTGTTGAATTGAGATTACAGTCATTTTACAGAGTATTTTACAGAGATATTATTATGAGTGTATATAAAATTATGAAGATTTCAAATTTCGAAACAAACATTTTTTTTTGTTTAAATTTCAACAAAAAATTATGAAAATCATATTTGAATGTCCTTTTTTCCTGGGAAGGACATCATGGATTTCCAAAATGTCCTTTTAACGCCGTTAAGTTTTCAGAGAGGTGTTTTTTTCGTACACTCAAAATATTTTGTAGGCAAAAACAAATGAAAAACACACTTAAAACCTGCGAATAAACAATTAAAAACCGTTCCAGTAATTATTCATTTGTTTTAAGAAACATCAACATTTATTTTTTACTGTTGACAAAATTTTCTAAAATAAATAACATTAAACATTAAAAAATTACCATTTTTTCACTCTTTTTTACCAACAAATTCGAAAAAATAACCAACGAAAACATTAAAAATTAATGATAGTTCTGTTATTTTTACCAACAAATTTCAAAAAAATAACCTACGAAAACAATAAAAATTAATGATTTCGTAGGTAATTTTTTACAATTTTTTATTGAAATATTTTTTTAAAATTTTTTTATAAAATTTTTGGGGAATCGATCCCGCAATCAACTACATTCTGGCCAGACACTCTACCCATCGTGCCAAAGTCACTTGATACACACATGTTTTTATATTTCTATAAATATTTTTTTGATTTTTTTTTCTACAAAAAAATAACTGACTTGTGTAGGTAAAAACTAATGATATTTCATTAAAAAATACCAACAATTTAAAAAAAAATTACTTACACAAATCATTAAAAATCAAAAGAATAATCAGTAGTTTTTACTTACAGAACAAAAATAAATGACTTTAAAGATTAAATGTTAATGAAAGTCTTTATTTTTTAGTGTGTTATTTTTGAAACAAAGGACAGAAGTAGTCATTAATAAAAACTGAACATTAAACAAATGTTTTTACTTTTAAAAACGACTAAACGGAAAACTTTTTAAATAAACTACAAACAGTTAATGACATAATTTGTTGAGTGAACTATTTAATTTTTAGCCAAAATCAAATATTTGGCTCTCTAACAAACTTTGAAAATTTATTGATCAACAATACGAAAAAAACCTCTCTGAAACAGCGTTAAAAGGGCATTCTAAAGTTTAAAACAAAATTTTACTTTTGGAAATCAATGGTGTCCTTCCCAGGAAAAAATTACATTCAAATATTGTTTTCAAAATTTTTTGTTGAAATTTTTTAATTTTTTTTTACCCAAAAATTGTTATTAAAAAACAGTTAAATATTAGCATATTGAGATTACGATAATTTTTCAAGTAATTTTACAAAGAGTTTTTTTAAGTGTAGTTAACAATACTTGCATTCAAATCCGAATATTTTTATTTATTATTATTTTTTTTGATAAATAAAACTTCCCCTAGGAAATATTTTCTCAAATAAAGTTTATCTCTAATTTTGTCTTCTAAATCACTAAATTGTGTGTTTTTTGTGTGTTTTTTTTTTTTGCTTACTAAATTTGACTTTATTTATTTGTTGTTTGCCGTTTAAGCTCAACAAAAATGTCTACAATTCAAAGGTCTTGTTTTTTTACTTGCGTGCCGAAAGAAAACTTTATTGGCAAAATTTTCTTAATCAAATTTAATGAATTGTAAAATTGTTGAATTTATTGTTTGGTAAATGTGTGTGTGTGTGTGTAAACACTGCCGGCTACTGTATGTGTGTGTGTGTTTTGAAAAAAAAAAAAAAAATCTTTATGAAGTCCTGCAAAAGAAAAAAAAAACTTTAAGAAAATATGAATGTTTATTTGCGTTGAATAACAAAAAATAAATTCAGTAACACAATGATAAAAATAAAAAAAAAAAAAAACAGATCATAAATATTAAAAATCAAGTCAAGTATAAAGTAATAAAGGATTCTTTTACATTAAGAAAGATTATAATCATAAAAGAAAAAGAAAAAAAAAAAAAGAAATCCATTTTATTTTTTACTAACACAAATATTTTTATGAACATTCATACAAAACAATACACAAAAAAAGAACAAATTTTAATTAAAACATTATGACAATTTTATTTTTGCTTTTTTTTTTTTTATTCAAAGAAGAAATAATGTTTGCAAAGAGTATTGTAAGATTCTGGTATGTTTGTGTTTTATAAGAACAATTGAAACACTTCTTAAAAATAAATAATATTAATAAAAAAGAAAAAAATTACAACATCATAGTGTTGCTTCATAGATATTGTATGTGTATTTTTGGATTTAGTGCAATATTATATTTTTATTCGACAGATAGCAATTAAAATTTTACTTCATCTTCTTCTTTTTTAACTTATTTCTCGACATCAAAAAGTAAATACATCAATATGTTTTTTTTTTCTGTAGTTATTCCCATAAGTATTCATACGAATGTGTATTAAGTTTTAGGATATTTTATTCCTAGAATGATTCTAGAATGTTGGAGAAAATTGTGACACTTGAATATTTAACATGTAACCAGAAAAAAAAACAAGGAAATGTTTGGAAAGTGGAATCTTCATTTATAGAGATTAGTTTAGTTTTTCAAGGGGAATTTTGTTCACCCTGGTCCGATTTTGGCTATTAACGAACTTAACCAGCCTATGACCATAAGACATTCGTGACTAACTTCAGGAGTGATTTACTTCTTTTCGTGACGGAATGTCTTAAAGCCGATCACACTGAAAATATAAAATTTGTCAAGAAATCTTCAAAAGAACTTTTAGTTTGCTTTAGTAAACTTTTAGTGGATTTTTCTGCAGAAATTAATATTTTAACCAAATTCTCGGGCACTCAGATTTATAAATGAACAGTAGTTTTTTGTTATTCTACTGATTCTGTTTTATGCATTTAAAAATAATATATTTAAGTGTTAATTTTATTTTTGGGATTTTCGATTATTTTTTTTGAGTTTTCAGCAGTTTTTTGTTAAACTTGGAAAATTTTCT
Source organism: Pegoplata infirma (assembly GCA_963921195.1). NCBI lineage: Eukaryota > Metazoa > Arthropoda > Insecta > Diptera > Anthomyiidae > Pegoplata > Pegoplata infirma. Next base: position 329,247,789 of record OY992536.1, read on the forward strand.
TGAAAAAAAAATACAACAAACGGTTTCTGTAAAATTAGCAATATAATCTGTTGTGTTTTTTTTTTGTTTTAAATTTGAAATTTTTTTTTAGCTCAAATTTTTTTTAGTTAATTTATGCTTAAATCAATTACATTTTAGTTATTCAGATTGTTCTTCTAAGACCAGCATATTTTCCAGCTAAAACTAGCAGATTTCGCTGCTAAAACCAGCAAATATTTCTGTTGAAGTCTTTAGATTTTTATTCTGCCTTAGCATATAAAATATGCAGATTTTCTATGTGTCTCAAAATAAGTGTATTTTAATCAGACTTTTCTGCTGATTTCAAAGAGTTTTTATGTTGACTGCACTGATTTCCGGTTATATCAAATACCAGATAATGAATAGATCAGTATTTGAGTCCCAATTTCTGAAATTCTCTTCTACAGACATTTATTTTAGTAAATATTACAAAAACTACTAACAAGGAAGGTATCCCATAGCTTACACTCCGATTAGTCTGCAATTTATATATGTTAATAAGCACCAAAAACTATGTTTAACTTGTTATTTTTTATCGGCTATCCCTGTGGTTAAAAAAGAACAACCTTTCGGAAAAATTTGAATAAAAGTCGAACTAGTAAGGTATTTCACAGGGCACCCCCCCCCCTATTGCCCTGAAACTTGAATATGAGAATGAGGGGAAAAATAAGAGTTACCTGTTTTATTTAGCTGCCCAATCTAAAATTTAAAAAAGGGTTGCCACCTCATGAAAAAATAAGAGCTTTCGGGAAAATTGGTATAAAAGCCGAACTAGCAGGAATTTCGCCAAACAAAAAAATACGGGTCAGCTTAATTTTGATAGAAATTATTATATATGATTTTGACGGATAGGCCTTCAAAAAACCTTCCGATCTGTATAAAATGTTCATATAGTTTCTTTTGAAGAAATGGGAAAAATCCTAAAACGAAAAATTACGTTTTTCCCCCTCCCCTTTGACCCGCTGAATATGAGATTGGGCACCTATAAAAAAACATGTTACTCTTATTTTGCTCCCCTCTTTCCTATATGCAAGTTTCAGGACGATCCGTGGGTGCCCTTGAAAGACCTTTCGAATTCGGCTTCGTTAAGTTCGTTATTGTCAAAAGTGTATAATCGTTGGGGTAGTTTATATGGAGATGTATATACATATGATCGCCAAAATCAAAGTTTCCTAATGCGCTAAAAATACATACAATAATCCCAATACCCAAAGTTATTGGATCGAATAATATTGCAAATTTTCGGCCTATATCGGTTTTAAATATTATGGATAAGATTTTTGAAAAACTTATATTTTACCAATTCTCTGATTATCTGACAGAAATAAAATTTTATTTGAAAATCAATTTGGTTTAAAAAAAGGAACTTTGTTTTCAAAAAATTGGTTGTTAAAAGAATTGAAGGTCAAAAAACTTGAATGTTTTCTACTTACTGTACTTAAAAAATTCCACTGTTTGTTTGGGTTGTTGAAAAATTATGTGATCACTGAATAAAAACTATTGGACCTTTTTTAAATTTCTTATGTTTTGACTTGGAAAAATCGACTTAGAAATATTTTTTAAAAATGTTCTGAAAAATGTCTAAAATTTTTTTCATTTTCCAAATCGACCCTCGTAACACATTCATTATTTACTCAATCTGGACGCTATTAAGTTTAAATTAAAGCTTGATAAATTACCTACACAACATCTTTTTAAATAATACTCGTTTGAAAATATTAACGTTTAGTATTGTTAACTTTGTCTTTAACAAATTTCATCTACTATAAAAAAGTTTCCAATGTATTGTCGCCCACTGTAAGTTTTAGACAAATGATACTCAAAATCTTTTTTACATATTTTTTGCATACACTCAAAATATTTTGTAAGTAAATTCAACTGAAAAAACGTTTAAAACCATCGTTTTTCCTTTTAAAAAACGGACTACTTATATTTCAGTTGTAACAACATACTTTTTCAGTTATTTTTTAACGTTAATAAATGACTAGACATTCCGTAAAAACAAACGATATTTCAGTTATTTTAACTGTTTACAATTTTTTATTTTGTGAAGTAAAAATAAATTTTTTTGAATAACAAACTACAAAAACCGTACTTCTGTAAAATTATACGGAATAATCAGTCACAAATAATTTAACTGATAAAAATATTTTTCCGTAACTTTTGTAGTTTGTTATTTTAACAACTGTATATATCGTTCAATATTTTATTTTCATTGAAAAGCAAACGATAAAACGTTTAAAACAACTTTAACTAAAAACTTTTTGAATAACCGTAAATAGTTACTGTAAAACTTTTCTAGGTGTACATAACATACATAATATATAATTAGATTATTTTCTCATATGGCTCAAAATGGGTGTATTTTTAGCAGATTTTTCTGGTGATTTGAGTTTTTATTTTGAGTGCACGTGCAAAATAATTTTTTTTCTTTACCATGAGCATGAGGCAAGCTGTTATTTTAACTTAATTTAAATCAAATCAGACCATTTTAACCCTTGGCGTCCTTGGATCAATGTTTTGGATTTTTGGTGTAAATTTTATCAAAGTTCAAAACTTTAATTGAAGGGCGCCACGGGTTAAAAATATCGGATGTCGCTAAAATTGAGCTTATGTAGAAGTTTGTCTCAAGCTCTATGAAAAGGTTTAAAATTTTTTTTTAAAATTTTTTTTTTTAAATTCTAGAACGTAGGAAAAAACCATTTTGTTCAAATTTTGAATAGCAACTATTAAATATTTTTAATTTCCTGTTCGGCGCATTTAAATTAATAATTGTGATGTTGCGCAAGCTATATTATTTTAATTTTTTTTTTTTAAATTTTTATTAATTCATAACTTTGATCGCCACACTAGTTTGAGACCTAGTAGAATAAAAAAATATCCCAGACACTGGGGAAAATCAAAAATTGAAGAAAAAAATTACACTCTGGAGATACATATGACAGGTTTCATAAAAAAAAAATAAAAAAGCTATGAAACTACTCATCCGATTTAAAAAATGTTTTTATCATTAATACCCTAAAAAAAACATTGTAAAATGCCAAGAAAAACTTGTAACTTTTATTTTTTGCTACCTCCTATTTGACAAGAATTTCTTGTAATTTTACATGCTTTTAGTCAATAGTTTTGTAATTTTACAAGATTTTTACCAATTAAATTGCAAATTTACATTTTTTGACGCGATAAAACTTACAAGGAGGTCCCGTGATTTTACTAGATTTTTTGCTACCTCATATTTTATGAGAATTCCTAGTAAAAATTAGGAGCTTTTTTGTAATTTTACAAGCGTTTTACAAATAAAATTTAAAATTTACAACTTTTTTGGCAAAATAAAACTTACAAGGAATTCTAGTGAATTTACTAGATTTTTTTTTTTTTTTTGTAAAAAAATTTGGAAATTTGTAAAATTACAAAAAAATTGTAATATTACAAAAAAAAAAAATAAAAATTTCGATCGAAAATTTTTTGTTCAAAAACAAGGAAAACTGTCAAATATTGGTAAAATAGGATTACGAGACTTTTTCTACTAATTTGAAAAGGTTTTTTTTTTGTGCTTTCATTCCCCACGCCTATTTCTACGCTCACTTTTAGGCAAACAACCTTAAAGAACACTATTTAAGCCCTTTTGGCTGTTTTTGAATCAAAATTTCCAAAAAGTACTTTTTTTCGCCGGAGGATCCTACATTCCAAATTTTAAGTTTTTCGAACCAATATTTCAGGAAGTATAAAAGTACCAAAAGTACACCTTCTACCCCTATTTTGCCCCTTGGAATCAGAATTTCCAAAAATCCATTTTAATAGATCTTTTTCGTTCAAAAGTTATGAACAGAATTTTTGATGGGATTTTGTGTGACAAAAATATTTTACAACGTGTTTGTGTCTCTTAAAATGAATATACATTGAGAAAACTTTACATTTTTTTTTTTTACAAAAGAACGGTAACAATTTTTTAATATTTTTTTCTTTTACGATATAAAAAATTATATAAAACCGATAGTTGGCTCAATAAAATTTATCGTCTTGGCAATTTAACGGCAAAATGATTTTGTATTATATTTAAGTTTAATTAAATGGCATTGACAATGTAAAATTTTAATTTAACTTTACATAAATTGATTTTAAAATTGATCAATTAAAATATAAATATGCATAAATGGGAACAGTTTATCTATAATTTCCCTTAAATCTTGCAGTAGTACGTATAAGTATTCATAGATACATTAGGGTGGCAAGAAAAATTACTTTTTTAGAGTTTCGTTGATTGCCGAATCGTTTTCGTGTAAAACGAAAACGACTGACGATGGATAAACGACATCAAAATACATATCGTTGTGAAGGGAAATTTTAAAATTGTTCTTTATTATATAATTAAAGAGTGCTATCTTATCCAAAAACATTAAAAAATATGGAAACATTTTGTTTAATTTAGGAGCAACAAGACTCTAAAAATCGACGATAGTCAAATTTCGTTTTACGCGATCATAGTCCAGGCAAATTATGGTTTCTTTTGAAAAAAAAAACTCTATGATTAAATTTTAAGCCAAGTTGGACAATTTAAACCCGTGCCACTGGAAAGTTATGTTTGGTCCGGACTTCGAAAAAAACTGAGGGATGTATGGGTCTTACTTTAAAATTTTTTAAAATTCAAATTTCTTAAATTTTATGTATTATCACGAAAAATTACTGTTTTTGAACTTAATTTTTTAAACATTTTTGGAGTAAGACCCCAACGACCTTCTAATTTTTTATTCGAAGTCAATTTTAAAGCTGAAAGTTAATTTTAACATATAGTTTTTAGCCTGAAAAGCATTTAAAAAACGCCATTATTTGTACCACCCTAACATACATAAATATGTATGTTTGTTGGATTTTGTATATTTGTGTGATTGTATTTAAAAGTGATTTCTATGCAATTTGCTTAAGTAAATATTTTGATATTGAAAACATACTTATTCAACACTTTTACTACAAATCCCATGCATGCGAGTATGTGTGTGTTGTGTGTGTGTGTTAAGGTGCGGGTGTATTGGTTGGTTAGATGGTTGGGTGGGTGGGTGGATGGGTGAGTGAGTGGTTACAAATAAACACATCTGTTTGCGGTATACAATTTCAAATAAACCAATTTTAAAACAAATACTTTAGGAAATCTAAAAAAAATAAAAAAAAAATTGTAGTAGAAAAACGATTTCATCTAAGAGAACTAACAACATCACACACACACACATACAAACATCCATTCATATATTCTCATAATATGTGTGTGTGTGTGTTGGTTGGTGTATTTGCAAATAATTGAAAATAAATGTTTTTATTTTTTCTATAAACTTTTGATATGTACTTAAGTAAATATATATTTTTATATGTTTTAAATGTAATTGTGTGTGTTAAAAAAAAAATAAATAAATTTAGATTTGCACATTGAAAATATTACTTTTAAATGCCATCCGAGTTATTTTTTTTTAATTTCTTTTAAATATTTATTTTATGAATACACATACATACATTTGCTTTAAATTATCTTTATTAAAAATTTGCTTAGGGGAAGTATTATAAAAATCTTATGAAAGCATAAAAATTGTTTATTTTTCAGATTGCTTATGAACTAAAAAAAAATTTATATTTATGAAAATAAATTATGCAGAATTTCCGTTAATAATATGCGAACATTATTTTTATGAAAAAAAACTAAAAACTATAAAAAAATTTGCCAAATTTTAATTATATTCTACTATTATTTAGTTTTTTTTTTTTTTTTTTTTTTTAAATTTCATGTCTAAACTTTTAGCAGACTATTGTTATGTATAAAGTGAAACCCCGATTTAATGGAGAGAAATTTTGTTAAAAAAAAAAAATCTGTGATTAACATGAAATTCAATTGGTGAAAGAGTAACCTATAGATTGATGAAAAGATGTGTTCCAGTGTGGCTCGTTTATGGGCTTTTAAATTGGGATTTTTGCAAAAAAGGACTTAAAAAAAATTAATTAAAAGTTCTTTTTTTTATTTTGAGGATGTTTATTCTGACTCGAGGTCATTATTCTCTATACTAATTAAGACCATGATATTTTCATAGCATGATTTTTAAGAAAATTATTTTTCTGTTTTAAATTTATTTATGTTGGTCATTTTTGCAAGATTTAATCGACACGTGTTTCGGAATTTGTCAGATTCCATTGTCAAGATTATTTAGCAAAAATAGAAACGATTTACTACAAAGTAGCAAGAGTCGAATATGTATTAATAGCCCTCTTTTTTGCAGACGGGATTAATATTAGGATTAACCTTATTTAGTAAAAAAGTGGGTCAAATCAAGTCCAGAATTTTTTTTTATGATTTTTTTCTGAAATTACATACAATTAGTAAATGTAAACAGAAAAACAAATTAAACTTTGTCCAAAATGTAAAGAATGAAAAATAAATTTAGTTAAATCCTAGGATAAACTGAGATTTATTTATACCATTTTACATTTTGGACAGCGCTTAATTTTTTTTCCTGTTTATATTTACCAATGTTGGCAATCGATACCTTTTCAATACCGTTATCCGTTTCAAAACCCTTTAAATTGAATATCGGTACCAATACCAATATCGAAACCTAGTTTTGGTATCGGATACCGGTATCCAAAAACCTTTTCCTTCGGTACCGGTACGTACCGGTATTGAAACGGTTATTCTTAAAAGACCATGTTTTTCAAAAAAAAAAAAAAAAACAAATATTTTTCAACAAAATTTTAAATTGTGGTTTTGCAATTGAAAAATCTATTAACATGGCGCATGCTTAATAGATTTTAATTTGCGTTTAGAGCACAGTTTTTCCTTTGGTTTTCGTAAAATGTATTCATGTATTTACTTAAAAAGTGCGTTTCTACTCAAATTAATTTTGGGCACCATGCATTGTAGAGGCCGTATCGATTTTAACTTTTATTTTTTGTTTGAGCTGAAAAGGGTCCAAAAGTTTCTATTGGGTGTCATAAAATTTTCGTGAAAATCAAAAATTTCCTTACCATCCCGCAACGCGGTTCAAATAAAATCATCAAAAATATCACACATCGTTTTTTTAGGCAACCAAGCTTTTTTTGTTGGTGTTATTTATTTGCAAAAATATGTGTTTCTTGTCTAGACAAGATCACATGCAAAAACTATGAAAAAAGTTTTTTTTCGTAATTATGGGACTTTTTTTAAGTAAAAAAAATCGTAAAATCGTAACTTCATTGGAGTTAAGCCACTAAAACATTATGCTATGGTGTTAAACCCTATTGCAGGAACTCCAAATGCCTCCGCCAAAGCCTCATAAAATAAAAAAAAAAAAATTGTGGCTTCCACATCGCGGATAAGTAAAATTTTCCATACAAGAAAATTATTGATTTTCACGAAATTTTTATAGAGTCATTTTAATAGAAATTTTCTTAAGCTAAAAAAAAAAAAAGAAAAAAAATTATATGGCCATTGTACTCGTATAGAATAGTTTTTTTTGGGATTTTTATTTAATCCGCGATGTGGATGCACAAGCTTTTTTTGATAGATGCTGATCAGCATTTTTGAACCAAACTCGCGTTTTTTTATTTTTTGTAATATTTTTTACATAACATATTCATCATCTTCCAACTTTTAAGGCGAATTTGGGTAACAGCCTACTTGGCGTATCGGTCTAGAGTGATTGTACGTTACAAGCAGTTAATAGCAAAGTATTACAGATGATGGGTTCAATCCTTGTCGGCTGCGATCTGTAAATAATTTTCACATATAGAGTTCTATTGACTACTAACTAAATAAATTTGACATTAAAAGTTTTTCTGAAGATTATTATAACTGGATAATATTAAACTAGTAAGAAACAAACCAGGATGTCTTAAATTTTTAGAAAAATTAAAAATTTTTCTTTCACACTTTTCTCAATTCAAAACCATATATAACAAATCAAAAAATTATAATACATAATTATAATTAGAGAATGAGCTCGACTGTCTTTACAGAAACAAGAATTAAAAAAGTTTATATTTGCAAATCTGTATCTGTGGACCAAAATCGCTGTTTTGGAATTTTTTTTCAAACTTTGATCGCTGGTTGCCGACTGAATGTGCTCTTTTTTCTTAATTTTTGCCACCATCAGCTTTTCTGTGACCATCGTTAGGCAGGTATTACAAACCGAAATTCGAAAGTTTAGATTTGACGGGGCGCCCTAGTGTTCAGTATTAAACATAAAAAATATATATATTTTTTTTAAGTTTGTATATGTTTTTAATATTTTTCCGTAGAACCGGTTGCAGGGTAGTTTGATGGGTTCCGGAACCGATTATTTGGGTATATTTAAGTTTGGAAATGGGCCAAATCGGACCAGAGGGAAAAAGTTCCTCCTTGAAGAACTAAACCAACCTCCGAAAAATGCCAATTTTTTAGACGTTTTTTGTGTTTTATGTATTTTTGTGAAATAAATGAACCATTTTTATATTTGCTTAAGTTTAAAATCCTGCGATTGGGCCCAGGGGATTAAAAAATTGCGCTTTTTTCGGCCCGCCACCTTTTCAGGGCATGGATAAAAAATAATTTAAATAACAATTAAACTGTAATACTTAAGTTCACAGAGCAGAACAAAATTAACTTCTAAACATATACCGCGAGGGCCAGAGAGTCACCCTGCTCATCACCCCTCCCCATGCCCCTTAAAAAACGCCCCCGTCAAACAGTTTTTTTTATTGTTTTTTTTTACATATTGGAGGATATAAAATATTTGGCAGAGCCGAATTTAACACTATTACTTGTTTTTTAAATTTTTTATTTTTTTATTATTATTTTCCATTTTAAAATTGAATTCGTGAAAAAAATCTGAGGAAATATTTTTTTTAGGTTTTCAGTTATTTGTTTCTGATAATTTGTATACCCACCAAACACAGTATGGGGGTATACTAACTTTGTCATTCCGTGTGTAACGCATCGAAATATCGGTCTAGGATCCTATAAAGTGTATGAGGCATTCCACACCAAATGTCCAGCGAAAAAAAACACGTGTACCATAAACTTCTGAATAGCTTGTATGGATAGCCCTATATGGAACTTAGAAAATTGCGTTTTCAGTTTTTTAATTTTTCAAAAACTGGGCTTTGGAGGCGTGATCAAATATTGGAAAAATGGTCAAATTTGTGGCGAGTTGCCTTGATTAAATATTTATCACATTAAAACGAAATGCACCACAATCTTAAAAATTTGCATTCTTATATAGTTTCGTATGGGCTATCGAATAAAATTTTTTTCCAAGAAAAATTTTCAGAACCCGTTCTGAAATTTTCCATTTTTTAAAAAAGTCAATTTATCAAAAATCCGACCACTTTTTTTTCTTTTTTTTTAATTTTTTTTTTAAAGTTTAGATGTTTGTCCATCCACACAAAAAAAATCAGAAATGTATTTTTCGTTTTTTTCGAGAAAATCGCATTTGAATTTTAAATTTCATAACAATTTTGTAATTTGCTTGTATTTTCTTGTTTCAACAGAGCGTATGACGAATATTTATGCAATTAATATTACTCATTCGCAACTTTAAAACAAAGAAATACAAGCAAATAACAAAATTGTTATGAAATTTAAAGTTCAAATGCGATTTTTTCGAAAAAAAAAATGAACGTGTTTCTGATTTTTTTTGTGTGGATGGACAAACATCTAAATTTTTAAAAAAATAAATAAAAAAAAAAAAAAAGTGGCCGGAATTTTGATAAATTTACTTTTTTAAAAAATGGAAAATTTCAGAACGGGTTCTGAAAATATTGCAAAACAAAAAATTTTAATCGATAGCCCACACAAAACTATATAAGAGCGTAAATTTCTGACATTGTGGTGCATTCCGTATTAATGTGATAAATATTTAATCAAGGCAACTCGCCACAAATTTTACCATTTTTCCAATATTTGACCACGCCTCCTAAGCCCAGTTTTCGAAAATTCGAAAAACCAAAAACGCAATTTTTTTAGTTACATATAGGGCTATCCAAACAACCTATTCAGAAATTTACGGGACACATGTTTTTCTGTAGCGGGACATTTGGTGTGGAATGCCTCGTATATATTATTGATCAGCGATCGATTCTAAGACATTCTAGCCATGTCCGTCAGTCCGTCTGTCCGTCTGTAGAGGACACGATACAGTCCAAAATAAAAGAGATAGACTTCCGAAGTTTGGCTTAAATATGTCTTATGGTCATATGCTGGTAAGTTCGGAAATGGGCAAAATCGGACCAAGGGGAAAAAAGTTCCCCCTTAGAGAGCTAAACCAACCTTAAAAAAATAAAAATTTTTTGCTGGGTTTTTTGTACTTTAGCTAAGCAAATCCAAAATTTTTATGTCAGAGGAAGTTCAAAACCATAGAGTATACATAGAGGCGAAAGTAAAAGAAAAAACAATATCCCTATCTTTTTCTAATTTCCCACACGTACGTTGTCGGTGTGAATTCACCACACAATACATTTTTCCAAGTCGTACTTTGTCAACAAATACATGTATGGAAATTGTACATTGACAACTCAATTTTTGACACCTTCACCTCTATGTATTCTCTATGTTCAAAACCCTGCATGTCGACCCAGCGAATAAAAAAAAAAAATTTTTTTTTTTTTTAAAAATTATTTTAATAATGATAAAATTCTAGTAGTATTAATTAGTACAAAAACAATAACTTATCTATTTTCAACATTTATCACAAGTGTAGACCCACCACCAAAAAAAGCATCTGCAATTTTTATGCTTTTTTACATGGAGGATATTGAAAAATTACATAGCCGAATTAAACACAACCTCTTGTTTGTATTTTAGAAATATTTTGGCATTATGGATGTAATTCATGGATTCGGCCAAGACGAATTTAACTTTTTTACTTGTTTGTAAGTAAATTTTGTTTTTGTTCCATAGATCGGGATATGAACTTAATTTGGCAAAAATATCAAATTAGTATTCGGCTAACCAGAACTCTACTGTACGTGCACATAACTCATATTATATAATAATGTTTAAGACCAAAAAAGTAGAAAATTCCACGATGTTGCAATTTTTGTTTGTTTTTTTTTTTTTTTTTTTGTTAATTGATTTTTTTTCTTATGAAATTCTTTTGGTAAAGTTTATGTTTAAAATGTTTTTATATTTTTTTTTTGGAACTAACTACTAAACATTCAACTAAAGATCAGCAAAAAATATTTATAAAGTCTATTTTGTTCTGGAGAAAAAGTTTAAAAAAAAAATTCCAACTTGTTAACAGCAAGCACATTAGAGTGTGTATGTGTTGAACATACAACATTTATACGCTCAAATATTTTTTTCGGTATAAATTTGTAATTTTACAAATTTCCAAGGTTATTTTAACAAAAAAAAAAAGTGTGGTAGGTTCAGTAGAATTCCTTGAGAGTTTTATTGCGCCAAAAAAATGGTAAATTTAGAATTGTATTAGTAAAAAGTTTGTCAAATTACAAAAAAACTTGTTATTTTTATTAAGAATTCTTGTAAAATAGGAGGTAGCAAAAAATCTTTCCAGGTCACTAAACCCCTAGTAAATTTTATAGCGCCACAAAAATTTTAAATTTACAATTTTATTGGTAAAAATCTTGTAAAATTACAAAATTATTGGCAAAAAGCTTGTAAAATAACAAGAAATTGTTAATAGGAGGTAGCAAAAAAAAAATAGTTTTTCTTATTATTTTACAAGGTTTTTGTTTGATTGTACAACCTTTTTTAGCGTTTTTTTTTTACTCAAAATAGTGTATTACGTAACGTACTATAACTATGAAAAAGTAATGGATATAGTAAGCGGAAGAAACTTCACTTTTTTTACCTATGATTACATAAGTTTTTTTCAAAATTTAGTAAAATAAGGTGGTTTTACCGACGAAATCCTTTTAGTGTACACTAGGGTGGCTCGTTTTTGGACTTTTCTCTCTGATCAAATTCTAATACCCGCCAAAAGTGTCGGTCCCCTAAGGGTAACTCACGTGCAAAATATCACTCCGATCAGAGTTTATCTTCTGTCTCCACTTTGAGCCTCAAAATTGGGGTTTTTGGAAAAAAGGACTTTTTAAAAAAAAAAAAAAAAAATTTAAGTTTTTTTATTAAAATAATGAAAAAAATTTTTTTGTATAATATTTGATCATAAATACTTAAAAATGAAATATAAAGATTTTACGGTATCATTAACCCGTTCAAACTTGATACCAAAAAAAAGGCATGATTTTGGAGGCGTTCTCAAAACACCTTTTTTCAAAATTTGAAAATTTTATTAAAAAAAAATTTTAAATATACCATTTTTTCTTTCTGAATTCATTAAGAACACCTTGGAGAAGAAAAATGTGAAATATGGTGGATATCCGTCGAGCCACTTTTTGGGAATCGCGGGGGGAAGTTAGCGGATTTCAAGGAAATGTTGGTTTTATCAATAATTTGGATTAATAAAATCTTATAAATTTCATTTTTGGGCAAATTAACTGTTTTTTGGTGTTTTTTGGTGTCAAAAATGACCCACAAAAGAAATTTGAAGTTTAGAGCTTAAATTTTGTGCTATAAACAAGTATAAAACGGCTTTTGTGTGTTTTACCTCAACTATTATATCATATTAATATATTATCTTTAAAAAAATCGTTAACCCTTCTTTGTAGGGGGTCAAAAATGACCCATTCAATAAAAAATATAAATTTTGTTGATATCAAAAAATTCAAGCACTATGCCGAAAAGTTTTTGCAGGGGTCATTTTTGACCCCTGGCCAATGTGGGTTAAAGATATCTTAAACAGGTGAAATTTCAGGGCTGATTAAAAGTTATTTAATAGACTGCCACAAATTAATTTTCTGTAAAAAATATATACTTTTTATTGAATGGGCCATTTTTGACCCCCTACCAAGAAGGGTTAACGATTTTTTTAAAGATAATATATTAATACGAAATAATAGTTAGGGTAGAAAACACAAAAGCCGTTTTATACTTGTTAATAGCACAAAATTTAAGCTCTAAACTTCAAATTTCCTGCGGGGGTCATTTTTGACCCCCCGCCAATGTGGGTTAAAGACGTCCTAGATCGGTAAGATTTTATGACAGACTTAAAGTTATCTAAAAGAATGCCACGACACCAAAAAACAGTTAATTTGCCCAAAAATGAAATTTATAAGATTTTATTAATCCAAATTATTGATAAAACCAACATTTCCTTGAAATCCGCTAACTTCCCCCCGCGATTCCCAAAAAGTGGCTCGACGGATAACCGCCATATTTCACATTTTTCTTCTCTGAGGTGTTCTTAATGAATTCAGAAAGAAAAAAAGGTATATTTAAAATTTTTTTTTAATAAAATTTTCAAATTTTGAAAAAAGGTGTTTTGAGAACGCCCCCAAAATCATGCCATTTTTTTGGTAGCAAGTTTAAGTAGCATATTTAAGTATTTATGATCAAATATTATACAAAAATTTTTTTTTCATTATTTTAATAAAAAAACTAATTTTTTTTTTTTTTAAAAAAGTCCTTTTTTCCAAAAACCCCAATTTTGAGGCTCAAAGTGGAGACAGAAGATAAACTCCGATCGGAGTGATATTTTGCATGTGAGTTACCCTTAGGGGACCGACACTTTTGGCGGGTATTAGAATTTGATCAGAGAGAAAAGCCCAAAAACGAGCCACCCTAGTGTACACATGACATAGAGTTGGCTAAAAACAAAAAAGTTTAATTTGTGAATTCTGGAACATTTAAAAAAAATGCGAATAACAACTTTTACATCTTTTGGTTTTAATTTTTGTTCATTTTAAAGTTTTTAAAATTATTGTTTGTTTTTTTACAGTCATATTATAATTATCCGTTTAATTTTCAGACCACCTTAAGTTTGTTCAATGCAGTTTTAAAGAAGTTTATCAAATTTCCTTAATATTTTTTGGCCAATTTAGTTCGAAAAAAGGAAAAGTAAGTGTTGTTAAAATACAGTTTTATAATTTTATGTTATGGCAATTAAACTTGTAAAGTAAGGATGAATACATAATTTCAGCCAAAGTTTATCAAAAAGTTAAAATCGATGAAAAATATTTGTATTATTGAAAATTGTAAAATACATTTATAAAAAGAATAATAAAACCATCAAAAAGTTTTATAACATAAGGATTTAAATATAGTAAATGAACGTAAACATCCCGTACAGACATATGTATTATCCATGTCTTGCGGTAGGATAGTTAGAGAATAATTTGGAGATCTAATTTCTAAGATTACGTTTTTGTGTTCATACGCGATAAACTGATTTACAAATATTAAATTGGTTGTTTATAAAATCGTGACCTTAGGACAACAAAGTTCTAACAATTTTTTTTTAATTAGTTATACAGGGTGATTCAGTCACGACCCGCCGAATTTTACAAGCGTATTCCTTGCCTCATTTCATGAAAATATGTCCATTACGACCATCCCCGAAAATGCAAGTGTGCGAAATGGCAGCGGTTAGGTAGGGTAAAATTGATAACTTCTGAACTAGGTGTCCGATTTTTTTGTTGTTCGGCTTGTGGGAAAGTTCATTGGGAGGCCTTTCAGAATCAATAACAAAGAAATTAAAATAAAGTAAAATCGTCGAGATACAGAGCTTTTAAAAATAAAATTTGAAAAAAGACATAAAAATTTGCACATTACCTTAATTTGCTCAGCCAGATGGCAGGTAACTTATGTTTTTTCTTCTCTTAAAAGATAGCCCTACCTCTTACCTTTCCTAAATACATTAAAAGAAGCCCAGAGGTCTTACCGTTCCAAAGTTATGACCATTTGACTTCCAACAATTTTAATAAAATAAAATCTTAAACTTGTTAATTTACAACAACAAATTAATGTTTGCTGTTATTTCGCCTCAAAACCCAAAAAAAAAATTGTTTGCATTTTAGTCAAATGGTCATAACTTTAGAACAGAAAGACCTCTGGGCTTCATTAAGAGCATTTTGGAAAGGTAAGAGGTAGGGATATCTTTTACACAGAGAAAAATAAATTTCCAACTGAATTTTTCAGTTGTATTAACTCAAAATTCGGTTGGTGCTACTACATTTTGATGTGGCTGACGAATTTTATAGTTGTTTCAATTAAAAGACAGTTGTAATAAAAATTTTTTTTTTGTAACTACCGATATTTAGTTGTTTCAACCTTAATTCAATTGCATCCACCGATTTTTTGTTGTAACAACTGAATTTCAGTTGGAAATTAGCAAATTTGTTTTGTTTTTGATGTGGCTGACGAATTTTATAGTTGTTTCAATTAAAAGACAGTTGTAATAAAATTTTTTTTTGTAACTACCGATATTTAGTTGTTTCAACCTTAATTCAAATGCATCCACCGATTTTTTGTTGTAACAACTGAATTTCAGTTGGAAATTAGCAAACTTGTTTTCTGTGTGTATGAAAAAAACATTAGTTACCTGCCATCTGGCTGAGAAAATTGAGGTTAAGTGCAAATTTGTATGTTTAATTTTTAAATTTTATTTTAAAAGCTCTGTATCTCGACGATTTCACGTTATTTTAATTTTTTTGTTATTGATTTTGAAAGATCTCCCAATGAGCTTTCCAACAATCCCAAAAACAAAAAAATCGGACCCCTAGTTCAGAAGTTATCAATTTTACCATACTACCCTCCAACCACCAATCCGAAAATTTTCAAAGTTTTATCAATAATAGTGTTGTTGCAAATAGAACCTTGTTGTTCTAAGCTTGCGAAATATTAATCGAATTCACGTCAGAAATTTTGGTTTTGCCAAATTACGCAATATCAAATTGCAACTTTTTTTGCTTTTTATTTTGTAAAAATAAGCTATAATCTTACCATTGAAATGAAATGCGAATAATTTCTTGTAACCACGCATCATGTAGAAGATAATATAAAAGAGCAAAAGTTGAGTCAACATTTTTTTTTAAACAATGTTGCAATTTCGCACTGTTGCAAGGGTTAAAAGTTTTTGAAGTGAATACGCTGGTTGTTAACTAATTAATTTTTTTTTAATTATTAACGCATTATAAATTTTATCTACTTAGCATCTGTTTGTGCAATAGTAATAGTAATATTAAAATGCGTTCCAATTATTTAATGCCGAAAATGCATTAAAGACAATATAAAACCACAATATTCTACTATAAATATACTATTATAAAATTTCGTTTATATGTGTTTTTTGTGTGTGTATTTTAAACAAATTTAACAAACACAATATTTGCGGAAGCTGTTTTGAATTATAAAAATAGCGTGAATAGAAAAAAAAATTAAATAATATTAAGAAAGGCCCTAACCACAATTTTTTAAGTATTATAACATATAAAATTTACATATTCCTAAATGTAGAAGAAATATTAGTGGTTAAAAATACAACTATGGTCGCATAAGGGGCAAAATGGTCTCATATAAAAAAATAATATATAATAAACCCAATACTTAAAAAAATTTTTGTCCGGGACTTTAAAATTTTTTTTTGGTACTTTTAAATTTTTTAACATTTAGAAAAAAAAAAAAAAATTATAAAACATTTTTAATGAAATTCTTTTCTCCAAATTAATAAGGGGTGGTCCAATAACTGGTATATTTTTAAAACATGCAATGAAATGAACAATACTCAATAGTTTTGAAACCTTATGGCTTTATTTGAAAGAGCAAACATTCCCGTTTTTTATGGCAAACGACTTCATTGATGCGTCTTCGGCTTGCTCCGCTGTATCGCGTTGTAGCGCAGTACTGCGCTGCCAAACTGCACGTTTTTCGAAAAAAAGTTTTAAACCGAAATAAGGCACTCAAATGAGGTTATGTTAACAAACAAATTGGTACATCTTGGGATCGTAAAACTCGCAAGGTATTGTAAAGAATCCAATTCATCTATAGAAAGCAATAGATTTGAGTATCAGCATCATTACACAATATTTTCAAAAATACAGCTGAAACTCCCATTTTCGTCAAAGATGAGCGCTACATAGCCATGATTACCGACTTTTTGTTGGCCGTAATAGAATATACCAACTTGGATGACATTTATTTTCAGAAGAATGTCGCAATATGTCCCACAGTCCATCAAACAATCGATATTTTGCGCACTTAGTTCGGAAATCGTGTTTTTCGCCATATTCGCGGTGACAATTGATCACTTCAGAGCTGCCGATTAAAAACTTTAAAATTTTTTTTGAGGGGTCAACATTCATGCAACATGGGAAATCCAGAAATGTTCTAGGCCCATTCGACGAATATCGTTGAAGCCATTCGTGAGAACCAGAAACATTAGAAAAATGGGTGCCGAGAATGAGCTACTGCATGAATAAGGTCGTTTGCCATAAATAATGGGAATATTTGCTCTTTCAAATAAAGCCATAAGGTTTCAAAACTATTGAGTATTGTTCATTTCATTGCATGTTTTAAAAAGATACCAGTTATTGGACCACCCTGTATAATCCGATTAATATAATTTTAATTTAATTATAATTTGATCCCAACACTTGCTTTTTTTTTGCAAACACTTCCGAATTAAAAACTGCAGACAAACTATAAAATTTCAAAAGCAGTAAATTTATTATTAAAAAATCACGGAATTTCTCAAAAAAATCCTATTCGAAATTCGTATTTGTATTTGTTTGTGTTTTTAATTAAAAAAGTTCAGAAACAAACAATTAACAGCTTAGAAAAACGAAATTGAAATTTAAAACGTCCAATTTGTAATGCCAATTGACATTCAAAAACGCCCTACTGAAGTTTAGAAAAGCCATATTAAAATTCATAAAAGCTAAATTGAATTTAATCTAATTTAAATTCAGAAATCCTAATTAATATTCAAAAACACTAAATTAAGAGTTTAGGAACGTAAAATTTAAAAATTACAGTCGATTGATTGAAATTCAGAAAAGCACAATTAAAATCAGAAATCTCAATTGAAATTTAGAAATCCCAATTGAAATTAAGAAATCCCAATTGAAATTAGGAAATGGCAACTTAAATTAAGAAATCTCAATTGAAATTTAAAAAAGAAAAATTTAAATTTTAAATTCCAAATGAAATTCAGATAAGCCAATTGATATTCAGAAATCTCAATTGAAATTCATACATTCCAATTGAGGGTCTTAAATCACAAGGGTAATAACTTGGCTTATTTTAAACCGATTATAGTTTTTATTGCCTTAGACTACTGACTGGAAATCACAATTTAGTTATCAATTGAGTTCAAACTTAAGTCAAAATATCAAAGAAACGAATAAAAAGTAAATTTTAGAAAAAAATTACTTTAACCCCTTGTGCTTTGAAATTGAAATTAAGAATATCGAAATTAAAATATAGAATCACTATTGAAATTCAGAAATCCTAATTGAAATTAAGAAACTGAAATTCAATGTCAAGTGATATTCAGAATCACCCAATCAATACCTTATTCGCATTTATTTTCTTAATATACTTAAACATATTTAAAAAGAGAATGAGAATACAGTATAAGAGTTTAGAAAAGCTAAATTTAACTTTGAAAATTATAATTAAAATTTAGAAAAGTACAATTGAAAAAAAATATTTTACTTTAAGGTCGAACCAGAATCAAATGCGTAGCGCAAGACGTAAAAAAAAAAACAAAAACAAACACATCAAATTTGAAAATTTTACGTCCGTTTGATTTAGGTAACTCACATTTAAATATTAGAAACGAAAAATTATTGGGCGTTACGCCTTACGCGACGTAATTTGATTCAGGTTGGACGCTTAAATACTTTTATTTTTCGTTTCTTTGTCGCCTTGGAATTGGTTTGCCCTATAGCATGGTATAAATCAGTGATGGACATTTTTGTAATTCCTATTCCCGCGGGAATAGGCTAAAAAATGCTGCTTGTACCCTGTCGACACACGTACAGTATAAAATTCTGTTGTTTGAACAAATTTGTTGACTTTTCGCGCTACTACCCACACAAGCATAAATGTTATAATATGTGTGTGCGCACCACTGGTATAAATACATTGGATGGGATCAAACTAATTCTGAAGTGACGTTTTTACTCTTAATAAATCGTTTTGTTAAATGTAAAATAGAAAATTTTATGTTTTTAAAATTAATCGATTAATCGCCAATTTTTCCGATTAACCGATCCGAATAACCAAAATCAACTAATTTCAATGGTATTTCAAAAATATTCAATTGTATTGCAGATTTCCCAATTGCATTTCAGAAATAGTCAAATGTATTCATATGCATTCTGCTTAAATCAGCTCTAAAAAGATATATGAAGTCACTGCATCTTTATAGTGCTAAATCAGGGCTATAAAATAATGGTTTAATCAGCGCTCCAAGGACACGTGATTTCAGTGCATCTTAAGAGCGCTTGTTCGGCTTATCCAAATAGCGCTCTAAAGTGTGACATCGCCTTAGAAAATCATGCATGAATTCAGCAAGTTTGGATGCCTAGAGTTTCCTTTCCAAAAGCTGCTGTCAGTTCAGCAAAATTTTTGATGGGTCAGCTTATATTTGTACAAAACGATATGAATGTGCCCTAAAAAAATGACAGTCTAACAAAAAAATACTTTTGCCCATATGCGTATGATTAATATTCAATTAATATTACCAACACTAAATATTACTCATACGCATCTACTTTAAAGCAGTAAGAAAGTAAAAATTATTTTTAAAACTCAAAAATTAAATTGAATTATTTCTTTAATAAGGAATTATGTTAAATAAGTCTTTTTTAAAACATGGCAACATTAAAAAACAGTAAATATAATAATATATGTATGTATGAATGTATTGTGAGTAGTGTAGTAAAAAGTCGTGTCTTTATGTTCACATAGACATATACATACATGCATATATTTATATTTACCACATTTATGTGTGTATTACATCGCATATACGAATGAATATTGCTTCTTTATGTCTATACAAATGTGTACTATTTGATGGCATGTTAAATTAGTATGCTTAGCGTCAGTTGTTGTAACATCACAATTTAAGCTGATCTCAACTGAGCTGAACTGAACGGAGCAGAATAGAATAGAACACCACCCTTATTTGAATTTAAACACATAGAATTGTTTTAAATGCATACACAAGTATGTATATAAAGTACATATATGGGTAGAATAAAAAAGTACATGCCAACTTTCTGTTTATATGTATCTTTATGTCAAATGATGAGAAACCTAAAAATTCTCTTTAAATAGTCATAATCAAACATTTTTTTATGACACTTATAAAATGTTTATAAAATTGAGTAATATACTTGTAATCTACGTAATAAATTTAACATTGTTTTTTGTTAACGTTTTTTGATTCGTCCCATATACACATTAAGTATGTATGTTAATACATTTTAGTTGTCAAAAATTAACATATTATTTTAACCTAATAAAGAAGATTATCAAATTGGATAATAGATGAAAACCACGAGAATAAAGAGATAAAGTATTAAAATTCATTTATAAATGACTTTCTATTTGAGTCATTATGTCAGACGTTGCTGAATTCATAGTTAACTTTAATTAACAGATTTAATTATAAATATATACATATGAGGCATTCCACACCAAAATATCCCGCTACAGAAAAACGTGTGTCCCGTGAATTTCCGAATAGGTTGTATGAATTAGTCCTATATGTAACTAAGAAAATTGCGTTGGTCAAATATTGGAAAAATTGTCAAATTTGTGTCGAGTTGCCTTGTTTAGATATTTATCAAATTAAAGCGGAATGCACCACGACCTCAAAAATTTACATTCTTGTATAGTTTTGTATGGGCTATCAATTATTTTTTTTTTAAATTTTTTTTAAAGTCAATTTATCAAAAATCCGGCCACTTTTTTTAAATTTTTTTTTTAAGTTTAGATGTTTGTCTATCCACACAAAAAATTCAAAATTGTGTTTTTCGTTCGAGAAAATCGCATTTGAATTTTGAATTTCATAACAATTTAGTAATTTGCTTGTATTTTCTTGTTTCAACATAGCGTATGAGTAACCTGACCAACCATCCCGCTTTTGGCGGGATTATCCCGCTTTTTGATATCTCATCCCGCCTTGAATTCCCATCCCGCTTTTAAGCAAAAGTCCCGCTTCATCCCGCTTTATCCCGCTTTTTGGGTTTTGGAATAGCAAAGTACAATTTATAGTTTATTTTATTAATACTCGTATTTTGAGTAAGATATTTTTAAGCATATTAACTATTTTTTACTGTTCTTACCTACTGGACCGATTTACATTAAAAATAAGATCCTTTTTAGTCAAATTTTTTTTTTTTTAATTTTTTTAATTGCGACACTTCCAATATTCCAAAAAAAACTCTATAAATAAGTGTTAAATTATAATACATGTTTCCTTTACAAAATTTCTCGGATGTTAAGAAATTTTAGCTACTGAAAAACTCTTAGATTCTAAAATATTATTCATATAGAAAAATAATCTTTTTCTAAGAAATGTTCAGATCTTAAAACCCTTTCATATAAAAAAGTTCTTTAATTCTGTGATCGTAGAAAAATTCTCAGATTCAACATTTTATTATAGAAAATATCTCATTCTTAGAAATATTCTGAGATCCAGAGACATTCCTTCTATATAAAAATTTCTTAATTCTGATCCACTTTACTTCTGGAAAAATTCTGAAATAATTCTCATATTTTAAGGTAATTTTCAGATTCTAAGAACTTTTTTGTATAAAAATTATCGGTTTCTAAAAAATTGTTCCTAAAAACAAAAATTCTGATACCATTTTCTTAAAATAAAGTCTTAAATTTTACAGCCTCGTGAAAAAATTGATTAGATTTGATTTGATCTGTAAAATCTAATGATATCAATTGTATCTGATAAAATCTATTAGATACGAGATTTGTCTCCGTAATTGCATCTGATCAAATGCATCTGATCAAATTTTCTAGTCAAAATTCTTATGCATTTTTTTACATGAAAAATTACAATCCCTTAAAAGTATTTCCAGAATTTTTTGCATTGTGGAGCCCAGCAGAAATAAATCGAGATTTTGGCGACACAGCATCTGTTTATAGCATACCGTAGCGCATCCAAAGAGCGCTCTTAGGGATGCAGTAAAAGGAAGGGGAAAAAATTTTAATTTTTTTTTAAGATTTTTTATATAAAACTTATAATGTGTAATTATTTTTTGATAAAATTTCACACTTGCTTTCCTTTTTAATATTTTTAACACTTTTTGAATAAAAAAACATGAGTTTTAGACAAAGACGCATGATTTGACTGCATCATTATTGCGCATTAATCAGCGCTGCAAAGAGCGCTTCAATCATAGCATCTTTGACCGCTGTTCCCAAAAAAAATCCCATAAAAAATGTGAAAATGAAAATGTCCGATATTTTTTTGATGTTCACTTCCGATTTTTTTTTTTTTTTCATTTTGTTTCACATAAATAAAGTTTTGTAAAGTAAAACGAATGAATTTTTTTGTTATATTTTTTTAAATTTTAGTTATTTGATTTCAACTTTGAATTTACAGCATCTTTATTCTGCTTAAATCAGCTCTACAAAGATACATGAATTCACTGCATCTTTAATCTGCTTAAATCAGCGCTAAAAAGATACATGAATTTACAGCATCTTTATTCTGCTTAAATCAGCGCTCTAAAGACACGTGATTTCAGTGCATCTAAAGAGCGCTGTTTGTGTGTATCCAACTAGCGCTCTAAAGTGGGACATCGCCTTAGGGAATCATGCATGAATTCAGCGCAATTGGATGCGCTCCTTTACTCAAGTTTCCCTTCCAAAAGCTGCTGAACGTTCAGCAAAATTTCTGCTGGGAGGGTATTCGGGGGTTCGGTCAAGTCGAATTTAACTTATTTAAAAAAAATCCCGCTTTTTAGATCAAAATCCCGCTTTTTCAACATTATGATACCGCTTTTCAGTCAAAAGCAGTTGGTCAGGTTACGTATGAGTAATATTTATGCAAATATTTAATACTCATTCGCTACGTTTAAACAAGAAAATACAAGCAAAAGACAAACAAATTACAAAATTGTTGTAGAATTAAATATTCAAATTCGATTTTCTCGAAAAAAAAAAAATGAAAAACACATGTCTGAATTTTTTTATGAGGATGGAAAAACATCTAAACTTAAAAAAAAAAATTAAAAAAAAGTTGCCGGATTTTTGATAAATTGACTTAAAAAAAAAAAAAATAATAATTGATAGCTCATACAAAACTATACAAGAATGTAAATTTTCGAGATTGTGGTGCATTCCGATTTAATTTGATAAATATCTGAACAAGGCAAATCTAAAAAAGGCTAAAAATTATATGTCGATAATGTGTTGGTAGAGACCTAAAAAAAACCTTCTTAATGGGTGTGGTTATTTTCTATACATTTTTCAAATTTGAAATACAAAATTTTGAACGATCCGGCTCCAGTTTTTTGCCAATATCACGAATGTATTTTTTCAAATTTATTTTAAACTAATTTTATTTGAAAACTTGATAGATTTCTGATTTAAAAAAAAAAAAAACTTAGCGATATCTTATTTTAGTCAGAAGGTACAATAAAAATTACGTTTTTTTTACCAACATTGGTAAAATACCTGATTTACAAGAAATACTGTACAGTAGAGTGTCCCTTATTTTGGAAATGTTGGAAATGTTAAGACGGTGCCCGCTAAATTTTTTCCATTTTAATTAAAAATAGCTCAGGAAAAATTTTACGCCCCTACGACCACGCCTTCCCTAAGCGACGGGGCTTTAAAAATCATTTTTCCATACAAACCAAAAAAATTTATTTTTGATTTTTTTTTTTTGTCATTAATTATTATATTACTTGATTAGCTTATTCACGACAAACAAAATTGATTTTGGTGGGATAAGGCTTTCAGCTCTAAAAATTAAAAAAAATTTAGAGCCGTTGCACAGTGTGAGAATTTGTCAAATTAAAAGGACAAATCTCGAATTTTAAAGATATGAATCACTTTGATGAAGAACTTTTGATGAAGAACTTTAACTTCGAAAAAAATGAGCTTGATCAGTGAACTGCCACGCCCACAAAGTTTTTATATACATATTTTAACAGTTCTTAAGTACGATGATTTCAATATTTGTGTGTAAAATGGGCGTCAGCCAAGTGCCACGCCTTCTTTAAAATTTTAGAGTATTGTATTAAAAAACCATTTGTTAACAACAATGGGATTTTTAAATTTGTGTAATTGTTTTTCAAATTAATTTTTTAAAATATGTCTATGTCTATCTCTAAAGCGAGTTTCAAATTTTATTTTGATTTGCCCATTTTTTATGTCAAACTTGACATAAAATATTGGCATAAAAAGTAAAATTCCACCCCCATACATCTTGCAAGTGTGCGAAAAAAAAAACTTTTTTATACCCTCCACTCTAGTGATAGAGGGTATATATAAGTTTGTCATTCCGTTTGTAACACATCGAAATATTGGTCTAGGACCCCATAAAGTATATATATTCATGATCCTTGATCGATTTTAAGTCGATCTAGCGATGTCCGTCCGTCCGTCCGTCCGTCCGTCCGTCTGTCTGTCCGTTGAAAACACGCTAACTTTTGAAAGACTTTATGGAGGCTCCTGAAGTTTGACATATATCTTGGGTATTTACCGGGTCAGGTTGGTATTGCAATCCAGCCAAATCGGTCCAGTGGTTCAAAAGTTATGAGCAAAATAGTAAATTTCGGCAAGGGAATTTGGCGAACTTACGAGATTAAAACCACTCTAACTTTCGAAAGACAATTCTGAGTGTGCTGAAACGTGTTACATATCTTTGTCGTTCCCCAAGTCTGTTTGGTTTTGAATTTCAGCAAAATCGGTTCAGTGGTTCAAAAGTTATAAGCAAGGCTCTGAATTTCAGATTTTGTTCACCTTAAACTGTTGAAAACTCATTAAACAAGTTTTAAAAGCATGGTGAAATACCAGTTTTTTTTTTAACTTGTTGTTGTTTGTTTTCCTGCCGTGGGGTATAGTTTAGTTGTTAGACAAGTAAATATTTGTTATTGTTTTTGTTTTTGTAACTGTATGTAATGGTGTATAGTAAGTATTTTTGGAAAAAAATCAAATATTAGTTTGTTTTTGGTTTTTTAAGACGAGGATAAAATGAGGGAAATATGTGAAATATTTTTTTTTAACATACTTATACGTATAGGTATAAAACAACAAAAATATTTTACAAAGTAATTTTGTTACTCAAACAAATAGTACACTAAAAAAAATATTTACACGCAAAAAAATTTTACACTCAAAAAAAAATGTTTTTTTTTTTTTAATTTTTAATTTAATTATTTTTTTTTTTAATGAAATTCACACTCAAAAAAATGTTGACAGTCAAAAAAATTTTAAACTCACAAAAAAATTTTTACTCAAAATCATATATTTCTAATAAAAATTTGTAATGCAATTTTTTTAGAAAATTACCATCAGATAACATTGTGGAGGGTATTCATAGATTCGACCAAGTCGAATTTAATTTTTCTACTTGTTTGTATTAAAATGTATATTTTTAAATTTATTGTAATTCATTACTTGTAATTATTTCACACTAAAAAAATGATTTCATTAACTGTTTGTAGTTTATTTTAAAAATTTTACGTTTAGTCGTTTTTAAAACAAAAAACATTTGTTTGATGTTCAGTTTTTATTAATGACTACTTCTGTTCTTTGTTACTAAAATAACACACTAAAAAATAAAGACTTGCATTAACATTTAATTTTTAAAGTCATTTATTTTTGTTCTGTAAGTAAAAACTACTGATTATTCTTTAAATTTTTAATGATTTGTGTAAATAATTTTTTTTAAATTGTTGGTGTTTTTTAATGAGATATCATTAGATTTAACCTACACAAGTAGGTTATTTTTTTGTAAAAAAAAAAACAATAAATTATTTATAGAATTATAAAAACATGTTTGTATCAAGTGACTTTGGCACGATGGGTAGAGTGTCTGGCCAGAATGTAGTTGATTGCGGGATCGATTCCCCAAAATTTTATTAAAAATTTTTAAAAAAATATTTCAATAGAAAATTGTAAAAAATAACCTACGAAATCATTAATTTTTAATGTTTTTGTTGGTTATTTTTTTGGAATTTGTTGGTAAAAATAACGGAACTATCATTAATTTTTATTGTTTTCGTAGGTTATTTTTTTCGAATTTGTTGGTAAAAAAGAATGAAAAAAACGTAATTTTTTAATGTTTAATGCAGTGGTCGGCAGAAAGAGATTGTATGAATGCATTGGTATATGAATATAAACATGCATGTGTTTGTGTATTTCTTAAACAAAGCGTCATCAACACTGTTGCCAGATTTGACGATTTCTCTGCATTTTGACGATTTTTACTCCCCAAAATAGCAAAATGACGATTTGACGATTTTTGCCCAAAAAATTACGATTTTTAAAAATAAAAGAAACCTTTCAATTTTGTCTACTTTTTAAAAAATTATCTACCAATATTTTTGTGCAAAAAGGGACAAAGAGAATAAGTGAGAGATACATTCTCTTTTTCCCAAATGGTAAAAATATTATAGGGCTTTTTTTTGGCGAAGGACACCTTTCTTTTCGTGATAAATGTTAACAAATTGATTTATTATGATATTTTCGCAATTTAATCATTATTATACCCTCCACTATAGTGATAGAGGGTACACTCAAAAAATTATGTAGGTAAATTCCAGTGAATATTCACTTAAAACAAATGAACTTTTATTTAAAAACCATTCCAGTGTTTTTTCTTTTAAAATAAAAACACAATACAGTCAATTTTAAATGTTAATTTAATGACTAACCAAAACATTAAAAAACAAGTGAATATTCAGTTATTTTGTATTGAAAAACAGTAAAACTATAGAACAATTTTTTTACTGCCGAAATTAAATGTAACAGAAAATTCGTTTTTAATACAGTAAATTATTTTTTTTAAACTACAGAAACAGTTGAAAACAAGAAGTCCATAATAAAATTAATGATTTTTCTTTTAAAATAACTTTACTGATTACTTTTTAAAATAACCTACAAACAGTTAATGTCATAATTTTCTTAGTGTATATATAAGTTTGTCATTCCGTTTGTAACACCTCGAAATATTGGTCCAGGACCCCATAAAGTATATATGTTCATGATCCTCGATCGATTTTAAGATGATCTAGCGGTGTCCGTCCGTCCATCTGTCCGTCTGTCTGTTGAAAACACGCTAACATTTGAAAGACTTTACGGAGGCTCCTGAAGTTTGGCATATATGTTGGGCATTTACCTGGTCAGGGTGGTATTGCAATCCAGCGAAATCGGTCAAGTGGTTCAAAAGTTATAAGCAGTGAATTTCGGCAAGGGTTTTTCTGGAATTTACGAGTTAAAACACACGGTAACTTTGGAACGACAATTCTGAGGGTGCTGAAGTATGGCATATATATTTGCCGTTCCTCTGGTCCGGTTCTCTTTAAATTTCAGAATTAAATTAAATTTCAAATCGGTCCAGTCGTTAAAAAGTTATTAGCAAAACCGTGAATTTCAGATTTGTTTCACCTTAAATTCACGTGTTGAAAACCCGTTAAACATGTTTTAAAACATTGGTAAGTCACAAAAATATTTTACAAGGTATTTTTGTCACTCAAAAATATTTTTATACGAAAACAAAAAAAAAAACACACTCAAAAAAAATTTTACACTCAAAAAAAAAGATTAGTAAATTATTTTTTTTTCAAAAATTACAAAAAAAAAAAAGTTTTTTTACACAAAATAAAATATTTCTAACCAAACATGTTTTTTTTCACGTTAGAAAATTTGCTATCACTTAAAAGGACATTGTGGAGGGCATTCATAGATTCGGCCAAGTCGAATTTAACTTTTCTACTTTTTTTTTTTATGGAAGTGTCCACAGAAAAGGGCGGAAAGAAAAAATACATTTTCTACCTAACTTGACCCAACTGCATAACTTTTTCTTTCAAAAAAATATTTCATATGTTTAAGAAGGTGAACAAAGAATAAAAGGAAATTTCAGAGGTAGGTTTAGTTTTACCAGGGGTAGCTTTGTTCTCCCTGGTCTGGTTTTGTCAATTTTCAAACTGTCAATTTTGTCAATTTTCAAACTGATTTAGCTCTTTTGGTTCGGACTGCATCATGTCTTCAACTAGGGTTGCCATTCGTACTGTTTTAAACAGTACATGTACTGTTTGTTAAAAAAAGTACTGTTTTATGCAGAGCACCTAAAACAGTACGCAAAAGTACTGTTTTTTAAAGCGTGTACTGTTTTTGTACTGATTTTTTATACTTATCACCAAAATGTAACATTTTTCGAAAAATGTTTCATATTTGACAAAATTTTAATTCAATTTTAAAAAAGGAGCTAAATGCAATTTAATTTTATACCAACTTAACTAGATTCAATAATGATTTAGCTCCATTGCCATGTTTTCCTTCTTTTTATCTAAATTTTTCTGAAAAATAAGAAAAAGAAAAAACTAGAAAATGGGAAAAAATGTATTTTATT
The DNA here is from genome assembly GCA_963921195.1 of Pegoplata infirma. Lineage (NCBI taxonomy): Eukaryota > Metazoa > Arthropoda > Insecta > Diptera > Anthomyiidae > Pegoplata > Pegoplata infirma. The sequence goes on from OY992536.1 coordinate 329,276,216, forward strand.
GAGTACATCTCATTTAAAGTTCCGAATGCGGGCAGACCCCATTAGGTTCGGAACCCATGGGTCCAGACCACCTTAGGCCCAGTCCCATTGGGTCTATTAAGGATTGTCATAGATTTTGATTCAACATCTTTGCCCTTTTCGCTCTACCTTGCTTAGTTTTTAGGATACGGGAATTTAAGGGCCCAAAAGGGTCTTTAGAATCTTATCGGGATAACTAAAAAACTTACACGGAGGGATTAAGACGGTCGTGTAAAGAACTACAAAAATGTATTTGGCATTTTTTTTTGTTTCGGCAATATTTTTGGAGAAATGAGGAACGCCCATTTTTTTAGATTCAAATTGAGGAGTCCATACATTGAAAGAGGACCGGAGATTCTTTAGAGATTTTTAGAATCGAAAATGAACTCTTTTTTGCTCTTTCTGGCTTAGTTTTTGAAACATTTAAAAAAAAAATCCTTAAATTGCATAAAATTTACTAAACCTGAAGAAAAAACTGTATCACTTCTAAGAAGATAAATATGATGAACTAATTGGTTGCAAATTATGTCAAAGAAATTTAAAACTTTTTTATTAAATTTTACTAAATTATGAAAAAAAAACATTTTCCCAAAATTTAGTTAGGCCTTTGTTTGAGTGCAATAATACCGTTTTCGCGTTTGCTTTTTAAAGTCGTGTTTTAATTAAAACACTGTTTTATGGATTTTTTCATATGTTTTTGATAGGAAGATCGGTGTTTTAGTTAAGCCAAAGCATAGACTACAAAAGCTTTTCAAGTAAGATATGGCGGCCACTAAGATAAATGCTCCAAAAAGTCAATCGTCAGTCAAAACACTAATAAAAAAAATAAAATAAATTTGAGACGGTTTACCTAAAATGTTCCACCTTTCTGTTAACAACCTTTTATGCTCGTTTTGGCTGAGATCTGTTTGAAATCAGGGTAAAAGGGCTAAGTTTTTGTAGTTTGATATAAAATAAGAATTTTAAAAAGTACTGTTTTTATTTGCAATGTACTGTTTTTTGAGACCAAATGTACTGTTATTCCATATTTCAAATCTGGTAACCCTATCTTCAACAGATGGGTGGACATCGCTTGATTGAATCTTTAATCAACGATAAATATACCTTTTTTATTTTGACGATTTTTTGACGATTTTTGCAAATGGGATGACGATTTTGACGATTTTTTTTAAAAAAATCGAACATTTTTGACGATTTTGTACCCAACAATTCTGGCAACCCTGGTCATCAACCTGCTTGTTGTTGTATTTTTATGCTCTTAATTGTGAGTTTTGTTGACAATCGTGTTATATATGTGTTAATTGTCGATTGTGTTCGGCTTCTAAGGGCTATGGGTGCCGATCACTGGTTTAATGTTATTTATTTTAGAAAATTTTGTCAACAGTAAAAAATAAATGTTGATGTTTGTTAAAACAAAAGAATAATTACTAGGATGGTTTTCAATTGTTTATTCACTGGTTTTAAGTGTGTTTTTCATTTGTTTTTACCTGCAAAATATTTTGAGTGAATAGTTACATTACTAAAACAAGGTGATTTTTCAGTTATTTATGCAAAATTATCCGGAAAAAATCCATTTTTTTTTTTAATAATTCTGCCATTCAGTAAGTAAGTAAGTACTGGACCTACATATAGCCATGAAATTTGAACCGTATGTATGTCAACATTAGTTGTATAACCAAAAACGCATCCACGTTTAACAAAATTTACTTGGAATCACTGCTTTTGAATATTAAAATTTATTAAGGCAAACACGAAAAAGGTTTATGTCTATGCTATTTCATTAAAAATGTGAACTTGGATTCACTTTTTATTGAAGTTTAAAAAACTCCTATATATATACGGGCAAAAAATAAGCGTGGATAATTTGCAATTTGTATGGGTAAGTTTATATACGGTTATGGGAAAACAGGGCTAGTTAACGTATTTTCGAGCTTAGGTTTGGATGTCGGAGCTCAGCGGTTGAACGGTACCCAAAGTAGAGTACCTTTTGAATACGAACATTTTTTATTTCCTTTTAGATTTCTCTTAAAAATTATATCTAGACAATGACTAGCACATTGTCCAGATATAATTTTTAAGAGAAAAAAAAAACTTGGAGAGTGGGTGTTTTTATCTCCTATAGTTTCCGAAATAGAGCCATTTTAAAAATGAAATTTCAAATTTTGACCGATCCGGCTCCAGTTTGTTGCCAATAGCACGGCTGTATTTAATTCGATTTAATTCAAATTACATTTGAAAACTAGATAGATGTCAGATTTAAAGAAAAAAAAAACTAAGCGATATCTGTTTTAGTCAGAAGGCACACTATTTTAAAGATACAAATTAAAAGAAAAACATTAAAAAAACGTTTGTTTTTGTAAGAAGTACCAACACATTTTTGACTCTAGATAAAAAATTTTCCTTCAGAACATGTTGCTTATTTTTACTAGTTTAAAAGATAACATGACGTATATGAGTTTAAAATTAAAATGGAGGCCTAATTGTAAATATTGCGCCCGCCAGCCCTATCCAAATTTGGTCAGTTTTTGGCCTGAAAATCGACTTAAATCCAATGAAGCTTTTGGACCGAAAAAAAATGAATTCGTTACATTTAAATTACGAAAGTTTTTTTTTGTGTATGTTTAAGTAAGAATTATTAAAATAATACTGTTCGACACCAAAAACTTTTTAGTGAAATACCCGTAAAGATTTCGGTCTCCATCAAAAACTTTTCAGTGAAATACCCAACTGATCCGTATAGATTCAGTTGGGTATTTCACTGAGAATCCAAATAGACTAGTTTGGCAGCAGTTTTGGAATCAGGAGATCAAAATCTTTCTAATTTATGTAGTGCAATTTTTATGAATTTCTTAAGCAGTGTAATAAGTGACAAACGGAACGACAAATTTTTTCCACTTACAATAAATGAAGGTCATAACACATGTTTCCTTAAAAAAAGTCAAAAGAAATTTTTTTTAGGAAACTTTTCTTCAAATAGGTATCAAATTAATTAAATTGTGTTAGGAACTTCCATGTATATCGTTTCGGTAAAACGAAAACCATTCAACAGTAAAATATTCTCCATTTTATTCCTAAACTTATTTCAAAATCAGTGTAAAGAGAATTTTCATATAAGTTTACAATAAATTGCTAACTTATCAATATCAGTAAATTGTGATTGTTAATTAACTTTTAATTAATAAAACACAAATATTTAAGTTTTCGACATTTCTTTGTAGTAGTTGTTGCTTTTATGTTGTTCTGTAAAAGTTTTGCATATGTTTATTTAAATTAAAGTCCAACAAGAACAGCAACAACAACAGCAACAACAATGTTATTTGATTTTCTTTTTCAAGAATTTCACAAAACTAAAGATTGCTTTTATGTGGTTTATAAGCAAATTGTCCTACAAGATTAATTTTTAGAAACCCAAACCTCACAATAAAAAAAATACACATACCTACAACATAACCATACATTTCATTGACCGAAAACTGACACACAAATACAAATGCAGACACACTCACACACACATACACAATTGTTAGATAACCAAATACAGATACAACCGCATTCAGTGGCGGGTACAGCTTTTGGGTTTGGGGGGGGAAAATTTTTTTTACTTCGAAAAAAAATCATAAATTCTTCTTTGTTGACGAGCAAAAAACGGGATACGTTTTTTCTACAAAAAAAAAGTGACGGGAAAGCTATAAAATCATCAAATTTATCAGTTTTTGCCGAATAAGGTTTGTTTATCATGATCATATTTCGTTTAGAAATTTTTTTTTTTAATTTGTTTAAAAAGAAAATTGTATATTTTTCGTAAACATAAAAAGAGAATTTTTTAATAGAAGAAATTCTCCCTACATAGAAAACATCAGATGTTGAGACATTTTTCGTGAAAAAATTATTTTTTATAGGGAAAATGTCTCAGAATATAAGACTAAATGTCTCAGAATCTGAGACTATGTTCGTATAGAAAAATTTTCGGATTTTTAAAAGAAATTTAAAAGAAAATTGTATATTTTTCGTATACATAAGAAGAGTCTAAATCTGAGAATTTAATAGAAGAAATTCTTCCTACATAGAAAATATCAGATATTGAGACATTTTTCGTGAAATTTTTTTTTTATAGGGAACATGTCTCAGAATATAAGACTTCTTCTTAACGAAAAATGTCTCAGAATCTGAGACTTTTTTCGTATAGAAAAATTTTTTATATTCTAAGAATTTTTTTCCACAGAAAAAGTCTCAGATTCTGAGATATTTTACTATAAAAAAAGTCTCATATTTTAAAGCATTACTGAGACATTTTTCCTATAGAGAGGTCTCTGATTATTGGATTTGTTTCGTACTGAAAAAATTTTAGATTCTGAGACCTTTTTTCTATAGAAAAAGTCTTAGATTCTTTGACCTTTTTCCAATAGAAAAAGTCTCTGATTCTAAGACCTTTTTCCTTAAGAAAAAGTTTCAAATTCTGAGATCTTATTCCTAAAGAATAAGGCTCAGATTCTCATAAATTTTTCCTAAAGAAAAAGTCTCAGATTCTGACAGCTTTTTCTTATATAGAAAAAGTTTAAAATTCTGGCACTTTTTCTCTAAAGAAGAAGTGACAGATTCTGAGCCCTTTTTCTGATTCTGAAATCTTTTCTGATTCTAAGACACTTTTCCTATAGAAAAAGTCCTAGATTCAGAAATGTTTTTCCTATACAAAACGTCTCAGACTTTAAGACCTTTTTCCTATAGAATTCTGGAAAAATAGATTCTGAGACCTGTTTCCTATACAAAAAGGCTGAGATTCTGAGACATTTTTCTGAGATTCTGATACCTTATTCCTATAAAAAACGTCTTAGATTCTAAGACCTTTTTCCCGTTGAAAAAGTCTCAGATTCTGCGACCCTCTACCAATTCAGTTAGTTTCAACTTCTGAGACTATTTTTCAACAATAAAAAGTCTCAGACTTTGAGACCTTTTTCTTCTTAAAAAAGACTCAGATTCTGAGACCTTTTTTCTTAAAATAAATCTCAAATTCAAAAATTCTCAGACTTTTTTCCCATAGAAAAATTTGAGACCTTCTTCACATAAAAAAGTCTCAGATTCTGAGAATTTTTTCTTTGGAAAAAGTTTATTCTTTAGAAAAAAAAAATTAAAATAGTTTTACAAATGTAAGTTCGATTATCATCATTTTTAAGATTTTAAGAAATATTTTTTATTGCTATGTAGAAGACAAACACTTTTTATATAAACCAAATTAAGATCCTGTAACATTTTTCTCAACAAAAAAAGCATATTCTAAGTAATTTGTTGCCAAAACTCATAATAAGATTGACAGATATTTTTCACAGAAAATTTTCAGATTGATTCACTTTTTCCTTAAAAAGCTTTCCCTTTTAAAATTTTCAGATTTTTTTATATGAAAAATTTTTGGACTTCGAAATTTTTTTAGAAAATTTCCTTCTTTCTTTTTTTCTTCTTTTTCTTTCCTTTCCTTTTCTTTCTTTTTTCTTTTTTTTTCTCCTTTTTTTTTCTTTTCGAAATTTGGTCTGGGGGGGGAAATTTCCCCTTTTTCCCCCCCCTTGCACCCGCGCATGACCGCATTACACACAACTCATATCAGACATTTTAGAACACAGCAATGTATTCATTATGAGGACGAAACATTCAGTCATTTTTAGATTTTACATTTGAGCATCCTTTTATAATACTTTATTTTTAAAGAATGAATGTTGTGTTAAATTGATTATGACGTTTGTAACACTATAACATATAAATTGAGGAAGTGAAATTTAAATTCGAAATTTTGCATTTATTTTCCATGTAAAATCTCGCGCTGAATACAAAAATGTAGTTCAAAGTTTCAAAAGTAGAAAAGTTTTCGAGATATTGCTAACTTTTCAAATTTTAAATTTATTTTAAAAGATGTTTTTCTTAAATTTAAAGATATTCGGACTAAATCATTTTTTTTTTTGTTTTAAATTAAAGGTAAGTATTTTTTATTAACGCCTTATCGATTCTACATACAAAATTTTGCAATTTGATATTGCTGGCATTGCATTAATTTGTATTGCATTAATTAATTGGTATTGCATTAATTTGTCAGATTGTGAAACATTTTTTCTATAGAAAAAGTCTGCGATTCTTAGAATTTTTTCCCATAGAAAAATTCTCCGAAAAAAAAAGATTCTGAAACATTTTTCCTATAGAAAAAGTTTCAGAATCTCAGACATTTTTCTAACAGAAAAAGTATCAGATTCATAAACATTTTGCTATAGAAAAAGTCTCAGGTTCTGAAACATATTCCCTATAGAAAGTCTCAGATTCTGAGACTTTTCCTATAGGAAAAATGTTTTAGAATCTGATACTTTTTCTATAGGAAAATGTCTGAGATTCTGAGACTTTTTCTGTTGAAAAAATGTTTCAGAATCTGAGATTCTCAGTCTCAGATTCTGAGAGATTTTTCCTATAGAAAACGTCTCAGATTCTGAGACATTTTCCTATAGAAGAAGTCACATTCCGTGGAAACAGTAGAGGAATGGAGTAACATTACTGGGGAATCTATTCTAGAATACATTTACAAAGAAACAATTCCAAAAAATTTAGCTGGGATATTAAAATTATGGCTGCTAAGAATAAAGGCCACTTTGCCTATCATTTAACCCATTGTGCGGCGGCACCAAGCCAAACCGCACGAATAGACCTCTGTTTTACACTACCTTGTTGTTGCTTCAAAATTGTACCTTAATTTTGTGCTCTCAAGCTATCTGAAATGCCCATGCGAATTAACTGCTTTTATAGGGTATATAAAATTCGTCAATTACAAAGCTATTTATTTTTTGTCTATTTTTTGTGTGTGTGTGTGTTAGTTTGCTAAATCTATGCTAAAGTTGTATTTGAATAATCAATGTGGTAATACTATTATAGTAAAGAACTCAATTTAATACCAAACAACCGTCCGACCGACAAAATAACCAACCAACCAAACAACAAAACAAACAACATTCAACATTTTTCCCATAGAATAAACTAATGGAATGTTATTGTTGTTGATGTTGATGCTGATGCTGCTGATGTTGATGTTATTCTTTCGTATGGTGATGATTGAAGAGGAGGTTAAAGTAGTTTTCCGGAATTTAAATAATGTTTTGTTCAACTATAAAGGAATTCATTAAGTTGTGACCGAAATGATAGTGAGTTTGGGTGGCTGACATTTAAGGGGGGATGGGGTTTGATTTTATTATTTAAATTTGTTTGAACTTGAAAATAATCAATAAAATGGGTTAACAAAAATTTATTTCAACTAAGACTAAATAAAATTGGTTTTCAAAAAGACTTTCACATACATACATATATATTTATAAAAACATATATAATGTACATGTATATGTGCTAATTTCCAGTAGAGTAGTTAGGAAAAACAATGATGTACATATTTTGTGAAAATTTCATAGTGGAGAATGTGTTGTTTGGTAAACAAAAACTAAAAGAATAAACTTTAAGTAACTGTACGGAAAAACTCTGGTTTATCATCTGCAGGAAAAATGTGTCACTCGATCCGAAATAATTTATCTCATGACTGCTAAAAATGGCATATACAACTAAAATATCTATAACGTGACAGATGATAACACAGTGATACCAAATCGAAATTTTCGAATCGAAATGGAGTGAAATTATAAGCATGAAAAATGAGATTTTGCATAACAAAATTCTCAATGCTTTTTTTAGTTCAGTGTTAGATTTTTTTAACGCATTTGAAGTTGATGATTTTAAAACATTTGTTTTTTTTTTTTGTATACTTAAAATGCCCTAATTTATAGGCCCCTGGTGGTGCTCCTTTTGGATATGCGGGGTCCAGCGTCCAAACTTAAGCTCAAAATTACATTTTGTATGAATTTCGCTGCAATCAGTCCAGTACCTACTTACTGAATAGCCAAATTATAAAAAATAAACCACTGTGTACTGTTGCTAATGATTCTTATTTAAAGGCAATTACATAATTAAGTATACGCCACTTATTAGAGTTGTCAATTTTTCGCCTTTCAACTTTGTTCGAATAAATCAAATAATTGTTTTTGTTTGTTCGATCAAACGAATAAATCTAAAAAACTATTTGATTAATCGATGAGAATAACGAATAAGTGGTATTAAAAATATTTTTATTAACAAAAAATAAGCAATTCATACAAAAAAATAAAATTAATATTTTATTAACAAAACATAAGTAAAAACTTACTTTTTTATGTAAAAATATGTAAAAATTTATATATAAAATTTATGTAAAAATTTATATAAAATTTATGTAAAAATTTATATAATTTTAAGTTTTATGTTGGTGTGAGTCGTTTGGGGACATTGCCCTCTTCAAAAATGTATAAAAATTCATTTTTACGTTATTTACGCCTAAAACAACACTTTTACCAATATTTTTTTTTTTTATACCCACGCCCTTAAAAATCAAAATTTCTTTATTATATTGGTCCCAAAGCAGACGGCTAATTATGTAACTTGATAATTGTCATATAGTATCATTAGCTCATTATTCCATTTAAAAAATTAATTCACACCAACACATAATACAAGTAACATACATAAGTTTTTCAGTGTTGTAAATATTTTGGTTTTTGAAGAAAAGATTCTAATATTTAAAAAAAGCTCTTAATTTTGATAAATTTTCGTTTTTAAATAGTCATTTAATCGAAATATCTGTAAAATATGTATAGAAAATATATTATATTGGGTTTATTAAATGAAAATTATGCATCAGGACCATGAAAACAGTTTTCTAAAATAAAATTTCAAACTCTGAGGATCTAAGAGACTTTTTCTATATTAAAAATATAAGGTTCTGAAATATTATTGTCATAAAAAATTCTCACGCAATAATATAGATCTATAAAAAGCGCTAAGAATTAATAAAATCCTCATGTTCAATATATTTCGATAACGGAATGCTCTACATAAACTTGGATTGCTGATTTGGAATCAGGTTATTTTTGAATACGTAACAGTGAGCACTAAAAAAGGCTTTTTAAATTTTAAAACATGAATATCTCGAAAATGGAACGCACTAACTTACGAATACGTAACAGTAGAACCGTAAACACGCTTAAATTAGCGGTTTCGAATTTTTAAACGCAAATATCGGAAAAATGTTAAAATATTTGGTAAGATAATTTGGAATCAGAAGAGCAAAATCAATCTTGTTCATATAATTTGATTTTTTTGCAATTGAATTGTGTTTTGTGCAAAAAGTGTTCGATCGATGATTTTGAAACTTATCACAAATACATTAAAAAAAAAATTGCAAACTGCTCAGAATTTGATACATTTTTTTCTATAAAAAAATCTTAGATTCAAAGGGAGTTTTTACTATAGAAAAATTCTCAAATTCTAAGATAGTTTTTTTATAAAGAAGTACTCAAAAAAACTTACACTTATAAGCCAAGTTTTTGCTCAAGACTTTTGCGTAACTTAACTAAGTTTTTGGTAAAAATACAACTCACTAAGACTTTTGCATCATTTAACCAGGTTTTTTTTTCAAAAAAATTGCATAAATTACGCAAAAGCAATTGGTGAATTGTATTTTGACCAAAAATTTGGGTAATAACTGTCTAAGTGTTTTTGGCGTGCAGATTCTGAGATGTTTTAAATTATTATAAGTCCGAGATATTCTTCCGCTTCTGAGGAATAATAATTAATAATTTGATCCAATGATCAGTTTTTATTTTTCCAATTTTATTACAAATCATTTTTAATAATTTTAACCTACACGAGAACTGGTAACAATGACCGTCGTCTCGTTGTAGCGAAATCGACCAAGGGTTTTTTTGTGGGAATCGAACCCACGACCCCCTGTTTCATAGGCTAGCACGCTACCAACTAACCTACAGGGCCCCCCCCTGAGGAATATGTTGAATAGGGGGGGGGGGGGGTAGGTAGAAAATAATATTATTTACTATATACGTCGCTGATATAGTGTCATTTTATGGTAATAGAATAATGAGCTAACGATACGATTTGACGAATATCAAGTTACATAAATACCTTTCAGGTCATTGAACTTCATATTGGCATAAAAATATTTTATTTTTTAAACAAATATACAAAAAAAAAATAGTTTTTCTGGTGGTGTTTTAGTTTTTTAAGTGGAAAAGTTTTTCCGCTTGTCTGATTTTGCCACCGATCTTAACCAGCCAATGACCATAAGACATAATCGTGCCAAACTTCCGGAGTATAGCTCTTTTATTTTGGACTGTATCATGCTCTCCACAGACGGACATCGCTAGAACTTCTTAGAATCGATCACTGATCAATAATATACTATATACTTTATGGGGTCCTAGACCGATATTTCGATACTGTAGAAGAGTATAAAAAATAATTATTCGATTAGTTCACATAAATTAATCGACTTATTCGTTATTCCTAAATCGTAATTTTTAAATTCATCGAACAAGAATTTGATTTTGTTTGATCGATTAATCGGTTGACAACTCTACCACTTATACAGATTTCATGTAATTATTATAATTATAATAAAAGTTCATCAACTTTAAATACGTGTTAAATCAATTTTTATTTGGTTTTGGTTTCATCTCCGAATTTGGTTGTTGCGTTGTGTGATTTGACTTATCACTAAATCGTCTCAAAAAACTTATCCTGTGACCGGGGACAATTGGGCAAAACAAAATTTTCCAATTTTTACCAAGTCTCGAACAATTTTAAAAAATAAAAAAACGTCCCAAACACATTTTTTTGCTTTTTTTAGTACAAAATTTAATTAAAAATGATAAAAAAAGTTTCCTTTTTCTTACATTTTTGAAGTCCCTCGGCAATTTTGGTGCGTTTTGGTGTAACAAATACTTTAAAGAAGAAAAAAATTTAAGAAATTTCCTAAGTTTCTAAATTTTTCTAGGTCCCGTTCAAAAAAATGTTTGGCCTTTTTTTTTTTGCGTTTTGGAGTAAAAAAGTGATTAAAAACGATTTTTTTTACAAAATTTTGTATCCACATAAGAAATTCTGCTAAAGCACTTTGTGTAATGGATTTTGTATAATTTACTTTTTTTGAAAAGTATAAAGGTGGAAGTACATAGGGGTGCGTTGCGTCCGATACGTTCTCACCTATGCTTTCTATGCGTTGAAAACTTTAAGTTACATAGAAAGCGCGTTGAATGCGGCAGCTTTTCATAAATACCTTGCTAAATCCTCATATTTTTGCACTAAAATTGGTTTATTTTTATTAAGGGAAATTATATTTTTAATATTTTTTAAGTTTTTGTATAAATTTATTAAAAAAATATTGTTTATTTTAAAATGAAAACAATACAAAAGAAAATTGTCAAAAAAATGTTCAAGACGCAAAGAGTGGTGAATATTTTTAAAATTTTTTGAGTTCTATGCGTTTTGAACTTTTGTATTGTAAGTTGCTTCATTCATTTATACAGTTTTAACTTTTTGACAACCGGACGCAAAGCAAGTTCGTTCCTATGTACTTCCACCGTAACGTATCCGAAAATATTTTGAAATTTTTCAAAAAATAATATTTTGCTTTCGACTTTTCAGTTTTATTGTGATTATTTAAAATTCAAACAAAATAAAATAAATTGAAAAAAGAAAATTTATGATTTTGTGTGTTTTGCAAAATTTTTTAACAAAAATGGAAAACGGATAATACTTTATAATTATACAATTTTTAATGTGTTTTCTTTTGAATAATACATTTCAACACACAAAGTATAACAATGTAAAGGCCATTTAAGACAACAGAAAAGTCTGTTGAAAATGTAGTAAACAGTTTGAATTCGAGGTTATTAAAGGTAAAAAACTGCAAGCATAAAAATTATAGATCATTAATTTCCCGAAATATCGCGAAATTACTTTTCAGGCATTTATATTAATTTATTTATATTTCCTTTGGTGTCAAAAATAACGAAAAATAAAATTAAGTAACGATAAATATATGGTATGCAGTTTGAGTTTCATGTGGTTGAAGGTGGCAAAATTGCTCAAATCAATATATTGACCGCCCATTTACCCTAAAAATACAATTTTTTACAAAAATTTTTTTTTGTTGAATTGTTACTTCTCGCGAAATTGAGAAGATATGATTTCGATGATAGCTGTTTTGCAAACTGTAAATAAATACAATTGATACAGTTTCGATTGTATTTATTATGTTTTTTACGATATTTACAAATTTCATTGCCAAACTTTATTAAACTACAAAAACACTAATTTCGCGATATCTCGTGAATGCGATCAGCTACGATTTCGCTGTTAACAATTTTGTGACATTTTTGTAGGGATCAGTTTACTACATACTCTATTCCAGTTCATTGTTTTAATTGTCAGAATAATTTGTAAAACATCTTCTTTGTCCTTCTTTACTACTTAATGGAGCATAGGGCTTCATTTGTAATACATATATTTCAAGAATCAAAAAAAAAAAAAAATATTTTGATAATAGTTTTGAATTTTGTTAAACACAGAAATAAAATTTTATAAAAAAAAAAAAAATAAATTATGCGTTTTCTTAAATTCAAAATAATAATTAAAAATATTTTTTTTTTGATTCTTGAAATATGTATATTACAAATTATTCTGGCAATTGAAACAATGAACTGGAATAGAGTATGTAGGGATCTGATCCCTACAATTTTATCATCTAAAAATCAAACTGCGTTTTTACTTTTGGTCGATACTACAGTTAAACCTAAATATCGATGAGGCTCACCGTGTGAAACTAAATCATTATCAAGTTTCTTCGAATTTAGTAAATTTTCTAATTTTTGGTTTTTATATATTTGAACTTTAAGCTTTTAAAAGATTTAAATGTTATAAATGATAGAATTTAAACATTTTGTTTTTCGCGTTATTTGCTAAAAATCTCTTTTTTTGATGACTTTTTTTTCAAATTGAATATAAATTAAAAAAAAAAATATTTGCAATGAACCGTAACAAAAATAATGTTATTTATTTGTTAAATTATTTTTTTTGTTTTTATTATTTTCACCCCATTCCAGTTCATATGTGTTGTTTTTAGGGGTTTGTTGATTGGTTAGTTGGCAAAAACTAAAAATTGCTTATTCAATTCTAATACTTACCAAATACTTACTAAATGAAAATAAATTACTATAGTTTTTGTGAATCAAATAAATGTTTGTTAAATTGCTTTGAATACCTACATATACAAATGTTGTAGGTACAGTAAAGTGCAGTTATACCGAACTTATTTATATTATTTTGTAAACTTTTTTCCTTTTTAAGTTTGAGGCATTAATTGAAAATGACTTTCATGCCGATTCTAGTATTAATGGTTAATCTAAATTTCGTACGTGTCAAAATGTGTGTATACTGGGCGTATGAGTATTAAAAACATTATACTATGAAATATTACTCATTCGTAACGTTGATTGTACAATAAAATTTGACTAAAAACAAAAAAAAAAAAAAAAAAAAAACACCTAACAAAATTAGGGATTCTAGAATCAAAGATTTATATACGAAAGTGTTACGAAAGCAATCGTTTGTTAAAACAAGTATTGTTTTTGAAAAAATAATTAAAACTGAAAATTTTCTGATGATCAGCATAGAATATCGTCGAACTATATTCAATAAATGCCAACTCGAAAAAGCTTACTGTTCAGGAGAGCTAAAAAACTAGTTATTTCGCATATTATTGCAAAAATAAACAATGTACCTTCCACAAGATGGTTTAAATATTCTAAACAATTTTTACCTATGCAAAAATTTTCATATTTTGCACTTGTTTGCGTATTTTTGAGAGATGGCATTTATTACTATATCAAAAAACAAATATTTTTTTAGAGTTGGCATATTTTGTCGGAAAATAAAAATAAATTTTTTTTGGAAAAATTTTTTAAATTTTTTTTTTTTTGGTTTTTGTTATCCTTAGTACGGTAATTGCAAAAACTGAACAAAAAATTAAAAATCTTTGCATATTTTTAAAAGTTACTAGCTCCGAAAGCCTTTTAATCTCAGGGTGGTCAACTTTGGCACTCTGTAACTCACGCTGTATTGCAATAGGGTCACTCCAAACCAGCTATTTTGAAAGCTTATATCATTGACTTTATTTGCCCCATTCATAGTGTTTCAATCTGATAAATAGTTTGAAAGTTACATAAATATAAGCAATTTTTTTTTCTGCAAACACTATTTTCCGATATTTTTAAAATGGCAATATCTCGAGAACCAGTCATTAGATATCAAAATCTTTACAAGATTCGTATTTAGCATGGCAAATGCAATAAGATATGTGGTCTTATTTTTTTTAAAAAAATTTTTGAAAAATTTTTGGAAATTTACAATGGGAGTTGGCATTTATTTCCACCAAAAAAATATGTACTTTGAGTTAGCAGAATAACAAAAATGCATGTAAAACGACAACAAATTATTTTTTTGCTCTGAAATTTTTATGGCAGATAGGTATTATATAGGGGAGCTATTTGCCATCGGAAACTCATTTCCGTTAAATTTGAGTTGGCATATTTTGAATATAGGTTCACGATATATTCTATTGCAAAAGGAATTTGTTCCAAAAAATATTGCTGGAAATTGACTAATAGGTGTATTTTTACTTCAAAAGATATAGAAATTTAGTTGTTAAGTGCAAAATTTGGCAAAAAATATAAATCTTAGAAATATTTATATGAACAACATTTTAAATTCTGTAAAATTTCATTTAAAAATTTTGCCAGAATCAGGAAATTTTTTAACAGGAAACATATTTCAGAATTTGAGGTCCCGTATGATTTCCCCAATTTATATTTCTATCCATGCTGGTAACAAAATTTATTGAAATTATTTTGCTCATATCTTGCTGTGTTTGTATAACCAGGAATAGATACTATGAATACCTATTGTTAAAATATTTAATCTACAACAATAACATTAGGGCTGTTCTTTAAGAATAAGAAATAAAAAAGTAAAATTCGATTCAGAATTCGTGAATAACCAACGCAATGTGTAAAACATTTTTACAAAACACATTAAAACACAAGTTGAGTGTTAATTACATTTTAATATAAACCTTAATAATTTACGGGAACGCACAGTGGACCGAATAAAAAAATATCCGGGCATAGGAAAAACTTCTTATCTAAACTAAAAATAAATTTTCTGTTCAATCAGCTGAAAAATCTGCGGAAAATACTGGTTTGATCCATATAATAAATGTGCTGATTTAGGCAAACGTGTTTGATAAATATCTGTCTTTATTATCTAGGCGAAATCACCAGAGAAATCTGTCGAAATAGTAAAAAAATATACTGATGATAGGAGAAAAAAAAACAGCTTACATTTTAAGCCATATACAAATCTGCTGATTTTATCAGACTCGCAATTAATTTGACAATCTTCTGCATTCTGCAATGAAAAAATGCATGAAAACTTTCAAAGTTTATTTTTCAGGAATTATTTTTGTCACTTATCCCGTTCTCCAAGAATATTTAATTTTTTGGATCTAATTATTAATTATCTGTATCAAACTAGTATTTCAGATGATTTTACTGCTACTTGGACAGAAGAAATTTTTAAGAAGCGCAAAAATATTGGCTGTTCAGAAGTGCACTTTATATGCAAATGCAGTTTTAAAATGCATTTTTTCAAACTTTGTTTTTAAGTTATTTTTTCGAAATTATGTAATTTTTCATAAAAATAAGTATCCTTGGTTTTTTGGGCAGCTTTTTGCTCGACTTTTAGTGACCTGATTTGAAAAAGCTCTTTCGATTTTTTTTAATATTATTTTCATAACAAAACATTTAAAAAAAAAAAAAAATTAAATAGATGCATATGACCTGCTCAAAAAAGAGAGAACACTTATTTATAGTAAAAATTATAATTTTTTCAAATATTTAAATTTCATCATCGCAAAATTGGGTTAAAGATCTAAAAAAATGCATTTTAAAACTGCATTTGCATTTAAAATTAAATTTTGCATGACTAATATTCTTGCGACTATTAAATAAAGAAAATATACAATCTTAGATCAATGAGATACCACAAATACTTAAGACAATATAACTATCCAAAGCTAAACCGATTTTACATGTTTTTCGTATAATTTAAAAAATTTTAATTTTTATATGGGAAAATTGGATAAACTTTTTTAAACAAATTATTTTAAATAGAGCACATTAAAAATTTAATCAAATTTTTTTTTAAAAATTTTATCAAGTGATTACTCAATTTTTTTTCTCAATATTAGGCGTGTTTTTTTTTTGATTTTTTTATATATAACTATAGCTACTACTAAAAAAAACAATATCACTACTTAACTTTACAATTTTGGCAACTCTTTTTATTTTGTTGAATGTACTTGGTATCACTTTATTATTTATTATTTTTTATTGAAGATATTTTTGTTTAATTAATAGAATTTATAAAAAAAATTTAATATTTATTTTTTTGTTGTGAAATAAAATTGTTGAAATTAATTTTTGTAATTTATTTATTTTTTTGTTGACTTTTCAAAATAAAAAAAAAGTGTTGGTAAGTGATATAAACGAAAATTTAAAGATTTGGCACCACTTTTTTTAAATACTTAACTTTTAAGAATATATAAATATCCCTACTTATCAAGTGTATATCTACTTAAATTTGTATGGGAAGTTTATAACAAACTCGAAAAAAACACACCTATTATTTTGTGTGCATGCATTATATTGTGCAAGATATTCGTATGAATATCTTTTAAACTCAACCTGCTATAGTACCTACTGGCCGTTTTCAATTGAAACCCTTTTTAAGTGAAAACTTTAAACTTATTTTCTACAATATCGAGTTTTTGAGTTATGATGACATTAACTTGCATGTTATCTTTGAAGCAGCACTAAAAAATATATAAATACATGCCTCTAAGGGTCAGTCTTAGTGAAATCAATCAAAAATAGGTAAAAAATTTTCGTGACCCCCTCCGATTTTGATGAAATTTGGTTTAGTTGTAACACTAAGTGATAGACTGACTCACACTTATTTTCAGCCCTCTAAGTAAACAGTGGGCGAAAACACGAAGGGTCAAAATTTCCCCCAAAATCTCCCAGTCGCGACACTTTGCACCGTAAAAACTTAATATCGTTGGTTCTATTATAGGTAGAAAGCCCATTTTTGGTTTGTTTTGAAGCTCATAATATGCTCTACAAGACCTACCATAACAAAAAAATTTTCGAAAAAAATTAGGGTTACCTCCCTTATTTTAACGTCGTGATATACGGAGGAGAAAATGGGGAGGATGGTATCCCTCGATTTTTTTTTACTTGATAATCTTTTAAAGAAAGTCCTAAATAATACATTCTTAAATTTTTATGTTGGGACAACAATGGGATCCTTAACCTTAAAAATTTAATATCATAAGTGCTTTGTAGCTACAGAGCCCATTTTTTGTTTGTTTTAAAGCTTATAATACGCTCTTCAAGACATACCAAAACCAAAAAATTTTCCAAAAAAAGGAATTAGTGCCCCCCTTATTTGAAGGTCGTGGCAAAGGGTGAAGGAAATGGGGGGAAAGTATCCCCCGATATTTTTTTTTTACTTGGTATTCTCAAAGTACAAGTCCTAATGAACATAGTCTACAAAATCAACAAATCGCGACATTCTTGCGCCTCCCATTGGATTCCCAAGATAAAAATTTTAGGATATGCTCTCTAGAACTTACTCTTTAAAAAAACAATAAAAAAATTGGGGGATACTATCCCCCAATTTCCCCCACCCCTTGCCACGATCTTTTAATACAAGAGGCACCCCTAATTTTTTTTATTTTTTTTTGATAGTAATATTGTAGGGCATATTAAGAGCTTTAAAACAAGCCAAAAATGGACCCACGATATTAAATTTGTAATGTGCAAGAGTGTCGCGATTTGGAGATTTTGGGGGAAATTGTGAAAAATTTTGATTTTGGTCGATCTGATTGTTGTCCCAACATAAAAATTTTAGGATATGTTCATTAGGACTTGCACCAAGTAAAAAAAAAACTCGGGGGATACTTTCCCCCATTTCCTCCACCCTTTGCAACGACCTTTAAATAAGGGGGGACCCTTTTTGGTTAAGATAGGTATTGTAGAGCGTACTATAAGCTTTAAAACAAACAAAAATGGGCTCTGTAGCTACAATAGCACTAATGATATTAAATTTTTAAGGTTCAAGAGTGTTGCGATTTTGAGATTTTAGGGGAAATTGTGAAAAATTGATTGATTTTGAGTGATCCCATTGTTGTCCCAACTTAAAAATTTTAGAATATATTCTTTAGGACTTTCTCTATAAGATTATCAAGCAGAAAAAAAATCGTGGGATACCATCCTCCCCATTTTCTCCTCCCTTTATCACGACCTTAAAATAAGGGAGGTAACCCTTATTTTTTTTTCGAAAATTTTTTGGTTACGGTAGGTCTTTTAGAGCATATTATGAGCTTCAAACCAAACCAAAAATGGGCTTTCTAGCTATAATAGGACCAAGGATATTAAGTTTTTATGGTGTAAAGTGTCGCGACTGGGAGATTTTGGGGGAAATTTTGACCCTTCGTATTTTCGGCCCCTGTTGACTTAAAGGGCTGAAAATTTGCCTTTGTTAGTTAATTACGTAGTGTAAGAACTTAACCAAATTTCATCAATAGCGGAGGGGGTCAAAAATATTCATGATTGATTTCACTAATAATGACCCCTAAAGGCCGCAAATATTTAGTTTTCTATTTTTTTTTGTCAAAATCGAAATCAGCGCTTCCTTAAACGTTATGAATTTAAATTTTATTAAAGAACCACCCTAATACACACGTGTGCATGCATTTGTTTTTATTTTTTTTTAATTATGCAAAACATATACCAAAAAAATTTACAAAATTTAATGTAAATAATTGTCAGTAAAAATTTCAAGCATTTTAAGGATTTTATCAGTCAACTGTATGTTAAATATTTTAAACATTGTATAAAGTTTTGAACCAAAAACCAAGCGCAAATTAAAATTAACCAATTTTTATAATGATTTTATGGTCCTTAATTTGATTTAATATGTTCCATTTTAGGTTTTTTTAAATTTTTCAGTTTCCGAAGAAGATTTTAATGAAAAATTGGACTTAATCGAGATTTTTTTTTCTTATACAAAACTACACAGAAAAAATATAGGGAAAAAATTTGAGTACTCACTTGTTTAAATTTTCAAAAAAAAATTTAAGTATTTTTTTATTGACGCAATTAAAAATTTACACAAAAGTATTTAAAACTTTTTTTTTTACTTATTTTTATTTAACTCAAACAAATTTTTGTTTTTGCAGGAACCTAGTTTGGATTTGAATCATAACCCAAGCAGAAATTGACGATGGTTCTAAAAAAAGCGTTCTGAAAGCACTGTAACAAAAAAAGCATTCTCAAAACGCTATTTTCAAACGCTTTGCGAGCGTTTTTGAAAAGCTCTATAACAAAAAAAAGCAATCTCAAAACGTTTTTTTGGAACGCTTTGCAAGCGTATTCGAAAAGCGTTTTAAGAGTTCTTTATATTTATTTATTTTTTTTTTTTTTTAAATTTCTAAGTTCCGAAACTATTTTTGAATAACAATTTTTTATGAGTTTTTTTTTGTTTTTTAAGTAAAAAAAATCATAAAAAATTTTGTTCGATTTTTTTTTTTAATTTTCTAAGTTTCGAAATTTTTTTTAAAGTTTTAAAGTTTTTTTGAGTACAAAAACTTTTCACTTTGTATCAAACAAATTATTATAACCGAACACTCAAAAAAATAAAACTGTAAAGTTAACAAATTTTTTTTTGTTAACTCGAGTTTACTGGCTTTTTAGCAAATTTTTAGTTAAAATCAGCGTTTTAACTACTTTTTTTAGTTAAGTTCAATTTACGAAAATACTAATTTTGAACAAATTTTGAATTAATTTTTTTTGTTGACTTCAAAACTGAGTTTACGAATTTTTACTAATTAATTTGCTGATTTTTCGTAACAAATTTGTTAAGTGGAATTTCTTGTGAAGCCTCCTATGCAAATCTCATAAGTTCTACTTAAGCTGATGAAAAAATATAAAAAATAATCTTTTAATTTTTTACAAAATATTTTCTAAATTTTAGTTTACGAAAAGTAACAAAAAGTTTAGCTGAATTCAACTAATTTTTTTGTTAATATATGTACATAAAAACGTTACGAAATTTCAGCTAAATTTTTAGTTAAAGTTACGGTTTTTTTTGCTACATTCATTCTACGAAAAGTTAACTAAATATTTTTAGTTAAATTAACTAAAAATTTAGTAGGCCCAAAATCAGGTGCTTTTTAAGTTAAATTTAACTAAATTTTTTGTTAACTTTACAGTTTTTTTTTTTTGAGTGAACTAAAACAAAAATTCTTTACTTTGGGTTTTTAAAGCGCTTTGATGACTTTAAAAAAACGTTCTCAAAGCACTTTTTTACATCGCTTTTAAAACGCTTTAAACATAGCGTAAATCGATGTTATCATTCGGATCATCTTAAGACGCTTTGAAGTTGGTATACAGAACGTTCGTACAACCGTCCACAACGATTTCAAAACGCTTTTGCGATTGTATTTTTCTGACTGGGAAGTTACGGGTTTTTTAGTGCTCACCTCATGTTTTTGATGATTTTTTCTATAGACACATTTTAACATTTTTAAAATTCTTTCTCATAGAAAAAGTTTTCAGAACTTAACAAAATGTTTGATATTTCGATAAATGTCTTCTTTCTCAAATTCTAAAGGATGTTTCTGAAAGCAAAACCCCCAGATTCTGAAACAATTTTCCAACAGAAAATATATTAAACTTGAGACATGTTTATTACAAAAAAAGTCTTCGATCGCAGATTCTGTATCACAATCCGATACATATTCCTTAAGATATGTCTTAGATTCTAAGACTTCTTGTATTAAATTAAATTTAAAAATTCCGAGACTTTTTTCCATTAAAAAAATTCTAAGATTCAATAATTCTAATTTGGGCATTTTTCCTAGAAAGTAATGCTCACAATATTTCCTTGATTTTTTTTTTCGAAAAAATCTAAGAAGAAGATGGGTGAAATTTTCTTCTCAGATTTTTCGAAAGAAAAATTGACAGATTTTCCCTATTGAAAATACTCAGATTTTTCCAATAAAAAAGTTCTTTGATTTTTCCTGCAGAAAAATTGTCAGATTTTTTCTTTAAAAAAATTCTTAGATTTTTCCTATAGAAAAATTCTCAAATTCTTAAAGAAACATTTTAATATTCCGAGACTTTTTTGATTTAAAAAAATTCCAAAATTCCTAGACATTTTTCCTTTAGAAAAATTTTAAAATTAATTGACATTTTAGATAGAAGAATTTCTTTAAAAAAATTTTGCAATAGAATAATTTTCAGATTTTTCCTATGGAAAAATTCGAAAATTATTCCTATAAAAAAATCCAAATTTTTTCCTAAGGAAAATTTTTTTGTTTAGAAAAAATCTAAAATTTTTTTACATAAAAATTTTTTCACATAAAAATTTTAAGATTCTCAAAATTTTTTCATAAAAAAAAATTCTCAGATTATTTCTACTTCTATTTTTCTTTCCTTTCCTCTTCTCTTCTTTCATTTTCTTTTTTCCTTTTTTTTTGATTTCGGTTTGTGGGGGGGGGGGGGGGGGGTTTAATCATTTTTCCGAATATTTTTGGTTTGATGAATGAAATCAGTAAATGGCGCTATAGAGAATCTGCGTGTATGATATAAAGAATATTAGGACACCCTTGTTCAGATTTTATAAAATGACTCGTGGAACGGATTATATTTTGTAAGACAAAAATAAAATGCAGTACTTTCTTTCGGGAGTATCCTTTACACACTAATGTATCTATTTAGAATTCCCTTTTTAAATCACACAAGTACACACACATACATTTAAACATACATTTAAGATATATGTATGTATTTTTGTTAGTTAATTGACAAGATATTGCTGGAGGATATTTGAAAATAAAAGCCAAACATAACAATATATACATCTATACAATAATATCATTCTGCACACTCATTCATATGTGTTTACATGTTTGTATATAACACATGAGCTTATCACACACACACATACACGTACATACATATGTATAACCACACTCAAAACAATACTAAATCCTTCCTCTCTTGTGTTGTACGTTTTTGAATGTTGATATTGAGTATGAAAAAATAATATCAATTGCAAAATTTCATTGTCAGCAAACTGATTATCTGGCATCAGCACTTAGACATCTCAATATCTCCATAACTCTCCACTGACATGTTATAAACTGATGAAAATCGTATAGGATGGTAGTATAAAATCGTATGGAAGTGGATAGTAAGTAGTAAAGGATGTAACAGCATCAGTAGGAATAATAATAAAAAAATATCAAATAAAAAAAAAAACAAACGAAAAACGAAAACAACAAAATTGCAAGATAATTGTATAGTATCATTTTGAATTTCAGTTTATTTCATTTCGATTGACAATCATTTTGTAACTTCAATTTTCATTTATAACATGACATTAGCTCAAGCAAAAAACAAAAAATACATACTATACAACAACAACAACAGAATATATAAAACCAAATAAGCAGCAACACAAATGTCAAGTATGTATGAAGCCATAGGATGATGACATCATTGAAGGGCATTATCTATATGATTACAATATATGTACGAAAAAAAAGAAAAAAATTGAAATGAAGAAAAACCGCAAAGTGAGCTAATATTCTTTACAGACACAGCAACTCTATTCCATTTCAGTTAGTTACCTGTTATGATATGTATGTATGAATTTCTAAAAGTTATTATCCATCTACTTATGGTTAAATCTTCTCAGATCCAAAAATTTAGACGAGTCAGCATTAATACCACTACAACACAACATAATACAATAGATGTGGCCTTAAGGCAAAACGATTATTTAAGAACTACAAACTACACAAACAAACATACATTGAAATCTATGTAGAATTGTAAATGTATCTATATACATTAGGGTGGTATTTTATTTGAGGTAAATCGAATAAAATTAATTTGAGGTTCACGAAGGTCGAAGTTTCGAGAAAAGGCCAAAATGGCCATTTAAAAAAAAAAACTTAAAAAATTTAAATTTTGTAAAAATAAACAAAACATATCGAGGGCCTATATTCAAAACCCTCTATATTCCATTTTCTCGAAAATGACTTTTTGATGGCAAAATATTCAGTAAAACGGCCCTCATCTATTGTGTACAATTCAGAACAAAAATATTTTTTTTTGCTATTTTATTTGCATTTTTGGTTTTCTCTATATCTTACACAATTAATTTTTCAGAATGCAAAACCCTCTATATTTTCAAATAATTAATTCATAAATATTTTTTTTGAATAATTTCATCATGCATTACATGTTTTCATACTAATTTTTGCATGCTGCACATGAATTTGTCAACAAAATTCCAGAACCACGATTTTGGTCCACTGATGCTAATTTTTTCTGAAAATTCTTGTTTAACTTTTTTGAAAAATATGGCTCAAAATTTGGATGTCTTGTGTACATTATGAAACAAAAATTTTAATCTTAAAAATCCCGATGCTGATCAGCATCTGTGGACCAAAATCGCGTTTTTAATTTTTTTACTATTTTTTACATAACATACTCAACAGTTTGTTAACTTTTGAGACGAATTCGGTAAAAAAATAATTTTTGTCTTAAAAATTCGCATCTGTGGACCAAAACCGCGATTTCGGAATTTTTTATAAGCCGTTATCATTAATAAATTACGTGAAAAATTTAACGATGTCGTAAATGAAATCACAATAATCAATTTTTATTAAAATGCAAAAGCCTCTATCTGATAATTTTCATTCATGTAGTTAATATATTTGAGAAACAAAACCCTCTATCTATCCTCTAAAACCCCCAATAGTGCAAAATTTTAAAAACAAATCATATGTGAGATTCAGTAGTTGATTTAAAAAAATATTGTAGAATATCGAATTTTAATTACTCTAATAATACGCGAAATAAACAGTTTTTTGGCTCTCCTGAAAAGTTGGGTTTTTTTATATAGAGGGTTTTGAATATAGGCCCTCGATATATTTTTTATTTAACTTTTACCCAATAATACTAAAAAATTATGTTTACTTTTTATGGCACAACTAACACTTTCAAATATGCAATATAAAAATTACCATGCTTTTTTTGGGGGGGGGGGGGGGGTGCTGGTGGGATCCCAGCAAAACTTAGATTACCAAATAAGGTATTAAATAATGTATAGGATCTCTTATTTTATTCATTGCAGCATTGATGATTTTAACAGGCGATGAGACTCAAAGTAATGCATCCACATTATCAGAAAGAATACCAGTAAGGTATAAAATAAGTCATAAATTTATAACGAAGAATACGAGTAAGGTGTAAAATATATGATATTTTATAGGTTACCAGAAATGAAATAATATAGCATACCAGAAGATAATATATAAGGTCCCGGGTAAAAATTAAATATATATGATCATATATGAAGATATATATGATCCATATATCTTCATATATGATCATATATATTTCATTTTTACCCGGGGTGTTACGAGTAGTGAAAAAGTAATTTTGTATTAAATTTACTCACGTGATTGTAAGTGAGTGTAAGTAGATAAAATATGCTCGTGAGTGTGTGTCGTTAGAAATTTCCTGTCGTGAGCCCATCTCTAGTTTAAACTTATGCATTTTTTATAAAATAATTATTTTTTATGTTATTGTAATGCATTATGCATCCAATTATAAATAATGAATTATTTCAAACTTTCAAATAATACATAATGTAACCAAATATAAGTCATCCATGATTTAATGTTTAGAAATAATAAATATGAAATACAATTTTTCCAATAATCATGCATTACGTAGCAAATTATTAGTAACGCATTATTTTTCACTTTAAAATAATACGTTGTGGAACAAATGTTTGGTAAGACATCCTAAAATAATGCTACAAATAAGGTATATACATTTCCTGGTAATGTGTTGTATAATCACTACCCATTACCAAAGTTTTGCTGGGATACCTGAAATGAGTATTTTCGATTTTTTTAAATTCTATTAAACAAAAAAATTAAATCTTGCTATTCTAAAAAATTGGGGATATCCATCGACTCATTTTTTTTTTTGAATCATTTGAGTTTTGCGGATTTCAAGGAAAATTTATTTTTATGTATGAATTTGTATTTTAAACTTAATTTTGGTTAAAATTTACAAATATTGTAAACTGATTCATTTGATAAATGTAACTAAGTTACGTTACATTATTTTTTTGAACATCATTATCCCATTTCGGCAGGGGATCAAATATGACCAGAGCTTCGAAGGATTTCATTCCTTAATTCGATTTTGCATTCCGAATGAAAATTTAGTGATTGCATTCCCCAATCACATTTTAGCGAATTGAATGAATTCACCTTAGACTCATTCGATTTATAAATGTCGAATGCATTCGATTTATTTTTAATTCGACTTTCAAAAATCGAATGCATTCGATTTTTTTTATTCGATTTTTAAAAATCGAATGCATTCACTTGCGAAAGCAATCGATTTTCTTTTCATTCAATTTGAAAAATCGAATGGCTTATTTATTCATTGCATAAAAAACTTAAAAAAAACTAAGCAAGATAGAGCAAAACGGAGCCAATTTTTTGTCCATAGCACATAAATAAATTTCTGAATAGGTTGTTTGGATAGCCCTATATGGAACTAAGAAAATTGCGTTTTTGGTTTTTCTAATTTTCAAAAACTGGGCGTAGAAGGCGTGGTTAAATATTGAAAAAATGGTAAAATTTGTGGCGAGTTGCCTTGATTAAATATTTATCACATTAAAACGGAATGCACCACAATCTCAAAAATTAACATTCTTATATAGTTTTGTATGGGCTATCGAATAGAATTTTTTTCTTCTTTAATATGATTTTTTATCGACCTTATCTTTGATTATTTAATTTTTCTTAGAATTATCTAAGGCAGGCTTTCAAGGTCACAGTTTAATGAAAAATAATAAGACTATAAATTCATAATTTTACTCCTCCGACGTTTCGTTGAGATTTTTTCAACTTCCTCAGGGATTTTAAATTTTATTGAATCTGGCAACGTTATAAGAAATAAAGAACAATATTGTTTTAATAATTTTTAAACTAACACAACATAATAATTTTCAGAACCCGTTCTGAAATTTTCCATTTTTTAAAAAAGTCAATTTATCAAAAATCCGGCCACTTTTTTTTTTTTTTTTTAATTTTTTTTTTTTTTAAGTTTAGATGTTTGTCCACCTACACAAAAAAATTCAGAAAAACATTTTTCGTTTTTTTTTTTCGAGAAAATCGCATTTGAATTTTAAATTTCATAACAATTTTGTAATTTGCTTGTATTTTCTTGTATTATTGTTGCGAATGAGTATTGTTAATTGCATGAATATTACTCATTCGCAACGTTAATACAAGAAAATACAAGCAAATTACAAAATTGTTATGAAATTTAAAATTCAAATGCGATTTTCTCGAAAAAATCGAAAAATTTTTGGTGTGGAATGCATCATATGCACTTTTAAAAATTTCGGGAACACCAATTTTTTTGGATTCAAAATTAGAGCCCATTATAGTCATCTTATTTAAAGAGAGTCGGCGATACTATGGACCAAAATTTTGCTCCGTTTTGGTCTATCTATTTAAAAAATCTATTGCATTTGCAGTGGAATGATAAAAAATTCACTGAATATGAAAATTTAATGGATTTTTTTTGAGAATTCATTCGAAAAGGATTTCATTCTTCGAAGCTCTGAATATGACCCAGGCAGAAAATGTACTATGTTGATTCAATTAGTAATTAGTCTCTTTAAAAATATTTTTGCTGTTTTATTTTTTAAAAATAATTTTGAAATAACATGTATTTTTAACCCTTTGTTAGCCCGATATGGCCAGGGGTAAAAAAGAATACCTTGTTTTTGAAAAAAAATATATATATTTTTAAATTTTTTTTCATCATTCATTTCAAAATTAATAATGAATTATATTTTTATTTATATTTTTGGAAATATTATGTATAATTAATAATCAATATTTGAATTTAGTTATAAATTTTTTTATGATAACATGAATTTCTGTAATTTCGATTTTAATTTAAGCTGTGCTCGTTTGCGTTTCAGATGAAAATATATATTTAAAAAATTAAAAAATATTTTTTTTTTTCAAAAACAAGGTATGCATTTTTTACCCCTGGCCATATCGAGTTAACAAAGGGTTAAAAATACAGTCAAAATAATACATTAGTAGATTTATATCCCCATTTTTTAAATATTTAAGCCTTATGATGTATTTAATGATCCGTTGCTATAGAATAGCAAGATTTAATTTTTTTGTTTAATAAAATTTTTAAAAAATCAAAAGTAATCATTTTCGCTACCCCCCAAATGCAAATAATTTTTGTATTGCATGTTTGAAAGTGTTAGTAGTGTCATAAAAAGTTAGCATAATTTTTTTTGAGTATTATTGGGGAAAATTTAAATAAAAAATATTTTTTTATTTTTACAAAATTTACATTTTTTTAAATTTTTTCAAAATTTAGCCATTTTGTCATTTTCTCGAAACTTTGACCTCCGTGCCCCGTTTTAATTTTATCCGATTTACCTCAAATTTTCACACAATTATTGTAACATCCAATAGCGCAAAATCCCGCTGCGCGCTCCTCGAAATTCAAATAAAAAAATATTACATACAAGAAAAAAACCACCCTAATATACATACAATAATAAGTAATTTGTATTTCAACATCTTTGTATTTGTTTGTTCATTACAAATATTCATAAAGGAGATATTATCATTTTCGTAGTTATGGGAATTTCGTTATTTATTGAGTCTATTAGTTTTTGGAAAAGCAAAGATGCCATACTTAAGTACATATTTGTGTATCCTATTCAATTTCAATTTTCATGATGACTTGTTAAAATGAGTCAATTATAAATATGTTTACGTTGTATGTTACGTACCTATAGGTAAATAACACTAGGTAACAAATTTTCATAAAAAAAAATTCTGTGTCTGTTTCGGCACAAATAGGTCTGTTTAATTTCACAAAAATTATGTATGAAGAAAAATGCAGTTGCCCCCCTGAGACCTTGTTTTTGTGTCTGTTGCGTTTTCCAGCCTTCTATCTGTCTGTTGAAAGCGCGTAGAGCCTAAATGGAAAGAGACAGAGGGCTGAACCCAATTAGGAATATGTCTTAGAGCATGCGCGGGTACAAGTAGGGTGGGGGAGGTGAAATTTCCCCCCCAGACCAAATTTTAAAATGAAAAAAAGAGGAAAAAGAAAAAAAAAGAAAAAAGAAAGAAAAAAGAGAGAAAAAGAAAAAAAAGAATAAAAAAAGAAAGAAGAAATTTTTCTAAAAAAAATTCTGAAGGAAAATAATCTCGAAATCCAAAAACTTTTTATACAAAAAATCTGAAAATTTTTAAAGGAAAAATGTGACTTAACCCGAAAATTTTCTGAGAAAAAATATACGTTTATGAATTTTGGTATAAAAATATGACTTAGAATATGTTTTATTTCTAAAAAATATTACAGGATGTTAATTTGGCTTACACAAAAAACTTTTTTCTACTACATAGGAATAGGAAAAATATCTTAAAATCTTAAAAATATTGAATCAGGGGTAGTGGGTTCGATTACCACCAAAATCCTTTGTCAAATTCTCTACATTGAGACGACAGTCATTGTTACCAGTTTTCGATTAGGCTTAAATTAAAAATGATTTGAAATTAAATGAAAACAATAAATAAAAACACTTGATTATGGGATCAAAATTATTCTATTATTATATTAGAATCTGAAAATTTTTGTTTGGAGAAATTATTTAAAAATTAAAAGTGTTGAAAAAAATTGTGTTCGGATCTTAAATTTTCCTTTAAGGAGTGGTCCGAATCTCTTAGAATCTGACAAGTGAAGTATCTCAACCCTTATGAACCGATTTGCCTGAAACTTAAAATATATATTAAAGAGACGATTTTAAGGTTGGGCTGTCTCGGCTTATCGGCCATATCGGTGTTTAATAAATTTCGTTGTCCCCTTATGAAACCATGTGGACCTTCGGGAAAATTTTGATAACTTCCGAACTAACAGGAATATCATCTAGGGCAAAAATACGGGTCGACTTAAATTTAATAAAGATTATTTCTTATCCATATGGATATCGCAGGTCTATGTCTTCACATAAGTTCCCCCCAAAATTTACACATTTTCCTAAAAAAATATTTAAAGAAGCCGAATTTTTACAAGGTTATGCCACCATTGGATAGGCATTAAAAAAACCTTTCTTCTCATATGTAAACATCATATAGTTTCTTAAAAAGAATTGACTGAAAAATCCAAAAAAAAAAATGTTCGCCATTTTTTGACCCATGTTTTGAACTCCTAAATCCCCGATATGGCCGATAAGCCGAGACACCCCAACCTTAGAATTGTCTCTTTGATATATATTTTAAGTTTCAGGTAAATCGGTTCATAAGGGTTGAGATACTTCCCTTGTGAGACTTTTTCTTTAGGAAATGGTTTCAGAATCTGATACTGAAGGAAAAAGATCTTACAATCTGAGACTTTTTATAAAGGCAACATTTTTCTCAGAATCTGTCACTTTTTCTTTAGGGGAAAAAGAGCCAGAATTTAGACTTTTTCTATAAAAGAAAAACTCTCAGAATCTAAGACTTTTTCTATAGGAAAAATGTCTGAGAATCTGAGTCTATTTCTTTAGGGAAAAGGTTTCAGAATCTGAGACTTTTTCTATAGAAAAAAGTCACAGAATCTAAAACTTTTTAGTGCGAAATTGATCTAATAACACAGGCACACAAAAAAAAAGTGTCCAGACCCAGAGGGTAGACCAAGTTATTTCTAGGCTTTTGGGGTCGCTGAATACGAATATGCCCATAAAAATTCGTTGCAATTGCCAGTTTTTCCCCTACCGCGCCCCTATAACCACCAGTTGGATTGACTTTTAATTCTCATACAAACTTAAAATTAATGCGCACTTTTATGTTTTTTTTTTTGGCAGCTAAACCCTGAAATGACAACAAAAAAATTATGTGACCCTTCCCTCAACCCCTCAACCCCTAGTACGCCCTGACAACCCCCTGAAAGTTGATGAATTTTTGAGTGCTCATAAAAAATCAATATATATATGGATTTCTATGTTTTTTGGACCGCTAAAACCGAATATGACTACAAAAAATGTACACTCAAAAAAAAAAACTGTAAAGTTAGCAAAAAAAGCATGTAAACCCACAAGAAAATTTGCTGGTTTTGAACCCACAATTTTTTTGGTAAAGTTAGCAAAAACGTGTTGCTAAAAATTAGTTAACTGAATTTTTTTTTATTTCAACTTATTGTTAGTTCATACACATTTGAGGACCCCATTGGGTTCGGACCCGATAGGCCCAGACCCCGATGGGCCTAGACCTACTTGGGTTCCTTAAAAATCGTCATAGTTTTTGATCCAAAATTAGTGTCCGTTTCGCTCTACCCGCTTAGTTTTTGAGATACGTGATTTTAGGGGACCACCGGGGTTTTAAGAATTACAAAACTCGATAACTTTAAAAATATTACTCGGAGAGCTTTTGATTATTTTGCGGTCTTGTTATACGTATTGAGAGCTACAAAAATGCTTTTGGACTTTTTGTTGTGTCGGCAATATTTACCGAGATATGATAATTTTAAAATTTTCGGGAATGCTAACTTTTTTGGATCCAAAGTTAGGACCCACACATGTGAAGAGGACCGGCGATACTATGGAGAGCCCGAGAACCAAGAATGCCCTTCATTTTGCTCTATCTGGCTTAGTTTCCGAGATAGCGCCATTTTAAGTTTTCTGAAAAATAAAAAAAAATTACCATTTATTTTTGCTAATATTAGCAAAAAATCTTGTAAAAATGTTGTCAACTCAATTTCAAATTTAGCAAAAGAAATTAGTTCAAAGTTTGTTTAAAATTGCTAATGTGCTAAATGAAGTTTACAAGAATTTTTTGCTAACATGCTAATCTCAACTAAAATCTTGCTAAAAGTTAGCTAACTAGCGTTAGCCAAAAAAAAAATAGTAAATCTACTAACGTATTTTTTTGAGTGTATAATACCCTTTCCTCACTCCCTAGCACCCATTTTATTTTGAAATTTAAGCTTAGCTACGAATGTCCCGCGCCACACATGATCGAACGCCTTGGAAATATCTAGAGCAACCACTTTACTCTCACCAAAATGGTGGACGGACCGATCCAACTTTCAGAGAGAAATGCCAACAGGTCTCCCGTAGATCGACCGCTGTCGATCATTTAAAAGTGAATTGGTCTCTAAATATATCACAAGATGGTATTAAAACATCATTTTGGAGAGGGCAAAGCAAATTGCGATTGGCAGTAATTTTCAGGGTTGTTCGCCGCACCCTTTTTAGGGATTGGGTGGACATTGGCCGCCTTCTAGCATGAGGGAAAGACTCCCGCACGGTACGAATATCTGAAACGGTTTGACAACAGACGTGCTAACGTAGAAGAGGACTGTTTCAACAATATTGCTGATAAGTAGGGATGAGATTTTCATGCACTAAAAATTCGAAAATATGCGCTTAAAATATGCGCTAAAAAACTTAAAATATGCACTAAAAAACCTAAAAATATGCACTAAAAAATAAAATGCGCGCAAAAAAAATCTTGTTTTCATAGGAAAAACTTCTTAAAAAGCAAAAAGTAGCGCCGGGTTTAAATAGTTACATTTAAAACTTTATATAAGCAAGATCTTTTGGAACTTAAGACAATCTATAAAAAAAAATTTAAAGAAAAACAAGTAGAAAAATTTAATTCGACTTGGTCGAATCTATGAATACCCTCCACAATGTTATCTGATAGTAATTTTCCAAAAAAAATTTAAAAAAATTGCATTACAAATTTTTTATTAGAAATATGTATATTATTTTGAGTCAAACTTTCTTTTAATCAATCAAATTTTTTTGAATGTACAATTTTTTTGACTGTCAACATTTTTTTGAGTCTGCCATTTCATTCAAAAAAATAATAATGTGTAAATTTTTTTTTGAGTGTAACATTTTTTTTTTGAGTGTAAATTTTTTTTTGAGTGTAAATTTTTTTTAGTGTACAAATTCTTTGAGTAACAAATTACTTTGTAAAATATTTTTGTTGTTTTATACCTACATATATGTAATACAAAAAAAAACTATTTCACATATTTTCCTCTTTTTATATTACCATCCTTTTCTTTATTTGATTTTTTCCCGTTATTTGATTTTTTCCCGTTACATACACTTACACTAACAATAACAAATATTTACTTGTCTAACAACTAAACTGCACCCCACGACAAGAAAACAAACAACAACAAGTTTTACAAAACTGGTATTTCACCATGCTATTAAAACTTGTTTAACGAGTTTTCAACAGTTTAAGGTGAAACAAATCTGAAATTCAGTGCATTGCTTATAACTTTTGAACCACTGAACCGATTTTGCTGAAATTCAAAACCAAACAGCCTTGGGGAACAGCAAAT
Organism: Pegoplata infirma; assembly: GCA_963921195.1. Lineage (NCBI taxonomy): Eukaryota > Metazoa > Arthropoda > Insecta > Diptera > Anthomyiidae > Pegoplata > Pegoplata infirma. Next base: position 329,308,738 of record OY992536.1, read on the forward strand.
ATATATGCTAAGCTTCAGTCCCCTCAGAATTGTCTTTCGAAAGTTATAGTGGTTTTAATCTTGTAAATTCGAAAAATACCCTTCCCGAAATTTACTATTTTGCTCATAACTTTTGAACCACTTGACCGATTTCGCTGGATTGCAATACCAACCTGACCCGGTAAATGAAGAACATATATGTCAAACTACAGGAGCCTCCGTAAAGTCTTTCAAAAGTTAGCGTGTTTTCAACAGACAGACAGACAGACAGACAGACAGACAGACAGACAGACAGACAGACAGACAGACAGACAGACAGACAGACAGACAGACAGACAGACAGACAGACAGACAGACAGACAGACAGACAGACAGACAGACAGACAGACAGACAGACAGACAGACAGACAGACAGACAGACAGACAGACAGACAGACAGACAGACAGACAGACAGACAGACAGACAGACAGACAGACAGACAGACAGACAGACAGACAGACAGACAGACAGACAGACAGACAGACAGACAGACAGACAGACAGACAGACAGACAGACAGACAGACAGACAGACAGACAGACAGACAGACAGACAGACAGACAGACAGACAGACAGACAGACAGACAGACAGACAGACAGACAGACAGACAGACAGACAGACAGACAGACAGACAGACAGACAGACAGACAGACAGACAGACAGACAGACAGACAGACAGACAGACAGACAGACAGACAGACAGACAGACAGACAGACAGACAGACAGACAGACAGACAGACAGACAGACAGACAGACAGACAGACAGACAGACAGACAGACAGACAGACAGACAGACAGACAGACAGACAGACAGACAGACAGACAGACAGACAGACAGACAGACAGACAGACAGACAGACAGACAGACAGACAGACAGACAGACAGACAGACAGACAGACAGACAGACAGACAGACAGACGGACGGACGGACGGACGGACGGACGGACATCGCTAGATCGTCTTAAAATCGATCGAGGATCATGAATATATATACTTTATGGGGTCCTAGACCAATATTTCGAGGTGTTACAAACGGAATGACAAACTTATATATACCCTCTATCACTAGAGCGGAGGGTATAAAAAATAATTTTTCTTATTTCCAAAATAAATTTTTAAAATTTAAAATAGTTTTTGAAACAAATAAATTTCAATTTGTGTTTTTGCTAATTTATGCCAAAATATGCAAAAATATGCACTTAAAAGATGGAAATATGCACAAAATATGCATTTAAAACCAAAATATGCAAAAATATGCATTTTCACCAAAATATGCAAAAATATGCAAAAACAAATCGATGCCATTTTAACGCAAATTTCTTGATTCGAAAAGATAATTGGTCGATATCGTTTTTAGACTATCGACAAAAAACATGCATTTGCATGGAAATCTCATCCCTACTGATAAGCCATCCAGCCCCGGTGACTTGTTTACGTTGAGATCCACAACCCTTTTGCCTGCTCGGGGCCCGCATGAAAGTCGAAGGCATAGTATATGATACTCTTTCAAGAACGGGCAGCAGCTGATTGCAAATGTGTCGGTTAATAAGGCTAACTCCTTTAATTTTCAAAATGCACTTTGAATATTTAGGATTCGGCGCAGCAGAATTTAACACTGTCACTTGTTTTTTTTTATAATCTTCAATTTTTTGAAAACAAAATCAATCTTTTTAACTACTCATCATTTTATGTAGAAGTTTCAAAAGGAAACATGAAGAAATTTTAAACAATAAGGGCGTGAAATTTTTACTTACATTAAATTAAATACAGGAATGATCAAATAAAAAAACTTGCTTGCTATCAATATAAAAAAATTTGGTTTGTTCCACATGCACATGTTTTATATTTTGATAAAGTGAATATTTCATAAACGGATGTCTTTAAATTATATTACTGTAAAATTTGAATTAACAAAAAAAGTTGAATAAATTAACTAAAATGTTAAAAAAAAATTCTAGTTACACCCACAAAATTTAATGTTTCTCTTGTTGAATTATTTCTTTTCTAAATTGAAATATTAATTCAAATAGAGCACAAAGATGGAAAATCTAAAGCAAAATCTTATATCCCAGTAATTTTTTTTGGAAAATTGGTTATAATTTTATCAGCAGGGCAAGTTTAAATATGCACAAAAATGCTAAACTGAATTGGCAAAAAAAAAATCTTGAAAGCAGTAAAGTAAGCTAAATATAAGGAAGAAATTCATCAGAAATACCCAGCAAAATTTTCTGTTCGGTTACAGAACTCATTATAGTAAACTAAAATTTCTTCCACTAACATTGCTTAACCGATATGTTTTCTTCAACATTCTCAATAATGCTATTTTTTATAAATTTTTTTTACGGCTACTTATATTAAAAAAAGGGGACTAAAAATGAGAAAATTTACTAACAAGGGTAGCCCCCAACCATTGTATACAACTAAATATATTTAAAAGAGACGATTTTAAGGTTGAGGTATCTCAGCTTATCGGCCATATCAAGGATTTAAGGGTTCAAACAAAGGAAAAAATTAAGGTTTTTTAATTTTTTGATTTTGGAGTATTTATTCTTAAGGTATACGAAATTTTTAGAGGGTAGGAAAAGTTTTTAAATACCTACACAAGTTTTTTATACCCTCCACTCTAGTGATAGAGGGTATATATAAGTTTATCATTCCATTTGTAACACCTCGAAATATTGGTCTAAGACCCCATAAAGTATATATATTCATGATCCTCGATCGATTATAAGACGATCTAGCGATGTCCGTCCGTCTGTCTGTCTGTCTGTTGAAAACACGCTAAATTTTGAAAGACTTTACGGAGGCTCCTGAAGTTTGGCATATATGTTAAGCATTTACCTGGTCAGGTTGGTATTGCAATCCAGCGAAATCGGTCCAGTGGTTCAAAAGTTATGAGCAAAAGACTGAATTTCGGCAAGGGTTTTTCATGAATTTATGAGATAAAACACATGGTAACTTTCGAACGACAGTCCTGAGAGTGCTGAAGTATGGCATATATATATTTGTCGTTCCTCTGTCCCGGTTCGTTTTAAATCTCAGCCAAATAATTGGATTTATTTTCGGATTAATCTTATTTAGTTTAAAATAAATATTTTAACATGCCAAAACAAATTTGAAATATTTTTTTTCCGTAATCTACGATAAAATAGCAATTATAATCCGAAAAAATGATAAAAAATTTGGAAAATAAAAAAGTTATAAATAAATCAAAATTAATCCAAAGTTGACTTATTAAATCCTAAAATTTAATTGGATTAATTTTGATTTATTTATAACTTTTTTAATTTTCCAAATTGTTTTATTATTTTTTCGGATTATTATTGCTAATTTATCGTAGATTACGGAAAAAAATATTCAAAATTTGTTTTGGCATGTTAAAGTATTTATTTTAAACAAAATAAGATTAATCTGAAAATCAATCCACTTTTTGAAAAACACAGCAATAGTCAGGTTTCGTTAATTTTGTCCGAATTGGATACAAATTTAAATATAGAGTTTTTTGACCACAACGACCCATAATTTGTCCGGCGATCGACGAAATTCGAAAAAAGTCATTATTCGTGCCACCCTAATGGTCAGACGTATTCATATATGAGGCCATATATGAGGCATTCCACACCAAATGCAGCGTACCGTAAACTTCTGAATAGCTTGCATGGATAGCCCTATATAGAACTTAGAAAATTGCGTTTTTGGTTTTTCAATTTTTCAAAAACTGGGCTTAGGAGGCGTGGTCAAATATTGAAAAAATGGTAAAATTTGTGAAGAGTTGCCTTGATTAAATATTTATCACATTAAAACGGAATGCACCACAACCTTAAAAATTTACTTTCTTATACAGTTTTGTATGGGCTATCGATTAAATTTTTTTTTTTTTGGAAAATTTTCAGAACCCGTTCTGAAATTTTCCATTTTTTAAAAAAGTCAATTTATCAAAAATCCGGCCACTTATTTTTCTTTTTTTTTTAATTTTTTTTTTTTAAGTTTAGATGTTTGTCCATCCACACAAAAAAATTCAGAAAAACATTTTTCGTTTTTTTCGAGAAAATTGCTTTTGAATTTTAAATTTCATAACAATTTTTTAATTTGCTTGTATTTTCTTGTATTAACGTTGCGAATAAGCAATATTCATGCAATTAATAATACTCATTCGCAACGATAATACAAGAAAATACAAGCAAATTACAAAATTTATATGAAATTTAAAATTCAAATTCGATTTTCTCGAAAAAAACGAAAAATGTTTTTCTGAATTTTTTGTGTGGATGGACAAACATTTAAACTTAAAAAAAAAAATTTAAAAAAAGGAAAAAAAGTGGCCGGTTTTTTGATAAATTGACTTTTTTAAATAATGGAAAATTTCAGAACGGGTTCTGAAAATTTTCCAAAAAAAAAAAAATTTAATCGATAGCCCATACAAAACTGTATAAGAATGTTAATTTTTGAGATTGTGATGCATTCCGTTTTAATGAGATAAATATTTAATCAAGGCAACTCGCCACAAATTTGACCATTTTTCCAATATTTGACCAAGCCTTCTAAGCCCAGTTTTTGAAAATTAGAAAAACCAAAAACGCAATTTTCTTAGTTCTATAAAGGGCTATCCAAACAACCTATTCAAAAATTTACGGGACACATGTTTTTCTGTAGCGGTACATTTGGTGTGGAATGCCTCATATGCCCATATACAATTTATTTTTAGCCGGTTTAGACCATTTTTAAAAATTTCCCTAGTACATTGACCATGTTTTTTTAATGTGTTTTTTTGAGTGCCCTGGTAACAACTAAACCATTTCTATTGTAATCAAAACTAGAGTAACTGTTATAAAAAATGTTGCTGGGAAACTATGAATATACACTTGAATAAATTAAAAGAGGTGTTGAAAAAATAAATACACAACAAATGCCAACCACATACTCGTAACAATGTGCAATTATTTTATGGCCTTATTTAATGTTGTTACTCTGTTACAAATGTTGTGATGTCTTCTCTATTCAAGAACCAGCAGACAACACAGAAAAAAAAACAACTAAACCAAACAAAACGTATTCAATTTTTGGTAAATCCTACGTATTATGTTTACACATACACAGCAAGGACAATGACAAACAAAGTACACAGTCAAACATACACATTGAACTATGTACGAGTATGTGTGCAAGTGTATTCTATTATGAACCCACGTTAACGAAATATATGTATGTGTTTTCTAAGAAAGAAAAACAAAAATTCTTAAGAGAAAATAAGAAAAAGTACGAGTAAGTATAAGAAATATTTTAACAAAAATTTATGCAGCACTAGGTTTTTTTTTTGCTTTTCTCATATTTTTCTTTTTTTTGCTTTTTTGGGGGGATCTGAAATGCCTGAATCTGACTCATGTGTAGGATTTTTAGAGTGTTTGCGTTTATGTCTTAGCATTAATTCTTTACATACATACATAATGTTAGTTATGGCAACATTTATATCTGTTTGTATGTGTATATATTTTCTTATTCTATATTTGTATGTTTGTATGTGTATATATTTTCTTATTCTATATAGAAATGTATACAATAACTATTTTTAAATACACTCTGCTTCACTTGCTTAGACAGCCAAATACAAATGGATGTGCTCTAACAGATAAGGTCTGATGAATAACTTATCACTTATCTCCGATGAACACCTCGATAGAAAAGTCCCAGCCATAAATTGCCAACGGTAAACACAAAATTTACTGGCAGAACATTGGCTAATCAAAAAATACTGCGATTTGCAGCAGTATCGTATAGTATAAAAACAAATGTACTGGTGAAGCACTGGGTATACCATACCCAGGATTTCCCTGAATTTTCTCAAGTCTTTATAAAAAGGATATTTATGGGCTAAAAAGGATATTTATGGGAAAATCCTTGCTTCAATTATACTAAAATAAGGTATTTTCAACATTATCAGTACAGAATTTCATGAATTACGTAGGATTTTTTTAAAACTCTTTTTACATTCTTTAAAGACATTTTTAATGTATGTATTACATCTAGGGTTTGCAAATAACTGCAGTTTCCTTACCCGCGGTTACGGTTAAAATTAAAGCGATTAACCGCGGATAACGGTTAACCGCACTCTTTGGAAATTTATTTAATTTGATTATTTTTTTGATTAGTAAAAATGTATAATATAGGTTCATAACTGATTTTATGTAAAATGTGGACAGTGGTGGGTATAGCTTTTGGGTTTTGGTAGGAGGAATTTGTAAAAAAAAAATTTCATTCCTTTAAAAGATAAAAAACAACAAAATATTAAGAAAAAACAATGAAAATAATATTCATTATTAAAAAAAAAAATTAAAAAGTGTTGGCCTCTGAGGCATTTTTTTATGTAGAAAAAGTCATACCCCCAGTTTCTGTAACCGGAACGTCATTCGTTCGTGACGAATTTGTTTGTATTTTGTTATTGTAACAAAAACAAAATACATGCAAATTCGTCGCAGACGAATGACGTTCGTATTACAGAAACTGGGGGATAGATTCTAAGAAATTTTTTGATTTAACAATTCTGAGAAATTTTATAATTTAAAAATGTCACAGATTTATAGCCTTTTTCTTAAAAAAACAATATTGGATTCTACGGATTTTTTTTAAATAGTCCTAAATATCCGCATTTTTCTTAAGATTTTTTTCTTTAGAAAAATAGAAAATTATTTTGTAAAAAAAGTATCAGATTCTGAAATATTTTTTCTATAAAATCTTAATCTTAGATCCTACAATTATCTATCCTATTTTTAACAAAAACTATGTCAGATTCTAAATATTTTTATCTTTAGAAAAATTTTTAGACTCAGAGAAATTTTTTTAGTAAAAAATGTTCCAAACTTTTTTTTTTTGCAATAACTAACTTTCAATGTAAATTAACGAATTCGTTTTCTGTGTGTGCTGCTGGACGCACTATGCCATTGATAAGCTTCACCGCCCTTCTCTTAACACGGTGGTAGTCAGAAAGACAGTATCGGTGCATGAAAATAAATTTTAATGTATTGGTGTATTTCTTAAACAAAGCGACTTTAACCTATTTTGTTAAAATCTACACTGTTTTAGGAAAATTTAAAATTTTATTGAGCCAAGGACGGAGCCTATTTAAATTAGAAAAAATATATCTATACTTAGACTTGTCCCCTATTGAAACTGCTAATTCATTTATGTTGTTGGCCCGTAATATGTCTTTAAACAAGTTAACCAGAGTGTAGGTATGTTTGAGCATTATAGTATAAGTGGCTTTTTCTTTAACTATGAAAATCCTTACGCGAAAAGGCTATAAAAACCATAAACTTTGAAGAAAAAAAAAAATAAGTTTTCGCTATTTAACGGTGTCACTTACACTCAAGCATTAAAGAAATATTATGTTTTATTCATGAATACTTACTTGAATGAATGAATGGTGTGGCTGGGTGAAAAAAATAATATACGAATGCACACATACATACCAACAAAGATTTAGAAATATTTCTGAGAGTATGTATAATAATTCTTATGATTTACACCAATTTCCATGGAATATTTATATATATGAGACATTCCACACCAACCGTTCCACTACTGAAAACCCATAGTGGTTCCAATAGGATATCATTTGGAAGTTAGAGGGTGCTGTGATTAGCGCGTTGGACTACTAGCCAGCAGCCTGGGTTTGATTCTCAGCTCAGGCAAATCAATATTTTTTTTGATAGTTATTAGTTTCTATTTATAACTAATATCTATCGCAGCCCCTCCTTCGTTTATAAATAGCACTAAAATGTCAACGAAGTAAAATAATAAAATAATGGCTATAGACACAGCTTCAAAAATAATTCGCCAGATCAATAACAGATGGCGATGCAACAACTGTACTCAAAATTATCAACACGCGCAATTACAGTGTTGCCATACTGAATAAAGCCCTTTTATCTTTCAAAATCGTTCATCTCTCTTCTAACCCCTTTCCGAGAGAAGCATCACGGTTACATTAGTAATTGATAGGCAGCATGGCCTGAATGTTGTTTCTTTTTTTTTTTTTTAAAAGAAGTTATTCGCACTTAGGGTACTATTAAATAACAAAAGCAACAACTTAAGATTTTTCCAAAAGTGAGCCTTGTAGGAATTGTCAAATATTGAAAATTTCCGTATTTTTTGCCCAAGTATCTTTATATTATTATTTATGGCAACGAAAGGAAACACAGTGATGTCCTTAAAATAACAGTTTTTTTTATAGATTTTTGTATGGGCTATCTTTAATATTAAACTTAAACTTAATTTATCAAAAAAAAAATGCCACAATTGAAGGGCTTATTGCAAGAACTTGATAAGCAACATTTTATTTTTTCGTGTTTTCGCCTTCTGCTGATGTTCCATTGTCAGATTTTTGGCAGAAGTCTTACTTTAACCCTTCGTACAAGTATATTGAGAATAAAAGTTCTGCAAAAGTTTTTTTTTCTACATTATCTTAAAAGTTTTAAGGCAAAAATCACCATAAAATTAAATGTTGCTTATCGAGTTTTTACAATAAGCCCTTCAATTTTTTTTTTTTTTCAAATTTTAAAAAATAGTTAAGAGATGGTTGCTGCCTTGTTTTCGAGAAAAAACATATACCTATATTTTACAATAGTGCGTAAGTAATATTAACCCGTAGAATCATTTAAAATAGTGATGCATTGTGGGTGAGATTTTTTTTGATAATCACGCACGCTCACAAAGCAAACATTTTAATAACGTTATTTTATTTTGCTCACGTTTAGTCACGCTCACTTCATTATCGTGCCCGTGAATACTTTTTTTCAACTCACGTCAGCATGCATGAGCGTGAGGAATATGAAAAATCGTGCGTGGTAAAAAATGTTATCTTCGTGAGCAGGCTCTATTTTTTCTCTATTTTTATTGTTCTTAAGAGTTAATATTACTTATACGCATTCGTAATGTACCCCATTAAGATAAAATATAGGTATAGTGCAATGTTCAACATCTTTCTAGAAAACCGTGCAGAAAACATCTCTGAAAATTTGAGAATAGTTAGATAGACGCCAAACTATTTTTTAAACAAAATAAAACAAGTGAGAGTGTTACATTCGGCTGTGCCGAATCTTTTATACCCTCCAAAATATAAAAAAAAAAACAATAAAAAAAATCCAGGGGCGTGTTTTTTTTGGGGCGGGGGGGGGGGGTGGGTTGTTGGGTGACGTTAGGGGCACCTTCCCCTTGCGATTTTGAACTCTTTTGAGATAAGAATGTTGCATTTGCTTAGCAAAAGTACAAAAAACCCTTAAAAAAATGTGGTTTTTCTTAGGTTGGTTTAGTTCTCCAAGAGGGAACTTTTTTCCCCTTGGTCCGATTTTGCCCATTTCCGAACTTAACCTGCCTAGGAATATATAGGACATATTCGTGCCAAACTTCGGAAGTCTAGCTCTTTTATTTTGGACTGTATCGTCTCTTCTACAGACGGACAGACGGACGGACATCGCTAGAATGTCTTAGAACCGATCACTGATCAATAAAATATATACTTTATGGGGTCCCAGACCGATATTTCGATGCGTTACACACGGAATGACAAAGTGAGTATACCCCCATACTGTGGTTGGAGGGTATAAAAATTGTAGCATGTTTTTTGATAAATAAAGTTTAAGTTTAAATATAAAAAATTCAGAAGTTCTTCTGAAAATTACCCAGTTTTTATTTTTATAATCAATAGACCATACAAAAATCATATTGACACGACATTACTTCCCAGCAAAACTTAGATTACCAAATAAGGTATAAAATAAGGTATAGGATTGCTTATTTTATACATTGCAGCATTGATGATTTTAACAGCGGATGAGACTCAAAGTAATGCATCCACATTATGACAAAGAATACCAGTACGGTATAAAATAATTGATCATATTCATAGCAAAGAATACGAGTAAGGTATAAAATATAGCATACCAGAACATGATATATAAGGTGTTACGAGTAGTGAAAAAGAAATTTTGTATTAAATTTACTCATGTGATTGTAAGTAAGTGTATGTAGATAAAATATGCTCTTGAGTGGGTGTGTGTCATTAGAAAATTCCTGTCGTGAGCCCATCTCTAGTTTAAACTTATGCATTTGTTTTATAAAATATTTATTTTTTATATTATTGTAATGCATTATGCATCCAATTATAAATATTGGATTATTTCAAATTTTAAAATAAAAAAAAAAAAAAAAAGTTACCAATTATAATTCATCCATTATTTAATGTTTAGAAATAATAAATATGAAATACATTTTTTGCAATAATCGTGCATTACGTAGCAAGTTTTTAGTAATACATTATTTTTCACTTTCAAATAATACGTTGTTGAACAAATTTTTGGTAAGACATCCCAAAATAATGCAACAAATAAGGAATATACATTACCTGGTAATGTGTTATATAATCACTACCCATTACAAAAGTTTTGTTGGGTTATTTTTTTCTGAACATTTGGTGTGGAATGCCGCATATGGGGAATGTCATCTCAAGTGAACACACTTTTGAAACGGATGTCATCCGATCGGGTTTAAACTTGCCTTAAGTTAAGATCTATTAGGCAGTTGTCACCGTACCAAATCTTATCTAAATCAGTGAATTTGGACATATCCCAGCAAAACTTAGATTACCAAATAAGGTATAAAATAAGGTATAGGATCTCTTATTTTATACATTGCAGCATTGATGATTTTAACAGGCGATGAGACTCAAAGTAATGCATCCACATTATCACAAAGAATACCAGTAAGGTATAAAATAAGTCATAAATTTATAACGAAGAATACGAGTAAGGTGTAAAATATTTGATATTTTATAGGTTACGAGAAATGAAATAATATAGCATACCAGAAGATAATATATAAGGTGTTACGAGTAGTGAAAAAGTAATTGTGTATTAAATTTACTCACGTGATTGTAAGTGAGTGTAAGTAGATAAAATATGCTCGTGAGTGTGTGTCGTTAGAAATTTCCTGTCATGAGCCCATCTCTAGTTAAAACTTATGCATTTTTTTATAAAATAATTATTTTTTATGTTATTGTAATGCATTATGCATCCAATTATAAATAATGCATTATTTCAAACTTTGAAATAAAGCATAATGTAACCAAATATAAGTCATCCATGATTTAATGTTTAGAATTAATAAATATGAAATACATTTTTTTCAATAATCATGCATTACGTAGCAAATTATTAGTAATGCATTATTTTTCATTTGAAAATAATACGTTGTGGAACAAATGTTTGGTAAGACATCCTAAAATAATGCTACAAATAAGGTATATACATTACCTGGTAATGTGTTATATAATCACTACCCATTAACAAAGTTTTGCTGGGATATCTCAACATTTGAACATTATGGACATTATGAAATGAAATATAGTTTATTCCAGTTCGAGGTCAATTTCCCTATGATGAATTAACATAACAAATACTAATGTTAACTATACTTTCTTTATTAGGACACTCAAAGAATTATGTAGGTAAATTCCAGTGAATATTCACTTAAGACAAATGAACTTTTATTTAAAAACCATTCCAGTGTTTTTTCTTTTAAAATAAAAACACAATACAGTCAATTTTAAATGTTAATTTAATGACTAACCAAAACATTAAAAAACTAGTGAATATTCAGTTATTTTGTATTGAAAAACAGTAAAACTATAGAAGAAATTTTTTACTGCCAAAATTAATTGTTACAGAAAATTCGTTTTTAATACTTACAGTAAATTATTTTTTTTTAAACTACAGAAACAGTAGAAAATAAGAAGTCCATAATAAAATTAATGATTTTTCTTTTAAAATAACTTTATTGATTACTTTTTAAAATAACCTACAAACAGTTAATGACATAATTTTCTTAGTGGATATTCTCCCATCAAATACTCATAGAGTTTCTGCTTTCAAAAAATTTGGCAATATTCAGGAATGAATTGACGATCGTTTCGGGGGGTTTCCAATTCCCCCATCATCAGAATTCCTTTGTTGCAAAACATAAAGTCTTATATTTGTATGTAAATAGATATAATGAGAACTTATGTAATTAATACACAACATAATACAGCTCTAAATTCAAAACGAATTTGTATTCCCTCTAATTCATAATATGAATAGAGAGCGAGGCGTGCTGTCATTTAATTTAAATTCTGTTTCAAATTTTTAAATTAATGAAAATTATTTACTATTCGTCCTATAAACTCTATTGAGAAAGATTTCTACAGCTCGAAATCACGTTTCTTTACTAATTATTACACTCAAAATAATTCTACAGTAAAAGGTTTAGTAAGTGATTTTGTACAAAAATCTACTAATTATTTACTAATTTTAGTATCTTCAATGTACTAAAATTAGTAATTTTTACTGGTTTTCAATAAATTTAGTAAAAAATTTTAGTATTGGTTACCAATTTCTGCACTAGGTCCTTTTGAACTAAAATTTAGTTAAATTTTAGTATTAAATACCCACGTTTTTTTTTTTGGGTGTACGTTTATATTGTCAAAGTAACAATTTTCCAGAAACTATTTATAAAGTTTGTTTGTCTTGAAACAAATGGTTTCTTAAAAATTGTTACTTTGACAATATCATCGTAATAATTAGTAAAGAAACGTGACCTTGTGCAGTAGTAATCTTTCTCAATAAAATAACTACTTTGTAAGTTGTTTTGGGGTCAAATACTTCTTCAGGTAAAACAACTAACTATGATATTTTAACTGACAAAAAACAACTGACTTATGTAGAAAAATCAACTTACATTTATAGTCAAAAAAACTAACATATGTAGTAAAAATAAAACAATTAATTTTTGTATTTTTTTTTTTTATTTTTTTCTGTAAGTACAGATCGAGCACGGGCTCTAATTATATTTGTTATAAGGGTTCAAGTTGAAAAAATGCAGGAGAAAAATTGAATTTCTAAATATTAAAGACATTTCTGGTACCCCAGTTAGTGTCATCATCAGTAGAACTTTAAATGTCCTTTTGTCTTGTTAATGAAAACTGTTTTTTATATAGAGCTAAAACACCTCAATTCAACCGAGCAGTTGACCGAACCCCCTCCAAATTTAAAGAAATTAAGTACTGATGTTTACTTTAACATAAAAGATATTTTGGCAAAGGGGGCCCCTGTAGGTTAGTTGGTAGCGTGCTAGCCTATGAAACAGGGGGTCGTGGTTTCGATTCCCACAAAAACCCATGGTCGATTTCGCTACAACGAGACGACGGTCATTGTTACCAGTTCTCGTTTAGGTTTAAATTATTAAAAATGATGTGTAATTAAATTGAAAAATAAATAAAAACTGATCATTGGATCAAATTATTATTATATTATTATTTTGGCAATTTTTCAGGCTTCTGGTCATTCCAGTATTCGAGATATGCGGTCTTGAAAATTAACAAAATCGTATTAATTTGACAAAAGTGTTCTGAGATAAATAAAGATAACTCGAAAAGTAATAACAATACAGGTCTCAGTCAGGTTGCAAATAATTGGTAATGAAACAGCCTTTAAAATAGCATTCCCCAAGATTTTTTTGAAAAAGGTCAAAGGTCATTGGTTTTAACCCTAATTTTTGGAGAGCTATATCTCAAAAAACGATATTTTTAAAATTTTGGAAAAAATATATGTGGTTAAGAATTACATATACTACTTAAGTTTAAATTTTCAGGATGGAGACTTCATTGGAACATTTTATATTAATAGAAACGTTGTGACAGGAAAGAAAAAGCGGTGTAATTTCCCTTAGAAAAAAAATATTTTTTTTTTGTCTTTGAAATTCTGGTACCAAAATCCATTTTTCTGAATGATTTTGACGTGCTGAGTCTAAATATGACCTTTGAACTAGCCTATCGCTATTACTTTTCAAAATATATGCACCTAAATTTTCAAAAACACACAGCAATAGCATTTTAGCAATTTTCACACATTTATGTGCAGATATCTCGAAAACTAGTAGCGATAGGCCAGTTCAAAGGTCATATTTGAACTCAGCACGTCAAAAACATTCAGAAAAATGAATTTTGGTACCAGAGTTTCAAAGACAAAAAAAAAAATATTTTTTTTCTAAGGGAAATTACACCGCTTTTTCTTTCCTGTCACAACGTTTCTATTAATATAAAATGTTCCAATGAAGTCTCCATCCTGAAAATTTAAACTTAAGTAGTATAGATGATTCTTAATCACATATATTTTTTTCCAAAATTTTAAAAAAATATATAAGGCTAAAACCAATGACCTTTGACCTTTTCCAAAAAAAATCTTGAGGAATACCATTTTAAAGGCTGTCTAATTACCTTTTATTTGCGACCTGACTGAGACATGTATTGTAATTACTTTTCGAGTTATCTTTATTTATCTCAGAACACTTTTGTCAAATATATGCGATTTTGCCAATTTTCAAGACCCCATATCTCGGGAAGAAAAAGTACCAGAAGTCCAAAATTTTGGCACTATGATTTTTTTGTAAGGGCCCAACAATATTCCAGGTTTCATCAAATTCGAAAGGGGTAAGGTCAAAAATGCTACTTTTTTCCGTTGAATTGAGGTGTTTTAACTCTATATGTGAATATTTATAGTTTCTACAGAATAAAATTTAAAAAAAATTTTCAGAGAAAAAAATTAAAGAAGAATATTTGTTTCTGTTTTTTTTTTTTAAATCTGTAAAAAATAAAAATAATGAAAATCAATTTTTTTTATTTAAACTTAGAAAATTTTTCAGAGATAAAAAACAAATTAACTACTTTTAATAACGGTAACTACATTACAGTACTTTTTTGTTACTTATTCAAAAAAAATGACTTAAAATAACTAACAAAATAGTTGTTTGATATTTTACATACAAATGCAACTGACTTTGTAGTTGAAAACAACTAACTACTGTAAAATGTATCGAGAGCGAATATTCAAAACTTGCTATCTGCAGTATTATAACATAGCAGATAGCAAGTTTTGAATATTCGTCATCAATGTGAACAACTAACATGTAGTATCGTACATAATTTTCGGAGTGTAAATAAAAAAGCTTTTCAAATGACCGTTTTGTGAACATTATTGTATTGTTTAGTAAACATTCTTTTTCAACCTTGTCTGTTCATTTTAATTACAAACAACTACTAGCTAAGACTTGCTTATGTTTAACATTTATTTCGCCTAACGAAAAAAAATAAAAATCCAACTCCTCGTACCTAATAACTTTTATGTTTATCTATAACATAAACTTTTGTATTTATTTTCTTTTAACACATACTATTTTACGTTAAACAAAACTCTTTTTCTCAATATTATGTAAGTCCTTTTACCAGAACATTTAATAGTAGAGTCTCTGTCCAACAATTTTTTGTTGTATGTGAATTGTAAAGCTGTGGTCAGAGTATTAAGTGTTTTAAAGTTTGAGTACGAGCAGTAAGTTGCTTTTCATGCTTTTCATTCTTTGTACACAGTTATTTCTGAGGTATGGTAGAAATATCCTTTAGTAAAATTTTATTTTCATCTAATGCTATATTATTGTTTGGGTTTGAAAAAAGTCCTTTAGAGCAACAACTTAAGTGAAATAACTTTTTAAGTGCTTTTTTATTTATACACTCAGCTAAAAAGTTCTGTCGGAAAATTCATGATTTTAAGAAAATTTTCTTAAAATCATGAGATATTTTAGCTGAAATCAAGATTAAGTTTAATTTTTTGCAGTTCAATTAAAATACACAAATGATTTTATTGTAAACATTTCAGAGATATGGCGGCAATCTTAGCTTTAATATAAGCAATTATTTTAACTAAAAATTAAAAAAAAAAAAAAAAACTACCAAAATCCGGATTATGTTTTTATGGCGCAAATGTTCATTAATTTTCTGCTGATTTGACCTATTTATTTTTAGTGTATAGTTTTTTATTGTAAAAACATAAAGGAGTTAAATAGACACACATATACATAGTTTTTTCACTTGGTGAACTTGATTGACTGTTAGCCCGAATTTAGTCATATGTAAGGCAGAGCACAATCAAAAATTATACCTTAAAGCAATGGTTCCCAAACTTTTTTACGCAATGCCCCACTTTCGTCACTGTGGAAACCATAAATGATTTTTATCAAAAAAAAATTTTTTCATTATTTTTTTTATCAATTTTTTATCAATTTTTTTTTATTTTTTTTTTTTTATCAAACTGGTTTTTTATCAATTTTTTCATCAAATCTTAAATTTTTTTTATTAATTTTTTTTTCTTTCGTCATTTTTTTTTATTAAATTTATTTTTTCATCATATTTTTTTTATTAAAATTTTTTTTATTAAATTTTTTTGTTTCGTTATATCTTTCTGTCATCAATATTTTTTTTTCATAAATTTTTTTTATCACAAAATCTTTTTTTTATTAATTTTTTTTTATCAAAAATTGTTTTTACTGATTTTTTTTATCAAAAAATTTTTTCGAGATGATTACTTAAAAATTACATTATATGCAAAATAACGAAATAATTAAATATACGAAAAAGTCGATTATTCGAGACCAAAAAATCTGTTTCTCGAATACTTCGAAAACCGGGAAAAATATAAAAAAATATTTTTTCGAATACTTCGGAAATCGGTTTTGACAACTCTAAAAAAGTAACCAATAGATTTTTATGAAATTAAGACTGAGTCTAGTTCAGGCGCGGATCCAGGAATTTAAATTGGGGGGGGGAGGGAGATTTTTTTTTTATTATGTTTGGATGGAAAGGGGGGGGGGGGGGAGGTGTTGTGTGAATTTTTGTTAATATTTTTAATATTGAGTTACAAATTGAAAACCAAAAAATAATTTTTTTTTCTAAAAGAATTTTTCAATTTAAAAATGCTATAGTATTTAAATCAGGCGTGGATCCAGCTTTTGGATTTGGGGGAAGCTTTTTTGCTCAACATTTTTTTTTTAAGATTTACTTCCTAAATAAGGCCGTTGATAGTCATGTAAACGGGCCTATTCACAGTTATGACTATGTCTGTCATAAACCAATTTTTATGATTGAACACAATAAACAGTCATAACATCAATATTTTTTTATACAAACCACCAAAAAACATTAAAAATTTTTAAATTTTATTGCAAAATGTAAGACCTGCTCTCGAGACGATTATAAAATTGACAAATAAAATCTAAAATTTTTGACATTTGTTTTATGTAGTTTTGTATAGAGAAATATTGATATAATTACTTTTTAGTCACAAAAACTGCCTTATGACAGTCATATCCACTCACAACTGCGAATAGACCCATACAATATTACATAAAAAGTTTTATTTTTCAAAAATTTATTTTCATACTAAAAGTTTATTCCGAAATATTCCGAAAAAACTTTTTAATAAGACTAAGATTTTTATGCATGTTTCCTTCACAAAATTTTTCAGATGTTTAAACATTTTTAGTACAGAAAAATTCTTAGATTCTTACATAAATATTTTTCATTTACAAAATAACCCAATTTTAAGACATAAAAATGTTCAGATTTTAAAACCCTTTGATATGTTTTTTTCACATTCTGATAAAATTTTCTTATAAAAAATCTCTGAAATAATTTTCGTTTTAAAGTAATCCTCAGATTCAAAGAAATTTTTCCTATACAAAAATTCTCAAATCCTGAAACATATTTTGTAAGAGAAAATTGTCAGATACTACAAAAGTATCAGTTTCTAAAACATTTTATAAAAAAAATTTTGATACACTTTTCTAAAACAAAATCTTAAATTGTATAGCATTTTTCAAAGGAAACACGTTTTTGTGCCACCTAATGTTTTCTAAAGCAACTTCTTAGATTCTGAAATATTTTTCATATAGAACCTATTATTGGACAAGAGAAAAATTGAAATATTAAAATTCGCAGATTCTAAAAGATTTTTGAAACAGAGAAATTCTCATATTCTTAAAAAAATTTAAGATTCGGAAATATATTTCTCCATATTTATTTATTTTATAATATATTTCAATAAATAAATATTTCTCCATAGAAAAACTCAGATTCTGAGAGGGTTTTTTGTAGAAATGTTGTTCGATTCTGTGAATATGTGCTGACGTAAATCATATATACACACACATACCTCTCCTGAGGATTTTTTTACATCCTGGTCATTTTCTTTGTAACTTTGTTCCTTTCCATTTCTTTTTTTTCTTTTTTTCCTTTCCTTTTCTTTCTTTTTTCTTTTTTGAAATCGTTTTGGGGGGGGGGGAGAAATCCCATTCTCCCCCCCTGGATCCGCGCCTGGTCTAGTTCAACTAATTATTTGTCCGTCAAAAAAAGAAAAACTAAAATATTTTGTTCGGTTCAAAAGTTAGAGAATTTTTGCCAATAAAAAGTAAATCTCAGCCACTGTGCCACGTACCAACTCAACTATTTAACATAATAGAGTTTCCCGTCAAATTTAAATTTTCGAATTTCATGTCGTAATACTTGCCAAACGATGGCCACGTTAAAGTTAATCGTGAAAAAATTTATGAAAAAATTTTGCAAGGTCATCTTCAGTCGGCAACCAGCGGTCAAAGTTGGAAAAAAAAATCGTATTTCGACCACAATTCATGTCCGAATTTTTTGACCAAATCCGGCTCAAAAATTCGGAAATTTTGGGCACTTTATTGGAAGAATATTTAAAAAATTCCAAAACCGCGATTTTGATCGACACATGCTGATTTTTAAACATAAAATAATTTTTTTATCCAAATTGGTCTCTAAAGTTGGAAAATGTTAAGTGTTATGTTATCTAAAAAATATTAGAAATATGTAAAAACACGATTTTGGACCAAAAACGCTGATCAAAATCGCAGATCAGCATTTTTGGACCAAAATCGCGTTTTTATATTCTTTTAATATTTTTTAATAACACACTTAACATTTTCCAACTTTTGTTATCTAAAAAATATTAAAAGAATATAAAAATACAATTTTGGCCCGAAAAGGCTAATCAGCATCTGTGGACCAAAATTGCAGATCAGCATTTTTGGATCAAAAAATTTTAGTACATTCAACATAACCTAAAAATACAAAATGCTTTAATTCAGCTGCTGGTTGACACATGTTAACATAATTGAACTTAAAATGGTATTTTAACAAGTACGAACATATTTTTTGACAAAAAAAGAAAAAAATCGCGGATTTTTTTTTACTAACATTTTTTTTTTGCGGATTTTTTTTTCCAATTTTTTTTTTCAAAAGTAATTTCCTTTTAAAAAAAGTTTTTTGCAATAATCTTTTTGAAATTGTGGAGGGTATCACTACATTCTGCAAGTCCGAATTTAACTTTTTTACTTGTTTAAATAATTTTTAGATAACACACTTAACATTTTCCAACTTTTGAGACCAATTTGGATAAAAAAATTATTTTTTTTGTTTAAAAATGAGCATCTGTGGACCGAAATCGCGGTTTTGAATTTTTTAAATATTTTTCCAATAAAGTACGCAAAATTTCCGAATTTTCGAGCCGGATTTTGTCAAAAAATTCGGACATGAATTTAGGTCGAAATACGTAATTTTTTTCAACTTTGACCGCTGGTTGCCGACTAAAGATGACCTTGCGAAATTTGTTCATAAGTTTTCCCGCAATCAGCTCTAACGTGACTTTCGTTTGGCAGGTACTACAAAATGAAATTCGAATATTTTAATTTGTCGGGACACTCTAGTACATAATCAGTCCATAAACACTTTTTTATATAAAAAATTACTCAGTTTTTGTTTTTTTTTTTTGTTGTAAAGTAATGAGCTTTAGGATAAAGTATGTTTTTCTTAAATATATTGAAAACTTGAAAATATTTTACAAATATTTTTTGGTTTATTAAATTTATAATATAATTCTTTTAACTTTTCTTAAAATATTTCAATTAGATTTGTTTGCCAAAGTTTAAGTTAGCCTACTATACTTTGATTTACTTTTCCTTCTCAGTAAAATTAATGTTTATTACAATATCATGTAGCAAATATGAAAAACCCTTTTCAATGAAACGAATTTATGAAAATTACTTGAAAATCTTGGTTGGCACGTTCGAACTAACAACCGTTCGGTTGGGCATTACACAACCAAACCTACTGTAATACTTACTTTTTTCAGCTTGCCCATAGAAGCTTCCTGCTACTTTCTACTTATTACCATCATACTTGAGATTATAATTTGAAGAAATGATGAATGAAGTCCTAATGCAACTACGTTAAAATATGTAGAAGACTGCAAAAGGAAAAAAAACTAAAGATGAAAAAGAAAACAGAATATAAAACGCTGGTCGTACTTTAATGCAAAGTAAAGTAAGAAAATTATAGAATGGGAAAAATAAAAGTTTTTCTACATAGAATATTTATGAAAATTAAAAATGTAGAAAAAAAAAAAGAAAAAAGAATTAAGTAAATGGAATAAGTAAAGGGTCAATATTCAAGGAAACATCTATTAATAAAAAATACTTAATATAAAATGGAGAATAATTTAAATAAGTAATTTTGTAAATCTTTATGTTTGTAGTATATGCACTTGTTATCCCAGTGCTAAATGAGTATTTATTTAAATTTGCACAAAAATAACTAGTACAAATTTTATATTGGAACTTTTGTTCATTGTGTCTATGTGTGTGTGTGTGTGTTTGCATTCATATAGTATATTTGTATGAGTGACTGTTTTTTCTTTCTTTTAGAAAAAAAGAAATAAATATCCATTTAGATATTTGTAAATGGACACGCATTTCCTTTTCAAATTGGTTTAGTTAAACATGATTTAGTTTTTGCTGATTGCATTTCGGCAAAATGCCAAACGTTTGCAGAGTAAAATTGTCCCTTTTTTCTTACTTGAATGA
Organism: Pegoplata infirma; assembly: GCA_963921195.1. Taxonomy (NCBI): domain Eukaryota; kingdom Metazoa; phylum Arthropoda; class Insecta; order Diptera; family Anthomyiidae; genus Pegoplata; species Pegoplata infirma. The sequence continues at coordinate 329,329,552 of OY992536.1, forward strand.
ACGAACGAACGAACGAATGTATTGTTTGCATGTATGGATGTGCCTGTATGTTTGTGTGGCAACAATGTTTTAAATGTATGTATTGTATTGATATCATCATCATCATCATAGTCACAAAAATACAAAAATACCATATCAACTCATACATTTATAAAAACTCACACACACAAACATATTAATTTTTCTATATAAGGATATGGGCATAGTACAACAGAAGAAGAAGAAGACGACGAAAAAATAGCACATTTTTTATTGTCACAATTTTTTTTTTTTTTTTTATTCTGAATACATTTTGGGGTGAAATAAAAACTTCGTTGTCACGGTTGAGTGACTATTTGGCATCACTTGTAGTTGGCCAATATAATTTGGCGTAAATTCAATTGCTGACAAATTTCTATGAATTGTTGTTAAAACGAACGTGAGGCGTTTTTATTTCTCTTTTTCAATATTATAAAAATTTGTGTGTGTGAGTGTGTTTTTTTTTTATTCCGGTCCGGAACAAATAAAAATACGCACAAAAATCATATTGTTATAAATATACGCTTCAACACCACTTGGTTATACATAGTACAAAGTTTTTTTTGCTCTTTTTATTTAAAAAAATATTTAATTCATATCCTGAAATAAACTGTTGATACGTTTTTATCTTTTTTTGGTCGTTTAAATATTTATTTGTTTAACCATGAGGTTGTGGTATAGCATTTTTATTCACATTGGTCAGAGTTGGTTATTTTAAATGCACGACAGTGAATTGATTGACTAACGAATATTATGTTTCATTTTTCAATGCAACCTAATTGTTTAATGCTTTGGATCATTTTCGTTAATTTAAAAATTTATGAAAATGCCTTATTTTTTGGCCATTTTCACTATAATGGCATATCATATCATATCCAGAACTATTTTTAAATATTATAAACCTAACAATAGGCGAACACACCCGTCTTTGACCCATTTCTTACCAGCGTGTGTTTAAACTCACGCTCATAATTTTGTAAGAAAATACAAAACAGGTAAATATATTAATAAATAACACCGTACAACAATTTTAAACTTTTTCAAAACTACGGGGTTCCGACGATTGCTTCTGGAAGAGGAGACCAAAAAGAGATATACGTGTGCCGGCGTTTTGACAGATCACATCGAAATCATATTTTAGAGGCGGTAAAAGTTTTCCAGCTTTGTCCTGTGCTTGCAGCCCAGTTGGCAGCGTCCCACAGTGCTTTGTCCCATTGACAAAAATCAAAAAAAAAAAGTTCCCATCGTTTTTATTAAAATATTTTTTTTTGTAAAGGTAAAAGGGTAACTTAATATTTTAATAATAATCCCTTTTGATATAACTCTTTTTGTCGCCACAAGGGGTCGCTAAAGTTAGAGAATTTCTAAGCAAACGGTATTTAAAAAAATAATATTATTTTGAGTTTTACAAAAATAGTTCCCAAAAATTCAGTTTTTAAGATAATGACTTGATTTTTTCTGTAAAAAATTAAAAAATATATTTGCAATACGGAAATTTTTTTATTGGAGATAAAAAGTTAAAGTATATGCCTTTTGTAAGACTTCGAATTACTTCTTTTTTTTGTGAGGATCTTTAAAATAACAAAAGTTTGATGGAGTATTAAAAAAATATATGTTAACGGATTTTTGATTTCATAATTTTTTTTAAAGCCTTGACCTTTATCTTTCAAAGAAAAAAACAACGCTTGCAACTTTTGAGTAGAACTTTAAATATATATTTTTTTCTAAATGTCTAAAATCACATTTTTGAAAAATCCATTTTAGTGGCTGACGAAAATAGCTGTAACTTTTTTGTTTTTTAATGAAATGGCTTGATTTTTGTTTTAAAAAACTTTAAAATATATATTTTTTTACCAGAAAAAATTACCTTAGTATTAAGCAATAAGATTTTTTTCTACACGCATTGAGAGTTACCTAAATTTTTAGTTTGAAGACCCAAAATTTGCAAAGTTTGAAAAAATATTAAAAAAATATATGTTAACCGATTTTGGATTTTTTTCTTTTTTTGAGAAGGTTAAATCTTTATCTATTAAATAAAAAAGTAAACAGTTGCAACTTTTTTTTAGAACGGCAAAAAAAAATTTTTCGAAGTGTCCATTTTTTCGTTATTTTTTGTTAACCGCTAAGAATTAACAATGTTTGAAAAAATATTATAGAAATTATGGTAAACCTTTTTTCAACCCAATCAGCAAAAAAATAAAAAAAAAAAGTAGAAATGTTAAATTTGGCTTCACCAAATCCATGAAAACTGTCCACAATGTACAACAAAATTTGAATACAAATGAATTTGAGTAGGGCAGTATGCGTCTTCCCATGGATAAAAATCAAAAAAATAAAATTGTCTGAAATTGTTATTAAAGACAGATTTTTTGAAAGATAATTAAGTTTTTCAAATAAATGTGAAAAAAACATTTAGTGTAATTGCTTTTGATGCCACGAGAGGGCGCTAAACTCAGAGAATTTTATGCAAAAATGACTTAACAGAATAATTGGGTTAATTGTTTCAAGACATTAATTCTCGAAAATTCATTTTTTTAAAAACTGGTTTGAAGTTTTGGATTTTTTTACGCATTATGGATTATTTAATTTTTAACTGTAGCTAGAAATTATGTTTAATTTAATATGTCAAATTATAAGTTAGATTAAAGAAACTGTGAAAAAAAGTAATTTAGTATTGCTCTTTAACCTTTAAATACCCGTTTTATAGGTTTTATGTTAGAATTTTTGTAAAAGCAAATAATGTGACCCTTTAAAATGGGAGATAAGGGTTAATATGTCTCAAGAAAAACTGCCATCAAATTTCACTAAAGATATGTAAAAACATAATTTAGCCCAGCAGTAAATTTAATAAATTTTTTTGTAAATATAAAATTTTTCTTATTTCAATCTACTTCAGTAAAACACAATTTAACAATATATTACACCGTACAACACTACTTTTAACACCAGAACGAGACCATATACACTTGAAAGTAGAGCTCCTCTGGAGTAAAACTGCATTTACAGTTTTTCATTCGGTGATCATTTGTCCTTTTTAGAGGACTTTAAAGTTTTCAAGGACATTTAAAGTAAAAAAAAAAAAAAAATATTTCTACTTATCCTACGATGCTGAGATAAAAAGCAAATGAAAGAAGAACGTCTTCTCAAATTTTTAAACATGTCCGTTTTGTCATATCAGGTTAAAAGGATGTCAATAAGGTCCTTTCAAAACTTTGTCCTTTAATATCCTTAAGAATTTCAAGCCATTTCTTCCGGAAAAAATGTATGTTAAGGACATTGATATGCACTAACACATTGTTAAATTTCATCCTTCTCACTTTGTTAGTTTAGTGTAAAAAAAAAAAAATAAGTTTTTATATATAACTGAAAATATATTTTTTATTTACACATAGCCTCCCAAATATTAACCCATTTTCTTGGAAAAAAAAATATAACACATGAATAAATGGATATACATGTGAAACTGGACCCTGCATGGAGAAAAAGTAAGTTCACAGTTTTTTATTCGGTGATCCGGTCTCCTTTTAAATAAACTTTTAAGTTACACTCATAGAAATCCTACAGTATTCCTTACTAAAAAGTCTGTTATTAATGCTGACACGTTAGTATTAAAGGGCCCTACAACGCGTTAGTCAAATTTTACTAACGCGGTTATAAAAAAATGGTAAAGTTAGAGTGACTGAAAAAATTAGAAAATTTTCAGTTTTACAGTTAAATTGTTAGTATTGTGGTGAAATAAATTTCCAAATGAAATTTAAAATAAATAAAATTTTTATTAATAAAAATATCAAATTGAACACAAAATTCACTTAAAGAACACACTCAGTTTAAAAATAATAATTTTGAGATGTGTTTTTGTTTATTGTTGAGTTCTTCAATTATTTAGACACCGCTTGCATCTGAAAACAAATTAAAAAAAAATGTACATATAAAATGTGTATACATGGGTAAGAAAATGCAAAAAACTTACGCTTGCTAAACAAAAATTGCACACATGATGACGCCATTTAAAAGGTTTTATGATTGTGTTCTGCTGTAAATTTAAAATATATTTCCAGATTTTTTACCTAATGTTATAAATGAAAAAAATATATATTTGTTGTGTTATAAATATAGCAGTATTTAAAGAACTTTGTGTATTACCTGATGTTACATCAGTGCTGTATTCGAATTTGTTTATTTATAATAAAAGTATTGGAGTTTTCACGATTATTTTTCTATTTTTTTTTGTATTTGAAAAAAAAAAAACAATTCCGCTTCACGTTTACATGATTGAAGATTTTTTTGTAACTAAATAAAGAGAGCCTTGAGAATACCAATGTTACCAATTTGATGGTTTTCCGCAAAAAATAGCGATTTTTTTTTAGAGTAATCACAATAAAGGCTTTGGTTTTAAATTGTTTAACAAGGAAACGGTGATTCATGAAATTCAGTCAATTACCAAAAATAACTCGAATTTTTTATGATAGAGATCAATAATTTGTATTGAAATAAATACAATATCAAAGATTACCATAGAAGACGTATGATAAGGGAAAGTGGATGAAACTACTGGAAAAATATTTTCATGGAGATTTTTTAATGAATTCCTCTTTAGGTGTTCATTTGTAGTGTAGAAAAAAATCTTGAATTCAATTTAAAAATTCGATCAGAATCTGTCAGAATCTATATAAAATCACGCTAGTCTGTATGCAGTATTATACCCTGTTCTCACGAGCAGCTAAAAACTGTTTTGAGAGATATTTGTTTTAATTAAAAAAAAGTGTTCAAACGTAATTTGACTCGTTTTATTTTGGTGTTTATGTTTTTATTTTGACATTTGCATTATCAGTTGATAAATATGTACAAATTTCAACAACAAACGAAATTAAAATATTAAAATTATATTCATTAATTACACATATAACTGTTTATAATGTTCAAGAATTGTTTAAAGATAAAAATAGCACGATTTTTTTTGTATTATTTACATTTTAGTAATAAACAATGTTGCCAATATTACTAAAATGCTTTAAAAATGCTGAACATACAAAAATACTCAATTCAACCCCTGGAATTCCGCTCGTTTTAAATCGTTTTAATTTTAAAACGAAAAATGTTGCTAAAAATGGTTTTTAGCTGTAAGTGAGAACAGGATATTAGACACATTTTGTAAAATATATTGTTTTTTTATTAATTGCTTAAAAAACACTACTTTGTTGTTAACACATTTTTTTGTTTAAATTTTAATTGAATTATTAATTTTGATTAAATTTTCCTGCAGGAAAAGGGTGTTTCTCGATCCGAAATCATATATCCCGTGACTGATGAAAACGGCACATATCACTAAAATGCCACGTTTTTATAATCACGTGACAGAAAAAAATTGGACTTATAATTGAACTGTCTCAAAAAAACTTATCCCTAAGCCGGGACAATAGGACAAAACCAAATTTCCAAACTTTTACAAATTATAAAAACTTTCCTAGTCCCATTTATATTTTTTTGAGTTTTATAGTAAAAAAATTCATTAAAAATGATTTTAGAAAAAAAAAAATTCATACATTTTGTTTTAATTTTCGGACATAAAAATTGATTGACACTTTTTTTCGTTTTGAAAATTGTCTAACAGTGCGTTTACATTGGAATTTTAATCTTGTAAAATGCGATTTTATTCTACTTTGTAATCTGTACCGTTTACATTGAAATTTTTTACACTTGAAGGGCTTACTGCAAGAACTTGATAAGCAACATTTTATTTTTTCCTGTTTTTCGCCTTCTGCTGATGTTCCATTGACAGATTTTTTGCAGAAGTCTTGCTTTAACCCTTCGTACAAGTATATTGAGAATAAAAGTTCTGCAAAAGTTCTATTTTCTACATTATTTTAAAAGTTTTAAGGCAAAAAGCACCATAAAATGAAATGTTGCTTATCGAGTTTTTACAATAAGCCCTTCATTTGATAAGATTAAAATTGGCATTTTAAATAACAAGTTGGTAATAAATGTGTGTGACTTAGATAAAAACCGCTCTTGCTACATACGTAATTAAAATCGCTACTTTAAGCAAGAAAATTCTTTGTTGACAACATTCTTTAAAAATGTATTCTCGATATTAATACTCTCCTACTCTCTCTTTTTCTCCTTTTTTTTTGTTTTAAAAAACGGAAAATCCAAATTCTCAAACACATGTATTTTACAACACAAGGATATTTTATGATCGTAATATTTTATTGTTATACAAATGGTAGTTCTAAGATGATGTAAATTCTACATTGTAGAATAAGAATATTATATTAAAGAAAACATTTTAAGGTCTCGTTTTAATTTTAAAAAAATAATACAATTTTAAAGAAATTGATTTAGATATAAAAATTCTTGTGAAAAAACAATAAAATTATGGTCTCAACCTAAGCTTTTTATAATCCAATTTTTTTTTTAAATCTTTTAATTTTTTGATAAATTTTGTACCAAAATGGTCTTATCTTAGATTTTTAAACAAAATTGTATATATATTTTTTTCTCAATTTTTAATAACAAAAATTAGTAGAAAACCGGTAAAAAATCAGTATTTAGTAATGGTCACTTATAAAAAAAACGTACTAAAAACTAAAATTATACTGTAAATTAGTAAAAATGTAGTAAATTTAAAGTTATAACACATTTACTGTATTTTTTACTGTAGGATTTCTATGAGTGTACAAATGACATATAAAATTCAAAAACTTTTTAAAATTACTTCTATTAGTTTGTTGCGGAAATGGTGATATGAAGTCAAACTCAAGAATTTCAGAGGAAGTTTTTCGGCTTTGCCTTAATTTTAGGTTGTTGTTTAAAGCAAGAGTTAAAAAATATATTTGCTGTGTTTTTCAATAAGTGGATTTATTTTCTGATTAATCTTGTTTTGCTTAAAAAAAATATTTTAACATACTAAAACTAATTTGGAATATTTTTTTCCGTAACCTACAATAAATTTGCAATTATAATCCGAAAAAAATAATGAACAAATTTGGAAAATGAGAAAAGTTATAAATAAAACAAAATTAATCCAAAACGGATTTATTAAATCCTAAAATTTATTTGGATTTATTTTGATTTATTTATAACTTTTTTAAGTTTCAAGATTTTTTTATTATTTTTTAGGATAATAATTGCTTATTTATCGTAGATTATGCAAAAAAATATTCCAAATTTGTTTTGGCATTTTAATTTATTTATTTATTTTGAACTAAATAAGATTAATCCGAAAATAAATCCACTTATTGAAAAACACAGCAATTGTCATACATATAGCATATACTTGCATAAGTAAAAGTATAAATAAGTAAACACGTGTTTTTTATACGATTTATTTACATATAGACTTCAAATGATGCATTTTAATATTAGTTAACAAAATTATAAAGACAATCCATTAGATTGTTAATAAAACTATTAAAAAACAAGTAGAAAAATTAAATTCGACTTGGTCGAATCTATGAATACCCTCCACAATGTTATCTGATAGTAATTTTCTTAAAAAAATTTCAAAAAATTGCATTACAAATTTTTTATTAAAAATATGTATATTATTTTGAGTCAAACTTTCTTTTAATCAATCAAATTTTTTTGAGTGTAAAATTTTTTTGACTGTCAACATTTTTTTGAGTCTGCCATTTCATAAAAAAAAAAAAAAATTATAATGTGTACATTTTTTTTTGAGTGTAACATTTTTTTTTGAGTGTAAATATTTTTTTAGTGTACAATTTCTTTGAGTAACAAATTACTTTGTAAAATATTTTTGTTGTTTTATACCTATATGTAATACCAAAAAAAACTATTTCACATATTTTCCTCTTTTTTTTATATTACCATCCTCTTCTTTAAAAACCAAAAACAAATTAACATTCAATCATACTCATACTTTATTTGATTTTTTCCCGTTACATACAGTTACACTAACAATAACAAAACAATAACAAATATTTACTTGTCTAACAACTAAACTGCACCCCACGACAAGAAAACAAACAACAACAAGTTTTACAAAACTGGTATTTCACCATGCTTTTAAAACTTGTTTAACGAGTTTTCAACAGTTTAAGGTGAAACAAATCTGAAATTCAGTGCTTTGCTTATAACTTTTGAACCACTGAACCGATTTTTCTGAAATTCAAAACCAAACAGCCATGAGGAACGACAAATATATATGCTAAGCTTCAGCCCCCTCAGAATTGTCTTTCGCAAGTTAAAGTGGTTTTAATCTTGTAAATTCGAAAAATGCCCTTGCCGAAATTTACTCTTTTGCTCATAACTTTTGAACCACTGGACCGATTTCACTGGATTGCAATACCAACCTGACCCGGTAAATGGAGAACATATATGTCAAACTTCAGGAGCCTCCGTAAAGTCTTTCAAAAGTTAGCGTGTTTTCAACGGACAGACAGACAGACAGACAGACAGACGGACGGACGGACGGACATCGCTAGATCGACTTAAAATCGATCAAGGATCATGAATATATATACTTTATGGGGTCCTAGACCAATATTTCGATGTGTTACAAACGGAATGACAAACTTATATATACCCTCTATCACTAGAGTGGAGGGTATAAAAATTAAAATCTAAAAACTAAACCAAACAAAAAAAAACATAAATTATTAACCCAAAGAAACAAATTCATTTGTTTTTTTAAATCTCTCACTTTGGTTAACATTGTACATTAGAGTGTCCCTTATTTTGGAAATGTTGGAAATCTTGAGACGGTACCCGCTCATTTTTTTCCTTTTGACTTAAAAATAACTCAGGAAAAATTTTACGCCCCTAGGACCACGCCTTCCCTACGCGACGGGGCCTTAAAGAGCGGGGCCTAAAAAATCATTTTTCCATACAAACCAAAAAAATTTTTTTTTTATTTTTAATTTTTTTGTTATTAATTATTATATTACTTGGTTTGCTTATTCACGACAAAAAATTTGATTTTGGAGGGATAAGTCTTTCAGCGCTAAAAAATTTTTCGCAAAAAAAAAATTTGGGCGGCCGGGGTCCTACAGTAAAAAATTTTTAAAAAATATTTTTTTTTAGTTTTGACCAGCAACGGTTTTAGTTGCTATGTTGCTTTAAATGATATATATTCCAAAAAAAAAATTATTCATATCTGTGACATCTTTATCTTTTTCGAAAAAAAAAATTTTGAGCCGTAGGAATCCTACGGTAAAAAATTTTTAAAAAATATTTTTTTTTAGTTTTGAAAAGCAATGGTTTTAGTTTTTATGTTGTTTTTAATGATATATATTCCAAAAAAAATATTATTCATATTTGTGACATTTTTATCGTGTATCGAAAAAAATCATCAATGCATTTTTTACCCTTTTTTAGAACACGATTAAGATGTCACAGATACAAAAAATATTTTTTTATGAATATATATCATTTAAAGCAACATAGCAGCTAAAACCGTTGCTGGTCAAAACTAAAAAAAAATATTTTTTAAAAATTTTTTACTGTAGGACCCCGGCGGCTCAAAATTCTTTTTTTGCGAAAAATTTTTTAGCGCTGAAAGACTTATCCCACCAAAATCAAATTTTTTGTTGTGAATAAGCAAACCAAGTAATATAATAAATAATAACAAAAAAATTAAAAATCAAAAAAAAAATTTTTTTGTTTGTATGGAAAAATGATTTTTTAGGCCCCGCTCTTTAAGGGCCCGTCGCGTAGGGAAGGCGTGGTCCTAGGGGCGTAAAATTTTTCCTGAGTTATTTTTAAGTCAAAAGGAAAAAAATGAGCGGGTACCGTCTCAAGATTTCCAACATTTCCAAAATAAGGGACACTCTATTGTACATGGTATTTAAAGGAGACCGGATCACCGAATAAAAAACTATGAACGTACTTTTACTCCATGGAGGGTCCAGTTTCACATGTATATCCATTTATTCATGTGTTAGATTTTTTTCCAAGAAAATTGGTTAATATTTGGGAGGCTATGTGTAAACAAAAAAATATATTTTCAGTTATATATAAAAACTTATTTTTTTTTTACACTAAACTAACAAAGTGAGAAGGATGAAATTTAACAATGTGTTAGTGCATATCAATGTCCTTAACATATATTTTTTCCGGAAGAAATGGCTGGAAATTCTCAAGGATATTAAAGGACAAATTTTTGAAAGGACCTTATTGATATCCTTTTAACCTGATATGACAAAACGAACATGTTTAAAAAATTGAGGAAGCTTTCCTCTTTCATTTTCTTTTTATCTCAGTATCGTAGGATAAGTGGAAATATTTTTTTTTTTTTTTTACTTTAAATGTCCTTGAAAACTTTAAAGTCCTCTAAAAAGGACAAATGATCACCGAATGAAAAACTGTAAATGCAGTTTTACTCCAGAGGGGCTCTACTTTCAAGTGTATAAGGTCTCGTTCTGGTGTTAAAAAAAAAGTTGAAATTTGTCTTACAGTGTTATACTTTACAATTAACTTTTTATGAATTTTCCTTATATTGCACGACCTTTTGACCTTCGAAAACCCCTAGTAAAATTCGATGCTTAAAACTTTTGTAGAATACTTTAACCCTTTAAACCCACGTGTTAATGGTTTTCTATGAGGGTTTTTGGAAAATGGACTAAAATGACCCCTAAAAATACGAGATAGAGGGTTAATATGTTCTAAGAAAATAACCGTCAAAAAATTTCACTGCATACATTAATTAACTTTACTTAGCTCAGAACTTGCTTAAATACTTTTTTTTTTCACTTTTTCCAAACGCTTTTGGAAAAAAATCCACCATTTTTCAATAAAGGATATTTTTGTATTTTCCACATTAATAATCCGGTTTTACCCAAATTTGGCAATAATATATTCCTTATAAATATCAATTTACGTATCAAGTTTTGTTACGATCGGACTATTTTTGTTGAAGTTATAGCGTTTTTAGGAAAAAGGATATATGGCAGGACCTAGAGTCCTTACTTCGATTAAGCTTAAAATTTACATACATGTTGCTAGTTGTATATGTATCCGAATGACCACTTTTTGTTCTTTTGCGGACATTATTATAGCTGAAATAACATTTTTAAGTTTCAGAAAACATGGGAGGGAGGCGTGTCCTTGCACCGATTTTCCCAAAAATTCATATTTTTCTTAACTAAGGTATTTGCTGTTAGTGTACCAAATTTCAAAAACGCCTGACCACTCCTTCTATTTTTGCCGATTTTAACATGGGAACAAAGCACTGTGCGTCCTCGAGCCATCCTCAGTGACGGAGCGATGACATGTCAGAGTCACACCTGACATCCACAAGACATCTCTATGTACTGGGTTGGGGACAGTTTCATACAAATTTTCAAAATGTCCTCACTCAAAGTCAGCAGTGGTCAGGGCTGACCTTCTGGGGACATGTCACCTAAGACTTCTTTGGGGAAATGTCTGACACAGGTCATGCGAAAATACAAAAAATTTTCGTATTTCCTTTAGTTTTTACTATTATCCATTTTCCTTTATAAATTATCTTTCTCATATTTAGAAAAAACTTTTCGCCTTTTTTAGTCCCAACTGGATTTGAACCTGGAACCTCCAGTTTATTAGTCCCCACACCTAACCACTTGTTCCAAACTTTATTTTTAAAATTGTTTGTCTATTTATTACTTTTATTTTACTTGTTAGATTTTGATTTTATTTTAATTAAGTCGATAATATTGCCATCTTTTTCTTGGAAATTGAAGAGTTGCCCAGATTTACAATTATAATTTAATATATATACTGCTATTCTGAAGACATTTCCTTTTAGACGTCTTAGAGGAATTGTCCACACTCTTAAAGCAAACATTCAGAGCTGACAATGTTAGGACATGTCATCAAGGATTGCCTATGATTTGTCAGAACCTGAAGACATTTCCTCAAGGAATCACTGTGGAAATTTCCTCAGTGACACATTTTCCAACTGGGAGTATATCAGTATATAGGACTATGTTTTCTTTACATCTGAGGTGTATGGTATGTCCACAAACTTTGTAGAAAATATTATGGTTAATATTTTTGTGGAACATTTAAAACCTCCAACTCCCTCTCATCACGGTATTTTTTGGCTCTATTGTAACAAATCGTAAAAAACAACCCGAAAAGGGGGAGGTAGGGGATGAAATGTTCTTTACATCTGAAGTGTAGGGTATGTCCAGAACCTTTGTAGAAAATGTTATGTCAAAAATTAACACAAACACCAAAATTACAAAATAATAATAATTACAAAATAATAAAAATTACAAAATAATAATTGCCCTTAGTAGGCAATCTTGAATTTGACTGATTTTGGGTGTTTCTGTTAAGGTTTGAGCTTTAGTGTGTTCTGGTATAAACAGTAAAATATTATGGCCAATATTTTTGTGGAACATTTTATCCCCGCGCTCCGCCTATTTAGGGGTGTTTTTTGCGATTTGTTAGAATTGAGACAAAAATTACAGTTATGTGGAGGAGTTATGTGGTTAATATGCTCCGAAAAAATATACTCGTAACACCTTATATATTGTGTTCTGGTATGCTATATTTTATACCTTACTCGTATGTTTTGCTACAAATTAGATCAATTATTTTATACCTTACTGGTATTCTATGTCAGAATGTGGATGCATTACTTTGAGTCTCATTCCATTTTAAAATCATCAATGCTGCAATGTATTAAATAAGCTACCTTATTTTACACGTATGTACTTTCAAAAAAAACACGGATACATTTTTCTTTAGTAAATTTTAAAGCGTTTTTGGGAGGTAATTTCACTACTTTCCTAATATCTTGAGTTATGTACATCCGATCAACTCGCGATGAAAATCAAATTTAAGTTAATCGCTGCATTTAAAAAAGTTTTTTATTTATCGCAAAAGTTCATACCCTTACAAAGATAACAAAGTGGATTTCATAAAAATCTGTGGGCAAACACCGAACTTATAAAGACTTGTATAAAACTATGCATCCCTTGTATTCTTTATTTATTTTTTTGAAAAAACATTTTGTTTTTTGTGTATTGTTTTTTATAATTGATCACGACTTTGGCGATAACCCATAGATTTTCATCAAACCGACTTTGTTATCTAAATAAGATTCAAAAATTTTAAGAGGAATTATAAAAATAATCATCATTCAAATTTTGATTTTTTTGCTCAAATAACGCATTTTTGTCATATGAGGCATTCCACACCAAATGTTCAGCAAAAAAAAGTGATGTCATGTCAATATGAAATCAATTGCAGAGTATTCGCCCTTAGGTCACTATTAAATAACACAAATAAAATTTCAGTTTTTTCAAAAAGTGGGCTTTGTAGGCATGGTCCAAAATTGAAAATTTTAGCATTTTTTGCCTTAGTATCTTTATTTCAATAATTATGCCAATAAAATGAAACACAGTGATGTCTTTAAAATAAAAGTTTTTTATAGATTTTTGTATGGGCTATCGATTAAAAAAATAAAAAGTGGAAAATTTTCAGAAGAAGTTCTGAATTTTTTAAATTTTAATTTAAACTTTATTTATCAAAAAACATGCCACAATTTTATTTCTTTTTTAAATGTTTTAAAATTAGTTAAGGTGTATATCTATCTGTTCTGAAATTTTCAGAGATGCTTTTTTCCTTGTTTTCGAGAAAAAAAAATGTTGAACATTGCACTATGCTAATAACACTGTGCAACACCCAAAATCGGAATGGGATGAAACCATCATAAAATCTAGCTCTGACCTAAAAAAAGGCCTTGTGGGTTTTGTTATGGAAAACGTCAGCTTTCATTTGCTTTTGGTTTCATCCCATTCCGATTCCGAAAGTTCGATTTTGTATCACTGTGTAATTTACAATAATGGGGTATATTACGTATGCGAATGAGTAATATTAACTCTTAAAAACATTTAAAATAGAGATGTTTTGGTGGGTGATTTTTTTTTTGACGATCACGCACGCTCACGAAGGAAAAGTTTTAATCACGCACGATTTTTAATTTTCCTCACGTTCACGCACGCTCACGTGAGTAGAAAAAATATTGTCACGGGCACGATACTCCCGTGAGCGTGACTAACCGTGAGCGAAATATTTTATCATGCGTGATTAAAATAATTTCCATGGTGAGAGCGCGTGATGGTAAAAAAAAAACTTTCCCACGATCACATCTCTATTTTAAATGTTTTTTAAGAGTTAATATTACTCATTCGCATATGTAATATACCCCATTATTGTAAATTATTAGCATAGTGCAATGTTCAACATTTTTTTTTCTCGAAAACAAGGAAAAAAGCATCTCTGAAAATTTCAGAACAGATAGATATACACCTTAACTATTTTTTAAACATGTAAAAAAAAAATAAAATTGTGGCATGTTTTTTGATATAAAAAGTTTAAATTTAAATTTGAAATATTCAGAACTTCTTCTGAAAATTTTCCAATTTTTATTTTTTTAATCGATAGCCCATACAAAAATCTTTAAAAAACATTTATTTTAAAGACATCACTGTGTTTCATTTTATTGGCATAAATATTGAAATAAAGATACTTAGGCAAAAAATGCTGAAATTTTCAATTTTTGACCATGCCTCCAAGGCCCACTTTTTAAAAAATCTTAAATTTTATTTTTGTTATTTAATAGTGCCCTAAGGGCGAATACTTTGCAAATGATATCCTATTGAAACCACCATGGTTTTTCTGTAGTGGAACAGTTGGTGTGGAATGACTCATATGTATGCTAATTCATCGTAATCTAATGATCTGATTGGAAAATAATGTTTGTACAATTTGTTGCAAACACCATTCTCTCTAACATGTTTTATTGCGAGTACATCAGATCATGGACGTATACAGGGGGTGGACACAGGGGGCACGTGCCCCCCCCTTTCGATTTGAAAAATTTTAATATTTAACACACACACTCAAAAAATTATGTTAGTAAAATCAACTGAAAATGTCAGTTAAAAAAACTACTTTGTAAGTTGTTTTGGGGTCAACTACTTTTTCAGTTAAATCAACTAACAATGTTAGTTATTTTAACTGAAAAAAAACAACTGACTTATGTAGTAAAAATTACTAGCATTTGTAGTCAAACCAACTAATATGTAGTAAAAATAAAATAAACAATATATTTTTTTTCTCAAAAAATTTTTCAGAAAAAAAAAATGAAGACCAAATTTTTTCCAAGTTTTTTTTTAAAGTTGTGAAAAAAAACGAATTTTTTTTTGGAAAAAACTTTGAAAATTTTTCAGAGATAAAAAAAATAATATTAACTACTTTAAATAACTGTTACTACATTACAGTACTTTTTTGTTAGTTATTCAAAAAAAAAGACGTAAAATAACTAACAGAAATAGTTGTTTGATATTTTTCATACAGAAATAACTGACTTTGTAGTTGAAAACAACTAACTACTGTAAAATATACAAACAACTAACATGTAGTAACTTACATACTTTTCATTCAAGAAAAATACATAAGTGTCTAAATATTTGGTTTAAAAAAAAAAAGATTTTAGTTTTTTTTTATAAAAATTCTACAGTTTGACCTAATTTCGTTTTTAGAATGTCATGTATATCGAAATATCAGTTAAATATGTTTAAAAAACACATAATATTGGTTTTATCTTATAAATATTATGCATCAGGATCATAAAATAAATTTCTATAAAGGTGCTTTCACACGAGAAAGAAATCTCGATAGAAAAATCGAAAATTTGTCATCTCTAGCATTCTTAAATATCATCTCTAAAAAAATACATTTTGTTTTCGTTATAATTTTTTACAAAATACAGACTTCAAATCAAAAATAATTACGTAATATTCCAAAATCCTGTACCATTGTCAAAAAAAAGATAAGTAATAATACGTTTTAGAGGAATTTGATTTGACACAACTATTGAAAAAGTCAAATTCACAGGTTCACAGTGTCGTGTTTTGGTCCATGTCTAGTAGATTTCTCTCCCGTGTAAACGCACTTTAAAAAAAATTCAAACTATAAGATTCTAAATCCAGTACCGGTTTAACCCTTGTAAGGGGGCTCCGAAATGCAAAAAAAATTGTTTGTAGAAAAATAGAGCAAACTTTTTTTAATTTGTTTTTAAAGAAAATTTGACATTTTGTTACAGAAAAATTCTCAGAATCTAACAGATTGTTGTTTACATCTGAGACTTTTTCTATAGGAGAAATTTGTCCTATATAAAAGTCTCAAATATTTTTCGTACAGAAAAATTTTCAGATTCTGCGATTTTTAAAGCCTAAAAGTCATAGAAGATTTTCCAAAATAAAAAATATCAGATTTTGAGACACTTATCTAATGCAAAGTCCCAAATTCTACTTAAGATATTTTTCGTATAAAAAAATCTTACATTATAATACAATTTTCATATAGAAAAAGTCTAAGATTCTGAGAAATTTTTCCTATAGAAAATTCTCAGATTCTAAGGCATTTTTCGTATCGAAAGTCTCAGATTCCAAGACTTTTGCTGTGTTTTTCAATAAGTGTTAATTTTTTTATTTTAAACTAAATAAGATTAATACGAAAATAATTCCACTTATTGAAAAACACAGCAATTGTTTGTTAAGAAAATGTCTCAGATTCTAAAGCGTTTTTCGTATTGAGGAAGTACCAGATCTTAGACGTTTTTAGTATAACAAAAGAATCTCAAATACTGAGACAAAATGTCGTACAAAAATATTCTCAGATTTTAAAACATTTTTCGTAAAGAAATTGTTGCAGATTCTGAGAAATTTTTCGTATAGAAAAAATTGCAGATTCTGAGACATTTTTCATATCGAAAAAGTTTCATATTCGCAGTCATTTTCCATATAGAAAAAGTCTCGGACTATGAGACATTTTTCGTATAGAAAGTCTCAGATTCTAAAGCGGTTTTCGCGTGAGAAAGTATAAGATTCAGAGTATTTTTCGCATAGAAGAAGTCATGGACGTATTTTGGATTGAAAAATTTAAAAAAATTAATTTACTTCAACACATAATACAAGTAACAAACATAAATTTTTTAGTATTGCAAATATTTTGGTTTTTGAAGAAAATTTGTAATATCTTTTTATAAAAACTCTTGATTTAATTAAATTTTCGTTATTTATATCGAAATATCTGTAAAATATGTATCGAAAACACATTATATTGTGTTTATTAAATGAAATTTATGCATCAGGATCATGAAGTTTTCTGTACAAAATTTCAAACTCTGAGGTTCTATGAGCCTTTTTCTTTATTAAGAGTCTCAGGTTCTGAGAAATTATTTCCAAACAAAATTCTCAGATTTTGAAAATTTTTTTCTAAGAAAAATTTTCATATATAATTTTTAATTTAGCACTTTTTTTAAAAAATCGGGTTTGAATTAAAAAACTGCAGTTTTAAATATTAAAAACGACTTAGGACAATATTTAAACTTGAAAAAAAACGATTATTTTTTAAAATATTGCGCCAGTGCACAGAGGTAAAAACCGGCCAAAACTAAAAAAAAATTGTTTTCCTTTTTTTCCAAATTGATGCCAAAGGAGACCTAACACTTCAAAACATGCGATTAAAAAGTTTTGTGCCAATCCTTTGACTAGTTTAGGTTTTATAACGAAGTAAAGTTGAGTAATTGTATTTATTATTTTTTTAATTTAAAAGTTGTGATTTGCAACTTTAAAATCCAAGTAGGCTGTAAACTTAAAAAAAAAAAATTTGTCTTGAAATTGATGTATTTTGAAAACTTATCATAATTGTTACATGTCATCTGCATTTCGGTAATTTCGAGTAAGTGGATCAATTTAAAATTGCTCAAAATTGCTCTTAAGTCGCTACACCACAAATTAGTATAAGCCCAGCAAAACTTTGGTAATGGGTAGTGATTATATAACACATTACCAGGTAATGTATATAACTTATTTGTAGCATTATTTAATGATGTCTTACCAAACTTTTGTTCCACAACGTATTATTTTCAAGTGAAAAATAATACATTACTAATAATTTGCTACGTAATGCATGATTATTGGAAAAAATGTATTTCATATTTATTATTTCTAAACATTAAATCATGGATGAATTATATTTGGTTACATTATGTATTATTTGAAAGTTTGAAATAATGCATTATTTATAATTGGATGCATAATGCATTACAATAACATAAAAAATAATTATTTTATAAAAAAATGCATAAGTTTAAACTAGAGATGGGCTCACGACAGGAAATTTCTAACGACACACACTCACGAGCATATTTTATCTACTTACACTCACTTACAATCACGTGAGTAAATTTAATACAAAATTACTTTTTCACTACTCGTAACACCTTATATATTATCTTCTGGTATGCTATATTATTTCATTTCTCGTAACCTATAAAATATCATATATTTTTTTTACACCTTACTCGTATTCTTCGTTATAAATTTATGACTTATTTTATACCTTACTGGTATTCTTTGTGATAATGTGGATGCATTACTTTGAGTCTCATCGCCTGTTAAAATCATCAATGCTGCAATGTATAAAATAAGAGATCCTATACCTTATTGTATACCTTATTTGGTAATCTAAGTTTTGCTGGGTTGTGTCGATCATACAAATTTTGATTTTCTTGCTCAAATAATGCATTTTTGTGATATGTATGTATAATAATTCATCGTAATCTGATTAAAAATAATGTTTGTACAAATTTGTTGCAAACACGTTTCTCTTTAACATGGTTTTTATTGCGAGTACACCGAATATATACAACGCGAGCTATAAAGAAAATAACTAAAAAACTTCTAAAAACACAAAAAAAAAACAAAAATAACTGCATCCTTGAAATTTTTTTTTTGAGTTTAGTATATGCAGTACCGGGTTAACCCTTAGGGCATACTGGGCACGTGCCCAGTGCCCCGACCTAAGGGGGCCCGAAATGCCAATAAATTTGTTTATTCAAAAATAGAGCAAACTTTTTTTAATTTGTTTTTAAAGAAAATTTCACATTTTCTTACAGAAAAATTCTCAGAATCTAGCAGATTTTTAGTATACATCTAAGACTTTTTCTATAGGAGAAATTTTTATATAAAAGTCTCAAATATTTTCCGTACAGTAAAAGTTTCAGATTCTGTGTTTTTTAAAGACTAAAGGTCATAAAAATGCAAAATCTCAGATTTTGAGATACTTATTCTAAGCAAAGTCCCAGATTCTACTTAAGAATGTAAAAAAAAAATCTCACATTATGAAACAATTTTCATACAGAAAAAGTCTCAGATTGTAAGGCGTTTTTCGTATCGAAAGTCTAAGATTCCGAGACATTTTTATTATAGAACAAGTAAAAAAGTTAAATTCACCCTTGCCGAATGTATTGATACCCTCCACAATTTCTAAAAGATTATTGCAAAAAGGTTTATTTAAAACGAAAAACGAAAAAAAAAAAAAAAATTTTGAAAAAAAATTTCCGCAAAAAAAAAAAAATCCGCGTTTTTTTTTAGAAATATGTTCGTACTTGTTTAAATACCATTCGGTGTTCAATTATGTTCACATATGTCAATCAGCAGCCGAATTAAAGCATTTTGTATTTTTAGGTTATGTACCAACATTTTCGGGGTGTCCTTACATTTTTGTTCATAACTTTTGAACCGCTGAACCGATATCGCTCAAAGGCAGAACCAAACTGCTCGGGAGAACTTTCAATAAATATGTTGAGTTTCAGTGATCTCCGTGTAATATTGTGGCCGTGATCACCATTTCCACAGACAGACGGACAGACGGACATCGCTAGAATGTCTATAAATCGATCCCTGGTCATAAATATATGTACTTTAAGGGGTCCTAGACCGATATTTCGATGAGTTACAAACGGAATGACAAACTTATATATACCCTCTATCACTAAGTGGAGGGTATAAAAAGTCTCATATTCTGAGACATTTTCGTATTGAGGAAGTACCAGATCTGAGACGCCCCAAATTCGTGTGTGCCCAGGGCCCCACCATACCTTAATGCGGCCCTGAATTTGGTGCATATATACTTATCTGAAACTGTTGTTTAGGTCGGTATTTACTTAAGCATTTAAAATCGCGAAAATGATAAAAAATTTAAAAAAATGTGATAAATGCGAAATACCATTTAAGTTTCAAACACTTGATAGCGGAATTTGTACTTAAAGTGCAGCTATAGTTGCAGTTCTTTAATTTCAGGTAATCAGTTTCATAATTCAAACCCAGAATTACATTAATGACAGCTGGCGATGAAATTAACTTTTATATATTTGTTCAGCACTTATGTTTTTATTAAGTAAACTAAACTTTAGTTACTAAATAGTAGTAAGTTTCTTAAATTAAATTGTTTTAAACTGTTGTTTTTTTTTTTAATTTCGTCTCACAATCAGTAATTTATCGTTAATTTGTTGTTGCCATCTTCTTTGGTGTATTTAAGTAAAAGTTATAGATAGTAAACAAAACAAAATAAAAACAAAAACAAAGTGCTGTGGATAAAAACAAAAAAAAAAAAACATGTTCCAGTGCTTAAGTTTTCCTTGTGTCCGTTGCACTCTCAAATACATACAAACCTAATTCAATTAAAAAGTTTAAACATACACCACTTAATGAGCTATTGTCATTAAAGTTTCTCTGTGAAAAGAGACAGAGAGATGAAAGAACAAAAAAAAAAAAAAGGAAACAAAAAAAAAAAAACTTTTCACTTAAATACACTAAAGTATTGTTAATGAAAGGCAATGTTGGTTGGTAAGGTGAAGGCACAACGACAACAAAATACGTAGTATTTAACCCATGTTTGGTTTGTCTGATGAGGAAGGTATGCTAACTAACAAACTGAGTGAAATTTTTAAGAAAGTTAATATAAATTTAAGAAATTAAAAAAAAATTAATTTCTTTTCCTTGGGCCATTTTTTATTACAGTACAATATCTAAATACCGTTATTCTGCACTCAAAGATATCCAAATACCGTTATCCTACTAAAAAAGTCTCATACTCCCATTTTACCAATATTCCTTGTTTTTTAACAAAAAATATTTGTTTTGGTCGATCAAGTTAACATTTCTTTTTTGTAAATGTCCAAATTTCCAATGTTATTTAACAAAAAAAAATATAGTAAAATCATGAGAATGTCTTTTAAGTTTTATTACGTAAAAAAAGTTGTAAATTTACAATTTTATTCATAAAAGGCTTGTAAAATTAAAAAAAGCTCGTAATTTTTACAAGTAATTATCGTGAAATAGCAGGAAGCTTAAAATCGAGTAAAGTCACGAGAACTCCTTGTATTTTTATTACGTCAAAAAAAATTGTAAATTAACAATTTTATTGGCAAAAAGCTTGTTAAATTACAAAAATGCTCGCAATTTTTACAGGGAATTCTCGAAAAATTGGTAGCAAAAAATAATTTTAAAAGTTTTTATTTTTTTTATTTTACAAGGTTTTTTTGAGTGTAGTCATCTTCTATGTCATATAATTGGAATTCAAACAAATTATAAAATTTTAAGAAAAACTCAGATGAGAAATAGACCAAAATCTGAAAAATATATAAAAATTAGAAAATTCAGGAAGATAAAACAAACAAGTGAAAAAGTTAAATTCGGCCTTGCCGAATGTATTGATAGCCCCCACAATTTTACTTTTGGAAAAAAAAATTTTTGAAAAAAAAATTCCGCTAAAAAAAAATTGGAAAAATTTTTTTTTATTTTTTTTTGTCAAAAAGTATGTTCGCACTTGTTTAAATACCATTTGGTGTTCAATTCTGTTCACATATGACAACCCGCAGCCGAATTAAAGCATTTTGCATTTTTAGGTTATGTTGAATGCACTAACATTTTTGAAGTGTCCTTACATTTTCGTTCATAACTTTTGAACCGCTAAACCAATATCGCTCAAATGCAATACCAAACTTCTCGGGAAAACTTCAAATAAATACGTTACGTTTCAGTCATGTCCGTGTAATACTTTGGCCGTGATCACCAATTCCACAGACAGACATACAGACGGACAGACGGACATCGCTAGAATATCTTAAAATCGATCACTGATCAATTATATATATACTTTATGGGGTCCCAGACCGATATTTCGATGAGTTACAAACGGAATGACAAACTTATTTATACCCTGTATCACTAGAGTTGAGCGTATAAAAATACAATAAACAGGATTCGCGAACGCCAAACTAGCAATTTACTTGTTGTTACTTATTTGATTAAAATCAAATTGTGTCAAATGTGGTTCCTTCCTTGCAAGTAAGTTTTAACTACAATGACTTCGTTTCAAAACTTTTGTATACTGATTTTTCAAATGCTAATACCAGCAATTCGGTGGCACTTAATCAAAATATGAAGTAAGAGTAACTAAATGAACGGCAAAACTAAATAAAAAGAAAATAAGTCCGAAGATATCGCACGTACCCTTCCCTGCACATTTTCATAGGTTAGGTTAGGGTGGCGGTGCCAGATCGGCATTCCGCATATACCAATTGGTCCATAGCGATACCACAAAACTTTTTCTATCCCGTAATTTCCTCCAAAGTCTCGAACTGTGAACTTCCTATAATTGATAGTCGAGTTCGTGCCAAAGCCGGGCAGTGACAAAGGATGTGTTCAGTGGTCTCTTCGACGCCTGGTGTCTCGCACCTTTTGCAGCTTGTGTCCGTAATAAGATTCATTTTCTTGGCATGTTTCCCGACAAGACAATGTCCCGTTATTAAACCTGTCAACGTACGACATTCTATTCTCGTAAGTGCAATTAAGAATTTATTCATAGCGTGGAAGGATGAAATTTTAATAGTTCCAAATATTTTTAGTATCAGAAATTCCAAAATGACACGCTAAAATTTGCAAAAAGTACATTTAAAGATTTTTTTGGAGAATGCCCTTAATCACATTATTTTACCCCGTTTTGATCCCGCAGAAACGAAATTTCCAAAAAGTTATTTTTTCAGAATGTTTTTTTCACCGAAGGAACTTACATTCCTAATTTAAAATGTCTGGGATCATTATTTCAGGATATATAAAAAGTACCAAAAGTTTACCCCTAAAATATGAGAATTTGCACAAAGTATTTTTTTCCAATTTAATTTTTTCGCTAATGGGTCCTTTTTTAAATTTTAAGTTTTTTTTAACATTTGAAAAAGCACCCTACACCATTTTAAATTTTTTTACCCTAAGAATCCGAATTTTTTAAAATTATTTTTTTAACATTTTTTTTTTCTGAAGGGACTTCTTTTTCAAATTTAAAGATGTTATAATCGTTATTTTGAAAGAAGTAATAAAAACACAATATTTTGCTTCTTCGTATCCCCTTAGAAACGGAATTTCCAAAAGTACTTTTTCCAGACGTACACTTTTTTACCCCTTGCTCCGTAAGAAGCGGAATTTCCTAAAAGTACTTTTCCAGAACGTGTTTTTCTCCCAAATTTCTTTCAAATTTCAAGTTTAATTATTTCATTATTTCAGGAAATAAAAAAGTACCAATACTATTTTTTACTCCATTTACCCCCCTTTCAAACATTTTTTTAAAAAGTCCTGTTTTTAGAATGTTTTTTCACCGAAGAATCCTACTTTTGGTGTATTGACAAATTTGTAGCAAAATTTTTTTGCAAATTTATTGTAGTATTTTTATAAACTTTTTTTTGTTGCCTTCTTTATTAATTGTTTGGTTGCTATCAAACGTAAAACTGTTGCAATTGCTTTCTTGTCGAATTAAATTCCATGATTTATTTTCTGTGTGTGATTTAACTTTATTAATGTTAAAATCAATCAAAAGGGCTAATTTTGTTAAATATGATAGGAATCAATAAATGAAAACTCACATCAATGATTTTATTTATCTGAGGGATTTACTCACAGCATAAAAACAGTCATATGGAATACAGAAGGACAAAGATTGGTTAAGTACTTTCAGGCATAAAAAATCTTTAATATGTATATTATTTATTTTTTGTTTATAATTTTAAATATGGGATTTTTAAAAATATTTAAAAAGTTTTTTTTTTGTGTGATACGTAGAAAATATAAATTCTTTTTTTTATAAAATCCCACTTTAGTTTCGCTTAATGTTAGTTTTGACAGAATGTCTTTAAAACATATGAGGAATTGGATAGCCCAATATGAAGCTAAGAAAATTGCGATTTTGGTTTTTTTATTTTTCAAAAATATTAGAAAAATGGTCGAATTTGTGTAGAGTTCCCTTGATTAAATATTTAAATCAAAACGGAATTCCGTACCATCTCAAAAATTAGCATTTGTGTATATTTTTTACAGACTATCGATTTAACATTTTGTTTTAAAAAATTTTCGGAACCAGTTCTGAAATTTTCAATTTTATTACGTTTAGATTTTTGTCTATTCATTAAGTATTAAGTTTTTCATGAAAATCGCACTTGGATATTGGATTACATAAAAATTCGGTAATATTCTTGTATTTTATTGTATCACCAAATATTTGGAAAACCACCGAATTTGTTTTTATTTTTTTTTTTTTACCTCTGAAAACAATATATAGATGGGCGTGTAAGCCGATCAAGAAACATTCAAAACCACTCACGTGACACAAGAACGATTAAAAGTTACTCATGTGTCACTAAATGTTTAGTTTACTTTACTATTACTCACTCTCACAAAATTTTCTAATTTTTTAACGCACATTTTATTCACGTTGAAATGACTTATAAATGATAACAAGAAAAAAATTGTTTACGAATAAAAAAGCGTTCGCTTGAAATGCGCAAAACTTGTATGAGAAATTGTATACAAAGTTTACTAGAATATTTACACTAAAATGAGTTCCCTGCTTTAATAATTCACTTGCCGAAGAGTTTTGCCGTAGCATCCCTCTGCATAGTTTTCGACTAGCAGACTATGGCAGTGTATCATCATCTTATAGAGCCACATTACCATTTTGGGGCTTAATACCCAGGCCCTACCAAGTATTTTCGCTGCCCATAATAAAGCAATATCATTTCTGATAGTGCCGTCTTAATGTGAATACCAAGAAAGTTTCGGAATCAAGATTTCTAATGTAAATTTATGGTAAATATACTCATTTGTCTCAATTAAATTAATTAATTTTTCGTCATTATACCTCATTATACCTCACTCCAAAACTAACTACTAAAATGCTAAATAAAACAGAAGTAATCAGCTGACACCTTACTATAAAACACCTCTTAACTAATTATGCCTTTACTTACAATTAGTATTTACGTAAAACGCTTAAGTTACGTGTTAGCTTTATCTGAATGAAGTAAGTCACGTAAAAAGATTGCGTGGGTCAAATCGCATACAAGCCCATCTCTATATTGTACCACAACTGCTAAAATAATTGAAATAATCTCAATTCGTGGGTTTCGCAATTGTTTGTTACTTATACGCCATGTTGAAACAAAATTACTGAAATGCTGTAAAATCCAACATGTATGGGATTTTCTTGAAAAATGCAAAAAATTCCCTACTGTATTTTTCTATGTGGATAGACATCTAAAGCAATGGTTCCCAACCTTTGATTCTCGCCCCACTAAGGGACAATATGAATGCTTCAGGGGGGCAACGAGCAAATTTTTTTGGTTTTTTTTTGTTAAATAAACTAAACAAATATTATTTTATTAAAATTATTCAGTTTATTGTTGAAAACTTTTTCTAAAAACGTTGTTTTAACGATGATTTTAACAAAAGTTTTGCTTAACCACAAGTATATTTTGAATTTTAAAACAAATTTGAATAATTTACAGATTTTTCTTGAGTGTAGGGGGGACATTGTAGTTTTTTTAACTTAAAAGTGGGGCATGGCTCAAAAAATGTTGATCTAAATGTTAGGGATATTCAGCCCTAAATGGAAGTATCGGGATATTTGGTGCGGAATGTCTCATATAGTGTTTTATAAATCTATTCGTCATTTTTTCTGTTTCTCTGGTTATTTATAAAAGGAAATATTATTGATTAGTAAATTATTTAAACGATTTATTTGTTATTTATACACAAAGAGTTTGTTTAGTAAGATAAACAACTTAAGGAATGAAAAAATTGCATTGAAATTTCAACAAGAATATAAGGCATTCCGTTTTATAAAAATATAAAAGAATGTAAATTTTTGAGATTATTGTACATTCCGTTTTGATAATTGAATAGTTCATGCGAATAAAGACGAATAGACCATTTGTAGAATTTTACAGGGGACAATAAAAACGCAGGAAACGGTTAAAAAATAATATTTTTGTCAGCTTTTTGGTATTAGCTTAAAGATTTAGGTCACATCTACCTATATACAAAATTTTAGTAAGGTATTCGAAAGAGAACTTGCCAAAAAATTGGACTTAAATTTTTGCTTAAATGGAAAAAGGGCGAATATCCAAAAAAATGTATTGAAATTTGAATAAAAATGTGTTATTTTGCAGCAGATTTTGACTACATTTTCATGAGACTTGCAAAACTTGACGAACTATGGTTGGTATTTGTTTGTAACACTTTAAGGACTTCAAGGATACACTTTTTAAGGATTGTCAGGACATGGAAAAAAAATTTTTTTGTTAATTTTTTTTTAATATTCCTGCTATTTGATGCAGTAGTAATTCTTTATGACACTAAATACATTTTTAGGAATTATAATATTAACCCTTGACTGCATACTACGACGTATAATAAAAGGACATGAATTTTTTTTTTTTTTATTCCTGACATTGGATGCAGTATTAACACTAAATGTTTGTATGTGCTAAGATTGTTTTTTTTTTTGTGTCAAATTTCAAATTTTAGCTATTATCAATTTTAAACTCGCAGCTAAATAATTTTTATATAATATTTTGTTAAGGATGGATATTCGCCCTTTTTTCTTTCCACACTTTAAAGTCTTATAACTCAAGAACGGTAAAATTGTTTGCCAACATAATAAGTGTGGTTTGTTCTTCGTAATGTTCTTTTAACACATTGTTACTGAAAGTAAAATTTTTGTATGATTTTGTGTTGTATTTAATCAAAATTGTGCGTTAGTTCACTCCAAATTTAAACAAAAATATAAAAATACAACAAATTATTGCACATTCAAAGTCATTTTTTTAGCCTTAAAAGTCAAAATTTCCCCAAAATTTCTGCATAGGATTATAGGGCTCTGCTAATAATATGCATTTATGCAAAAAAACGTGTTTGCGAAAAAATGGTCTATTCGTCTTTATTCGCATGAACTATTCAATTATTTAATCAAGGCAACTCGTAACAAATTTGACAATTTTTTATTATTTAGCCACGCCTCCTGAGCCCAAAAAATTGAAAATCCAAAAACGCAATTTCCTTATCAATGCAACCTATTTAGAAATGCATGGGTCACATGTTTTTCCAGTAGCGGGACATTTGGTGTGGAATGTCCTAAAGATCAACGGTTCTCCAACAAAAACGCCTATTTACTTTTGAAAGTTCTTTTGTGAAGTGTTTAAAGAAACAGCTCAATTTGTTAATAAATTTATTTGAACAGTAATTTTGATACATTTTTAAAATATTCACAAAAAATATATTCTTTAAAACTAAATTTCTTTTCGATCTTTAAAAACAAAAAAAAAAATTAAAAACAAATAGGTATTTTCGCTGGAGCACCAATTACATGAATTGTGATTTTTTTTTTTGTCATCTGCTTTTAGAGATACAAAATTAAATATGCATTTCGAAATTAAGAAATAAACTTTTTAGCTTTTAAAACCTTTTTAAAAACTTTTAGTTGCTTGTGCGATGAGTTTTGAACTTTTTCTTAATTTACATAAATCCAACATACTCATACTGATATATGTACGAATGTACCGACATCATCTACCGATATGCACACATTTCATTTATTTTTTTTTTTTCAAAACAAAGTGGCTTTTGATTAGCTTTATTTTAAGCAAAAGCTAACACAACATTAAAAAATAATAATAATAAAAAATCCTATGATACTCAGACATTTCATAAACAAACATTCATACATAGGGCAATGCAAAAGTTTTGTTATTCGTAAAGGGCGTTACATTTTGGGCACAAATTCAGCGTAAGAAATTAAATTAAATCACCTACAATAGCGGATATAGTCCTCGATACCTTATTAGACGACGTAATAACTGAATTGGAAGAAAAGAAAATTTACATTAAGTACATAACAAAATATGTAGATGACATTTTAGCAGTAATTAAAATAGACGACCAGGATGAAATCCTAAAAACGCTAAACAATTATCACCAAAAAATACAGTTTACTATTGAAGTTGAGAAAAATGGTGAAATTTCATACTTGGACACAAAATTGAAAAGAAATGAGGCCAAGATTAATTTTGATTGGTATACAAAGGAAACCGCTTCAGGAGAATTATGAACTTCAATTCTGCACAACCTAGAAGTCAAATTTTAAACACAGCACAAAACTTTATTGACAGAATATTAAAAATAAGTGACACACAATTTCACACCAAAAATATAGAAAAAATATTTAAAATATTAACTGAAAACAGTTTCCCTAACAAAATAATAAAAACATTAATAGAAAATTCTAACAGGCGATTAAAAAATAACAACCAAGGTGACAACACTGAAAACGCAGAGGAAAAAAAGAAATTTTACAGTGTAAAATACATACCTGGGCTTACGGACAATAGAAGCATAAAACAAACAATAGACAATAAAGTAAACTTAGCTTACAAACCCAACAAAACACTCAACACAATTTTTACTAAGGTAAAAGCACCAGTAAAAAAGGAACAACAGAACAATATCGTATACGAAGTAAAATGCAAAGGAAATTTAGAAGAAAGCTGTGATATGATTTATATAGGGACAACGAAGAGAGCACTATCAACAAGAATGGGAGAACATCAAATGGATGTTACGCGGGGGAAAGAAGCAACAGGTTTAGCACAACATTTAATAAAAAACACACATATAGCTGACTTCGAAAATGTAAAGATCTTAGACTTTGAAAAGTTAGAAAGAAAAAGATATAGGTATAAAAGAAAGCTTGCGTATTCAAAAGAACATCACGAAGACAATGAACGTAAAGGAAAACACAAATAACATTAATGCCAGCTACATAGTTGCCATAAATTAGAAAATCTGTGATATAGGAGTAATATGTTTTAAATTTAATTTATGTTTTATGTTTTGTATGTTTTATGTTAAATGTAAAGGTTTTTAATTTTTCTTTTAATGTAACAACGTAAAATATTGTAAGTTTTATATGTTTTTGGAAAAAGTTTTTTGTTTAATAAATGTTTTTATTTAATAAATAGACGACCCCCTGAAGATGTCGGCCGACGAAACGTTGGGAAAATTGTAAAAAAAAAAATTTGTTTTAATTACAAGGAAATTTTAGGCCTGATTAGCTTAATAACAACTAAATCTAGGATAGATATATTGTTTGGATGATAGATTCGAGTTCATGCACTCAAAATAATAACTCTGTTAAATTACAGAAAAACTCTGCTAATTAAACAGAGTACACCATACTTTTCCAGCTAACAACATTTCTTGGTAATTTTACTAAAAAACTCTGTAAAATGATTTTGGCAGAAAAAACTGTTAATTTACAGAGTTTATAGTAAAATATTGGTTAAATATGAAAGCTTTTTTACAGAGAAAACTCTGTAATTTTACCATATAACTCTGTAGAATTATTTGGACAAAAAAAACTGTTAATTTACAGAGTTTCTAGTAAAATATTGGTTAAATAAACCACCATTTAGCAAGGAAAACTATTAAATTTACATATATTTGATGCAAAAGAGCTAAAACACCTCAATTCAACCGAGGAGTTGACCGCACCCCCTCCAAATTTAATGAAATTAAGTACTGGGGTTTACTTTAATTAAAGAGAGATTTTGTCAATTTTTCAGGCTTCTGGTCATTCCAGTATTAGAGATATGCGGTCTTGAAAATTAACAAAATCGTATGTATTTGACAAAAGTGTTCTGAGATAAATAAAGATAACTCTAAAAGTAATAACAATACAGGTCTCAGTCAGGTTGCAAATAATAGGTAATGAGACAGCCTTTAAAATGGCATTCCCCGAGATTTTTTTTGAAAAAGGTCAAAGGTCATTGGTTTTAACCTTAATTTTTGGAGAGCTATATCTCAAAAAACGATATTTTTAAAATTTTGGAAAAAATATATGTTGTTAAGAATCATCTATACTACTTAAGTTTAAATTTTCACGATGGAGACTTCATTGGAACTTTTAATATTAATATTAAAACATTATGACAGGAAAGAAAAAGCGGTGTAATTTCCCTTAGAAAAAAAAAATATTTTTTTTTTGTTTTTGAAATTCTGGTATCAAAATAGATTTTTCTGAATGTTTTTGACGTGCTGAGTCCAAATATGAGCTTTGAACTGGCCTATCGCTATTACTTTTCAAGATATATGCACCTAAATGTTCAAAAAAACACAGCAATAGCATTTTATCAATTTTCACACTTTTATGTGCAGATATCTCGAAAACTAATAGCGATAGGCCAGTTCAAAGGTCATATATGGACTCAGCACCTCAAAAACATTCAGAAAAGTGAACTTTTATACCAGAATCTCAGAGAGAAAAAAAAATTTTTTTTTTTTTCTAAGGGAAAATACCCGCTATTTCTTTCCTGTCACTATGTTGCTATTAATATAAAAAGTTCCAATGAAGTCTCCATCCTAAAAATTTAAACTTAGGTAGCACAGGTGACCCTTAATAACATACATTTTTTCCAAAATTTTAAAAATATCGTTTTTTGAGATATAGCTCTCCAAATATTGAGGTTAAAATCAATGACCTTTGACCTTTTTCAAAAAAAAACTTGGGGAATGCCATTTTAAAGGCTGTCTCAATACCTATTATTTGCAACCTGACTGAGATATGTATTGTTATTACTTTTCGAGTTATCTTTTTTATCTCAGAACAGTTTTGCCAAATATATACGATTGTGCCAATTTTCAAGACCCCATATCTCGGGAAGAAAAACTACCAGAAGTCCAAAATTTTGGCGCTATGATTTTTTTGTAAGGGCCCAACTATATTCCAAGTTTCATCAAATTCGAAAGGGGTAAGGTCAAATATGCTACTTTTTTCGGTTGAATTGAGGTGTTTTAACTCAAAAAAAAAATTTACAGAAAAAACTCTGTAAATTTACAGAGTTTAGTTAAATGCATGTTATTTTGTAAAATTTTTATAAGATTTCTGAAAAATAAATTTTGATAACTTTTTTTGCTACCTTTTCAACTTTTTCTCAAAAAAAACAATTACAGATAAAATTTTGATGTTTGGTAACAAAAACTACTCAAAACAGAAAACTTTTTTGGTTATAAAAAATGCTTAGATCTGTATTTTAGCAGAAAACTCTGATAATTATCTGTTAAATTAAGATTACAAAGTAAAAAGTAATATAACAGAGGAAACTTTGTTTTTGTCACAACAAAATACAAACTTTTTTCTTTAAATCTGTGTTTTGAAAGAAAACTCTGTCAAATATCTGTTGAATTGAGATTACAGTCATTTTACAGAGTATTTTACAGAGTTATTATTATGAGTGTGGGGTCGAAATACACTAAGATTTGTTGGTCTGGCTTCTGTGTCACAAAGAACCTTTATTTTTTTTGTTGGGCTGCGTAATTGGGTGGAGAAAAACTTTTTTTTTTTCTGAATGTCGAAAACGGAAGAAATATTGGACCCGTAGGACAATAACTTCGGCTTCCTTTTTTGACCTTGAAATGTTGCTTTTTTATCCAAAAGTCAACTTTCCCAACCCCGACGTTTTCCAAATTAAAAAAAGGGTAAATTTGCTCCACCCTACTACGTAATGTTTCTTATCATGTTGGAAAATTTAATTTTTTGAACATTTTAAAGAGAAAATTCTAGTCTTTCGAAAAAGATTGGAGACAAGTGATTCGCCAGCCAGGACCTTCGTTTAAAGGCGTTCAAAAATGGACAAAAAGGAAATTTTTTGGCTCTTAGGACGTGACATAAAATTTTCCTAATTTTTAAATTCCTAATTACATTTTTTTTGTTTTCATCTTAAAAGCAGCGAAAAACCTCAGATTTGTAGAGCGGTGTTATCTTTAAAGGTTAAAAAATAAATTTAAAAAAACTACATAAAATACATCATAATATAAATGCATTATATATAATAATACATTATAATTATTATTATTTACATTTCCTCTCTGGTAGAACAACAAAACTTTTAAAGTGCCCTAGGCATTATTACAGTCTAAAACTCATACAACGTATTAAAACTTTTATGCAAAATTTACACATACACACATAAGTATACAAATGACTTATAGTCTTGGTGGCATATGACGGTGTCAGCAGTCAGCCGTCAGCCAGCTAGAAAAACACATTACACATACATACATACATACCCAGTCAGAAAATACAATCGGGTCAGTGTCGGCAAAGCGTTGGCAACAGTGGCCCAAACGCTGGTATAACGTCGGCTATACAAATTTACAACGTCTCCCCAACGACTAAATGATAACGTCAGAGTACGGTCTGGCGACGCTATTTTCTGACGTCGGCAAGGCGTTGGATTTATAAATTTTACAGTGACCTCCCAACGTCAAAAAAATAACGTCAGAGGATGGTTTTTCGACGCTTTTGTACAACTTAAAGAAAATAATATATGAGCAAATATTTTCCAAGACGGTAAAAGAACTTTTATGCTCATCTGGATTTTGTGTGGGCTTTCTTTGTTTTTAACCATTTTATGTATTTTTTTAATAAATATTCGACCGAAAAACTTCCAAAGAAAAAATGTGGCAGTGAAAAAAAGTACTATGTTAACTGTTTATTACGCTTTTTTTAATAATAGAGTTGCATTTTTTTTTTAATTGATGTCATATTTATTGTTTCTTTACAATACAGCAGCAGGAAACTGCTGCACAAAAAAAAAAAAACAGCAAAACCAAAAGTTTTTGGTATTGGTATAAAAGAGAGAAGAATTTCAGACAAGAAAAAACATTGCAATTCGATATTAAATTCAAAACATTGATTTGAAAATAAATTCTTTAACATTTTATTTAAAACTAGCTGCACCCGGTCCGCGCTACTAGGCCAGCTAGTAGCCTTTTGTTCCACTCTCGGTAAGCATTATCTATAGAGAAATCTCAACAAAATCAGTTCAGCCATTTTTGCGTGATTGCGAAACGGACAGACGTAACGCTAAGTATAGTACAAAGCAAATTTGTCATTTTAGGCATTTTTATCGAATCGTGGATAATTATTGCCTAAAGTTCCAATTTACAGCACAGATAGTACTAACCGAGGACGCGGTTAGTACTATCTGTGCTGCAAATTTAATGGAAATCGGTTTAGCACTTTTTTTTATTTAATAAAAAAAGAAGTGCCATTTTTATACCCCTTTGCGAATCGCCTATTATATGAACCACAATTCCCGCTCGGTTAGTGCTATCTTACAATTAGTGACAGATTCGGCTTAGCCGTTTTTGCGTGATTGCAAAACACGCAGATATAATTTTTAATTAAATTCTGAGTTTTTCCTTGTCCGGAGTTTAAATTATCCTAGGAGGGGTGGTATTTTTTATTATAATATTTAATTTTCTTTAGAATGCTGTTAATTTCTTTAACAAAACAAAGACTTTTTTATTTAAAACTAAAAAATCAATAAACTTGAAAATGGTTGTAAATTTTGTAAATATAGTGCTGCCGCAGCACTGCAGGAGTGGTGCTGACGTAACACAGGTGATACAAAAAAACAGGGTTGGAGCAACGCTATATTTTTATAACCGTCGGCAATTTCTGACTGGGTAGCTACATATGTATGTGTGTATGCATGTATTAACTATGTAGACTTCAACAACGTTTAAATTTCATCTCCTTCGCACATGCAGACAAACAAACCCTTTTGGTTGCTCAACACGCCTCAGTGATTGTACATTTTAATATTTTTAATGTTCTATTGCGGAAAGAAAACGGCTTAACACTTAGCGAACGCATGTTTGTACGTTGACGGTTGCTGATGTCTACATTGTACGTATGTATAAATGTTTGTAGATATTTTTATATGTATTTGTATAACGTTTGCTTGTTGGCCATGTTGTTGTTTGTATGAATCTTATATAGGATTACATTTAAAAGCACATAGATACATTTAATCTCATGTGTTTACATATGAATACGCACTTACTTACTTATAAAATGAATAGGCCACATAGTTATGGTTTTTCATATTAAAAGAAAACAAAAAAAAAACGGAAAGTTTCGTACATTGACAGATATACTGCGGAAGTTGGCCAATTAGTTTTCTGAAATCATTGTTGTTCGGATAAAAAAACCGAGACACGTCAGCTTGATATTTTGGTGTTTTTTTTTTTTTCAAAATTTAAAATTATACTTTCAGTGTAAAGGTCCATTTACACGTAATGGAAAATTGCTAGATATAGTCCAAAATATAACCTTGTGCAATTCTTTGAGAAATATATTTGAAAAAAACCTAAACAATTATTTTCCGGCATACACTGAAAAAAAATGAACATTTATATAAGCTCAATGAAAAATGACTAGCTTTTTCAACCGATGACGGGTTGCATTTGATCAATGAAACTGGTGTCATTAAAGTTCCAATCAATGAAAACTTAGAGACCGCGATTTGTAAAAAAAGGCATCAGAGAAAAAAGTTAAAAAAATTATGTTTTATCACCAAATTTTTTTGATAAAATCTATTTGAGCAAGTTGATCCCGACCTTCCAAAAATCTCAAAGAAAAAAACTTAAAAATAAGAATTCAAATTCCTGCAAAATTCCAAAAAAAAAAAGTTTTTGATGAAACGCCCAAATGATCATGTGTGACAGTATGTATTGCGAAATAAACTTATATAATAAATTTTGATGTGCGCTTTTTTTAAGATATCGCAATACATAACTATATGTTGTAACATCTGGTCCCATGCATCATTCCAAATTTCTAAGTGTATATTTTTTAATTTTTTTTAATTTTTCTAAGCGAATATTTTCTAAGTGTTTTATTTAAAATTTTATATGACTCCGTTTTTTTTTTTAATTTTTTCTAAATTTTTCCACGGACAAATTTTTTATGAGAATATTTTCTGTTGTATGGATTCCCCTAATTTTTCTACTTTATTATTTTTACATATCAGGAAAAGGAGGTTACCCAGGCAGAAACTGCCAACCATTCCAAAGAAAAAGTCTCGGCAAAGCACTTCATTTTTTGTGTAGAAGGTAGTATGAATTCGAAAAGTGCTTTCCAAGCGCTTTGCCAATGTTTTTCTATTCAAATCCGTTCAAAGTATACATTTTTTATTAAAATTTATTAATTTTCGTAACAATTGGAATATTTTTTATTTCCCTGCAGGAAAAGTGGCCGGTCCTTGATAGTTCTCACTTATTCACAATGACCTACATATAACAAACTTGGCACCTTTTATATAAAAACACCTGTTTCTTTCGTGAGGAAGTGTCTTAAACTCCGAATACATCACCCTTAAACTCCGGATACATACCCGTTTCGGTTCAATACACATTTTTTTCGGGACTTTTCCAAATTTATTCCTAAAAGCATTTTTAATAAATTTTTTATTCCAAAACGCAAAGAAAACTGCAAAAAAATTTTTTCCGGGACTTGGAAAATTGTTCAAAACTTGCTTATCCTAATAAATGAGTAAATTAATTTTTTATCCTAACCCAGTTGGAAAATGTGTCACTGAGGAAATTTCCTCAGTGATTCCTTGAGGAAATGTCTTCAGGTTCTGACAAATCATAGGTAATCCTTGATGACATGTCCTAACATTGTCAGCACGGAATGTTTGCTTTAAGAGTGTGGACAATTCCTCTAAGACGTCTAAAAGGAAATGTCTTCAGAATAGAAGTATATGGAATTATAATTTTAAATCTGGGCAACTCTTCAATTTCCAAGAAAAAGATGGCAATATTATCGATTTAATTAAAATAAAATCGAAATCTAACAAGTACAATAAAAGTAATAAATAGACAAACAATTTTTAAAATAAAGTTTGGAACAAGTGGTTAGGTGTGGGACTAATAAACTGGAGGATCCAGGTTCAAATCCAGTTGGGGCTAAAAAAGGCAAAAAGTTTTTTCTAAATATGAGAAAGATAATTTATAAAGGAAAATGGATAAAAGTAAAAACTAAAGGAAATACGAAAATTTTTTGTATTTTCGCATGACCTATGTCAGACATTTCCCCAAAGAAGTCTTAGGTGACATGTCCTCAGAAGGTCAGCCCTGACCACTGCTGACTTTGAGTGAGGACATTTTGAAAATTTGTATGAAACTGTCCTCAACCCAGTACATAGAGATGTCTTGTGGATGTCAGGTGTGACTCTGACATGTCATCGCTCCGTCACTGAGGATGGCTCGAGGACGTTGCCAACTGGGAATTTAATAAATTTCTTTATTCAAATAAACACCAAAAATAGTTGTGTCTTATGGACTTATGTATACAATTTAGATACGTCCCATTTTTTGTTCTAAAAGTGCTATAATAGTACCATATTTTTTGTTTTTAAAGCGCTTTCAAAGCGCTTTAAATTATCAACGGCATACCGTTTACCGTGGTTATCATTTTGGACGTTGGGAGAGTACTAAACTGTGACGCTTTCCCAGCACACAAGCGACCATAAAAGTTACTTTGCCAGCGCTCTCCCGTTCGTATTTTTCTGCCTGGGTAGTTACAACCTTTCAAAACTTTATCCTTCAATATCATTCACAATTTTCAACAAAATATTTTGATAAAGTTTTTAAAGGACTTTATTCACATCCTTTTATCCTAATATTGCAAAATAATAAAAAAGGCCAAATTAGGAAGATCCTCCTCTTTCATTTCCCATCACCAGTGGCATCCTACGACAAGTACATATACATATTTCAGAAATAAATGTTTTTTATTTTTTTTATTTTAAGTACTAAAAGGTACATAAAAACAAAATGTATTTATTTACAGTATTTTTATAAAAATTATTCTATTATGACAATATCATAAATAGAAATATTTTTAGGCCCCGAGCTAAAATAAACTCTAATCAAATATATATTTCAGAAATATTTTACAGAATGTATCCTTTAAAACTTTGAAGTGAAAGGAAACAGGATCACGAAATGAAAAACTGTTAATGCATTTTTGCTCTATTTGATCTCTACTTTTACACGTATATGATACGGTTCATGTTTAATATTGGCTGTCGGACAGTGTAATTGGATATAATTTTGTATAATTCGATTAGACCAAAACTTGTATCAAAGTCGATATAAAGTTATATAAACTGATATTAATAGATAATATTCGATCAAATCTTATGAAACCATTTTTCGTATAAGATTATATCAAAGTACACATATTTTGATATTTTTGTCATATAATTTTTTTTACTCGGGTAATCAAAATGTTAATTAATAACAATTTTTGATGAGTCGTGTGTATCCGTCACTGAAATACTGTTAAATTTATATGATTACAAGGTAGAAAAAACACTTTCACATTTTATTTATGGTTTTCTTACACAAAATTTTACTCCAATCGTAATACATTAGTAAAACCACGAAGTAAAATAAAACGAATTTAAGTTAAGGTGAAACTAATAATTTACGTTTCCTTTTAAATTTCGTATAAAAAGTCTGTGAAATTCACGAAACAAGTCAAGTTTACGTCTACTAAAAAAAAAAAATTATTGGGTCCTTCGGCTCTCCGGCTCTCTGGGTCCTTCGGCTCTCCGTAAAATTAAAAAAATGTTTACTTATTTAAAAAAAAAACATTTGAGTAAATCCATATCAACATAGCAAAAAAAATGGAATTTTTGACGTCAATCGAACCAATTTTCATGAAATTCGGTATATATGTTGGGAATTACGAGACTTATACTCAAACAAAATCCAAGACTTTTAACTTCCGTAGTTTTGGAAATATGACGTTTCAAAAGTCAAGAAAATCTTTTAAAGGGCAAATTATAAATATTTATATCTTGAAAAGTATTTAAGCTATATCACTCCCAGATAGCTTTTTTTAAAGGGAAAATCATCACATTTAACATACCATTTTGCAAAAAATTTTATTTGCGGATCTTTTTTGTATTTCTGCACAATTCGCCATTCGCGCAAATATATCAAAAAAAGCGACATTTTTAAAAATCTGGAAAAAATATATGTTAATGCTTTGAGTCTTCGTTACAAGTTCTAAAAACTTCGCGTTGGTGAACGTATTAAGTCCAGATATATTAATAAAAATGTGTTGCTAAGTAGGAAATTTTTTTCAAATCTAATGAATATTTAACTATTATTTTTGAATATTTTTGCAAATACATAAAATAAAACGGTGAAAAAAGTAAAGTTGGTGGTACACACGAGTACTACACATGAAAACAATGTAACATAACTTTTTATCGATTACACTACTTAACAAAAGTCAAATTTTTTTGCAGAGACTTCTAGAACACATTTTTGAAAGTATTTGGCCTACAAGAATCTGTCATCATAAACATTTTATCAAATTGTCTTCTGGACATATAGGCCTTTTTTACAGACTAAACCCTTAAACCGAAGAAAGAAAGGTAAAAATAAATTTTTCACATACCTGAGATACCTCATATTAATTATTCGTTTAATATTTTTGAATGCTTCAGCTGCAAAAACGAAATGGGAAAATCTCGAGAACGCGATTATATAAAAATGACAATGGATTCGCGTTTAATGGATTCGCGTTTAATGGATTCACGATAATGAGGGCAAAAGACTTAAGAAAATGTGTTTTATACAATGAAAATTACAAAAATAAAAATATTAGGAAAAAAAGTATATGCAAATAATATATGCAAATTTTGCTCAAAATTTAGATTTTTTTTTTTTGCAAATTTTTTCGGATAAACTCAATAAATTTTGAAATAATATGCATTTTTAATAATTTTTCTAATATGAAGTCATTCGTTTGTGTTTATAGGCACAGACCGCAAAAAAGGTCTTATCCCGAAAAGGCGATTGGATAAAATTTTTATGATGACAGATTCTTGTTTAAGAGGTCAAAATACTTTAGCAAATGTATTCTAGGAGTCTGTGCAAAAAAAGTTGATTTTTGTAGAGTAGTATAATTGAAAAATATTCATGTTATATTGTTTCTATGTGTAGTACCCGTCTGTAGCATTAACTTTACTTTTTTCACCGTTTTATTATGTGTATTTGCAAAGATATTCAAAAATAAAAAATTAATATTCATCAGATTTGATAAAAATTTCCTACTTCGCAACACATTTTAATTCGTATCTCTGGTCTTAATACGTTCACCAACCCGAAATTATTACAGCTTGTAGCTAAGATAACAACCATTAACATATATTTTTTTCAGATTTTTAAAAATTTCGCTTTTTCAGATATATTTTCGCGAATCGCGAATTTTGCGGAAATAAAAAAAATTCCCAAAATAAAAATGTTTGCAAAATTTTATTTAAAAGGTGATGGTTTTGCCTTTAAAATAAGCTATCAGGGAGCAATATAGCTCAAATACTTTTGAAGATATAAATGTTTATATTTCACCCTTTAAAATGTTTTCTTGACTTTTGACACGTCATATATCTGGAACCACGGAAGTTAAAGGTCTTACATTTTGTCTGAGTATAAGTCTTATATGTCCCAACATATACACAAAGTTTCATCAAATTCGGAGACATTGAAGGAAATCCAGGGTTCATGTTGATAAATTTTAACTCATTTGTCCTCTGAATAAAAACAATTAAACTTATATTAAGTACAATTTTACGTACTTTTAAAATAAATTTTAGTAAATGTATTACTATTTTTTTTTGGAAAAATATACTTGTACTAAGAAGTAATTTTTTTGGAGTCCTCGCAAGCCCGACTTTTCTTAAATTAAGATCAATATGCTTTAAAATTATTTTTTTTTTTAGTGTAATACAGACGATATTTTTTTCCTACTTAATATTTTCAGAAAGATAGATACGTGCAAAAGGTGCATAAAGAAAATGTGACAACCACTAACTTACCAAACAGCATACATATAATTGCTTTTTTCGTTTACGATTGAATTATTTTCAATATCAAATATCTCATTAAATTTCATAATACATTTTTCTTACATTATTTTCACAAACACACACACACACACAAATGTAAAAATTTTAAGTTCTTAAATGTCACGTCTTAGTTTCAAAATTATATTGGTAAAACTAACAAGGGAAGTCTCCCAGGTGTCACCCTCCGATCTTCATGAAATTTGGATATGTTGTTAAGAACGAAAATTAATTCGACACGTATTTTTTTTTAGCGGCCCAAACTCATTTTTAGGGGGGGTCGATTTGTATGGGGGGAAATTGACATTTTTCAGTTTTTTACGATTTACGCCTATTTAAACAAAATTAATATAGGCATGTGTGGTATCAGATTAAAGGTATTAAAAATACCTATCTCGTGGTGCTAACAACGGGCCAAAGAAGTTAATATTTTTCGACTTATTAACAAAAATGTCTTAAAATTTTGGTATTTTACTCAATATGACGAAAAGTTGTGCATGTTTGGACAAGTTCTTAGCACACTTAGATAGGTTTTCCAAAGACCTTTCATTTGGTATGTAACATGACTAGGTTTCTTTTCATAATATAGGAGATAAACGAAAGAAACTGAAAAATGGCCTTGTCTTCCCCCCTCCTTTTCACCCCCTAAATATGAATTTGGGCCGCTAAAAAAAATACGTGTCCCTTTATTTTTTCTGCTCTACAAAATAAAACCGATTCCATAAAGATCCGCGGGTGACACTAGGGAGACTTCCCTTGTAAGTAGAAGTAGAAAAAGATGAAGAAAAAAACTTTGTCGCCAAAGTTTAAAAGTCTTTGAAGTACCATAAAAGAGGTGTCCTTGTCCGTCTGTATTAACAAATGTGTTTAAGCCAAGCAAACAATTTTGATTACCTATCAATCGAAATACTTATTGCTTTAAAAATGTAACTCATGTCATGTAATTTCTCAAATTTCTAACATATTCCAATGAAAAAGATAATTAAATACTGTGACTAATAACATAATGATTTAATCTTTACGAAATTTAAAAACAAATGTTTTGCTGGGAATATTTGTTTGTTTGTATGAGTGAGCATAAGAAAGTTTGGCAAGAATACATATAAAAATCGAAATTGCTTCCTTAGCACGTGATATATTTAAAACTTTGTTAAACTTATTGAGAATAGTTTATTTATGTATACGGTGTGGAACAACAAACTATACTTCAATTTAATGAAGCTGGCTAAAATGTTTTATAAAAAGTTACGAAAAAAAACTTTTTTGAAAATTATTGATGGTCATACAAACCAAAAAAAAAAAAAAGAAATGTAATAAATGTTGTATTGTATTCAAAATCTTTTGAGATTGTGTTTAAATGACATATGTTTTAGTATGTTTTATTTGAGAAAGGTCAATGGTCAAGGTTCATGACCCTTGGTTCAGGAAGTAGAGCCCACGCTATTTTCGAAAAACTGGACCAGGATAAGAAAAGCAAATAAAATTTCCGCATCCAAATAGCTATAAATCAGAAACTAAAAGAGGATATGTATATAACTACTACCTTAACTAAATTTTTTAAGGCACTTACGAGCGCTTTATAAAAATCCAAATTTTCATAATAATCGGATAATAAACAACCAATTTGCAAGCATTTAAAGCTTTTGTTTGCAAAAGGTGTCCTACTTTAGGGACCCCTGAAAGTACCCCCATTGGATATGTGGGGTCCACCGTCCAAACTCGAAATTACGTTAGCTGTAAAATTAAATATCCAAATATCGGTTTAAGATCACACAAAGTATATTATTGATCGAATGCAACACATTACATTCTAGTGATGTCAGCAGTGTGAGACGGACGGGTGGATATTTGGATATTTAATTTTACACTGCACTTCTGCATCGCCCTAATAAGCGACCTATGTCAATTTAAATTAATTAAAAAACAAACAATTTAGTTGTCTAATTACCAAAAAAAAAAATAATTTTATTTTTTATAATAATGTTTATAATTTACATTATTGTTTATTAGCGTATCACGAAAATAAAAAATATATCGTGTTTATGATAGTTTCTTTATTTGGTATAAATTTCGTTTTATTACACCGTCCGACAAATTTCAAAGTTTGGCTGTACACATGAACCGAACCAAAAAATTGTGAGAGTAGGACAGAAAATAAAATACATTTGTCTCCCAGTTTTTCTTGAACAATTCACGTTTTCGCGAAAAATGCAAAAAAAAAAAAATTATGCGCTATAGAAAAAAATCACTCTGCACCTTTTTCAATTGAAATTCAGAAAAGCACAATTGAAATTCAGAAATCATAATTGAAATTCATAAAAGCCCAATTGAAATTCAGAAATCACAATTGAAGTTCAGAAAAGCCCAATTGAAATTCAGAAATTACAATTGAAATTCAGAAAAGCCCAATTGAAATTCGGAAAAGACCAATTGAAATTCAGAAAAGCACAATTGAAATTTAGAAAAGCACAATTGAAATTCAGAAATCGTAATTGAAATTCAGAAAAGCTTAATTGAAATTCAGAAAAACCCAATTGAAATTCAGAAAATCACAATTGAAATTCAGAAAAGCCCAATTGGAATTTAGAAATTCCATTAGAAAATGAAATTAGAAAAAATTAAATTCAGAAAATCCCAATTGAAATTCAGAAAAGCCCAATTGAAATTCAGAAAAGCCCAATTGAAATTCAGAAATCACAATTGAAATTCAGAAATCACAATTGAAATTCAGAAAATGTAAACACACCAATTATTAGTCACCACTATGTATATAATAATTGGTTTGTTTACATTTTCTGAATTTCAATTGTGATTTCTGAATTTCAATTGGGCTTTTCTGAATTTCAATTGTGCTTTTCTGAATTTCAATTGTGCTTTTCTAAATTTTAATTGTGGTTTTCTGAATTTCAATAACGATTTCTGAATTTCAATTGATCTTTTCTGAATTTCAATTGGGCTTTTCTGAATTTCAATTACGATTTCTGAATTTCAATTGGACTTGTCTGAATTTCAAATGTGCTTTTCTGAATTTCAATTGTGATTTTCTGAATTTCAATTGGGCTTTTCTGAATTTCAATTTCTGAATTTCAATTGTGCTTTTCTGAATTTCTGTTGTGATTTCTGAATTTCAATTGGGCTTTTCTAAGAAAAAAAATGTTAAAAGATGTCCGCAGTGAAATTTGACTACGGTTTCTTTCTAAGAACATATTAACCCTCTATTTCCTATTTTTATGGGTAATTTTTGTCCTTGTTTGAAGTAGTCTCGTAGAAAATCATGTTCTACAAAAATGTTCTCCATCAAATACTATGGACCGTTATACGCCAATAGTTCGTGCAATGTTATTTTGCTAACAAAACCCTTATTGAAATTCAATGCAAAAAAAATTAGAAAAAAATAATTATGAATAAAAATTGTTCTGAACATTTGCGTTGTAAAGACGAAATATTTTTTTTTAAACACTCTTTTCAGAATACCCTAATGTATTTAGATATAATCATATGCTTTTCATTGCATCACAATTTACAGTAATTAAAATATTTATTTTTATTTTTTTTGTTATATGAATATTACCTAATTAGTGTATGATTTTCATAATATTAACAATTTTTCAAAACATCCACACATTACGTAGTTATTAAATTCAATGGGACATAAAAACAAATAATTTGTTTTTAATTTCTGAAACTATTTAAAAAGATTTATTTATTATTTGTTAGTCTTTTCATTTTTTTTGCAAAATTATTTGATTTATTGTTCAATTTAATATGATAAAAATTAAGAAAAAAATAAAGTTTGTATGTAAATATGCATAAATATGTTTTTAAATCATTTTTTTTTTTGTCATTTTATTATATTTTTGAATTTGTTTAGTGTCACATAAATATTTGCCCCTGACAGTTGTACATGTGTGGGCTATTGTTCTCTAGAGAGATTCTAAATAAACCAACAAACTTACCATCTCTTACTCTGCTACATAAAATATGAGGCAATCAACAACAATGGCGAAGAAAACTGAAGGAAACGGTTGTTTAACTAAATTTGGGACGCAGTATTGTTAATTCATATAAGAGCTGATCAAAAATGTAAGGAATTGTGTAAGTACAAAAAAAAATAAAACTTTTTAAAATTTGTAACTTTTCCATTATGTTGAAAATCAAAATGGTTTTCAACTGTTGACCAATTCTTGAATTCTATAATCTATGGCAAATTATGTTTCGTTAAGTGGTTTTATGACTTAATCTAAATTTTAGTTGAAATCTTTTACAACAAATGTATAAAATTGAAATGCGTTTCAAAAAAACTCTGATTTTTTCCAAATACTTCAGTATTGAGTTAAATTTTATTAATATCAGTCAATGTCAAGATAGATTAGAAAAATTGAAAATTCACAAGCTGTATAAATAATAATAATAATAGGCTTGTTTATTGCAGACCGGATTAAGATTAGGATTAACTCTAGTTAAAAAATGGTTCAAATCAAGCCCAGATTTTTTTGTATATTTTTTTCTGAATCTATATCCCATTAGTAAACATAAACAGGAAAAAAAATTAGGCGTTGTCCAAAATATAAAATGGTATAAATAAATCTGAGTTAATCCTAGGATTTAACTAAATTTAGTTTTCATTCTTTACATATTGGACAAAGCTTAATTTGTTTTTCTGTTTATATTTACTAATTGTATGTAATTTTAGAAAAAAATTATAAAAAGAAACTTCTGGACTTGATTTGACCCATTTTTTAACTAAATTAAGTTAATCCTAATCTTAATCCGGTCAGCAAAAAACAGGGCTAATGATAATATATCTGGTGGTGCATTTAATATGGAACACCCTTATTGTTAGTAGTATGTCGTATGTATGCATATATCGTGGCAAAGTAATATTATGGTATTTTTACACTTGTGTTTCCACATGTCTCTGTGTATGATATAATATTATATGTTTGTATATTAGT
Source organism: Pegoplata infirma (assembly GCA_963921195.1). Taxonomy (NCBI): domain Eukaryota; kingdom Metazoa; phylum Arthropoda; class Insecta; order Diptera; family Anthomyiidae; genus Pegoplata; species Pegoplata infirma. The sequence goes on from OY992536.1 coordinate 329,374,423, forward strand.
GTATAAATCAGATTTTGAAGGAATTGGTTCCTTAAAACTTATTTGCCAATTATTATTTTTTTTATATCAACATTACACTCAAAAACACCTTGTAAAATGACAAGAAAAATTTTCAACTTGTTTTTGCTACCTCCTATTTGACAAGAATTCCATGTAATTTTACAAGATTTTTACCAATAATTTTGTAATTTTACAATTTTTTTACCAATAAAATTGGAAATTTACAATTTTTTTGACCCGATAAAACTTACAAGGAGGTCTCTAACTTTACTATTTTTTTTGCTAACTACTATATTACGAGAATTTCTTGTAAAAATTACGAGCTTTTTGTAATTTTACAAGCTTTTTACAAATAAAATTGTTAATTTACAATATTTTTAGCGCAATAAAACTTACAAGGAATTCTCGTGAATTTACTAGATTTTTTTGTAAAAAAACCTTGGAAATTTTTAAAATTACAAAAAAAGATGTAAAATGTGTGTTTTAATTTTTAGTAACTAATAAAAATTAGTTATTTATTCGACCTTTTAATTGTGTAATGAAAAAGAGTTTATTCTGATTCGAGGCCTTTTCATGTTCCCCATTATGAGTTAACATAACAAGTACTTATGTTAACTCTACTTTTTTATTAGGATATTCTCCCATTAAATACTCATAGAGTTTCTTGCTTCCAAAAAATTTGGCCATTTTAAGGAATGAATTGACTATCGTTTCGGAGGGGGGAGGGGGTTCCAATTCCATCACCATCAGAATTCTTTAGAAAATTAAATAACCAAAAATTAGCTTTTAAATTATTTTTGGTGTAATGCTGGTGAAACTTCGAAAATCATATTTGTTTTCTCACTAAGTTGAGATAATTCAAAATATGAATATTTGATGTTTGCACGCTAACAGTATTACGGTAATACTTTAAGTTTATAGTAGCGGGCTTACCCCTACGTTTACGAAGACAAGATCCCGATTTCCCTGAGCACGGTCGGATCATATGGTAGCTAGTCTTCTGCGAGGTAGGATAGGTGATGGTATGAGTCGTTACCTAATTTTCTAAAGAATTCTGATGATGGGGGAATTGGAACCCCCCCCCCCCCCTCCTGAAACGATCGTCAATTCATTTCAGAAAATTGACAAATTTTTTGAAAGCAGGAAAGGGTATGAGTATTTAATGGGAGAATATCCTAATAAAGAAAGTAGAGAGTTATCATAAGTACTTTTTAATAACATTCAAATGTTTGTTTTGGACTATAATTACTCTGATATAAAATAATAGGCTTTTTGGACAACGTTAACCCTTGCCGGCACGCGAAAAGTTCTTAAATTTTTTAAAAATTTCTCACTCTAAAATTGTGTATGTCTTCAAATAATGAACAATTATACATTTATGCACAGTTTCCTTGAAAAACATCTTTAACCCTTGTTGAACCAGGGCCCAAAAAATTTCAAAGAGACGTTTTTTCTCAGAGAGACTTTTTTTACTTATGAAATAATAATTTTTTTACTATCAGAAACAACGACGAGGACGTGGTGAAATGTCTGATCCCATTTTTATTTATTTTTTTTTATAAATAAAAAAATAAAAAAAAAAAATTATAAATAAAAAAATAAAAATAAAAAAATATAAAAAAATGTGATCAGACATTACACCACGTTTTTGTTTTTAACCCTTGTTGAACCATGGCCCAAAAAATTGTAAAAAGCTGTTTTTTGGTCATAGTCAAATTGGACTTTTTTTTTTGATTTATGAAATATTTTAAATATCTTTTTCACTCTCAGCTTAACTCAGCTAAACCTTTTTTTTATATATAAAGAAATTAAATTAAAAAAAATTAAAAAAATGGGAACAGACATCGTCGTTGTTCCTGTGCTAAGCTGAGAGTGAAAAAAATATTATTTCATAAATAAAAAAAAAAAATCCAATTTGACTATAAGCAAAAAAACAGCTGTTTTGAGCCCTAGTTCAACAAGAGTTAAAGATCTCTTTCAAGAAAACTTTGCATAAATGTATAATTGTTCATTATTTGTATATATACACAATTTTATAGTGAGGAATTTTAAAAAATTTAAGAACTTTTCTCTGAAATTTCATTGGGGAATACTTTTAATAGGGTGCAGGCAGGGGTTAACGTTGTCCAAAAAGCCTATTATTTTATATCAGAGTAACTGTGGTCCAAAACAACCATATGAATATGACTGTTGGTTAATTTTGAGTAAAATGTTGCCCACAGCTATAAATTAGACAACAATTTTGATAAAAAAACACATTTTCTTGAAATCCGGTAAATCAAAATTGCTCCACAGACTAACTGTATGAAGGAATTTAACCAAGAATTTTTGAGTACAGTCCCTGGGATGAATTCAATGAAATCAAATGGATAAACCAATATATTTTGAATTTTTTTTCATTAAATTTTTAAAGTTGTGAAAATGTAGTTTTGAGCTCCATGCTAAAAATGTGCGTTTTTTTTTTTTGGCTCACGTTTGGGTGGGTTATGGATATCAGAAAAAAATAAAAAAATTATTTTAATATTTTCGAATTAATGCTATACAAAAAAATTTATTTTTTTAATAATTTTTTTTTAATAATTTTTTTTAATAATTTTTTTTAATTTTTTTTTTAAATTATGCCCATTTTTTCAAAAACCCCAATTTTGACCAGCGATGTGCGAACAGAAGACATGGACCGATTATGATAATTTTTTAAAATTCTGGTATTTACTTAAACTATCTTTTCCGCACTATTAATAGGATTACGCACCACCCTACTTTTTATGTTAATTCATAATGAGGAACATGAAAAGGCCTCGAATCAGAAAAAAACTCTTTTTAATCGAAGATTTTGATTTTTGTTGCAGATGATTGATTGTTTTTTAAAACCAAAATACTAAAAAAATATTCTTCTTGTATAATGTGTTGCTGTGTGTTAAATTTTACAAATTTTCAAATTGAAGTGCGCCCTGTGTCCACCATCTGTATATATACGTCTATGTCTTTATGAACTCATATTTTTAAATATCTTATAGTACTTTCAGATTGACCTTGAAACCTCGCTGAAATTACTTATTTTCTTTTTTAAAACTTAACCGTTCACACCCGAAAAATTTGACACAGATCTCGTTTTTAAAATTTACCGAACAAAATTCGCGATTATACCGGCTTAAAAAACATACAATAAATTAATTTAAGCGACATTTCAAAATAATTTATTGAAAACATTTGTTTATAGTTGGTTTTTATGCAAATATTTAAATATTTTTTTTTTTTTGACACTTTCTTTAATTTATTTTATTATAATAGGTAAAAAAAAGAGTAGAACTATGAAATTTAAAAGATTTCAATCCTACTTTCATTGAAACTTCAATACAAAAAGGTTTCAACTTGTGTGGGAAAGTACATATTTTCAAATTAAATTTGGCTCGATACTTCGTTAAACGGGGTTTCGACGCCAATTTGAATGCACTATTAACTTTAATATTTTAAAAAAAATATTCGAAGTAATTTGAAAAAAAAACAAGTAAGAATGTTAAATTCGGCTGTGCCGAATCTTTTATACCCTCCACACGATTAAAATTAAAAAAAAAAAATGCAGGGGCGTCTTTTATTTTTGCTGGGAGGGGGGTCGGCGGAATCGGTGGGGGACACCAGTACCACCCCTATATATGTCGACAAATTATTTGTTTATGATATTTACGCTTAAATAATACATTTTTATCGTTATTTTTCATTAAGTTCTATAACCATGCCCCCAAAGGGGGGCGGCCTGAAAAAAATCAAATTTCCTAACCCCGTTGGTCCAAGCGCAGGTCTATGAACATAAGATGGAATAAAAATGTTACATTTGTTGAGAAAAATTAAAAAAAAACTCGTAAAAATATTGTATTTTACAGGGGTCATTTTAGTTCTTCAAGGGGGAACTTTTTCCCCCTGGTCCGATTTTGCCCATCTTCGAACTTAACCTTACCAGTAACATAACAGATATTGCCCAATTTCATGGGTCTAGCTCTTTCATGGGTCTAGCTCTTTCATGGGTCTAGCTCTTTTGGTTTGGACTGCATCGTTATTTCTACAGACGTTTGGACTGCATCGTTATTTCTACAGACGGACGGACGGACGGACATCGCTAGAATGTCTTAGATCCTATCATGGATCAATATTATACATACTTTGTGGGGTACCCGACCGATATTTCGAATGACAAAGTGAGTATACCCCCATACTGTGGTTGGAGGGTATAAAAATAATGAATAAAGTCTTTGAAACATCTGTTATGAATATATTTTCTATTATTTGTATTGTTTGTTTTTCTATTTTATTTGTTGTCGTTTTTGCTGTGTTGCTGTTGTTGTTACTGCTGTTGTATTTATGTATTATCAAACTGTTTCCATGTTAAATGAAAGGATTTTATTTTGTGTTGCTTGAATTATCAAAACAAAAATAATATTCTACTTTTTTTTGTTGTTGTTGTATTTTTTTGTTTTTGTTTGTATGAATTTGAAAATCCCTGGGATACTTAGAAACACTTTGGGGTTTCCTTGCAGCTTCTTAATAAGTAAATACTCTCTACAAAAACTACAAACAAATACATTGTATACAGTATATTTACATACTTACACACACACATACATACATACAGCATGTGTGCTTTTATCTTTATTTGTATAAGTATTTTCTAAGGAAAAAAATCAAAAAAAAAAATAAAAGGAGGAGGATAAATTGAGTGGGCCTAAGGTTCTCATTCAAAAATAAATAAACATAAATAAATATTTGTTAGATAGCTTTTAAACCATAAATTGTTTATAAAGAAAAGTTCTTTAAAAAAAAAAACAAGAAACTCTAACATTTATTTATATTTATGTTTCATACATTTCCTATGAAAACTTTTTTTGTTTTCTTTTACATTTTTAAATTATTTATGTTTATCAACATATAATTTTAGATAACGATGAATGTTCACTTGTTTCGGTAATTAGCCATAATTAATATCATTTGTTGTTGTTTTTTTTTTTGTTGGTATTATCTGTTGTCATCTTTGTAATTAACACAGACGACGGACCGGAAATGAGCTAATAATCACTATTTTAACTTTATTCATAAATCATTTATTTACTAATGATTAATGAGACTTTAATAGTAATAATAAGTGTACGGTGGTTGTACAAATATAGACTAAAATCACAGTATTGAACTTTTATATAGCCAAGTATATATGTATAGGAATATAAGTTTTACAAATGATAAATACATATCGATGGCTGAATATAGAGAAGGAGTATCTCGACTTTTCGTTACTTTGCAGGAAAAGGAAAAAAACTGAATACCTAAAAAACTTTAGTACAAAAAACTTGTTAATGCAATTTTTATACAAAATAATCGATAAATTCATTGCTGATTGTTTATTTTTTTATTTGAGAGTTCTGGTCTACCAGAATACGTTAAAAACTCGTTAAAAAAATCGAGATACGCCTTTTCTATATTAAGCCAACGATATGTACACACGAGTGCCCAGAAAAATTTTTTATACCCTCCACTCTAGTGATAGAGGGTATATATAAGTTTGTCATTCCGTTTGTAACACCTCGAAATATTGGTCTAGGACCCCATAAAGTATATATATTCATGATCCTCGATCGATTTTAAGACGATCTAGCGATGTCCGTCCGTCCGTCCGTCCGTCCGTCCGTCCGTCCGTCTGTCCGTCTGTCTGTCTGTCTGTCTGTCTGTCTGTTGAAAACACGCTAACTTTTGAAAGACTTTACGGAGGCTCCTGAAGTTTGGCATATATGTTGGGAATTTACCTGGTCAGGTTGGTATTGCAATCCAGCGAAATCGGTCCAGTGGTTCAAAAGTTATGAGCAAAAGACTGAATTTCGGCAAGGGTTTTTCGTGAATTTATGAGATAAAAAGCACTATAACTTTCGAAAGTCAAATCTGAGGATGCTGAAGCTTGGCATATATGTTTTTCGTTCCTCCAGCCCAGTTCGTATTGAATTTTACCCAAATCGGTCCAGTGGTTCAAAAGTTATTAGCAAAACCGTGAATATCAGATTAGCTTCACCTTAAATTCACGTGGTGAAAACCAGTTAAACCTCTTTAAAACCCATTGGTAAGTCACAAAAATATTTTAAAACGTATTTTTGTCACTCAAAAATATTTTTATACCAAAACAAAAAAAAAATACACTCGAAAAAAATTTTACACTCAAAAAAAATTTTACACCCAAAAAAAAAATTTGTAAATTTTTTTTTTAATGTAAAATTCGAAAAAATTTTACACTCAAAAAAAAATTTACACTCAAAAAAAAATTAGTAATTTTTTTTTTTGAATGTAAAATTCGAAAAAATTTTACACTCAAAAAAAAATTTACACTCAAAAAAAAATTTGTATTTTTTTTTTTTTCAAAAATTACTAAAAAAAAATTTTTTACACAAAATAAAATATTTCTAATCATAACTGTTATTTTTTTCACGTTAGAAAATTTACTATCACTTAAAATGGGCATTGTGGAGGGTATTCATAGATTCGGCCAAGTCGAATTTAATTTTTCTACTTGTTTTTTTTTATATCTTACCCCCTAAACTTTTTCCTCGCTCGTATATTTCTTACGAAAATCTACGAATTTAAGAAAATTATTTAAATTAATAAATGCTTTAAATTAATAAAATAAAACAAATTTCATAAACAATGAGACTAACGCTAAAAATATCTATCGTCCATTCCAAAATATATTGTTGTTGTTTGTATGTTCAGAAAAAATGTTGGGTGGTAAAAGTTATGGGGGGGTCGGTCTTGTGTTTTACTTCTCTAGGACACCCCACGAGGGCGGTAGGAGCGGATTTAGTAAAACAAAGTTATAAAAAATTAAAAAAAATTTATGAGTACCACCTTAAGGGCTAAAGATAGAGGGTGGAGGACCAACCCCCCTTAACTTTAACCCCCAACATTTTTTCTGAACATACCAACAACCTAACTTAACTTTCTAAGAGGGTTTTCATGCAATATTTCAATGCATTCCCAGCAAAAATTAATCGAGATTTTGGCGACATATCATCCCTTTATAGCATACCGAAGCGCATCCAAAGAGCGCTCTTGAGGGTGCAGTAAAAGTAAGGGGAAAAAGTTTAGATTTTTTGTTAAGATTTTTTATATAAAACTTAAAATATAAAATTATATTTTGATAAAATTTCACACATGCTTTCCCTTTAAATATATTTAACATTTTTTGAATGAAACACCATGAGTTTTGGACAAAGACACATGATTTGACTGCATCATTATTGCGCATTAATTAGCGGTGCAAAGAGAGCTTCAATCATAACACCTTTAACACATTTTGAATGAAAAAAAATTTGAGTACACCATTTCCATTTTAGATTCCCACCAGAGGCCTTGGTCTGTTTCGCTACAACAAGACAATGGTCATAGTCCCCCGTTTCAGTTAGGTTAAATTAGTATATGATTTGTAATTATATGTTAAAAATTCATAGAATTGAAAACGAAGCGCATCTAAAGAGCGCTCTTGTGGATGCAGCAAAAGTAAGGGGAAAAAATTAAAATTTTTTGTTAAGATTTTTTATATAAAACCCAAAATATGAAATTATATTTTGATAAAATTTCATACATGCTTTCCTTTTGAATATATTTAACACTTTTTGAATAAAAAACCATGAGTTTTGGACAAAGACACATGATTTTACTGCATCATAATTGCGCATTAATCAGTGCTGCAAAGAGTGCTTCAATCATAACACCTCACGTTTTGAATGAAAAAAAAAAAAAATGACTACACCATTTACACTTTAGTTTCAGAAAATTCAAATTATATTACAAAAAATGTCCAATCATATTTTAGAATATCCAATTATATTTAAAAATGTCCAATTATATTTCAAAAATTTCCAATATAATTGAAAATTTTTGAAATGTAATTAAATGTTTTTTTTTGTTGTAAATGGTAATATCTTAAATATAAATGGAAGTTTCTGAAATATAATTTGAAATTTTCGAAATATAATTGGACATTTTTTAAATGTAATTGGATGTTTTAGACGATACTTCTACCAAATGCTTGCAGGGAGTCAACTGATTTTCAGAATTAGTCAATTGTATTCAAGATTTTCCAATTGTATTCAGAAATAGTCAATTGTATTTCAGATTTTGTAATTTGTATTTCAGAAATAGTCAAATGTGCTTCATCTTTATTCTGCTTAAATCAGCTCTAAAAAGATACATGAATTCACTGCATCTTTATAGCAATTTTTTCAGCGCTCTAAAGAGATGTGAATTCAGAGCATCTTAAGAGCGCTTTTTCGGTGTATCCAACTAGCGCTCTAAGGTGTGACATCGCCTTAGATAATCATGCATGAATTCAGCAGGTTTGAATGCGCTCCTTGACTCGAGTTTCCTTTCCAAAAGCTGCTGTTGTTGAATAAATGTTTGAATAAATGTTGTTGAATAAATGTTTGGTAAGACATCCTTAAATAATGTTTCAAATAAGGGATATATATTCCCCGGTAATGTGTTACATAATTACCACCTATTACCAAACTTTTTCTTGGTTATTATTTTTTTTTTAAACTTTAAATAAAGTTTTTGGGGAATCGATGCCACAATCAACTACATTCTGGCCATACACTCTATCCATCATGCCAACGTCGCTTGATACAAAATCGTTTTTATATTCCCATAAATATTTTTTTTAATGATGGCCCTGGCAGCCATGCTTTTATCTTTAAATTATTCTTATATTTATATAAGCTTAATATCATGTAAATAAATAAGTAAATAATTTTTCCTAAAAAAATATACTTACTATATATACTTAATTTCAGAACGAAAATACATGACTTTAACAAATAAATGTTAATAAATGTCTTAATTATTATGATGTCATTTCTGAAGCAACTTACAGAAATAGTCATTAATGAAGACGGAACATTAAACAAAAGTTTTTTCTTAAAACAACAACCAAACGTAAAACTTTTTAAACAAACTACAAACAGTTAACGAAATAATTTTTTGAGGGTAGAATGAGTTCGTGCTGATCTTTGTAACTACCCGAAATATTGGTCCTAGAACAATTTTTAAGTATACCGATCGACTCTATGTCACTTTTTAAGTTGATTTAGCGATGTCCAACCGTCAGTCCGTCTGTCGGTCTGTCCATGTTAATCGTGTCAACAAAAATTGAAAATTAAATTGAAACCTCTCTTGGTCTTAAGACGAATCTTAGCCCCCATATAAAGGTCCACTTTGATATTGGCTTAAATGACTCTATTAACCGTATTATAATAGATATACCTTCCAAATTTGGCAGGTAAATGTGTTTTGTATTCACAAATCACCATTCCGAATTTCAAATCGAACCAGTTCTTCTTGAAGCTTCCACACAAACCACCCTCCCGATACTCACATAAATCTCTCAATTTTCATGAAAATATAATTTTTTTTATAATAATTTTGTTTGTATGTGTTTACCGCATGATTTAATAACATAATCAAATCTGATTATAACACAGCTCAACAAGAAAATGCGTTTTGGATTCTGGTTAGTGATTTGGATGGTGTCTGTTGCGCTGATTCCAAATCCGGAGCCCAAATTTGTCTATCACATCAGGATTTTGAGTAATTCGCGGTTAAAGGGCCGAAAAAGGGCATTTTTGACCCTTTTTAAAAGCTTATAAAATAATATCCTGACATGCAAATGACTTGGTATCAAGCTCATTCGAAAGCCTGTAATTTTCTCTTAAAGATAAGATAAAATGTTCTAAAAATTTAATTTTCTAAAATGGTAAAAAAATTATTAGCAAAAAACCTTCCATTTCTTCAATATTTAGTTTATTTACACAGTGTTTTTTAACAAATTTCCATACAAATTCATACGTAAATTTTAGATTTAAAGCACTTGTGGCTAATGATTTTTTTACCATTTTAGAAAATTAAATTCCAAGAAGATTTGATCTTGTCTAAAAGAGAAAATTATACACTTTCGAATGAGCTAGATATCAAGTCATTTGCATGTCAGGATCTTATTTTATAGGCGTTCAAAAATGGTCAAAATGGGCATTTTTTGACACTTTAACCGCGATTTTCTCAAAATTGTGACGTGATAGAAAAATTTGAGTGACCGTTTTGGAATCGGGGCACCAAACTCTATCAACTTTTTTTGGTTTCATCCAAAACGCAGCGACAAACCTCAGATTTGTAGAGCGGTGTAATCAGACCATTTATGAACCATGTAGTCCCCATATGAAAATTTCACCCGATATTTAGTTAAAGCGGTTTATTGGCAAATTCAGTCACACTCAAGCGAGATTAGAGCGTGAACTACGCTCTAATCTGCTCATGTTCCCATCTTTGGAGTTTAATTTTACTTTGAATTTTTATATTTCTCGAAAACTAAAAATAACTGTTTTCTGAAATATTTACATTTTTTAGAGAATTTAATGGTCTTTCGTTTTGAGTTTAAAATAAAAATGGCGTGTGCCTTGCGAATTTATGTTTAATTTGCAAAATTCAAACCTAGTTAAAAATTTTTTCTAACAAAACAAATAAAACTTTAAACAAATTGAATATCGGAATTACTAAGGGTTACCAATGGAAAAAATACAACTCTGTTAAAAGTTGAGATAAATTAAGTTTCTGCCAAACGAATACAACACAATCCGATATTCAATTTGTTCAAAAGTTTCATTTATGGCAATCGAAGGAGTGCTGATGATAGAAGGGTGGTGCTGATGTTGTCACTTGATTTTTTCAGATTTTCTCTTTGTACAACAATTATTAGTTCTCAGAAATAATTAATATAGACTCAAACCGAACTAAATAAAAATTGAGTTGTAAAATATACAGTCTAACAATATATAAACACAATTACTACAATTTTAAAGACTTTGAAAAATGTGTGCGTGTAAGTGGTCGAGGACAATAATTATTTCCGTAGAAACCTTACTAACCTAACTATGATCATTAAAGAAAAAAATTACCAAGGGCCAGTCGTTCGCCGGTTTTAGATATATTGAAAAATGTGGGAGTAGACAATTTTTTTTGTAAAATCCTTAGTTGGACTGTGGCGAACGTTTACAAAGAACAGCCAAATCGGTCTTGCACGTTAAATTGGGCGTGGCAAAGTTTTCTTTCGACTATGACAAACATTTTAAAAAATGTTTAGCCAAATCGGTCCAGCTGTTTTCCGATTTGAGATATATCGAAAAAGGAGGCGTAAAAGAAATCAAATCGGTCTAGCCGTTCTAGTTTTTTCGATACATAGAAAAAAATGGGCGTGGGATAAAAAAACCTTAGTTGAATTAGCCAAAATTAGCCAAAGTGGGCGTAAAAGTAGAAAAAATCACAGTTCGACTATGATGAAAATTCATTAAAAAAATTAAGTAAAATCAGTCCATACGTTCTCAGATTTTAGATAAATCGAAAAAAGTGTGCGTAAAAGTCGGCATGGTCGATTTCTCTTTCAGTAAAATCTTAAATTGTGTTACTAAGAACATTTAAGTAAAAAATTAGTCAAATCGGAGCAGCCGTTTTCCGATTTTAGATAAATCTAAAAAAGTTGCGCAAAAGTGGGCATGGCCAATTTTTCTTTACGTAAAACCCTAAATTGAACTATGACGAACATTTAAAAAAAAAAAAAAAAAATCGGTCCAGCCGTTCTTAACTAAGGTGGTTACCAACGAACGACAATTGATTTTTATTAACATGAATAGAGCAGATGTTAGGAAAAAAATAAAATATTCAAAACTTTTGTGGTTGTAATCTGACATAAACTATTTGCGGTTGGGGTCTGTCGACCCAACTGTGATTCGCCTCTAATTCTGTTTTTTGATGAAATATTTTTCATTTGCCCATTTTAACAAATTTAAATAATTTAAAAATCTTGAATTCGCATATTTTTGAAGAAATGCCGCGAGCGTGACCTCTAGATATTGTTTTAAAAATCCACAACAAACAAAAACCATTTTTTGAATTAAAAGGAAAACACTTGGAAGGTACAACCTCCAAAAAAATTTTTTTTTTTTCTTTTGTACACACAAGTATGTCGGACAGTGTAATAATCTAATTGTAAATAATATTTCAATTTATACTGCCTTTTTTTATAAAAAAAATGCATAAAATTTATTATGATTTTCATTGTGTTGCTTTAAAAGTGTTAATAAAGTTGTATTTTTGGTAATAATTTTTTTTATTAGATGCGAGAATAAATGAAATAGTGTCTGTTTGTTTATTTATTACAGCTCAACATGAGTTGGCACTGCAGGAGGGCTTTAATTAGTCGGTTCGTTGGCTGTCTGGCAGTGGTTTATTTAAGTTAGTACTATGAATTCATAAGTATAATACAAACATAATTGTATGTTCAAGTTTTGCTTGTTGTACATAAGGGTGACAGTTGTTGAAGAAAACATTTGAAAATCCAAAAGAAAATTGGAAAATCTTAAGATTGTCGATTGTGTTTAAGTATAAAATATTAATGAGTCGTTAACATTCACAATGAGTCTGCATCTGAAAATGAATCTCATGCATTCTTATCAACATTTTATTTAAAATATTTTTTAAAAGTGGACCAGTTCGGTGTAAGTCATTTGGAAACGATTTCCCTTTTGCGATAAATGTTGGCAACTGGATTAATAACGATTTTTCCACTTAAGTAATACTATCACAATTTTATAATTATTACAACAATTTTTTATATCCACAAAAGGGGCGGTCCAAATATGCTTAAATTTTGAACGGGTTAACGATGTTATAAAAAGTTGATATAATTTTTTTCTAGTAGTTTTAAGGAAATGTTTGATAAAAAAAAAATCATTATTTAATTAATTTCATAAAAATATTTTTTTTTTTTAATTTTTTTTTTACCCAAGACCCGAAATTTTGACCGCTAAGCGTTACGGGTTAACATTTTTGGATTTTCCTAAAATGTTTACCCAATTATTTTAAAATCCAGTTACACAATATTCCAGCCCGAACATTTTCAAAATCGTAAATTTAATTTTTAAATGTCACTCTAATATACCTAATGCAGACTTAATTTAAGTATGCTAATGACAACTGAATTAAAGACAAAATCTGCATGCTTCTTATGAGGGTTTACATAAATGTGTATAAACAGATAAAACAGAAAAGATAGTAAATTATTTGTGAGTTGGATTTAATTTTACTTGTTGATTACCACAATTTAGTAAAAAGAAATCATAAGCACAGTAAAATAAGGAGAAATAAGGCCAATTTTCGGAATTTCAGGTAGATTGAACCAATTCTCTTGAGATTTTCATTACTGTGAGAATTACCAGATCGAAAATATAAATATAAGTCGAGTTATGTCCAAAACGTGTTTTTGCATTTTCGGAATCTCCATATTAATTTTCGTATTGTATCAATTTTTTTGGAAATTCGGAGATATTGATTTCAGAACTCCACTACTCATTTTTTTTTTAAGGAAAAATAAAAATCGTTACAGAATTAGTTAAGCTTTTATTCCTTATTTTAAAATCAGAAATCGTTGAAGACGCCAAAATGTATTTTACAGGGATACATAACTGCATATCTCGAAATATGTTTAGACTAAAATGTAATTTTGTTAAACGCAACATCAACATTAATGGTTTTCAACCAATATCTCCGTTGTCCTAATATATATCAAATTTTAAAGTACCGAAGATTGTATCGATAATAATGCTTGAGATATTTACATTTTTGGTATTTGTATTTAAAGCTTAAAAATGCTCTCCTGAAAAGTAGTATAAAAACACTTTTGCACTTTTTCCTTTTTGCCACATTTATATATTAGCTCGATCGAAAAAATCGTAGAAAGAAACTCCCTTTTGCATTAAATTTTTACCACGTATAGCGCTAACCAATATGGGAACTATATGTTACACGAAAGTTATATCTTTATTGAAAATTTTGACTTATTATACTATGTTCACATTTTCAGCACATGTAGTGCTAACCGTGAAGAAAACGAAAAGGCATTAAAACAGATAGGATTTTCATATTTTTAAATGTTACAAATTCTGAAAGCCCTTTCATTTCAAGGTGTTCAATTGTGGCACTTTCTAGGTCACGATTTATTGTAACAGGATCACTCCCTGTTTTCGCATAGCCGTATATTTGTTAACAATAACCGTTTAACTGAAAACGCATCCACGTTTTACAAAATTTACTTGGCATCACTGTTGTTGTTTGTCAAAATTTATTAAAGTGCGTATGATAATTGCTTTTTTTAAGTTACTTCTTGCTGCATTTATTAGGGGTTTTCTATAAAAATTCCGATAACTTCAACTAAAAATTTTGAATTAATCAAAATTCCCATAGAAGTAACTTCAAAAAAGCAAGTATCATAACTGCGTTAGGCAAACAAGAAACATTTCATTGAAAATGTGAGGTTAGGTTAGGTTGGATGGGCGCTCGCCATTTGGCGAGTTCACTCGGAGGCCATAAGGCGCATTGTGATTCCCCTAATCATATTTCCCCTCTCCCTCTCTGATACAAAGTTCTACTTTTTAAACCGCCCCGTTTCCCTGAGGTATTTCGCTAGAGACGTCAATGAGACACCGCTTAGGCAGTCCAGGTCATCGAAAAATCCTTGCCCCAAATGCCCAAGGCGGCTCCTCATCAGACCCGGACATTCGCATAGCAAGTGCTTCACTGACTCCTCTTCCTCCACCTCCCCACAGCTACTACAATAGTCCCTATCAGAAATTCCCATACGCACGGCCATTTGGCCAATCATACAGTGTCCTGTAAGTACTCCAACTAATAGGTTAACCGTCCGTTTGCCAAAAGTAAGAAGACTTTTTGTCCTCTTAGGATTCGGCAGTGGCCACAGGGTTCTAGATATCCTGCACGTAGTCAGTGATATCCACCTATCCTTCATCCTATTTTCAGATATCCTATCAATTTCGTTCATCAATTCCACTATAGGAACCGAGATGTCAGGTTCTACACGTTCCCCCACCGATTCAGAGCCATTCCTCGCACACTCATCAGCCAATTCGTTCCCAGCGACCCCACTTTGGCCTGTGACCCAGATTTGCTTGATTGTGTGCTGACTGATTCGACGAAGGGATTGTATACAATTCAAAACTATTCCCGATTTCACAGTATTAGACTCTAAGGCCTTCAGAGCTGCGAGACTATCCACGAAAATGTTAATGACGCAAGGACGAAGATCCCTTGTCATAATTAACTGCGCGGCTTTGTCAATTGCAAGCACCTCAGCCTGGAAAACACTACACTTATCCGAGGGCCTCAATGAGACCCCGATTTCGAGGCATTCAGAGTAGACTCCCGAACCCGTACCCATCTCCATTTTCGATCCGTCCGTAAAGATTGAGATCGCGTTCTATGTAATAACAGAGTTTTCCGCCCAGTCTTCTGTGAACTTGGCTTCACTTTTTATGGAAGCTTACAATTAACGTCGATAACACTGTAAGTAGAATTTAAACTTTTGAAATGACACGTCAAAACGCCGAAATACGTAAACCTAATTTTGGTTCGTAGAATCTAGTGGCATACTCCGTTTGCCAGGTCAGGTCAAAATCAAGAGATATTTCGTTTTAAAGTTTTGCGATTTTCGTGCGAGTTTTTATTATATTTTCCTAGGAAAATCCTTTGAAAATCTTTTAAATTACTTTATTTAGTATTTATTAGTCAAAACTTTACTCTAACACCGATGGCGGATCAGTTTGGGCGGAAAACTAATTAAAATAATTAGTTTTTCTTAAATTGTTCAATTTCTCTAAAAAACAATAAAAAATCGCGCCAAAAATGTCAAAACGGAGAATGCCACTGTGTTCTACGACCTAAAATTAAGTTTGGGTGTCTCGTCGTTTTGGTGTGTCAATTTCACGTACTTACAGTGTAATTATACACACTAAAAATAAGCGTGGATAATTAAAAATTGTTATGGGTAAGCGCATATTCGGTTATATGAAAACAGGCCTTATATCATTGACTAATGTATGACGGGCCCACAATATTTTTTTTAACCCAACCCTCCATATTTAATCCTCAAATCGGTCCCATACCTTTTATTTTAATTTTTTTATAAATTTATATTATTTTATCTAAACAGGTGGCTCCTAGAGCGCTCAATATCAAGACCAACACCCAATAATTTTTACCTCCCAATATTTTTGCAAAACATCACTATCCGCTTTCACTACTCCCTTAATGTCCGATTTGCAATGGAATGTTCCATACAGAAATAAATTTAAAGAAAATCTATATTTAATTCAATTCCAAGAGATCCTTGAGTGTATTCATATTTAAATTTAAATTTTACATATTTACATTCAATAAAGAAATGTCATCCTGTAGCATTTCTATTTTTAATATTATTTAAAAACGACCACAAATGTTTTGCACAACATTCTGTCTATTTGTAAAAACACTTTGCCACAATTGTTGTAATCACATGATAACAGAATGACATTTAACCCACAATACGCCAAAACAGTAAATACTTTTTACAAAAACATGTCATACATACACATATACACGGCAAAAAGGGCTCACATTTAAAGTAACATAAAGCTTAAATGTACACTCAAAGGAAAACCTTGTAAAATGACAAGAAAAGCTCGTTATATTTACAACGAATTTTCGTAAAATATGAGTTAGCAAAAAATCTCGCAAAATCACGAGAATTCCTTGTAAGTTTTTTCGTGTGCAAAAGTTATAAATTTACAAGTTTATTGGTAAAATGTTTGTTGTCAGCCCCAAAAATTTCAGAAAAAAATTTATATTTACAAGAAAATTTTAAATTCACCAAAAACATGTGCATGTAAATTTACTAAGAAAAGTTTTAATTTTACCAATAGAATTGTAAGTTTACAACTTTTTGATGCGAAAAAACATACAAGGAATTGTATGTATTTTACGAGTTTTTTTGCTACCTCCTATTTTACGAGAATACCTATTAAAAATTAAGAGCTTTATGTTAATTAAAAAAAATTAACCAATAAAATTGTAAATAAAAAAACAAAACTAACAAATTCTCTTGATTTTACGAGATTTTTTGTCATTTTAAAAAACTTAAAAAAATTTTCGTTGCAGTTTTTGCATGACATGTCTTTATGTTTAATTTTTTTCTAATGTGGCTCAACAATTCTAAAGTTTCCGAAATACATCTATTTAATAGAGTTTTGTATGGGCTATCAAATGGCATTATTTATTTAAAAAAAGTCCAGAACTGGTTCTTAATTGTTTAAATTTCTGATAAAAATCTTTACTTTCCAAACACGGCAGATTGATTTTTTTTTTTAATATTTTTAAATGAAAGTTCATTGGTGTAAAATTTTTTGAGGGTAGTTATTTTTAGTTTTCGAGAAAAATGACTTCGAAACCTAAACTGATTTTTTCGAAAACAAGCAATAACTGCTTAATGAACTACAAATATAAAAAAAATATATAAAAAGCAAGCGTGTTGTGAAAAAACGTGTTTAATCCGAAATTTTAAAAATTCAGAAACATCCCAATAGATGTGTTTCCGAAACTTCAGAATTTTTGAGTCACAGGAGACAAAAATAAACATAAAGCGAGGTCATGCAAAAATCGTTCAATTCAGCATATTTTACGTTACCTAAGGGTTCAAATTCATAATCAGGGAAACCAAAAATATGCAGTATCATGTTTTTTACTGCGCATTGAATTGATAAATGGGTAAGATATTTATCCGTTTCAGAAGATTTTAAGAAATCTGGCATCGATTTGTTAGAGTGTATTTTTGCATATTTTAGCCTTAAGAGCAAATTTTTTAATATTTTAGGTTTAAGAGTATATTTTAGCATAAGAGCATATTTTAGCATAAGAGCATATTTTTAGAGCATTTTCTCAATTTTTAGAGCATTTTTTTACTTCTTAGAGCATTTTTAAATTTTAGAGCATTTTTCACTCAAAAAAAATTTAGTAAATTATTTTTTTTTTTAAAATTACTTTAAAGAAAAGTTTTTTTACACGAAATAAAATAGTTCTACTTAAAAATTTTATTTTTTCACGTTAGAAAATTTACTATCAATTAAAAAGTGCATTGTGGAGGGTATTCATTGATTCGGCCAAGTCGAATTTAACTTTTCTACTTGTTTTAGTATGCTTTTACTATTCACACTAGTTTAGATTTTCCGTGGTGATATATTTACAGTTTTTCATTTCGTGATCCTGTTTCCTTTTAAAAGGACTTCAAAATTTTAAAGGATACTTACAAATTGTAAAATATTTCTGAAATATTTGTACTTGTCCTACAATGCCCCTGGTAATGTGAAATGATAGGCGAGGATCTCTCCAAATTTTTCTATTTTTTTTTGCCATATCAGGATAAAAGGATGTAAATAAAGTCCTTTGAAAACTTTATAAAAATATTTTGTTGAAAATTTTGGTTGATATTGAAGGATAAAGTTTTAAAAGGTTGTAACTTTCCTCCATTTTCCTGATATGTTAAAAAAAAAAAATAGGAAAACTAGGAAGATCCTTCTCATTTATTTTCTATTACTAGTGGCATCCCAGGAGAAGTACAAATATTAAAAAAATATTTTATAAAATTTAATCCTCTTAGACTTTGAAGTCCTTTAAAAATGAAACAGGATCACGAAATGAAAAACTGTAAATGCAGTTTAACACGCAGAGAAAAAATATGGTTGCGACATGATCACGGCAACTATACTATGATCTCTAAATCCAGTTATGATTGCAGCAATCAAGTTATTGTTTTTAAAATTGTATTTAAACATTTATGTGGTTGCTTTAAACATTCAATAGTCGTTTCAATCATGATAAAATAATTGATACATCCAAAAGTACAATATGATTGTTGTAACAATGTTATAGTTAATCATATTTCCGACACGACAAAAATTTCAACATAAATGAAAATTGTTGTTTGCAAATTTTTATATAATTGTCGGGTTTATTCAGTTTAGTGTTTTGCCAGCATGCAGTTAGTCTCAAAGACGACTCTAACTTCTTTAAAATAATTTCACCTCAACCATGTTTTTTTTTCTGCGTGTAGTCTCTAGTTTCAAACGTATATTATCGACACAGACTAAATACAGACTCGACAGTAGAGTTTTATAAGAAAAAATGGGGAAAAACTAAGCGATTTTAGGAGAAAACACAGCGGTTTTTAGTCCGTTTTACGCTAACATGTCAACACTTTCTACGACTTAGGAGTGAGTGAAACAACAAAAACCGATCTGGCATCCATTTTTCTAA
This sequence comes from Pegoplata infirma, assembly GCA_963921195.1. Taxonomy (NCBI): domain Eukaryota; kingdom Metazoa; phylum Arthropoda; class Insecta; order Diptera; family Anthomyiidae; genus Pegoplata; species Pegoplata infirma. The sequence continues at coordinate 329,393,635 of OY992536.1, forward strand.
TGGCGCGTTATATTAGCTTTCTCTTTCTAACCAAATTCGTAGAATAATTTGAAAATATTAACCATATGGTTAAAGAATACTTTTTTGACACCTGTCACTTATGTCGAGTCTGTATTACTTAGTCTGTGTTATCGAGTTCATGTTTTTTTAATTTTTGTCGGACGATAATATGGTTGAAAATGTTATCATAACTTGTTTTGTAGAAACTAGAACATTATTGCAGCAATCATATTTTGATCCTAATTTTTAGAAAAATTATATTTTAGGACAATTATATGATTGAAACAAAACTAGTATGATTGCTATAAACATATTATGATACAATTTTCAATCATAATTATAATATGACGCTCTTAAATTATGGTTGCCGCAATTATATCTCTTTTGTGAGTGTGGTTCATTTGAGATAAAAAAATTTAAATGTCAAATTATAGTTTATTTTTGTATAATTGCCTTTGAAATTAGTGGAAAATTTCGATCGACTAAAATACAAGTTTTTTTTGTTGAAAACAAGAAAAACTGCTAAATTTTTGTAAAATAGGATTACAAGACTTTTTATAGTAATTTGACAAGTTTTTTTTATAGTGTATTATTGGGCTGTGTTTCAAATGAACAGTTATTTCAGATATACAATATAATTCTTAGATACATTTTATATAAAATTTTGTTAAAAGTTGCTATTAAATTTTGGTGACTACAAAAAGTAAAGTTATGTAAAAAAAACAATCTGTAAGTGTAAATGTAGATACAAAATTTATTTTAAAATAATATTTATAATGTCTATACATTTTAAGACACTTTAAGGTCTAAGGACTTTTAAGAATCCTTAAATTCATTACATTTATAAAACAAAAACAGTTAAGCTGCTTACATGAAATCCCCCACACCTAATGCCATAATAGTTAAAACTTGAATTTGTTTCATCCACAGTTTAACAGTTTCCAAAAAAACAAACAAGAGAAATTTTACAAATTAAAAATGAAGAGAAAACTACGTTGGTGACAAGTTTTGCGATTATGTGAATGAACTTGGTTTTTGTGATGTTTTTTCGGAAAAAAATACTTTCGAAAATTTATAGATTTTTCTCATAGGTATGTATTTGTATTTGTAAAAGTTTTTGGTAACAAAACTATTTGATAAAGTTTCCTTTTTAAACTTTTCTACTGACAAGTCGTTCGTACAAGTGTGTGTGTGTGTGTGTGCATTTGAATGAATGAAAATGTCTTGATATTTGTAAGTAAGTACAATCAAGTTTTAACAAGATTCTTCAATTTGAGATTGTCGTTATACATAATACTCGTAGAAATTTGAAATGGTAAAAATTTTCAATAAAAAAAGTTTTATTTTACGTTTGAATAATTTTATTAACAATTACCTACTTCCTTCTGCAAATCCCTCTCCCCATCTATTTGATATACTCCAATGTTGGAAAGTGAATATCGAATGTAAATAATGTATATGAGGCATTCCACACCAACTGTTCCCCTACAGAAAAACCATAGTGGTTTCAATATGAATTCATTTATAAAGTATTCGCTCTTAGGGTACTATTAAATAACAAAAATAAAATTTAAGTTTTTTCAAAAAGTGGGTTTGTAGGCGTGGTCAAATATTGAAAATATCAAACTTTTTTGCCTGAGTACCTTTACTTCAATATTTATGCAAATTAAATGAAACACAGTAAAGTCTTTAAGACAAAAGTTTTTTATAGATTTTTGTATGGGCTATCGATTAAAAAATAAAAATTGGAAAATTTTCAGAAGAAGTTCTGAATTTTTCAAATTTAAACTTAAACTTTATTTATCAAAAAACATGCCGCAATTTTATTTTTTTTTTAATTTAAAAAAAAAGTTAAAGTGCTTTTCTATCTGTTCTGAAATTTTCAGAGATGTGGTTTGCCTTGTTTTCGAGAAATCAAATGTCAAATATTGCTATACTCTAATTTTATACAATAATGGTGTATAAAACGTGTGCGTATGAGTAATATCAATACTTAAAAAATATTTTAAGAGCCCGGGAGAAAATGACCATGTATGTTCATACATGCTCATTAGAGTGTCCCTTATTTTGGAAATGTTGGAAATGTTGAGACGGTACCCCCTAATTTTTTTCCTTTTGACTAAAAAATAACTCAGGAAAAATTTTACGCCCCTACGACCACGCCTTTCCTATGCGACGGGGCCTTAAAGAACGGGGCCTAAAAAATAATTTTTCCATACAAACCAAAAAATTTTTTTTGATTTTTAATTTTTTTGTTATTAATTATAATATTACTTGGTTAGCTTATTACGACAAAAAATTTGATTTTGGTGGGATGAGGCTTTGAGTTCTAAAACATTTTTCGAAAAAATTTTGAGCTTTTGGGGTCCTACAGTAAAAATTTAAAAAAAAAATTTTTTTTTTTTAGTTTTGACAAGCAACGGTTTTAGTTGTAATGTTGCTTTTAATGATATATTTTCATAAAAAAATATTATTCATATCTGTGACATCTTGATCGTGTATCGAAAAACATAAAAAATGCATTTTTTTACCCTTTTTTAGATCACGATAAAGATGTCACAGATAGGAATAATATTTTTTTATGAAAATATATCATTAAAAGCAACAATTCAACTAAAACGGTTGCTTGTCAAAACTAAAAAAAAATATTTTTTAAAAAATTTTTACTGTAGGACCCCAAAAGCTCTAAATTTTTTTTTTCGAAAAATTTTAGAACTGAAAGCCTCATCCCACCAAAATCAAATTTTTTGTCGTGAATAAGCTAATCAAGTTATATTATAATTAATAACAAAAAAATTTAAAATCAAAAAAAAATTTTTTTGCTTTGTATGGAAAAATGATTTTTAAAGCCCTGCTCTTTACGGCCCCGTCGCGTAGGGAAGGCGTGGTCGTAGGGGCGTAAAATTTTTCCTGAGTTATTTTTTAGTCAAAAGGAAAAAAATGAGGGGGTACCGTCTCAACATTTCCAACATTTCCAAAATAAGGGACACTCTAATGCTCATACATCATTCCATGTATGATAGTATATGAACAATATATGGAAATGTTTGTCATATATGGGAGCATATATGAACATACACAAGTAATGTAATATTCCATATATCGCTCCTTTACTTGTATAGTGTCATAACTCAAAATATTTGATTTTGCAGAAAACCCGTTTAAAGTTTACTATTGAAACTGGTTTTTAATTGAAAAAGGCCGGTACATAGAAAATGTAATAATAGCGTGTACTCTTCTCAAACGGTGAGTTTAAAAGATATTAATACGAATTTTTGACACAATATAAAGCTCGATATAACGAATAATTCTGCATCATTAACTCAAAAAACGCATTTTTTGAGTTATGACACTATACAAGTAAAGGAGCGATATGTAAATGTATGCAACTATGTGTGGATAGCTATATGTCATACTCCTTCATATATGCTATGCATCTGCGTAGCATACATGTCTTAAAAACAATTTTTTTAAAGGTTGGGTTCGGCAGAACTTTGCAAAATTGGTAGAAGTTCATGTATGGGTTCAGTCTGAAAGAGTCTTTCGGTCGGACAATATTGATCATACATCATCAAAATTGATTATAATGTTTGTATTCTATAGGCGAATATGAATGGTACTAACGTAACCAAATTTAGAAAAAAATGCGAACACTCTGACGGTATTACTGTCAGAGCACAAACGTAACCAAATTTAGAAGAAAATGCAAACACTCTGACGGTATTACTGTCAGAGCTGCGAAGGATTTCATTCCTTAAGGGTTCTTTCCACTATCACACTTTTCCATTATACACATCAAAATTTACCAACTTCCTAAAGATTTTTGGATTTTTTTTGATTGAAACCTAGTCGTATATAATAAGTGAACAATTTCTGGCCAAATTTTTTAAAAAAATATTTCGCTAGCATGGTGAAATTACGCTTGTATAATGAAAATGTGTGATAGTGAAAAGACCCTTTAATTAGATTTGGTGTTCTGAATTAAACTTTAATGATTGCGTTCGCCAATCACAATTTATCGAATGATTTTACATTTGATTGTAAAATATAGAATGCATTCGATTTATTTTCCATTCGACTTTGAAATTGAATGCGTAAGTTTTTATAAATTCGATTTTTAAAAGTCTCATGAATAATAAATAAATGCATTCAATTTTTAAAATTCTCATAAATTCTCATAAAAAAACAGTGTCATAAATTAATACAAATTATTTATATTTGAAAAAATTTCAATTAATAGCTATTATATAGACGTTTTATGGAAAAAAATACAAAAAAAAATTTTACATACAAATCCATGTATGACCATGTATGATCATTAATGTACATTAGAGGTGTCCTTAAAAACGAAAATCACCTTTTTATACCTGGTAGGGTCCTATATTGTTCTTTAGTATCTAAAAATGAGTGAGCCAAAATTTGGGGACAATCGGCTAAAAATAACTCGTGCCGAAAATGGATTGAAGTTTTGGGACATTCTTATAAGAACGAAAAACTCGTTTTTTCTAGTTTTTGGAAAAACATTGGTATTTGACATTTTTTGTTAAATTTTTTGTGAAATAATATGAAAATGGTACTAAATTACCTTCTCAAAACGACTAATAAAATTAAAATCGGATGAAAAATAAGCATTTTACGCATACATGCCCCAGACCATTGTATGGTTTTTAGAGCCAGAATTTCAAAATTTTCAAAATTTTTAGGCAAAAAAATAGTAAAAATTTAATTTTACTTTATGATCAAATTGAAAACATGTTTAAGATTAAAAATAGCAGATATGGTAGTCAAGCTTTTTTTTTATTTGGCGCAGGTAGTGATAAAATTTCCGCGGATTCCAAATAAAATGCGTTTTTCTACAATAATTAAGCAAATTTTTGAAAATTTGTGCTCTATTGTGCGGATCGAAGTGTAAAACGTAAATTCTGTAACTTTTGAGAAATCGGATATATGCAGATATTTTGTATTATAGAAATGTATAACGTCTCAAATTTGCCATTTCACCTCGACGAAAAGGGGTTAAAGATGCCCGAATTCTCAAAAAATTTACAGAATTTATGTATTTCACTTCGTATAATACAATACAGAAAATTGTTTCCCATATTTGCTAAATTATTTTAGAAAAACTCATTTTCTTTGGAATCCGCGGAAATTATATCACTACCCACGCCAAATGAAAAAAAAGTTAGACTACCATATCTGTTAGTTTTTATCTATAACATGTATTTAATATAATTATAAAGTAAAATTTAATTTTTTTTATTTTTTTGCCTAAAAATTTTGAAAATTTTCAAATTTTGGCTTTAAAAACCATGCAATGGTCTGGGGCATGTATGCGTAAAATTCTTATTTTTCATCCGATTTGAATTTCTTTAAGCTTTTTGGAAAGGTAATTTATTACCATTTTCATATTACTTAACAAAAAAATTAACAAAAAATAGCATATACCAATATTTTTCAAAAAACTAGAAAAAACGTGTTTTTTCATCAGATAAGAGTGTCCCAAAACTTCAATCCATTTTCGGCACGAGTTATTTTTATCCGATTGTCTCCAAATTTTGGCTCACTCATTTTTAGATACAAAACTAAAATTTAGGACCCTACCACGTATTAAAAAGTGATTTTGAAAAATTACCTTAGTCGTTAGGACACCTTTAATGTACATGTACCCTCAAATTACGGATATGCACTTGTATGAACATCCATATATGCATCATATATGAACATACATGGTCATTTTCACCCGGGAGACGATGGGAGCGTGGGTGAGTTTTTATTTACGATCTCGCACGCTAATGAAAGAAAAAAAGTTATTCAAGCACGATATTTTATTTTACTCACGCTCACGTGAACATCGTGGCCGTGACTTATTTTCTTATACTCACGTGTGCGTGAATGAGCGTGAGCAAAATTAAATATCGTTCGTGACTAATTTTTTTCTTTCATGAGCGTGCGTAATCGTTATTAAAAACTCACTCACGCTACCATTGCCTCTTAAAATATTTTTTAAGTATTAATATTACTCATGCACACACGTTTTATACACCATTATTGTATAAAATTAGCGTGTTGCAATCTTTGACATTTGATTTCTCGAAAACAAGGCAAAACACATCTCTGAAAATTTCAGAACAGATAGAAAAGTCCTTTAATTTTTTTTTTTAAAAATTAAAAAAAAAAATAAAATTGCGGCATGTTTTTTTAATAAAAAAGTTTAAATTTAACAGTTTTATGTTTTAGAATTTTCTAATCAGGCTTTTAAGGTCTGTTTTTTTATTTAAATAAAAGACAATTTATTTAATTTTTTCTTTCTCCAACGTTTCACTGGGATATTTCCAGCATCTTCAGCAGGGACGTGCCGTGGGGTTTTCATCAGGGTGTTCACCATTAATATAAAATTAACCTAACAAGGCACAACTCAATTTTTGGAAGAGAAGTATCACGTTTTGTCATAAAAATATTTTAAACACAAAACTAACACAATTCCTTAATTAATTGAATTTTTTCCGCAAAATTAAAAATTTTTAGAACTTGTTCTGAAATGACTTTCGGTGTACAGTTACAAAAAGTAAGCTTATACCCACCCTTATGCTTATGGTTTAAAAAAATATTTTTAAGAACATGCACATATCCAGGGCTATATCTTGTCGGCCCAACAAGAAAAAAAAATTTTATTGCCCTTTTCAAGAAATTTAGCTTTTTCAATACACAAAAAGTACAAAAAACAAAAGGTTCTAGAAATGTGTTGATCGCAGATTTGGAATTAAAAGATGACGGTCAATAAGGATCACAGTTGAGTTATTTTAATTTAAAAATGCGATTTAGAATCACGACGTTAATTTGTCTATAAAATTAAGTCCTCTTTTTTGACACCAATGTAAAAATTCGTAATAGTGGAATGAAAAAAGCACTAAATTTGGGGTTTTGAGCGCGATTTCTTAAAAAACGATACGCGACAGAAACAATTGGAAGTCAGATTTTAAATCAGAAATTCAAAATAAATATACAGTCGAACCCGGTTATAACGAACTCCGAGGGACCAGTAAAAATAGTTCGTTATAAGCGAGGTTCGCTATAAGCGGGGTATATTTTTTATTAACCCAGTTTTTTTTTCCAAAAAAATAGATCTAATTTTGTTTTATTTGATATTTTTTCCGTAAATAAACTACTTATAGAGAAGAAATCATTAAAAATATTAATACAATTTATCAAAATTAAATTTTAAACCAAAAAATTGCAACCTTTTGTTAGTTTGATAAACATTATTGCCACTCATTTAAAAATATTTATGGAAGTTCGTTATAAAAAGGTAAATAAATACACATGAAATTGTGTTCGTGGGACCATAATAAGCAGTTCGTTTTAACCGAGGATTCGTTATAACCGAGTTCGTTATAAAAGAAGTATTTTGTGTGAAAATTGATGCCAAAGTGTCGGGACTTTAGAATTAGTTCGTTATAACCGAGAATTCGTTATAACCGAGTTTGACTGTAGTTTATGTATTGCAAGTGCTGGAAAAGTGAATTTTTCTGAATATGTAGAGTTGTGTGATTTAATGGAAAGTACACTAGTTGACACACTAAAATAATTGTGTAATTAACTTTATTAGTTTACTTAAAAAATTAACCAGTAAATTTGTTTTTAAATAAAAATATTTGTATCTTTAAGAATTCCTACATCTGTATTTAAAAAAATTGTTTTAATACGAATTTTGCGTTACAATTAATGTTGGCGAAAAATAATTTCTTTTGCCAAAAATAAATGGCAAATTGCAATGCACCCTATTTTCTTTAATTGAAAATATTAACAATCGCCGAAATATTTTCTTCCTCACATCATCACAATAAAATTAACGTGCATCAAACAAACCTTCATGTTTTTCAATATTTAAAACAAAAAAAACAAATTTTTTTGTTGTTTAAAACCAAAAAACATGTAAGAAGGTGTGTTTTTAGACAACCATTTGGCAACCTTGTATGTAAAATTTAAATGATATCTGTAATGACAATCATAGATAAAATCCCAAAGTATTATATGGCTTTTAAATTAAAGCAATAGCTCTTTCCAGTAAAAAGATATCACCTCTTAAAATTACGTGTGCTACTGAATTTGCCGCACAAAAACGCCTTTAAAAATTTATATTTTGGTTGTAGTAGTTGTTGTAATTTAACACTAGTTGATTGTGCGCAACAAAGTTAAGAACTAGAGATGGGCGCGTGAGTGAATTTTGACTCACGCACGCTCACGCTCACGAAATAAAAATTTTACTCACGCACGATCACGCATGAAATTATTTTTTCTGATCACGTTCACGCACGCTCACGTGAGTAACTAAAATTTTTCTCACGCTCACGAAGACTCACGAAATTAAAATTAAAAATTTGTATTTCACCTCTTTCGATTTCTTACACAAAAAGTATTGAATTTCCTTAAAACTATAATAAAAATCACAATTTTGGATTAATTTCCCTCTAAATTCAATATAATGACAATTTTTTTACTCGTTTTCTGTTTTAAACAGCACAAAAAAATCACGCAAACTCACGAAACAAAAATTACTCACGCACGCTCACGCACGAAAGTATTTTTTATAATCACGAGCACTCACGATCACGTGAGTAGAAATAAATTTCACTCACGATCACGCGTGATTCACGCGTAAATCACGTGAATCACGAAAAATTCGTGTCACGCGCGCATCTCTATTAAGAACAACCCAACAACTTCGTTTGTTCTTTAAATTTTGTCGCACATTCACTTAACTGTTGGAAACAATTGCATTAATGCATACAAAATTTGGCATAACTTTTTTATGAAACGACGGAAAATAAAAAATGATATACCAACTGAAAGTGTACATTTTCTGCTATGAGAACATGTGCGAAAATATTTTTGAACCTTTGAAAAAAATTATAAAAATATAAAACTGACTTATTTGAGGTAAAAATGCTAGGTGTTCAGAGAACACCTCCGCACATTAGACGGAACGTCACTGATCTTCAGGGATTGATTTATTTATTAATCTGGCAACCACACCATAAACAAAAAAGAAGAACATAAGAGAAAAACAATTTCTTTAAATAAAAACAACAACAAAATACTCAGTATTATAATATTTTTAACTTACAAATTATCTTTAGTTAACTTTCACATTTAATTTTTAAACACAATATTTGTTTTACAACGTACATATAACACGACATAAAACACATAATTAATTTAAAAAATATATAATTGCAAAAATAAATAAATAAAATATCACAGTTTAAAAAATTTCTAACACTTTGTATCACAGTTCTTGATTCTATACTAAATTATTGCTAGTGTATAATTTGCGTTGGTGTTGTCTTTGTCTTCTTTTATGTTGATCGCATGTTTCATTTTCTGCTGGATCCTCAAGCTTTCAATAGTTAATCGTTTGTTTTGGTTTCGTTCTTTGTTTAGTATTTTAAATTCGTCTAAATTCGGTTTATGTCCCATTTCAATGCAGTGTTGCGATATGCCTGTTGTTATTTTGTTGTTTCTAAATTTAAATTTAAAAAATTCAGAACTTCTCTTGAAAATTTTTGCAAATGATTTCATATTGACACGACACAACTTTTTTTTTGCTGAACATTTGGTGTGGAATGCCTCATATGTATGGTGCCTTGAAGCATGAACAAATATTTATCTGTGTTGGTTTTTGTGGGATGACAGCTAACTTTTTGTGTTTTATATTTAATAAAATGCAATTAAAATCGGTTTGTGGTTTTATTTTAAAGGATAAACTAATTCATATTTAGCAATTAATAGGATTTGTATACTTTATAGAAGTATTATATATTTTTTAGTTGTAATCAATTTATTTTGGTAGCATAAAGTTGAATTATATATTTCATTTAGTTAACTCATCATCAAAAAAAAATCTCGTAAAATTACCAAAAAAAGCCTGGTAAAAAATATTTTTGCTACCTTATATTTTACAAGAATTCCTAGTAAAAATTACAATTTCATTAGTAAAAGTCTTGTAAAATAACAAACAATTTTTGTCATTTACGGAAAAAAATTGTAAAATTACAAGAAAAAATTTAAATTTAAAAAACAAGGAAAACTGTCAAATATTGGTAAAATGGAATTACAGGACTTTTACTAGTAATTTGACAAGCATTAAAACTGGGAGATTAGACATATTTTTTAAGCATTATTTTCGGAATCTGCAGGGTGTTATAAAATATATATTTTTAAATTATTTTTTAAAATAATATTTTTTGAGTCTAAAAAGAGTATTTGTTTGGATGAATCAATTTTTTAACATACTTTTTAATATTTGTTACGTTTTTGGAGTCCATTTTGGAGTTTAAGAGTTTGTGTTTATTCACTAGTATATTTATCACCGTCCGACAGCCAACAATAAACTTAAACCTGATGATATACGTCTGAAAGTAGAGACCAAATGGGGTTAAACTGCATTTACAGTTTTTCATTTCGGGATCCTGTTTCCTTTTAAAAGGACTTCAAAGTTTTAAAGGATAGATTTTGTAAAATATTTCTGAGATATTTGAACTTGTCCTAAGATACCACTGGGGATGGCAAATAAAAGAGGAGGATTTGCCATGTTGGAAGAAAAGTATTTGAATAAAGTCCTTTGAAAACTGCATCAAATGCTGATCATGATGAAGCTGCTGACATGACCGGTTTTCATAGTTTATGCATTTAGCAAATTTTTAAATTCCAAAAAAAAAATCACAATTTCTACGTCAGATTTAATTAGTGTTTATTAAAAACGACATTTTGGAAAACCGGTTTCTCGGTTAACCGATTTCTCGGTTAACTCAAAGAATTATGTATGTAAATTCCAGTGAATATTCACTTAAAACAATGGGCTTTTAATAATGTCGAAATAAATGTTAAAAATAATAAGACAATAAAGTTAAGGGGTAATTTTTGACTAAAGTCAATATAGTAAAGTTATTTGAATTTTCAGTAAAATTGAACTGACATAAAAATTTTTTTAACTCGAGATTTTCAAAATGTTTTAATGCAGAATCGACGAATTCTTAAATTTCTATTAAACTTTGTCATTCACTAGGCAATAAAAGCTTTACCCAATTTATAATTAACTCGGGTTTAGACAAAAAAAGCAATCTTAATGTGAGTAATTTTAAAATAGATATAAAAATATAAATACGCAATATTTTTTAGTGACAAGTTTCATATTTCATATTTCATGCATTTAGCAAATTTTTAAATAAAAAAAAATCATAATTTTCTACGTCAGATTTATTTAGTTTTTATAAAACCCCGACATTTTTAAAAACCGGTTTCTCAGTTAACCGAAAATCAGCTTTTGCGGTTTTTTTTATACCCTCCACTCTAGTGATAGAGGGTATATATAAGTTTGTCATTCCGTTTGTAACACCTCGAAATATTGGTCTAGGACCCCATAAAGTATATATATTCATGATCCTCGATCGATTTTAAGACGATCTAGCGATGTCCGTCCGTCCGTCCGTCCGTCCGTCCGTCCGTCCGTCTGTCCGTCTGTCTGTCTGTCTGTCTGTCTGTTGAAAACACGCTAACTTTTGAAAGACTTTACGGAGGCTCCTGAAGTTTGGCATATATGTTGGGCATTTACCTGGTCAGGTTGGTATTGCAATCCAGCGAAATCGGTCCAGTGGTTCAAAAGTTATAAGCAAATGAGTGAATTTCGGCAAGGGTTTTTTTGGAATTTACGAGATAAAACACACGGTAACTTTCGAACGCCAATTCTGAGGGTGCTGAAGTGTGACATATATATTTTTCGTTCTTCGGGTCCGGTTCGTTTTAAATTTCAGCCAAATCGGTCCAGTGGTTCAAAAGTTATTAGCAAAACCGTAAATTTCAGATTCGCCTCACCTTAAATTCACGTGTTGAAAACCCGTTAAACATGTTTTAAAAACATTGGTAAGTCACAAAAATATTTTACATCGCATTTTTGTCATTCAAAAATATTTTTACACTAAAAGAAAAAAAAAAAATACACTCGAAAAAAATTTTACACTCAAAAAAAAATTTACACTCAAAAAAAAAATTTAGTAAATTATTTTTTTTTTTTCCAAAATTAGTTAAAAAATTAGTTAGTTTAAAAGAAAAAAGAAATACACTCGAAAAAAATTTTACACTCAAAAAAAAATTTATACTCAAAAAAAAATTTTGTAAATTATTTTTTTTTTTTTTTCAGAAATTAGTGTTAATTTTTCACTCTAGAAAATTTACTATAACTTGAAAAGGGCATTGTGGAGGGTATTCATAGATTCGGCCAAGTCGAATTTAATTTTTCTACTTGTTAAGTATTACAACTGGTTTTAATTATTTTTACAAAAATTTAATAAAAAATTTTTGCTGGGAATTCTAGTTGACCAAATTTTGTGTTATAGCACATTCAGACTGACTTTGAAACCTCGTTGAAAATACGTATTTTCATTTTCAAAACTCAGCCGTTCACACCCGAAAAATTTGACACTTATCACGTTTTCAAAATTTACCGAACAAAAAACACACAACAAATTAATTTACGCGATATTTTAAAATAATTTATTAAAATCTTTTGTTTAATGTTGTTTTTTATTCAAATATTTTAAAGAGGGTGCTGTGGCTTAGTGGTTAGCGCGTTGGACTACTAGCCAGCTAGCCTGGGTTCGATTCCCGGCTCAGGCAGAACAACATTTTTTTCAGATATTTATTAGTTTCTATTTATAACTAATATCTATCGCAGCACCCTCCTTCGTTGATAAATAGCACTAAAAAACGTCAACGAAGTAAAATAATAAAATAATGGCTATTAAACACAGCTTCAAAAATAATTCGCCAGATCAATAACAGATGGCGATGCAACAACTGTACTCAAAATTATCAACACGCGCAATTACAGTGTTGCCATACTGAAGCCCTTCTATCTTTCAAATCTTTCATCTCTCTTCTATCCCCTTTCCTAAAGAAACATCACGGTTACAGTGGTAATTGATAGGCAGCATTGCCTGAGTGTTGTTTCTTTAAAAAAAAAAAAAAAAAAAAAAAAAAAAAAAAAAAATTTAAAAGGTTTCGATTCGTTGAAACCTCAATACAAAAAGTTTTCAATTTGTATGGGAAAATACGTATTTTCAAATGAGGTTTGGCTCGAAACCTCGTTAAACGGGGTTTCGACGCCAATGTGAATGCACTATTATAAAGTTTTAAAAATATTAGAATTATTTATCTTTCAAATAAAAAAAATTAATTAAAAAATATTGCGTATTAATTTTCTTTTGCAGTATCTTTTTAAGGTGGTTCAGCTCACGGGACTTTTCAAATTTTTATACCCTCCACTTAGTGATAGAGGGTATATATAAGTTTGTCATTCCGTTTGTAACTCATCGAAAAATCGGTCTGGGACCCCATAAAGTATATATATTCATGATGCCCGATCGATTTTAAGACATTCTAGCGATGTCCGTCTGTCCGTCTGTCTGTGGAAAATGCTCTCGCGGACAAAATATTGCACAGAGATCACTGAAACTGAACACAAATATTGGAAGTTCTCCCGAGAAGTTTGGTATTGCATTTGAGCAATATCGGTTCAGCGGTTCAAAAGTTATGAACGAAAATGTAAGCACACCTCAAAAATTTCAGTACATTCAACATAACCTAAAAATACAAAATGCTTTAATTCGGCTTCTGGTTGACATATGTGAACATAATTGAACACCAAATGACAAAAAAAGAAAAAAATCGCGGATTTTTTTTTTTACCAAAATTTTTTTTCGCGAAAATTTTTTTTCAATTTTTTTTTCAAAAGTAATTTCCTTTTAAATAAAGTTGTTTGCAATAATCTTTTTGAAATTGTGGAGGGTATCACTACATTCGGCAAGGCCGAATTTAACTTTTTTACTTGTTTCTGCTCACATAAGGTGAGTCGCTCTAATGTATAATGAATAAAAAAATATAATAAAACATTTTTTATTATATGTTTGCATTAAATGAATAAAATATATAGTAGTATATTTTTTTATTGTATGTTTGTATAAACTGATTGGATTTTAGAAATTTAAAATTCTAAAAATTAAATTGAATCTCAATTTACATATAAACTACAAACATTAATAGTATGTACATGTGTTCGTACATATGTATGCGAAATTTATCATTATTATCTTTTCTCATCTTCCAACTAGAACGTTAAATAGTTCACTTGTTTTCAAATAAGAGCATTAATGTTTTGCGGTCACATGTACAATGTACACTTATTCACACACATACACGCAAATATCCTTCGTATATGTTTGAAAATATAAGGAACTATAAACTTGTGTTTAAAAGCATGTTAAACACAACAAACATAATCATGCTCACGCTCATACTGACACTGACTGACGTACTCATGTCTAACAATTTAGAATACATAAAAAGGAAGAAATGGAAAAAAATTTCGAAAATATTCCATATACAACCGTTTTTCCTCCATATGTGTTATATGTTTGTGTGTGTGTGTGTACATGATGATTCTAAATATGTCTGTCTGTATGTGTGTGTGTGTGCGTACATACATATGTATGCATCCTTGTAGGTTTGTATTATTATTATTTGCTAGTTTGCATTTTATTTTATATGCTTGTTTTATGCTATTTTGCATTTTTATTATAAACTTAAAAGAAAATTTTACAACGTACACATTGTTGTTGGTATTTGTTAGTGGTTTCTGTGGTTAGAAGGTTATAAACATGATGTTTTTGTTAGCAAAGGTTAAATTATAAACAACAGAAGCAGCAGCAGCAACGACAGAAATATCAACAAATAGGTATATTAACTATGGCAACAATTATTTGCGTGGATTTTTATATTAATAACTTTGCTTATTTTTACTTCATCTTATTCAGAAGTTATTTCAATAATAACATTTATTATTTTAAGGCCTTATTTTCAATTAAAAAAAAATACAAATTTTAAAAACATATTTTGCAATTTGAAAACTTTATTTTATTTAGCAGATTTATTTCTAATTTTACAAAAATATTTAAATATGCTTTAAAAAAAAAAAAAAAATATTTTTAAAGTTTGAAATTTTTGAAAAAATTAACTTTGCTACAATCCTTAGTTCCCAATTATTAACCGATTTTATGACCCTAATATGGTATTATTTCACTCACAAAAACAAATAACAAAATGTTTTAAATATTTTTGTTGGTTATTGACAATCGTTGCCTTACTAGTATAGTATAATTTCTTCGTCCTTCTAATTCCCATTGTGGATAGAGTCGAATATGTATTAATATTTTAGTTTGTGCACAAACGATTTGTCATTAGACTCGTTTGCTACTTTCTGGTAAATCGTTTCTATTTTTGCTAAATAATCTTGGAATTGGAATCTGACAAATTCCGAAACACGTGTCGATTAAGTCTTGCAAAAAATTACCAACATAAATAAATTTAAAACAATAATTTTCTTGAAAATTCTGCTATGAGAATATCATGGAAAAATCTTTTAAACAAAGTTTTCAGCAAAAGTTTTCAACAACCAACTAAAAAACTTAACTAAAATAATTATTTTTTTAGTTTTTTAACAAAAAAAAAAAAAAACTTGAAAATTTGCTCGTTGCCACCCTTGAGGCATTCAAATTGCCCCCCAGTGGGGCAAGAATCAAAGGTTGGGAACCATTGCTCTAGCATATATGAGTGCATACATTTTCCCCGCCAAAAACGTAAACACCAAATTTAAATCAAATATCGACAAACACACTATAGTTTTTCTTCTCCTCTTACCTTTTTTTTCCAATATCAACATAATACAATGCAGTTTTTAACACCAATTAGGAGAACCCCCTTTAAAAAACAATTGTTAAATAATGAAAAAATATTTACAATTATACATAATATGTATTACATATGTATGTGTTGAATGTATTACATTTGTATGTGTGTATATTTTAATATCAATTGTATTTTTAACGAAAAATTCAAATTTAATTATATTCCTGTGAACTAAAATGATTTTTGAACATCATTACAGAGAACAATTTCCGCATAATGTTTAACTTAACCAGTTCTGCGTAATTAGATAATAATAATATTATAAATTTACTGAAAAACAAAAAAAAAAAAAAATAAAAATCCTGGGAAAACAAATACTATTTTTTTTATAATTAAATAGTGAAAATTTGAAATGTCATATGTATGTGTTAAAGGTGACGCACATAATCTCCAATGTTTTTTCCTTGACAATGGAGACATATTTATAAAAACTATAATAGTATTGCACAACAAATTCAATAAGGAAAAGAAGGATAACACGACGGAAGACTGGGAGAACTATCGTCTCAGTTTTAATGCTTTCAAAACGGAAACCCGAAAGGCAAAAAGGGAATCCTGTACCCGATTTCTGTAACTATGCGAGAAGTTTTCGCATCGAAAAAAATAAAATAACATTATAGTCATCCAGTAGTTGCAGAGTGATTCAGAAAAAAGCTTTGATTTCTTTTTTGTATTCGATGTTTTTAACACTAGTATCATTATACTCACCCTGTAGAAAACTAAATGACTACAATATTATTTATTTTTTCTCGATGCGAAAACTTTTCGCATAGTTACAGAAATCGGGCACTGGTCCATTTTCTGTGTGGAATTGGAGGGAACTGCGGAAGCGGGGAGACTTCGTGAAGTTCTTTCCAAAGCCTCCAGTGTACCAGGATTTCTCAATAAGCCAAATGGATCCTTCTCAAAAAACAGTCAGGAAACCATTAAACTTTTAATGGATACCCATTTTCCGGATTGCAGAGACGAGGTAAAAAGAGATATTCCCTTGGGTACACTTTTATCAACTACAATTCCGGTAAACAAATTCATCAGAACAATGGTGGACGAACGGAAGATAACGTGGGCGGTACGCTCCTTCAAGCCCTACAAATTGGCAGGGCCTGATGGAATATTTCCGGCACTCGAGATAATCATGTCCTGAATACTACGTATCTTTATGGGTAGCCTGGCATCAGGGTATATACCGTCCAAATGGAGGGAGGTAAGGGTGGTCTTTATCCCCAAAGATAAAATTCAATACCGCAAAGGATTACAGACCTATCAGTCTGTCATCGTTTTTATTGAAAACACTGGAAAGGCTGGTAGATGTCAGTGTGAGAAGTACCCTCACATCGGACAATTTGAACGAGGCCCAACATGCCTATCTTACGGGTAAGTCTGTTGAGACAGCTTTAAGCGATGTTGTCGGGCTGATTGTGGATACTCTTCACAAAAAAGAGTATGTTTTGGCATCATTTCTTGACGTGGATGGCGCGCTCAACAATGTCAAAATATCATCAATTCTTAATGCCCTACAGAATACAGGCTACACAGGATACACAGATTACTTTGTGGACGGGAAATATGCTGAAAAGCAGGGCGATTAACTCGAAAATAGGTGATGGTAAATCGAGGTAAGTAGTTACAAGGGCACTCCACAAGGGGGAGTGTGATGTACGGGTTCGAGAGTGTACTCTGAATGCCTTGAAAAAGAGGCCTCACTGAGACTTATAGTGTAGTGTTTTCCAGGTTGAGGTACTTGAAATTGATAAATCCGCGCAGATAATTATGACAAGAGACCTTCGTCCATGCGCTATTAACATTTTTGTGAACAGTCTCTCAGCTCTAAAGGCCTTAGAATCAAACACTGTAAAATCGCTAATCGTTAGGAATTGCATAAGATCCCTTCGTCGAATCAGTCAGCACACACTTAAGCTTATCAGGGTCCCTGGTCCCTTCTTACTTTTGGCAAACGGACGATAAGCCTATTAGTGGGAGTACTTACTTACAAGACACTGTATGATTGGCCAAATGGCCAATCTGATAGGAACTATTGTAGAAGGTACAGGGAAGTAGAGGAGGAGGAGTCAGTGAAGCACTTGTTTTGTGAATGTTCGGGTCTGATGAGAAGCCGCCTTAAGCATTTGGGGTAAAGATTTTCCAAAGACCTAGTTTGCCTTAACGGTGTCTCATGGACATCTCTAGCAGAATATCTTAGAGAATCGGGGTGGTTTAAGAAGTAACAAGTTTTTTGTATTAGAGGAGAGTAGGGAAATGATAATTAAGGGAATCACAATGGGCCTTATCGCCTCCGACTGAATTCGCTAAATTGGCGGACGACTATCCAATCTAACCTAAACAATTGTACAACAATTATGTGTAATGTGTTAATGTGGTCAACTCAAGATCTTTGCGGTATAAATCCGTTTTGTTCGTTTCGGAGTTGCTTATTCAAAACTGAAGAGATACGATTTAGTATCACAAAATCTAAAATTTTTTGAATAATGTTTAGTAGAATTATGACTCTTCTGTTACTACTACATTCTTAGGTCTTCATTCTTTGTGGTAGTTATGACTATGCCCTCTTTCCAAGCCCTCTTCCTATGCAGTCAGACTCCCAGATATTTTGTATTGGGGGTTTAATTATCGGTGCTAATATTTCCGCACCACATTTAAAGAGTTTGGATAGGTCATCGGGACCAGCAGATTTGTTCCGTTTTAAATGTGAAAGTGCTTGTGCAATTTCAACCGCTGCTGATGTAGATATATTACAGTTAGGATTTTGACATTGGTATCTATTTTATGGGTTACGTTTGCTACATTATCTAGAATTCCTTCCATCGTGATGGTTAATGCCGTTGTTATCTTAAAGTAGACCCCCTTTGTTTTGGTAAGTTTTGTAATGGCCTTATAAACATCTCTAAGATTATTACGTTTAGCTGCAAATTCGGCTTCTCTTACAATATTGTTGATATCGCCACTGCGCCTAAAAATGGAGCCATGTGGATGCTTTTTTCCTATTGTACCCTCCGAATTTGCTTTTTTCTTTCAGAGCGTGTGTTAAGAAGAGACACTTTAAAAAATCGTCTTTGTTTAGACCATCTGCGTAGCTTTCGCGTACCAGTGGATTATCGAGTTAGTTCGTATCAAATTTTCTGTTGCGATTTCTGTGCACTTGAATTGCTGCAATGCGTAGTCTTATTTGACCCACTAGTGGGTTAAGGTCGCTGTATATGTCTGCGAGTTCGCACATCGATAAGGGACTTATAAAATCGCCTGCTAATAAAAATGTGATCAATTTGGTTTCGGATAGGGTTTTGTGTTTCGTGGGGATTATCAAGTCTACTAGTGTATATTTCAATATTTGAATATAGCGCCTCCTATGAAGAGATGATGGTTTCCACAAAAATCATGGAATGTAACTGAATGATCAGCCTGAAAAATGCCCACAATATTTTTTTGGTTAAAGCTAAACCAAGTACGGAATTTCATTAAATTTTGAGGGGTCGGTTGTATTGAAATATTTAATTTCATATGTATGTAAATATATTTTCCATTGAATTTGAGAAAATTCAAAATGATATTAATATTTTTAATTAATAAATTCAAAATAAGTGTCATACTATTACAAATACGTATACAGACAATCATATGTCTATAAAAAATCTGACATACCATCATAATCTCGAAGCAGAAAAAAAATAAACAGTTATAAAATTTCTATTTCTTGTTTTTACAGAAACAAAATAAAAACAGCAACAAAAAAATTTTTTTTAAGGAATTGTAAAAATGTTAAGTTGTGTGTTGTATTCATACGAACGAATGAGTGAAAAAAAAAAAATTTCATAAGTATGAATGTATGTGTGCATGCGTTCATATGATGTAAAAAAGGTGTGCTAGTCACTCATTTTTTATTATTCCTTTTTCTTTTGTACTTTAGTAGTACAAAAATCTACAAAAATAACATAAAATTCGGTTGTAAACATAAAAAAGAGCAACAAAACCAAAAAAATAAGAGGAAAAAAAAAAACTTCTTTTTGGTAAACCATGCTTGTGATTTACAAAGTTTATGACCCTTGTTTATGTTTTTATATGTATACGATCCAATTTTAATACTCTTACAAATACACTTTACATACAGTCATTTGCATTTCTATTACAGCAAAAATTAAATAAAACCCGAGTAAAAATTTTTATATGATGCAATATATAATGATATGTAACACAATATATATTTATACGCAATTTGATCCGAATAATGGTGGATCTTTTTGCATTAAAAAAGATCAAATTGTATAAAATATGATTTGATTTCATCCGAGTTTTGACCAGACATTCCCATATATTGGTGGATCTAATTAGATCTAATTGCATAAAAACTTATAAAATCCTGGTGTTTTTGGGTTTGGGTTGAGATACACCACAGGTCAACGATACATTCACCAAACATATAATTTTCTAAAACAAAAAAATGTTTGGGTACGCTTCGAACCAGATAGGTGATATACATAACCCTAACAAAGAAATGTTTAGGAACATTTTAAAAAGTTTCTTATACTTTGTCTAAAAAACTTAGAAAATTTTTGGTTAATTGGAAACATATATAGTTTTATATGGAACAGAATAATCTATATATAATTTTATGTTAAATTATACAGAAAATCAAATTTTGTATTGACCCTCATATAATTTTATATAATTATATAAACCGTACACCTTTTAATCCGAATCATGATTAAATTATATATAACTACATATGACTGCATTTAAAAAATTTAGAAAATATCTCACGCGATGTATAATCATATATGATTTATTATGTTTGCATCAAGTTATATATTGTCATATATGATTATTTTTACTCGGGAATACAAAAACCTAGCTGCAGAGAAATGAAGTTATAATTCTAACTACTAGATATGATTTTAGTGATGGGCTAGAGCGTGTGTTCATTAAATAATGGTTTCAGGGTAAACATCATCAGGCTATCGCAATAACAGCGGTAATAAAAGGAAAACATTTAAGCTAAACAATCAGCATAGAAGAATTCATAAAAAATACAAATTTCAATTTACTAGTACTATAACCACTACACAAACTAACAATAAGTAAAAACAACAACTTTAACTATGAATTTTATTGATGGAAATAAAAATATTTATTTTTTTTAGAGTTTTATATGCTGGGTTCTATACAATTAAGAGCACAGTGTAAAAAACTTAGAAAAATTTGCTTAAAAAATTATACAAAATTTAAAAAAAATTAACTAATTTTCCCACGGTAGTAAAAGTAGTAAAAGTTAACTTTTGAATGTCCGACAGTCAATATTAAACACGAACGGGATGATTCTGAAATAACTGCTAGTTTGCAGTCCACGTGTATTTTGAACTGGGAACAATTAAATATTTTCCACAATATCATTTAAATTACAATTAACTGTTTTGGTTTCAAAAAATAGCAAAAATTATGATACAAAGTTATTTGCCTAGCTTTCAACCGTCATTTGCCTGCCAATTGTTGCATCAGTAGGAAATTTAACTGACGGATCACCGATTTTGTTTATTTTTGGTTATTTTGATAGAGCTTCGTAAACGATTAAAAATCGTATTATTTTTTTTTTTTTTGGATCAATACTTTGAAATATATGGGCGTTTAAAAAAGCGTTTTTTGACAATATTGGCTTTTAGACAGTTTTTTAACATTTTTGTGCTCGGAAACCGTAAGTCGTACGAAAAAACTTGCAACAACAATATTGTTTATAAAATTATGAATATTTTAAATTTAATTTTTTTTTTTTTAAATTTAACAAAAAGTTTTGAAAACCATATTGGAATATAGATTTTTCCTGGGAAGCACACCATGGATTTCCAAAACCAAAATTTTGTGTTAAAGCTTGGAGTGTTCTTTTAACGCTGTTAAAATTTCAGAGAGGTGTTTTTTCGTATTGTTGAGCAATAAATTTTCAAATTTTGTTAGAGAGCCATATATTTGATTGTTTTCAAAATGTTGGCAACAAATCAAATAGTTGGCCTTAGTCAGTTTTTTATGTGTTTCTTTACTCGAAAACCGTAAGTTGTACAAAAAAACTTTCTGTGAAAATATTTTTGATAAAGTTATGGAGATTTAAAATTTAGAAACAGAAAAAAAATCAAAAAAAAAAAAATTCAAAACATTTTTTTAAAACAATGTTGGAATGTCCTTTTCTCCTATCAAGGACACCATTTAACGCTGTTAAAATTTCAGAGAGGTGTTTTTTCGTGATGTCTAGCAATCAATTTTCAAAATAGGTGATATAGTTATATTTTTGATTTTTTACCACAATTTTGAAAAAATCAAATATTTGGAAATTTATTGCTCAACAATACGAAAAAACACCTCTTTGAAATTTTCATAGCGTTAAAAGTACATTCCAAACTTTAATAAAAAATTTTGGTTTTGGAAATCCATGGTGTCCTTCTCAGGAAAAAAGGACATTCAAATATGGTTTTAAAAATTTTGTTCCTGAAATTTTTTAAACAATTTTTTTTTTCTAAATTTTAAATCTTCATAATATTGTAAACAATATTGTTTTTATAAGTTTTTTTCGTACACCTTACGGTTTCCTGGCACAAAAATGTTAAAAAACTGTCTAAAAGTCAATATTGTCAAAAAAACGCTTTTTTAAAGCACATATCTTTCAAAGTATTGATCCAAAAAAAAAAAAAAATAATACGATTTTTAATCGTTTACGAAGCTCTATCAAAATAACCAAAAATAAACAAAACCGGTGATCTGTCAGTTAAATTTCCTACTGATGCAACAATTGGCAGGCAAATGACGATTGAAAGCTAGGCAAATAACTTCGTATCATAATTTTTGCTATTTTTTGAAAACAAAACAGTTAATTGTAAACGCTTATGTGGGGTAATATGAGGTGACTGTCCTCTTAGTGGATATTCGAAGTGTATTTCTGGATTTAAGAGGGAAGGTAGCTGTCTACATCCAATTTGAGGAAGAGAGCTGCCTCTATTGTATGGGTCCAAAGGTACAAGGGTGTCAGGTCTGTGGAATTTGCAGGGCACATAAACAAATGTCGGGTGATATGGGGTAACTGGCCTCATAGCAGACATTCGTAAGGTATATCTTGATTTAAGAGGGATAGGTAGCTGTTTATAGTTGTTAAGAGTCCAGGTTCTGAACTCCGAAACGTAGCTGTAATAAGATAGCCCTGGTCTCTCTAGGAAGTAGTCCTCCCAGGATTATGCTGCTTGCCCTTTCAGTGTGTGCCTTTGTTGTTGCTTCAATTATGTCATCAATCGAGTTATCTCCCAGTAGGTGTTGCACATGGGGTTTCTTCTTCAGCAGATTAAACCTTATGGCCATCGTTCGTTCCGATAACGGTGTTCTTGTTGAGCTGTAGTTTAGGTGTGCAGGGTTCTCACTCCTGCTCAAGAGGGTCACCGCGCCATAGCACGACCTCACATCAGTCGGGTCTATGCCGCGGGATTGACGCAGGAATTCTTTCAATGCCCAATGACCGTAACCTCCCCAACACAGGATCAAATTAAGTACAGCGTGGTTGGTTTTGTTGGTTTGGTTTGGTTTTTAGTCTGGTTGCTTTTTTTTAATATAGTTGAAATTAGAGACGGGCGCATGAGTGGATTTTGACTCACACTCACTCACGCTCACGCAAAAAATAATCGAATCACTCACGCAGTTTTTTTTTTACTCACGCTCACTCACTATTCACGTGAGTAATAAAAAACTTACTCACCCTCACGCGTGTCGCACGCCAAATTCAATCACGCTCAAACTCAAGTCACGCAAAATCAACTCACGCAATAAAATTTTCTTACCAAAAAAAAAACTCCAACATTTTTTTTTCAAAAAACGAAAAATAAGTTGGGCAAATTAAAAAAACGTAATCACGCTAAAAAAAGTGAGTCACTCACTAATCACTCACTCAGATTTTTTTTCAACTCACTCAAAATCACGTGATTGAAATGAAAATCACGTGACCAGCTCCCATCTCTAGTTAAATTGCAGACGTATGAATAATCACGCCCGCGACGTATCCAGGAATTCATAATGGGGGGGCACAGTTCCCAAAATTGTTTGTCATCGCCTATTTATTTAACTAGAAGTACTTGAAAAGTAATTGAAAAGGGGGGCACGTGCCCCCTGTGCCAACCCCCTGTATACGTCCATGAATCACGCTATTCCGCAATATTCGGTAGTCGGCTCAAACCGAAGAGTAAATATTCGGTAAATTGCTGAATACATTATTCGTGACATCCCTTCTAGAAAGTGTTGTTTTAACTAGAGATGGGCGCGTGAGTGATTTTTGACTCACACTCACTCACGCTCACGACTGGAATTTTTGAATCAAGCACACTCACTCACGAGCATATTTTTTCTACTCACACTCACTCACAATCACGTGAGTAAATTTAATACAACTCACACTCACGTGCACTCACGCAAGCTTCACTCACATTCACGTT
Source organism: Pegoplata infirma (assembly GCA_963921195.1). Lineage (NCBI taxonomy): Eukaryota > Metazoa > Arthropoda > Insecta > Diptera > Anthomyiidae > Pegoplata > Pegoplata infirma. The sequence goes on from OY992536.1 coordinate 329,417,898, forward strand.
GACTCACAATCACGAAACTCTTATTTATACAAAAAAAAATTCAGAAACTAAAATTTCAAAAATCTTTCAAAATTTTCCGAAAAATTTTAAATTCATCGAAATTTAATTTTTTTTTTCTTTTTTCGGGACAAAATCTTAAGTTGAGCCAAATTTTACAATTTTTTGTTGATTTTATTAGTACGAAAGGAAATATAAAGAGAAAATTAATCACGCAAACTCACGCAAAAAAATCGGCTCACGCTCACTCACTCATGCAAAAATCTTACTCACGCACACTCACTCACGCAATTTTTTTCTCCACTCACACTCACTCACAATCACGTGATTAAAATTGAATTCAGTCACACTCACGCGTGATCACGCGTGAATCACGTGATTCACGCTCTAATCTGCTCATGTGCCCATCTCTAGTTTTAACCATCATTTAATACTTAATAAATTTTTAGAATATCTGGTAGATCTTATATTGGTTTTCTAAATCTTTTGTATAAATTTGAAAGACATCTAGTATGTATCTACAATGTCTATCTTGAGGAGGTTGCTTGCAGGCAACAAGAAATCGCAACAATATCATTAAGTTCAGATTGCGGAATTAAGTTAAGGAGGGTGCAAGAGAATGAAAAAAAAAAAAAAATATAATAAAAAATCTATTAAATTTTTATTAAATTATTTACTCGAGTTTTTTTTAATTTTTGATTAAATTTTTATCTGCGTCAATTAATTTTGTTTTTAAAAAGTGATTATTCAAATTCTTTGTTATTATACTACTATTTTTTCTGTACAAAGTAAAAATTAGGAATAACAAAAAGTAATTTTTAAGAGCTATTAGCCCTGATTTTTTGAAAATAATTTAGCCATTTAGTAAGTACTGGACCATGAAAAAATGGTTATAGCCAAATTTTTTCGAGCTTAAGCTAAGTAAGTTGTTCACCGGTGAAAAAAAATGTTTCGAAACATCAATTAATTTGTAGCGAAAATTTGACAGTCATATGTTTGGTTATGTTTTGCGCGTCAGAATACATAACTTTAAATAATATTTTTTGGTAAGTTATGTGATATTATTAATGTTTACAGTCCCAAACACTTAAATTTACTTCATTTTACATCTGAATGTTAAATTTCACCGCTTTTTAAATGGTCTGTACAATTTTTTGATGCAACATATACCGGGTTATTTTGCCGGTTTTTCACCAGTGAACAGAATACCTCTTCATCGAAATTTTTACGCTTTTGTAAAGCCAGTGTGAAATTTATGTTTTTTTCATATGGAGTTTGACAGATTTTCACGTGAAAACCGAGCAACTTACCCACCTTTAGGTTTGAAAGTTAAAGCCCAGCGGTTGAACGGGGGTGGCAGCCCCCAAAGTAGGGTACCTTTTGCTTACGAGTAAAATTTTTAACATTTGACCGATCTGGCTCCAGTATTTTGCAAATAAAACGGCCGAAATAATTCCTATTTTATTTTTAAAATTTTGAGATAGGAAATTGGATGATTTAATGCATCAAATCTTAAAATTTCTTTTCGCTGTCACATTTCTATTAGTAAGAACTATATAAATTAAAATGTTCATGATGTTGTACCAAAAAACAAAAATTTTGTTGACTAATGAAAGTTTGAACTTTTAAAATTTTGCTTGCTTTTTTTATACCCTCCACTCTAGTGATAGAGGGTATATATAAGTTTGTCATTCCGTTTGTAACACCTCGTAATATTGGTCTAGGACCCCATAAAGTATATATATTCATGACCCTCAAACACGCTAACTTTTGAAAGACTTAACGGAGGCTCCTGAAGTTTGGCATATATGTTGGGCATTTACCTGGTCAGGTTGGTATTGCAATCCAGCGAAATCGGTCCAGTGGTTCAAAAGTTATGAGCAAAAGACTAAATTTCGGCAAGGGTTTTTCGTGAATTTTTGAGATAAAAAGCACTATAACTTTCGAAAAGTAATTCTGAGGTTGCTGAAGCTAGGCATATATATTTTGCGTTCCTCCAGCCTCGTTCGTGTTAAATTTCAGCCAAATCGGTCCAGTGGTTCACAAGTTATTAGCAAACCCGCGAATTTCAGATAAGTTTCACCTAAAATTCACGTGTTGAAAACCCGTTAAACCTGTTTTAAGTCACAAAAATATTTTACAACGTATTTTTGTCACTCAAAAATATTTTTTATACCAAAACAAAAAAAAAATACACTCGAAAAAAATTTTACACTCAAAAAAAATTTTACACTCAAAAAAAAAATTTGCAATTTATTTTTTTTTTTTCAAAAATTACTAAAAATTTTTTTTTTTAAACAAAATAAAATATTTCTAATCAAAACTGTTATTTTTTTCACTTTAGAAAATTTATTATCACTTAAAATGGGCATTGTGGAGGGTATTCATAGATTCGGCCAAGTCGAATTTAACTTTTCTACTTGTTTTTAAATGTAACTTTTGTATGGAAGCTATCTTATGAAGATGAGATAGGGGATAGGTTCGTTCTACAAAAATGTTGGGTAACAAAAATCTTACACTTGTAGCAGCACCATGAGAACATTAGGATCTAATTTATTAAGGCCTCTGTTCTGTCTTTCACAACTTTTCAATTCACATGAAAATTTCCGAATCACATGAAATCAAGTTTAGTGTTTTGTTGATCACGTTTTCATTCGAAGTTGAAATCGAATAATTAAAATATAAAAAATTATAAGGAAAAAAGTACATTCGTTTTACTTTCACCAAATTTTATTTATGTGAAACAAAACGAAAAAGAAATTCGGATGTGAAATGTAGAACACCAACAAAATTTGGAAATTTTCATTTTCACATTTTTTATGTGAATTACTTTTTTTGGAACAGCGGCCTAAAACAAGTTTATAAAAAAATTATCTGAATTTCATCGGTCTGGTACAAGTGTACAAAAGAATGCCGGACTGTATTATTATTATTTTTATCCTTTTAAGAAAATAATCATTTTTTTTTCTGGGTACTCTAATGCACCTACGTTTTTGTTAGTATGTATATTATGAATAAATTTTTGTAATTTCGAAAACATTAAAGGTTTTCTCAACAAAGTATTGTACTCGAAATGTATTCACTTTAAATTAACAAACTAAAGCTAAAACTTAAACTAAATTTAAATATTTTGAGTATATACTAACATTGTTTTAGACAAGAGCTACCTACGTTACGTTTTATTTTCATTATTTTCTATGATGTTGTTTTTTTATTCATTCATATTTGCTTAAAAGCACGTTGTATGCAAGTTTTCATTTAACCAAATTGAACTTGGGTGCAAAAAATCTCGGTCAGTGATTTTGTTTGGATGTGAACTAAAATGAAAACTGTACTACTTAAAATCTACAAATGTAGCTAGACTAACAAAAAAAATAAAATAACTAGAGGGGCAAAGGGTAATTAGGCCAACAAAGAATATCATAACAAAATGTACTTTTCATAATGCTACTAAATAAGCCGCATTTCATGTTGAGAATAATTTTCATAATTGTTTTATGCATAAAGAAACAAAAAAAAAAAAAAAACTTTTCTGTTTCAATTTATAAAATGAGAAAAAAAAAAATATTAAAATTAATATACATTTGTGAGAGTGTATGTATGTATGTATATTTGTAGTGCCCATTAATTTTCATAGTTAAATATACATATTTTTTTATATTTAAATATTACAACTAGTTGTTTGTGTCGTCAGACAAGTGAGTGTTTTCAAGAGTCCTTCATTAAACAATGAAATTAAAGGCTTTTTCATTTGGCCATCAATGACAGATTTATTTAAAGAAATTCAACTGTTTATTATTTGAAAGATAAAAAATGCATTAGACATATTAAATATATTTAATGATTTAAATTAAAATCAAGCGATAAAAAAAATTAATATAATAGTTATATGTATAAGTATTGTAAATCTACAGAAAATACAATTAAATGAAATCCATTTGTAGTACTTGGTACATGTGTACTAGAGCACCCAAAAAATGCATGGCATGTGCAAAAGTTTATTTTTTATCGCTCCCCACTTCTAGGTTGCAAAAAGGCCAAGCGGTTTGAACTTTTGACCTCAAAAATGGGCTAAAAACCCTTTATAGATTAATTTGTAGAATCAAAATGCGAAGATTTTTCTCTCATACTGTTTTGACCTAAATATGTCCGATCGCGGTGTTTTGAGCTGTTAAAATCGTAATTTGGGTGAGAATTTTTTTTTAAACATTCTCGTAAATTTTTAAATTAAGGAAAATTTAAGGTCTTTGCATAATTTTATAGGATATTGAATGTAGTTTTCCAAAAAAAAATTTTTTGCCAAAATATGTCGACCCTTCCATTAAAAAATTTCAAATTACTACTCTGAATCTCATTTTTTTTTACTTTTCAACCTCAATTTGGGGGAATACTCACTTTGTAATTCCTTGTATTATGCATCCAAACATCTGTCTAGGATTTCCCTAAATATATATAGAGTATTCAGTGCTAAATAGGACACTTTGAAAAATTTTTATTTTAGATTTGGCAAAACTAAATGTCAATATTCGAATAAACGTCCTGAAATGTTTATATTATTGTCAAAAAATTTCTCATTTTCTTTTTAATAATTCAAAAATCTTCCCATTTCTGTACTACATCTCTAAATTATAAATGGGTGAATTATGTAACTATGATATTTTAAAAAGAGACCAGAAGAATAAAAATGTTGAAAAAAAAAAAACTAAAGAAACAAAAGAGCAATCAAAGCAATTTTTATGGGTTTTCATGTGTTAAAAATACTTTTTTGGCTTATAAAGTCACGTTTATTTATGTTGCTATTGTAACAAAAAAAAAAAATTGCTTGCTATTTTACTTTCACGGCATGATTATTCTTTCATATTCATGCGATATGATAGGATGCGATAATTTTTTTTTCACAAACCTTTTTTGTTCTTTAATGTCATGTATGTACATTAAAGTGGCTCTTTTTTATATATGGGAACAATTTTTTTCGTTGGTTAAAATTAATATCAATATTACAATATGGACAAATTTTATGAAATGGGATAATATTATACCATGGTGCCAAGCAAACAAATTTTTCGAGTTAAAAAAAAAATCAAACCAAAAAATTCGATTAGTTTTGGATCAAAAACACCGTCCGACACACTTTTGTACTCATGGACCAGACCGAAAAATTCTAAAAGGGTTGAAAATAAAATACACATATCTCCCAGTTTGTCTAGATTAATTCGCATTTTTGATGAAAAGCGCCAATAAAAAAGTTGTGTTTTTCCAAAGTAGTGTGAAAGAAAAATGTATTAAATCTATTTGTGAGCTAAATAATGTTTAAACATGTCTTTAGAGAAATTTAAAAACGGTTCTTTTCGTAGAATATATTTAGCCTCTATCTCCAATTTTAGGGGTCATTTTTGTCCTCATATAAACATTTCTAATATTTTTTTTTAAATATTTCTACACATCTGTTTATGTCAATATGGATATCAGATGAAAGAGTACAATCTTTAGAAATGAAAATAATTTTTTGTTTTCATTTTTCAGCCCGAAAAATTGTAAATGATGTCCTTTGAAAATTTTATCCTTTTATATCCTTGAGAATATCCAATATATTTTCAATCAATCAAGGTTAGAAAAATGCTGGGCACTACTTGTTGAACTTGAACATGACCATACACACGTGACACTAAATATCGTATATAGAAAAACTGTATACTCAGTTTCGCATTTTTTGATCTTTTCTCTTATTCAAAGGACTTCAAAGTTTTAAGGATATAAAATTTTCTTAAAAATGGATTTAAATATTTCAACCCATCTCTTTAAGTCAATATTGGTAGCAAATAGAAGAGGACGATTTTAGTTTTCCCTTTTTGAATTATTCTCCTTTTCAAAGGACTTCAAGGGATGTACAAATTTTCTGAAAATGTATTTAAATATTTCTACCCCTCAACTTATATCAATCAAACGAAAGAAGACGATATAAGTTTTTTTTTTCATATTTTCTTATTTTAAAGGCTTTCAAAGGATATAAAAATTTCTTAAAAAATAATTTTAATATATCAACCCAAATCAAAGAGAACGATCTGAACGAATATTAAAAAAAAAAAAGAAATGAAAATTATCAGTGATAAAAAAGGATTAAATTCTCAAAGGACATTTTTTTACAATATTACGTCATGAAAAAAAAAAAACAAAAATTGGTTTTATTTCTAGAGATTGTCCTCTTTCATTTGATAGGTAGAAATAATAAAATACATTTTTGAGAAATGTCTTTATCCTTTGACAAAAGGACAAAATACCAAAAAATAAGAATTGAGATCGTCCCCTCTCATTTGATACCCATGTTGACATCAATTAATAGTAGAAATAATTAAATAAAATTGTATATCCTTTGAAGTCCTTTGAAAAGGAGAAATTATCAAAAAATTAAAACTGAGATTTGATACCTATATTGACATAAATTAGGGGTAGAAAAATTTAAATAAATTTTTAAAGAAATTTTATATCCCAAATTTTCAAAGGACATTTTTTAAAATTTTTGGTCCTAAAAAATTAAAAACTAAAAATGTTTTCTTTTTTTAGAAATTGTCCTCTTTTTCCCAGGAAAATTTTTTGGAACAAATTCCTGGTTCAATAGATTCTTGAATATATTCGACGGTAATCACATCAAAATTTTCTATGAAAAATTATTTTTCAAAAAAACTACTTGCTCTAAAAAACGATTGCTTTCGGGACAATTTCAAACAAAAATCATTGATTCTGGAACGTTAAGTAGAACCGGTTGCAGGGTAGTTTGATGCGTTCTGGAACCGATTATTTGGAACCGAAAATTTTGATGGGTTTATTTGATACCCATTGAAGAAACTATAAGCTTTTTTATAGTTTAAGTTAGATGTTTAATAAAAAATCTTTTACTAAAAACGTGAAAACTTTTTTGAAGTTAAAGTCTTTAATTTTAAGATTAATGATGTTTATTCAGTATATATTAAAAAAGTTGACAATTCACTTTATGTGTTATGTATACATTATACTAACAACTTAACTAACAAGGGAAGTCTCGCTAGTGTCACCCGCGGATTTTTATGGAATTGGTTTTATATTGTAGAGCATAAAAAATAAAGGGAGGCGTATTTTTTTTAGCGGCCCAAATTCATATTTTGGGGTTAAAAAGGAGGTGGGAAGACAATGCCATTTTTCAGTTTTTTTCGTGTATCTCCTTTATTATGCAAAGAAACCTAGTCAAGTTATATACCAAATGAAAGGTCTTTGAAAAACCTATCTACGTGTGCTAAGATCGTGTCCAAACATGCACAACTTTTCGTCATATTGAGTAAAATACCAAAATTTTAGGACATTTTCGTTAATAAGTCGAAAAATATTAACTTCTTTGGCCCGTTGTTAGCACCACGAGATAGGTATTTTTAATACCTTTAATCTGATACACATATGCCTATATTAGTTTTGATTAAATATTCGTAAATCGTAAAAAACTGAAAAGGGTAATTTTCCCCCATACAAATCGACACCCCTAAAAATGAGTTTGGGCCGCTAAAAAAAATACGTGTCGAATTAATTTTCGTTCTTAACAACATATCCAAATTTCATGAAGATCGGAGGGTGACACCAGGGAGACTTCCCTTGTAAGTTTAAAATTAATAAAGATGGCTGAATACCGCGAAATTTATAATATCATAGTTGATTTTAATAATTCAATTCAACTATAAGTAGTAGTTAAGAAGTAATTAAGTAGTAGTTGATACTAATGAAAACAGGTACAGAATTAAGTACACATTACTTGAAAAGTGTAGTACAAACAACTACTGGAAAAATACACTTAACGAAAAATATATCAGCTTCGTTGCCTTAACTAAAGTCTCAACACCCATATTCCCATAAACTGATGGGTAGAAATATTTAAAAAAAAAAAGTTTTTGAAACTTTTATATCCTAATAACTTTGAAGTGCTCTTAAATGGTGAAAAGATCACGAATTGAAAAACTAAGAACGCAGTTTTACTATATTCGACTTTTACTTTCACGTGTATGTGGTCTTGTTCAGGTCCAAAACAAAAAATGTAAAATGGTGTATTACCTTTTTGTATTTTTCATGCATTAAGTAAACCTAATGCATTATTGTTAGTTTCATTCCATATTAAAATCATCAATCTATATAGTACAAAGTAATGTAATATAAATTAACCAGTGGCGTCTGACGATCAAAGTTTTAAATTGTTTTTCCTTTTTTCGATAAAATCGCATTTGAATGTTGTAATTGTCTGGTATATTATTTGAGTATTATTAAAGTATTATTAATGCAAATAACTGTAACTCATCCGCTATGCTGAAAGAAGAAAAAACAATCAAATAACAAAATTCTTGTGAAATTTAATATTCAAATGCGATTTTCTCGGAAAAAAACGAAAAATACGCGTCTGAATTTTTTTGTGTGAATATATAAACATCTAAACTTAAAAAAATTAAACTTAAAAAAATTAAAAAGTAAAAAAAAATAGGGCTGGATTTTTGATAAATTGGCTTTTTGAAAAATTCGAAATTTTAGAACCTCTTCCGAAAATTTTTCGAAATAAAAATTTTTAATCGATAGCCCATAAAAAGGTATACAACAATGCAAATTTTTGAGATTATAGTGCATTTGGTGTTAATTTAATAAATATTTAATTAAGGCAAATCGACACAAATTTGTCAATTTTTTAAATATATTGAAAAATCAAAAACGCATTTTTTTTTAGTTCCATGTAGGGCTATAAATACAACCTATTCAGAAATTCATGGGACACATGTTTTTTTTCGCTGAACATTTGGTGTGGAATGCCTCATATGTACCTCTTAAATTTTAGACCTAGTAGAATACAAATTTTTCGGGACGTTTAAAATTGTATGAAAAACATTTGTTTGCCATACAAAAAAATGCTGGTCTAATGTACTTACATTGGCTGTGTAATGAATTTAATTTTTATTATCATCAAGGGTGTAATCGTATGTTTGTCGTGTTGATGTAAAATTTATTGTTATTTTTTTTTTTTGTGTCTGTGTGTGTTAAAGGTCTTTTATCTACATTTCAGTTGATGTTCCTTTCTTTTTTAAAGTAAATGCTATAAATTGAAAACCATAACGTATGATTGTTTAAAATTCATTGCTAAATTCTTTTGATTATGATCTTAAACGAATATCTTTTGTATCTTTGTTATATACATACATATATATAAATGTATATACTATATATGTATACTTATACTCTAATCAAAACTAATTATATCATGTCTGCGGACATTATACAATTTACGTGACATGTTTTATTTATTACAACTTTTATATATAAAAAAGAATGATATAATAACTTTATTTAAAGAAGAAAAAAGAAATGTACTAAGAGGATGAAAAGTCTTTTAATTTTGTTAAAGAAAAAAGAAAAATTGTTTGCTCCTTAATATTCAAAATTTGTTTTTAATAACATTTCATTGTGTGGATAATGATAATCACATCAATGTTGAGACTTTTTTTTTTTTTAATTTATGTGTCATTTTTAAAATCATCTCCTATAATTAATTTCATAATAAATCAGTTTTCAACAGCGGTAATTAAAACTGTCAGACATGCTTAATCAAAATCAGTTTTTGCGGAAGTTCATAAATTTAAATGTGTGTTTGTGTAAAAACAAAAAAAAAAAATCCGAAACGCCATAAAAAATAAAATGATTAATGATATTTTAATTTGTGCTCTTGAAGAAAAACATTTAACTAAAAAGCTAAAATAAAATTTTTATTATCAGACAGTGAAATATTCTAGCATGGCGTATACGCAATATTCTATGTGGTGACTTATAAGAGCATACATATATTACTCATACGCCCTGCATGTGTTTTCATATCCAGTAGAATAAGGTTTGAAGAAACACATACATATAATTGGGTTGTTAAAATTTAATATCGGTAGTCACAACAAAATTTGGTTAATATAACAGACCTCTAAATAAAACAACGACAAAATTTTAAAATCGAAACCGAAGATAGTAGCAAAAACCGTTTTGTTGTAAATTGATTTTTCTCTGAGTATTCGAGATTTTTTAAGCACTTCAGCCTAGAGATGGGCGCGTGAGTGGATTTTGACTCACACTTACTCACGCTCACGCAAAAAATAATCGAATCACTCACTAATCACTCACGCATTTTTTTTTTACTCACGCTCACTCACCTTCACGTGAGTAATAAAGAACTTACTCACCCTCACGCGTGACTCACGCCAGATTCAATCACGCTCACGCGTGAGTCACGCAAAATCTACTCACGCAATAAAATTTTCTTACCAAAAAGAAAAAAAAATCCAAAAAATTTTTTTTTTACAAAAAATTAAAAAAGAAATTGGGCAAATCAAAAAATCTAATCACGCAAACTCACGCAAAAAATAAATGACTCACTCACTAATCACTGACTCAGTTTTTTTTTAACTCACACTCACTCACAATCACGTGATTGAAATGAAAATCACTCACACTCACGCGTGATTCACGAGTTTATTTTTGAATTTGGTAGCAAATATAACCAGGAAAATTTTTCAGAACCGATTCTGCCAACACTTGTTCTAGAACAGGTTCTTCGGTAACCATACACTTTACACTTTAATTATTCAGAACAAGTTAAGTGAACATTATTGTGAAGCTTGTTCTCTGCAATCAAAGTTTCATAACATTTTAGTTCTCAGGAATTAAAAAAAAAAATGATGTGTCAAAAAAATTAAAAAATGAATGTCAATTTATTTTTGTTAACCAAGAAAAAAACACGAAATTCAATTAAAATAGCAGGATATAATTGAGAAAATTGTTGAAACAAAGGTGACTAAATTAAATTTTCATTATCTGGGTCGGGTCAAATACTATGATTAGGGTTCGGACTTTTATGCAGTTAAAATCGCGTTTTATGCGCATAAAATATTCACCAAAAAAAGAAAAATATGCGTTAAAAATTTAAAAAATTTGCACTAAAAAATTTTTTTAAAACATTTATTAATGATAAAATAAAAATAAGAAGAAAAAACAAAAAAGAACATAAAAGACGTAAAAATGTAGTCTTTTAAACAAAAGACTACACTTTTGTTTAAAAGAAAAAAAAACATTTTTGTTCAAAATATGCGACAAAAATATGTAATATCAGCAATATATGCAAAAATATGCATTAAAAGCAAAATATGCAAAAATATGCACTAACAAATCGATGCCATTTTACTGCAAATTTCTTAATTCGTAAAGATATTTAGTTTTTGTTGATCTCAGACTGACGACAACAAATATGCATTTGCATAAAAGTCCGAACCCTACTAATAATATTATGTCTTTTTTTTTAATTTGTTTGCAGAAAACCCATGTTCTGGTATGTCATTATTGAAAGGCCCAAAATGCAACTTTGGAGGCAAAAAAGGATAAATGTTTGTTAAAATATTTTAATATTTCATGTTATATATAACTGTCATTATCTTTGTTTAATAAATTAATGCAATTCAAAATATTTCTTTAATTTCCAAATTTAACTTCTAGAACCGATTCCGAGGAACAAAAATATGTTTTAATTTTGCTTACAAACACTTGTTGCTTTTGGGACAATCCCTTTGTAAAATGAATCGGGGTTGCACAAGAATTAGAACAGGTTCTTGGGAAGTAAAAGTTGTTCCACAATCGGTTCTTTGCAACCGAAAATTTAGCTGGGTATATTCGCTTACATTAAAACCTTTGACGAAATTTGGTCCTTCAGCGACGAGGATAAAACGAGTTAGTCCATGTTGCGAACAGTTTTCATTGCTTTATATTAAATGGAGGGGTGAAACCGCAAAGAAAAAATATTACTTTTTTTCATACGCACTACGGATGCAATATGATGCTCGTAACAGTTCTATTTTTTTTTTTTTTTTAAATCTTAAAAAATCAGCCAAAGGTTTTTGCACCAAATAACATTAAATGAAGGGGTGAGACCGCAAAGAAAAAAAAAATTTATATGCACTTTGGATTCAAAAAGATGCTTGTAACAGTTCCGAAGAGGAATCAACCCGTGGAAGATGTTAAAATATATAAGGCTGAGTTAATTTTATGAAGCACATGTGTGGATTTAAATCGTCATTAGAGTTTCTGAATAACCGATAAATTTAGTAACCGCGGTTACGGTTATAAAAAATTGAATAACCGGTCGGTTTCGGTTATTTTAGGTTATCAGTAAAAATGTTATTCCGGTGGAAAAACTTATTTTTAAAATAGTTTTTTATTAGAATCGAATTCAGTTTAAATTCCTATTTTGGTTTAGCTTCCGCTCATGTCTTTTAAACAGAAGAATTCAGTTCATCTTCCAAAGATCCAGTGGTTCCTTAACTTCAGAACTGGATAATTCTTTAACTAGATATAAACACTTAAGTTATCTCAATAGTAAAGCAAAAATTTTAAATTAAAAAGATTTTAAATTTGCCATTATAAACCGTATTTTTATTGAGACGAACTATCTTACAATAGGTGTGTTCCAGAACTTTCCGGGTAAAGTTAGGTAAAATGAGAGAAAATCTTAAAAACTCTCACCATACCGCAAAAATGCACAAAAGTACGGGAACTCTAAAAACCACATTTCTAGCTCAAAAACTAAAAAATGTAAACAAATTGAAATGCTAACAAATTTTAGTAAGAAAAAATACGTTCAACAATGCGAAAAAAATTGTAAAAGTTGATTTTAATGACTAAATATATTATTTTGTTTAAAATTAAACATTGCTTTTGTTTCGTTTTTTTATTTTATTAAAATTTTTAATTTATTTTCACAACAAAAATCAGCTGTTTTCTCAACATCTGATTGTTACCAATTTACACGAAAAAATAGTACGGGTAAGTTCGGTAAAATGAGAAACAAATTTATTCTCTCAAAAACTCTCTCATTTACCCAATTTTTGCGTACGGGAACGCTTTTCTGGCTGGTTTGGATACCCGCGGGCACCCGCGGTAACGTTCTGGAACACACCTAATATGTTATCTGAAACTTCAAATTTCTAACATTTGTCTACACTAGTTTGTTGTTTTTTTCGAATTGCGTAAACCAAAATAAGTCTAAACCCAAAATTGGAAAAGTTGTCGTTGGATTCAGTTATATATCGCCTACCTCTAGTGCTTTTCCATTCATAGTTATGCTAAAATTTTCCCATTTTGAATCTCAAAAAAATTAAGAGGCCTTTTAAGCTATATTCATAACAAAAAACGGGATATTAACTTGTTTACTCTCATTTTGATTAAAAGGGAAAACTTGCCACTAAATTTAAGTTACTTATTTCTTTATTATAAAAATAAAACGAGTGCCTTACTTTCTCTAATTAAAAATTGCGAGTTAAAATGTTAACTGCGTAATTATAGCCACTCGCTTTTTTGAATAGTTATTCTAAATGTGAATATAACATGAATCGTGCAGTTACTGTAACATTAAATGTTAAAGTGACTGGGTAGCAGTGAAATTGCGCTTATGCAAAAGTTAATAATTAATATTTTTTAACAAAAAACATATAAAATAATAATGTAAATAGTTGTTTATTTAAATTAATTTTTCTAAATGCAAACAAATATAAAAAATATATTCTATTATTAAAAAGCGGATAACCGAAAATATATGGGTCGGTTTCGGGTTCGGTTTTTGGCTTGAATAACCGCGGTTTCGGTTACGGTTTTAACCGAAACAGAAACTCTAATCGTCATGCTGTGGGACAGAAAGACGGAAGAACTTGAACTAAAGTGAAAAGAACACACACCAAGACGTCAAAATGGCAAAATCATATCACCTTAACACATTTTTTTTGATTTTACCGATTTTTTTCATTAAATCTTTTGTTTTTATTGTATGTTTTTATAAAAAAAATAAAATTAAAAGAATTTATTTTAGCTGGCAAAATTGATTTCAGCTTCGAACAAGTCCTTCTGGCAACCTTAGTTAGGAGTCATGTTAGAAAACTCAATCAATTTCCCATGATAAAATTACTGAAATAATACTATTATTAAATTATTCATTTGAATTTGTTATTTAAAGGCAATATAACTTTAGGCTTTTCATAATTAATTTTAAATTATACTTATTAATAGTCGTTGCTCTGAAGAAAAAACCTATATGTGTTTTAGATTTTTTCTAAAAAAAATGTTAAATAAATATGTCCACTTTATTTTTTGTAATCAACTTTATGTAAATAGAATATTAAAAAAAAAATTATTAAAATACTTATGAAGAACTGCAATTGTTACAAAATTTATCTTTTTTTATCTCTTCAAAATATTTGGAAAACCACATAGAAGTTTTATTCGAAATGTTAATGTTGTCCAAGTTTGTTAGTTACTATTATTTAAATCAAATAAAAACAGTATGATAAGAAAATCTACAAATTATCTTTATTTCCAATTAACCTCAGGTGTATCGCTCCAAACTAGTTTAAATTAAATGGGTTGTGTCTTGTAATTTAAAATTGAATATTATGGTATTTAGCAAATTCAAGTAAAACAAGTAAAAAACTTAATTCGGCCTTATCGAATATATTGATACCCTACATAATGTAAAAAGTTATTTCCAGAAAATGTTGTTAAAAATATTGTTAAAAGTAATATTGAGAAAAAATTTTCGCTGAAAAAAAAATGTTTGGTGAAAAAAAAATCATGATTTTTTTTATATGTTTGTACTTGATTACATACAATTTGGTTTCCAATTCTGTTTACATATGTCAACTCCAGGTAGGAGCCGAATTAAAGCATTTTGTATTTTTAGGTTATGTAGAATTTGTCAACACTGAACCAATATCGATTATATGCAATATTGATCTGCTCGGGGCAACAACAAATTAAGTTTAAGTCATTACTGTGTAATATTTTGACCGTGATAAGACGAGCATCGCAAGAGTATTTTAAAACCGATTACTGTTCAATAATATACACATTTTATGGGGTCTCAGACCGATATTTCGATGAGTTACAAACGGAATGTTAATTCCTTTTTTGGAATTCCAAAATCGTGGTGAAAATAGTTGCTATTTAGGGTCAATATTAACACACAAAAATATTGGACCTGAAGAGCAATTTCTTTGGGCTCTATTTTTGACCTGAAAATCGAAAAGATCTGAACAAGTGAACAATTTTTTCTTATCCGATTAAAGTATTATTTTAGCTCGAGGCCCAAAAAATTATATTTATGATATTCTTATAACACAGTGCGACAGTCAAAATTTGATCTGCACTAGACCACATACATACAAAACTAGTGGTATAATATAGCAAAACTCTGTTCTCAGTTCTTTATTTAGAGCTCTTCTCTCATTTTAAAAGGACTGTAAAGTTTTAAGGATATAAAAATTTAAAAATTTTTTTTTAAAGTATTTCTTAAATTTTTAAAACATTTCTAACCATCAATTTTTGTGAATTTCAGAATGTTTAAAAGAATAAAAATGTGTTACAAAAAGACCTTGGTAAAATTTTGATCTTCGGGTGCCTGGTTGATTCGCAAGGGTCCAACCAGGTTTTCTTCACATAGTTCAGGTAAATGTAGCCTATAAACAAAGTGGTATAATAAAAGTTGTTTAGAATTGCGAGTTTTATAACATATATCGTGGAACTATATTCAATTTTAGCTATATTGAATATAGCTCAACGATTTTTTTTTTTAAACAGGACCAAAAAAAGTTTTTATTACAAAATAACTTTTCAGTTACACTTTTTCAGTAAGTAACATATGAAGCTAAAAAAAAATTTTAATTCGGAAGTTTTCGAATTTCAAATGAAAAAAACCAACTCAAAGCCATTGTCCTACATGTAAGACAGTGGAAGACTTACTCCACAATCATTGTCAGTGCCCAGCACTATCTCACATGCGATTTAATTGCTATGGATCTTACGTCTTTCAGACTAGGGAGTAACTTAGAGGGATCAGCCCGTGGAAGATGTTAAAATATATTAGACTGAGTAAATTTGATAAAGCATATGTGTGGAGTTAAATTGTCATGCTATTGGACAGGAAGACAGAATAACGTATCACTTTGGAGCAGGATCTGGTCTCGTGGACAAAACGTCAAACTTAGCGTAACCTTACATTGCCCTACAGGTGCTCAACTATTCCGACCACAACTATTTGCAAATTCCAAAAATTTCTAAATTTGCTCCACCCTAGTATAGCAATGAAACATAACTATAAACACACACATATACATAGATCCACAATGACCAATGGTCAGATTTATGTATAAACAGACAAATAATTATATACAAACAAAAACGACATAAAGCATAAACTAATTAAACTGATTGTGGGTCTATGAAATAAGTGTGAATTGCATGTACATAATTCATAGAAATATTGTCATTGGTAAAAAAGGATTTTAATTAATATCGTCAACATAACATAAGAGAACACATAATCCAATCTAATCTAATTTACTTAACTAAAATGCCAAACTAAACTAAATATCATTACAAAAGCATAAATATTTACGAAGGGAAATATATGTAATTCTAATTTAATATTGTATTTCATTGATTACAGCTCTCACTTATAAATGCATTTATATGCATAAGTACACTGAAAAAAAAGACATAACTAAAATTAAGGAAAAAATGTCTTTGAAAATTTATCATGAATTTTCCTAAAATTTAGTTAAATTTAACTTAAAAATGAGAAATTTTCTTAACTATGAGGAAAAAATTTTAGTTCATTTACTTATAATTATTTCATAGTTTTCTTTAAATGGATTTTTTTAATATTAGGAAAAAAATTCTTACTGCCAAAGAAATTTTCCACAAATCTAAGAATCGTATCTTAATTTTTAAGACATATTTCTTAAAAAACAATTTAGTTCAAGTTTAGTTAAAATTTACTAAAAAAAACATCATCGAATTTCTCTTCTTTGAATTGAGGAAGTGTACTTCTTAGAATTTAGTTAATAACTTCTGAGAAAATAGTAAATAACTTCTTAGAATTTAGTTAAAAATTCAAAATGGCGATATCTCGAAAACTAAGCGAGATAGAGCGAAACGGATGACATTTTCAAAAGAAAGACAACAAAGAAAAATATGGAAAACCCTAGCTCTGCATATATGTCGGGGTCTCAAGACCCTAATTTTAGATCTAAAATTTGAAATTCCCGAGATTTTATATATGCACATATCTCGGTAAATACTGCCAACACGAGAAAAGGTCCAACGGCATTTTTGTAGCTCTTGGCTCGTAGAACACTTCCGCAAAATACCCGAAAGCCCTCCGATTAATAGTTTATGAGTAATTCGGTTTTTAAGATTCTCAAGACCCTATCAGGCCCCATATTACCGTATCTCAAAAACTAAGCAAGTTAGAGCGAAACGGACACAAGTTTTGGTTCAAAATCTATGGGGACTCTTAAAGGACCCAACGGGGTCTCGAGTTAAATGGGGTCCGAACCCATGGGACCAGGGTCTAGACCCAATCTATTTGAAGTATAATTTTTCCCATTTTCTAGTTAAAATTGGCTTAAAATTAAATAACTTTGTTTTCCTTATTTTTGGGAAAATTATGAACTAAAACCAAGAAAAAAAAATCTTTGGAGCCAAATCATTCCCTCTTTTTCTCAAAATTGAGTTAATTTTCCCAGATTTTAGTTCACTTTTTTTTGAGTGTACATACATTCTTTTTTCCAGAGTCAAACCTTTGCATATATTTCTATAAATATTTAGAATAATTTCAATTCATATACTTCACACATAATTGCATTATGATATTTTATATGTGTTTGTCTATAATAATATCTGTACGATCTTTCAAACATAATCATAATTTAAATCTCATACAGTTTTATTTGCAAAAGTCAAATGATATAAAAATTCATGGCAAAAATTTCGAAAATTTAACTTTTATCATATAAATCTTATAAAATACTTGATAATCTTTTTCTGTTCTTTTATGTTTCTTAAATATTAAGCACATACACATGTGAACTTAGATTTTTTTCCCCCATTGCAACAACCTGCAACGTATTTATTTCCTTTTTCCTTTACGTTTGTGTGTGTTGTAGCTTATTTGAGTCATTCTATGAGAAATGTCTAGCTGAGAAAGAAGAGCATTGATGAATTGTTATATTTGATTTAATTTTTAGCATTTTGCCAAAAAAATGTGAATAATGTCATTCAAAACTTTATCGAAATATTTTTTTGAAAATTATCAATGATATTGAAGGATAAAGTTTTGAAAGGACATTACGTAAAAATAATAAAATGGGAGAATTAATGGAGACGCTACTCTTTCGTTTGCCATCACTGTATAGTGCCACATTTGACAAATCTAGCACGACAAAAATAAAAAAAAAAAGTTCCACGATAATCATGATTAGTTTGTATGTATTATAAAATATTCCTAATAGCACGCAAATAATCATACAAGAACGATAATTCTGTTCATTAATAAGAGGCATGTGCATAAAGTTGCAGTTTTGTAAAATCCTATAATTAGTGTACATTAGAGTGACTCAAATAAAAAAAAAGTTCATGATGTACCCCCCTCAAAATTAATTTTGACATGTTTTATGAAGATTCCCAAAATATTTGGGCTCCAGCGATAATCTCCCGTGAGCTAAACCGCGTCAAAAATGGGTCAAAAAAAGGTATTTTTCATGAATAAAAAATTCAGTAATTTTTTTTTTTGTCTAATGAATGACCAAATATAATAGATATTTAGAAATTCTTTGATTCTGCATTAAAACATTTTAAAAATCTAACCACAGACTCGAGATAACAAGATGTTTATGTCAGTTTTTTGATGCTTTTCAATTCGATTTTACTGAAAACTTAAAAAACTTTGGCATTTTTTGTCCGATTTTCATTTCTATTAATTTAACCCATGCATGATCAAAATATTTTGGCAAGCATTTTAAAAAAAGTTTTTGCGGAAATTATTGAAAGCTAGTTGTAATACTTTTAAAAAATAAAATTAAATAAGGTTTTTGTTTATCTAGACGTTCTTATTAATATCAAATAATTATTACGAGTAACACTTTCCCGGTAATTTTTTTTTTTCGAAATTTGTATGTGCAAATTAATTTTAAAAATAAAATATAAACAAATTCTATCTTAATCGCATATATTCGTGCAAAAAACGCATCTAATAAATAGAGAAATCAATTATATTATTTTTTTTAAGTATTACAATTTTACTCAAATTTTTTCCACATTTTTTTTTAATTGGTCATGAATGGGTTTAATAAAAAATATTAAGATCTATTTATTAGATGAGTTTTTTGCACGAATTATGCGATTAAGAGAAAATTTGTTTATATTTTATTGATAAAATTTATTTGCACATAAAAATTCTGAAAAAAAATTCACCGGGAAAGTGTTACACGTAATAAATTTAAAATTAAATTAATAAAATTTCAAGTGGAGGTCAATACCTTTCTAACGATGTATTAAAAGTGAAAATCGGGTAAAAAATACCAAAGTTATTTAAGTTTTCAGTAAAATCGAATTGAAAACCATCAAACAACTGACATACACATCTCGTTATTTCGAGTCTGTGGTTAGATTTTTAAAATGTTTTTATGCTGAATCAAAGAATTCCTAAATATCTATTATACTTGGTCATTCATTGGACAAAAAAAAAATTTACTGAATTTTTTATTCATGAAAAATACCATTTTTGGACCCATTTTTGACGCGGTTTAGCTCACGGGAGATTATCGCTAGAGCCCAAATATTTTGGGAATCTTCATAAAACATGTCAAAGTTAATTTTGAGGGGGGTTCATCATCAACTTTTTTTTGAGTCACTCTAGTGTACATTATTTCGCATTAACTATGTCGAGTTTAAACTGTTGTAACTTTTCAACAAAAATATATATTTATCCTCTCTTTTTTGTTTTTTTTTAAGGATATTTAAATGCTCTAAGTCATATTTTCTTTTCTTTTTTATAAAAAATTTTTTTCTATTTTTTTTAAATAAATTTTAACATTGTTTAAGCTCAAATACTTTATTTGATTTAAACTGTCCCCTTTTTGGGACACTTGCTCCTTAAAGGGTTAATACTAGTTGAATTCTAGTTTGCTACACTTTCCGTGCAACTCTGTAAAGAGTTTAGCATAGAATTCGGCTAGTAAACCGTTAACGGGACTTTAAGCATTGTTTGTCGCCACTTTATATATTTTCTATTCGTTAAGTATTAATCGTTCAATCATCGCCATATCAAGCACTACGTGCATATACCTACACCCCTGTGTATTTAAAGGTAATTTATTTGTTATAAATAAATATAGAGACTTTTCTCTTACTAAAATCAATTGAAATCTTTTGTTTTTATTTCTATAATAATCCGAACCTGCTCCACGGGCAAACATTTGGTCCTTCACCCCGGATTTATTGAAAGATTTCAACAAGGAATTAATTCTTATATTTTTTCCCATCGCAGCATCCATTTTTTTGCGGCATCATCTACCCCCAACAACAACATTAAATTTTTTCCCTAAAAGTTTATTTTATTTCTTCAAATAAAAGGTACGTGCGTTTATTTTTTTTTATTGTTGTGATAAATAACATAAAGTGATACAGAAAGTGAAGTGAAAATTAAATAAAAATTAATTGCAAAAAATTTTTTCATTTACATTAAAATTGTGTGTTGATATAGTAGTATTTATATATTAAATACATACTATTTTTTTATGAACTATTGTGAATGATCGTGTTACAACCCTGATCGCGTTTTGAGTTTATACAGTCCACTTGTTTGACATTTTGTCATTACATATCTATTTACATACTTTTTTTTCGCAACCATTCCGTTTGTTTACAGGACGGACATAAATAATTTTTTTTTATAATTTTTTTTTGATAAAAGTGTTAATTTTTCATTTAAATTAATTAATTCTTATTTAAATTTTTTAATAAAAAATTATAAAATAAATAACACTATTTTTTCCTTTTTATTTCGTTGAAAAAAGTCGTCGGGTTTGTTATAAAATTAAAGTGTTAAATTTGTGATTTTTTTTTACATGGTACATACATACATACGTACATACATTTATATTTTCTAATTATTAAATATAAATTCTTTAATATAACTATTGCAGTGTTTTTATTTTTTCATTCCCTTTTGTGCTATATCCTACTCGATCAGAGTACCACACAAAATTCTTTTACCATACCAACTACATACGTACCGTGTTGTTGTTGTTTTTTTTTTAACAGTGATTTTTTTTGTTACAAAACAAGTACCCTACTGTCCGGTATAGTCGCGACATAGTCTTTGTGTAACATTGAAATTAAAAATTTATTTTTATAATTTTTTTTGGGCATTTTAGTGAAATTTGGTGACATTTTTGGAAAATTCGTTAGTGCCTTCGTATTTTTTCGTGCTTTTTCGTAAAATTTTGGAATTTTAATAAAATTTTAAAATTTTTTTTGTTTCCTTTTGCGAATTAATTTTTTGTGAAAGATCTTTTTACATTTTCGGAAAATCTTCGTGCATCTTCGTGTTTTTTCGTGAAACTTCGTTCTTTTTCTTCGGAAATTAGTGATTTTTGTTTATTTTTCTTCCGAAATCGATATTTTTCGATTTTTTTGTGAGTAAAAATTTACGAACTCGAAAAATCTTCGTATTTTTCAATTTTTTTCGGGATTTCTCTAATTTTTTGAAAAAGTTTTGATATTTCACAGCAAAGTTGTACGTTTTCTGAATTTTTTTATTGGGTTTTTTCTTATATTTTCGCGCTTTTGGAAACATTTTGTGGAATTTTCTGTTTCTTTTTCATAAATGGATAAGAAAATGTCAGCTTTTGAACTTTTCATGAGAGAAACTGATGAAGTTGTCAGGTTCGAAGAAGGGTTTAGGAAGATCGCCGATGACGCTCATTCTAAATTTAGTCTCGAGTTACGCGGAAAGGAGTTGAGTTCAATGTGGGATCAAGTGAAAAGTTCCTACAAATCGTGTATTGTTTATTTGACAACATTAAAGGTGCCTAAACCAGCTGATGTTGTAGCAGCCGAGTCGAAATACTCATCCACTTTCAACGTATACATTGATTGTTTGTCAACAATAAATGAGAAGTTGGATGAGTTCGCGAAGGCTAACGCGAATAGTAGCGCTCAAACTCCTTCGGTATCGGTTAAGGCCGATGAGGATAACCACAGTATGCGTCTTCCTCCTTGCAATATACCCGTCTTCGATGGCAATGTTCTTTCTTGGCCTTCGTTTAGGGATCTTTTTAAAGCGGTTTTTATAAATAATTCGCGTATAGGTTCCGTGGAAAAACTATGTCATTTAGTTGAGAAAACTAGTGGCGAGGCTAGGGAAATAGTTTCGAAAGCCCCGCTTACCAATAGCGGATTCGACATAGCTTGGAAGAGCTTAGAAGATAAATACGAGAACCTGCGTTTAATGGTGAATCATCATCTTATGGCTCTTTTCAACCTTCCAGTCCTCGATAAAGAGACTATTGAAGGCTTGAAATCATTGCAGCGTGGTATCGACGGGTTCTTTTCAGGCATGTCAGTTTTAGATATTGCCACGACGGATCCTCTTTTTTCCCACATGATCGTTTTCATTTGCATTCAACGATTACCTTCGAATACGTTGGATCTGTGGGAACATACCGTTGAAAATAAGAAAATCTTGTCCATTTGGAGCGATTTTGATAAATTTTTGACGAATAGGATCGATACTTTGGAATGCTCTCGTGATCTTAAGGGTTCTCATGTTTCGAAAAAAGCACCTGAAGTGAAAGTGAAAGCGCATGTTTCAAATACATCATCATCGTCATCAAAGTGCGTTTTATGTAAAAACCAAGTACATTTATTACGCTCATGCCTTCGTTTTAAAAAATTATCTGTGGCTGAACGATTTTCAACTGTGAAAAAGCATAATTTTTGTATAAATTGTCTTTCACAAACACATGAGGCTAGAAATTGTGGTAGTTCATACACTTGTTCCAAGTGTAATAAACGCCATCACACACTACTTCATCGTGATACGCAGCCTTCTGCAAACTCTTCTGGGAATATTCGCGCTAATGCAGCGGCGAATTCAACTACGCAGCCTTCTTCACATTCGGTTGGAAATGTTCGTGCTAATGCGGTAGCGAATTCAACTTTGAATCCCCGTACTACAGAATTTACTCCCGATCCGAATGTGCAATCCACCTCTAGCGGTGGAAATCCAACGCATCCTTCGAATAGGCAGGTCTTTCATGCTTCGCAGAATCGATCTGTGCTTTTAGGGACAGCTGTGGTGAACATTATTCACCAGGGTACGACGTACCAAGCCCGGGCTCTTATAGATCCGGCTTCTGAGGCTTCGTTTATTTCCGAAAGCTTGCAGAATCGTTTGAAACTTTTGACATATTCTACGAATGCTCAGATTTCAGGCGTGAATCAAGCTGTATCTGCCACTTCAAGAAAAATTTGTTCTCTGAAGATTGGCTCTCGGTTGGATACCTCACTCGTTTTGGAGACGATGGCCCTTGTTTTACCGAAAATATCGGGTAATTTACCATCGTTTAATATTCCATCCTGTATTAGGCATAACTTGCCGAACCTCCGTTTTGCGGATCCCAATTTCTACGATAGTAGGCCGGTCGATATTTTGTTAGGCGCGGATTTATATCCTCGAATTCTTTCGGGTGAAATTCGCCAGGACATTTTGGGCTCTTTATTGGCTCAAAATACAGTTTTTGGCTGGATTATTACCGGTCCGATATCGCAGCCTCAAGTTCAAGTCTATTCTACTAAGGTAGAATTTTCGGAGGAAGATTCTCTCAATAGAACTCTTCTTAAATTTTGGGAACTTGAGGAAACCCCTAAGAAGAAGATTTTATCTACTTTTGATAAAATCTGTGAGGAGAATTATAAAGCGACTACACGTCGGGATTCTGATGGTAGATATATCGTGACGCTTCCATTTAAACCTGAATTTCCGAATACTTTAAACTTGGGTAACTCGAGGTCAAACGTTCTCAGACAGTTTGTAAGGACGGAATCCTCTCTTCTACGAAGGCCTGAGATAAAGGAAATGTACGACAACGTCGTCGGGGAATATTTGGATCTGGGTCATATGAAACGTGTGTCAAATTCTCCGGCTACAACCTATTCTTGCTATTTACCCCATCACCCAGTCGTCAAACCGGAGCGAAAAACTACGAAATTGAGAGTAGTTTTTAACGCTTCAAATAAAACATCTAACGGTACCAGTCTTAACGACTGTCTTTATGTTGGACCCACATTACAGGCAGATTTAGTTCTGTTAATTCTTCGTTGGCGACTTTTCAAGTTTGTTTTTAATTGCGATATTACGCAAATGTATAGGCAAATTAGAGTTGATTCGGCTCATACTCCATTTCAACGTATCTTGTTTAGAGATTCTCCGACTGAGGACGTTAAGGAGTATGAGTTACAAACTGTTACTTTTGGCGTCAATTGCGCCCCTTATCTTGCCATACGAACTTTGTTGCAATTGGCAGATGATTCTGAAGCTAAGTATCCGCTGGCATCGCATATTCTACGGAAATGCATGTACGTTGACGATGTGTTAACAGGGACTCACGACGTTTCGTCTGCGTTGATCGCTCGTGATCAACTCATAGCAGCATTGTCTAATGCTAAATTTGACTTGAGAAAATGGACTTCCAACGAACGGACAATTTTAGACAGATTTCCCCCTGAGTATTTGGTGGACGCTAAACTTTTAACTTTTGTAGAGTCGAGTAGTTCGAAGACGTTGGGCATTCAATGGAATGCTCAATTAGACTCGTTTTATTTTAGTGTAATTCCTATTGCACATAAATCGAGTCACACTAAGAGGGAAGTTCTATCCACGATAGCGAAATTGTTTGATCCTGTAGGTTGGCTGGGCCCAGTGATAATAGTTGCAAAAATTATCATGCAGAGAATTTGGCTCGATAATATCGATTGGGACGATTCGCTTCCTCTTTCAACGGAGAATGAATGGAAAAAGTTTGTTACTTCTTATCATGAAGTTAACAATATACAGATTCCAAGATGGGTTCATTATACGCCAAGTTGTTCTGTTGAACTTCATGCGTTTTCTGATGCCTCGGAAAAGGCATACGCGGGGGTGATTTACATTCGTATTGAAACCTTCGATGGACAAATTTATACCCATTTGTTAACGGGGAAAACAAAAGTGGCTCCTATTAAATCTATTTCCATACCACGTCTTGAGCTTTGTGGGGCAGTTTTGGCCTCAGAGCTTTTACAAACGGTACTTAGCGAAATAGATATAAAAATTCGCCAGGTTTATTGTTGGACTGATTCAACAATCGTCCTTGCCTGGTTGAAAAAGGACCCTTGTTCTTGGACCACTTTTGTTCGAAACAGAGTATGCCAAATCCAACAAAACGTTGGAAACCACAATTGGTATCATGTTCGGTCCGAGGAGAATCCTGCCGATTTGGGCAGTCGAGGCATTTCTCCTTCTGAGTTGGCTGACAATATTCTTTGGTGGTATGGTCCACATTGGCTTCGTCAAAATAAGGTTGACTGGAATATCACAGATCTTTCGGGTCTTAATACTGACAATGAAATGCAGAAAATTAAGACTCATGTGTCCTTCTTTAAGGACGCCGGAGGGAAAGATGTGTATTTCGATATTCTAGCGAGATACTCTCGCCTTGATAAAGCGCTTCGGGTAACCTCATATATCTTGAGATTTCTCGAAAATAGCCTCAAATCGCGCAAATCGGCTCGTCATTTATATCAGAGTAAAACTCTTTATAATTGGGAGATAAAGAGAGCTAAAACGCATTTGGCCATTATTGCTCAGAAATGTCATTTTGGCGAAGAATATAAATGTCTTTTGGAGAAGAAACCAATTTCTTCACAGAGTTTTTTGGTTCCCTTAAATCCTTTCCTCGACAAAGACGGTGTTATGAGATTAAATGGTCGTTTGGCTAAATGTCCATCTTTATCGTATACTGAACAACATCCAATCATTTTACCATATGCCCATCGGTTTACACAACTTTTGACCGAATTCGTACATTTAATTTCCATTCATGGTGGAAATCAGTTAATGTTACGTATACTTCGCATCGAATATTGGATTCCACGGATGAAATCTAAAATACGTGGAGTTATCGGTCGGTGCCAACGTTGCGTTCTGGACAGAAAACGTTCTTGCAGTCAAATTATGGCCGCGCTACCACCTGAAAGGACTGTTCTTGATAGGCCTTTTTCTACTACAGGGGTGGACTTTGCGGGTCCTTTTGACATAAAGAGTTTCACTGGTAGGGCTTGTAAAATAACAAAAGGGTACGTATGTATTTTTGTGTGCTTTTCGACAAAGGCCATACATCTGGAAGCAACATCGGATTTGTCTACGGCTACTTTCCTAGCCGCTTTTCAAAGATTTACTTCTCGGCGAGGTTGTCCTCACGCTATCTTTTCGGATAACGGTACTAATTTTGTAGGCGCGTCGCGTGAATTAGAGAGAGATTTCAAGACTTTCCTTAAAGAAAGTCAGTCCACGGTGTGTTCTAAATACAGTTTTCAAAATCTTTCGTGGCGTTTTATCCCAGCTGGTGCCCCTCATATGGGTGGTCTGTGGGAAGCCGGTGTGAAGAGCTTTAAACTTCACTTTCGGAAGGAGGCGCAAGCATTCAAATACACTTTTGAAGAATTCTCGACCATTCTAGCGAGAATCGAAGCTTGCCTTAATTCGCGTCCTCTTGGTCCTATGACGGACAATCCGAAAGAACCGGTAGCGCTGACACCTGGACATTTTTTAATTGGTTCTCCAATTCTAGCTCCTGCGGAGCCTACAATAACTGACCCTCCGATAAGTATAGTAAATCGGTTTCGGAAAATGCAGGCTATTACTCAACTTTTCTGCCAACGGTGGAAAGAAGAGTATTTAATGGGCTTGCACAAGCGTTATAAATGGCAAAATCCGGAACGCGAAATTGGGGAAAACGATTTAGTCGTCATAAGGCACGAACAATTGCCTCCAACTTCGTGGAGATTAGGTCGTGTCGTTAAACTCTACCCGGGTAGTGACGGTCATATTCGTGTAGTAGACGTGCGCACTGCGAATGGGGTTGTAAGACGACACATCGCGAAGCTGGTCATCCTGATCAATTTGAATTAAAACCATAATTTTTACTTTCTGTTAATCTTTATTGTTTCACAGCATAATGGACGCATTAAAAACCCTATTTGAAGATGCTCTTTTGGAGGATTATGATGAAGCGATGGAGGTAGCAGATCCAGTTGTTGCAGTAGCCCCCTTGGTTGCTCCTGTGTCAACACCTGCACCTGAATTTTCACCTAATACGGTGGCCGCATCTGCTCCTGTTGATGTGCCTCCGCAAGCTACGACCTCTAACGTAGCACCAACAACGACAACAATACCCGAACCTTTATCGGGTGCCATCGGAACCTCTGGTTCGAGTATTATCGCGACCGCCACTTCAAAAGACGAACGCGATTTTAAGTGTAGAGTGTGCAAAGGCAGACATCCTCTCAGGTCCTGCGTAAAGTTCCGTAAAATGGCCTATGAGAGGAAACTTCGTATGGTGGTCATGCACCACTATTGCTCGCGTTGTTTGGCGCACTCGCATATTGCTAAAAATTGCAATAGCACCTTTAGGTGCCGCGAGTGCAAGGGGGATCATCACAACCTCCTTCACGCTTTTCGCGATTCCGGTTCAGGAAAAAAGTCTCGTCCCTCGCGCTCCTCTACACTGCAAAAAACTTCGACGAAAATTTCGCTTCCGTCCGTGTCCAGAGTGTGCTTGTTGCCTATCCGGCACATTATCACTTTTTCACCAACTTTAATAGTTTCCGCTATATTACCGGGAAAAACTATTCCGGTACGTGCGGCCTTGGACCTTTGCTGTAATGTTAGCTATGTTTGCGAAACCTTGGTGCAGCAACTTCGGTTGCCTGTTTCCAAGGTAGATGCAGTCGGATTTTGTCGGCTGACTCTGGGGTCAGCCTATGACTCCACATTTAGCATTGCAGTAACGGCCAAGGTCACACGGATGAAAGGTGTCCGCACTCCTTCGGAGTCGGTACCGGACACGGTGAAGGATGGGTTCGCTGGGTTTCAGCTTGCTGACCCTAATTTGAATGTTTCGTCTCGTGTCGCGCTGGTTTTAGGACCTGAAATAAGCCCTCAAATTATTAAGGGTAAAATATACTCGAGCCCGGGTCTTCCATTGGCTCAATACACCAGTTTTGGTTGGGTCATATCTGGCCAATCCCCTCTTTAGGGATACGATCCCCTTGGATCAAACGACCCCCTTGGGTCTCTTCGTTAATTTATTTATATTGATTTTAAGCTCTGGTCTCCTTTAGATCACACTATCCTCTTGGGTAGTGTAGCTTAAAATACCGGTCCCTTGACCATTAGCTTTAAGTGTTTTTTGAAAAAATATAAAAAAAATGAATTTAAAGCTTTAATTGAATTAATTTCTTATTACTTAACATTAAGAATCCGTTGCAACCCCTTATTGTTGCAAGGCGGCCGGCAATGTTTAAGCTCAAATACTTTATTTGATTTAAACTGTCCCCTTTTTGGGACACTTGCTCCTTAAAGGGTTAATACTAGTTGAATTCTAGTTTGCTACACTTTCCGTGCAACTCTGTAAAGAGTTTAGCATAGAATTCGGCTAGTAAACCGTTAACGGGACTTTAAGCATTGTTTGTCGCCACTTTATATATTTTCTATTCGTTAAGTATTAATCGTTCAATCATCGCCATATCAAGCACTACGTGCATATACCTACACCCCTGTGTATTTAAAGGTAATTTATTTGTTATAAATAAATATAGAGACTTTTCTCTTACTAAAATCAATTGAAATCTTTTGTTTTTATTTCTATAATAATCCGAACCTGCTCCACGGGCAAACAAACATAATACAAATTTTTGAAAAGAAAATTAAAAATTTATTTTTTTTTATGGAATAGAACTTTTGTTGTTCGTCCTCATTAGTCGCTGCACTTTTTCAGACATATTAACTAATATCCATAGTACTTATTTCAATGCCTAACTTTTGCGATCGTCTGCGGCGCCGACTACAGTGAGGCGATATGTTAGCCCACAGAATCCGCAAGTTTAAGAAAATTTTTACTTATTTTAAAAAAATATTTTTCCTCTGGATAAAAAGAATTAAACTTATATTAAGTACAATTTTACTTAATTTTAAGATATACTTAAGTAAATTCATTACTATTTTTAAGGAGAAAATTTACTTGGAATAACAAGTAATATCTTTGGAACCCTCGCATCCCCTTCTTTTCTTAAATTAAGTTCAACATGCTTTAAAACTTGTAAAAACAAGTTTTCAGTGTATATATATTCCATATACTTTAGAAAAAATAGCTATTTTCAAACATATAAAAAATGGTTGCCGCTTTTTGACGCGTTTTCTATTTTCAGTCCAAATATCAATTTTTAATAAATGTAACATGTTTCTTCGCCGTGACACTTATATTTTAAAACACTTTTTAAAGTTTTGGAGCAAACAAATTAACTAACCAAAAACATTTTAGTAGAAATCATCAAACTCTGGACTTTTGATTGAAGAATGCTTCATATGCCGGTATTTTCTGGATGTGTGCTTGCATTTTATAGTATATTCATACACATCTGAACATACGTTTGACATCAGGTATTTATGTGACATTAATCACAGTAGCTAAGAAAATTTATATACTTATCTAGTTATAAATAAAGTTGTATATGTCATCATGAAATATAAATCCTTTTTTATATATTCTTTTTTTTTTTGTCCTGAAACAGGATAAATTGAAGATTATTCTCCTAAGCTCTTTTTAAATGTTAATTTGTTGTAACATTTGATTTGATTTAAAATCATTTAATTTCAAATCATTTTCTAATTTATTTGCTTTTTTACGTGTTTGATTGATGTTCGTTTTTGTTCCTTTTTAATTCATATAAATTAATACGGAATTTTATCTTGAGCTTCCATTTGTTTGCCAATACCATCGAGACGTGCAAATAATCTTTTTTATGTTAATTGTGAATGTGAGTGTATAAATGTGTATTACATGTGTGAGTATGTGTGTGTGTATGTATGTGTGTGTGTAAGTAATATTGTATGTTTAATTGATCTGTGGTTTTTTGCACAGTTCGCACATACGATGTCATAGTGTTGCGTTAATGAATGACGTTACTTAAATGTCATTGATTTCTGAAGACTAATTGCTGACTTATGTTTAATCAAAGTGTGTCGTGCCACAAAATGATTAAAAACTCAATTAGACATACTTATTATGGATATGTAGTAAGTAACACCTTGTGTTCATTCTCAATTAATGATCGATGGTAAAATGAAATTGATTAATACGTAATAGAAAATCAGTATGTTAGTCGAAAAAAAAAAGAATTTAAATAGTTTATTGTTCACTTAAAAAAATTTGATGTCTTCAAAAAAAAAATTTTTTAAAGAGTTTCGTACGACTAACAATTTTTTTTGTGGTACCTTTCGACCAATAAGCACTTTTTATTTTTACAGTTTTTTTTTCATAAAAGCTTTAGTTGAAGAAATAGATTTAACTAAAATTTTAAAACTTATGAGGTTGGTTTTGCGAACGGCGAACAGTTCAGAAATTTTTTAATATCCGTATTCAGCGTGTATTTAAATTAAAAAAAAAAAAAATATATCGCAAATTATTTTTTTTTTCTTTTTAATTTTTCAAAAATCCAAAAATTTCGTTGGAAATTTTCTAAAGTTCCAAAATTAAAATGATGGATTTATTTTATTAAACCGAATCTTAAAAAGAAATACAAAGAAACACTTAAAAAGAAATAAAATAAATTACACATTTTCAAAACGTTGCCCTGCACTATGGTTCCAAATCCATTTTTTTTTGGCAGAAATTAAAAAAATAAAATTTAACAAATTTTCAAAAGCTTATACATTTCCTCAATGTCAACCCTATAAGCTATCAAGAAAGTATAATGAAAAAAATTTGGTGCCAATACTTGCAGGGGCCCCTGTAGGCTAGTTGGTAGCGTGCTAGCCTATGAAACAGGGGGTCGTGGGTTCGATTCCCACCAAAACCCTTGGTCGATTTCGCTACAACGAGACGACGGTCATTGTTACCAGTTCTCGGTTAGGTTAAAATTATTTAAAATGAGTTGTAAATAAAAATTGGAAAAATAAATAAAAACTGATCATTGGATCAAATTATTATTATATTATTATTACTTGCAGTTTGCTAGGCTTTCAAAGTTGAAAGTTTTAAGACGTATAATAAAACCGGAGTGAAATCAATATTACACTTATACAAACGGCAAATAGGAAAAACTAAAATTATAAAGAGGCTAAAGGTACAAACTGAAACCTAAGGATACTAGTTCTTGATTAAAATTCCTATTTTACAGTTAATGCATCCTTGGCGTTATTCTTGGGTGTTTTGATTATGAGGATTTTGGAGCCAAAGTAGCCTATATCTTTCGTGGACAAAAAGTTGTGTTTGGGCATGAACTTGCATGAGTCTTTAAACGTGAAAGTGTTTTCAATATTGTATATTTAATATTAAAATTTACATCTTGCCAGCATTTTTTGGCAAACTCCCACAATTTCCATTTTAGTTTAGCACAAATTTCGGCCAAATTTGCTGTTTTTTGCGTGACACGGTTTCAAATTATTTTTTTTTATAATTTTTTTGCATTCCGTAAAGCTAATTAATTAAGAAAAATATATTTAAAAAAAAAAAAAAAAAAAATTTTCCAAAGAAAAAAAAAATTTTCAAAAAAAAAAATTTTTTCAAAAAAAAAATTGTCAAAAAAAAAATTTTTTTTTGACAATCGATTTTTGATTGCGCTAAGAGATAAAAATCATTCCAGAATTAATCCAAGTGACCTTGCTTCATTTTTTGAATTTATGCCAAAAAAAAATGCATTTGGAACCATAGTGCCCTGGACCGAAATTGTTTTACAAAAATTTTGTAAATATTTTTTTCTCAATGTCATCTGCATAACGAAACTTTTTGCACAAATTTTAAAAATAATAAAATTTTTTTTTTTTTTTTCTATACTCAAAACAATAACTCTGTTAAATTACAGAAAAACTCTGCAAATTTAACAGAGTACACCATACTTTTCCAGCTTACAATTGGTAATTTTACTAAAAATCTCTGTAAAATGATTTTGACAGAAAAAAACTGTTAATTTACTGAGTTTATAGTAAAATATTGGTTAAATATGAAAGCTTTTTTACAGAGAATACTCTGTAATTTTACTATAAAACTCTGTAAAATGATTTGGACAAAAAAAAAACTGTTAACTTACAGAGTTTTTAGTAAAATAGTGGTTAAATAAACCACCATTTAGCAAAGAAAACTATATAAATTTACATATATTTGTAAAATACACTTGATGAAAAAAAAAATTTACAGAAAAAATTCTGTAAATTTACAGAGTTAAGTTAAATGCATGTTATTTAGTAAAATTTTTATAAGATTTCTGAAAAGATTTTTTTGATAACTTTTTTTGCTACTTTTTCAACTTTTTCTCAAAAAAAAAAAAATATACAGATAAAATTTTGATGTTTGGTAACAAAAACAAAAACTACTCAAAACAGAAAACTTTGTTAGTATTTTGCTTAAATCTGTATTTTAAGAGAAAAGTCTTGTGATGCAGTTTTGTTTCCAGCTGAGGTAGCACTAGATATGTCCAGTGTTCAACAAAGGTCTGCTTCCTTTGTGATTGTATAGTTGTACACACGAAGTTGTTGACCCAATGTCGTTAGTACCGATGTAAGTGACTCACGAGTATAGGGCGCAGGTGAGTCGGTGAGACCGAACGTTAGTTGGTGTTCGGGGGTGTCAGGGAATCGGATGACGAAAGTAAACTAGAATATGTACGAAGTAACTCACGAGAACAGGGTGTTGGTGAGTCGGGTTAATACGAACGATAGGTGGCGTTCGGGTTTAACGGGCGATCGGGTTGCTAACTTCGATTCGTGAAAATAATACGTAACTCACGAGAATAGGGTGCAGGTGAGTCGTGTTAATACGAACGATAGGTGGCGTTCGGGTTTAGTGGGCGATCGGATGCTAACTACGATAAGCAAAAATACTAAGTAACTCACGAGAATGGGGTGCAGGTGAGTCGTGTTAATACGAACGATAGGTGGCGTTCGGGTTTAGTGGGCGATCGGGTGCTAACTACGATAAGTAAAAGTACTAAGTAACTCACGAGAATGGGGTGCAGGTGAGTCGGGTTAATACGAACGATAGGTGGCGTTCGGGTTTAGTGGGCGATCGGGTGCTAACTACGATAAGTAAAGAGACTAGTAACTCACGAGAATGGGGTGCAGGTGAGTCGTGTTAATACGAACGATAGGTGGCGTTCGGGTTTAGTCGGATTTCTAACTACAGGGTTTTAACTACGGACCAACTACGGCTAAAGACGGAGTTGGGAACAGGAATCTGGTCGGCTTACGGTATACATCGTATATTCTACGAGGTATATCACGAACTCCAACTGGTTTCTCGTTGTTATGGTCAGCCAAACTTTGTCATTATAAATAACTATTTGACTAACTTAATGAGAATTGCAAGCTACTCCTCCACGTTTGGTAGTAATAACTACCAAACAAACAATTGCATATTAGTAATGGGCACAAGTAGAGTGGTACGGTATGGGAAAAAGTATTTTCCTTGTAACGACACGTTACAGTCTGTTAATTATCTATAAAATTAAGATTACAAAGTAAAATGTAATATAACAGAGGAAACTTTGTTTTTTTGTCACAACAAAATACAAAGTATTTTCTTTAAATCTGTATTTTGACAGAAAACTCTGTCAAATATCTGTTGAATTGAGATTACAGTCATTTTACAGAGTATTTTACAGAGTTATTATTTTGAGTGTAACAAATGCACTACGGATCCAAACTTAAAGCTCTGGTTGCTCCCGGAAGATGACCTCCAAATATTTTTTTCATGTAATCAGTTTTTTAATAAGCATTGTTTTAGAGGTATTACCTAAAATTTTTCATTTTCGGGTTGAAATTCGTTTTTAATTGAAGATTGCAATCCTTAGCTGCTGGTAGCCACTGATTTTTTGTCCAAAATTCTTTTTTATTTTCCCGTAAAAAGGTTTTAATCCCCATTATTTGGGGGAGCAAGCATTTTCAAATTCGAAGGCTGAATCGAAATTTTTTTTTTTTTTTAAGAAGAAACACTCAGGCAATGCTGCCTATCAATTACTAATGAAATTGTGATGCTTTTTTCGGAAAAGGGATAGAAGAGAGATGAAAGATTTGAAAGACAGATGCCTTCTATTAGAAGGGCTTCAGTATGGCAACACTGTAATTGCGCGTGTTGTTATTTGTAGAACAGTTGATTGCATCGCCATCTGTTATTGATCTGGCAAATTATTTTGAAGCTGTGTTTAATAGCCACTATTTTATTATTTTACTTCGTTGACGTTTTAGTGCTGCGATAGATATGAGTTATAAATAGAAACTAATAAATATCTGAAAAAATGTTGTTCTGCCTGAGCTGAGAATCGAACCCAGGCATGCTGGCTAATCACATAGCTAACCACTAAGCCACAGCATTTTTACCCGGAATACAAAAAAAAAAAATACCGCTCTTATGTATTAGTATTAATTAGAGATGGGCGCGTGAGTAATTTTTGACTCACGCTCACGACAGGGATTTTTGAATCACGCACACTCATTCACGAGAATATTTTTTCTACTCACACTCACTCACAATTACGTTATTAAATTTAATAAAACTCCCTTTCAGGTGCACTCATGCAAGCTTCACTCATACTCACGTTGACTCACACTCACAAAGCTCTTACTTAGGTGACATGACATAATCCCCACGGACATTATCCCCATAACGGAAATGAGGATTATGACCCAATGCATTACGGACATGATCCCAATATTAGTTGTGGGGACTATGACCATTTCAAAAACGGTCATAGTCCCAATGGGGATTATGTCCCTTCCCTGTTAGGATTACGACCGCAAGTTTTTCGGTCATAACCCCCATTCATATTATGGGGACTAAGTCCAAAACAATTTCGGTCATAATCCCTTTATTTTGCGGAGAGGGTGGGTTGAATGCATGGAGTTTGTAATCCCTAAGCCCGGCCGAAGGCCGGCTACGCAGAAAAACTTTTAAGACAAAAAAAAAATTTCACATAATTATTGGGATTATGACCTATTAGTATAGTAGACATAATCCTTGTAATGGGGATTATGTCCACTTTTTACGTGGTCATTGTCCCCATAAAACTGGGAATTATGTCCATTTTTAATTGGGATTATGTCCAATTTTTTTTCGGTCATAGTCCCCACTACCGTTATGGGGATTATGACCGAATTCGTTTTGGTCATAATCCCCATACCGGAAATGTGGGTTATGTCCGTGGGGATTATGTCATGTCACCCTCTTATTTATACAAAAAAAAATTTAAAAACTAAAATTTAAAAAATCTTTTAAAATTTTCAGCAAAACTTAAAGTTCAACGAAATTCTATTTTTTTTTTGCTTTTTTCGGGACGAAATCTTATGTTAAGCCAAATTTTAAAAATTTTTTTGGTTCTTTTTTTGGCACAAAAGGAAATATGAAGAGAAAATAAATCACGCAAACTCACGCAAAAAATCGCCTCACTCACGCAAATTTTTCTCCACTCAAACTTACTCACAATCAAGTGAGTAAAATCGAATTTAGTCACACTCACGCGTGAATCACGTGAATCACCGCTCTAATCTGTTCATATGCCCATCTCTAGTTTAAACTGTTATTTTACGACCGTATTAAGTTAATTTATCAAATTATTTTTTATATTTTAACCTCCAGAAATGTAATTTTGATGCTAATTTGTGTTGATATTCGTTAAAAAACGTAATTTTAAAAGAGTAACGAATGTATTAAATTTACTCACGTTATTGTTAGTGAGTGTGAGCAGAAAAAATATACTCGTAAGTGAGTGTCCGTGATTCAAAAATTCCTGTCGTGAGCCTCTTGTTTAAACTAATGCACTTTTGAATAAAATATTAATTTTTTATGTTATTATAATGCATTATGTATTCAATTACAAATAATGCATTGTATCAAATTTTGAAATAATACATAATGTAACCAAATATAAGTCACCCATGATTTAATGTTTAGAAATAATAAATATGAAATACAATTTTTGCAATAATCATGAATAATAAAACATTATTTTTCACATTGAAATAATATGTTGTTAAACAAATGTTTGGTAAGACATCCTAAAATAATACTACAAAGAAAGGATATACATTACCTGGTAATGTGTTATATAATCACTACCCATTACCAAAACTTTGCTGGGATATTTTAAATTAAGATTGAAAGTGAAATGACGATAACAGATAGAATTTTGTATTTTGGTAAAAAAACAAATTGGAACAATTCTCTTTAAGCCTGTATTTTAACAGAAAACTCTGTCAAATATCTGTTGAAATGAGATTTCTGTTATTTAAAAGAGTATTTTACATTATTAGTGTTTTAAGTGTATTTAATGCATTTCACAAAACGTTGAATTAACCTGTTAAACTAAAATTTGTATGGTTTACATTAAACATCAAAATAATGCAAAAATATCACATTAAACAAAATAATTTACTCTGTGTAGGTATTTGTTGTATTGTACATGTAAAATGTTAATTTAAAAATATGTTTCATACATTTTTAGAATTCTTGTAAAAACAAGTCATTTTTTTTAACTAACCTCATTCAAAAACCACTGTCCGTATATTGTAGTACACTAAAAAAAAAAAAGTTTCAATTTTTACCTGTTAGAAATTATTTTCAATTTTAACTTAGGCCAACTTTGCAGACAATTTTTTTTCATCAACTTTTTTTTTGCATTTTTTTTTTGTTCAAGTGTACATAGTGAACTCGAAAAACTACACATCATCATTAACCTACTCAGCAAAGCAACATCAATGGAGGAACAAAGGCTACTACAAACTAGCCTTGACTAACCGGTCATATGGAACCAAATACAAGAACAAAAAAAAAACACAAAACTAATATCAACAGGCTCTTTTACTACATTTTGAGGGTATTGTTCTAAAATGACCACATCCGCATTGGGACAAAATAGAAAAAAAAAAATAAACTAGAAATAAGCAGGCGGCACATGCCATACATTAGTACATATTTAGTCTGGTTACATACATATGGAACGTGTTGGAGTCGCGTGCTCTAAGGATAATGCACTTGGTTTGTATAAATCTATTCACAGAATACATACACACAAAGAGGCTATAACTCTTTTCTGGTAACATTTTCCCATTTTTTTTTCAATTTTGGTAAAGTTAAATGTATGGACTTGTTTGTGTGAGTGTTAGAGTAGTTGTTTGGCTTAATGCCGGAAGTAGGCTGAAACTCAATGAATGTAGGCAAAAATTTTGAAACAAAATTTATACTTTACATACATACATTAATACTCATAAAAATACTTTAGTAATAAAGGGCTCTATACGTTTTTTTTAAGTTTTAACAACCCGTTGTCAAAAATTCGTAAAGTTTATTTTCTGAAAAAAATTGTAATTGATATATGCTGTGTTTTTCAATAAGTAGATTTATTTTCTGATTAATTTTATTTTGTTTAAAAAAAATATTTTAGCATTCTAAAACAAATTTGGAATATTTTATTCCGTAATTTACGATAAATTTGCAATTATAATCCGAAAAAATAATAAAAAAATTTTGAAAATAAAAAAAGTTATAAATAAAACAAAATTAATCCAAAATGGACTTATTAAATCCTAAAATTTAGTTGGATTAATTTTGATTAATTTATAACTTTTTTCATTTTCCAGATTTTTTTTTATTTTTTCGGATTATAATTCGTTATTTATCGTAGATTTCGCAAAAAATATATTTCAAATTTTATATGACACGCTAAAATATTTATTTAAAACTAAATAAAATTATTCAGAAAATAAATCCACTTATTGAAAAACACAGCAATTGTAAATATTCTGTAAAATGGATTTTAAAGGCAATAAATATTGTATTTTACATTTTGAGTAAGATTGTTCTAGCTCAAGGTCATATTTCCTTTACTAATCATTCCCTAGTAAAAATATTATGCTAAATTTCCTAAATAGATCTAATTTGATCCGTAAAATGGTTGTATCAAATAATATCTAATTGTATTACTTTAGATCAAAAAATATAAAAATTGATACAATTTGATCGTGAATTTGGTCAAATCTAATTATATCAAATTGATCTTATAATATCTATTTTTATACAATTTGATGATCAAAACCAAAATACGAATCTAATCATATATGGAGCAATATCTAACCATATAAAGTAGATCAACCGTATCAAAATGATAAATATAATTTTATATAAATTTTAACGGAAGCATATTAACTCATATAAGATTGTATCAAATTAAATATGATTATATCAGAAAATTTTTACTCGAGTTACGATTATATTGTCAAAGTAACAATTTTCAAGAAACAATTTATAAAGTTGTTTATTGTTTCTAATTATATCTAATTATATTTTTTTATAGGTGTTTAGTTGGAAAAATGCAAAAAAAATTTAATTTCTGAAAATTGTAGACATTTCTGGTATTCCCATTACGGTTCAAACACTCCTGTTAGTGTTATCATCAGTAGGATTTTAAAATTTAGTTTTAAAGTTGTTTGTTTTAAATTGTTTTGTTTGGTCATTTTGCAAGACTTACTCGACACATGTTTCGGAATTTGTCAAATTCCATTGTCAAGGATATTTAGCAAATTGACAATCGTCAATTTGCTAAATATCCTTGTGTTGGCACAACTTTGTGTTTACACAAAACACTACACTATAGAATATAATTTAAAAGTTTAAAATTTTTACTTTTTTAAAAAGTTTATGATGGACATAGACCTTAACTCTTAATCTAAGTAAACACTTAAGAAGTTGTTTTTTTTTAACAATTTGTACAAAATGGTAACTAACAAGTACTATATCAAGATTTTCAATACATCCCTAAGAAAGAGGTCAATCCAATGTCGTAAATTTGTAAAATCAATGTTAACCCAACGTCAAAACAAAAGTCGAGCGATCGTTGGCCACTGTTACCATTTCAACTTTGGAATGACGTCGTAGACTTAGAAACGGGTATGATTCACCAACGTTGGTAACGTCGCACAGTGGGGTGGATGATACCTAAAATGGCGATTAATACATAGAAGACTTAATTTTAAAATATTTTAATTTTTTATTGATGAGTAATCTTAAACACATAAAAATACAGCATTTTCGAAAAAAAAACATTGAAATTTTTTTTTTTAACCTGTTAGGCGCTTTATTGTTTTTCGGATATAATATCATATTTCACAATTTTTGCTGTAACTTTGGAACAAAAATCTTTACATTTATAAATAAAATGGCACATTATAGCGAACTTAATGTGCTATTAAAAACTTAAAAAAGTAAATATATCGTATGTGTTTTTATTAGTATAATTTTTATTTAAAATTCGATTTTTGTTTTTCACTAAATCTCATTAATGTACAAATTTATCTCAAAAAGTCCCGAAACAGAAGATTAAAAATTTTTTATTAATGGATAATCATAATTTAATAAAACGCAGCATTTCAGAAGAAAAATTGGAAAAAATATTTTTACCTGTTAAACTTTTTTTTCTGTTTTTCGGAAAAAGCCTAATTCACAATTTTCGCTGTAACTTTGACATCAAAAGAATAAGTAAATAAATATAAAATAAATAAAATATGTATTCAAATTCTGATTAATTTTTATTAAAAAATAAAAATTGTTTTATTCGACCTTTAAAATATTATGTTTTGAGTGGGTTTATTCTAGCTCGAGGTCATTATTTCCTTTACTAATTAAAACTATGATATTCTCATAGAATAATGTTCAAGAAATAAATTTTTCCGTTTTTAAATTTATTTATGTTGGTAATTTTTTTCAAGACTTAATCGACACGTGTTTCGGGATTTGTCAGATCCCATTGTCAAGATTATTTAGCAAAAAAAAAAAATATGAGAATATCATAGTTTTAGTTGGTAAATGAAATAATGACCTCGAGCTAGAATAAATCTACTTAAAATAAAATATGTATTCTTATTAGCAGGGACAGGACCTTCATGCACTAAAAAAGTATGTTTTAGGCGCCTAAAATATGCACTAAAAAGTCGTGAAATATGCACTAAAAATCTTAAAATATGCACTTAAAACCATAAAATGTCGTCCTTTAAAAAAAAAAAAACGTTACGATTAGATATACATACATTTATACAGTGTGTATAAAAAGTTATTAAAAAAAAAAAAAAATTAATAATTATTTTAATACAAAAAAAAAAATATATCACAAAAAATCTTAAAAATAGATAAAAAAAATAGCTAAAAAACTAAAATTTATACAAAATATGACCTTAAAATATGCATTTATAGCGAAATAATAGCAAAATATGCAAAAATATGCATTTAAGGCAAAATATGCAAAAATATGCACTAACGAATCGATGCCATTTTAGAGCAAATTCTTTGATTCGCAAAAATATTTTGTTTATGCTGTTCTATGACCAAAGGGAAAAAAACATGCATTTGCATGAAAGTCCTCTCCTTGCTTATTAGTATTAATTCAATTTTAATCAAGTTTTTATTTTTCACTTAATTCAGTTAATGTGAACATTTATCTCAAAAATTTACAGACGAAAATTTTTAAAGGATCAGAACAGAATAATTTAAGGTCTAGTTTATGAGGTTATGTATTGTGACGTGGTTTTATTCTTCGGCTGAGGTAGATCAGTCGTGTCCAGGTTCAACTTGAGGACCACCAAACCTTAAGTAATAACACAATATATTTACCCTTTTTGGGGCTATATAATATATTTTCTTTATTAACTATAATAAACTCAATACAATCAAATAGCAACTATTCTACTGGCTCCACTCGGGTACGATTGACTCGTCGGTTATATCTCTCGGGTAACGACACTGGCTTAGTCGTTCTGGTATAATTCGGGTAACTTCGGCGTATATCTCGGGTAACGACACGGGCTTAGTCGTTCTGGTATGATTCGGGTAACTTCGGCGTATATCTCGGGTACCTTCGGCAATCCTCGGTATTTAGAGCTCCAGCTATTTTGTCTTCAGGTTGGCAACCTCCTAGGCGACGGAGGTGCAAATCCTACTATCGAACAGACCGCGAAGGCTGTAAATCCGAACAGACCGCGAAGGCTGTAAATGATTTCGTTAGAACAGACCGCGAAGGCTGTAAATTAGAACAGACCGCGAAGGCTGTAAACTTAGAACAGTCCGCAGAGGCTGTAAATCCGAACAGACCGCGAAGGCTGTAAATGGTTCGTTAGAACAGACCGCGAAGGCTGTAAATTAGAACAGACCGCGAAGGCTGTAAACTTAGAACAGTCCGCAGAGGCTGTAAATCCGAACAGACCGCGAAGGCTGTAAATGGTTCGTTAGAACAGACCGCGAAGGCTGTAAATTAGAACAGACCGCGAAGGCTGTAAACTTAGAACAGTCCGCAGAGGCTGTAAATCCGAACAGACCGCGAAGGCTGTAAATGGTTCGTTAGAACAGACCGCGAAGGCTGTAAATTAGAACAGACCGCGAAGGCTGTAAACTTAGAACAGTCCGCAGAGGCTGTAAATCCGAACAGACCGCGAAGGCTGTAAATGGTTCGTTAGAACAGACCGCGAAGGCTGTAAACTTAGAACAGTCCGCAGAGGCTGTAAATCCGAACAGACCGCGAAGGCTGTAAATGGTTCGTTAGAACAGACCGCGAAGGCTGTAAATTAGAACAGACCGCGAAGGCTGTAAACTTAGAACAGTCCGCAGAGGCTGTAAATCCGAACAGACCGCGAAGGCTGTAAATGGTTCGTTAGAACAGACCGCGAAGGCTGTAAATTAGAACAGACCGCGAAGGCTGTAAACTTAGAACAGTCCGCAGAGGCTGTAAATCCGAACAGACCGCGAAGGCTGTAAATTAGAACAGACCGCGAAGGCTGTAAATTAGAACAGACCGCGAAGGCTGTAAACTTAGAACAGTCCGCAGAGGCTGTAAATCCGAACAGACCGCGAAGGCTGTAAATGGTTCGTTAGAACAGACCGCGAAGGCTGTAAATTAGAACAGACCGCGAAGGCTGTAAACTTAGAACAGTCCGCGAAGGCTGTAAATGGTTCGTTAGAACAGACCGCGAAGGCTGTAAAATAGAACAGACCGCGAAGGCTGTAAAATTGTGTTAGTGGTGTTAGTTTGATTTAGAACAGACCGCGAAGGCTGTAAAACGAACGACCAACCGAAGTTTATCGCTACAAAAAAGGTTAGATTAGCACACAAGGTATTAATCTTTGGCAGTTAAGTTAACCACCCCGATTGAGTCACAAACTAAAATACTTATGTGTATGATTTAATAGACTGAATGTGAACTCTTACGGGTATGGTTACAAAATTGATATTTTAAATCAAGAAAACTTAGCACAATGCATATTGTGTTGTGTATGTAATTTACATTACATACAAACAAACACAATAACTACATTTGATGGGTAGTACATACAACCAAACATGTGTAATTGATACAGAGTGGCATGATCAGCGTGTTTACACTGCTACTTAGATTGATCATAAGAAAATTAATATGATCAATGCTGTTTTATACACTATTTAACGAAAATATGAACGTTGTGAATCGGAGTTTGATTTGCAACGTTACAGTATGGTGTATCTTCATCAAAATCACTCACGCATTCATCTCTCACAAAACAAAAAACAACAAAATGCCAAAAATATGGAAATTGAGAGTATTTTAACACAACAAGTAAGAGTGATGTGCCGAATCTTCTATACCATCCAAAACGTTACAAAACTACAAAAAAAAATTGGGGGGCATTTTTGATAGGGGCTCGGAGGGGGACGTAGGGGGCACTTTTACCCTTGCAATTAATCATTGCAAATTAATTTTTATTGGTTTTTGCACTTAAGTAATACAATTGCATTATTATTACATATTTTTTTATAACCACGCCCCAAAAAGGGGGCGGGCGTGCGTGTGCGTGATTTAAAATAACTCACGCACCCATCTCTTATAAACAGTACACTCATGAGCTGCAGTTACAACTACCATACGGAATATAAGGACAAAATATTATGAAAACAACTTGATTTTTAGTCTTATTTTTCTCAAATAGATTTTTAGCAACTGGAGTTCTTTCACAAAAAAATTGATAAGTCAAACACCGCAAAAAACCGCAAACGGACATTCAGGGATTTTTTAGATGAAATCATATATTTAAAGACCATATAGGCGGATTTTCACTCTTTCACAGACAAAGTTGTTGAAACTCAATATTTATATCAAAAATACCCTATTTTTAGAGCATTTTTACTATTTTTTTTTTTAATATTTCCAAAACATTTATCTAAACCAAAAAATTTTTTTTATATGCTCAAATACCTAAAGTAGACTGATCCATTATGAAGCTTTCAATTTTAGAAGTCTTTATACAAAATATAAT
This sequence comes from Pegoplata infirma, assembly GCA_963921195.1. NCBI lineage: Eukaryota > Metazoa > Arthropoda > Insecta > Diptera > Anthomyiidae > Pegoplata > Pegoplata infirma. The sequence goes on from OY992536.1 coordinate 329,461,391, forward strand.
TACTTGAAATATCAAAATTTTCACTTTAAATCAATGCGCGCAAAAATAATAAAAATAATTTAACTTTAAACACACACTGCAAATAAAGTATACAACTTAGAACTTTGTTTTTTGCCATTATTGATGTTGAATTTTATCTACTTTAACCTGGTACCAAACACGGTTGTGAAAGTTAATGTTCATCTATTGAATTAATCGCCACTTTGGATGCATTTCACCCCTCTGTGCGTCGCCACCAACTTCATTCCAACGTTGGCCCGTTTGTATTTTTCTGCCTGGGTGACTATATGAACATTTTATACAGATCTAAAGCTTTTTTGAATGCCTATACAATTGTGTTCCGGTCGTGTCTGAATACGACTTCGGTAGGTCCTTATTTTCAAAAATGTAAAAACTTTGGGGTAGTTTATATGAAGAGGTTTATACGTAAGACCGCCAAAATCATATATGACAATCTCTATTAAAATTAAGCTGACCCTTATTTTTGCGTTTGGCGAAATTCCTGCTAGTTCGGGGTTTTTTTTTAGCTTTTGACGAAGGACCACATTTTAAGTTTGGTGTCTAATTTTAAAGAGTTGCAGGACGCCACCTCAGTTTGACTATATAAACTAACGATTGACAAAAAAGAAAATAAGAATTACTGTTGTCATTTTCTTAAAACCAAAAATTTCATTAACTTTTTAATGGATAATAATTTTCATCAATATTTTTTCATCATATAAAAATATTTTTTTTTTTTAATAATCCAATATTTTTTTTTATTAATAATCTTTTTTCATTAAAAACTTTTTATCGATAAACCAGACAAACAGATAGATTGAAATCCCTAGAATGTCTTATAAATCTCTTCGGATCAATAATATATAAACTTAATGGGGTCCTTGACAGATATTTCGATGCGTTTTGCATGGAATGACAAATTAATATAGTGTTATTTTTTCTAAAAAAAAAATTGCTTTGGAAAAACACCTACAGATTTATACAGCAAAACATTATCATGGGTCAATGGTTTGAGCAAGAGTAAAAACTTCGCAGACATTTTTTCATAAGGTGGCAACCCTTTTTTTTTAATTTGAGATTGGATAGCTAAAAAATAACAGGTAACTCTTATTTTCCTTCCTTTTTTTCCCATATGCAAGTTTCAGGACAATTGGTGAGTGCCTTTTAAAAGACCTTCCTTGTTGTTTCTTTTTTTTAAGTAAATTAAAGTATACTTTAGTTTTTTAAATCGCTACATTGACAACGGCTTGATAAAAAATTACTTAATAGGGCGCTTTTTTACAAACTTATATTTTGAGTGTACAAGGATAGCATGAATGTTAGAATATATTTGTATGTAGTTACTCCATTTATATGAGTGAATCAATACAACTTGTTATGGGGATTTAGTATATGTAACCAAAATTTTTATCATGTTTTAACATGTATGGATGTAAGGATATCTTCATATTGGTATCCATACATACATTCATACATGCCACATTAGAGCGTACCTTTTTTGTATGCCAAAAAAAGTTTTGATAGTCCGGGCAAATTTTCATGCGCTGAAAACTAATATCAAAAAAAATTTAAGATCGGTCAAACGGTATTTAAGATAACGCTTTTTGATATTTGCAAAAAAGGTGTCCGGGACCTAAAAATTATGTCGCGCAAATTTGAGCTCAATCGGATAAAATTAACCCGTGGCGTCCGGTGATCAAAGTTTAAGATTTTTGAATTTTCAAAATCGAATAAAAAAAGTATATCTGGCGATACATAATTTTGAATTTGAAGCGCTGAACACGAATATAAAAAAAATGTTTAAAGCGGTCGAATGGTTTTCAAGATGTCGCTATTTAAAATTTCTAAAAAATTGCATTTTCCCCTGGTCAAGAAATTAAAAAATTAAAAAAAAAAACAAACAAATCCGATCCGATCCTTTTAATACGAGCCGCTCTTCTAGCAAAGTTTGTTTTTTTAGAAAATGTTCACTAAAAACTATAAACTTTGATCGAAAAGCGACATTTGTTAAATGCCATGATTTCATATTTTTTTTATATTCAGCATGTCAAAATTAATAAAAATAATGTATCGCAATATAAATTTTTTTTCAATTTAAATTTTTGAAAAGTCCAAAATTTTGACAGAAATTTTTCAAAACTCCAACACTTTGATAGAGTGTGCATTTTAACACATTTGGCTCTATGAATGGGTAAAAGAAACAGAATTTTGAGATTTTTTTTATAAAATTTCTTGAACGTAGGAAAAAACCTCCATTTATTGATATTCATGCTCACCGCAAGAAATTTTATTTATTTTTTTTTTAAATCCACAGTTTTGGTGACTGGACCCCACGGCTTAACTTATTTGATTGGCCTGAAATTTGTATCACAAAAGTTTTAGGCCTAGGAAAATAAAATTTTGCCGTAAGAAAGAAATTGGAAGAAAAACTTTTTTGCCATACAAAAAAGGTGCCTCTCTAATGCATGCATACTTTGAACTTTTAAATAAAAAGCAACAAATCGTCTGTATTGTGACATCCGCTTTTTTTGTTGATATTGTTGCCGTTGTTAGTGTTGTTGTTGTTGTTTAGTTATTGCTTTTTGGTATAGCGGTCACTCGGATGCGCCTAATTTAGAGACTTATGAGTATTTCCTTCTTTTTGGGAAACTTTTAGGTTATGAATGTATGGGTACCAGAATGAATATGCCATTATCCCTGCAAACAAAACGACACGACATCGATTCGCCGGTTGTATTGCCGTTACGATAAATGTTATTGCGGCAATTATCGAATTCGTATCGCCGGCGATACACCTTTCGGGAGAAACTGTTACCCGACGGCAATACATCTCGGCGATACGAAAACGATTCGTCTTGGCGATAAAAGGGCAATATCGCCAGATAATCGTATAAACGAAAAATAATAGATTTGTATGTATCGCCGGAATATCACCAAAATGATAAACTGGCGATACAACTATATCGATTCCCTGAAGCTAAAAATAGACATTATTTTTTTCATTCATATTTTGGTCATATTAACAGGGCTAAAAACATTTCCATTCACCTGAAAAATATATCCGCAACATTCGCTGAATTTTTGGTTTTATCTTTGAATGCACATTTGTGTTTTTCGGCCAAATTTATATTCTTTCAAAGATTTCTTGCTGTGCTTGATAAATTATTTTATTTTAAATTGACAAAGAAATAAAAATGTTCAATAGTTTTTTTTGTTTATCGCCAAAATATCGTTCGTATGGGAAAACGGCAATATAATAAAAACACTACTTTAATTTTTTATTAAAATGATAAATTTTCGTATCGCCGCAATATCTTTTTGGCGATATATCGCCCTATTGTTTGCAGGGATGGGTCTAATATGTAAATACGTTGGTATGTATGCATGTGTGTTTATTTGAAATGTTGGTTATGCTTGTGTTATACCACAAAAGCACTTAGCATTTGCCAATTATTTATGAATATTATTTTTTGAAATCCTCCACCATACGATTATGTGGATATATATTATTTTATCATTTCATTTGTAACGCGTCAAAATATGGGTCAGAAATTCTATTTTTTTGTTGGCATTATACGAAACAAATAACTACCATATTTTTGTTTGGACCCCGTGTAAAATTTTCACAGCCCTTATAAACTAAATATATCTTTTTAAAGGGTCCAAAGAAATTTTGAGTTATAATTGACTCTTATTTATGAACATTAGAAAAATTAAAAATATTTTTTTTTAACATTCAAAAAAAAAAAAATCAGAAAAGAATTTTAGAAGGAAAAATACTCGCATTGATATATTTTCTGAGCGTCTTTATACTTTTTTAAGAGTCTTTTCGAAGTTCAAATGTACGCTGAAAAGAAATTTAAAAAATTCTAAAATAGTTTCCAATAAAAAAAAAATCGAATGTCTTACAATCGGATTCAGTTACTATTTTTTATCACACAAGTAGAGGTAATGAAGATTCGCCGGAACTTAACTTTTCTGTATTCACTTTTTAATTTTTGCTACAGTTATCTCTAACACTGTTACATACGGATTTCAAAATTAAAAAAATATATATATTAATAAATACTGTGCGGCAGGCTTTATGACTGGATTAAAGTTTAAAATTTTACCCAAAAATAATTTTCCTTTGTGTGAGTTTTTATGTATAGTTGTTCAATTGTTTGTATAGCATTTTTTTGGATATGTTATTTTTCTATTTTTTTTTTTTTTCTATTTTTAAAACATTGTGTTTATGTATGTGTGTTTGCATTTTATGTTGTGCTTTCAGAATTACTTTGGAATGGTTTAATTTAGTTTTGTCTATGTTGTCTCTAACGTCTATGTATGTGTGTGTTTTTGTATAGTACACAAGTACACACACATACAAACGTATATGTATGTTGTCCACTCAAAGTACAACAGTGATTTATGACTTTGTCGGTTGTTTGGCTTCTAGCGAGTATTAGTTAGTCTGCCGTTGGCGTTTTATCCAGTGTTGCAACTTTAGCCTTTGTTCTCTGTGTATAAAATATATCTTCAAGCTATGGCATTTGCTTAGATCTCTGTCGAGTCATGGCTGTTCTAAACAAGCTGTAACCTAAAAGTGAGTCAATCATAAATTTTTTTTAATATGTATTTGGGAGGTCTAAGAAAAAATTATCCACAAAAATCTTCGATCGAGCACTTTTTGCTTAAATCGCGTTTAAAATTTAAAAACACTTATAACAGAAATATTCTTCGGTATATAATTAATAACATTTTAGTGAGTCCCCGCACAACAATGTCGGTGACGTTTTTTTCATACAAATTTGGCATGAAAAAACGCTCGAACGAAATCCGCCAGAATAAAATCAATTTTATTTTTGTGTCGGTTTCTCTCTCTCCCTTAATTTTTGAAATGAAAATGTTGCCACTTTTTTACAAATATTTCGATTTTTTTCGATAAAGTAAACAAAAAAATATGATCTCTAAAAAGAAAAAATATTAAAATTGAAAAAAAAACAGAAAAAAAACGAATCAATATGAAAAAATCATATTGATTATTAAAAATACAATTAATTTAAATAAAAAAGTGATAAAAAAGTGAAAAAATAGTGTAAAAATCAACACATGACTGAATGTTCCGCTGCCGTCTTTGTTTTGCGCCTATACTCTCTCATGACCGAAAACGTCAACCGCTCCGACATTGTTGTGCGGGGACTCAGTATCAAAAGGGTCTAAAAAAAACAATTATTTAATTCATTTTGTGTGGTAAAAAATTTAATGCATTAAAACACGAATAACACGAAAACGAAAAAAGCTGATTTACTTTTTTTCATGCTTGTTTGTGCAATTCACATTTGGTTTATTGTTTTAAGTATATGAATAAAAAAGTTTGTTCATGTATAACAAGTAATAAATTGAATGTTTACATTTAATCACAACAAATAATATTTAATCACAACAAAGGCCTTTGCTTTGGCTTGTTTTCCCATAGTCTGGAAACAAATGTCAAAAACAAAGTCTTTGTTGTAATTTAACTTTAAAAACTAATGAAATTTATTACTTGACTATAAAAAACAAAATTTTTTTCTATATTTATAATAAAAAATATACCTAATGAGAATTCTGTGTGTATTCACATGCTAAAATTAAAATTAACTAATTTTTAGAAAAATGTCCTCATCAGAAATGTTTTTTATTAAAAAATGGATTTTTTTTCCCATATTCTAGTTCAAATTGGTCCTTATTTTTAAGAAAAATATGGACTAAAAAGTAGGAATACATGACAATTGAGCTAAATCATTGTCCATTTTCCTTGGATTAAGTGTATTTTCAGATTTTAAGTTAGTTTTTTTTCTGAGTGCAGCCAATCCCAAAAGATATAGGCTACAAACCCTGAAAACTACCACCCAATAGCAATTTGTTATACTCTCTCGAAAGTCATGGAAAGCATGATGAATCACCACCTAGTAAATTATCTGGAGTATAATTTCCTTTTGTGCTATCGACAGTATGGCTTTCGTAGAAGTCGTTCTACGGGAGACCTGTTCGCGTTTCTTTCGAACACTGGAGTCGTTCTATCCACCAATTGATTTCTCTTGGTTTACATATAAAAAAACCTTGTAAAATTACTAGAAAAAATTTTAACTTTTTTTGTTTGCTACCTCCTATTTAAATTATTTCATAGTAATTTTACAAGATTTTTACCAATAATTTTTTAATTTTACAAGGTTTTTACCAATTAAATTGTAAATTTACAAATTTTTTTATACGATAAAATTTACAAAGAGGTTTCGTAATTTTACTAGATTTTTTTGCTACCTCCAATTTTACGAGAGTTCCTAGTAATTTTTCAAATATTTTACCAATAATTGTGTAATTTTACAAGCTTTTTAACAATAAAATTGTAAATTTAGTGTTTTTTGGCGAAATTAAAATTACAAGTATTCTCGTGAATTTACTAGATTTTCTTTGTATAATTATATTAGAAATTTGTAAAATAACAAAATAATTGTAAAATTACAAAAAAAAAATTAAATTTCGATTTGTTAAATAACAAGGAAAACTGTCAACAATCAACTCTGAAAGTGCTTCAATTGGTATACTGAATGTTGGTCTCGGACCAATATTTCGGGTGGTTACAGACATCAGTGCAAACTCATTTTAGCTTGTACCACAGAGTGTAGTATAAAATCGTTAAAACTGTTTAAAAAAATTTAAGGAAGAATTTGACAACACTGGTTTTATTTATTTTTTCTCTATAGTGGTTTTTGCATGTATACTTGTCCTAGTGTGTCCCATAAATAACAAACATTTGATTTTTTTAGTTATGCATAGTAAAAAAGTGATTTAAATTAAAGAGCTAATTATGATTTTTTTTTTAATATTATGAATTGTGTCTCCCCAATAAACCTTATATTAGAAAGTGATGACGACAACAATTAGAACACTTACGATTGATATGCTTTGAAATGATA